>OY759226.1:21802945-23105445 GCA_963662175.1 Aradus depressus | reverse complement strand
TAAGGTCTATTTTTTAATCAACACCTGGTCCATCCCAGCATCCACTCACGCAATCTTTGTAACTCGAAAACCATTGCAACGATTAATGAGAAATCTTTTTGAATAAATTAGTTTTAGCTCCAAAGCTAGCGTTACTACAGTTGAAGGACTATAAGCCTTATTCCGTATGAATAATTGAAAATTATAACATCATGAATGTACTGTCGAGGAACTGAATAGCCTTATAGGAGATATTGGGAGAAAAGTCAAAGTTCCCCGGGCAACGCCGGGTATTACTGCTAGTAGATTATATTATTTCAAGCTAGTCGGCTTTCGAGGTTGACATCATCATCAGGCTCTGATAAAAATAACAATTTAAAACGATTATTTAAAAAGACACAAACAAATCATTAAAACAAAACTATAATAAATAAACTATAAACATTTTTTTTATAATTTATCCATATGTAGACAGTCGAAGATGAGGATTACAACGTGTTGGGGGATGGGAAGCTGAATCTTAAAAGGATCGAGCTTTGGCAGGTAAAATGTCTCTTTTTTCTTGTTTTCCTGTGAGTGCTTCGTGCGCTGGGCATATAAATAAAGTTTTTTATTTAAAAATATTTCCTATAGAAATTTATTTTTTATTCTTTGAGGCGAAACAACTTTCGTCGTATTGATGATATTTCAAATCAAAGAACTAATTAACGATTGTGAATTTAATAAGGCACATTTTTTGTATGAGCCAATTTTTTGATAGGATTAACCGTTTTCGGGTAAATAAAGGGAACGTCTAAAAAATTGTCAGTTTTTTTTTTTTAATTTACAAATAGCTATTTACAACTGTATATACATAAATACAACAAGCAAATGTGCTAATAAAGAGGTAATGGCAATGTCAAAATGTCATGAGGGGAGAAATCACCCAGTGGTGACCCTCCCTAGTCACTGTTTTTCTCTCTACAGCTAATCACTGTCACTGCTCAGGAGGTCTCTAGGCCATTGACACTTAAGCCATCGTTGGGGAAGTATGGCAGAATGGAGGGAACGGACTAGAGGATTATTGTAGGAACTAAGAAGGGAAAATAATTGTTTATATTTGGATTTAGCGATTTCAGTGATGAATGGTACATTAAGGTCAGTGTGAAGGGTTTTGTTGGAGACGTAGTAAGGAGCATTGGCTATTGTACGAAGGATTTTGGATTGAAGGGATTGGATGCGCTGGAGATTGGAAGCCTTGGCAGAACCCCAGAGTTCAAGTTCGTAAGTCCGCATAGGTTTGAGTATTGCGTTGTATATAAGTCGTTTTGTTGTCAAAGTTAGTTTGGATCTTTTGTCTAACAGTCTTAGCAGAAGTTTATAACTGTTCATTTCTTGTCTTTTCAGTCTCGTGTGAGGATTCCAAGTTAGTCGTTTGTCGAGTATGAGGCCTAGATAGCGGACTTCGTTTTTTAAAGGGATGTTTTTTTTTAAAGATATCGATTTTATTTGTATGTGAGATAATCGACTCTCACTACATCTTCATATTATCTAAAAATATGTTTCAAAACTACATTTTAAGATCGTTTTCGGCATTTATCACGAAAATCGGACGACCTGCGAAAAACTGTATTTCATATAAAATACGTATTTTATTTTTCTCTACAACTATTACTTGAAAATATTTTTGATTAGGTCATTAACCTAAGCGGTATCATGTAAAATGTACTTAGGCGGGAGAAAAATGATCTCAATTTTGGCAAAAATCGAATTAGATCTAAGTTAGCACATCTGACTCCTTCATTTCAAATTTCGTTTTCACGGTAGAGCGTTCACAACTTTCCAATCACTTACCCAAACGCACGGACAGACATTATCGCAAAAATGGTCAAAACGTATTGAAACGTGAAAATCCGTTGAAACCTCGATTTCGAATTTTTGCACGATACTATAGGTATTAATCACAGAGGACTTTAGAAAACTGGACTATGAGAGAATTCTCAGGTTCATTAAGGAAACTGGGAGACTAAGTACTTCATGAAGGGCTTGGTTTAGGTAGTATAAACATACAGGTAATATAATAAGGGGGAAGCCCAGCGCTTCCAAGGAAGGGATAGGAGCACTGGATGCTTAGGTCCCTAGGTGTAAAACACCAGCTCACCACATATATATCTATAGGTATAAGAAAGTAAAAAATAGTGTATAACAATATTATTTGCTTAACGCAAAATATATCAAAAGTCCAACCGTAACAATTGGATGGAGTAGAAGTTAGTTATCTGTTACGTATTGTAAGGACAGACTCTCAAACTGTTTGTCAATTCGGTTCGGCCAATAAGCCAATAGCGGGAGGAGAACAATGGCCTCGCCTGCCCCCTGCCGGCCACAATTGAAACAAATTGAAAGGACCAACAAAAAAAAAAAAAAGAAAAAAAAGAAGAACAAGAAAAGAAAAAAAAAATGGCACCGCTAATGGAGAGATTCTCTCCCACGGCGAGGAAGAGTGGTTCACGTCGCGACGCGGGGCATGGGGAATGAGGTCTATTCGCGAAGACATCCTAACAATACAAGAATACATTCCTGACCTCTATAGGTCTCTTGAAATATAATCATTCTCCTGTCTCTAAACCTGATTTCACATTGTTTTCATGAGTCGTATCAAGGTTTTAGCCGGCCTGTGTGCAAGAATTCAAATAGGCCCCGTCCTCCACGCTATTTGCTTATACCCGCTATGCGTATACAGTAAACTCTCCCTTATCCGGCGTTGCCGGGACCGACGTGACGCCGGATAAC
Source organism: Aradus depressus (assembly GCA_963662175.1). NCBI lineage: Eukaryota > Metazoa > Arthropoda > Insecta > Hemiptera > Aradidae > Aradus > Aradus depressus. Next base: position 23,102,694 of record OY759226.1, on the reverse strand, counting down.
AGAAAACGCCGGATAACGGAAATTATCAATTAATGAGAAAAAATATATCAATTAAAGCATAAAGAAAAGTGTTTTTAGGTGAGCTAAGGAATAAAACACGTATGTATTTTGTTGATAACATTTATTAAATTGACAAATATGTACATACTGAACATTGATTTATTATATGTACGTACATATGTATATTTATCCACGCATTAAAAAGATATGGAAAAGAATTAAACTTTGTTTTACGATACCAAGAAATCCACATCTTTATAATTTCGAAAGTATTAGAGTCCTGAGCTCCCAACTTCTTCACAGTGCGCAGATGGCTTGGGAGATCATCACAGTACACATAAATCATTTTGGCCATTATACGACTTAACAACTTATTCCCTGTGACCATAGATATTTATATTCAAAATCTCAAAAGAAACACAATTAATTCTACGCGAAATCAGCCAAAGGCTAGTGGAAGATCAGAGGACGGGGCTCGAATTAAAAATCCTTATAAATCCTTATATAATGAATGTATCGACACAAAATTTAGTACGGGAATTCAGAAGCCCCTATGTAAGTCAAATATGGATTTTGAGCGAAATCGGTCAAAGAGAAGGGGGGATTAGAGGGGGCTCAACTCAAAAACCTCAATAACTGCCGATATAATGAATGTATCGACATGAAATTTCATATTTAAAGTCAAAACCCAATGGGGACATAACCTGTTGTCGATTCATATACCTACTGACACACAAGAGGCCTCAAAACCTGGCCAAAATACAAAAAAAAAAACAGATGCAAATTTTAAGGAGGGAGTGAAAGTGGATTTACTTGCATACAGACCATTGCAGCCTTTTAATACCCTCTACATTGCCCCAGTCTATATTTATAACGTGTTAAAACCCAATCTTTTTAATTATTTTATCGTCTTAAATATGGAGACCTCTTCTCAAGGTAAGTGTACTGAATTATAATTACTATCATTAGCGTCACTGCTTAATAAAAAACTACTGAAAAAAATAAGTTTTTGTTGTTGCCGAGCACTCGCTCTTTCAACTTACAAGTATTTTCATCAAATGAAATCCGTTTTTGCAAAAAATTTGCGAATTTGGTAGAAACTTAATTTTAAAGTTATAAATTCGTTTGAAGAACGTTTAATTTTAGCAAATTTTCGAAGAAATTAAAACTATTGCAATTACTAATTTCAGTTACTTAATATGAATTGTATATTTCTCATAAACTGTAGGAGCTGCACCTCCTCTATTTGTCAAAATACAGTACTCAATGAAAGGACGGGGAATTTTCTTTAAGTATTTTTTTCGTGTTCAGCGCACCAAAAAACATGAAGTATATAAGTTTCATAATTTTGGCCAGAAACTTGTTCATTTTGCCCCCAGTGTGCGAGGTACTAAATTTATCGACTCAAAGGGGCGACTCGAGGCAAAAGAGCTAACGTAATTTTTTATTTTAGTTTCATTGTTACAGAGGAGTAAAGAGTATTAAAATATTTATGAGATTGTCTGCAATGTTTGGACACATTATAGTGATCATAAAAGTCTTATTTTATTCATACTGGGATACGAATTTAACGAGATTATCTGAGGTTTATGGTTGAATAATTGGAAATGAATATTTTAAAAAATAAAAAGAATGTATGAATGCTTCAACAAAGTCATTAAATATAAGTAAGAAATAAAATAAGTTTTTGCTCCCTCCCAGTAGCAAATGTATATGTGATTGCTTAGAAAAGAGTTTTAACTTCCAAGAAATGTTTGGAAAGTTCATTTGGAGAGAGGAAGGCTTCTCTCCATTATTGGCCACAATTACCTTGCATGTTTTTTCATGAGTGTAAAAGTTTCATTATACGGAAGGCAGTGGCGAAAAGGTCCAGACGCGGCGGAGGGAAAGAGCGTCTAAAAACAATTAATACACGAACAGACTGAGAGAGAGAGTAATAAGAAAGAGTAGAAGGGAGATGACCGGTAAGGCGGGAGGAGGCTCTGGAGGAATCTCCCCCGCCCCTCTCGCCTCTCGCCCCAGGGGGGCCTGTCGGCAAGGAGGGCCTTTGAAGAGATGGAAAACGCAGGAGCAATCTCCGTCCTAATGGCCGCCACGAGGAAGTTGAACTAACAACACTATTAGCACCCATCTCGGCCACCAGCCGCTTTTCCAATAAATGCATCTCAACTGGAAATGACAATTAAGGAAGAAGAAAATCATCACTAATGCACTTCCCCAGTATAAATTAATCAATTATGTTTTGATCTTTGTTGTATTAAACAAAGATATTACAGATTGAACTACAAACCTAAATTAACAAACAGTATCAGATGAGTACAGATCTAAAACATATAAAATTTGGACTACATAACAATAACAAAATAAATAACAATTTAGGCCAAATGAAACATAAAATTGTAAAGAATGATAAAAAAGATGTAATATATAAGATTAAATGATCAAATTGTGATAAAATATACACAGGCGAAACTAGACAAAACTTAAATAAACGAATAGAACAACACAGATCAAATACATCATAGAGGAATGTCCCCACTATCTGGTCCAATTGTCCCAGAACAACATTCCCCGGCGTCTATCTGCAGCCCTGGCAGACAACCCCCAACAAATTGACAGCACCCTGAACTTCTTCAAAGATATAAGAATGTTATCGCAGCTATAGGAAGAGGCATATAAAAAAAAAAAAAAAAAAAAGTCTATAGGTTACCCTATTATCTATATTTATTTATTTTTTGCTTATTATTCATATCTATATGAGCTATGTGTGTGTGAGATATATGTATGTTCTGTTGAATGCATGCATGTTTTTTGTAAATATGCTTATGTATTCCCGTGTATCTATATTTTTTACTATTACTGCTGTTTGTTTATTCTTGTATTTGTTGTTGTTGTTGGCTATTTGTTTTGTTTTTTCACTGTTAGTTTATTTATTTACACTGACTAGTATGAAGAATGCATCCATGTATATTAAAAAAAAAAATAAAAAATAAAAAAATAATAATAATAATAATAGGGAGATATCGAATTGAGCATGACCTTAAAATTGTACAGATACAGATTTGCCACAATTTTTTTTTTCCTTCTCTTCTAATCATCAAGCTTGATACGCCAGGTACATTGGATGCTGATGACCTTTGCTGTTTTGCGTCCTAAAACTCCAAATCCTATCCTATCCAGATCAAATACCAAAAATATAAATAAAACCGCGTTAGCTAACCACAGTAGAACAACACAACACAAATTTAATTTCAAAAACACAACCATCCTTAACACAGAAAATAAAACGTCATTAAGAAAAGCAATAGAATCAATTTACATCACTAAAAATATTAATAACTCAATAAACTTTAAAACTGACATAAGTAATCACTACGCACATATAATAAATAAACTTAAAATATAACCCAAATACAAAAAACAAATCCAAACAGAACCAAATAAAATACGAAACGACCACTAGTATCGATAGGAGAGATCAGTCTTGACAAGATCCTAGAACACACAGGTCGACTAAATATTTTAAGGTAATTAAAATAAATTAAAACCAATATAATAACCTATATTAGATAACACAACCATACAAAATATCTTAAGTAGAAATAGTGTAATTAAAATCCATGAATAATTTACAGAATGGACAAATTATTTTGGTAACTATAGAAAATTATGAAAAGAAAAGTATGACATGCATGCAATGCTTGAATATAATTAAATGTGAAAATAATGTTATTTTTTAATTTTTATATAGGGATAACACCCCTGTGAAAATGAGCGAACGCTCGAAACGTCAGGAATAATAAAAGAAGGAAGTTAAGGGCTGTGAGAACCCTTATTTAATTATGTTTTGATGTCGAAGGGTATAGGAACTAGGCCGCAGAACCGGACACCCAAAATACACCGTGGGTTGTTTCGATACAAGTAATGTTTCGATACGTCTATCCGATCCAAGTACATTTTTATTATTATTAAGTCTTTATTTATTTATTGTTTTATTATAATAATATAATATAGTTCGAATCCCGCCGAGGCCCTTAGTTTATTTTATCTGGGAGGTAAAATAAACTTAAGCACGCCGTCCTTCGAATGGGACGTTAAACGATCGTCCCGAGCCTGTACGATGTCAGGTACTCGTTAAAGACCTCTTCCCTAGGTGAATAAAAATTTAGGGTAGGCAAAATTTAGGACTCCCACAGTAGAGTCGGGCTCATGTCCACCAGAGTGATGAAAGAGCGCTCTGGTAGTAGGCGATATGACCTCGTAGTTAAAGCCCGGGCATGAGTCATAAAACGTAACCTATATATATATTTTTTTTATTAGGCGAATCGGCTGCAGAGGCCATTAGCGCCAACACAACTATTATTATAATAGTGACATCATGCGGATGAGGCTATCTCTCTGGATTTGAGCTATTCCTCCGTGAATGTCACCATATAATTTTCTGGTGATACAGTCCTGTGTTTCGCAAGAGTTGCAGCAGCTGGAATGTGTAGGTCGAGCTATCTTTAAGCACAGTTCGAGCATTGTGAGGCAGTCCATCTCTTTCTCGGTAGGGTTTGAGAGCTTCACAGGATTGTAGTATGTGGAAGACAATCAGTTCCTCCTTATATAGTGGACGTCTCCGCAACAAAATGTGGACATGGGTTAGTCAAGTGTGCCCAATTCTCAGCCTCGTCAGGACCATTCTTTCTTTCCGGGAAAGAGACGCCACATCAGTAGTGTCGATTCGAGGTTTAACCGACTACAGAAAAGTATTACACTCCTCCCATTGCTTTTGGTATTATTTTAATATTAAGTCTTTATTTATTTATAAATAAAATACACATATACAAATAATTCGAAAATCAAAAATCTTATCCTAAAAACAAACCTCTTGGTCAGATGACCATCAGAGTGTAGTCGTCATAATTTACAAGTAAAGAAGTAATTAAGTACATCTATCACTTAGCGTTCAAGTATAGAACAACAAAATACAATTAAAACTTGTTTAAAAATAAAATTATACCTTCGCCTAAGTACAAAATAAATTTTATTTACGAAGAAGATCTCAATATGAATATATATCTTTGACCTTTAAAATTTAAATCAAAATAATCATAATCTTCTGGTTCGGTATAATAATATTAATTTCAGATATTAGTTGTGAATCATATGACTTGAGCCTAGTTATAATAAATGTTATAAAATGATAATAAAAAATAATGCGACTTAAAAAGATTAATAAATAGTAAATAATAATAGGATTATATAGTAATAAAAAATTGATAAAAAAAATTATTTAAATTGTATTCTGGTTAAACTATGATATTTTTGGCTCGTCTACAATAATTAGCGAGAGAGGTCCAACATTTTCCATTCAAGTGCCTCATCATTTCATCCCCGGTTAGTTGTTCTCTTGCAAACCATTTCAACCTAATATAAATTAATGGACAGTACATAACATTTTCTCGCTATTTGCCCAAGACTCAGTGATATTAGATGCCAAGTACATTTGGTATCGATACTTTTTGTGTGATACCAAGAAGTTATCGAATAAAATGGTATCGAGGGCGCCGGTAGCTCAGTGGTATGCGTGCTTGACTTCTGAGCTCAAGAACGTGGGTTCGTAACCCGACCGAGGTCCTTAGTTTATTTTATCTGGGAGGTAAAATAAACTTAAGCACGCCGTCCTTCGGATGGGACGTTAAGCGATGGTCCCGAGCCTGTACGATGTCAGGTACTCGTTAAAGACCCCTACCCTAGTTGAATAAAATTTAGGGTAGGCAAAATTTAGGACTCCCATAGTAGAGTCGGGCTCATGTCCACCAGAGTGACGAAAGAGCGCTCTGGTAGTAGGCGATATGACCTCGTAGTTAAAGCCCGGGCATGAGTCATAAAACCTAACCTAACCTAAAATGGTATCGATTAAAAGTACTTTTTCAAGTGGGTTTGGCAACTCTTGCCTACTTGACAGTAACCTACGTGCTACCTTCGTTCGGGGTTTCGGTCAGATCTTAATTTGTATTCTTCTTCTTATTTACTTATTTTATTTCGGTTAATATTTAAAGAAATGCCTTACCAGCCTGCCAAAGATTGGCAATATTTTGACAAGTTAGACGAAGAAATTACTACTTGTAAAAAAGGTTTTTGACTTTCTGAGAAACCCGCGCTCGCCAGGGGTCTAAAAAAGGGTTTGTGGACCGTGGCGATATGGTAGTGCTACCTATTAACTTAAAAGTGAACTACCATCACGAACAAACATATTTGATTGGAGAATATTTTGCAGTTGCTCTCGGCTCGTGCGAAAATGTCACGGGATGAGAGTTGGTATCAGTTTATACTCCCCCTTAAAAACCATTCGAACGTTTGAGATAAAAAAAAAAAACTAATGGCTGACTTATATAGGGACTTATGAATCCTCATATTATAAGGTTCCATCAATAGGTTTTGACCATTTTCGTGGCTATGTCAGTCTGTGCGAAGTTGAAATTCCAAATGAAGATGTGCAATTTCAAATGAAGTACTGCTTGGTGCATCAAGTGAATTTGAACATTTACTTCCAACATTTTCTATTGTTAAAAATGCAATGCAACTATACCGATTACGACTCTGTACATATTCCTTCACTGATATTTGAAAGTTACATTTGTCCGTGGACACTATTAAAATATATAATGCCCTTGGTCAATCATTACATGACAAATCTATGGTCACAGGGAATAAGTTGTTAAGTCAAAATGGTCAAAATGAGTTAAGTGTACTGTGATCATCTCCCAAGCCATCTGCGTTCTGTGAAGAAGTTGGGAGCTCAGGACTCTAATACTTTCGGAATTATAAAGATGTGGGTTTCTTGGTATCTCGTAAAATTGTGTATGTTCTCGGCTAAATCAACTTAAACTACTTCTTTGAGAAATCATTCACAAGATAACTGCATTTAACCATTTATTCACAACGGCAGTCTATTCCAAGTGAAGAGGGCGTTTTCGGTTAAATCAACTTTAGAGAGGCATCATTCACGAGTATTTCAAAAAGTACGTTTAATAATTAGGTAAGTGATGGGGAATGATTAGGTAACTAAGGAAAAATCAAAGAAAGGATTAACAATATTCATTGTCATTTACTCCTATAGATTTAGAAGGTGATTAATAATGATGCAAACATAATTTATTTATTCCAAAAAAAGTGCTGCCCTGAAAAGCTACGAATTTAGACCAATTTATTCCCTGTGACCACAGATGTATTATGATGAAAATATGTCAAACTTCTACATTTTAGCTGTTTTCATTAAAAAAATCAACACTCCGGCGATTCTTCTCTTTAAAAAAATGATTAATTTTTGAGTATTTTAGTATTTACAATGTGTATATTTTGTACATCAGAACAGATAGACAGACGTACCCCAGAACGCTGGCCTGTAAAATGTCGCCTCATTCCCCAGTGGACATCTCTTCAGATTTCACGGTACCTTCCACCAGGACGCCGGACTGGCCAGGACCTCCCGTCGCTACTAACGGATCTCTTAGCTCCGCCATCTCTTTCGTTTTTTTTTTTTTTCTTCTTTCTTTCTTCCTACCTTCAGAGCAACCCCTATCAAAACTGACCCTTTAGTCACATCTGTTTTCTCGCATTTTCTCTTTATTTCTCCCCTCTTCTCACTGATAGACCCCAAGATAAATTGCAAAACACCGCGAGACCTCTTTTGGTAATAGATGAAGGAACAAAAAAAAAAAGAAAAGACAGGATAGAGAGAAGAAAATGGATAATGAAAAGAAATAAATGACAAGAGACGGACTGCGGAGGAATAAGAAATTATTTTGGAAAGTAATTGACACAACAAAGAACTATCGGACAGCAATCGTGTCAATGGAATCACAGTTATAGTTTCAGAATTAAGGGGGCATTCTTACTTTGCCGCCGGGATAAATAAGGCACGTTACTTTCCAAACTATAACAACTATAGAAGTAATGTAATAGGTCAGAAATTCGAAGTTGAGATTTCACTGGAATTTGGTTGAAAATTTAGGGATATTTTGATATTCCATATTCAGGGATATTTTGATATATTTGTATTGTACCAAGGAAATAGAAGAATATGAAGAAAGCCATTTTCGGGGTTTACTTTCAGCGAGGGAAAATCATGACTCTGCACTCTATAAAATCATGGCCCTGCATCCTATAAAATCATGGCCCTGCACCCTATAAAATCATGGGTCTGCACCCTATAAAATCATGGCCCTGCACTCTAGAGGTGTAAAATTATCGATGACAGTATCGATAGTTTTAAAGACAGGATAGAGAGAAGAAAATGAATAATGAAAAGAAATAAATGACAAGAAACGGGCTGCGGAGGAATAAGAAATTATTTTGAAAAGTAATTGACACAACAAAGAACTATCGGACTGCAATCGATGAAAGTATCGATAGTTATTGAAACCATGGATGATACTATCGAAATATTTTTTTAAGCATAAATGACATCAAGTCACTCTATGCTCATGTATATGCACACATGTACCATGTAAGTAATTTATGGAAGACAAATAAACAAGATGTCGTACAATGTAAGTACATACCTATATTTCTTTTACGAATTCGACTACGCTGAATGGTTGAAATTCAATGGCTATGTATGAAACAATGCGATTTAATAGAATCCTGTATCTCTCGGAGTTTCTTTCATATGTTCTTGTTGAGTTCAAGTAAAAACGAATTCCACTTCCACTACCTCTATTCTCTTCTGTATCTGTAGATGTGCACAAGGCGTTGCTGTTGTAATCGCTGTGATGTTTTCTCAACAAGTGATCCTTCAAATTGCAAGTGTTCCCGGAAGTCCTGTATTCATCACTGCATAAACGACATTAAGCCAGTTTTTTTGAACTCCACACATCGGACTTCAGTTTAAGACTCATTTTTCAGTTCAAAACAACAAGCACGCTACAAGAAAAGTAAATTTTCAGTTCAAAGCAACGAAACACTCTATAAGAACAGTAAATGTAATCTTCCTTCAATTCAGTGGATCCCAGAAATACAAAGTCCTTAAACTATCGATAGTTTAACACCGATAGTATATAACTATCGGTAACGTCAACTATCGATAGTTTTACATCCCTACTGCTCTCTATAAAATCATGGCCCTGCACCCAATAAAATTTTGTGTTCACAGACACAAATAGGATTTTTTATTTTTTTATTTTCAGAATAAGAGAATCGGAAAAATATGAAAATTCAGCATCGAATTTCTGACCGTATTAGCACTTTCCCAGCTATAAGAAGTATAGGGGAAGTTATGTAATCGGTCAGAAATTCGATGTTCAGTTTTTACTGGAATTTCATGTTTCAAGTCAATCGATTGTCTTACTCCAGAGACATCTTAAACCTCATTGAAAACTTCATGTCGATACATTCATTACCTACGCTACGAGGTCATAAATGACAAAAACAAAAAGTTAGTCTTTGAATCAATGGCAATAGACTTCTATAGAATGAATTAATCAAATAATTTTCGCCCTTCCTCTAAAAAACAGTCAACCGATTGGGCTAAAAATCAACAGGTGACTTATATAGGAACTCCTGAATCCTCAAACTAAATTTTGTGTCGATACATTCATTACATCGGCAGTTATTATTAGCTTTTTGAGTTGGTCTTCGCGAAACCTTCTTTCCTTCTGCTGATTCCGCGGAAAATTGATAGATGTCGTCCTTGTGGGGTTTTGATAGATGAAATCATGACTGGGGTACAACTACGAGGTCAAATCGCCTACTACCTATTTCGACGTTCTGGTGGACATGAGCCCTAAATTTTGCCATATTTATTCACATCATACAGGATCGGGACCATCACTTAACCTCCCATCCGAAGGAGGACGTGCTTTTATGTATATTTTATTTATTTATTTTTTTTAAAAGGAAAATGGGATATATTTATTTATAAATTATTAAGTGCGATGGAATTAAATTCATCCAATGTCTTAGTTAGTCATAAATTAAGATAGTTTTGAAGGCTTGGGATTGGCCAATCTATGAATCTATCTATACCCATCCGAAGGACGTCATGCTCTTTTCACCTCCCATATAAAAAACCTAAGGGCCTCAGCTGGGTTCCGATCCCGCGATCTTGAGTTCAGTAGGCAAGCACGCTACATCTGAGCTACCAGCTCCCAAATTCTATGTTAAGGATCACTTACACACAATACAATATTATGCATATTCACTTGCACAACACTTGCAACTGCACTTCTTCTTGAAAAAAAAAAAAAACTTTAAAAAAATGAGAATATGCAACCGAATTTAAATATTCGGATGGGCGTTTCTTCTGGATGCCACCCCATTTTTGCAGTCCAGTAGAATTCCTTCTGTATGTAGTAGGTATCCATTCAACCTCCGTTCTCTCCCTTCAGTACCTTAAAACAGTAACAAAATCAATATTACTTTTGGCGTTACAATAAATAAAAATCGTCGGTGAATCACCAGCAATTAACTTCCCCAGAAGAATTTAATCAATTAACTTTTCGCTCCCTCTCCAAAACCAGTCGAGCGTTTGCGCTAATATTCAATAGTTGATTTACATAGGGCCTCCCTAAATCCTCGAAACTAAATTTTGTGTAGATAAATTGAGTACATCGGCAGTTATTAGGGTTTTTGAATTGAGCCCCCTCTTTGTAAATTTTCACTCAGGATATTATATGTTTATATTTATAATTATTTTTTGTTTAGATATAATATTTCAGTTTGTTTTGGAGTAAATAATTCTAATGTTAATTATTGGTTTAGTCACAATTATGTCACGCCTTTCAGTCAAATCTAACTAACATTAGCTCTATAATAATAATTTATATATCTGTGGCCACAGGGAATAAATTGATGTCTAAATTCGTAACTTTTCAGGGCAGCACTTTGTTACTTTTGCATTGATCGTGTAAATACAGTTTTTGGAATAAATAAATTATGTTTGCATCATTATTAATTACCTATATACCTTCTAAATCTATAGGAGTGAATGACAATGAATATTGTTAATCCTTTCTTGGATTTTCCTTTAGTTACCTAATCATTCCCCATCGCTTACCTAATTATTAAACGTACTTTTTGAAATAATCGTGAATGATGCCTCTCTAAAGTTGATTTAACTGAAAACACCCTCTTCACTTGGAATAGTCTACCGTAGTGAATAAATGGTTAAATGCAGTTATCTCATGAATGATTCCTCAAAGAAGTAGATTAGGTTGATTTAACCGAGAAAGTATTACGAGTCCTGAGCTTCCAACTTCTTCACAGTGCGCAGATGCCTTGGGAGATGATCACAGTACACTTAACTCATTTTGACCATTTTACGACTTAACAACTTATTCCCTGTGACCATTGATATGTTAATACAAGCCCTGAAGAAGGTATACTCAGTACCGAAAGCTTGGCAGAAATTCGACTACAAGCCTCATCTCTCCTTCTTCGTATTAAGTTGGTCAATTCCTCCCTAATTGATAAATATTATAGTTTGCCCCCAGGCGTCGCAACTGTAACATGATTTTTGAATTTAGGGGTTGAATAAAAGCAAATATATAACTTCCCCTATAGGTTTTGTTGGCTGAGAGATGGAGTGTAGGGATGGATCCATCTCCAGTTTCAGACACCCAGACTGGATGGGATGTTTACCAAGAAGACCGATGCAATTAGCCCCGGGCGTTCTGGCGATGTCCCGAGTCTCCCTCTCCCCTCTTTCCAATATACAATACTCGCTTCTTCTTCTTCTTCAATTAGAGCTAATGGTCTTCTCTCGACATTCGACAAAGGCAGAGAACCCTCCTTAGACACAGTCCTAAAATCCAACCTATCTGTCCACTTTGGTCTTCGATACCCTCGAGATGTGTCGCCTTGTCCACAAAGTATCCTTCAAGAAACACCTTTCTATCACACATACAACATTCTAGGGTGTCAATTATTTTTCCTCAGCTATACGAAGTATAGGGGAAGTTATGTTATCGGTCAAAAATTCGATGTTAAATTTTAAATGGAATTTCAACCCACTAATTCCAAAAATGAAAAAAAAAAAACGTTCGCTCCTCCTCCAAAACCAGTGGACAGTTTGCGCAAATATTCAATAGTTAGATACATTACATTGGCAGTTATTAGAGTTTTTGAGTTGATCCCCCTTCCTTTTGGTCGATCTGGCTGAAAATCAATAGGTATTGCCGTTAGATGGTATTGGATTGACATATAATATTCATTTCATCGGGAGTTATCGTGTTCACAGACACATGGAAATTTCCTTTTTCATATTTAGAATCTGGAGGACGGAAAGCATGAAATTCCGTTGAAATCTCTGCATCGAATTTTTTATTACTTTCATAACTTCTCCTATACTCCGTATAGCTGGGAAGTTAAATGTTTGTCTGGGGAGCCATGGTGGCCGTGTGGGCTAGAGCTTAGGGCTTTGTGGTCTCACCATGGTTTGCGGGTTCGAATCCCGTCCGGGAGTGAGTTTTATTTCATAGATAGATCTTCCTCCCGGAGCCATGGATGTCATAAATAACTAAGTTAACACCGTTATTAAGAGTTATGGCTAATATGCATCGTACATAAGGCCACAAACACACACACAAAAAAAAAAAAAATGTCTGTCTTCAGTGACTACGATAACTCCCTAGAACGTCACCTATTGATTTTCTGCCCAATCAGCCTAAGGAAAGAGAGAGATCAATGGGGGGAAGCTCAACTCAAAATTCTCAATAATTGCCGATGTAATGAATGTATCAATATGAAATTATATTATGTATTCCCCAGTTATACAAAGTATAGGGGAAGTTATATAATCCGACAGAAATTCGATGTTAAGTTTTCACTGGAATTTCATGCTTTCCGATCCCCTCTTTTTTCAAGAATTAAAAAAAATATATATATCTATCTTCGTGAGGGTTTCCGTAACAACACGAAATTTTATACGTGTATCCAAAACCCCTAAGAACGAGACGATTTTCAGCCAAATCAGTCAAAGAAAAAGGGGGCATTAGGAGACAAAAACTCAAAATATAGTATCAGATTCAGAAGTCTCTAAATAAGTCAACTATTAATTTTAGACCAAAAGGTAGATTGGTTTTTTGGAGAGAGAGCGAAAACTTAATTGATTTATTCGTTCTGGGGAAGTACATTGTTGGTGATTAACCTATCAATTCTTTCAATTTTTCATTGATGAATAATAATTCCGGATTTGAATTTGATTTTTAACGCAACTTCCAAAAAGATTCTATACTTGCTCTATACATCGTATCAGTGACGTAACTACCGCCGGTCCAGCGGGTGCAGTGGCGTGGGGCCCCTGGGCACAAGGGGCCCCCAATTGAGGTTTTTTTTTTTTTTTTTTTTGCTTGTTTGTTGCGAAAAAACAACAATTACATTTTATTTTCATGGGAAACACGGATTACATATCTTACAATAAGAACCTTCAGGTTTTTGGTAGCGACTTTTCGGGGCCCCATTTTAACTAGTGGGCACGATTTTGCCTAATTTTACAGCCCCATTTGTTTTTAAAAACATAGACAAAGAGAAATTGATCATTTTGGAAAACTGTCGTTTTTAGGGGGCCCCGTTCCATCAGGGAGTTGGTCCTGATCGAGTATTTCACTCTCTTGGCTAGTTTCCCGGATGTGTGCTCCGCAATTTTACTCTTTTTGACTATTCCCGTGACAGTTGCAACGGCAGAGCGATCTTTCTCGAAACTGAAGATAATCAAAAAATTACCTGAGAAACTCGATGGGACAGGAGAGATTGGCGGACTTGAGTATTTTGTCCATAGAGAACAAGGTTTCCAACTCCTTGAAAGCGAATCTGGACGAAATTATCGATGCGTTCGTGAAAACGAAAGTCCGGAGGGCTAGATTTTAAGTAGATTAAGTAAACTGTAAATAACTGTAACTGTTATTAATACAGTGTTCGCACAGATTTTTAGTTTCTTCGACTTTTTTTTTTTTTTTTTTTTTTTTTTGCTTGAAGCGGGGGCCCCCGACACCCACCATGCACCGGGGCCCCGGGAGGGATCGTTACGCCACTGCTTCGTATAATAAATTTTTTTTTTTTTAAATTCTACAATCTGTATGAACAATAACAATAAGCAGAAGTGATGACTAAGATGGCATTATAAAATAATAAGTAATACAAAATATTTAAACAATAATAAGAAGGAAAACAAAGAAATGAATAATACAAAATAGTAGCAGACATATACAAAAATAATAAACAGAATACGTAATAAAATGAAAGAGATAAAATAAAAATAATAAAAATAAAATAAACTAAAAATAACTAAATAAAATAATAAAAAATATATAAGAAACTGGACGAGGACAGCACCAGTAGGACTGCCGCACACTGCCATATACCACTCTCCAACTAGTGGAGAGGGGAGGAGGCGCTGACCCTCCCAACACACTGCCCAGCAGTGGAGGAAGACCAGGAGGCGGGGCGTCGAAAGGACAGAGAGGCGTGAGGGGAGAATCCGGTCATCACCAGCACTCCCTTAAAAATGGCGTGTGAAAAATAAAAAAATAAAAATAAATAAAAATTAAAAGAATAAATTAATAAACGCACAAAAAAAAGAAAAAGAACTAAATAAAAATAAATTAAAAAAAAATAAATAAAAAAATATTTAAAAAAAAAATATATATATATATATATATATAAAATACAAATTAAAGTAGATCGCGAGGCCAACGCCGCCTCATAGTTACATATATGAACAAATAAAGAGAGTACTTAGGTATTGACATAGGAGAGGTTCCTGTGTTCTGTTTCACCTCAAGTTCAGTTGTAGTCCACTGTCAGCTACCAAGATTGAGTCTTGTAGTCCACCACTTTGTCTAGAGGTCACCCCTCCTGATGGATGAGTTGCCTTGCAGCATCTTCTCATCATCCACCGCGCCGGTTGTACTTCCCCACTTCATCTTCACTCCAGACTTCCCTCAACCTGAAAATTGTAAATAAAATAACGGTTTATTGTACCCAAGAGACACAGTATCCATCATACAGAGGACTATGAAATGATGCCATGGGATGCCACTTCTGATTTTGAGCTCAAGATCGCGGGTTCGAAACCCGGACAAGGCCCATAGGTTTTTTTTATCTGGGAGCAGAAAAAACCTTGAGCACACCGTCCTTCAGATAAGACGGCTCAAAGCCATGATCCCAAGCCTGTGAATAAACCTAGGAACATTTAGGACTCCCACAGTAAAGTCGAGCTCATGCCCACTAGAGTGAATGAGCGCTCTGGTAGTAGGCGATGACCTCGCAGGTAAAACCCGAGTATGTGTCATAATCTGAATTGATTGAATAATCATTTTAACTTTAGACAGTAAAGAGAATAACCAGTCCAGCGTTTGCACTAAAAAACAATAGTTACTTACATAAAGGCTTTTGTATTCTCATATTAAATTAATTAAATCGGCAGTTATTGGGTTTTTTGAGTCCCCCCCCCCCCCCCCCCCCCCACCCGCCCCTTTACTCTATTCGACTGAAAAATAATAGGGTCGTCCTTATGAGCTTTGGAACTTAAATATGAAATTTAATTCCAATATATTTATTACAACGGCAGTTATTAGATTTTTCGTGTTAAGCCTCCCCCCTAAAACCCCCCTCTTTGTCGATTTGGCTGAAAATCAATATGTGTCGTCGTTAGAGAGTTCTGGATTCACATATAAAATTTCGCATTGATTTCCCCTATACTTTGTAAATGGTATAAGTACTTTAGGGGAAAGGTTTGATGCTATATGCTAAGTCAGTGTGATCTTGGATCGACCTCCCCAAGGGCCACTCTCACTATAAATAAATTCGGAACGATATTTCTCTTTTCAGGCTTTACTCCCCCCGCCTCCTCCTCTTCCTCCGCCCCCAAAGCCAAAGGGAAGCCACCCTTGCGGATCGATTGGGTTAGACTTTGAGCCACCCCCAAATTGCATTCCCCTTCCACAATATCCACTGGGGGGTGGTCTCTGGAACCGAAGAGAGAGAGACAGAAACCCGTAGAAGAAGCAGCCCAAGAGAGTGGAGTTCTACTTTAATTAAATCTCGACTTTTCCCAATAGATATCTCTTTTGTCGCACCCAAACCCCCCTCCTCGGACCAACCTCCAAGAATATTGCCCTAAACGGCTCGTTTCACTTCTTCTGTTTACTTCTAATACACTCTTTTATTAATTTCTTTTTCTACTTCTCTTCTCCCCACTCTTTCTAATAATCTCTCTCTTATCTCCAGCTGACTGATAAGTTTGTCCGAGTCTCCCCTCATATTAGTCACAAGATTCCTCATTACAAATATGTCCAAAACAGAATAAGAAGAAATGAGAGAATTAATGCTTCATTGAACAAATCTTTTACACTCTAGGAACAAAATATAAAGCGAATGTGGCAACGAATGATGCATTAACCAAACAGACCAATAACGTCATCTTGCTAGATTGCCCATATTTATACAATTCTGAGATTACCTAAGACTGTAACTCCCCATCTCCAAGGGAAACCGCTCAGAGGAGAGAAATCTATCTTAACGGAAGAATCTAAATGGGAAAATACATATATGTATAAATCTTCTGAACACCATATCAGTTTATATATAAATAGAGAAAAAATTATTTTTTTAAGGATCAATGTAGATGTTGCTCTAGAGAACTCAAAGAAGATATTGTTAATTTTTTATTAAACTGTCCTTTGTATAATAATATTAGAGAAAGATATTTATATAAATATATTAAAAACTCTGATGAAGACGAAAGTAATATTATTAGAATATTAGAGATTGTTTCTATGGAGCAAATTAATGATGTCTATTACTATATTCTAAATGCTATTAATTTAAAAAAGCAAACATTTAAAAAAAAAATCTAACTTACAATAAAAATTGAAAAAAAAAAATTAAAATTAAGAATAGAGGACAATAAATAATTAAGATAATGAAAAATGAATTAAAGTTGAGATTTTCATATTAAGTTTTTGTTAAATACTTATTTACAGTTTAAGTACGAAGTGGTTTGACTTAATGTTTATTACATTGGTTCTATTTAAAGTCATTGTAATATGTATATATGTATGTATATAAAAGTATATATTTTTTTCTGTTTTGCATTTCTCTTGGCTGTTTGTATACAAGTAAATGTGCGCATTTATTATAATATTTAGATATTTAGAAATTTATTAAGTTGTGAAATTCTTACTTTATTATTATATCGGATGTATATTCAAATTGTACCCCAACTCTCAATAAACCTTAATAGGCGTCAATTTAGTAATAAATAAATAAATAAATGTATAAATATACATAAATATTTTTAATATTGTGTCAACGTTTCGAAAACTATTTATTTTCTTCTTCAGGGCCTTATGACTTGAGTGGAAGGTGTTGTATGTGTCCAGTGACTGGACACCACCACACACATCCATTCGTCATTATAAGACCCTGAAGAAGGAAATAAATAGTTTTCGAAACGCTGGCCAAATTTTGAAATTTTTTTTTTACACGACAGAACCTCGATTTCCTTCTACATTGAAAAGATACTGTTGACTCTATTAATCATTATGTACACCCATATATATATATAACTTATATATCTTGTGAAATAGACAATATTTTTAAAAAACATTAGTTTTTTCTTATATGTTTTATTAAGTGTTTAACAATATCTCTGCGAAAAATGTTAAGTATCATTTATCAAAAATGAGAAATCTCGTAAGAGCATATACCCAGGAGAAGAAGACGAGAAGACAGTTTCCTGACCTGAGGTTCCCATCCTTCAATACCTTGGAATCCTCATTCAGGAACATCTTCGAGTGTCTGCATGCGGTTATCTCTCTCCATGACTGCTCCAGAAGGTCTTACTTGAACCTTTCTTGGCCAGTCTGTTTGCTTCCTCGTTTGGCACTCAGAGAAGAATTTCACCTCCTCAATAGATCAAAGATATATGTAACAAACACATTGAAAAATAAGAGACTAAATGCTGTGATAACTTGTTGAGTTGTGTGGATCTCGGGAAAGATTAAAAGAAATAAAATAAAGTTCATCCCCCTGGAGTGTGAAGAGCCAAAGCTTTAAAACTGTTCACGTTTGATTAAGCGATAAAAGCGGAGCTTGGTGCTTGGCTAGGGGGTCCTCTTCTTGTTTTTAAACCCATTTCAACCCCTCCCACGACATATTTCACAAACACACCCTCTTCAAATCCCTCCCTACACCCTTCATTGTTAAATCAACCCCATTCATAAGATTTTCATCGCTTCACTCCATTTACCCCACCCTCATTCACCCCCATTTTTACGATTTTTTTTTTTTTATTTCCTTGATTTTATTTTTTTATTTTTATATAAATACTTTTTATACATCGTTATACTATTTCATTAACTTTATAGGTTAGGTTTGGTTAGGTTTTATGACTCATGCCCGGGCTTTAACTACGAGGTCATATCGCCCACTACCAGAGTGCTCTTTCGTCACTCTGGTGGACATGAGCCCGACTCTACTGTGGGAGTCCTAAATTTTGCCTACCCTAAATTTTTATTCATCTAGGGTAGGGGTCTTTTAACGAGTACCTGACATCGTACAGGCTCGGGACCATCGCTTAACGTCCCATCCGAAGGACGGCGTGCTTAAGTTTATTTTACCTCCCAGATAAAATAAACTAAGGGCCTCGGTCGGGCTACATTAACTTTATATAACACAACTACAAATCCGCGATCGATTTTTCAACGGAATTTCCAATCTCGCCATTCCGAAAAAAAAGAAATCTCCGGCCGTTGAACACGATAACCTTCTAAGGACGCCGGCTATTAATTTTTTAAAAGAAGCTTAACACAAAAACTCCAATAACTGCCCTTATCATGAATTTATTGATACGGAATTTCATACGTAAATTCAAAACCCCTCTAAGGATGCCACCTAATTAATTTTCAGCGAAAATAGCCGAAGGAGAGGGGGGAAATATATTAAAATTCAAAACCTCATAAGACTGGCACCTAAAAAAATTGCGCGAAATCGAACGAAAGAAAAGGGAGATCAGAGAAGCTCGACTCAAATATCCTAATAACTGCCGATATAATGGATGCATTGACGCGAAGTTTTAGCCCAAACGGTCAAATGGCTTTGAAGGAAGAGCGAAAAAGTAATTGATTAATTCGTGGCGGTGATACAACTACGACTTTTTCTTTAGGATGGTGCGGTAAGGTGTATTTTATACTGAGCTTGAAGGGCTGGCTCAGCAGAGCTTGTAGCTGAACTGGCTCAAATTTAATTGGACAGGGCAGTGGAGCTTGTTCCCTTTTCACTCTTAGCTCCTTACTTCTCCGTTTTTCAAAAAGTAATATCCATCAAAACCGATACCCACTTGGTGATTCAGCGGACAAAAGTTGTGCGGCGTGTGCGTTAATTTCGATAACATTTATATAGTCGAGCTAGCAAGGACTATAGGTTAGTTGAAGACCAGAAATGGAAAAGACTGATTGTGCCATAGATCCGAAACCTTGTTTTTTCATGAAAAAATGTTGTTAGTTCCATGCAGAATAGCCTGGAAAGAGCAGGAGTAACTATCCAATTCTAAGATACAACATTATTTGATACAGAGCATTCATTTTTATTTTTTGGGCAGAGTTCCTCCCTCCTTAAAGGTCAGTCCAACGTACGTTATTGTTTTATTTATTAATTTATAATTTTTTATTTATATAGACTTTTTTATATATTCATTTATAATTGATTAATCTATATATAAATATTTTTTCATATATTGTTATAGTTACATTGTTTTTTTCGTTGGGATAAAGACACTTCCGAAGAGTTTTTATGAAAAAATAGTTATCTTAATTTTTATTAAATTGAAAAATGTCTCTACTTATTATAAATGTATCTATGTATTAATTTGTTTATATACTCATATATTTATAAGTATTTAATTGTTCAGTTTTTATTTATTTCATTTTACTTGTTTTAATAGTTTTGTTATTACTACTAATCATAGGTGTGTTAGACTCAAATAGTTATAAATCTATATCTTAATGTATAAATTCTTTTGACGCATCCTATTACCATGTAAGTATTGGTCTAACGGAAATAAATTTATTATTATTAAGTAGTTCAAAATTGCTCCGGTAGATTTCGGTGGTTCTCTATATCCTGGCGGTCCTACCTTGGAGAAGGCTATAAGTGCCAGCGACTTGCGGATGCACATAAAGCCTTTTCCATTATTGTGACTCATGACGCGGCTTTAACTACGAGGTCATCTCGCCTAAAACCAAAATGCTCTTTCGTCACTCTGGTGGACTCTACTATGGGAGTCCTAAATTTTGCCTGAGGACACCTATTAATTTTCAGTCGTTGACCAAAGGGAAGAACGGGATTAAGGAGGAGGTTTAACACATCAACTACAATAACTGCCGATGTATTGAATCTATCGACAAGAAATTTTATATTTAAGTTCAAAACCACATAAGGACAACTATTAACTTTCCGCGAAAACATAATTGATTAATCCTTGCTGCAGAAGTACAATGGTGGTGATTCACCGGCAACTTTTTATTTTTATTTCCAAAACAATAAGAACCCGAAACTAAATTGTTTGGAGGCAGTAGGATTGAAACAAGTGTACAGTAAGAATTTCAATTATCATTACACCAAAGTAATTTTAGTGCCGTGTAACTTCACTCTTTGAACATATAACGTCCATCTAACTGCAATACCTCTAATATCTAATTTCAATGGATTGTCTATTAGTCTTCTAATATACTGCGTCGTTACTTACGTAATAAATAACATTTTTTTTTTTATTATTATTATTTTTTTTTTATTACCTCATATACCTGTACCAAGTATATGAGGAGTTATGTAGTAGATAGGTGTTATCCTAATGCGCTTCAGGTCACACATTTAAAATTTCGTGTCGATATATTCATTATATCGTCAGTTATTAGAGTTTTTGAGTTAATCCTCCTCAATGGTCGATAATAACTAACTATTACCATATAGTTTTAACAGTTTTTTAAAAAAACATAAAATTCCTTTGAATTGTACGTAAATTTGCAGAACGTTTCAAAAATTATTTCACAGCAACTGAGAAACATATTTCCCATCCTCCTTTGGTAAATCTGCTTTTGTCAACTTCCGTCAATGTGCTTACATTATCATGCCAAACCTGTAACAAAAAATAAAATAATAATAATAAAAATTACAAGTACAATTTTTGAACAAATGGTTTAAACAAACTATTTAGTAAATTTAAAAGAAGAGAGATATCAGACGTGTAGTCGACATAAACAAACTGAAAAGATGTCTGCCAATCTTGAGGTAAGCGTGCTTTCTTCAGTGCCTGTATTAACAAATATACAAAAGTAATAATCATAAAAAGAAATTAAGTAAAAATAATAAAACCAGCGGGTCATTTGAGCTAATAATTATTATTATTATAATCGATGGGAGCTTCTTAATCGACTTACTAAATCTAGGTCGATAAATTCATTACATCGGCATTTATTAGGGTTTCTGAGTTGAGCCCTCTTTTCTTCGGCTGATTTCGGTAAAAATTTACAGATATTCTCCTAATGGGGGTTTTGATTTTAAATATGAAATTTCATGTCAATACATTCATAACATCATCAGTTATTGGAGTTTTTGAGTTTACCCTCCCCTCTAATCCCCCCCCCCCTTCCCTTCGGCCGATTTTGCTGAAAATTGACAGATATTGTTTTCATAGGGTTTTGATTTTAAATATGAAATTACATCGGCAGTTATTGGGTTTTTTGAACCACTCAACGCTGAGCCCCCCTCTCCGGTCGGTTGACATCTTGACAACATACAAAATTTCGTGTCAATAATTTGATTCTATCGGGAATTATCGTGTTTTTATTTTTCATTTTTGGGATCAGGGCCTCGGAAAACATAAAATTTCCGTGAAAAATCAACATCAAATTTAGACCGATTACATAACTTCCCCTATACTTCGTATAGATGAGGAAGTAAAAAAAAAAATGTTTTTTTTTCGGAGTAGGTGGAATGGATTTGTAAAATTTGATCCCTTTTTGTAGGATATGAGGAAGAAGTAGATTCTCCCAACTCTGAAGAAAGGGGTAGAAGAGAACCATTAGCGCTAAGGGGTGACAGTATCGGTACTTTAGCATAACTGAGGGGGGGGGGGGGGGTGTAGAAGGAGTGGACAGTGGACGGTGGACAGGCTTGTTTATGGACAGTGTCCCTTCTGATATATGGACTGTCCATTCATTAATCAGACGACACAAACAGACGCAAGTCTCTCCTCCTTCTAAAGACAGGTCTGCTCCATTCTGAGCAATGAATGAACCCACCCCTTCAGCCCACTTCCATACTCAATACAAACACGCTCCAGTCACAATTGTTCAATAATAACACAGTCAAATTTCTTTAATATATGAATCTCAAAAACTCAATATTTCAATAACATTGTGGCTTGCTTAACAATAATCTCATCTCTTCAAAAAACGATGTCCGCTTTCTAGACCTCCTAATCGACAGGCGACTAACATGGAACCCCCACATGAACATACGCTACAAACTGTTACTAAGACTACTAATAGGCCAAGCAAATTAGCTCCAAAAAATGGTGTGCCTGGAAATAATTGGTGGAGTTCTGGAAACTGCTTTAATCATTTATTTAGACCTCTAATATGAATAGTTTGAGTTTTACCCCAATTTCCCAGTGGAGCGTATGTCGTGACGTTCGAAAAACCTCGAAATTTTCGGACTATTTTAGGTTTTTCTCGAATAGCTCTTAAACTAAGCGTTTTATCAAAAACTTTGTTATTTTCAAAAGTGTTCAACATTAAATTCTGCTTCTAAAAAGTACTATGACATTATATTTTGATCAAGTAGTTTCATAGAAACGATACGTGCAAATATGGCTAATTTTTACACTTTTTGAAAAAACACATTTTTTTACAATAAAACGTAAAATATCTATGAAACTACGAACTTTAGAACGAAATGTCATAGAATAAAAATTGTAGACCATCAAATTGTCATAAAAACGTACCCCCCCCCCTCCCCACCACAATGTAAAATCGCGCACAGTAGCTCATTAGCACTGAATATATATAATAGAAAATAAAACGACTTATAGTTAATTATTATGACTCATGCCCGGGCTTTAACTATGAGGTCATATCGCCTACTACCAGAGCACTCTTTCATCACTCTGGTGGACATTAGCCCGACACTGGATTGTTTGGTATTGGGTGCCGGTTTATAAATTTCTTGGTGGCGTCTCAAGAGGTGATCCCTTAAATTGATTGTGTTGCAACTAGTTTTGTATAAAACTTTGCACAAAGTACATTTAGCACTTTTACTATCATCAAAGTGAACTTAAAGTGGATTAAGGAAAATTCATATCGACAGTTACATAGACTATCGATAGCTAGTGCCATCGAATATCGTCCATCCCTAAATATGACCTCGTACTTAAAGCCCGGGCATAAGTCACAATAACTAACTAAATATGACATATTTGACGGTCAAAATCTTGAATAACAATGAGCCCATTGTTAAAATCTTGAATAACAATGAGCCCATTGTTAAAATTGCAGAGAGAGATGAAAAATGAACGTTGTACAGGAAGAAGACGTGAGCAAAACTAATTCAACGAATGAGTGAGTCAATCAGAATGACAAACATAGGTTGAATTGAATCAAACGTTGAAAATTGGTTAGGATTTGTCGTGGAAATTCAGTTTGGTGTCAGCAGGGACACATCGACGACTGTTAGATCGACATTGTCAACTCTCTTCATCCAATTACAGTCCATTTTGTGGCTAGTAAATTCGTTATTGCTTCCTTGAATATCCGATAAGGAGAATATGATTTTATGGTTCGAAGCAAAATTTTCAACGAAATTTCATGTTAGTTTTTGTGACTCATGTCCGGGCTTTAACTACAAGGTCATATCGCCTACTACCAGAGCGCTCTTTCGTCACTCTGGTGGACATTAGCCCCTACACTACTGTGGGAGTCCTAAATTTTTATTCACCTAGAGCAGAGGTCAACGAGTACCTGACATCGTACAGGCTCGGGACCATCATTTAACGTACCATCCTTAAATTTATTTTACCTTCCAGATAAAATAAACTAAGGGCCTCGGCAGGGTTTCGAACCCACTACCTTGAGCTTAGTAAGCAAGCACACATACCACTGAACTACCGTCGCCCTCGTAAATAAATGCCATTGCTAAAATGCATATATACATTCATCATTGTGATGTTCCTTTGTTCATGTCTGTAACTCGACTGTCTTGCTTCATATCTAACACTCGACTGTCCTATGTCTAAATTTTTTAATTTTTAATAAAAGCGAATTTAATTAATAGCCTTTTTATATTTATCACTAATTAATTTCTCAATGTCTCAACAGCTAAAATGAAGAAGTTTTCATAAAAAAATTCAACAAAAGTTATTAATTTTAGAGTATTTTAAAATTTACAATGTGTGTACTTTTTGTACATCACAACAGATGTACCCCAAATTTATTTTACCTCCCAGATAAAATAAACTAAGGGCCTCGGTCGGGTCTCGAACCCGCGATCTTAAGCTCAGTAAGATCACATGCTATCTTTGAGCTACCGGCGCCCTCTTTTGCTTCTTGACTATATTCTTCATATAGTTGTAATAATAAATATATATTTTTTTAAGTAATGTATTTTTTATGAATACTGCTATCTCTGAGTTATTGGCGCATTTAAAACATTTATAGATATACATAAATAAAATATGGCGAATGGAAGACATTTTTTTCTGACATTGTGATTTTGTCTCGCCCATAATACCATTCCCCTATTCCAATCGTAAAGAGCAGTTAGAGGATTAAAATATAAAAAGAGAAAATGATCTATGATGGGTGATGTGACGGTGGTGGTGGTGGTGGTGGGTGCCACGCGCACTAAGGGGTGAGTTTTATAGAGGGGTGGAAGATCTCCAGTGCTGGGAGGCACGTTCTGAAGGGCCTCGCATAGGGCGCATTCCCCCCTCCAACTTACCCTCATCACAGACTTATCACAACCTCACTTCGCTTTTATATATATATATATATATATATATATATATATATATATATATATATATATATATATATATATATATATATAGATCATTCGCTTAGGTATGATTCCATTCTCTGGTGTACTTTTCTCAGTATGACAACTTCTACATAGATCACGAAATATACGCCGAAAAAAGTCCAGAAATATCGTTTTGAAACAAATTTTTTTAGTCGTTAGCTAGATTTATGCAAAAAACGTTAATTCCTACTAAAAACGTTCATTATCAAATTTTCAGTAGCTAGTGTGTCTTCAGATTTGCGATAGGTCCAATACGACGAAAGTTATAGATAGATAGATAAACTTTTTATTGCACTAAAGATAACTTTTATGGCAATGAGAGGGGATTTTTATTTTTTAATACATATTTTTATAGTTAAAAATATAAATAATTGTAACAAATAAGCAATATAATAACTAAATAAAAAGATACTAATATGATTAAAATAATAAATAAGGAGCTGGATTTGACGTTAATAATGATAATATCTACGGAAAACTGAACTCATATAGTGAACTGAACTCATACTCATGAAGTGCTGTATGAGGATATAACGAATTTAGTGAAAAATGTTAAGATGTTTTTTGATTTTCATATTTGGAATTTGGAGGTCGGTAAACATGAAATTCTGTTAAAAACTCGGAATCGAATTTTTGAACGTTTACATAACTTCCCCAATACACAGTATGGATGAAAAAACGACTAATATATAACGCAATACTGAAGGCTATGTGGACTCAGCGCATTCAATCCTTGCAATCAATAGTCAATGCTCCTTATTACATTCCCAACAAAACCCTTCACACTGATTTCAGTATTCCCTTTGTCACTGAATTAGCTAAATCCAGGTAGAAAAAATAATTTTCCTCCTTTAGTGCTCACAATAATCCTCTAGTCCGTGCTTTCCCTTCTGCCATACTTCCCCAACGAAGCCTTTAGCACCAATGGCCTAGAGACTTCAGGCAGTGACAGTGATCGACCATAAATGAGTGTGACTCAGTGTCTAGGGAGTGTCACCACTGGGTGATTTCTCCTCTCTTGACATTTTGACTTTGCCATTTTTTTCTCCCCTAGCACATTTGCTTGTTGTATATCGTCGGCCTAAACGTGATACCTCGTAAGCGACATTTTTCCGAAATTTATTTTTTTTGGTTAAAAAAAAAACTCTCTTGATTTAGTGGGACCTCGTATACGACATGAAACGAAAAAAACATGAAACAGTACCTTGCAAAAGAAATGGGAACGAAATTCTGGTGAAACCTCGTAAATCCGTCAAGTACGTTAATTCTTTACTTGGATTTGCAAACTAGTTTAAAAACAATTCATGGCATTTATATACATCTCACTTAATACAAATGTCGAAAAAATTGAGATTTCCTATAAAGAATATTTTGACGTGAAAACGTCTATTCGCTCGTTAAGCACAGTGATAGCCGGTCAAACTTTCTTGTGTTACAAAATACCGTCAGATTTCAATCGATAATAACTACGAGACTAATAATGCGGTAACAACGGTTTAGGTCACAATGGATAGAGCATGTCTGTACGTGTTTGTTTTGCCTGTGACGTTATCGGGCTAGTGTGGGCGCCGGCGGATGATTGTTGCGAATTAGCGTTGTGTAGAATTAGAAATTAGTGTAGCGTGATAACGCGTTTAGATAGGTCATTGATTCGGGTGTCATTGTAAAGAGCTTGAAATGCACTACTAGGACTCAAAGTGAAAACAATAAAAATATTCTCCGAAATATATGTAAAAATCAGTATTAAATTGAAAATTGCAAAAAAATTAAAGATGTCATCTCGTATGAATCGTAAATATGCGCGGAATTATAGAAAACGCAAATCAGAGGAAAGCTCGCATCAAAAGGAATTTAAAAAACCTAAAATGTGTAGTGCCAAGCAAATACAAGAGCTACGGCAGCATCGAAAAGAAAAATGAAAAATGATTTTATCCCGACATATGAGGTATCACCTTTATATCGACGATATACTTTTTATACAGTTGTAAATATCTCTTTGTAAATTAAAATATATATGTATTTGGAACCTAAAGGTCGGAAAATATGAATTTCTGTTGAAAACTCGAAATCGCATTTTTGAACGTTTACATAATTTCCCCAATACTCCGTATGGATGAAAAACTAACAATTAGGGAGTGTCCAGCAAAAAAAATAAAGCCTCGAGTTGCGGAGCTATAACTCTGCGGTTTTGATAAAGTGGCGTTGCATATTCGCGTGGTCGGAAGCCGTACATCAACGAAGCACACAGTCTCGATTAAGGATCCCCCCCCTCCTCTAGGCTCACTAATGAAGCTTGGATCGATATACACACACATGAACACTTGTACCACACATGGACATTCTTACACACAGACACTCACGAGCTCCCTTCCCCCTCCCATGCCTCATACCCAAGTAGTGATCAATATGGAACCGCCTGCGCTTTTCTCCAACCCCCCACTACCAACCCCCTTGCAACAATCCCGCCCCCCGCACACATACATAGACACATCTTCAAATTTAATACCCAACCCCTCTCCTTTAAAATGGTGGCCAGATAAAAAAAATAAAATGTATCAAAGTAATCGTTCAATGTATTCAGTATTCAAATTAAACACTTTATTTGCATATATAATGACCTAATTACCATATAAATAGTCTATTTCATGTGCTCCATTGTGATGTAAAAAAATTACATACATTGTAATTATTAATATATAAAAAAAATTAAAGAGGGCGCCGGTAGCTCAGAGGTATGCGTGCTTGTCTTCTGAGCTGAAGATAATGGGTTCGAAACCCGACCGAGGCCCTTAGTCTATTTTATCTGGGAGGTAAAATAAACTTAAGCACGCCGTCCTTCGAATGGGACGTTAACCGATGATCCCGAGCCTGTACGATGTCAGGTACTCGTTAAAGACCCCTACCCTAGGTGAATAAAAATTTAGGGTAGGCAAAATTTAGGACTCCCATAGTAGAGTCGGGCTCATGTCCACCAGAGTGACGAAAGAGCGCTCTGGTAGTAGGCTATATGACCTCGTAGTTAAAGCCCGGGCATGAGTCATAAAACCTAACCTAAAAAACATTAATTATTATTATTTGTATCAAAGCAGCTGTTAGGAGTAAAGTAACTTAATTAGTGAATAAATAACAAAGATGTCTCGTCGCATCTTGTTTTAAAACGAAATGTGAACAACCAATGAATGGAGACAAAATATGACGATCAGCTGTTTCAAATAGTGTGAGACAGTCTAGTTCTTAATAAACATTAATCACAGAATAAACCCTTAGGTTTTTGATCTGGGAAGTGAAAAAATAGGCACGCCCTCCTTCGGATGGAACGTTAAGCGATGGCCCCGAGTCTGTGCGAGGTTAAAAATCCCTACTCTAGTTGAATAAACCTAGATAGGCCAAATTTAGTACACTCACAGTAGAGTGAGGCTCATGTCCACCAGAGCGAAGAAAGAGTGCTCTGGTAGTAGGCGATATGACCTGGTAGTTAAAGCCCGGGCATGAGTCAAAATAACTAGGAATTAGACACATTCTTTATTAAATTATCACTTCTTTTGAACAATTTCAAAATATACTACAAATAGGTTATAAACTGAACTAGGTAGGCGGATGTCAAGGTAGGGTGGGAGGTCGCAAGGCTAGAGTCATTGGAGGGGAGAGGGAACTCTCAGAACGTTTAACTCGTGATCTCAACTGTAAGACGTCTAGAGCAATTGCCAATACGTGCACTTTCATTAAACCTCCAAAGTTAGCCATTGACTCATGCCCGGACTTTAACTACGAGGTGATATCGCCTACTACCAGAACGCTCTTTCGTCACTCTGGTGGACATGAGCTCAACTCTACTATGTGAGTCCTAAATGTTGCCTACTTATTCACAAAGATCTTTAACGAGTACCTGACATCGTACAGGCTCAAAGTTAAACGTAGTGTTAAAGTACATGCTTCACAGTTCTACCATATTGTACTTACATTACAGTAAATGTTCAAATCATTGTTTCAAGTAACTTTCAACCCTATTTGAAGACAAATGATGTTATATACTTCGGCTGCGCAGCTTCTGTCACTATCCCGCAACTGAAACAGACATTTATTATTACTATAAAAATATTATGATGATATTATTATGTATAAAAATTCAAAAGCCCCTAAAATACGTCAACTACATATTCAATTTTGATACTTTAACATTTTCTGCAGATTTATTGTGAAACACTTAATAAAAAATAACTTAATATAGAAAAAAATATATTTCTCAAAATATATAAAATATATGGGAGTACTTTTGGTAATGCTTCAGCCACTTCTTAACAAATATTATAAATATTTTGTGAAATTTTTTATTATTATTAAGATTTGGTCTTTATTAATTTATAAATAAAATACACATATACAAATAATTCAAAAATCAAAAATCTTATACCAAAGACGACCTCTTGGTCAGATGAAATTTAGAGTGTAGTCGTCATAATGTAAAAATAAAGAAGAAATTAAGTACATCTATCAATTAACGTTCAAGTATAGAACAACAAAATACAATTGAGGGGGTTAGAAGCAAAGGGATGTAAGTGACAATTCGGCTGAAATTGAGATATGTGTGTCAACATCTTCCTTGACACCTACCCTGACTACTGGCTAATGATCAGAACGATTGTTAGTACCAGTAATGCTATCTAGTGGAAAATATCTGGGTAATACCTGAATTTACGATGTTACTATAACTTTGAAGGTAATTATCTCGAAATTACATTTTTGTCACTTACATCCCTTTGCTTCTAACCCCCTCAAGTATACCTTCGCCTAATCACATAATAAATTTTTTTTACGAACAAGAAAGGATCTTATCAATATAAATATATATTTTTGACCTTTAAAATTTAAATCAAAATAATCATAATGTTCTGGTTATTTTTTTAAATAGACAATATTAAAAAAAAAAATCGTCGGTGAATCACTATCAATATACTTCTCCAGATCGAATTAATCAATTAAGTTTCCGCTCCCCTGCCAAAACCAGTCGACCGTTTGCTTATATATTCAACAGTTGACTTACAAAGGCGCTCCTAAATCATCATATTAAATCTTGCATTGTTAAATTCATTAAATCGGAGGTTATGGTTTTTGAATTAACCCCTTCCCCTTCACTTGAGCCGATCGCTGAAGTTTGATAAGCCTCATTGGGTTTTGACTTTAAATATTAAATTTCATTTCGATAAATGCATTACATCGGCAGTTATCGGGGTTTTTGAGTTGAGCCACACCTCGATCCCCCTTCCCTTCTGCCGATTCCGCTGAAAATTATTAAGTGTCGTCCTTAAAAGGGTTTTTGAATTCATATATTTAATTTTGTGTCAATATTCATTACAACGGCAGTTATTAACGTTTTTGAGTTAACCCTCATCCTTAACTCCCCCACCTCTTTGTCTGGAAATGTATAGGTGACTTTCTCATAGAGTTATGGCGATACATATAAAAGTTTGTGTCGTTACATTCATTCTATCGGCAGTTATTAAAGCATTCCCCTAATCACCTCTTCTCCTTTGGTCGATTTGGCAGAACAGTAGGTATCATTAGAGGAATCTGAATTCACATACAAAATTTCGTGTCAATACATTCATTCTATCAGGAGTTATGTTCACAGACACGCACAAACATCATAGACAAAGATACATTTTTTTTTCTATATTTGGAATTTAGAGGTCGGATAGCATGAAATTTCGTTGAAAAATCGGCATCGAATTCTTGACCGATTACATAACTTCCCCTATACTTCGTAAAGCTGGAGAAGTAAAACATACATATTATACTTACAGTATAGCAAACGTTCTACGTTTAGTCAAATCGTCATTGCAAATAACTTTCAACTCCATTTGAAGGCGAATGATGTTCTCTTACATGCTTCGGTTGAGCTGTTTCCGTCGCTATACCGCATCTGAAACAGAAATTTATTTTTACTATTCAAAAAATTATTTTATTATTATCACATTGAAAAATGTATTACAAAAGTCAGCCTTAAGAATAATTATACATTGTACAGAATATTACATAACAATCCATGCAATATTACACATTGCCGGCGTTAGCCAACGCAAGGCCCTGGGCCGTGGACTTTTCGCGAGGCCTTCGCGGTTAAAATTAAATTTCAGCTCAAGGTTTCACCTCAAGTAACATTTGGAAAGAAAGTTTGTAGTAATACTGCGAATTCTTCGAATAATCATCATCATTTAATATTATTGTTATGGTATTTTTCAATCGATACTCCATTGAATGGTTTTTTTTTTATCATTTTCAGAATAATATACTAATTACTGCGGACGATCAGAATTGTTTTATTCAATATCTCGTGTTCTTAAGGATATTATCAGAAGAAATATTTTTACATTCGTGGCATGCGATAATTAGTTTGCTCAAATACATTTCAATTTAGACATGTAAGTTAACCTTGCGAGCTTTTTGTTTTGCAATTGTGTTAAAATTGTTATCGATACACACGCCTTTCGACAATCGAATATATTCGAAAATCGTTTCAAATGGAACTAAGATGCATTCAAACGTCCATGTAAACACTAATAAATGCACATTAATAAATTGATCAATGTATAATTTTTTTTTAATTTACAAGCGCGAGGCCTTTTCTAGCGCGAGGCCCTGGGCGGTGACCCAGGTTTGCCGCACCTAAAACCGCTACTGATATTACATAATAAAACAAAATATACACATTTAATAGGTACTAAATTAAGGATCACATTCAACGTATACAATTAAAATCTGCGACAAGGTATTCGTCAACTGAATAAAAAGCAATCTCGATTCATCATCATCATCGGGGCCTCCTGGATCAGCCTTCGCCAGTCGTCTCGGTCCTGTGCAGCTGCCCTCCAGTTCCTGACTCCAAGTAGGATCCTTGCATCATGCGCAATACCGTCCTTCCAACATAGCTTCGGCCTCCCAACACGTTTGGTCCCGTGGATTTCCTCCAGTAATGTCATTTTTGGCACATCATGGTCTCCCATCCTTGCCAACTGTCCTGCCCATCTTAGTCTGTGAAGTCTTACAAACCTTACTACGTCCGGTTCTTGCGACAAAGCGTATAGCTCCTGATTTATTCTTCTCCAGTCCTGTGCGTGGTAGACACCTCTATAGATCAACGTAGGATCTTCCTTTCGTGAATCAGGAGTGCTTGTTCGTCGGTCTCTGTTATTGTCCATGTTTCAGAACCGTAAGTTAACACTGGACGAATCAAGGTTTTGTAGAGTTCCAGCTTTGTTGCCCTAGAAAGCAAGTTACTTCTGAGGTGACGCCGGAGTCCAAAGAAACAGCGGTTGGACTTGATGATCATGCAATCTCGATTAGAAAACATTTAATTTTGATTTTAAAATTTTTCAAAGGCAAGTCGCGCACCGAACTTGGTAACTTGTTAAATAATTTACAATAAAGAAAATAAAAGCTATTCGTACTGTTAGCCTGAATTGTCTGGCAATATATCTGTCATTATGTCTGCTGTTATGGTCGTGTATTTCGGATAGACATGAGTAGCAACAACGATTTTGATGGAAGAATTCAAAGGATTGAAAAATAAAGATGGAAGGTAGTGTTAGGATTTTGAGTTGTCTATAATATGAGCGACATGATATTTGAGTCCGTAGACTATAAATAATCCTAATCTTGCGATTTTGATAAATAAAAAATTTTTTTTTGCCAAAGGAGAATTTCCCCACAATAGCGTTCCATACGAAATCAAACTGTTACAGAATGGGTGATATGTAGTCAATATAAAATCGTCAGAGATCGCTGATTTCAATTTGCGCAACATAAATAAGAACCTAGCCAACTTACCCAGGAGACACACAATATGAGTGTTCCAGTCACATGTCAAATATTTTGATGAAACATATTTCAATGTTAGCCTTCATTTACAAATAAATCAACTTTTAGCAAATAATATTTTTTTTTTTTCGTTGGATAATATTATTATGATGTGATCACATCGCATAATACTAGCGCGCCCTCTATTATCATTACATGCTTCCAATGGCAAATTAATTCACTCATTAATTTAATACTAACTGCATACTTTTGTAAGAATAAATAATTATATTTGTAAATGAATGAAAAAACATTTATAAAACAGCATATGTTATATAAAAATAATAAATAGATATTTAAAGAAATATAGTTAGTTATTATGACACATGCCCGGGCTTTAGCTACAAGGTCATATCGCCTACTACTGGAGCACACTCTATTTTTATATTGAATAATAATCATTAGATGCATCCAATCGCAAATTATTCACTCATTAATTTAATACTAACTGCATACTTTCGTAACAATAACTATTTATAATTGTAAATGAATAAAAAAATAAAGTTAGTTAGTTATTGTGACTAATGCTCAGGCTTTTACATCGAGGTCATATCGCCTACTAACAAAGCGCTCTTTCGCACTCTGATGGACATGAGCCCGACTCTACTATGGGAGTCCTAAATTTTGCCTACACTAAGTTTTTTATTCACCTAGGATAGGGGTCTTTAACGAGTACCTGACATCATACTGGCTCGAGACCATCGTTTAACGTCCCATCCGAAGGACGGCGTGTTCAACGTTTTTCCGGGTTTCGAATCCGCGATCTTGAGCTCCAGCAAAGCAAACACGCATACCACTGAGCTACTGGCGCCCTCTGTCATATTATTGCAGGTTATAAACAGTTTTACATATATCCCAAGATGTGAAATTGAGTAATTTCTTACATGACAGAAATGAAGTTTGAAATTGAATATAATAGATTAGAGTATAATTGATAAAGAAAAGTAACTTAAGTTATCAAATATTTATTGGCAGAAAGTTAGGTCGGAGAAGAATGGGATAAGACTCCTCAACTGCCAGTGAAATGTGAGACTATCAGAGAAAACACCAGAAAAGAAGTTGTACATCTTTCTTGTTTCCTTTTTCATTTTCTACAAATAATGAACTAGAAAAATAAATATTCCTATCAAACTATAAAATACTTTCTTTGGGTTGATTATTAAATAGAAAGGATGCGCTCATAGTTTTTTACCTCCTAGATAAGCCTCGGCCGGGTTTCGAACTGATTATACATTATATATGAAGGTAAGTATATAACAGACCTGGGCAAATATTATTTGAAATAAAAATAAAAAATAATCATTTGAAGTAACGTTATTTGAACTAATGATGAAATGAAATAATTATTTCGGTTATTTGAAATAATGGGAAGAAATAAATTGTGATTTTAACAAAACAACAGGATATTAATGTAATAAACAACAGTTTTAATTAATTTTTTCCAAAAATAATGAACATAATAACCAATTTTTTTCAGAAATTTGAAACAAGTAACTAA
Organism: Aradus depressus; assembly: GCA_963662175.1. Classification (NCBI taxonomy): domain Eukaryota; kingdom Metazoa; phylum Arthropoda; class Insecta; order Hemiptera; family Aradidae; genus Aradus; species Aradus depressus. The sequence goes on along the minus strand of OY759226.1, from coordinate 23,068,277 downwards.
TAATGTTCTACCCCGTTTGCCTTCGATAGCACTGTTTTGCTCAAAAAGCTCATTGGACAAAGAACTTTGTCGAGGCGCATCAATCATGGTTGCAAATGACCCAGGAAAACTAATACTAATCGTTCATGGACGTAATCACGAAACAAAGAGAATAATAACTGATATGACCTTATACTTTTGATTCAGCGATAGTGAACTATCAACTTGGAGGATTATCCAAACGGCAAAAATAATTGTCTCCAAAAATGTAAAACGTTATTTCACACTATCTATAATAATTAAAAAACCTATTATAATTAACAAAATAACTTCAGAAAGCTAAATTTTAATTACTTTACCTGTTTTTTGTCAAGTGTCCTTCCAAGTTGTGCATATAAATCCCAGTTCAAAACTGCACTTATAAATATTGAATCTTCACGGTCCATATTTACCATTCCCACTACAGATTGGTTCCTTCATCGTTCAAATGAATTAACTATCAGCCCAATTAAGAGGCTTATAATTGAAACTTCTTAAAAACACACAACTCTTCCATAGAAAGTACCTGTGAATGATAATTACAATATATTATTGTATAAAAGTTCGAATCATCGAAAAAAAAATGTACAGGGGACATAATAAAAACTTTGAGCACGCCGTCCTTCGAATGGGACATTAAGCTATGGTCCCGAGCCTGTACGATGTTAGGTACTAGTAAGAAGTAGTTTATGTAAGTCGGGCTCATGTTCACCAGAGTGACGAAAGAGCGTTCTGGTAGTAGGCGATATGAATCACAATAAATTATTGTTCTAAACAATAAATTAAAAAACGATGGTTGTTATAATTATAATAAAATATGAAATGTTCGCAAAGTTTTATATCTATTTCATTCTTATGGTACTTTGTTTCTATTCACTAGTTAAATTTAAGCCTTTTTATTAATCTAATAAATGAATAAAGTGAATAGGCTTAAGTCAGCAAATCTGAATTTTAGAAGGGGAATTTCTGAAGATTTAAAATTCCTGCAAATCAGGTAAACGACATTTATGTTACTTGAAATATTATTTCAATAAAAGTATTAAATATAAACAAAGTAAAATATTCCAACATTGAGTTACATTTGGTAAAAATATTTAAATGCACTTGTCCTTTGGATCACAACACTTAGCCTAGTCGTCCACTGGGACCGGAAAGTTGCGAACTGCGAAGCAACGAAATCGGGCGAAGCCGTTCGTGCGAATGCCGATCGTCCATTGATCCACTCAGTACGTCCGAATGCATAGACGGGATGGCTCTTCGGAACGGTTTTTCCGATGATTCTGACGACGAATTTTTAGCGTTGGAATTATCACCTTTGATTTATCGACGAAGGCGATATAGACGTAAACGGGAAATGTGGGTGAATCCCATTTTCGAAAAAAGAGAAGAGTTTGGCGAATTTTCTCATTTGTGGCGTGACCTTCAAATCGATGATAATCACCACTTCTCCTATTTTCGAATGGAAAAGGACACTTTTCAATACATTCTTGACAACATCTACTCAAGACTCGAAAAATTCAGTAATTTTCGTCTGGCGATTTCCCCACAAGAACGGCTGTCTGTTACATTAAGGTAAGTGGAAAGAAAGAATTATGATTGATTTACAAAGAAGGTTCCACTAGGATCTAATTCGTGAAAATAGGACGATGCCTCCCTCCACAATTGTTTTTGTACATTCCGCATGTGATAATTGCTTTCCCTTTGGTCCCACAGGTATTTTCTTTCTTGCACAAGCAAAATTAACTTTTCACAGTCCATGTTTTTTTAAGCTCTTTCGCAACTGTTCGTCCGTAAAATCCCAGCAGTATGGGATCGCTTCGCACTTCGCACCTGTTCGGCCGAAAACTGACGAACGATGCGGGTCTAATGGACGCGGTCCCCCACCTTGTCACATGTTTGGATCGTTCGTGCATTTTCGCCCGAATTCTGACGAACTGATTTCGCTACTTTTCGCAACTTTCCGGTCCCAGTGGACGACTGGCCTTATTCTGACATAGAGACTCTGGTGTTTGGGCAAAAGGCTTAAGTCTTGTGATCCAAAGAACAAGTGCATTTAAATATTTTTACCATATGTAACTGATTATTGGAATATTTTTCTTTGTTTATATTTAATACTTTTATTGAAATAAGAAGAAGAAGAGTTTATTATAATATTATAACAGTCGCATTTATAGAGATACAATTATACAATAAGGTTCCTGAATCATTACCCTTATACACTAAATACAAATCAAAAATAATCAGTTAAATTAAAAACAATGCTACTGCTTAAGATTAAATTAAGTAACTCTTAAAGAAAAAAAAAATACAAAGTAACTGAAATGAATAGAAAATTAATTAATAAACATAAAAAAAAAAAAGAGATTATAATTTAAAATCGTGAATGGATATTTTTGTTTTTCCCTCCCTGCGTTTTCCCTATTTTCTTTACCAAAATGTTTTGATTTGTGACACACTTAAGTTAAAAGTTTTTACTGAAATTTATTATGTAGTTCAGAAGGAGCTCGACATTTAGGTGTTCATGGATTTGGAGGATGGAGGTGTCCCTCGAGTAGATAATATAGTAAATAATATTTCAAGTAACATAAATGTGTTTTACCTGATATGCAGGAATTTTTTAAATCTTCAGAAATTCCCCTTCTAAAATCCAGATTTGCTGACTTAAGCCCTTTTGCCAAACGCCCGAGATATATCAATGTTATTTTGCAAGCCACCCTGCAGTCATACCACTGATCAAAATGTCACATGTGTAAGTCTATAAATCACTAAGTTTTATGCAATTTTGTGAATAATCTAGGCATATTTTGTATTTAAATTTGTTGAGTTGCCAAGGAAATATCTATTTATTATACATACAACACTTTATCATTCAATCATTTGCAGTAATAACATTGAAAATGACTTACTGTGTTACGTTGGTAGTGTGCGTTCAGAACCCTCTGGTGTAGTTTGAAGCAATGCTTTTACAAAAAAAAACTTCTTCTAAAAAGACGCCATATCTTCAACTATACATCAATAATAACTTTTTCCTGATCTTCACAGACTGCATGGAAATCCTGGATAATAAAAGAAATCATTATCACTCAATAAAAAAACAACACAACTTATGATAACAAATATTATTGAAGAATTATATGTAAAACGCTATTATAATATCTAATGTTGATACCATAATAGTATAATAATACAGAATAATAATAAGATTATGATATAAGAACAATAAAAAAAAAAGTATGTTGATGAGTAGAAAATGTCTGAACTGTTGATTAGGATGTCGATAGGCTAGTTCGTTTGAAGAGTTTTATTTTATTAAATCGATTTTATCCCTTTTACCCAGTGCTGCCACTATGAAATAATTTTGTGAAGGGGGGGGGGGGGTCGAAAAAAAGAGAGAGTAATCTGTAAGCGTGGTTGGTATAAGAAAGCTGTAATGGGCACATCACATATTTTTTTACAGAAATATCATACATGCATTTAGGAAATTAGAGTTTCCATTTACGGTCGGCAGGTGCGCCTCATTCTAGCCATTCCTCCCTGCACCAGTGGAGTTAAACTGTCGTTCAGATGTCTTAATATAGAAAAATCAAATAACAGGATTTTTGTATAACATTCACGTTTGTGCAGATCATCCTCTTTTATTTTTCTCTATAACATTTATATGAAAAGATTTGATTAGTTATAATTATAAGCGATATCTTGTAAAATATACCTAGTCCTGCCATAAATATTGTTACAAGGAAATATGAGGGGGTCAGAATCAAAACTCACATGTTCCAGAAAATTCGATTTCGAGGTAGCAGTGGTTTCTAATGGAACTCACACCGTTGAATCCACCCATGGCGTTGATTGTAGTCAAAACTAACTAGAGCCCTCTTAAAATTGAGATTAAAGTCGAGGGTTCGTGTCAGAACTAACAAGTTCCTTTGGATCTTGTGAGTTATGATTCTGACACGTGGTGAGGTTTCAAACACTAAGGTTGTCCAGGGTCAACCAAATCATATTTAGGTCCATTAAATGTGATTTCGTACTGCTGGACCGGAAATGAGTACAGCAGAGACTCGAATCTAATTGCATCATGCATCCTCTATCATCTTAACCCAGTCGACCTTTCGAACTTCCAGAAAATTCGTCTCGTCTCTGATGGGTGCGCAGGGCAGAATAAAAATTCATCACTTGTGGCGATGCTGCCCACCTGGTTGTCTTTGAGTAATACTCGAATAAAATAAGTTGAAGTGGTTTTTCCAGTCACAGGACATAGTTTCCTGCAGACCGGGTGTTCGGAAACATTGAGAAAGATATGAAGCGACTTGAAACTATTTCCAAGCCAGAGACCGTATACGAAAATAGAGCCAAACAACAGTTAAATTCGTTGGAAAGGACAAGGAAGTTTATGATTTCCGGGAGTTATCAAAGAAAGTACTGAAAACGCAAATTACGTGGAATTTTCAAATTTCTAAAGCGAAGCGCATCTTTATCAAGCGTGGAGTTGGGAACAAAATTTTAGTTCAAGGGGAAGGCGCCTACAACATAGCAGTCAATGTATATAAATCACTTTTGAAACAAAAATGTGATCGCATTAGTCTCCAAAACCCTTCTCTGGTTAAAAAAAAAAGTACTTCCTCCCCAAAAGTTAAAGAACGCCTTGAACCATGCCCGACCTAAAATGTTATGTAAACCTGATGCCGATGGAAGAGGATGACCAAAATATCAATACTGTTTATCTTTTAATTTAAAATAATTTTTATTATTTTTATCTTTTAATTTAAATTTTTTATAAGGAACATACAACTTTTTTTTATTCAAAATATTTCCAATTTTTTGTCATAGCAAAATAACAATTATTTTTAATATTTTTTAAAATGTTTTTTTATTATTATTTTATAATTTGGTTCTGATTATTGAGATCTAAACTCACATTTTCCTATCCAGTTATAATCAGAACTCACAAGTTCCTAAGGTCAAAATCATAACTCACATGTTCCAAAATATTTTATAAGAAAAAATGTAAATTCTGCGAAGCTTAGGGTATTTTGGACTCATTTCTGGTAATTTTGAGGTAATGGGCATAAGAAAGTGATGTTGTTTATAGAAAACACGTGAAGATAATATCTTCACGATACGAAGACCATATTATGGTCTACAACAGTTTTTAGCGAATACACACAAATTGCGTTTTTGGAACATGTGAGTTTTGATTCTGACCCCCTCATATATCCTCGGTCAAAATGTGATACCTAATATGTGCAAAAAGCCAACTTTACAGGAGAGACAAAAAACTGTTTAAAAAAATATTCTTTATATGAAACCTCAATTTTTTTGAAATTTGTATTAAGTGAGATGTATATGCATGCCATGAATTGTTTTTAAGACAGTTTGCAAATCCTAAATAAGAATCAACATATTTGACGGAGTTACGAGTGAACCAGAATTTCGTTCTCATTTCTTTTGCAAGGTACGGTTCTTCAAACCGTATTTCATGTTTTTTTTTTCGTTTTATGTCGTATACGAGGTCCCACTAGATCAGTAGTTTTTTTTTTAGTTTTTTTTTGGTAAAAAAAAAAGATTTTGGGGAAAATGTCGCTTACGAGGTATCACGTTTAGACCGACGATATACAGTGGAATCGCGATATTTCGTATCCCGATTATTCGTATTTCCGGCTAATTCGTACAAATTTGCCGGTCCCCAGAGAAAATCCCGATAAGTGGTATAAAAACAATGCATTTCGGACCCCTCGTTAATTCGTATTTCCAGCTTAAAAACCTCGTTAATTCGTACTGTTTTCAAGAGGGGGAGAGAGGACAGTGAGAGACGAGAGAGCAGAATGGGTGCGAGATAAATGTTTTCTAGGGAATCACGTGGTTCCTACAGAACCAAAGGGGAGAGCGAGTGAGAGAGACAAGTTTTCTATGAAATCTCATATTATCTCATGTAATTCGTACTCTTTTCACTGAAAGGAAATGAGGAGAGGAGAGGAGAGAGGGAAAGTTTTAGCAATTTTATTGATCTTGTCTAACATTTTTCCAACAAATGTTTGATTGGTGTTTATTTAATCTAGAACATACATATTTTTTATTGCATGTATTGTTTATTGTATAGTTTAGTATAAACCAGTGTTTATTGCATAGTTTTTATTCTTACCACATTGTACATACTTCTTAATACATACATATTTGCATTAATACGTTTTTTAATTTTTTATATTTTGTACTCCCGATAATTCGTACCAACCCGTCAGTCCCTTGACGATACGAATTATCGGGATTCTACTGTATATAGCATTCAACAGAAAAACGATTTCTTCAAAAAAAAACTTTATTAGAAAATAAACTGTTATAATCATAAAATAAAATAACTCAAAATGTCCCCATTTTGCCTTGACACAAGCTTTTAGTCTCCGTGGCCAGTCATCAATGGCAGTACGCAACAGTTCTTGAGGAAAACGCTCAACTGCACGGATCAGTGATATCCAAAGGTTCCAAAGTGCTGAAAATCTATGATTTCAATGTTCCAACTTTGTATAAGGCGAGGCAATCCGGTTTTCTTTATCAGCCCACTCATAGAGCGAAAGAAAAATACAAACTAATTGGGATTATTAGCCGGATGTGCAAAGTAAACAATCTGATATAGGTGAGGCTTATGTAAACAATACCCAAGGATTTAATCAAAGTCCAATATTTGTAACAGTATTTATATCAGGACTAGGTACTTAGGCCCTCAAGTGAAGTTATAATTTTAGTCCGAATTCGGGCTAAAATTTAATTAGGTATATGCAGGGGCGTAGCCAGGATTTTGAGCAGGGGGGGCAAAGTTAGGCTAGAGGGGTGGGGGTATAGACTCCCGGGGGCTCAGCCCGCAGTTTCCGTGGTTAGCGTTGCAGACTTTTTGTTATTAATTTGGGAGACTCGGACCTCTAGAAGCTCCCCCTGAGGTAACCATTGACTGTAATACTTAAGTTGACTTTACATGAGCAGTAAAAATGCAAAGCGTAGCAGCAGCAAAGGTACGCTGTGTTTTCTGTGCTTTTAGAATTAAATGACTCACATCCAATAGCGTGCATTTGCTGCTGCGCTTTGCATTTTTACTGCGCATGTCAAATCCGCTTTAAGAGTACAAAGTATAACATAAATGACGATTTTGAGCGAGGAAATGAAATGATCGAATTCATATATATTTAAATAAATGTAATATGACTAGTTTTGTACATGTACATTTATGTAACAGCTGATTGCTGATTTAGGAATCAGACGCAAGGGAAATTTGAAGATCCTATTGGTAACTTGCAAGCAATCCATTTTTATTAAAAACTATTTTTTTAGTTTATTTACGCCCCTGACCGTGTTATAAATTTATTACTCTGAATTTAATCTTGTAAATGTTAAGTAATTCTGTTTTTGTGAATAATATATTTTCTACTCAACTTTAATTACTGTGCATTTAATTTTCAATCCTAAAAATCAATAGTTATACATAGGAGAGAGCGCCTGTAGCTTATAGGAGGAGAACCTGAAACACGGCCGAGACTTTTAGTTTTCATTATTTGTGACGTGAAAATACCTTGAGCACGCCGTCCTTTGAATGGGACGAGCCTGTACCATGTCAAAGTAGAGGGGCTCAAGTCCGCCAAAGTCTTTAACCAGAACCTGATATCCAACGCTTAACGTCTCATCATCATTCACTTCCCAGCTAAAAAAAAAAACGTAAGAGCCTCGGCCGGGTTCCGAATCCGCGATCTTGAGCTTAGTAGGCAAGCATCGCTGAGCTAATGGCGTCCTTACAAAGTAGTGTCTTAGGTCTTAAGTCTTGTAAATTTATGTAACAGCTGATTACTGATTTAGGAATCAGACGGGAAATTTGAAGATCCTATTGATAACTTGCAAGCAGTACATTTAAATTTTTTTAGTTTTTTTAATTTTTATCTTGGTTTTTTGCCCTGGCCAGGGGGGGGCATATGTTAAGCACATGTGATATCATCACTTCAAATTTAATGTTTAGTGCTTTATAATTATCAATTTCTAATTTTTCGGATTACAATACTTGCTCATACTAAAAGTATAAAAAAGTAGACGGTTTTTAGGAGTTCAGGTTTAGTGTAAGTTTGTGGAGTGTAGTCTGGTGATAACAAGTACTTCTTATCATCCCTGGACCACTCCTGCCAATTAGACTTACCCTCATCTGAGGCGGACTTCGGGGGGGGGGGCTCAGCTAACTTCTCATTTCTGTAAGGGCCCCCCCCCCCCCCTCCCCCTTACTGATTGGGTAAGACTTACTCAACACCCTCCCTATTATATCTTGTCTTAACTCTTGATAAATCCGTTTTATCAATAATAAAATTCTATTTGTTGTTGCAACTGAAACATAATGGAAGTTGTTGTAGTCTGCTTGAAAAGGACCTTTACTTAATGTTCCATCCAAAGGACGACATGCTCAAGGTTTTTTCACCTCTCAGATAAAAAAAAAAAAAGTTAGGGGCCTCGGCCGAGTTTCGAACTCACTAAAACACAATAATTCCCTATAGAATGAAATACTCAGAGGAGGGCTCAACGTTGAGTGGCTCAAAAAGCCCAATAACTTCCGAAGTAATGAATATATCGACATAAAATTTCATATTTAAAATCAAAACCCTATGAAGACAACATCAGTCAATTTTTAGCAAAATCGGCCGAAGGGAAGGGGGGGATTGAAGGGGAGACTAAACTCAAAAAAACCAATAACTGACGATGTTATGAATATATCGACATAAAATTTCATAATTAAAATCAAAACCCAATTAGGAGAATACCTGTAAATTTTTACCGAAATCGGCCGAAGAAAAGAGGGTTCAGGGAAGAGGGCTCAACTCAAAAAACCTAATAACTGCCGATGTATAGAATTTATCAACCCAAATTGAGTAAGTCGATTTAGAAGCTCCCATCGATTATTAGCTCAAACGAGCCACTGGTTTTATTATTTTTACATAATTTCTTTTTATGATTATTACTTTTGTATATTTGTTAATACAGGCACTGAAGAAAGCACGCTTACCTCAAGATTGGTAAATATCTTTTGAGTTTGTTTATATCGACTACAGGTCTGATATCTCTCTTCTTTTAAAATTTATTGCAAATAATTACTGATGAATAAAAAAAAAAAAAATTCCCGTCATATATCCATAAAAAAATATTTGTTTAAAAATTGTACTTGTAAATTTTTTTATTATTATTTTTTTTTTTTGTTACAGGTTTTGTATGATAATGCAAGGAAAATGACGGCAACTTGACAAAAGCTGAGTTACCAAAGGTCAATGGGAAATATGTTTCTCAGTTGCTGTGAAATAATCTTTGAAACCTTCTGCAAATTTACATACAATTTAAAGGAATTTTATTGTTTTGTAAAAGACTGTTTAAACTATATGGTAATAGTTATTATTGACCACTGAGGAGGATTAAGGGGGAGGATTAAGGGGGAGGATTAAGGGGGAGGATTAAGGGGGAGGATAAAGGGGGAGGATTAACACAGAAATTCTAATAACAGCTGAAATTTTTAAATAAGCAGATGAGGAGGTGAGTAAATGACGTACCATTTCTGTAAACCTAATTTTGATAATGTCATCTTATTTCTAGAATAAAATTGCTCCTACTTTTTCAAAAAATTTAGTATGCGAAATCAGAAGCCCCTATGTAAGTCAACTATTGATTTTTAGACCAAAAGAAATATTTTTATTTTAACTATTTTTATTAACATTGGTACAGGATAGGAGATAATTTAATTCAGGAAATGTTTTTAATCATATGTTGGTAACAATTTTTTTTTATCTTTATAAAGAACAAATAAAAGAAAAATGTAAGAAATTAAAAAAGTGAACGATTCTGATGTATTGAAAAATTTATATAATTTTTTTTTAATTGTTGAAATTTGAAACGAGTACTTTGAATCGATACAAGTAATATCTATTAGATGCCTACTTGGTATCCGAAGAAAAGTATCGATATTTTACTTGTTTTTACTTGTATCGATATATCCCTAGTTTCACTTTTAAAAAAAACGAACATTACATTGCCGGAGATTCACTGACGACTTTTTTTTATATAAAGTAACAAAACATGAAACTCCACTGAAAACTGAACATCGAATTTCTGACTGACAATATACAGTAGGACTTTTTTAAGTCGAACCTCGATAAGTCGAAAACCTCCAAAACTTGAAAAAAAGTTTTGTTCCTTTCCCTTCAAGCCCCAAAACCTCCATTACTCGAAATCTCAACCCTCTATTAGTCGAAATAATCAGTGAGTCCCTACAAGCCATTTTGGTACCTATTTTCCATCTATAACTCGAAAAAATAAATTGGATCTCTGTATCTCGAACATAACAATGTTTTATTTTAGAACCTTTACAACTCGATTACTTGAAACTTATTACCTCTATAGCTCGAAGAAAAATAAGTTACCGACTTTAAGAATTTGCCGACAATGTACACCATTGTTTCTTATAAAACAATTTAGGAGTATACAATAAATAGGAATACCAATTATCTAAAGCAAAAACAAATTACTGACTTTTTTTAATACCTACATATACGTATTTTTTATTTTAAGGATGTTTTGAAATAATGTTGATTTATAATAAATATAAATATGCTTGAATTTTCATTTATTTCACCTCTCTAACTCAAAATTAGTTAGAATGAATCTTAACCTCTACAAGTCGAATCAAAATCCGCCTAAGTCGAAATCCTCCATAAGTCGAAAACTCTATAACTCGAATTTTTCGGCGTCTCCCTTGATGTTAGACTTATAGAGGTTCTACTGTAATTAATTTCTTTTACATTTCGTATAACTGGGGAAATAAAATAAAATGTGATGACGGAGTTGAGTAGAAGAATTTTTCAGCTAAGTCTTAAAAAAATGACATTGTCGTCTCCTTCATGTGAGAAGAAACAAGTGAGAGATGGAAAAAGTCATGGTGGGGAAAAATGTAAGTAGAAAGGGATTCTAGGGGATGGTCCTCGGGGCTGTGATGATAACAGGGATTATGGGGGGTTGGAGGTCAGGATGATAAAACCATCGTAAGGGAGGGGTGTCCACCCCAGGCCAAAGAAGAGAAAAAATTGTATATATTCATTGTGGCAAGGAGAAGAGAGAAGAGCTCATGGCATATATGATAAAGAACTAAGCCCTAGAGGCCATCTTGGGAATATATGAATCTTCCTGTGATGTGTTTTTAGTTGTTTGCCCACGTGTGCTCTTCTTGGGGGCCCTTCTTCATACTTTTTCCTTCAGTTTATCCACCCCCGCCGCCCCCCAATATTTTTTCAAGAACGCCAAACACAATAGGAAGAGAATTGGTCTCATGTTGTCTTTATTACATCTATTCGATGAGTGTGTTCGTCTCTTCTCTTATGTGTTATTTTTTCCTCATGTGTGTCCAAATATGTCAGAGAGATTTTTTTTTTTTTTTTTTTTTTCTCAAATGTTTATATTAAAAATGGTTTAAATAAATGAAGTAATAGTTTTGTCGGATCTATGATTATATCAAATCCTTTCATAGACATGAAAATGAAGGAAGTAAAACTGAAAAGCACGGACAAGTACGTAATAACAAACACAAACTTTTTTCAATTTTTTCTTCTTATTATCAATTTTCTGAATGTATTTTATCGTTGCTGTCTTTTTTCCGTTATCGTTATAATATTGGGTTATTTTTTATTATATATATTTTTATCTTCATCTTTGCATATATAGGGTGTAACAAGTCGAGAGGGCGATACTTAGGGATCTTATAGTAAATTTAATTCTGAACCAAAAAGTTCCTATAAACATAGGTCCGCAAATGCTTTGTTTAAGAGTTATAATCAAAAAACTGCAGGGCAAAGAAAGAAATACCTGCAATTGGTATAAGGGATTAGGATCTGAATAGAGTTCAAAGTTCAATACCATTCATGTAGCCTCATCTGTCCATAAGATGTTACCAAAGTGATGATTGGATGCTAAACGACGAAGATACCAGTTACAGAATTGCACCAGTTACTTCCATATGCGAAACCTGCATTTGAAGCCCGGTTCGACTTGGGCTTGTCGTCGGATTTACTTCAAAAGCTCTGATGATATTTTCTCTTCGATTTACATTGACTCGTGGATTAATTATTCTGGTGGGCAGCTCTGTAACACGGCCAGTTTCTCTTATTCGTTGATAAGTAGCCTGGAAAACCCTTCGATGGGGGATCCGTCGAAGAGGGAAACGTCTTCAGTACTCAACAGCTGCATGACGGTTCCCGTTACAAAAACCGTACACAAATAGAATATCTGCATATTCCGCATTCTTGAACATTCGTGGCATTTCATGCAAAACGTATTCACAATAAATGAGATTAGTTGCATTGAAATAGAACCCAACATTCATAAACATGAATGGTATTGAACCTTGAACCCTATTCAGACCCTAAACCCTTATACCAATTGCAAGTATTTCTTTCTTTGCCCTGCAGTATTTTGATTATAACTTTTAAACAAAGCATTTGCGGACCTATGTTTATATGAACTTTTTTGTTCAGAATTAAGTTTACTATAAGATCCCTAAGTATCGCCCTCTCGACTTGTTACACCCTGTATAGATCACATGATATTTATTATACATTTAAAGAATTCATATATTAACATTGATGACGTCATCCGGACGCCCGGACACTGAAAAAGGAAAAAGAAAAAAGTTATTTTTTGCCAATTTTGACTCTTCGAAACTTGGTCAAAAATTATTCTTTTTGGCTACTTTTTATTTTTCAGCTCGGAGTTCTCCAGACGGCTATGTCGGAAAAAACATCTTTTTTTTGGCCTTATGTACGGTGCATATTAGCCATGTCAATGAGTTATTTAGTTATATTTACGACATCCATGGCCCCGGGAGGGAGTTCTATCTACGAAATAAAACTCACTCCCGGACGGGATTCGAACCCGCAAACCATGGTGAGACCATGCGACCAAAGCCCTACACTCTAGCCCGCACGGCCACCATGGCTCCCATCATTTTGTTAATGAATAATATACTTTTTTCGATGCAAAAAGTGGCATTTGGTGTCACGAGAAAAGTAACACAGCAAAACATTTTTTTCGGCCTTGGCCAGAGACACTGTCGTGTCTCCTGATATATACCTTTTTAGCGGTCTTAACTTTTACTGTCTCTGTTCTGCGCGATCGATCTCATACTGCTTCCTTAGAGGATCGCTCCACATTTGACAACAACATCCAGGCTAACTCCCTCTGGAACTCTCTCCCTCTCCAGATTCATCATGCTCCTTCTCTTCATTCATTTAAGTCCCTACTTTTCCAGTATCTACAAACTCAACAAACCTCTAATTCCTAAGGCTGGCTCCTATGAGATAGTTCTCGTCTTCCTATAAGTCTCTCACTCCACTGGACCGATTGTCACTCTTCTGTTTCATCAGTCCTCTATTTTACAATTCATATACAAGTCATTTATTATTACCATGTTTCACATTATTATTCATACTTCTTTTTCTAATTTTTATTTTTTTATTTCTCTTTATCATTTTTCACTAGTTTATTATATTGTTCTATTCATTGCCTGTTTTTAACATTTAATATTTATTCCTAGAGACCTCTTTTATTTTATTCTTGACGTGAAAACGTCTATTCGCTCGTTAAGCACAGTGATAGCCGGTCAAACTTTCTTGTCTTACAACATACCGTCAGATTTCAATCGATAATAACTACGAGACTAATAATGCGATAACAACGGTTGAGGTCAGATAGAGCATGTCTGCACGTGTTTGTTGTGCAGTGTTTGTTTTGCCTATGACGTTATCGGGCTAGTGCGCCGGCAGATGATTGTTGTGAATTAGCGTTGTGTAAAATTGGAAATTAGTGTAGAGTGATAACGCGTTTAGATAGGACGTTGATTCGGATGTCATTGTAAAGAGCTTGAAATGCACTACAAGGACTCAAAGTGAAACAATAGAAATATTAGCCGAAATATATGTAAAAATCGGTATTAAATTGAAAATTGCAAAAAAATTAAAGATGTCTCATATGAATCGTAAATATGCGCGGAATTATAGAAAACGCTAAGGCAGCATCGAAAAGAAAATGAAAAAACGGCGCAAAGGCGTTTTCACGGAAAATCTACGGCGTGGACCTTGACTACGCCTAAATGTTTTTTTATTCTTCTCAACTGGTTGATACTTGTATACTCTTGTTTATTCTTTATGTTATTATTCTTAGGGGACGTTTGCCCCGGAATAAAGCTAATTTTTCATTTCATTTCAATATACAGGATTTTCAAGTTCAACATTCTTGCCTTTTACTCTCTCTGTTCTGCGCGATCGATCTCATACTGCTTCCTTAGAGGATCGCTCCACTTATGATATCAAGATGAAGAATATTCATTTTCAGTGGAGTTGCTTGCTGCAGTTGGTCTAACTTCGATGCTTTTTATAAGAAAAATAAGTTCTCATTGGCTGTTAAAAACGTCACCTCATCCAATGAGATTTTTCAGTAGAACGTGACCCAAGTACACAACTGCGTATTGTGAGATGGCCAATTCGGCGCCATTACTTACTCCCCCATTAGCTCAAGCACTGGCGTCCTGATGTCAACAGTGTCTGGAAATACTCTTCAAGTATACTAGGCGTCATGAAACGTAAAACAAGTCCGTTCAGTTTGGTTACATTGTCAGCGTTACAAACTTAAACACCTTACCAAAAACGCTAATTTCATTTTTTACTATCCATTTTAGAGATCTTTTTCTTTCTCAACAATACAAAACTCTTGCGTCTATCGAGAAAGCAATGATGTAGAGATGAAAGTCGCTGTTCTTTGTTCTTGAGTGAGAGTGTATGAAGAACCCATAGTCCTTCCCTACTCGTTTTTCGAAGTGCTTGGAGGCGATTTCCAATTGTTGCATGGGAACATTTGAAGATTTCTGCAAATTCCCTCAAAGTTTGACGAGGATCGCTCTCCACTTCTTCTTTCAGGAAGTCATCGTCTAACACCTTCGGTCTATCTGAACGAGATGAATCTGAAAGGATGTGATCAGTGTTGAGAAATTTTTCGAACCACCTACGGCACCACGGTGCGCTCCTCTACCATACCAGGATACAGCGCACAAATGCTTCGAGCCGCAGCACTTGCATTTTTACTGCAATTAAATTCAAAAAGCACACAATGCCTCAAATGTTCTTTTATCACTTCCATGTTGAGTACTGAATACTGTTGGAGATTATTTTGTTTTGTAAACAGGATTTAATACTCAGAAGCCAACAAATCCATGTCTTTTGAAAGTTAACATAAACAAACACAGAGATGTAAACAATTATTTCATTATTTTGACAACCCATTATTATTTTCGTACTCATATTTTGAAGTACCTATTTATTTATTCATTTCATTTTTTAGTAATATTGTTAATAACATTTATATGTATGTCTAAGTGTTAATAGCTGTTTATGTATCTAATTTATAAGCTATCTTATGACGTATTATATTGCCATATTATAGTTTAACGGAAATAAATATTATTAATAATAAATAAAAAAATCTGGAACCCTTCAATGTGTGTTACTATGAAAGCAATGTATTATAGGAATGGATATTTCATACATGACTTGTTATAACGTGTGATTGTTTAGTTGAGTCAGATGTTATAAAATCAATCATTAGACATAGCTTGTTATAGCCATTTTCATGATGACGTGCCCATGTAACTAATAGCAGATCTCCTCAAATGGACACATCTCATAACCGGTTGAATTACCCCCCCCCCCCCCCCCCCCCCCCCCCCCCCAGCTATTTAGCTTCCACAAAGGAAATAAAATAAATATATAATAATCACTTTTCCTATATGGCATCTGTCTAAATACTATCTTAATTCACTTATAACTAAAATGGTTAGTTTTGTCCTGTTAGTAAAGTGAGGGATTTCTTATACGAATTTTTACAACATGGTGATTGTAGCGTGTTGAACTCAAGATCGTGGAAGTTCAAAAACCTTGAATAAAAAAGGTTAGGTTTTATCAGGGAGGTGAAAAAAACCTTGAGGGACATTAAGCTTGTAATATGTGAGATACCACCCCGCTAAAGACCCCCTACCCTGAGTAGACAAAATTCAGGATTCTCAGAGTAGAGTCGTGCTTATTTTTTTTTTATTTTTTTCATTTATGGGCCATTTTTGTACAATGTACATTCAATTGTGATAAAATCAAATAAAACAAGAGGGCGCCGGTAGCTCAGTGGTATGCATGCTTGTCTTTTGAGCTCGAGATTGTGGGTTCGAAGCCCGACCGAGGCCCTTAGTTTATTTCAGCTGGGAGGTAAAATAAACTTAAGCACGCCGTCCTTCGGATGGGACTTTAAGCGATGGTCCCGAGCCTGTACGATGTCAGATACTCGTTAAAGACCCCCTACCCTAGGTAAATAAAAATTTAGGGTATATATATATATTTTATTTATTTTGTTATAGTTACATTATTTTCTTTCTCTTTTCTATATCTCGCACATTGGGACCTGATGAAGGGACGTAAGAACGCCCCGAAACATCGTTGGGATAAAGACACTTCCGAAGAGTTTTTTTAAAAATAGTTATCTTAATTTTTATTAAATTGAAAAATTTGTCTACTTATTATAAATGTATCTATGTATTTTTTTATATACTCATATATTTTTAAGTATTTATTTGTTCAGTTTTTATTAATTTCATTTTACTTTTTTTAATGTTTTTTTTGTTACTACTAATCATAGATGTGTTAGACTCAAGTAGTTATAAATCCAATTTATAAGCTATCTTAACGTATAAATTTTTTTGACGTATCCTATTACCATGTATTGGTTTAACGTAAATACAGTGGAATCTCGATAATTCGTATCTCGCGATAATTCGTATGAAATGCCCGGTCCGTTGAAAAAATCGCGATAATTCGTATAAAACCCATGCATTTCGGTCCCCTTGATAGTTCGTAGATTTTTTCTCGTCGAGCCAGTCGTCAACGCTCTGTAATTCGTATTTCTTGTGCCGCGCATCTCTATAATTCGTATTTTTTCTCGTATTGACATTCACTCTTTTGTCGGCTGAATGTCGGCTATTCTCTTCTTAAATCAGTTTGCAACATGAGTTCTAAGAAGTACAAGTGCCTGTCTGTCGCTGTTGCCAATGAAGACCGTGGCTGAACGTTTTGGGATCGCTCCCTCCTCGCTGACGTCGATCTTGAAGAAGAAGGATATTTTGACATCATCTCCGTCTACCAGCACGTGGAAGGGCAAGAGATGACAGCCTCGTTCAAAAAAAAAATAACTGATTTTTTTTCACTGAATTATGCATGTATGTACATATGTATAAGTACTACACTTAATAAAGAGACCCTCGACAATTCGGTTTTTTTTTCTATTCGACCCTTCACGTATTTTTCACTTGGTCCCTTGGGATACGAATTATCGAGATTCCACTGTAAATTGCGTTCAGTACTCCCTATGTAAATCAACTATAGGATTTTAGTCCAAATAATCGATTGGTTTTGGAGGGAGAGGAAAAACTTAATTCATTATCTCATGCTGGGGAAGTACATTGCCGGTGATTCACCGACGCCATTTTTTTTTTGTATCTTGTAAAGAAGTGACACAAAAAGGTGTATATAGAAGTTGTCTATTGAAGGTGGCGATGAGAAGAAAGGATTTATTATGGGCTGTGAATAGAATGGTCTAATCAGAGAAGAGAAGGAACAGTTAAGGGCTAACAGAAGGGCACAAATCTTAGAGAATGTGCCCGGCCTCTTGGCAGCCAGTCAAAGCCCTTTTCAATTAGTAACATTGGCAACTAGTTGACAAAAATCTAGCTACTTTCTCACTAGGACTCACACATTCAGGATATCACTCGTCACCAAGGGCTAAAATTTCAAAATTTCTCGAAAAATTTCCAGAAAACAGAACAAAAATTGAGCAATTTTATTTTATTTATTGAGCTGAGTTTACGAAGCTCTTTCTTAGGCGACTCATGTATTTCGTTGTACTCGTACTCCTCCTAAACCCCTTTACCGATCACATTGAAATTTGTCACGATGGTAGTGGACACGATGACGATGGTTTACTACTAAAAAAATCTGAAATCGAACATACTACGGAGGAATAATCACCGAAAAACGAAATCCCCATTGAAATCAATTGAGAGGCAAAATTCTCGCGCAAAAAATAATTTTTCGATTCCAAATGTAAAAATCCGGGGGAAGCCCTTTTCGGTTTACCATCGGACACCACTTTTTTTGAGCCTTTTTTCAGTGTTCTAACGTACAAACTTCGACTTTTTTTCGATAAAAATATTCACAGCTGTTGTTGCCTACATAAAGGCTAGAAAAAATCCATTGAATTCAATTGAAATCTATTTAAAGTATTAATATATTAAATAATAATAATTTTAATAATAATTATTAAAACATTAACTGAGTTTTTTATACAGATATGCCTGACTCAGCTCAGTTTTTTCAAACACCAAAATGTATTGCACACCTAGTTTATTTACATACAACGACAGAACATTTGTCACTAGTGATTGTGATGTTGAGCGGTACGTGACCGAAGAGGAGTCCAGGCTAGTCCTGGAGCAGGTCCCTCTGCCATGCCCGCTTGTGACGTCGTGGTGGTTTTGTGGGGAGAGTGTTTGTGTATAACTGCAGAATAATTGAATTGGCGTGATGATTGGAGTTTGTCGTAAAAATGTCGTGTTCTGATAACAGAAGGTACAAATGGGATGTTGAGGTCATTATGTAATGTGAGGTTTGAAACGTAAAATGGCGCATTGGCAATGTGGCGTAGTATAATGGATTGTATTGACTGAAGACATTGAATGTTCGATTTTTTGGCTGATCCCCAGATCTTGATGCCTTAAGTCCATATGGTTTTTAGTATGGTGTTGTAAATGTGAAGTTTGTTTTCATTGAGCAATTGAAAACCAAAAATGTCGGTGAATCACCTGCAATGTACTTCCCCAGAACGAATTAATCAATTAACTTTTCGCTCCCCCTCCAAAACCTGTCTACCATTTGCGCTAATATTCAATAGTTGACTTACATAGAGGCTCCTAAATCTTCATACTGTATGTGTCGATTTATTCATTACATCGGCAGTTATTAGAGTTTTTGAGTTAAGCCTCCCTCCTAAT
Source organism: Aradus depressus (assembly GCA_963662175.1). Taxonomy (NCBI): domain Eukaryota; kingdom Metazoa; phylum Arthropoda; class Insecta; order Hemiptera; family Aradidae; genus Aradus; species Aradus depressus. The sequence goes on along the minus strand of OY759226.1, from coordinate 23,049,127 downwards.
CCCCCCGTCTTTTTTGTCAATTTGGCTGAAAAATAGATGTCGTTGTTTGAGGATTCTGGATTCACATATAAAATTTGGTAGTGATACATTCACTCTATCGGGAGTTGTCGTGTTCACAGACACACAGACACATAGATTTTTTTTTCATATTTGAAATCTGGAGTTCGGAAAACATGAAATTCCGTTGAAAAATCCTCATCGAATTCCTAATCGATTACATAACTTCGAAATATTTCGTACAGACATTTATTTTTCATTCTTTGGGAGGGGGCGATCACTTTGGTCTTATTTGGACCTACCTCAAATCTAAGCACATATATCGATTGAAAATTTAATAAGAAACATTTTTGGTAAAACACTTTTATCGATAGGACAAATCGTTTTTGCGTAAATCGACCAAACGTCTAAAAAAAGTGAGTTTCAAAATTACTTTTGAAGACGGTTTTTTGCATTTATCTCGCCAACTTGGTGGTGACCTGCAAAAATTTCAAATAAAATGTCTTTCAATTATCTTTACAACTTTTATTTGAAGAGATAATTTGTTAGTTCATACATATAAGCGGTATCATGTACCTATAATGTACTGTAAAGTAATGTAAAAACAAATAGTGTATTTGAAACATCGGCCAGTTTGTCCAATATACAATTAATCGCACATCGACTATATGCACCACTTTTGTATACCTTCTTTGCTCAGTCGCAAGCCCAGAGCGCTGTCCTTTTAAAGGTAACAAGAGATTATCTAACTGTCTCTAGGGCTGCGCTACAGGTACTGGCCGGAGCTCCACCCATAGACTTGGTCTTGGATCGTGCTGTTGCCTGGTACTACTGTAGACGCAATATGCCTTTAGGAGCAGATATTGATGAGCCCTTTCGCCTAACACTGGAAGAAGAGATACGCTGAATGTCCAGACCAGAGCGTTACAAGGACATTGCCCGGGAATGGATAGTAGGAAAATGGCAACAACGATGGACACGAAGCCCGCCGAACGACTTACGCGTACATTCCAGATGTCCGGGTACGCCTCGACTAGACATGGGTACAGCCTGACCACTGGATATCCCAGATATTATATCTTTAGGAGGAAGAACAACCCAAACTGTTTATGTGGGGGCATCGAGACTGTAGAACATGTAGTCCTCGATTCCGACTGTTGATTCGCGGGACTGGATCATGTCTGGGACTGGACAGCTGGATGTTTGCGACAGCTGGTGACGGAGACCGGTTACCCAGTGTTCAGCCGGTTTGTCGGCTCCTGGCGATAAAAACGGTGTGACTGGCTGGGGTGACCACCGATCGCCACGGAAAAGCTGCACCCAAAAACAATAAAAGGATTAACTCAAAAAAAAAAAGAAAATCGTCAGGGTTTACTATAAACGACGAGGACGATCTGCAGAGGGTCGAACTCTCTGTAAGCTGATCGTACTCTTCTGCTGACCCACCTCCCAATCAATGTCTTCTCTGTAATTCTTTCCTCCCTCCATCCTGCATTAGCTCTGCTCTGCTCTGTGTCCATCAACTCCCCCTTATTGCAGCCCAGAGCCCCGGGGCCCTCATGGGCGGGGCTTTAGTAAACATTCTCTCTGTCCACCTCTCTCGAATTCTCGATTCCCCCCCACCATGGCAACAACAAACCCCCCCTCTTTCCAAAGATCAAGTCCCTCTGATTGGGGAAAAGTTTAAAAAAGTCCTTCCTTTGGTCAACATACCCCCCCCCCCCCCCCCCCCCCCTTTCCCTTGGCAAAGTCAATACTGAATCATTGAGTCGGCTTTGATTAAAAGCGGACTTACTTTTTTTTTTACTTTTCTCCTATTTGGACGGCTCTTAATGAAATAACTTTGAAAAGAGTACCTCTTTCTTCTCTATAATGTAATGTCTTCAAGTGCTTTGTATCCTTCGATGAGAATCACTCAAGGGTCATTGTGTTGACGGTAACCTTCCATTCGTATCCTACACCACTCACGAAAGTTCCAGAAACATATGTATTCTCATGTGTTTCAATGTAAGCCGATAGAATGAATTTATCAACAGGAAATTTTATGTGTGACCAAAACCCCGTTTTCCTAATATTTTGTGGCACCGATTTCTTATATTTTTTTTGAAAAACACATTATAACAGGATATTCAGCAAAGGTAAAGATGAAAAATATATTCTAGTTGGTTCTACCTAAAATAGTCGAAGAAGAAATAAAGAATATAACTGGTCCTTGCGGCGCTGATTCCTTATATTTTTGAAAAACACATTATAACAAGATAGTCAGCAAAGGTAAAGATGAAAAATATATTTTGGTTGGTTCTATCTAAAATAGTTGAAGAAGAAATGAAGAATATAACTGGTCCTTGCGGCGCTGATTCCTTATATTTATATTTTTTGAAAAAGACGTTAACACAGCGTCCGTTGATGGGCTTTAAACAGATTAAGGCTGTCGAGAACCTAAAATTGTCCGTTTTTCAAGAACTGGTACCGTTCAATACACCGTTCCGAGTTCAGGTGTGGAACCATTTACGGTCCCAAGTCCCTGGGCCGGGTAGCTATCTTTGTAAACTATCCCTGTATTTGTTGGGACGTTACCTTCTGGTTTTCCATCTTCCATCTCTGAACTTGAGGCTACACCCAGACTCACACATAAGTTTCCGCTCTCCCTCTAATATTTTGATCTCTTTATTTGTTGGAGCCTTAACTTATTTTTTGCTCTTTTGAGATTTCTTCCATCTCTGAACTTAAGGCTACACCCAGACTTACAATAAGTTTCCGCTCTCCCTCTAACATTTTGATCTCTTTATTTGTTGGAGTCTTAACTTCTTTTTTCCTCTTTTGAGATTTCTTCCATCTCTGAATTTGAGGCTACACCCAGACTTACAATAAGTTTCCGCTCTCCCTCTAACATTTTGATCTCTTTATTTGTTGGAGCCTTAACTTGTTTTTTGCTCTTTTGAGATTTCTTCCATCTCTGAATTTGAGACTACACCCTGACTCACAAGTATGTTTCCGCTCTTTCGGGGTCCTTCAATCTCTAAATTCTGGTTTACACCCCAACTCACAGGTAAGTTTTTGCTCTCGCTCTAAACCTTTAATCACTTTATTTGAGTGAGTCAGGGTGACTAATATAGGAGTCCTAAATTTTGCGTACACTAAATTTTTATTCAAATAGGATAGGAGTCTTTAACGAGTAGCTCACATTGTACAGGCTCGGGACTATCACTTAACGTCCCATCCGATGGACAGCGTGCTCCAAGTAATTGATCTGCTGGTATCAGAGGCTTGCTAAATAGAAGATGGATGTTCCTGTTAATTTCCTGCAATGTAGTGTAGTGGTGTGCTAAGGCGGGTGGGGTCCGATAAGACCCTGTCTCCTGATTGACAACTGGGATATTGTTGTTCCTTCAGGATTTGTATGGATTAGGACAGGAGCAGGGGGATCCTCGCTCCTCGTTAGTTCAGTTCCCTGACAGACGGGTCTTTTAATTGTCTCTCAGACTCAAATCAACCTGCCCTCACCCCAGTTTGATTTGTTCACAGTACAACTGTAGTAGTGACCACGAATGAAGGTAGTTAAGAGGTGGGGGGAATGAGTCCGAGAGGTGGGGGAAGGAGAGAGTGGTGGGGGAGGGCCACTTTCTGATAACTCTGACGGTATGCAACCCCGACCATTTTTTTGAATTCTGGGATTACATTATAATAAAATCTTATGTTTTCGATTGTAGTCTGTGAATAGCTTCTAACTCCCACACAAAAAATACAGGAGGGTGTCGGTAGCTCAGATGTAGCCTGCTTGTCTACTGAGCTCAAGATAGCGGGTTTGAAAAGCGGCCAAGGCCCTTAGATTTTTTGAGAAGTGAAAAACCTTGAGCAAGCCGTCTTTCGGATGGGACGTTAAGCGATACACACCTGTGGCTCGGAAACATGGACCACAACTAAAGCTGAGGACCGGGACCTCCAGATATTTGAAAGAAAAGTCCTCCGTCGAGTTTTTGGTCCAGTTTGCGACGGAGGAGAATGGAGGCGCAGAAGCAATCAGGAGGTGTACGAGCTGTACAGCGAGCCAGACATTGCTACAGTGGTAAAACTGGGCAGACATAGATGGGATCGTCCTTATATGGACGGAGAGTGGTAAGACCGAGGCTGCGGTGGTCTGACTGCGTGGCAAAAGACGCCAGGAGCATCGGGTAACTGGATGACAGCAGCACAGAACAAGGACACATGGTGATTAATGTTAGAGGAAGTCAAGACTCGTCAGCGGGTTGTAGAGCTACATTGACGTTAAGCGATGGTCCCAAACCTGTACGATGTCATGTACTCGTTAAAGACCCCTACCCAGGGAAGCAAAATGTGGACAGGCAAAATTTAGGACTCTCTCAGTAGAGTCGGGCTCAAGTCGACCATAGACCATAGTGATGAAAGAGTGCTTTGGTGGACATTAGCCCGACTCTACTATGGGAATCCTAAATGCCAACCCTAAATTCTTACTCATCTAGGGCAGAGGTCTTTAACGAGTATCTGATATCGGAAAAGGTTGCAACCATCGCTTAAAATTCGATCCAAAGGACGGCGTCCTCAAGATTTTTTCACCTCCCAGATAAAAAGACCTAAGGGCTTCTGCCGGGTTTCGAACCCGTAATTTTGATACTTTTGAAAAGTGCAGATTAACCTTATTTTAAGGTAACTATTTAAAGAAAATTAATGAACGAAAATCAAATGAATGGAGACAGTGTTGCCTGGGTGAGGTTACGTCTTGTCTATGGTGTTGGGTGGTCACGGACTTGTGGTAACCATGGAAACGAGGCAGATGGCCCCCCCCATCCACCAGATGCTCCCCTCCCCCCCCCCCCCTCCCCTCAATTCCCCCCTACATCAAAATTTTGCATCTCCTAATCACATGACTAATCTTTGGTAAAGTGCATACAACAGAGGAGAGAAGAGTTAGAAGGGGTGGGAGAGAAATAATGCTCTATTGAAATGCAACGTAGCCCGACAGAAACATTTGTTCTATATTTTAGTCAAATCAATCTCGGATCTAAAGTATATAGCTGTTGACAAATTGGAACTGATTGATACTGTTTGTGCCTATAGTTCATCGCATGAACGCGATGAAGGACGTAACGAGTTTTCGAGTTTAAAATTCGTAAAAAAAAAGTTGGTGAATCACCGAAAATGTACTTCCCCAGAAAGAATCATTCAATTAAAATTTCTCTCCCCCTCCAAAACCAGTCGACCGTTTGCGCTAATATTCAATAGTTGTCATTGGGAGTTATTAGGGGGAAATAAAAAAGAAAAACTTATATTTAAAAAAATATATTGTCAATTTCACAAAATATACCTATAGAATATATAGGACTACTTTCGGTATTGCATACATTTTATATATTTGGTGAAATAGACAATATACATTTTTTTATACATACGTTGTTCTTTATTTTTTATTATGTCTATATATATATATATATTTGAACAAATAGTTGCCTAGTTATTATGACTCATGCCCGGGCTTTAACTACAAGGTCATATCGCCTACTACCAGAGAGCTCTTTCGTCACTCTGGTGGACATGAGCCTGACTCTACTATGGGAGTCCTAAATATTTCAATTACATTGTGGCTTGTTTAACAATAATCCCACCCCTTCAAAAAACTATATCCACTGTCTAAATCTCCTAATCGACAGGCGACTAACATGGTACCCCCACATGAGACTGAAAAGACAAGAAATGAACTGTTACTAAGACTATAAAAGAAAATATCTAAATTAGCTATTTTGTCACTCTGATGGACATGAGCCCGACTCTACTTTGGGAGTCCTAAATTTTTATTCACCTAGGATAGGGGTCTTTAACGAGTACTGGAAATCGTCCAGGCTCGGGACCATCGCTTAATGTCACATCCGAAGGACTGCGTGCTTAAGATTATTTTACTTTCCAAATGGGAATAAATAAATAAATATAAATCATAATAATATTTTTCGTTGTTTCCGGCATTTTTTCCTCCAGAGGTGTCTTCTTTTTTCTTCGTTGGACAATATTTCGGGACAATTGCAGGTCCCTTCTTCTGGTCACTATGAACGAGTGGTTAGGTTCATAGTGACCAGAAGAAGGGACCTGCAATTGTCCCGAAATATTGTCCAACGAAGAAAAAAGAAGACACCTCTGGAGGAAAAAATGCCGGAAACAACGAAAAGTGGAACATCCCAGAGAAGTTTAAGAAACTCATAATAATATGTTATTATTATATACTTATTCTTTGTAATGGTGTCTCAACATTATTTATTAAAAACATAATTCAATTTTACAAAAAATTGCTTGCCCTCACCTTTGTCTTCGGGCAACCCAATTGTTATGTAAAAAATAAATGTTAACTGAGACTTGATACGTTTAAAGAGAGATTTCTCAAATCCAACTGTGCGAAGAAGCCTCATAAAGATATTCTAATGATAAAAATTTATGAGAAAGCTATATCGGAGCTGGAAACAATATTGGAGGTATCGCCATTAATGTTTCAGACCTCTGTCTGTTCAGCTATTTATGGAAACTGTCGGCTCATGACTTCCTCTCGTCAAAGTGCATTTAATCATAATCATCTTATTATTCTTAATGCCACTGAATTTTTCTATGTTATAATCAGTTGTACAGATTCATAGTTTCTAACCAAAATAGAAAATACAGTCACAATGGAATCAGCATAGACAGTGGCAGATCTAGGGTGGCAAACGGATGAACCCATATATACACCTAATAGTCCATGGGCCCATGGCGCAAAAAGGTACCCCATCAAACACCTCAAATTTGAAAGGTGAAAATGCTTGGAAAAAATGTAAAAAACATGTTACGGGCGCCAGACTATTAAAAATTTTAATTGCTATTTTTAATGGAATTTTTGAAATTAGGTAAAAAAAATAATTTATTTTTTAAAACACCTGCTCGAAATTTAGACAATGGTAAATAATGTATCGTTTTTGAAAAAATATGTCTGGCTGACAATTTTTGTTAATTAACATCTAAAAGACCTAAGATCGTGGGTTCGAAACCCGACCGAGGCCCTTATTTTATCTGGGAGGTAAAATACACTTAAGCACGCCGTCTTTCGGATGGGACGTCACCGCTCATCAATTCTGCCGTTTAATTGATACAAAGAAATCAATTGCGGAGAAAAATAACACAAAAAATATAAAAATCTTGGAATTGTAACGTTTTGGGGTCCAAGCAAAGCAGCCTGGTAACCATTGTTCGTGTTGTTGCTAGGCTGGTCGGATCAAGATCTGTTGTGTCTATGTGTGTGAATGTTTCTTTGTGTGTGTGCTCTCCCCCCTTCACACACACACACACACACACACACACACACACACACTCTCTCTCTCTCTCTCCACTTGTATGTTAAGAAGGGTCGTTGATGAGTTGGAAGGGGGGGGGGGGGGGGGGGGGGGATGTTAGGGTCCTAAAATCGATATAGTCCTCCTGCACGTCACACGGGTCTAGTATTCAACATATTGAAGGCAAATTGGCTTACATATTGCAACTTCCCCACAAAGTACGAGTACAGGGAAAGTTAGATAAAGTGAACATGATAACTCTCGATAAAATAAATCTAAACTATATAAGTGTATTCAGAACTTGATAAGGACGAAACCTATTGATTTTCAGTCAAATCGACAAAAGAAAAAGGCGGATGATCCATAATCCCATAAGGGCAGTCAAATCGGCCAAAGGTAAGAGAGAGGTCAGAGAAGGAGCACGATTAATCAAAAGTATACTGATATTCACAAAGGGCTCTTTAATGGCCATCCTCACTTCTTGAAAACAATTGAAATATTGAAAAAAAAAATTTAATATTCAATAAAAAAGTTAATATAAAAGGAAACTAATTGTTAAAAAAAAAAAAAAAAAAAGAATATCTGTACATAAAAGTCATGTTAAGTAGGTATATAAAAACTTAAATATTTACTTTCATTTTTATTTCCACCAAAGTTCTATCATATTTACTTTTATTTAATATTATCAACATTATCATAAATTGTTTTTGTTACATAGATAGATAAGGTTGAAGAGAAGATGGAATCGCGACTTACTGCCACCTTAAATCCTATTCCTTCTTAATATTTTTTTTACATATATGTATTTTCCTTTACTTATATCATCTCTCTTACTCATTCATCAAAATTGTCTTTCAATTCCTTTTTTATTTATCAATTTTTTTATTTATTTTTCTATTTTCTTTTTTTTTCTTTTCTGTTCTTGTTTTAATAATTAAGATAAATTTTCGACCCGAGGACCTACCACTGGGTGGCCTTCCTCTCACATGCCATTCACGCCAACATATCAATACCTACTGCTGGTTGTTGCTCCCTTTATAAATAAAATTTAAAAAAATAAAATAAAAATATAGATAGAAAAACGTTTTATTACACAAAAGATAAACAACGTTTATGAGAAAAAGTGGGTTTTTGTTTTACAAAATACGTATTTTTATATTTATAATAAAGAAATAAAAGAAAAAATATATACATATATAATTGTAATAAATAAGCAATATAATAAAAAGATACAAATAATATTGAAATAATAAATATGGACATGTGCGAGCAACAAAGAAACAGAAACAATACAGAAATAATTTCTATAATTATTATAAAAAACAAAATATGACCTTTTTAGGGGAAAATAGTAAAATTGTAGTTACTATAATACAAAAATATAAACTATATGTTACAAGCAATAAATTAAATTATATTATTCTTAAATTTCAAGCAGACAGTAAAAAATAAAAATAAATTGTTAATTTATAATATTTAAAATAAATTGTTTATAACATCTATCTTATCGAAAACATGCACAATTGGTTCTAAGTCGTATTCTGGTCTATTGTTGAGATAATTGTGGAGAAATATTTGCCTGGGGATACACAAAGAGGACAACCTGTGGAGACATCTTGCGGGATTTCCTCCCATGCTTTCATTAATTCATTAATGCAACTCTTAATTCTGGTAAGGTGATAGGAGGGATCCTTCGCTAAACCCATGACCGAGCCACCTCCGAATTGCATCTTTCCAGTTATGTAGCATGGTGCACCAGGCCTTTGATGCACTCGTTGACGACCGTCTGGAGATTGCAGAGCAAAACGGAACTCGTCAGAGAACATTACATTCTCAGTCTAATTCTGATGTTCTCTAGCAAACTCCAGGCGGGCTCTTCAATATGCAGTGAGTAGCAGCAAGCCTTCTTGGCACTAATGGTTATATTACGAGCAATTCCAAGCTGGCGGGTTTTTTTAGAATCCGTAAAATTGCGGTTTCGGAGAGCGTGAATGAGCAAAAATCGATCATCCTGAGGTTCTGTGGCTCTCGGTCGCCCCGATCAAAGCTTCCTACTACACGAACCAGTCTTCCGATACTGATGGATAGCCCTCTGTACGGCTGTTTTGGGTAATCCTAAAACGCGCGCAGCATACCGTTGACTAAGCCCTTATTCGATTAATTGCTCCTCAAAAATGACCATTTTGATTAAAATTGAATAAATTGAAAAATCTTAACTCAAATGAGTCAAATACTAAACTGAGATTATATGGTTTGGAAATAATAACATAATACTGACATCTGTCAAAAGAGACAATAAAGTATTAAACGTATTGTGCCTCATCTCCAATGATAAACAATGCTATGAAAATAATGTATCCTCACCACATTAATAACGCTTTATAAATGCAATAAATCAAAAATTCTTGCAAGAAACCCATTTAAAAAAAAAACTAAATGCGCCACTTTTTTTGTGGAACAGTGTATTTTGGATAGGGGGGTAAAATGAGGAAGATTATCCAGTATTATATCTTTACCCCAACCTACTTTCTCCCCTACAGTAAAAAAAATCATCCCCTAAGTGAGCCCCCCTCATGAAGTCTCCCCCTGTAAAGAATTCAAAACGTCACCCCCCCCCCCCCCCCTCCCCACTCTCCGAGCTTCATTGAGCTTTAAAAGCACCGACGTATTATGATGAATGACAGTGGTCACTAGGCACCATGAGGCGCCTGTTTTTTTAATGGCATTTTAGCTTCAAGCCCTCATGCCATAAGTTTTCCTAGAAGAAGCCATGATGGACATGCTGGCAAGAGCATGATTGGTCGAATGGTCTCACTAGGGTTACAGGTTCAAATTCAGTCCGGGAGGGTTTCATTTCGTAACTAGAACTCCCTCCCGTGACAATGAATGTTGTTATAATAACCATATAATAACATCGTTATTCATAACTGATGCACCGTGGTATGTTCGCAACACAGTTCTACATGCTGATCTTGAAATACCGGAAGTACATACGAATGCAGACAACAATGACCCACCACAAAAATCCACTGGTGTGGTTGCTGAACATCCACCACCTTTACCACTGGAACGCAGACTTAAAAAGAAGTGACCTTATGATTTTCTTCTCATCAATTAATCAAAAGACATTATCTAAGTTTCACAGCTAAACACCCGAAACATATTTTTATTTTCCCCCTACATTATGTTAAATTTATCTTCATATCTCATGTTAATTAGGCCACTGGCCTAGGTATTATTGTTATAGACAGCCCAACTATAATATTCATGTATAGAATAATAAAGTTTACAATAATCAAAAAAAAATAAAATAAAAAATAACATCGTTGAAGCATGGCTAAATATGCATCGTACATAAGAAATTTTTCCAATACAATGAATACATAAACAGAAACATTTATATATGTATTCAGAACCCTCTAAGGACAACAATTATTGATTTTCAACCAAATCGACCAAATAAAAGTGGAGTATTGGGGGGAAGTTTATCACAAGAACTCTAAAAACTGCCGTTGTAATGAAAGGGAGAGTATCATATTTAGTATGACTCAAAAGTTCCTGAGCATGACACGATACTAATATCGATTAATCTGTAATATTTGACTATGGAATATTATCGATAGTTATATTTAATATCGATTGTACTATCGATATTGAAAAAAATAGAAAATTAGCGGTCTTGCACTTTCCAATTTCTCATCTATATTCTCTATATTTTATGTTAAGTTTACTGTATTTTCGTAAACATTGATAGAATCAAGTAAAGTTTAATATTATTAGAACCTTGATCTAAATGTTTGAGTGTATCGTTTCCGTCGTCTTCAGTAGTATTAAAATAAATTATCGGATGTTTTCGTTTGAGGTGATCCTTGAGATTCGACGTGTCGCGTGTAGTTCGGTATTCCTTTTCGCATTCTTTACCTGCTTCACACTAGTAATAAAATTAATAAGAAAACGATGCAAAACTGAACTAAGAATAATACAAAATTAAATCCACTTAGTAAACAAAGTAGGATAAAGGAACTGATAATACTGATTAGGACGAAACCTCTTTTCTTGGTTACTGACAGAATAGCCGACCGTACGGAAACCGAACTCTTTTCCCGACAGCGGCGATTGCTTTTCTTGTTCGAAATTCATGTTTCAGAATTTTGATAGCATTATCGATTAAATATCCTGGTTTTTCCGACTATCGATAGTTTGATATCACTAAAGTTTACCCAGATAACACCTATCGATTTTGAAGCAAATCGGCCAATGGGAATAGAGGGATGAGTTTAATACAAAAATTATAATAACTGACGATATTATGAACTATTGACACAATTTCAGTAGCTCCTATGTAAGTCATGTATGGATTTTTAGCCTCTAATATTCGATTGGTTTTGGCGGGAGAGCGAAAACTTTATTGATTCATTAATACTGAGAAAATTCCCGTTTTTACCGGAGAATAACTTTACATTTGTGAACAGACGACCAGGATGAGACAACTCGTCTACAGTTACACATGCCCGGGCTTTAACTACAAGGTCATATCGCATACTACCAGAGCGCTCTTTTCTGGTAGACGATACTATCGATATTGTCCAACTATCAATAGTTTGACACAGCTACCTCATACCCAATGTATATATATAGAATTTCTGTAAAGAGGATTGATTCATGTGAGACATGTGACCAGGGGAGGGTAGTTCACCCCCACCCCATTTTTGGGTTCACACAACACACACACACACACACACACACAGACACTCACACACATTTTGTGAGTCACACAATTATACCCAAAATGGGAGGCAAATCCATTCAACTTGGACCCTATCTTGACCATCCCTAAATTGAAATGTGTCACTGTCATGGGCCATTTAAACAGATGAGTTGAGGCCATATTTGTTTGTGTTTGTGTCTGGACGTTTTCATTAAACTATTGTTGAACAGTTTACTAAATATTGGTTTAAAAGCTTTGAAAATTAGGCACATTTGTGACCTTCAGTGCAATAACGGACTAAGCCACACATTTTTCGTATTTGAGTTAATGGTATTAATATCAATCATACACCAGAAAGTTCAATGTAAAAACGGTCTAAGCCACTTTTAATTTACATTCACTTAAACGAGGGCGCCGTCCTTCGAATGGGACGTTAAGCGATGGCCCCGAGCCTGTACGATGTCAGGTACTCGTTAAAGACCCCTGCCCTAGGTGAATAAAACTTTAGGGTAGGTAAAATTTAGGACTCCCACAGTAGAGTCGGGCTCATGTTCACTAGAGTGACGAAAGAGCGCACTGTTAGTAGGCGATATGACCTCGTTGTTAAAGCCCGGGCATGAGTCATAAAACCTAACCTAACCTATTCACTTAAACCGTTATTGTACTTTAAATTTTAAATCCCCAAGTCCCGTTGGACTTGCTTCATTTTTTACCTCCCAGATAAGCAAGGACGCATACCACTGAGCTACCGGCGACCTCTTTCTGCTATGGGTGTGAAGAAGCCATATATGTTTAAATAATTTTTTTTTTGACAAATCTTCGGAAATGAACAGTTTGCGATGACCAAATTTCCTATGAACGGTGGTGTTCTGAAAGATGGGGTAGACTGTGAGATAGGGAAGAGGGTGGGTTGGACAGAGGACTTGTCACTTGGGACGAACGTGCTTCGTGTCCGTTTATCGACCCCCCCCAAGACCCCCGTCCTCCTTGTCCTCTCACGGCCTGTCCTACTAGAAGGGAGGTAAAATGTTTGTCCTCTCTCTCAGGAGGGCCCCCCCCCCCCTCAAAAAAACACAGCTCTCCATGGTAAACACATCAGCCAGGCCTTCTGCCACACATCTCTCATCCTCGTCTTCACCCTCTTTTATCCGACTTGGATAAATCCTACAATACTTGAATATACTCCAGCATATGGGGGAAGTTTTATAATCGGTCAGAAATACGAAGTTGAGGTTTCAACGGAATAACGAAAATTACCAATCATTTGCTACGTTTTCATGGGTTGTTGAAAATGTTTTGAAAATCAAAAATGTTTTGAAAAGTCATGAAAACACTTGTTTCAAAACATTTTGAGTCCAAGGTCGATAAGGCTTTTTCTGAGGTATGATCCAATTTTGAGATTTCGAATGTGTTGAGAATTCGAATATTTGGAATCTTCCCCTTCCATCTTCCTTAACAGTAATCCCATTCCGTCAAAAAAGGAATTCGTTACCTTGGCCTCATACTTGACAAACGAATGACGTTAGGTTAGGTTAGGTTTTATGACTCATGTCCGGGCTTTAACTAGGTGGTCATACCGCCTACTACCAGAGCACTCTTACGTCACGCTGGTGGACATGAGCCTGACTCTTCTATGACAGTCAGAAATTTAGCCTACCCTAAATCTAAATTTTTATTCACCTAGGTTAGGGGTCTTGGGACCATCGCTTAACGTCCCATTCGAAGGACGGCTTGCTTAAGTTCCCAACACACGATCTTGAGCTCAGAAGGCGAGCATACACCACTGAGCTACCGGCGCCCTTCCGATAGAATGAATGTATCGTCACGATATATTATATACCAAAACCCCATAAGGAAAACTCCTATCGATTTTCACATCGGCCAAAGGGGGGACACTTAACTCAAAAACTATAATAATTGTCAATGTAATGAATTTATCAACACAAAATTTAACACTGGGATTTAGGAGCTCTTAACTCAACTATTGATTATTTTAGGTCAAACGTTCGAATTGTATTGGAGAGAGGGCGAAAAATTAATTGATTAATTCGTTCAGGGCATGTACAACATCGGTGACTCGCCGATTATGTTGTGTTATTCATTTTAAACAATTTTTTTTTTTTTTTTTATTTATTTATATATTTACAACGGCATAATAACATTTGCCATTAGCAATTGTGATAAATAGAGCAGTGTCAGGTGCGTGGCTGTACTGCTGAGGTACGTGACCGAAGAGGAGTCCAGGCTAGTCCTGGAGCAGGTCCCTCTGCCATATCCGCTTGAGGCGTCGTGGTGGATTTGTGGGGAGAATGTTTGTAGATAATTCTTGTATAAGTGGATTGGCGTGATGATGGAGTTTGTCGTGAAAATTTTGATATCGTGTCTTGATAACAGAAGGTACAAATGGGATATTGAGGTCATTATGTAATGTGAGGTTGGAAACGTAAAATGGTGCATTGGCAATGTGGCGTAGTATGATGGATTGTATTGACTGAAGGCGTTGTATGTTTGATTTTTTGGCTGATCCCCATATCTCGATGCCGTAAGTCCAGATGGGTTTTAGTATAGTGTTGTAAATGTGAAGTATAGTGTTGTAAATGTGTTTACTTGTTACATTGCTATAGATCTAAACAAGCCTGCTTGGTAATTAGGTAAGTGCGCCTCCTCCCTGTGTGCCTTGTAAACACAGCCCAAGGGGGGGGGGGGGGGGGGGGGGTCGAGTACAATATTAATGCGCCTGGGGGGGGGGGGGGGGGATTCCAAAATGGAGGAGTTCATCATATTAGCCCCCTTCTCCTTGAGTCCCCCCTTCTCTTAAAATATTTATAGGCCACTCCTTGGTCATGAGAGAGGGAATTTTTAAATTTTCATGATCTCAAAATCCATTTTAAAGTGGCCAAAGGTCCCCCCCCCCAAGACAATTTTATAGAAACTATGAAAGGAAATATAGACTATTAGCCAGGAAGATAAAATAAATGGACCCGTTATAAGTTATTGTAGTTTATTATATTTTAACTTTGATCATAATATTTTTATTGTTGTTTTGATAATAAAAGAAATATTATATTTGCATTAGTTGAGGATAGTGACCGACCGAAGATTCGGTTTCGGTTTCGGACAAAAATCAGCTGAGACTCAGTTTTCGTGACTTGTCGTGCGTCGTTCAACTAACTTCGGATGAGTTTCGTGACTTGTGAGTTCGCCGGTCGGCGTGATTGTGTTGAGTTTGTGTTTTTTCTCGCGTATAAACGATTGGGTAAGTATTTGTTTTTGTTTTAACTTCTGATATATTTTAATGGCATTATATTTATTAGGCATTAAAATTCTTTCTATGGAGTTGTTCTTTCGGATTTATCTAACATCTATCTATTGTGAACACAATTAAAATAGTTACTTACTTAATTAAGGAGTCTGTACTTTATATCTAATCTAAGTGTTGATTTTTGACAAAGTTTACTTACAAGGGTCTTTACTTTAACATGTTTACTATTTTTGTTCATGTTAAATTGTTAATGTAACATAAATAAATAACTATTTTTGTTACATCCTTCAATTATTGTTTTTTATTTCATTTAACACGAGTTAACTGTCTGTAAGTAGGTGTATGTGTAAACAATACACTAAATTTCAGTATACAATGGAAATTTTAACATGTCTAAATAAGTTTCGGTTTCGGCCAAAACTGAGACCGAGGCCGAAGATTCGGTTTCGGTTTCGGATAAAAATCCTGTTTCGGTCGGTCACTAGTTGGGGACATAAACGAGGGAGCCGGTAGCTCAGAGGTAATGTACTTCCCCATTGTGCTCAGAAAGGTTCTTCGGCTGAGGTCCTTAGGTTTTTTCTTCGGCTGAGGTCCTTAGGTTTTTGCATCTCCTGATATACGAAGCATAGGGGAAGTTATGTAATTAGTCTAAAATTCGATGCGAAATTTCACGTTTTTCGACCTTAGATTCCAATTGACGGGATTATAATTGAAAATTTTTCGTTAAGGGGCTATTCACAAACTACGTCACACTCCTGGGGGGAGGGGGGGGGGGGGTTATAACTTATGTGATAATTGTGACGGTGGGGAGGGGGGGACTAAACAAAAAAAATGACGTCACGTTTATTATTACATTTTAAAATAAGGGCGTAGACAATTTTCTAAAAATTAATTTCATACAATTTTTTTTAACGTTAGTATTTTAATAAATTCATGTTATTAAAGTAAAATAACATATTTAAATATAGAGGGCGCCGTAGCTCAGAGGTATGCGTGCTTGACTTCTGAGCTCAAGAACGTGGGTTCGTAACCCGACCGGAGGCCCTTAGTTTATTTTATCTGGGAGGTAAAATAAACTGAAGCACGCCGTCCTTCGGATGGGACGTTAAGCGATGGTCCCGAGCCTGTACGATGTCAGGTACTCGTTAAAGACCCCTATCATAGGTGAATAAAAATTTAGGGTAGGCAACATTTAGGACTCCCACAGTAGACTCGGGCTCATGTCCACCAGAGTGACGAAAGAGCGCTCTGGTAGTAGGCGATATGACCTTGTAGTTAAAGCCTGGGCATAAGTCACAATAACTAACTAAATACGACATTTTTGATGATCAAAATTTTGAATAACACTGAGCCCACTGTTTTTGCGAAGAGAGTTGAGAAATGAACGTTGTATGGCAAGAAGTCGTGAGCAAAACTAATTTAGCGAATGAGTGAGTCAATCAGAATGACAAACATAGGTTGAATTGAATCAAACGTTGGAAATTGGTTAGGATTTGTCGTGGAAATTCAGTTTGTTGTCAGCAGGGACACATCGACGACTGTTAGATCGACATTGTCAACTCTCTATTCATCCAATTTGTGGCTAGTTAATTCGTTATTGCTTCCTCGAATATCCGATAAGGAGAACAGGATTTTACGGTTCGATGCAAAATTTTCAACGGAATTTCATGTTTTCCGTTCTTTAGAGTTAGTTATTATGAGCCCGACTCTACTGTGGGAGTCTTAAATTTTTATTCACCTAGGGTAGGGGTCTTTAACGAGTACCTGACATTGTACAGTCTCGGGACCATCGCTTAGTTTATTTAACCTCTCAGATAAATTAAACTAAGATTCTCTAAGGTTTCGAACCCACGATCTTGAGCCCTCGCATTTAGAATATTTTAAAGTTCTCAAATATTTATACAATTGTACTAATTAATTTTACTAATTGTAAATTATAAGAAATATAAATAACAAGAAAATCTTTAATGTCAGTTGATTATCTATTACAAGTTAATTACATTAAATTGTACGCTTTTTAAAACTCTTTCATTATTAAATTTTATCGTAATTAATTTTAATGAGTCTCAAAAACATAAGAGAAAGTTAATAACTAAAAAAAAATATTTAATTTTTAAAAAACAATTATTTTTGTCTCTGAGTAGATCATTAAACAATTACGATGAGTTGAGACTATAATAAAGAGGAATGACTTTCCTGTATTTTAATGTGGATTACAATAATTATTGCTATCGCGTGTATTTTAACTAAAGAAAAAACATTATTAATTATTATTATATAATAACTAATCAAATCGGACTATTATTAATTTTTTTTATTACATTTTTTTCCTTTTTGAGGATTCTGTAGGTCGAAGACCGTTTACAGACCCTTATTACCTAACGTTTGACGTATCCGGCCTTCAGTCAAAAATAAAAAATAAAAAATAGAAAAAAATAAAGCAAAATCACCGATTATGTACTCCCACAGAATAAATTATACATTTTTGAGTCTTCATAATTTATGTCGATATATTCCTCTGATCCTAACCTTCCTTTCGCCTAGTACCGCTAAAAATTGATAGGTGTAGTCCTTGACAGTCCATGGGCGGCACATTGAATGCCCAGCTGTGATAACGTACCTTGGGGTGCGGATCGCACGAGGCCTGAAAGTGACGCCCCACGTTGTTGCCATTAAAGAAAAGACGATAGCCACTTTCAACGCCCTGAGTCGCCTAGCCCGCGCGACGTGGGGCCTCGACTATTCCGCGTGTAGGACCATCTACACAGGGGTATTCGTGGCTGTAGCAAGGTACGCTGCTGCAGGTTGGTGGCATCGCCCCACGAATCGGCAGCGCATGATTCTGACGCAAGCCCAGAGAGCAGCCCTTTTAAGAGTTACAAGGGCTTATCGTACTGTCTCTACGGCTGCGCTACAGGTACTAGCGGGAGCCGCCCCCATTGACTTGATCTTGGATGGGGCTGTCGCTTCGTATTTCTGTAGACGCAACATGCCCTTAGGAGCAGATATTGATGAGCCCTTACGTCTAGCCCTAGAGGAAGAGATGCGCGGACAGTCCAGACCAGTGCGCTGCAAGGACATCGTCCAGAATTGGATTGTGGAAAAATGGCAACAACGTTGATCACGATGCCCGGATGGCCGAACGACGTACGCATACTTCCCGGACGTCCGGGTACGCCTTGACTCAACATGGGTACAGCCTAATCACTGGACGTCTCAAATATTATCAGGTCATGGTGATTTCAACTCCAAGCTGTTCTTCTTTCACAGGAAGAACACCCCGAACTGTTCGTGCGGCGGTATCGAGACTGCAGAACATGTGGTCCTCGAATGCCCGCTGTACGACCAAGCTAGGGTGGAGTTGATTCATGGGACAAGATCGTATTTGGGACTAGATCTACGGCAGATGGTGACGGAAACTGACTACCCGATGTTCTGCCGATTCGTCGGCTCCTGGCGGGAGCAGAAACAGGCAATGTAATGATCCCGAGCTTTGCCTAAACGTAGACTGGGTGATGTTGCTGCAACGCAAGGCGCACCCTCTTTTAAAACTGAAAAAAAAAAAAAATAGGTGTAGTCCTTATACGATTAAAGTTTTCCTCTTTAGGGTTCTATAGGTCGAAGATCGGTTACAAAACGCTTAGTAGGTACCTAACGAGAGTTTAACGTATGTCCGTCCGTTCGTCACCAAAAAAAAAAAAAAGCAGATTCAACCCTTCCTCAAACCGCTAAAAATTAATAGGTGTCGTCCTTATACAATTAAAGTTTTCCTTTTTAGGGTTCTATAGGTCGAGGACAGTTCACAAAAAGCTTAGACCTAACGAGAGTTTAACGTATGTCTGTCCTTTCGTCACCAAAAAAAAAATAGCAGATTCAACCCTTCCTCAAGCCGCTAAAAATTAATAAGTGGCATCCTTATGGTGTTTGGATTTTAAAATTTTGTGTTGTAACATTCATTACGACTGTTTTTAGAATGCTGGTTAGGGCGTATCGAAAAATATTAATAATTGATGGCTCTATGAAAAATAGAAAGTTTAAATGAAAACATTAATTTTGGTCGAATCTGAATATTTTTCTATCGAGCCTAATTTAGGCGCACGAATTTTGAAACTGTAGTTTTTTGGCATTTTTCGGAAATTTTAACGTCTTTTACATTTTACTCAAATTCTTTTCTATTAATACTCAAATCTTACATCATATTTTTGATATGGTGTATTTTGTGAAAGGAAAATGTCCAAATATTGATTAAATTAATTATATTTTCAACTTTATAATCATTTTTACATTCGAATAATTGAGAAAATTGAACATTCAAAATCGATGTTTAGTATTTTTATAAATTTACAATAAAATTAAGGTCGGTAGTCGCTTTTTGTTTCAAATTGGGGCATCTTTTTACGAGAATCTAAAGTGCTCAGCACTCTTGCATGTCTGGCGTCATACCCATAAATAATTGATGGGTCTATGAAAAATCGAAAGTTTAAATGAAAACATTAACTTTGGTCGAATCAGAATATTTTTTCATTAACCCTAATTTAGGCCATCTCTCTTACAAAATGTTTTCGAAAGAATATTAGGAATTTGTTATACGATTTCATTAATAGAAATGCGTACTTCGCTCATCCTGAAAACATTTTGTTGTTATAAAAATGATTATAAAATTGAAAATATAGTTAATTTAATCAATATATTTTCCTTTCACAAAATACACCATCTCAAAAATATGATGTAAGATTTGAGTATTAATAGAAAAGAATTTGAGTAAAATGTAAAAAACGTTAAAATTTCCGAAAAATACCAAAAAACCACATTTTCAAAATTCGTGCGCCTAAATTAGGCTCGATAGAAAAATATTCTGATTCGACCAAAGTTAATATTTTCATTTAAACTTTCGATTTTTCATAGAGCCATCAATTATTAATATTTTTCGATACGCCCTAATGCTGGTGTTAAGCCTCACCCCTAATCCCCCCCTCTCTCTTTGCGCGATTTGGCTGAAAATCAATAGGTGTGGTTCTCATAGAGTTCTGAATACACATACAAATTTTCGTGTCGATACATTAATTCTATCGGGAGTTATTAGGTTCACAGGCACACAGACTTTTTTTTTTTTTTTTTTTTTCATTTTTGGAATTATGTCGGGAAACATGAAATTTTGGTGAAAACTCAACATTGAATTTCTTACTGATTACATAACTTTCCCTATACTTCATATTGAATGGGAATGTAATAAATGGGAGAAAAATATATTATTGAAAACCACGGGCAAATTTTGAGCTCGCAGAGTACGTCATATTATTTAAGTGGGCTCTCTTCTAGTGGTGTCGAACTATCGATAGTCGCCCAAACCGATAGTATCAATAGTTCTTTGCAAAATTATGGATTAATCGATAATAATGTCAAAATTCTGAAACATGAATTTCGAACAAGAAAAGCAATTGCCGCTGTCGGGAAAAGAGTTTGGTTTCCGTACGGTTGGCTATTCTGTCAGTAACCAAGAAAAGAGGTTTCGTCCTAATCAGTATTATCAGTTCCTTTATCCTATTAGTTAGAGGGCGCCGGTAGCTCAGTGGTAAGCGTGCTTGACTTCTGAGCTCAAGGTCGTGGGTTCGTAGCCCGACCGAGGCCCTTAGTTTATTTTATCTGGGAGGTAAAATAAACTTAAGCACGCCGTCCTTCGGATGGGACGTTAAGCGATGGTCCCGAGCCTGTACGATGTCAGGTACTCGTTAAACACCCCTACCCTAGATGAATAAAAATTTAGGGTAGGCAAAATTTAGGACTCCCATAGTAGAGTCGGGCTCCTGTCCACCAGAGTGACGAAAGAGCGCTCTGGTAGTAGGCGATATGACCTCGTAGTTAAAGCCCGGACATGAGTCATAAAACCTAACCCTAACCTAACCTATTAGTTAATATGTTTTTATTGAGAAAGTTTTTTTTTTTTTTTTTTTTTTTTTTGTTTTTATTTATTTAAAGCCACAACTATGTAAAAAAAATGCAAAACCAGCGGCTGGGCTGACATTAAGGTACTATACAAAAATAATAAAAATAAAATAAAATAATAAAAATAAATATGACATGAGAGGCTTGAGAGAGGAAAAACACCCAGCGGTGAACCCTCATGACATCACTTCATACCAGGAGATCTCTATGCCAAACTCTCTTTAATCTTCTTGGGGGATTGTGGGGTAAAGTACTTAGGATTTTGCGAACTTCCGGATTGGTGTGTAAGTAAATTTTGGTGTAGAAACGTTGGTATAAATGTTTAATGCTAGTGTCAATGGGTGTGATGTTCAAGTCGCGGTGTAAAGTCTTGTTGCTAACGTATGGTGGGCATTGCGTAATCAGTCGGAGAGTCTTGGATTGAAATATCTGTATTCTTTTGATGTTTGAAGTCTTGGCTGTACCATATATTTGTAAGCCATAGGTCCAGAGAGGTCGGAGTTATTGAGAAAGTGTACACTTCAGTTACCAGATCATGTAAAATGAACAAGTACGTGAACCAAAAATCTAGACTGAAAAAAGGTTATGTTAAAAATATCTATATTTTAATAAACTTTAGTGCGGGGGCCATGGTGGCCGTGCGGGCTAGAGCGTAGGGCTTTGGTCGCATGGTCTCACCATGGTTTGCGGGTTCGAATCCCGTCCGGGAGTGAGTTTTATTTCGTAGATAGAACTCCCTCCCGGGGCCATGGATGTCTTAAATAATTATACATAACACATTGACATGGCTAATATGCACCGTTCATAAAGCCAAAAAAAAAAAAAAAAAAAGAAAAAAAAAAGAAACTTTAGCATCATATGTGCTCTTTTATTTTGAGGCCCTGGGATCATCTGCTTGTGGTAAGATGGAAAATAAATAAATTAGGTGCGTACCTTATTCACAAAGAATTACAGTTGCTCCTTACAAGTCTGGTGCATGTCATGTTTTTGTCATCCCGGGAAAAAATAGTCAAAGAAGTGTAAACATTCAGTAAACTTAGCATAAAATACAGAGAATATAGGCGAGAAATTGGAAAGTGCAAGGCCGCTAATTTTAATTCACTAATTCAAATTCGATAGTACAATCGAGTTTAAATCGAACTATCGGTAATATTCGATGGTCAAATCCGACCGATTAATCGATAGTACTAACAAAGCAAACATTTTCATTAACAAATAGGTCCTACTGACATAACAGTTTGCTGAGATCTCTTCTGAAGAGAACCCCTCGTTTGTTAAATAATTAATAAGGGCTAGATTGTAAGAGGAGTGGATAAGGTTAGAATATAGGGAGGAAGGCAATCCAGGAGGATAAGGATGAGAGACAATCAAGAAGAGGAGTTGGATAGATCAAAGGGATAGCCCTGAGGGCATCCTACACCAATCCACCCCCGTGTCTCTTCCAATATAACTGGATTTGAGGGGGTGCTTTCTCCAAACAATACATAAGTACATGAAACACCGTTCTGGTAGTAGGCGATAAGACCTTGTTGAAGTTCGGGCATGAGTCATAAAAAACAATGTATTATAGGGGAAATCAGTCAAAAGGTTATTTTAAAGAATCCTCAGCATATAAAGGTTGGCTAAAAGGTTTCAGGAATGGTAGTAGAAAAGACCCCCCTTCCCGCGCCTGTCTTCCTATTGTTTTGGGAAAGGTAGAATGTCACCTCCCACTCATCGAAATCCAACATTCCTCACCACTATCACACATTCCTCCATTTCACTCATGTTGCGCCTTCCATTCGAGAACAGTCACTATGTAGGTTGGACCATTGTTTTAGAAAAGGTAGTGTATCATGATGCACTTACACAAATCCTGCATTTTTCACCACCAACTCATATTTCCCCATTTCACTCATGCGCGCCTTCCAATCGCGGACAGACAGTACCTAGGTTGGACCAATATTTCAGAAAAGATATTATATAATCCCCCACTCATGGAAATCCTACGTTTCTCATCTATGATTTCCTTATTTTACACATGCCGCGCCTTTCAATCGCGGACAGACAGTACCTAGGTAAGACCATTATTTCAGAAAAGATAGTATATAACCCCCCACTCATGGAAATCCTACATTTCTCATCTATGATTTCCTTATTTTACACATGCCGCGCCTTTCAATCGCGGACAGACAGTACCTAGGTAGGACCATTATTTCAGAAAAGATAGTATATAACCCCCCACTCATGGAAATCCTACATTTCTCATCTATGATTTCCTTATTTTACACATGCCGCGCCTTCCAATCGCGGACAGACAGTACCTAGGTAGGATCATTATTTCAGAAAAGATAGTATATAACCCCCCACTCATGGAAATCCTACATTTCTCATCTATGATTTCCTTATTTTACACATGCCGCGCATTTCAATCGCGGACAGACAGTACCTAGGTAGAACCATTATTTCAGGAAAGATAGTATATAACCCCCCACTCATGGAAATCCTACATTTCTCATCTATGATTTCCCTATTTTGCACATGCCGCGCCTTCCAATGGCGGACAGACATGTATCTAATTAGGAGAGATCTCATCTCGTTACTGAGATGTGCTGCTGACATGGGCTCGGCTACACGATGCTTGATCCCCCCTCCCTCCCCTCTCTCATCCCCTCCCCTCCCTCCTGTACTATGTATGCCAGGTCGTGAATAGTGCATGAGCTAGCCTCTAGCCTGCATCCATAATGAACCAGCCCAACAGCCACCTCTTCTAGATCAATACCATCTTCGTCTGTCCATCTCCAGATATAACCAAACCTTAGCTTCTCTCCACTTCAATAAAAGAAAACAAGAGGGCGCCGGTAGCTCAGTGGTATGCGTGCTTGCTTACTGAACTCAAGTTCATTTTATTTTATTTTATCTGGGAGGTAAAATAAACTTAAGCGGAAAGGACGTTAAGCGATGGTCCGAGCCTGTAAGATGTCAGGTACTCCTTAAAGACCCCTAACCTAGGTGAATAAAAATTTAGGGTAGACAAAATTTAGGACTCCCACAGTAGAGTCGGGCTCATTTCCACCAGAATGACGAAAGAGCGCTCTGATAGTAGGCGATATGACCTCGTAGTTAAAGCCCGGGCATGAGTCATAATAACTATTATATTTTTAAAACAAATTTAAGCTATAGAAGTTTCTTAACCTAAAAGTTTCTGACCGAAAGATCATTTTAACATAATTTTCAAATACGGAAATTTATTTTTCATTACTTGGGACGCTATGACTTTTTTCGTATTCGGTCCTATCTCAAATCTGAACTCATTAATAACTGGGAATTTGATAAGGAACATTTTTGGTAAAAAACAATTTTTCGATAGGACTAATCCGTTAGGACCTGAAAAAGGAAATAAATAGTTTCTGAAACATTGCCAAATACTGTTTTTCGATGCTCCCGAGCCTGTACAATGTCAAGTACTCGTTAAAGACCTTACCTTTGGTAACTAAAGATGGATAGGAAAAATGTAGGACTCCCACGGTAGTAGGGATGGGCGATAGTCGATAGTTGGTCGCAATCGATAATCAAAAACAATGGCGTTAGATTCAACCATTTTTATTTCAATCAACAACGTTTATAAAACAATATCAAAAAATAATTACTAATCGAGAGAAATTCTTTTGTAAAACTTTATGGAACAGTAGGCAGCGATCCAGGTTCTGTAGTGGGTTGTTTGGTCTTGGCCGGTTTATAAGTTTCTTGGTGGCGTCTCAAGAGGTGATCCTTAAATTGGATGTGTTGCAACTAGTTTTGTATAAAACTTTGCACAAAGTGCATTTAGCACTTTTCTCATCATCAAAATAATAGTTCTAAAATTACTTTCTTCAAAACGTATCCCCTTTAATGAAGGAAAATTCATATCGACAGTTACTTACACTATCGATGGGACTATCGAGTTACTTATACTATCGATGGAACTATCGACAGCTATAAACCATTCATATTACTATCGACTATCGGCCATCCCTACTTCGTAATTAAAGCCCAGGCATGAGTCATAATATCTAACTAATGAGTATGTATCCAGTGTGCCTCAAAGCATCGTAAATGCTTGAGGTATTGTTCCTGCATTTTGTGGTGACTGTTCTTGTCAGATTTAACTTGTGGTCTGAAGACAAAAAAAGAAATATATCATTTGTTAGGTTTGTGTGAGTGTGTGAGGTTAATGGTTTTTTTGAAGGGTTTCAGTCCCCAGAGCCAAATCCTGGGGTCTGACTCAGTGGGTACCATGCAAACCCCCTCTCAAAAAAAAACACCAACCCCCCCCCCCCCCCCCCCTCCTGCTCCGGAAGACGATTTATTCCGTAACGCCTCCCCAGGGGTGCCAACCCCTCCCTTATCTCTCGAGGGACACTCGGAAAGGCCAAGGGAGCGGGGGGGGGGGGGGGGGGGGGGTAGAAAAAACGAGGATTCGGACAGGGAATTATCATGTGGGGGTCAAGATTGACCAGTGGCCATTCTCCCTTCTCTGAAGAGGCTATAATCCTTTTAGTGGGCAGCCATGTATAGAAACGGCCACTCTGCAATCCCAATTTCTTACAGATCGACGACATACCAGATTTATATAAGGTATGAATGGGAATTCAAAATGTGGATTTACTACAAGTTGGTATTACTGTTTATAATTATCCTTTTATGTTTAGTACAAAGCAATTGGCTGAAGTGTTAACAACTTTTTAAAAAAATAATGAAAAAGGCTGTTTGAGCCATTAAAAGGGTCATTTTCCTTTCTATGACGCCATACTATAGCTCTCGGCGAGTGCTACAACTTTAGTCCTATGCACTATTTTGATATCTCTAACCGTTTAGGAGTTATTTCACTTGTAGCCCGCTCATCTGGGCTACTCTGTATATTAGAAGATTGTAAAGAAAAAACTTGTTATAAGCGAACAAGAGGACACCAGTAGCTCAGAGGGAACGTGATTGCTTACTTAGATCAAGATAGCGGGTTCGAAACCCAACCGAGGCCCTTAGGTTAAGTCTCTCGGATGGAAGGTTAATAAACGAGGATAGGCAACATTTACGACTCCCATAGTAAAATCGGGCTCCACCAGAGCGACGAAAGAGCCCTCTGATAGTAGGCGATATGACCTCGTAATAAAACCTTGGCATGAGCCACAATAACTACTCTAAGAAAAAGCGAGAATTATGGCAGAGAAATCACAAAAATCTAGTGGTCATCCCTTCGAAAAGCAGATATGCATTGAAACAAATAGACAAGTAATAAAAAAATAACTAAAATAAAAATGAGGAACAGAATAATTAATTTAATTATAATTAAAATGTACACAAATAATTGCAATGAACACAATAATGCATAGGTGCATAATAGTGCATATAAATTGCACATAAATCGCTAAACAATCCACTCCCCTCTATTAGTTCTTCATTCCATCTCCACCGTATTTCCCCATTCGTCAACATCAATTGATTATCTCTAATTATTTCATTTTTATTATTTTTTTCCTGCTGTCTTCCCCCAGTTTCTTTATTCAGTAATTAATTATATCATAAATTTTGTTCATTTTATATATTTTTATTAGTCACACATTTATTTCTTTATTATTATTATTTTTCTTTCTTTCGTTTCTCATTCATTTTTTTTTAGCTTCATTTTCTAATATTAATTTTATTTTAAACCTTGTCTTGTTGGCCTTTTCTTTTATATTTAATCATTAATGAAATGAAATAAAATGAAAAAATAATTTTTATTCTGGGACATACGTCCCCTAAGAATAACAGCATAAGAGATAAACAAAAGATATACAAGTATCTAACAAGTTGAATAAAAGATAACAAATAAGGGACTATAGCAACTAAAGAAACAAAAGCAGTTAGAAATAAGGATAAAAAATTATATTAAAATAAATGAGGAACAGTGTTAGAATTATAAAGTAAAAAAATAATAGCAAAAATAAATATAGATGACAGAAAGGGTCACTGAGAGAGAGAGAGAAAAAAAAAAAATTAATAAAATGAAATAAATAAATAATATGTGTCACACACCCTCGTACATACATTTATTTACAGTTATATATCCAAAATAACACACACCCATACATTATTCGGCATGGAACTGAAAGAAATAAGTAAAAAGAAAAAGAAAGGAATGATTACTTATAAAATAAAAATATATAGTGACTAAAAAAGAACATGTGATCCAACTGGGATGATGAAACTGTAGCGTAACATCAGTCCAGCTGTAGACTGAGAGACTCATGGGAAGACGAGAACTATCCCATAGGATGCTAGCCTTGGGAATCAGACGTTTGATGAGTTAGGAGGTGCTGGAAGAGCAGGGATTTAAAAGAAATTAATGTAATATGCTCTGATTTAATTTTTTTATTTTTCCTAACTAAGTTCCTACGTAAGACACCTATTGATATTCAACCAAATCGATAAATTGATTTTAAAGGGAGAGCGAAAACTTAATTTATTAATTTATTTTTACCAGTAATTAATTTTTCCCCTGTCATCATTTACTATTATATGGCATATATAATATATATATATATATATGGCATATATAATATATATATATATATATATATATATATATATATATATATTATAGGTTAGGTTAGGTTTTATGACTCATGCCCGGGCTTTAACTACGAGGTCATATCGCCTACTACCAGAGCGCTCTTTCGTCACTCTGGTGGACATGAGCCCGACTCTACTGTGGGAGTCCTAAATTTTGCCTACCCTAAATTTTTATTCATCTAGGGAGGGGTCTTTAACGAGTACCTGACATCGTACAGGCTCGGGACCATCGCTTAACGTCCCATCCGAAGGACGGCGTGCTTAAGTTTATTTTACCTCCCAGATAAAATAAACTAAGGGCTATATATATATATATTTATTTTTTTTAGTGCATATAAATCCGGTCTCTATTTATGAATGGGACCACTGAATAATCGTATAGAGGATGGACGGTGGAAGGAGGAGATAAAAAGAGAAATGAGACTGTAATAAAACAGAACCTCTGGTATTGATTCTAATAATGGATTCTACTGAGTAGATGGGAGGGGGGAGAAAAATGTGAGGGGGCCCTATAAAGATATTCAGGGAATTTATTCATTTGTGGGGGAGGCCTTCAATATATAGCCATGAGGGGGTGGGGGGTACTAGATCTCATCTTTACCAGCCTCCACTCTGAGGGTAAAGTGAGGAAGAATATTCATTTATTTGTGTATAGAGTGCAATGGTATGCGGTGCATAGAGGTCATACATCGGGAGGGCCACATCTTACCACACCAATCAGGTTAATAATCATCTTTCCAAATTATAAAAGTATTAAGTAATCGATCATAAAATTCTATATGGAGTTTTCAACGGAATTTCATGTTTTCCAAGATCCAAAGACAACATGTACTGATTTTCAGTCAAATCGACCAATACAACAACACCTGATAACCCTTCAGTCCTGGTACAAAAAGTGGAGAGTGAAGGTGAACGACACAAAATCAGTTCACATCGTCTTCACCCTTCGTCGAAAATATACCTGCCCTCCAGTGCACCTTAACCAAAATCCCATCCCTTTAAAAAACGAAGTCCGCTATAATCTCACACGAGACTGAAAAGACAAGAAATGAACAGACGTTA
The DNA here is from genome assembly GCA_963662175.1 of Aradus depressus. Lineage (NCBI taxonomy): Eukaryota > Metazoa > Arthropoda > Insecta > Hemiptera > Aradidae > Aradus > Aradus depressus. The sequence continues at coordinate 23,020,281 of OY759226.1, read as the reverse complement.
TAAACTTCTACTAAGACTATTAGACAAAAGATCCAAACTAACTTTGACAACAAAACGACTTATATACAACGCAATACTCAAACCGATGTGGACTTACGGACTTGAACTCTGGGGTTCTGCCAAGGCTTCCCATCTCCAGCGCATCCAATCCCTTCAATCCAAAATCCTTCGTACAATAGCCAATGCCCCTTACGACGTCTCCAACAAGACTCTTCACACTGACCTTACCGTACCTTTCATCACTGAAGTCACTAAATCCAAATATAAAAAATTATTTTCCCTTCTTAGTTCCCACAATAATCCTCTAGTCCGTGCCCTCCATTCTGCCATACTTCCCCAACGACGGCTTAAGCGTCAATGGCCTAGAGACCTCCTGAGCAGAAGCAGTGACAGTGATTAGCTATAAACGAGAAAAAAACAGTGACTACGAGGAAGTGTCACCACTGGGTGATTTCTCCTCTCATGACATTTTGACATTGCCATTACCTGTTTATTAGCACATTTGCTTGTTGTATTTATGTGTAAATAGTTGTAAATAGCTATTTGTAAATTTAAAAAAAAAAAAAAAAAAAAAAAAAAAAAAAAAAAAAAAAAAATCGAACAAAGGAAAAAGAAGGGTTAGGGGGAGGCTTAACACAAAAACTCTAATAACTGCTGATTGAATGGATGTATCGACTCAAAATTTGGTATGAGGATTTATGAGCCTCTATGTAATTCGGCGATCGAAAAGTTAATTAATTCGTTCTGTGGAAGTACATAGCCGGTGATTCACCGACTTTATTTTTTCTTCTGCTATTTGAAGTTATATTGTTATATCTTTATATCGTTTGTTATATCGAAGTTATATCCGATCAGAAATTCGTGAATTTCATATTTACCGACCCCGATTCCAAAAATGAAATTTTTTTTATTGTTACCTGCTTATGAACATGATAACTCCCCATAAAATGAATATATATATATCGATATATTATATATCGATATATCTATATATCGATATAACGCCTATTGATTGTCACTCAAATCAGCCAGAGGGAAGTACACAACTCAAAAACTTCAATATACAATAGAACCTCTATAAGTCGAACATCAAGGGAGACGCCAAAAAATTCGAGTTATTGAATATTCGACTTATGGAGGATTTCGACTTAGGCGGATTTTGATTCGACTTGTATAGGTTAAGATTCATTCTAACTAATTTTGAATTAGAGAGGTGAAATAAATAAAAATTGAAGTTACAGAGGTAACAAACATATTTATATTTATTATAAATCAACATTATTTCAAAACATCCTTAAAATAAAAAATACGTAGTATGTATATGTAGGTATTAAAAAAAGTTAGTAATTTTTTTTTGCTTTAGATAATTCGGTTGTTCTTTATCTATAGCATTGTCGAAGGTATAAAGAGCAGAAAATTCTTGTTCTCCCGAGTTGCTGGTTTAAACCAAACTACTTGTGACAATTTTTCAATCGACAACAAATGACTTGCTTCGCTAAAGTTGAAATGAAATCAATAATCATTTCTTAGAATTGGTAATCCTATTTATTGTATACTCCTAAATTGTTTTCTAAGAAACAATGGTGTACATTGTCGGCAAATTCTTAAAGTCGGTAACTTATTTTTCTTCGAGCTATAGAGGTAATAAGTTTCAAATATTCGAGTTGTAAAGGTTGTAAAATAAAACATTGCTATGTTCGAGATACAGAGGTCCAATTTATTTTTTCGAGTTATAGAGGGAAAATATGTACCAAAATGGCTTGTTGGGACTCTCTGATTATTTCGACTAATAGAGGGTTGAGATTTCGAGTAATGGAGGTTTTGGGTAAAGATGGGTATCGACATAATAAAGCATCGATTAATGACATCGATTATTGTTACTAATTAATCGATATACTTATTAGTCGTTGGTTAAATAATCGATTAACTGGCAGTGGCAGATAATTTATCTTTTTTACTGGCAGGAGCCTCCGTCTCTTTAAGTTGTGCAGGCCTCTTCAGCCCAATTTTGGGATGTTTGTGCTCCAGGTGGTTTTTTAAGTTTGTCGTGTTCCCACATGTTTTTATTTCAACTCCACAATACCGACACTTAGCATCTCTCAAAATGCTGCCAAACCACACTTTTGGGAGGCATCTTCTTTTAACTAATAAAAAAAAAAAAGAACACCGAGTGGCACAAGGCGAACGCACAAACAAAAGTTAATATAATCAGTCAATCACAACTCACAAATGAATATGAAAATACAAATGATTAGAAATTAGAATTAGAAGTAGAACTATTAGAAGGTTACTTTTTACTTATCACCAGTTCACCACAGAGGCACTGTGTTGTATCGATAGTCGATACGATAGTCTCCTCCCACTTTTTTAGGCGAGTTGCACTTCGGATGAATTATAATTAATTCATTTTTTTCTCCTGTTTTTCGGATGAGTTGTAATTTTAATTAAAAATTTAATAATCGTTAAATAATCATCGATTATCTGATTAATCAAACCCAGATGACATCGATTAAAAAACCACCGATTATTTTACACACACGATTTCGATTAATCGATACCCAACCCTAGTTTTGGAGCTTGAAGGGAAAGGAACAAAACTTTTTTTCGAGTTTTGGGTTTTTTCGACTTATCGAGGTTCGACTTGAAGAGGTTCTACTGTACCTATGTAAAGAGCATTCCATGACCGTTTGCTGCACGGTATCATGGGCCAGGAACGTCATGAACTCTCCATTCGTCCAATTATGTGCAAATAGAACCCACAAAGACCATGGTTTGAACGCATTCTGCAAATTGACCTCGCCATATTTTTGGAAACCGACTCCTCCTTGAACCGTGGTTTCTGTCTGAGTCTGGGAACTAACCATTTAAATAAGACAACTCTCATCGAATTGCCATAGGCTGCCATTTGCTCCAGGTGTCCTTCTTATAGTTGCTCTTCAGGTTCTACATGCTATCTTGTACTATGAAATTAAAAGAAATTTTATTCTGTGACCGAGGTCAACAGACCATTCTCGGTTAGGTTAGGTTTTATGACTCATGCCCGGGCTTTAACTACGAGGTCATATCGCCTACTACCAGAGCGCTCTTTCGTCACTCTGGTGGACATGAGCCCGACTCTACTGTGGGAGTCCTAAATTTTGCCTACCCTAAATTTTTATTCATCTAGGATAGGGGTCTTTAACGAGTACCTGACATCGTACAGGCTCGGGACCATCGCTTAACGTCCCATCCGAAGGACGGCGTGCTTAAGTTTATTTTATCTCCCAGATAAAATAAACTAAGGGCCTCGGTCGGGCTACGAACCCACGACCTTGAGCTCAGAAGTCAAGCACGCATACCACTGAGCTACCGGCGCCCTCATGACCATTCTCGAACGCGTAACTGCATTTTTTAACCCCCTTTCACATGAAGGAATAAATAGAAATACGCATCTGAAAAAAGATATAAATAATTTAATAATGATATTAATAAGTAAAAATAACAATAATTATTTTACGCAAAATAAAATTTCGAAAAAGTTAAAAAAAAGTAAACTCTTTAACTCTCTTACATGTTTATAATTTATAATGCAAAGTACAAAAAATATAAAAATATGGAACTGAAGTTAGCAACAAGTTATTTGTTAAAATGTGGACATGTTAACTGTAAATGTTAAGTCCATTTATTTAAATACACGATTCTGTGTTCGTACACATTTAAAAATTCATTTCTTAGTTCAGTGTGGACCTCCCCAATTTTATAAATATATCAATAGGTGTCTTACTCAGGAACTTGATTACATCACTTATTAAGAGGCCTATTTGACTGACAACATACAGGTGATGAGATTCTGGAAATACATATAAGATTTTCTGTTACATATAAAGTTCGTGTCAATATACACATTTTGTCAGGAGTTATGTTCACAGAGACACACACAGAAATTATTATTATTTATTTTTCATTTTTGGATTCAGAGGGCAGGCAAACATAAACTTTTTGTGAAAACCCTACATCAAATTATTGAAATTATTTTAAAAAATGTAGTTATGTCATCAATAATTATATAAATTCCCCTACACTACATAATAATTACATATTAATTTACAACATAACTTCACCAATACTACATGAACCTGGTGGAGTAAAAATAAGGTGATATAGTATGTAGTTCACAATTCTGCCACCACAGCACTAAGAGCACAGTAGCAATGAAACCAACCAATATTTTTACTAATTTATGAATTCTTCTTTATTTTAAAAATTGTGTATGTTTTACACTGCAATATTATTTCACCAGATGCATGTATGCAAAATATTGTAATATATCTGGTGTGGCCAGCACAGGATTTTCTTATATCTAATCAATTTTCTTTTTGAAATGAGATGAAATGAGAATAATTTTTATTCTGAGACCAAGATTCCCTGAGAATAAATAGTAGAATATCAAAAAGAAAATAAACAAAATATCAGTGTGCTCTATAAAGAAAAAATAAAATAAATTAGTGTTATAGTAAAAACAAAACTGGACAATAAATATTTAGATAAATAAAATTAAAACAAACTGCTTAATTATGAAGAAATAAATGAAAATAAATGTATCTATATAAATACAGAGAAGAAAAATAAATAAATAAAAAATAAAGCAGAATATAATAATGGCTGACTTTAAAAAAAAAAAAAAAGGATGACCAGACTAGGCTTAAAATAAAATTAATTTAAGAAACATTTATGTAAATAGAGTTAAACAAATATAAGAAGAAAAGGTAAGTCTAAATTCGTAATTTTTCAGGGCAGCACTTTTTTACTTTTGCATTAATCTTGTAAATCCAGTTTTTGGAATACATAAATTATGTTTGCATCATATAGGAGTGAATCAAAATGAATATCATTCCCCCATCACTTACCTATTTATTAACCATACTTTTTGAAATAATCGTGAATGATGCCTCTCTAAAGTTGAGCAAGTTGATTTAACCGAAAACGCCCTCTTCACTTGGAATAGTCTGCCGTAGTGAATAAATGTAGTTATCTCGTGAATGATTCCTCAAAGAAGTAGATTAAGTTGATTTAACCGAGATCATGCACAATTTTACGAGAGTCCTGAGCTCCCAACTTCTTCACAGTGCGCAGATGGTTTGGGAGATCATCACAGTACACTCAACTCATTTTAAGTACACTAAGCATAAAAATAAGTCTAGCTCATTAACGGATGGTCGGATTGTCATAGAATTTCACATGTAGTATTCTTTTATTTTTTTAATTTCAAAACCTTCTCCTCACACAAACCAACAATTGACATTCCAGATGGAAGACCAACATCCAGAACGAGAAGTCAAATGGTAGGATAGAACGAAATTAGAAATAACAAATGTGAGAATAGATGTAATTCAGCCAGATATAATTTGTTAAATATTGTAAGAAGTTTTGACATTATAAGAATTATTCATCCATTAGTTTCAAAAAATATTACAGCAACAAAAGAGCGCACTGGTAGTAGGCGATATGATTTGGAAGATAAAATTCAAAATGAAAGTTCTAGACTTTTGGGATATATCATGAGAAACTCTGCAGATTTTAACAAGAAAAACTTTGTACTGTACTTAACAATCGATCCAAATTAGAATTTAATAGTGTTTTTGGTCACCATTGTAAGATTGCCATATAAAAATAGGTCTAAGAACCAAAATAATACAGCAATTCTAGTTTGTATTGTATTTAGATATATATTTTATATTTTAGTGGGTTAAGATGAAAGCTTTTAGAAATTCCAGCACACTACTAGATTATTCAAAGTATTTGGAATAATAAAAGGTCTTCTGAGGTTTTGTCTGCCGTCTAAAAAGCATTTTAGTCACATATTGGGGGGGTATTCATAATGTGTGTTAGGTGTTAAATGTTATCGAAATAATAATTTACTGGGAAAGAAATTCATGAACACCCCCTTTGATAATTGTTAAATGCTAACTCTTATAACTAGCGCTCCAAGTGGCAATTTAAGGAAGTTTCAATATAACCGACCAAGGAGATTACATGTTTGTTGTAATTTATCTTGTTTTATTAGTTTTCTAAAAAGATAAGTTAAATATTGTTTGTGTTTTTATTATAAATAAGATGTCTAAAGTAAGTAATAAAAGTAAATTGCTTAACGAGCTCATTGAAGGAGCTACTGAACTCTTTTTACTGGAAATTCAGATCAAGAGGATGATTTAAGTGATGATGAATTAGACGAAATAATGGACAATATTTTATTAGTACACAGTTTTCGCTATAGTGTAGATATGTGTAAAAATATGAAAGCCAAAACTAAAAAATTGTGTGGGCTGTAGATTGCTACCTAAAGTAACCTTGCATAACCTTACCAATATCGATTTAACAAAGCGATCTAACATATCTTTTCCTCTGTTAGATCGAAGTGTGTTAAAGTCATATATTTAGCAGACTACTGTCAAACTTTTTATCGAACTAACATAGTTAACACACACATCATGAATACCCCAAATATTTATAGTTAACGTCGAAAGCCGAATCACCTGTTTCAGGAAATTCAATAATTCTATAATATGTCTTTACAGAAAAAGTTTATAAGATTCGCTTCATTTAAATGCAACATAAAGAGGGAGCCCCATGTATACGAACCCATTTTAAAAGAACTAGGATTGCTCACCCTTAAAACCCGAAGGATTGTACTTGAGATGACGTTACTGAGGATTGTTAAGTAACAAGTTGACTGTGCACCGCTTGTTGAATTATTAAATTGTCATGTACCACCATTTCATTGGAGACACTCAGACACGTTTGCAGCTTATTTTGCCAGGACCAACGATTTGTTGAATAACCCAATCAATAGGCTTATGACTGAAGGTAATAATTTTGAGGTAGATTGGTTCTATGACAACCATCATAAAATAAAGAGTAATATTACTAATGTCCTCATAAATAATACTAGTCTTAGTGATAAGGTATTAACTACCTATACTAATCATAAAATAGAATATCACACTAAAATAGATGGGTTATTCAAATGCAAGTAGAATATGACGGATATTCAACTAAATTGTTATCCACAACCTGGTTCCGGAGCGGCCCACTTCCAACTTGTGGAGCCTACACCTAAAGAAGGCTCAAGTCTAGATTATTCCAGGAATTAATTTTATAAGCTGTATTTAACAATTTTCATAATTTATATTCTGAGCCAAGATAAACATTTTAAAAAATGATGTAAAGCTCCGTCCTTGATGCACTGCAGGAAGGATTTATAAAAAAAAACAGATCTCAGGAATGATGTTCCAAATAATAATTATTATTTTTAAAAAAATTGTATTTATAAAGAAAATAAATGTAAAGAATGAAATTTCAAACCATTATGTTTTTGGGTTTATAAACTTTTGGGTTTGTGGGTTAACCCTGTATATAAATAAATAAAAGCCCGAGCATGAGTCACAATAACTAATTCAAGATAATTAACCTGGGGGTCATGGTGGCCGTGAGGACTAGAGCGTAGAGCTATGGTCGCATGGTCTCACCAAGGTTTGCGGGTTCGAATCCCGTCCGTGTGAGTTTTATTTCGTAGATAGAACTCCCTCCCGGGGCCATGGATGTCGTAAAAAACTAAATATAACACATTGACATGGCTAATATGCACCGTACATAAAGCCAAAAGGAAGAAAAAAAGAAAACTAACCTAAATAGATTTGAAAAAATTACAATATACAAAACAGCTGTTTCCTTTTATTTATTGTCACTTTAATATTATACTGAATGAAATTATTTATACACAGATCCCACAAATATATAGTGTATGTGCCGCACAAATCCGATGTTATTGACCATGATAGAATGGTCGAAGATTTGATTAGATGTCATTATATCATTTTCACGGATGGAGCTAAGTGTGAACAAGGTTGTGGCTCGGCTTTTTACGATCCTCAGAGGGACTACAGGGATTTGTTCTCTTTACCATCTTGTTTCTCTGTGGTGTCTGCCGAACTTATAGCTATTTTAGAGTCCCTCAAATATGCTTTGAAGATGGATGAAATTAGAAATTTGGTTATTTTCAGCGATAGTCAACTCTCGTTAGGGCAACTAAGCAATTTCACTTATAAGAATATCAACAACATTGTATTGGAGATCGTAGAAAGTGTCTGCTTGCTTGAGAATAAAGGAACAAGAGTTAGGTTTGTTTGGGTGAAGGGACATGCGGGTATTAAGGGCAATGAGATGGCGGACAGTTTGGCGAGGAGAGCAGTCTCAGAGGGGACAGCCCTGGGCAAGTCCTGTCTTCCCTATATAGACTTGTTTGGAGAGGTGAGGAAGAGATTGTGGTTCGATTGGCAGCAGGAGTACGCTTCTTCGGAGAAAGGATCATTTTTTAAGAAAATTAATCCACAAGCTCAGCTCAAACCATGGTTCCATGGAGAAAATCTGACGAAGGACTTTTGTAGGTCAATTTGCCGACTGAGAGCTAACCACGGTATTTGTGGATGGTATCTTCACAGAATAGGTCTGACCGAAACCTCCAAGTGTAGGCATTGTGACGAGGTCGAGACTCTGGAGCACATTATTATGAGTTGCAACAAGTACCAAATAGAACGATCAACAATGTTATCCACTGCAGAGAAATTGGTAACACAGCCTTTTTGCTACACCACATTATTGGCATCAAACAATACTGAGATATATGGTAGTATTGTGCAGTTTTTAGGGTCGGTGAATGCAAGAGTCTAAATTTAATACTACATAGACTGGCTATTGTGAAAAGCTAAGGCCAAGAAAAGAAGAAAAAAAAAAAATATATATATATTTTTTTGTTAAATTTTACAAATGCATTAGAATCATTTTGTTAAATAAATCAAGTAATAAACTATAAATATTATTTGAAGCAGGTTCTCTTCAGATTAATCATACACTATTTATTTTATTTTATATTTCCTGTTTCCTATATTATTTTTGCCTCATCAGCTGGGTTTTCAAAACACTCTTATATCAGTGGATTGGGCTCAGACTGATGGTTTGTTTATCAAAGTGTACAGTTAAACGTACTTTTTATTAGGTACATAAATTAACAAATATTTCGTTCAAATATCTTTATTTTTCATTATTCTTAAATAACTATTTATTATTTCGCCAATTTCACTAACAAAAAAAAGTAAAGGTTATAACAAAATAATGTAAATTAAGTAATACAAAATAGTGTGATTATAAAATTTAATTAAAAAATGAAGTAAATGTTTTTGATTTTGATTTGATCACCGAAATATATTTTAACTTTTTTCAATTCAGAATGTATTTATTATTATGTTTCTCTCTGTCAATTATTTTTATAAATACTGTTTAATTAATTAATTTCATTATAATATTGTCCACAGTAAATGGGATAATGAGTTATAAGATATGTACATTTAGAGATTAATTGTCTAAAAAGTATGCAATACAAATTTGTGGGACCCAAAACTATACATATTGTATTTTGGAACTTCTAAAAAAATAAAAGGTAGGTCTCAGGATTTATTTTATCACTTATATGTATTTCGCTTGTTTGGGTAATTCCAGAGTGTATAATCTTTTAGCTAATCAATATAATAATAGAATACATGAATTAATAGTAGTTTAAATTAATTGAAACATACACACTGGATCTTTTGCCAAAAAACAATCTCATCCTTAAATGTTACATTCATTTCAGCAATTAATGTGAATTGTTTTTTGATGAATAATTTAAAGGGCATTTCATTGTTTTTCGGGATTTATTGAAATCTTATTTTTAAAGTAGACAAATTAATTATAAAAGTGGTTGAATAGTAAAATATTAGTCAACAAAAAAATATAATGAACAATGTATTTATAAAAAGATACAGCAAATACATTTGAGATTCTCAATGAGGGAATTTTTATCGTGAAAAATTATTATAAATCCAGAAATATTATAAACCCAAAAGTGAAACTTTTCTTATTTAAGGTAATGTTCGAAGCCAAACTTATCATCAGTACATTCTGTAAGATAAGTACAGGAACAATACTTATATAACCCAGGTAAAAAACTCGAAAAATTATGATTTTCTCAAAAAAAGCTTGAGACAAAAAATGTAGAGTCGAATTGACCGCATTATTTGCTGTAATCTATTTTTTTCAATGAAAATTTTCAACAATCTTTATGAATTTAAAAAAAAATGTTTTTTTAACAACCTTTTTTTTTGCATATTTAGATTCCTAGGTAAAAATTAAAAATGAGACATTTTTTTGTTAGACCAATATTAAACCTAAATGAATTAATTTTATTGTAGTAAATGTTCTCGAACTGATTTCCTGCAACTTCAATATATTCACCGAAGTTAAAGTAACTGGTCACAAGGTGAGATTATCAACATTTCATTGGAAAACAGAGATATTTATTTATTTTTAAGACAGGAGATCCAGTATGTTTGAAATTATGTGTATATACTTATATATTTTCAAAATTAATTTAAACAACTGTAGGTTTGACTTCATGTTTTGTTATTACTATTATGATTTAATTTTTAAAAATATACACTGAAGATGCACGAATCGTTGAAATATAAGTGATACTTATCATGAAATAAATTCGGACACCTAGCCTTATTTTTTTTAGAAGTTCCAAATCCCAACCAAAATAAATAAAAATGATTATTTGTTAAAATAATTTTTTTTTGCCTTATTGTCAATGCGTATCCGCCATGACACTAGTGCGTTAAGAATTTCACAGGAGGGGTCTAAATAAGTTGACTATTGAGGAATAAAATATATAATTAGGATTAAAATTGGAATAACTATAAAACTATACCATTTGTAGAAATAAAATTGAAATGAGCGTCAAGGATCTCAATATTTTTAACTCTATCAATTATTTAAAAAATAATGGTCTATGTTTTAAAATATTTTTGGGCCTATAGAAGAAAAAAAGGGTATATTTGAAAACAAATACAGATTTATTAAATAAGTTATAAAAGTTTATTTTCTGACCATTTTAGTTGTTAATAATTAATAAATCTTTGTTATTTAAACAATTAAATAGATTTGAGCACGAGAGAATAATATTTAATTTCGTTTTCCAATATACAATATTCGTTAGTTATTATAAAACACAGTTAGAAAATAATTCAAATTGTATTACAACCATCCAACATTATTAAAAGAAATGTTACATCAAATTAGTATTTCCATTTAAGGAAATCATTTATTATATTTCGAAACATTTAAATTGTTAAATGCAATAAATATATATTTTTTAAATAATAAACATTTATTTTTATGTATGAGTATCTGGGTAAATAGGAATTGTAAAATTAATACAGCAATTGGTGTCAGTAGACACTTAAAATATGAAAGATAACATTTTTAATATTGTTTTTTTTTTTAGAAGAAATAAGAAAACATACGAAAAAAGCACAGAAAGTTATCGCGAAACTATTTAAATATAAATTAAATTTAAAGTTATATTATATATTCATTGGGTGTTATCAATAGAGATATTATCACAAAAGTTTGCCAAGTTATCAATGTGTTGTTATTTCAATGTAATTGTAATTTTTGAATACAGTTTTTTGGAAGCACAGTGGGACAAAAATATAAAATATTTTAAACAAAAATTAACTCAACCATTTGGATAGATTTTAGATTAGGAATATATAAAGAAATAAAAAAAAAAAAAAAAAAAATTAATTAAATTTTTATTTTTAATTTTTTTTATTTTTATCTTTTTATAATAATAATAATTAAAAACAATGTATAAAACAATAAAAACCTTACCTGCGAGTATACTGTGAATTGTTGCGAAGAAAATGGTTTGAAGACTCCACTCCACCGAAGGGCCTCGAAGGACACCGAACCACATCACTCACAATAAAGATCTTAGACAACTTACAAAAATCATTTTAAATTATAACATATTAAAAAAAAGTCCTAAACACTGACAAAATGTAAATGTTACTTGTCCGCTGTCCAATGGCAGACTGAACACTAAGAGCCACCCTACGAAGGCCTCTTCGGTGCCTCCCCTCATATTTGGAACAATGAACTTAACCCTTCTTTTTTTTTTTCTTTTTTAACCCTTACATATGGTGAATATGTGTACAGAAAAAAAAAAAAAAAAAAGCACATTTAACCCTAGCTCTCCCCCCTCTATGACATTAGCCCTTGTGATAGGGGTAGCAACCCTTTCATAGGCATCCCCTCTTTTTTACCATGCGCCTCCTACCATTGGCTGCACTGAGCATGCCTGAACCTTCAACCAATGGACCAATCCCTATTTACATATCAGCCTATGACTCAAGCGTTTTTTTAAGGCCCCCCCCCCTCCTCTCCCCACTCCCTTCCTCCCCACAATTCTTCATACATTAGAATAGCTCAAAAGTTTTAAGGAATAAAAATAGTTTTTTTTTCTGTATATATTTTAATTTAACATATAATTGGAATACAAATTACAATAACTATTTTCAAGTATTGTTTCGATTATAATAAAAAAAAAAATGTGTTCATTTTTTTTTTTTTTTCTACTCTCTGATTTTACTTTACCAGCTATACGAAGTATAGGGGAAGTTATGCAATCGACCAGAAATTCGATGTTGATTTTTCACCGGAATTTCATGTTTTCTAACCCAATATTAAAAAAATTAAAATCCTGTGTTTATCTGTGAACAATATAGCTTCCGATTTATTGAATATATTGATACATAATTTTATAAGTGTGCCTACAACCCCATAAGGATAACACCTATTAATTTTCAACTAATTTGTCCTAAGGAAAAATGGGAGGGGGGGAGGGGGGGGGGGGGAGCACGAAATATTATATGAAAATTCAAAATGCCATGTAGACAAAACCTAACAATTTTCAACGGCATCGGCCTAAACAAAGGGAGAATGAGAGAAGGGATTTTTTTTTTCAATTTAGGAGCAATAAAAAAAAAAAAAGATTAATATTATTCATTATTCCTTTGAATGAGTTTTATGACTCATGCCCGGGCTTTAACTACGAGATCATATCGCCTACTACCAGAGCGTTCTTTTGTCGCTCTACTGTGGGAGTCCTAAATTAAAATTTTTATTCACCTAGGGCAGGGGTCTTTAACGAGTCAGTTACCTGACATCGTACAGGCACGGGACCATCCGAAGTGTGCTTAAGTTTATTTTATCTCTCAGATAAGATAAACTAAGGGCCTTGGTCGGATTTCGAACCCACGATCTTGATCTCAGAAGACAAGCTCGCATACCACTGAGCTTGAGAGTCATTTATTAATTTTCAGCAGAATCGGGAGAAGGGAAGGGGGGGTTCAACTCAAAAACCGCAATAACTGCCGATGTAAGACAACTATTCATATTTATCTTGGAGGGAGCGCGGAAATTTAGTTGATTAATTCATGCTATGAAAGTATTGTACATTGCCGGTAATAAATTATTCATTTTTGGAATCAGGTGTTGAAAAACATAAAATACCTTATGAAAACTCTTCATCGAATTTCTGACCGATTACATAACTTCTTCTATACTTTTTTTTTTGTGACCTTATATGCGATGCATATTAGCCATGTCACACTGTGTTATCCTTATTATTTACAACATGCATGACCCCTGGAGGGAGCTTTATCTTCGAAATAAAACTCACTCCCTGACGGGATTCGAACCCGCAAACCATGGTGAGACCATTCGACTAAAGCCCTACGCTCTAGCCCGCACGGCCACCATGGCTCCCAGTTTGGCTTCTATACTTCGTGTTGCTGCGGGGATGTAAAAAATAATCGATAATGGAATCAGATGGTTTACATTTTGGAAGCCTATTGGAACAGCTGTCACAGAGACTAGAAAAAAAAAAAAAAAACTGAAAGGGTTAATGGGTAAATGAGGCATTGAGAACATCTGTCTGCTTCCACAACTGAAAAAAAGAAAGAAAGTAATTTATTTGGCCCAGCATTCTAGTGACTTTCACAAAAGTGACAAAATAAAAATAATAATAATGATAAATAAAACAAAAATCTAACGAGGATACGATGTCGGGGTCAGAGATGGGCATAATCGTAATCAATGATTACATGATTACCAGAGAAAATAAAACTTAATCATCAATGCTATTTTATACTTGATACTATCGCACTGTGAATCTAGCTAAAATGAAACATGATTATATGATTATAATCGTAATAGGAAATCGTGATTACGATTGCAATCATGTAATCATACAATCATAATAAAGTAATCATCCGTTTTATTTCACCGAAAAAATTTTCAGTGTATATTATTTTTGGTAGTGTCCTAATTACGAAAAAAATAAACTTTGCAAAAATATACATTCAGAGGGACAGTTATAGCTACATTGTAATTATGATTCCATAATTACTAGATTACAATCATAATCATGACCGTGATTACGATTACAATCGTGTAATGAAGTAATTACCCAATTTTTTAAAATTATAATCGTAATCTTAATAATTGATTATGATTATGCCCATCTCTGGTCTTGGTCACGGATTTTGATCAAACTTTTTTTGCATTTTCTAGGTCGAAAATAAGAGGTCGTGTCTCACCGTTCGTTTCAATGGGCCTCGGTTCGGTCGGAACTAATTTTTGAAAATTTCATTTTGGCCATTTTTCGTTATTATGTTTCTCGGTATGTGTTTTACCGAATGAGGAGTTCTCGATGTCATTATTTTTTGTTTTTTAACCTAGATTTCAGAAAAAAAATAGTTTTGCGTTGATTTGAGCAGTGAAATGAATGAAAAACAAAAAAAAACATTTTTTTTCTAAGAGAACATGGTCGGGAAAATTGTATTCATGAAAACTAATTTAAAATTAGTGTTTTCCATGTCAAGAAACGATTGAATACAGATTTTGGTTCAAATCAAAAATTATCGATTTTTAGACCCCAAATTTCGGGCAATTTTCATCAGACCAGTTTTGAACTGTCAACTTTAAAACAGTAGAGTCGGGCTCATGTCCACCAGAGTGACGAAAGAGCGCTCTGGTAGTAGGCGATATGACCTCGTAGTTAAAGCCCGGGCATGAGTCATAAAACCTAACCTAACCTAACTTTAAACTCTTATAACATCAAATCTTATCAACCGATTTTAATTATCAAAAGCAAGTTTTAAAGAACTTTACTTCTTCTTTTCAACGATGTATCGTCTAGGTTGAACTGTGCCCACTATAAAAAAAACTTGACAAAAAATGTAAAAATTTATGTTCATCTTCAACCCTTTTTTTGGAGTAGAAAGCATTGATCAAATGTTATGTTTTCTACATAAATATAATGTTTGAGTTCTTTCAAATTCATTAAAATCGGTTAAGTAGACTTAGCGCAATACACGATTAAATTAGTTTTCACAACGAGAATTCCTCATTTGGTATAACACATGCCGAGAAAAAAAATAACGAAAAATGGTATTTAAAAAAATTTGTTGCGACCAAACCAAGGCCCATTGGAACGAACGGTGAGTTACGTGTCTTCTTATTTTCGACTTAGAACATGCAAAAAAAGTTTGATCAAAATCCGTGACCCCGACATTGTATTCTCTCCTTGTAAGCTAAAATGTCCTGTGGGAGTCTGGGACGCAGTCGGCGATGTGCGGTGGGCTGTCCAATATTGAAGTGGCTCCAGGGCTAAGGGGCAGGTTCTGGAGGAACGACTCAGTCAGAGATCGCAGGACGGTGTCCATGGGAGCTATGTCCAGCTCTTTATGAATTATACTGCCTCTCACGAACCATGATGCATTGAGAACTATGCGAAGGGTTTTGTTTTGAAATGATTGTAATTTTCGTTTTACTGTTTGGCTTGCACTGAACCATATGTTAGTAGTGGGCGTAGTAGTGATGTGTACAAGATTGTGATGCAATTTGGGCGGAGTGGAGTGTTGCGGTTAATGAGTGGATAAAGTTGTGAGAGTCTTTGGTATGCTTGTGTTAGTTTTGTTGAGATGAGGGTGTGCCTTGTAAGTTTTGTGTCCATGTGTAAGCCGATTACTTATATAAATATTACCGCCATTTTCAAGTTTCACTTTCATTTATTTTCATTATTTTAAGTATTGTCATTATTTCTTCTTTCTTCTATTATTTTCCTTATTAATGGTTAATTATTATGACTCATGCCCGGGCTTTAATTACGAGGTCATATCGTCTACTATCAGAGCGGTCTTTTGTCACTCTTGTGTACATGAGCCCGACTCTACTATGGGAGTCCTACATTTTGCCTATCCTAAATTTTATTCACTTAGGAGGGGTCTTTAACGAGACCTGACATCGTACAGGCTTGGGACCATCACTATACATCCGAAGGACGGCGTGCTTAAGTTTATTTTACCTCCCAAATAAAATAAACTAAAAGGCCTCGGTCGGGTTTCGAACCCACGATCTTGAGCTCAGAAGGCAAGCACGCATACCACTGGGCTACCGGCGCCCTCTGTTTCTATTATATACAGACTTATTGTATTTATTAGAATGAATGGTAGATATTAGAATGAATGGTTTTTGCATGTTGAGAGAGTGAGTGAACCTGGCTATCCCTACCTCTTAGAGCTATGCCAGTTGTCTTCTAACCGCTGTGCTGTGTGGGTGGGGTAAGTTATTTTATTTTCTTACTCTGTACCCTGATGTTTTATGAATTATTTATATTTTTTATATTTGTATATTTTGTTATTCTATGATAGATGAACCACTGATGATGACGCTGTAGCGTCGAAAAATAAAACAGTGGGAAGACAACGTCTTTTTTTTCTATTAATAAGTATTATTGTTATATATCCGAGATCAAATTTTCAACGGAGTTACACATTCCAAGGTCTATTTTGGCCCATTTTCGAAAATTAATAGCCAGCGAAGGAACATCACAACACATAGGCTCACAATGGTCTGTATGGGGGCACGAGTCACCCCCGTGCTCAAAAGAGAGGGGGCCTCAAAAAGTGCATCAACCCTTCTAGACCAATAAAGGAACCCTTAGCACGTGGATAAGGGGTGAACTCACCCTAACCAACCCCTTTCAATCCTCTCCTTTCATACACCCAGTTTTTTTTAATGTTTTTTTTTTGTTATGTCATGGCAGACTAAAAAGAGGTGAGCCATTCAGCAGCACTATCAAGAGGTAAATCACTGGCTATGTACTTCCCCAGTCCGATTTTTTACCTCCAACTTCTAAGTTGAGGAACGCGGACTTATTATAGAACTGAAATACAGTAGAACCTCTATAAGTCGAACATCAAGGGAGACGCCAAAAAATTCGAGTTATAGAGTTTTTGACTTATGGAGGATTTCGACATAGGCGGATTTTGATTCGACTTGTAGAGGTTAAGATTCATTCTAATATTGAGTTAGAGAGGTGAAATAAATAAAAATTCAAGTTACAGAGGTAACAAACATATTTATATTTATTATAAACTAGCAGAAATACCCGGCGTTGCCCGGGGAACTTTGACTTTTCTCCTAATATCTCTCGTTCGAATCCATTTCAATTCTTCAACAGTAAATTCATGATGTTATAATTTTCAATTATTCATACGGAATAACGCTTGTAGTCCTTCAACGGCAGACATCCCAGCTAGTAAGTTTTTAGGACCCCTGGGCGCCATTCAACGGCGGAAACCATAGCTAGTGAATACTTAGCATCAGTGGACGTCCTAGCCAGTGCGTACTTGAGAACGCTTGTGACCACCAGGTTGATTAAAACATAGACTTCAACCATCCTGGAGCTAAAACTAATTTATTCAAAAAGATTTCTCATTAATCGTTGCAATGGTTTTCGAGTTACAAAGATTGCATGAGTGGATGCTGGGATGGACCAGGGGTTGATTAAAAAATAGACCTTAACCTTCCGGTAGATAAAACTTATCTATTCAAAAAGATTCCTCATTAATCATTGCAGTGGTTTTTGAGTTACAAAGATTGCGTGGGTGGATGCTGGGATGGACCAGATATTGAGGTACTAATACGCCTATAACCTACCACAGACGATGACGAACAAATTAAAAAAAAAATTAATCAAATCCATCAAGCCGTTCGTGAGTTATAGCGGTACAACGCACAGACATTTTCAGCTTAATATATATGATCAACATTATTTCAAAACATCCTTAAAATAAAAAATACGTAGTGTATGTAGGTATTAAAAAAAGTCAGTAATTTTTTTTTGCTTTAGATAATTGGTAATCCTATTTATTGTATACTCCTAAATTGTTTTCTAAGAAACAATGGTGTACATTGTCGGCAAATTCTTAAAGTCGGTAACTTAATTTTCTTCGAGCTATAGAGGTAATAAGTTTCAAATAATCGAGTTGTAAAGGTTGTAAAATAAAACATTGCTATGTTTGAGATACAGAGGTCCAATTTATTTTTTCGAGTTATAGAGGGAAAATATGTACCAAAATGGCTTGTAGGGACTCACTGATTATTTCGACTAATAGAGGGTTGAGATTTCGAGTAATGGAGGTTTTGGGGCTTGAAGGGAAAGGAACAAAACTTTTTTTCGAGATTTGGAGGTTTTCGACTTATCGAGGTTCGACTTAAAGAGGTTCTACTGTACAAGCAAACATTTCACAGTTTAAATGAAATGAATAAAAATGAAATGAAAAATAATCTTTTTTCTGGGACATACGTCCCCTAAGAATAATAACATGAAGAATAAACAAGAGTATACAAATATCAACCAGTTGAGAAGAATAAAAATAAAATAAAAGAGATCTCTAGGAATAAATATTAAATGTTAAAAACAGGCAATGAGTAAAACAATAGAATAAACTATTGAAAAATGATAAAGAGAAATAAAAAAATAAAAATTAGAAAAAGAAGTATGAATAATAATAAACATGGTAACAATAGGTAACAGGTTGTCATGTAGTCTAACCTCTCACAGATATTTATTTGTATTAGCTAGCCGGCTTTCGAGGTTGCCCTCATCATCAGGCAGTCTACAAAATAAACCATCCTTAAGCATAAAAAAAAAAAAAAAAAAAATGTTCTGTTGTTAACAATCATAAAATATAAAGGCAACAAAGATTTAAATAATTATAAATACATTAAATTATAAAAAGTCTTCAACAGGGAAGAGAGCTGCAGTGTCTGCAATATAACGTCGGGAACACCCAGTTCCCTGCGTATCTGAGAATTCTTAATGTTGGTCTGGCTTGTGTCGAGCCAAACCGGACAGGCATAAGTGACGAGTGGTCGTATGAGTGCGGTGTAGAGTAGTGTGGCACATTCATGTTTGACTGTAAATAGATTGGATATATTTGTATTTTTGTCCGCTTAGCGACACATCTATATAATAAAAATGACTGGCTAATTTTCCTAAGCGCAAAACTCGAGAACGGCTGGACCAATTCGGCTAATTTTTTTTTTTTTCAAATATTCGTTGAAGTCCGAGGAAGGTTCTTTGGACCCCGCACATTTCTTATGTAAATTGGCCCCCGGTTAAATTGGTTGAAAGTGTTACCTGTGATAGATACTGAGCTCCTGAACAAATGTCTCCATAGACTCGAAGCTAGAAGAATCGAATATTTTGGAAAAAAACGCATTCAAAGTCAACCGTTTTCACAACTGTCTCAAACCTGTGAAGTGCTATTTTTTCGAAAGAAAATTGTTTTCTTTTGTTTTTCTTTTTTTAAATATTGTTTATTCTTCCTATATGATATTTTATTCTATCATTATTAGGACCAATCCGAGGCATATTGCGCGCATTACCTAGACGATTACAAACGTAGCACCGCATTTGTCCTTATTCGTTTTGGTGACTAAAAAAATCCTTAATATCAAACAAACAAACTGAATTATTATCGGAGATGTATCAAGAATTAACTTGATGTGTGCTGTATGAATACAAACCGACGACTAAAATTGAGTATTTACATCGGCATTAAAATCAAAACATTGCATGTTTATTTCAATTCACTCGATAAAATCATATACAATCAATTGAGGTATTCAATATTTAAAGAGTAAATAATGTTAAGCCATAACGGCAATCGTTCTTACAACAATTATTGCAATTGTCATAAATAATTGAGTTGAATATCAGTGATGAATTTTTTCGATGGTTATTTTATTATTTTTTGTCTAAAAATCCCTTTTTTTTTCGTAAAATATCATATAGGAAGAATAAACAATATTTAAAAAAAGAAAAGAAAACAATTTGCAGAAAAATGAATTTCCTTTCGAAAAAATAGCACTTCACAGGTTTGAGACAGTTGTGAAAACGGTTGACTTTGAATGCGTTTTTTTCCAAAATATTCGATTCTTCTAGCTTCGAGTCTATGGAGACATTTGTTCAGGAGCTCAGTATCTATCACAGGTAACTCTTTCAACCAATTTAACCGGGGGCCAATTTACATAAGAAATGTGCGGGGTCCAAAGGTAGTATTCATGTAGTATTCTTAAAATCCAAGTTAGAAAATAGGCTATGTGGCGTCCATAAATTTTGAACGGTAGGGGGGGTTGTAAGGGGGGCCTAAATATAAAGGTAGTGCTAAGTCTTTAACGAATGATCGGATTGTCATGGAATTTCATATGTAGTATTCTTAAAGGCCAAATAAAAAAATAGGGTATGTGACGTCACAAAATCGTGAACGTGAGGGGAGTTGTGGGGGTAGGCCTAAATATAAAGATAGTGATCGGTCATTAACAGATGATCGAATTGTCATGGAATTTCTCATGTAGTATTTTTAAAGGCGAAATAGAAAAATACACTATGTGACATCTCAAAAATTTGAACGGGAGGTGGGGTTGCAATGGGGGCTAAGCATAAAAATTGTTTTAGCGCAAAATTGTGAACGGAAGGGGGGTTGTGGGAGTAGGCCTAAATACGAAGATAGTGATCGGTCATTAACTGATGGTCGGGTTGTCATGGAATTTCACATGTAGTATTTTTAAAGGCGAAATAGAAAAATACACTATGTGACATCTAAAAAAATTTGAACGGGAGGGGAGGGGGGGGGGGGGGCGCTAAGCATAAAAATAATACTGACTCATTAAAGGTAATCGGATTCTCATGAAATTTCACAAGTAGTAGTAGTAACTACGTACTAGCTGTGGTGCCCAGTGTTTCTAACTACGTACTAGCTGTGGGGTCCGCACAGCGGCTGTGGGGTCCGCACAGCGGCTGTGGGATCCGCACATTTGTGGTCACAAGCGTTCTTAAGTACGCACTGGCTAGAACGTCCAGTGACTCTAAGTATTCACTAGCTGTGGTTTCCGCCGTTGAATGGCGCGTACTAGCTATGGTGCCCAGGGGTCCTAAAAAGTTACTAGCTGGGATGTCTGCCGTTGAAGGACTATAAGCCTTATTCCGTATGAATAATTGAAAATTATAACATCATGAATTTACTGTTGAAAAATTGAATAGGATTCGAACGAGAGATATTAGGATAAAAGTCAAAGTTCCCCGGGCAACGCCGGGTATTACCGCTAGTAAGTTAATATAACTAACTCGTGAGTTAGTTATCATTTCAAAAATGGTCTAAACATATTCAAGGGATCATGAAAACGTAAAAATCTCTTGAAAACTCGATCTCGGACTTTTGCACGATTATATACTTTATTTTATGATAGGTATAATAAAGTAAAGTAGAAGTATTGTTATATCAATTTTATTAAACTGATACAGACCAACTGCTGAAGCACTCAAATCAAACATGTCAGCTGACAATTAGGTACTTTTCCAAACCGTAATTGTTTGTTATTTCCTTCTGATAATATCTTTCTGAAACTTTCCTCTCAGCCTCAAATAGCTAGAATTGACAGTTGAGCAAACTTGGAAAAACACTCAAAATTGATGAAACTTTTTAATCCGATTATATTCTAAAAATAATTAGATTAACTCTAGCTCACTAATCCAAATGTTTTCAGAAGCGCCATTTCTACAATATGGTTTCATCTTCCTCAGTCAGTTCTATTGTTAAGTTGTTATTTAGTGTTAAGGCCGAAAGTGAAATAAACTTTATAAAGACAATGGGTTGTGGAGGCGGTGACGCCATTAGTGGAGTGTATGTACTTTGTATAGTGGCCAGTAGAGGTCACTGCGTCCATAGTTGTTTAGTTAACCTGACCGAACAGTCGAGTCAAGTGCAGTCTGGCTGTCTGAATAGAAGTGCCCTCAGTCCTTTGCTGCACATCTCACCACCACCTCGACCAGTATCTGCCCTCAGCTCTTGTTGCAGGTATTGGTCAAGAAGCCCTAGAGCCTCAGCCCAGCCGCACTGTGACGAGACAACACCTTGGCGTCTTCACTTCACGACCGCCTACATACTCAGAGACATTCTTAGTATAATATATTTTACCATTTCTTTAGATTTAATTTGTTTGTTTTGTTTCCATTAATTTAGTATTTTTTTCCCCCCTTATTATACTTTTTTAAATAACATATAATAATATATATGAGGAGTTTGGAGCCAGAGCGGACCAACCCACAATTTTTCGGAAAATGAGTTATTACCATCCTACTGTTGGCATAGGTTCCCTTTTTCAAAACCAGTGTGGATCACTTAGTTTCTTCACTTCAGTGATAGATAGCAGCACTTTAAGTTTAGACCACAAATATTTTGTGCATATATTTTCAAAGTCACAATGGATCATACAGCCTTCAAAAACTTTATAGAACACAAAAAGGGATCACTCATCCAATACTATTCTAAAATTTCAAATATAAATAAATATTTGGGGCCCATTTATGGAGATAAACAAAATGTACTCAATTTTCAATTGCCATTTTCTACCTGTTCAGTTTCAACCAGTTGGTCCGCTCTGGCTCCAAACTCCTCATATATACAGTCCACTTATTTTTTTAAATTTACCTTCTATCATTTATTTCGTTTATTTGCAGCATTTGGCAATATCTTTTTTTTTTTTAACTTTGTTCCTTATAAAATTTCTAATCGCTTATAAGTTCTTAAATTTGAGATAGAATCAATAGGACTAAGGTTACAGAGCCCCGAAGAATGTAAACTAAATCTCTATAACAAATTTAAATAATTTTTAAATCGTGACTCATAGCAACGAACTTTAATTAAATTATGGTGTATGCATTGGTAGTTTTTTTGAAAAATTATAAAAATTAAGAAAAATATATGAGATATGGCCATTACAGGACTTTCTTATACAGACAACGCTTACAGATCACTCTCTCTCCCCCTCTCCTTCTCAAAATTATTTTATTTTGTCTCTTTGTACAGCGTTATCTTGAGAGTAGACATTCTTATACTCTGTAATGCCAGTATGAAAGAATTTTGAGAATGGGGAGGGAGAGAGGGGGATTTGTAAGCATTGTTGGTATAAGAAAGTCCTGTAATGGCCACATCACATTTTTTTTTTTTTTAAAATAATTAATTGATTATATTTCTTGGTGTTAGGCAGATGTCGTGGACTTACTTGTTAAATAAGTAATTAGATTTATCAGTCCAACATTTATTAAACCACGACTAGTTTGGTCAGTCAAACTGACATACTCAGATGGTGAATCTAAGCACACATAAAGCAAAAATAGTCTAGAATTTTCGAGTAATCAAAACTCATGTCAATCATTAACAATATCACAATATTAAAATTTAAAAACAACAATACAATAAGTTTTTTTTTTTTTTTTTTTTTTTTGTATTTATTTTTCTCAAGCCACAACTATGCAAAAAATGCACAACCAGCGGCTGGACTGACATATGATGAACGAATATAATACAAATAAAATAAAATAATAAAAATAAATATGACATGAAAGGCTTGAGAGAGGAAAAACAGCCAGCGGTGAACCCTCATGACATCACTTCATAACATATCTCTAGGCCAAACTCTCTTTAATCTTCTTGGGGGATTGTGGGGTAAATTTGTATTTAAGATTTTGCGAACTTCCGGATTGGTGTGTAAGTAAATTTTGGTGTAGAAACGTTGGTATAAATGTTTAATGGTTGTGTCTATGGATGTGATGTTCAAGTCGCGGTGTAAAGTCTTGTTGCTAACGTATGGTGGGCATTGCGTGATCAGTCGGAGAGTCTTGGATTGAAATATCTGTATTCTTTTGATGTTCGAAGTCTTGGCTGTACCATATATTTGTAAGCCATAGGTCCAGAGAGGTCGGAGAAGATAGGTATAACAATTTAGTTTTTGTCGAGTAGATAATTTAGAACGCCTATTCAAAATACTGTACAATAGTCTAAGTCGCCGGTCTAGTGTGAGTCGTGTCGTCCGAGTGTGTGGAACCCTCATCAGCCTTCTATCGAGGGTTAATCCTAAATATTTTACGGAAGATGTATGAGGTAATGGCTGGTTTTCAATGAATACTGTGGGCAGTCACCACGGCGGAGAGCGAATGTTACGTGTTGACATTTTGTGGCGTTAAATTTAATTTTCTAAGATTTACTCCAAACTTCAATTTTGTTGAGGTGTTGCTATAGTATGAGTGAAGTGGTGTGAGGATCTGTGTGAGAGGCTAGAATGGCGGTGACATCTGCGTATGTGGCTGTTAATGTGAGAGGGTCGGTGGGTAAGTCGAAGGTGTACATGGAGTATAATAGGGAGACTAATATTGAGCCCTGAGGCACGCCGGCCAGTATGGGGTGGCAGGAGGAAATAGCTGAGCCCTGACGGACGGCGAAATACCTATCCGTTAAGTATGACTGAAGAATAAGATAATATGTATGGGGTAGGAGGGGTTTAAGTTTATATAGAAGTCCCGCGTGCCAGACCCGATCACAAGCCTGAGATATATCCAGAAATGCCCCGGCTGCGTCTAATGCAGACGCTGTGTAGTCGACAACTCTGTGCAGTTGGTGGGTGGTGGAATGAGAAGAACGAAACCCAAACTGGTGATAGGGAAGATGAAGTGAAAGGATAGAAATGAGGCGTTTATAGAGAAGTTTTTCAAAGATCTTGGAAAGAAAAGAGAGAAGACTGATAGGTCGAAAGGAAGAAGGGTCATGCTCAGGTTTGTTTGGTTTTGGGATCATGGTGATAACAGAGTACTTCCACTGAATGGGAAAGTATGTTGTACGAAGAATGGAATTGTACAGAGTTGTCAGAAATACAACAGCTTTCCGGGGCAGCCGCTGGAGAATCTCCGCTGTTATCAGGTCGTAGCCAGGGGACTTCCTTCTGGGGAGATTTTTAATTTCGTACTGAACTTCGGAGGGTGTGAATGCTTTTGGTGGGAGGGAGATAGGAAGGGGTGTGTCTAAGAAATGGTGAATACGTGATTCATGATGGATGTCTGAGAGATCGTGATGAGGTTTGAAAGTAGATGAGAGATGAGCAGCAAATAAATCGGCTTTCTCGTCGTCCGTCACGGCCCAGGATCCGTCGTTCTGTCGCATTGGCATCGACTGAGATTGGTGTCGCAGAAGTCTACGGGTTCTCCTCCGCATTCAGGTTGGAAAGGGAGGAGTCGTAGTATTCCCTGTTAATTAGTCTGATTTGCGTCTTCAGGTCATTGCTTAGTCTGTTGTATGTCCGTCTGTCTGAAGGTAATCTCGAGGTCTGCCATCTTTTTCTCGCTCTCCTCTTCTCTCCGATCAGCTCGCGGATGTATGCAGGGTAGGAGAGGAGAGTTGGATGAGGACCAGTGTTTGTTGGTAGGACTGCTTGCCAGGCAGCCTGCTGTATAGATACGGTAAGAAATTCCACAGCCTTCTCTATTTCCTCTCCCGTCTTCAGGGATTATGGCACGGACAATGTTGTTTCCAACTGCTGTTGGAAAAGGTTCCAGTCCATAACTCCTGGTGTTAGACTTGGTCTCTTTGATTTGATCTCAATCTCCGCCCAAAGCGTGAGATGTACTGGTGAGTGATCCGAGGAGAGATGAGAGCAAGATTTAACATCAGATGGCACACCTCGCAGCCCCTTCTGTATGAAAAAGTCTAGTAAGTCTGGCAATTTGCGACTTGATGTTGGCCAGTAAGTCGGTGAGTTTGTCGAAATAGTGTCTAATGAGAGCTGATTAACAGATGAATACAGACTTCTGCCCCTGGGGGTGCAAAGGTGCGAACCCCATTGCTGACGTTTGGCGTTGAAGTCGCCCCCAGCGAGGAAACATGCGCCCAGATCCCAAAAGAACTGGACGAATGTTTCCGGCCTTATGGCGTGCCTCTGTGTCTGGTGTGTAAGGATACAGCTGCGCCTGTATGTATGGTGTGGTATGTGATGGTAGTGCGTAGTGTTTAAGAGATTGTTTAATTATGACAGCCGCACCGCCGTGGCTCCTGTTGTCTGGGTGGTCGGCTCTATACACTTTGTAATTTTGAATGAAAAATTTAGATTTTGTTGTCAGGTGGGTTTCCGAACTGAGGGCTACGTCATTTCTTTTTTGATTCAAAATTATTTCAAGCTCATTTTTATTTTATATTATGCCATTGGCGTTCCATAGAAGGACTGTCAAGGAACCCAGCGTGAGAGTATCAGCGGACATACTGGGAACAAAAGGTTTGGGTAAGTTGGGATTATACCTGATATGAAGTGTACCATTTGAGGTGGGAGGCCATTTGCTGACCACTGGGTGTTGTCCTCTCTCAGGCCTGCCGAGATGTGCGGGGGGAGGTGTCTCGGTGGTGAGGTTTCTGGCGGTGGCTGCAAAGGTCTGCCTCAGAGGAAGTGGTGGAGGGGCGGGCCGCACCAGAGAAGGGTAAATCGCCTGATCCTGGTGGGATGGGGGCGCTGCTGCTGGGTTTCTCGGTGGCTGTTGTCTACTGCCCTGTCGTTTTGACAGCAGCTCTTCGTACACCCGGCATCCCTTGTAGTTGGCCGGGTGGGATTCCTAGCAGTTCGCGCAGGTGGCTGGAACAGTCCGGGGCTTGTTGCAGCTTCCTGAAATGTGTTCGCCGCCACACCGAACACAACGATGTGTGTGCCTGCAGTAGCTCTTCGTGTGGCCGAAGGCCTGGCAGCGAGTACACTGTGCCACAGTGTGCTTCTTCCGTGGCTCCTCGATTTTGACTTTTGTATAGAAAAAGTTCTCTATATCATAAATGTTTTCATTGTAGCTGCCAGGCTCTACATCAACGAAGAATAAAGGTAATGGCACTTTATACCTCGACCACACATTAGTGATTCGGGTGGCGACGAACCCTTTCTCTTGCAGGGCTTTGTGGATGGTGTTCACACTCGTGGAGGGGTGAAGACCTCGGATGACTACTCGAGGCACTTTGTCGGTTGGATTTTGGTAAGTGTGGAAATTAGCATTATTTCCTTCTAGTAGGTGGACGAAGGCCCTGTATGCCGTCCGCGTTTTGGCATATATTGTTATGCCCTGTGTGGTAGTCCTCAAGGAGAATGACTCCAATCCTCCTTCTTTTATTAAAATTTCTATGAGACTGTCGTAATTTTCGACGCCTTTTAGAAAAATAGGTGGTGGTTTTTCAGCTTTTGTGACATTATTTATTTTTTCTGTCTCTTTGATATCTGATGTCTCCATATCGGTCAAAATACTATAGCTATTTGCTACGGTGTTAGGGGTGAGGTGCTCACCTGACTGTTTGGCCACCTTGCGTGGGTCTCTGGACGTTGTCCCGCTTCTCTTCCGGCCTACCACTGACTCCCAGGTCGCTCCCAAGTTGGATGGGGCTTGTTCCATGGCTACTGTGGTGCTGGTGCTAGGACTAGCAAGGGCCCCAACTGGGGCTTCCTCACTTCCCGCCACCATTTAGTCCGCACAAAATCACAATAATAGTGAAATAATAATAGTATTTGTAAAGGTTAATTTTAATAATTTAAAGATAAAGAAAACATAACGAAATGAATACGCACTTAACGAAACGAAACTTATGCCTAGAAAAAACGAAACAAGAACCATATACAATAACTATTTACACACTTTGTTTTTGTCATTTAAGCACTGAAAATAATAAAAATCTAGCAGAACAAAATATTTAAGGTTTATCAAGTTGGTTGCCAAACAGTTGTCTATACAATAAGTTTTTTTTTTTTTTTTTTTTTTTTTTTTTTCCTCCCCTGTTCTGGCTTTATGAACTGCGCATATCAGCCATCACTTCACTGTCATTACGTATGAATGGGCTTGTAATAATAATGATAATAGGTTGTAATAATAATTGAAAGTGATTTTAAATTTTTATGTTATTATCCATCAAATATTTATATAGTTGGTCAAGTAAGGAAATTTTTTTATTTGGAGAAGAGATGAGAGGAATGATATGAGTGGGAGGAAGGCTTTTTGAATTGAAGGGGATCGGAAAACAATGGAATTCTTGTGAAAATTCAACATCGAATTTCCAACCGATTACATAACTTCCCCTATACTTGGACTAGCTGGGAAAGTTAACTTGCCTCCTGGAGCTTATCTATATAGGTCAAGAGAAAAATAAAGTTTGTTGGAAAGGTAATGCGCATATATTGTATCATAATAATCAACTTTTCCTTTGAAGAATTGTTATGATTCCAATGGAGTCGGCGAGTAAAACTTTTTCACTACAAAAGGAAATGTGGGGTGTCTTTCTTTACATGTTAAGAGTTGTTCTGGCGCCACCACCACCACCACCACCACCACCACCACCCACCACCACCACCACCACCACCACATCTGCTCCATAGACACGTCCCTCCACCACCACCACCACCACCACCACCACATCTGCTCCTCGATTCTGCTCCACCACCACCACCTCCTCCTCCTACTCCCACCGTCGTACATCCCCAGCTCAAATCTCCCCTCCCCCCCCCCCCCTTTGAATCACCCACCATCGTACTTCCCCATCTCGATAAGTTTCCGCTCTCCCTCTACACCCCAGTAAGTTTCCACTCTCCCCTTTGAATCACCTACCATCGTACTTCCCCAACTCAATAAGTTTCCACTCTCCCTCTAAACCCTACCTTAAATTTTACCCTACCCCTATTTTTTTTTTAATTAGCCCACTAGCGCTCCCAAGCGTCTAGAAATCAAATTATTATTGATATTAAATCAACTTAAGAAAAAAAAAAACATACCTGACGGGATTCGAACTCACCACCTTCCATTTTGGAGTCGGGCTTGCTAACCCCTCGTCTATCATGACATGGTTTATGAAGGGAGCTAAAATCTTGGTATATAACGTTCAAGTCATACATTTTCAAATATCAAGTAACAATTATGGTGTATTCTGGGGTAGTAATGATTATTCCTATCGATTATTAATAATTAACATTTTTTTAAAGTCTGATTTCGTGACCTTGAACAGGCACTTGCGTGATCAAGCATGTCGAACCCTGCATTCGTGTAGCCTACCTTATCACGTCCTATCATCATCATCATCATTGTATTCAGTATTATTTTAAACTGGAGTATAATGATGGAAAAATCGCCTACCTACACTTTTGAGCATGCCGTCCTTCGGTGCCTTGAATAGTATTACATTTGTAATAGGTTGTCTAGGGGGTTTGAATATCCAGTGTCTACTAGCAAAGCGGGTATATAATGGACAGTTCCTTCAAAATATATTGCAAGTTATCGTCGAAGAAACACTGAATCTCAACAATAACGGCTTCGTTGGTTCGCCATGGTTGCAACTGAGGTATGAAGAATGAGGGATAAGGAGCGGGTCCTTATATAGACCGAGTTGACGCATGCGCAGTAGCCGAAAAAAAAGGGGAGGGGGAACTGCAAGAGTTGACGTGTCGTCAACAAGCAGTGACATGTATATTCATGAATATACATGTTTTTGCATGTACTGATTGAAACAGGGTTGTTATTCACAGCAGTCTTCGTAATACGTTTGTGAGCGGATTGTATTCTATGGCGCTATCATGTATGATTATGCAATAAGCCGTGGTATCAGCAGGGAAAGCTTGCGTCGCTTCAAATTCTAGACGAACGTCCACCGGCCCGGTCTTAATTGACTCCGATTGCTTTGAACAATCTATTACCGCTAAAGGAGCTTTGTCCTTGAAATTTTGAAAAGAAAGTAGGGGATGTGATGGTAATTCGGGATAATATGAGCTTTGGAAAGCTGCGTACATGTAGTACAAAACTGCATACTGATTTCTATCAAAGTTAATATTAAGATCATCATAGGGATATGATTTCGAATTTAGGTACAGTTTAACATTGGACAGATGACAGTGATCAAAAGTGGCAGCATCCCGCTGAATGTTATTTGTCCTGTTGGTAGAGAATGCTAATATTATGTATCGAGGTTTCTCCATCTGATTAGATGTTTTAACTGCCCACACTTGTCTTTGTGTAGCAGGTAATAGCGGGTATTCGTACAACTCCCAGCTCCTGAAGCCAACCGAAATTACTTTCTCCGATCTCAAATGTCGAAGAAGCGATAATCTTCCATATTCATTAACTGTTACGTAGGGGAGTTTCCAACAAAGTTTGGTAAGCTCGATTTTAGCCCTTTCTGCAAGGTTATTTTCATTATTAGCCGCGACTAAGTAACAATTGTCGTCTCTTCTGGATCTAATAAGAACCAATTCCTGTTCAACGTTAATTCGCGACTAAGTAACAATTGTCGTCTCTTCTGGATCTAATAAGAACCAATTCCTGTTTAACGTTAATTATAACTTTTTTATAATCTTCTGCGAAAGCAAGAAGGCTGCTGAGAGGTATACAAACGTTGAAATATCCCTCAGGCGATGTAATGTTCAAAGTACTGCTATTAGGAGAACACCAGCCCTGACTCTCCAGATTGACTGACCCATTTCTGTACGACACTAAGCCCTTCAAAGTGGTAGTTATACCCGGATTTCTAACCCGATCTATTTCGATTCCACATAAATCATATCTGATTTCATCAAATAAGAATGCAAATGCATTATTCGTTAATTTGGATGATGTAGGTACCGCTGTCCCATCCTCTTTCAAAAATCGACCTTCTAAATAAAGAAAACTGTACGATGGCAAAGTGTATATGTCTTGATGTTGTACAGCAATTCTTATTTCACCTCCAGCCTGAAGTTTACTCGACGCGTAAGGGTAATGAGAATGATATTCCACGCCTTCTATGGAACTATCCAAAGTTGCGTGTTCCAAATCTAAGATGTCCATGTCGAGGACAATACTTTGTACCCGACCAAACGAAGAAAGGAAATATTCTCTTTAGTCAGAGGTGTTGACCCTTTGGCAGTTCTAGGTAGAATAAACGTTTGTGATGATTTCCTATCGCCTTTATATACTCTTCTGATATGCATCATTCGAGGTCCAGACGATGAATGAATGAAATTACGAATGACAGTCTAATTTATAAGATTTAACAGGAATAATAAACATAAATGACCTCAGATATTTGAGTTGGGGCTTTGAAAGGTTTTGCAGTCAAACGTTATACGACACCCTTTCAGATAGCGCACGAGCTCCGAAGGGGGGCCACTTGTGCCCGCACTATGAAAGAATTTAACGTATTTCCCATTTTTCCTGTAGCACACCCAATGAGTGCCTTTGCCTCTACTTTTATCTAAATTCAAAATAGCGTTTTCTTTACTGTAAGGTTTGTTCGGTAAGGTGTCTCTCATGAAAACCCCTCTAAAATTCAGTACTTTATTCTTTTTTGCAAGTTTTATCAAATCAAAATTACTAAGCGCCATTGATGGAAAACTATTGAAAACCTTTTTTGCTTCTCCAGATAGAGTACGATCAATGTTGAGTTCCTCCAATTTTTTTAGGAGTCAGAATCACGCGCTTTTTTTTAACTACCTTCTTTTTCCTGGATTTACTGTCCATGATGTTCACAGTACGAAGATTCAATGAAGAATGGTAGATACACGTAGGATTACTTGTATTTATAGGTTGAGATTTTTCTTTTCAACCCAACTATTGTGTTTGGCATCGAATCCCAACCATTTAACATAAACTTTATCCCCTTTTTTTTTCAAAACCTTTTCTACCAAAAAAATATCAGGATGTTTAACAGGTTGTATTTCTTGTTCATAGAACCCACCGGCAATCAGCTCGTCCTGATTGTCCTTTAGATGATAAGTGACGGGTATGGTTCGTTTTACTTCATGAATTAGAAATATTTCCGTTGACCAAGACGGTTTGTATCCTTTAGCGAATGCGCTTTTATGTTTTGA
Source organism: Aradus depressus (assembly GCA_963662175.1). Lineage (NCBI taxonomy): Eukaryota > Metazoa > Arthropoda > Insecta > Hemiptera > Aradidae > Aradus > Aradus depressus. The sequence goes on along the minus strand of OY759226.1, from coordinate 22,988,334 downwards.
TATTCTTACAAAATCCCCTACTTTATATTTTGGTTTCTGGGGTAAACCTTTTTTCGAATATACCGTCTTCAACAGCAATTTTTCCTTAACTTTTCCCTTGACACAGCAGGGTTTCATATTAATGGTTCGATGTTTAGTGTTATTATATCTGTGCACTAATGACTGTATCACAGGCATCCATTTGTAGGAACCTTGTAAACTAAACTGTTTCCAAATTAAATTTTTTAGAGTACGATTGAACGGTTCGACAATGCAAGCTTTTATATTGCTATATGTTGAGTAATGATTGATATTGTAAGTTTTCATTAGATTTTTGAATTTTACGTTATAAAATTCCTTCCCCATATCTGTCTGAAGGTTTCCTGGTCGTCGCCCTCCTTTGAGAATACTCAGAAATGCATCAGTCATTTCACTGTCAGCTTTTCGTTTTATGGGAACAGCCCAAGCAAATTTAGAAAAACAGTCAATTACGATCAGGACATATTTAAAACCACTATTGTCCTTTGCGTACGGTATTAGTTCAATCAAATCCGCTTGCCATAAATCGTCTATACCTTTCAGTATCACGGATCGTCTCTTAAAGATTCTTCTCACAGATTTGTGTAACTCGTTTACAATTTGATGTTTTACATCAGACATCTTGATTGTGAATGAATGGACTAATGATTCGATCTCTTATTTATGCAATGATCCCACCCTTTTTCAATTGGTTTTCAATTTTTTCTATGCTTTTCCAGCTGTTTGCATCTGCTAATGTTTCGTACAGAAATCTTAATTTTTCGACTAGATCATTTGGATTTGGATTGACTCCCTTTCCAGTTTTCTTTTTCTTCAATGTAGATGTACTGGATGCAGGAAAAAGCTTACAGATAACTTCTCTGTATTTTGAATTATTCGGGAGAACGTTCAAGCCCCCCCGATTCGCTATATCGTAGGGGGAATAAGGGGACTCTGGCACAATGGCAAATGCGCAAGATGGCGGCCGTCCCCCACTCCTCTCCCACCACCACCAACCTTCACCCCCCCCCCCTCCCCTCATCTCTGAATCACTACAATCGTACTTCCCCACCTAAATAAGTTTCCACTCTCCCTCTAAACCCTACCTTAAATTTTACCCTACCCCTAATTTTTTTTAATTAGCCCACTAGCGCTTCCAAGCGTCTAGAAATCAAATTAATTTTCAATTAAGTAGCTAGGGTCGACTTCTTAAGGAAAAAAAAATAACTTGACCTTACGAGAGTCGTTCCCGATTTCTTTGCCTTGAGAGGCTGACTTGCTATCCACACGACCATTGTGGCATGGGTGGCCAAGGTAGTGATATACTAGGTATATAAACTTACGGCCGTGTATTATCAGACTAGTATCACCAAGGTTCAGAGGTTTCTAGCCTTTTTCACTAGAGCACATTTTTGATCGCCCCTCATCGAAAAATTACAGTCCTACACCCTCATATAAGTTTCCGCTCCTCCATTTCAAAGTCATTCATTATTATAATAATACCTCCTCGGTCTTTAACCATCTTTATACTAATTCGTCACAATACCCTCTCCTAATTTTCTGCTCTCTACTCCCCCACATCAATTGTATACACTTTTCCTTAGCATCATCCTGCTTCACACTTTTCTTCGCCCAACTCCTACAATCTCTCTAGATTATGGTTGGTTTAACATTTTTTCAACATAACCCGGTTTACCCATACATACACCTACACCCATTAACCTCTCCCCGCTCATCAGTAATCTTCAGGTCTTTTCACATTTATTTCAGGAGTCTCAATATCTTAGGCTAACATGCGGTATATAACTTGCATTTATTTTCTTCGTAGGCTGCTTCTCGTCTCCAACTTTCTTAGGATGTTTCTCACCAGGATCTCTACATCAGGTATTTGATAGGGGTGTGTATTTCTTTTAGTTCGCTTTATTGACTAATCAATAAACCGGTAAGCCTCTTCACCAGCGCCAAGGTAGAAATACGTCGAAGAGGTGGGTGGGGATAGGGAAGGGATAAAGGCTCAAGTCAGGGCTTCTCTTCAATTTCAAGGTATTTTTACTTTTCTCCATTTTTCTACTTTCATACAGGTTTACGGGTTTTACACCACGCCAGTGACCAATTGGGTTTACGGGTTTTCTACAACCTCGCCAGTGACCAATTAAGTTTACAAGTTTTCAACCACGTCCATTCAAAAACCAAAAGACATCAGATCAGTCTAGACTAAGCCTCAAGAGGATTTTAGGAATAGGATAGGAATAAGAATTTTCCAATATTTAAGTCCCCTCGGAAAAATGGGTAGCCAGGTTATACCTCCCAGCATTAGGTTTGAATTGAGTAATGTCCATGAGCTAAGGTATGAATACCATCAGATAAAACTACTCTTTTATCATCTTCCGACGACAACGCCTTTTTATTAATTCTAACACTGAACAACTCATGTTTTTTTGACTGAATCATTCTCAAGTCTGTATATACTATTTTTCCTTCAAAAAGTGATTTCTCAAAATCTTGCAACGATATATTTTTTTCAACGGCTGCTTTTTTAACACCTTAATACATTTTTTAATTTTTTTATTTATATCCATAGCATATATCTTCGGTTTAAGTCCTACGAATGTATAAAATAACTTTTGATGATTATCTTTACTGTCTAAAAGAAAGTGCAATCATGAGGCACAGAATGTGTACCATCAGTTCCCGGCTACACAATATAAGTACAGTCAAAATTAATAAAATATCACTGAACCCGTTTGACGACAAACGAATTATTTTGGAAGATGGAGTTTCAACTCTTGCCCATGGGCATTACAGATCTACACTATAAAATGTCGTATCTCTGTAGCAATTTTTTCAATCTATTATTATATATTTTTTCTTAAATGATAGTTATATACTCTGGCACTAATATTAATACGTATTTTCACTAATTGTTTTACTTTTTTTTTCTATACTTTGTTTTGTTTTATGCATGTGTGCATGCTTGGAGAGTGTGATCCCTACGCAGAGACCCTGGGTTTGAGTCACACGATCTTTAGCACATTGGTGAGAATGAAGGTCACTGGCGAGGTTGTAGAACACCCGTAAACCAGAATGAAGGTCACTGGCGAGGTTGTAGAATACCCGTAAACCAGAATAGCTGGCCAGAATACCTATATAATAGTTCAGTAGTCAAAGGCATCATAAACCATGGAAGGAGCAACATCTAAGAGTGTCACTAGAGAACTCGAAGATATCAAAAGGTCCATACGAGACAAATGTTATTTTTTGAAGCGTAAAAGACAGGACTATGAGGAACATTTAAAATTAAAGTATAGGCCTATCATAAAACCTCTTGAGAATTTACTCCAGGACCGAGTCATTGATAAGCCAAATCTCAAACAAGAAACAGTAGAAAGCAAAATTAGACCATCTTTCTTACCCATTCCATCCACATCACGGTATGCAAGGGGAGAAGAAAGATTAGTAAAAGACGAAGAGGACGTGCAATGGACTCCCAAATGGCATAAACAGGTCCATTCTCCGACAGACCTCCGGTTCGAGGAAGCATCATGTGACCCCACCCCCTCTACCTACGTAGATACACAGGATAGGGGCGAAATAACGACCGAACCAACATGTATGCCGAGTTACTTGTGCGAGGAAGAAGTGATTGAAACACCTTCCACGCCATTAGAAGAAGTTCAAATTGCGGCAACGTCTCTGGAAGGAAGAGAGATGGTTAGAAAGGGTTTGGAAGAGGTTGGTCCTATATCGTCCGACTATATAATAAAATTTATCAATAATGATACTGGTGATTTTGATAGCCAGTACGGGATCCGCTACGATGGTGGAAATTTAATAATCGGAGATACAATAGTGTCCATAAGAGAAGATTGGCTAGATGTTGATGGAAATTTATATCAGGCGACACCAGGATTCTTTGAGCTTCTTTTCAAAAAGCGACCAAATCGAAATCTCGTGAAAGAAAAAGATATGAGTAAATATAAAGAAATATTAACGCTAACCAATGCACACAAGAAACGATATAACGAATCGGGGGGGGCTTGAACGTTCTCCCGAATAATTCAAAATACAGAGAAGTTATCTGTAAGCTTTTTCCTGCATCCAGTACATCTACATTGAAGAAAAAGAAAACTGGAAAGGGAGTCAATCCAAATCCAAATGATCTAGTCGAAAAATTAAGATTTCTGTACGAAACATTAGCAGATGCAAACAGCTGGAAAAGCATAGAAAAAATTGAAAACCAATTGAAAAAGGGTGGGATCATTGCATAAATAAGAGATCGAATCATTAGTCCATTCATTCACAATCAAGATGTCTGATGTAAAACATCAAATTGTAAACGAGTTACACAAACCTGTGAGAAGAATCTTTAAGAGACGATCCGTGATACTGAAAGGTATAGACGATTTATGGCAAGCGGATTTGATTGAACTAATACCGTACGCAAAGGACAATAGTGGTTTTAAATATGTCCTGATCGTAATTGACTGTTTTTCTAAATTTGCTTGGGCTGTTCCCATAAAACGAAAAGCTGACAGTGAAATGACTGATGCATTTCTGAGTATTCTCAAAGGAGGGCGACGACCAGGAAACCTTCAGACAGATATGGGGAAGGAATTTTATAACGTAAAATTCAAAAATCTAATGAAAACTTACAATATCAATCATTACTCAACATATAGCAATATAAAAGCTTGCATTGTCGAACCGTTCAATCGTACTCTAAAAAATTTAATTTGGAAACAGTTTAGTTTACAAGGTTCCTACAAATGGATGCCTGTGATACAGTCATTAGTGCACAGATATAATAACACTAAACATCGAACCATTAATATGAAACCCTGCTGTGTCAAGGGAAAAGTTAAGGAAAAATTGCTGTTGAAGACGGTATATTCGAAAAAAGGTTTACCCCAGAAACCAAAATATAAAGTAGGGGATTTTGTAAGAATATCAAAACATAAATGCGCATTCGCTAAAGGATACAAACCGTCTTGGTCAACGGAAATATTTCTAATTCATGAAGTAAAACGAACCATACCCGTCACTTATCATCTAAAGGACAATCAGGACGAGCTGATTGCCGGTGGGTTCTATGAACAAGAAATACAACCTGTTAAACATCCTGATATTTTTTTGGTAGAAAAGGTTTTGAAAAAAAAAGGGGATAAAGTTTATGTTAAATGGTTGGGATTCGATGCCAAACACAATAGTTGGGTTGAAAAGAAAAATCTCAACCTATAAATACAAGTAATCCTACGTGTATCTACCATTCTTCATTGAATCTTCGTACTGTGAACATCATGGACAGTAAATCCAGGAAAAAGAAGGTAGTTAAAAAAAAGCGCGTGATTCTGACTCCTAAAAAAATTGGAGGAACTCAACATTGATCGTACTCTATCTGGAGAAGCAAAAAAGGTTTTCAATAGTTTTCCATCAATGGCGCTTAGTAATTTTGATTTGATAAAACTTGCAAAAAAGAATAAAGTACTGAATTTTAGAGGGGTTTTCATGAGAGACACCTTACCGAACAAACCTTACAGTAAAGAAAACGCTATTTTGAATTTAGATAAAAGTAGAGGCAAAGGCACTCATTGGGTGTGCTACAGGAAAAATGGGAAATACGTTAAATTCTTTCATAGTGCGGGCACAAGTGGCCCCCCTTCGGAGCTCGTGCGCTATCTGAAAGGGTGTCGTATAACGTTTGACTGCAAAACCTTTCAAAGCCCCAACTCAAATATCTGAGGTCATTTATGTTTATTATTCCTGTTAAATCTTATAAATTAGACTGTCATTCGTAATTTCATTCATTCATCGTCTGGACCTCGAATGATGCATATCAGAAGAGTATATAAAGGCGATAGGAAATCATCACAAACGTTTATTCTACCTAGAACTGCCAAAGGGTCAACACCTCTGACTAAAGAGAATATTTCCTTTCTTCGTTTGGTCGGGTACAAAGTATTGTCCTCGACATGGACATCTTAGATTTGGAACACGCAACTTTGGATAGTTCCATAGAAGGCGTGGAATATCATTCTCATTACCCTTACGCGTCGAGTAAACTTCAGGCTGGAGATGAAATAAGAATTGCTGTACAACATCAAGACATATACACTTTGCCATCGTACAGTTTTCTTTATTTAGAAGGTCGATTTTTGAAAGAGGATGGGACAGCGGTACCTACATCATCCAAATTAACGAATAATGCATTTGCATTCTTATTTGATGAAATCAGATATGATTTTTGTGGAATCGAAATAGATCGGGTTAGAAATCCGGGTATAACTACCACTTTGAAGGGCTTAGTGTCGTACAGAAATGGGTCAGTCAATCTGGAGAGTCAGGGCTGGTGTTCTCCTAATAGCAGTACTTTGAACATTACATCGCCTGAGGGATATTTCAACGTTTGTATACCTCTCAGCAGCCTTCTTGCTTTCGCAGAAGATTATAAAAAAGTTATAATTAACGTTAAACAGGAATTGGTTCTTATTAGATCCAGAAGAGACGACAATTGTTAATTAGTCGCGAATTAACGTTGAACAGGAATTGGTTCTTATTAGATCCAGAAGAGACGACAATTGTTACTTAGTCGCGGCTAATAATGAAAATAACCTTGCAGAAAGGGCTAAAATCGAGCTTACCAAACTTTGTTGGAAACTCCCCTACGTAACAGTTAATGAATATGGAAGATTATCGCTTCTTCGACATTTGAGATCGGAGAAAGTAATTTCGGTTGGCTTCAGGAGCTGGGAGTTGTACGAATACCCGCTATTACCTGCTACACAAAGACAAGTGTGGGCAGTTAAAACATCTAATCAGATGGAGAAACCTCGATACATAATATTAGCATTCTCTACCAACAGGACAAATAACATTCAGCGGGATGCTGCCACTTTTGATCACTGTCATCTGTCCAATGTTAAACTGTACCTAAATTCGAAATCATATCCCTATGATGATCTTAATATTAACTTTGATAGAAATCAGTATGCAGTTTTGTACTACATGTACGCAGCTTTCCAAAGCTCATATTATCCCGAATTACCATCACATCCCCTACTTTCTTTTCAAAATTTCAAGGACAAAGCTCCTTTAGCGGTAATAGATTGTTCAAAGCAATCGGAGTCAATTAAGACCGGGCCGGTGGACGTTCGTCTAGAATTTGAAGCGACGCAAGCTTTCCCTGCTGATACCACGGCTTATTGCATAATCATACATGATAGCGCCATAGAATACAATCCGCTCACAAACGTATTACGAAGACTGCTGTGAATAACAACCCTGTTTCAATCAGTACATGCAAAAACATGTATATTCATGAATATACATGTCACTGCTTGTTGACGACACGTCAACTCTTGCAGTTCCCCCTCCCCTTTTTTTTCGGCTACTGCGCATGCGTCAACTCGGTCTATATAAGGACCCGCTCCCAACGAGGTAGCTCATTCTTCATTCCTCAGTTACAACCATGGCCTCCAACGAAGCCGTTATTGTTGAGATTCAGTGTTTCTTCGACGATAACTTGCAATATATTTTGAAGGAACTGTCCATTATGGACGTTACCCGCTTTGCTAGTAGACACTGGATATTCAAACCCCCTAGACAACCTATTACAAATGTAAAGAGCATAAGATCAAATAGATGGCTTATGAAAAATTACCACAGATTAGAATGGAGTGATGGGGAAACAGAATACGAAGAAGTTGAAACAATTCTACTGACTAATCTACTGAAAAATCGATACATTTTTGTCAAGGGGTTGGAAAAGAAGAAATTTTTATATCATTTACTTAGACACGAGAATATTGTCAATATGGAAGATTATGGTTGCCCAAGAGTTGAAACATTAACTCCTATTTCAGGATCAGAGTGCCTTTTGCATTCTAAAACCCCTAACATGTATACTCATTATGGGGTTCATGTATTAAGAGACTGGATAATGTCCAATTTTGATTTTATATTGCTATTCTTTTTTGAGTTCATAAAGTAATACTATTAATTTTGTTTTTTCTTCAAAAAGGAAAATTTTGATTTAATTATTTTGAATTAATTTACCTAATAGAAACGCTTTTTCAAAGTTTATTTGCTATTGTTCTTTTTATTAATTTATATAAAGGTTATTTTGTTGAGGTAGCTTTCATTGGAGTGGTGAGGAAAGCTATAAATGCCTAGGTTGTGGGGATGAAGGCTTGGAGAGGCTATTGATGCACGCAGGTCGTATGAGTGAAGGTTTGGAGAGGTTATAGACGCCCGCAGACCATGATTGTGTAAATGCCTGCAGGTTGGGGAGAGTTTTAGACTCACGCAGACAATTTTGTTTTTAAATAAAAGCTAATTCAACCATTCCTCCTCGACGCACCTTCACCTTGACGCGGTGGGGAGGCTTTCTACTAAGAAAGGTGCTTATATGAATCTAACAATTTAGTTCTGTTTCAGTATATAAAGAATGTTTTACAAAACAAAAAACCATTCATGATGACTAGAAAGACACTAGACCAATCTCCAAAAAAAAATACAAGAAGGTTTGGGACTTTGAGCTCAAGGAAACACCATGTGGGGCTGGAAGGCTTAGCCGACGGATATGAAAACGCAAACGATGGAAGAATCAAGAGAACATTGAAAATATAATATGATACACAATACAAAAATGTATGTAAATGAGAATAAATAAAAATCCATGCTATTAAAAATTAAGTGTATTTTTTATACTTGTCCCGAAATCCCAAAATTTGTATTCTTTGTGTATATGTTGGTGAAGTATGCCTGCAACAACAGGTCTCGACATGTTTTAACATGTATATGCATGCAAAAAACATTTCAAGGTCAAGGATGTCATCAAGTCGGAGAACTCGTGCAATTATTAATAATTGATTGTTGGAATAATCGATATTAAATATATGACAATTGTTAATATATATCTGAAAATTTAAAATTGGTGAAGTATGCCTGCAACACAGGTCTCGACATATGTCGACAACGACTCAATTCCTAAAGCTACGAAGCTCATTTCCAAACCATAGTAGATATATAAAAATCAAGAATTAACGAATAACATCAAAGGACAGCGTGCTCGGAATTGAAGATAAATGATTTTTTTTGCACATATTACTCCAATCGGACAACATACTCAATATGACGAGCTTTGAATTAAATTTTCAAATGCAATACTATTCAAGGCACCGAAGGACGGCATGCTCAAAAGTGTAGGTAGGCGATTTTTCCATCCACTCCAGTTTAAAATAATACTGAATACAATGATGATGATGATGATAGGACGTGATAAGGTAGGCTACACGAATGCAGGGTTCGACATGCTTGATCACGCAAGTGCCTGTTCAAGGTCACGAAATCAGACTTTAAAAAAATGTTAATTATTAATAATCGATAGGAATAATCATTACTACCCCAGAATACACCATAATTGTTACTTGATATCTGAAAATGAATGACTTGAACGTTATATACTTAGATTTTAGCTCCCTTCATAAACCATGTCATGATAGACGAGGGGTTAGCAAGCCCGACTCCAAAATGGAAGGTGGTGAGTTCGAATCCCGTCAGGTATGTTTTTTTTTTTCTTAAGTTGATTTAATATCAATAATAATTTGATTTCTAGACGCTTGGGAGCGCTAGTGGGCTAATTAAAAAAAAATTAGGGGTAGGGTAAAATTTAAGGTAGGGTTTAGAGGGAGAGTGGAAACTTATTGGGGTTTAGAGGGAGAGTGGAAACTTATTGAGTTGGGGAAGTACGATGGTAGGTGATTCAAAGGGGAGAGTGGAAACTTACTGGGGTGTAGAGGGAGAGCGGAAACTTATCGAGATGGGGAAGTACGATGGTGGGTGATTCAAAGGGGGGGGGGGGAGGGGAGATTGAGCTGGGGATGTACGACGGTGGGAGTAGGAGGAGGAGGTGGTGGTGGTGGAGCAGATGTGGTGGTGGTGGTGGAGCAGAATTGAGGAGCAGATGTGGTGGTGGTGGTGGTGGTGGTGGAGGGACGTGTCTATGGAGCAGATGTGGTGGTGGTGGGTAGTGGTGGTGGCGCCAGAACCGGCCTTTATACTCTACTAATGTTGGACTCAAACATCTTATTACTTATTTATTAATTGATTAATTCATACTGGGAAAGCAAGATTGGTAATATTGATGAGAACACAGATAAAAAAATGGTTCTTGTTATTGCGCTCCCCCTCCTTTGGTGAAGACAAACGTGCGTGTTCGTTACTTTCGAATTTCTCCCGTAATAAAGACATTAAGGAAAACGACCCAACCGAAGGGAGGGTTGGGGTGTGCTCCGACTATAATTTTCCCTGCAATTTCTCCTTTCTGGTGGTACAATGATGAAGAATGGGGGTGCACTCGACAATGAGGGGGGCCCAGGAAATGAAGGGGGGGGGGGGGGGAGAGAGGGGGAAGGAGAATAAGAAAAAAAAAAAATCTCTTTTTGTGGAGTGATCGGATGATGGCTTGAATGTGGAATGAGAGAGAAAAGTGACAGTTATGTGGGGCACGTCGGCATGTCTCCGCCACATGGAGAATATATTATCTTATGTACGCGTGCTCTTTGCAACGTCAGCACATCTTAGTCTAAATAACAAGTAAAAAAGTAGTCGGTATACTACCCCAGAACGAATAAATGAATTAAGTTTTCTCTCTCCCTCCAAAACTAAACGACCGTTTGGACTAAACATGAATAACTTACATCAAAGCTTCTGACTCCACGTACTATTTTATGAGAGGGCGCCGGTGGATCAGTGGTATGCGTGCTTGCCTTCTGAGCTCAAGGTCGTGGGTTCGAAACCCGGCCGAAGCCCTTAGTTTATTTTACCTGGGAGGTAAAATGAGATAGTAGGCGATATGACCTCGTAGTTAAACCCCAGGCATGAGTCATAATAACTAACTACTAAATTATGTGTCGATAAATGTGTTGAGCCCTCCTCTGCCCCCCCCCCCCCCTCCCTCTCTCTCCTTTGGCCAATTGGTCTGAAAATTGTTAGGAATCGTCCTTATGGGGTTTCAAATTTTGTCGATATATTCATTGCAATGGCTGTTATTAGAATTTTTTTGTTAAGTCTCCCCTCTATTACTCCTTTTCCCTCTGGCCGATTTGGCTGAAAATTAATAGGTGTTAATCTTATGAGTTTTTGGATATACATATAAAATTTTGTGTCGATAAATTCATTCTATTTGGAGATATCGTGGACATCAGGGGTTCGGAAAACAAGAAATCCCCTTAAAAAGTGAACTTCGTATTTCCAACTTCTAAGTTGAGGAACGCGGACATATTGTGGAAACTTGTAAAAAATGAATAAAACAAACTTATTTTTGAAATATTGTCTATTCCACTAAAGATATATATATATATATATATATATATATATATATATATATATATATATATATATATATATATATATATCGCTCTCTGCAAACTACCGGTTTCGGCTTTATACCATCGTCAGGTCTAGTTATGAACTAAGTCAGTTTGCAGAGAGATACCCTTCCTAATACATCTCGGGTGAAAGGGTGTCCAGGGCAGTCCCCCGGCTGTACCGTTAGCTAACTCATGAAAATTTCCTAACAAAACCTAGTTCTAAATTTACATAAAACAATATTACTAGACTAATCGTGGCAAAACAACAAATAAATAAGTACAAATACAAATAAATAATAAAAATAGAAATAAAATTAATAATAATATTAAGATTTAGATAACATTAAATATATATATGGAACCAAATATTAATAACAGATAATACAAACATATATGTGGAAACAGAACTGGATCAGGGTGTGAAATAAATTTGGTCATTCATACAAATGTTCCTTTTGTTAGCTTTATTCATTTCTAATTGTTCTAAGCTATCAAGTAGCCTGCTTTTTGAGCAATAATGGAGATATTTGATGCCTATAGATGGGTCGAAAGTGTGGCTATTGTCAATTATGTGGGTCGCGAATGTAGAACGGTTTCCTCGGTTCTTTATTTCGGCCGTGTGTTCTTTAATTCTTTCCCTAAAACGACGTCCTGTCTGTCCAATGTATAATTGACTGCACGTCGCACACTCTAGACTATAAACACCGCTTCTATTTTCAATATCTGTTCTGTCCCTACCTCTCTCTAGGCACTGGCTTATGGGATTGATAGTTTTAAACCCGATATTGAAACCTTCTTTTTTCAACTCTTTACCTATTTTTTCTGAAATTTTTCCGTGGTAAGTTAAGCTGACCCATTTATTATAAACTTTATTTTGTGTTTCTAATTTCGTCAGTTTGTTCCTAAAATTATGATTTTTGATCTCTATTAAGTTCTGTAGTTTTTTCTTCTGAACTTCAGTTTTCTCCTGAGCAATGTCCCATACCTTACATCTGATGTTGTCTTCAATCAGGTCCCACTCTATGTTAGTATATATATATATATGTATATATATATATATATATATATATATATATATATATATATATATATATATCTTTAGTGGAATGGACAATATTTCAAAAATAAGTTTGTTTTATTCATTCGTATTTCCACACAAGTTTCCGCATACTTCGTATAGGTATATAAGGAAATAAATAATCCTCCCCTCCCCTATGAGGAATTAAGCTGATTTGGCTGACGCTTATTTGTCCAATTTCAGCAATATCAGCTAATGGGTGGGGGGGGGGGGGGTTTTAAGGGAGGGAGCTCAATTTAAAAAATCCTACTGCCGATGTAATGAATTTATAAACACAAAATTTAGTATGAAGATTTAGGAGCCCCTATGTATGACAACTGTTGAATATTAGCGCAAATGGTCGATGATTTTGGAGGGTAGAGCAAAAAGTTAATTGATTAATTCGTAGTCTTATTTCTTTTAAATCCCAGCTCTTCCAGCACCTCCTTACTCATCAAACGTCTGATTCCCAGGGCTAGCGTCCTATGGGATAGTTCTCGCCTTCCCATGAGTCTCTCAGTCTATAGCTGGACTGATGTTACTCTTCAGTTTCATCATCCCAGTTGGATCACATGTAGGGTCACTATATGTTTAGGCACTATATAACTAGTCACTATATGTTTGGTCACTATGTGTTTAGTCACTACATATTTTATTTTAGAAGTAACCATTCCTTTTTTTCTTTTCACTCATTTCTTTCCATTCCAAGCAGAATAATGTATAGGTGTGTGATATTCTGGATTTTGGATATATATCTGTAATTTAATGTATGTACCAGGCTGTATGACACATATTATATTTATTTATTTTATTTTTAATTTTTCTCTCTCTCTCTCAGTGACCCTTTCTGTCATTTATATTTATTTTTGCTATTATTTTTTACTATATAATTCTAACACTGTTCCTCATTTATTTTAATATGATCTGTTTATCCTTATTTCTAACTGCTTTTGTTTCTTTAGTTGCTATAGGCCCTTATTTGTTATATTTTATTCAACTTGTTTGATACTTGTGTCTCTTTTGTTTATTTCTTATGCTGTTATTCTTAGGGGACGTATGTCCCACAATAAAAATTGTTTTTTCATTTCATTTCATAGTTGTTGGAAAAGATGAAATTCCGTTGAAAACTCAGAATCAAATTTCTGACCCGTTTACATAACTTCTATAACTATGGAAGTATAGAACATAATGTTGCTACTACAGACATTTGTCGTTATTTACCTGTTCCTCAAATAACAGGTCCAGTGTACGTATATAATAGACCACGTCAGGAGCTCGGGTCCATTGTGACAGATTCATTGCCAACAAGATGGTGAGTTCTTGTATTATACTATTTATCATGTGGCTAATCCCAATGGGTTCGATTCCGACTGATTACAATGGATCCATCGATCCTGATGAGTGTAGAATTAGCATTGACTATATGGCATTGTCGAAAATGGCCGTCTTAAAGGAATATTACCTTCCCATTTTCCTTTACAAAGACGCTTCAGGCAATTGGAATTATGTCGATCCAATAACACGTGACGGACTTAATGTAATTGTTGTACGCAAATCTGAGTCAATATACACTGGTTGTACCGAGAAATATGGTTCAGAGAATATAATTACAAAAAAATATACTTGTGGGGAATTCCCTTTTGTAATCCCTACTAAGGGCTACGGAGATGAAATAAGGTACTGCGAATGGGAACTTAAGGGCAGCAAAGAGAGAAGACAAGGAATAGACTCCAGGTGTGGACATGATAACAAGGGAGTCCTCTGGGATCATGGATTTAAGGTTCATAATGAGATTCTACCCTTTTTTGAAACTTGTGTTAGTACTGAAGACCAAACTGTATCTTATCTTTCATATGAACTTAAAAATGTACGAAATGTTGGTTCTTACCCCAGTTTCAAATTATTTCCTGAAGGAAAACTTACATCGGATGATGAGGAATATCTCATAAAGAGATTTGGACAGGATATAGCAACGGAAATCATCAATAAAGGATGTGATATACTTTTTCATCCTTTAGCAGATATGGAAGACTTCTTTTATCAAACACAAGGCCAAGTATTATTGGAATATAGCAATTATACCACTTGGACAACTCTTTTTGAAGGTAATTTGTTTAAGTTAAAGAACTCAATTAGATCTGTAGCACGAATTCGTGGTTTGAAGTTACGAGTGACGACAGGAACGACAGGAAATTTCGATATAGCACAAACTTTACTCTCTTATGATCCACCATTACGTAAATACTGGTATATTTATGTGAAAGATGAAGATAATAGCGAGGATATACTTTTTGTTTTGTACAATTTTTCAAAATATTTCGCTGAATTGAAACCAATCAAACTAGATGAAATGAAGAAACTTTGTAGCACGGTTTGTAAGGACATTGGATGGCCTGAAACCTCAGAAGACTACAGCCAAGGGCATATCGAATGTTGTGGTCCAGACGATATTGTGAAAATTCGAGACAATTTTGACATCTTTCCAAGGACGGATAGTGTAAATGTGCTTAGAGGACCAACTGTGTCATCGGATGAAGAAAAATATAAATCAAAAATTGAAATTTTGCGATCTCACTTAAAGTCATTTTTAGATATATTTTTTTCAATAATGCGAGCTTATTTTAATTTAAGCTCAGACACATATTTGAAATAAATTATTATAAATAAAGACTGTCTACTCTGAACATTTGCTCCTCTTAATTACATGACAACCCCATTCAAATAAATACAGCAAACCAAATGATCCGGCTGCGGAAATCGAACTCTTTCTTTCAATGTTTTACGAGTATCATTATGTATTGCTTACACGAAACAAGGTTCCATTTTATTTTTCGAGAAAAAAAAACTATTTAGAAAAAAATGTAGCGTCTTTTCTGCGATTTTTTGGAAAATATCCGGGTTTTTTCACATGTGCTCAGAAACAGCCACACTTTCACAAGAAACAAATGTACAAAATTAAAAAGCGAAAAATGTTTTGCAAGTTCAAAATTGATGGTGATTTATTATTTCGTCATGTTTCGAATGAAGACGACATTTTCGAGATCAAAACTTATAAAACTTTATATTCCTATAAATTATTCCATAATTAATTAATTTCCACCTATTTTTTATATGACATTTATATATACTACATATCTGAACGAAATAACAAAAGTGTAATTAATTTGGCAACAATAATTCTAAATGTACAGAATAAAATTGAAAGGATATGTATTTTGATATACAAATAGATTTATATCATAATGATATGTATATTATACATATGTACACGATATAATTTCATATATTTTACTTACATATAAATATATTATAATAAAAATGAATTTGAGCATCAAAAGGAATGCATTGGTAAAAGTTATACAAATAATTTAATACAGTTTTAAATTTCCGTAGGATCAGTTATTTTTCTTAAAAATTACAATTATAATTTTCTGGTGTTTGGGCAAAAGGGCTTAAGTCAGAAAATCTGAATTTTAAGAGAGGCATTTCTGAAGGTTTGAAAAATTCTTGCAAATCAGGTAAAACACATTTATGTTACTTTGAAATATTATTTCAATACAAGTGCAGTTCTGTCAAAAATCCCGCTTATAATGTAAATAATGTAAAACCAAATACTAAACTAATTATTGTATGGCATTTGCTAGCGAAAGATATTCACTAATTTGGATCTACAATGAAAATTATTTATAATTTTATATAATTATAATATTTCAACTGGCATGTGACAAGGATGGATCCTCGACGATGAGCTAAAGTCTGCACGGAATGGATTCCTAGAGACAGAAGAAGAGGAAAAGGAAGACCAGGACTGCGGTGGAGGGACGAGATAGTGGAGAGAATAGGGGATGGATGGTGCACAGTGGGCTATTTAAGAAATAACCCTCATTTTTACTTTTTGCTTTTGTTTTGTTCTGTCTTGTTTTATTTTTATTTTATTTTTAATCAAGAAATAACAGTTTTAAATAAGAAATAATTTAATTTAATTTAGGAACAATCGTTAAATTTAGAGGACATGTAGGAATATAGAGTTTTTCGATTTTTGTAGCTAAATCGTTAAAATTGAGAAAGAAAAAATGTAAAGTATGTCGTGGGCTTACTAAGTTCATAGTTTTGAGATAACTTAATATTTAAAATTCAATTTTACTTCAAAAATCTAATTTTTGAGATGGGATAAAGTGTATTTACTTAAAATATTAAATACTATTTTTGGTCTAATAAAAACATTTTACTTCGACTAATATTCACATAGTTTATTATTAGTAATTTAATATTCTTCAATAAACACTTTTACTGACCGAACTATCCAAAATTATTAGTTAGTTATTATGCCCGGGCTTTAACTACGAGGTCATATCGCCTTCTACCAGAGGGCTCTTTCGTCACTCTTGTGGAGATGAGCCCGACTCTACTGTGAGAGTCCTAAATTTTGCCTACCCTAAATTTTTATTCACCTAGGGTAGGGGTCTTTAACGAGTACTTGACATCGTACAGGCTCGGCACCATCGCTTAACGTCCCATCCGAAGGACGGCATGCTTAAGTTTATTTTACCTCCCAGATAAAATACACTAAGGGTCACAGCCGGGTTTTGAACCCACGATCTTGAGCTCAGAAGACAAGGAGTACCACTGAGCTACCGACGCCCTCGAAAATCGATAGCTGTTGTCCTTAGAGAGTTCTGCACAGATAGGCAGGATTAAATAACTTCCCCTATACTATAGAAGAGAAAAAAAAAAAAATCCAGACTGGAGAGAACACTAAGGGTCACAGCCGGGTTTTGAACCCACGATCTTGAGCTCAGAAGACAAGCACGCTTACCACTGAGCTACCGGCGCCCTCACCAAAAAATCGCGCATCCACCCAAAAACATCCTTTTCCCATCGGCCGATTTCGCTGAAAATCGACAGAAGAATTTAGGAAACATTTTCTAAAATGTATTTCTCTCCCCATTCTGTTCGTATTGATGTAATTAGCTTGTTTGTTAAATGCAGCACCTGAGTATACATTCCCAATGTGTCAATCATTTCACACCACATCATCCAAAATTTAAAAAAAATATATATGTTTTGAAGTTTCAAATTTTAATGACACTTGTTGTAGAAGGCCAAACTAAAAAAATATATGATGTGGCCATTACAGACTTTCTTATACCGACCAAGCTTACAGATCAATCTCTCCCCCTCCACTTTCTCGAAATCATTTCACACTGGCATTCACGGGTATATGAAAGTAATATAGTACCTATATAATATATAGTAGTCAGCGATACTTCATTGTACGGCCTAATTCTGTGACTTTCTTGTCTCCAGTAATGAAAGTATGAAAGTTGAGAGAGGGAGGTGGAAAGAAAGTTATCTATAACCTTGGTTAGTAGAAGAAAGTCCTGTAATAAACACATCACATATATTTTATTGTTTTCTTAAATTTCATAATTTTTCATAAAAACTATCACTAAAAAAAAATATTTTATAATGCGTTGCTAAGAGATGCAATTTAAACATTACCTACTGTGAAAATAAACTTAAGCACGCCGTCCTTCAGATGGAACGTTAAGCGATGGTCCCGAGCCTGTACGATGTCAGGTACTCCTTAAAGACCCCTAACCTAGATGAATAAAAATTTAGGGTAGGCAAAATTTAGGACTCCCACAGTAGAGTCGGGCTCATATCCACCAGAGTGACGAAAGAGCGCTCTGGTAGTAGGCGATATGACCTCGTTGTTAAAGCCCGGGCATGAGTCATAAAAACCTAACCTGTGAAATATTTCCTTCTTGAGGGCGTCAGTTGCTCAGTGGTATGCGTGCTTGTCTCCTGAGCATAAGATCGTGGGTTCGAAACCCGAACGAGGACCTTAGTTTATTTTATCTGGGAGGTAAAATAAACTTAAGCACGCCGTCCTTCGGATGTGACGTTAAGCGATGGTCCCGAGCCTGTACGATGTCAGTTACTAGTTAAAGACCCCTGCCCTAGGTGAATAAAAATTTAGGGTAGGCAAAAGTTAGGACTCCCACAGTAGAGTCGGGCTCATGTCCACCAGAGTGACGAAAGAGCGCTCTGGTAGTAGGCGATATGACCTCCTAGTTAAAGCCCGGACATGAGTCATTAAACCAAACCTTGAAATATTTCCTACGGAAAATTATTTTTCATCATTTAAGGCGCTATAACTTTAGTCGTATTAAACTTATCTCAAATCTAAGGATCATTAGCGAATAGAAGTTTTATAGGAAAAATGTTTGGTAAGAACCATTTTTTCGGTAAGACTAACTGTTTTTGGGTAAATCAAGGTAACGTCTAAAAATATGCGTTTCAAGACGGTTTTCGGCATATTATAATATAATCATATAATCTCAATAACCAGGCGATCTGCAAAAAATTGTATTTTATCGGTCAGAAATTCAATGCGGAGTTTTCAAAGGAATAACAGGTCCCGTGTACGTATAAAATAGACCACGTCAGGAGCTCGGATCCATTGTGGCAGAATTGTGGAATTATGTCGATCCAATAACACGTAACGGACTTAATGTAATTGTTGTACACAAATTTGAGTCAATATACACTGGTTGTACCTCGGAATATGGTTCAGAGAATATAATTACGAAAATATGTACTTGTGGGGTTTTCACTTCTCGGATCCTTACTAAGGGCTATGGAAATGAAATAAGTTACTGCGAATGGGAACTTAAGGACAGCAAAGAGAGAGGAGAAGGAAGAGACCCCGGGTGTGGACATAATCTCAGGGGAGTCCTCTGGGATCAAAAATAGGGCGGTTCATAAGAAGATTGAAGATCTTAGTTTTTCTTTGATTTTAATAAGATTAATTTATTTTAATAAGATTTGTAGCGTTCGTATTCGGATCAACGGCGACTTTGCAGAAGCGGACAGGAACACACCCTCGTAGTTCGATAAAAAACAGATGATATTTTTATTATTATTATACAGATGAAATTATAAATTTACACAAAAAATATACTGAATAAATGTTCACGTTATATATATTTTTCTTATCCTGCATTTTCGAAAGAAAAGAGTGACGAGGGTAAAGTGGTGACCCCGACGTGATTTGAACGGTGAGAATTTTAAATATTTGTTTAGTTATTTTTTGTCTCCGCTCTGATTACCCCGATGACGGAAGGGGAAAATAAAGGAGACACGAAATCAGTGGCGGCCTTTGCACCAGCAGCTAACAAAGTCCCACCATTCTGGAAGCCTGACCCTGAACTTTGGTTCTGTCAGGTTGAGGCCGTTTTTGCCCGCTCTCAAATTACCAACTCACTGACAAAATTTAACACAATTGTTAGTTCTTTGGAGTTTGAGATCCTTCAACATGCGGCAGACATTGTAAAAAAACCTGGCAGTACCCCCTATGAAGATTTAAAAAAGAGATTGGTTGGTGCGTTTACGGAATCAGAAAATATGCGCATCCAACAGCTCCTTGAAGGGAAACAACTGGGGGATGAGAAACCCTCCCGATTACTGCAGCAAATGCATCATTTGGCTGGCGATGCGGTAGCATCTGAAGTAATGAGGACCCTTTGGTTGCGCGCACTTCCACCCAATACACAAGCAATATTGCTCTCCACGGGACATCAGGACCTCAACAAGTTGGTTGAGGTAGCGGACAGGATCCACGAAGTACAACGGCCCCATGAAGTTCACGCTATGGCACATACAAGTGAATCATCCCAATTGTTGGAAGAAATAAGGCAGCTATCACGGGAGGTAGCCGAGCTCAAAATGTCCCATCGACGCAACGAACCGCCAAAACAGGGACCTAGAGGCAGAAGCGGTTCTCGCGGCAGGAGGAAGACATCCACCGACCCAAATTGGCTCTGTTTTTATCATTATAAATTCCGGGAGAGGGCCAAGAAGTGTGAGTCACCCTGCGCATGGGAACACACGCAGACCACCAAGCCGGAAAACTGAAGCAGGTGTCGGGTGTGGCGTTAACCGACACTCTGACGCTCCAACGCCGTTTATTCGTGACTGATCAACGGAGTCAGCGTGTATTTTTGGTTGACACGGGGGCGGCCATTTCAGTCATCCCACCTTTGAAAAATATTAGGAGACGGCCACAGGAATTTTATTTATATGCAGCCAACGGTTCCAGAATATCAACATTCGGTGAAGCAACTCTTCAACTGGACTTCGGGTTGTGGCGAGTTTTTACCTGGAAGTTTGTTATTGCTGACATCCCCAAAGCAATTTTAGGTGCAGATTTTTTGTACAATTTTCACCTTGTGGCTGTTCTTAATGGACGCCGGCTTCTTGATCAGCTTACTGGTCTGGCTACACCCGGGAAGGTCTCAGTCAATGCGCAGAGTACTATTTCCCCCATTTCTGGCTCGCAACCTTTCGAAGGAATATTAAAGGAATTCCCAAGGATCACCAGGCCTTCACCAATCCAGAGCCCTGCGAAGCATAAGGTTTTTCATCATATCGAGACGACTGGAAGACCCGTGTATGCCAAGGCCAGAAGACTCCCGCCAGAAAAGTATCAGGCTGTAAAGGAAGAGTTCCGGCGAATGGTAGCGGAAGGGATATGTAGACCTTCAAAGAGTCAGTGGTCCAGTCCTCTTCACGTGGTCATCAAGAAGGACGGCCAGCTTCGACCTTGCGGGGACTACCGCATGTTGAATGCCCAAACGACACCTGACCGATATGGAGTTCCCAATTTGAATGATTTTAATCTAGGTTTACATGGGAAAAATATCTTTACTAAATTGGACTTGGTCAGGGCATACTTTCAGATACCTGTTGCAGAAGAAGATATTTCCAAAACCGCTATCATCACACCATTCGGTCTCTATGAGTTTGTCAGAATGTGTTTCGGTCTCAGGAATGCAGCCCAAACTTTCCAGCGGTTCATGGATTCCATCTTTAGGGACTTGCCGTACTGTTTTGTTTATTTAGACGACATCTTAGTGGCATCCTCCAACATCCAGGAACATGAGATGCATCTTAGAGAAGTTTTCCGTCGGCTCGACGAAAATGGCATTGTCATAAACCCTAGCAAATGTAAGTTTGGGCAAGCCGAAATGGAATTCCTGGGGTATCGAGTAACGCAAGACGGAGTTATCCCCTTAGCGGACAAGGTAGCGGCGATTTCTAATTATCCGAAACCCGCGACCATCAGAGAATTGCGTAGTTTCCTCGGAATGCTGAACTTTTATAGGCAATGCATTCCTAAGGCGGCTGATCTTCAAAAGCCGTTGAACCAGTTCTTACACCTGGCCAAGAAGAACGATAGAACCCCCGTCCCATGGACATCGGAGGCCGACGAAGCCTTTTTGAGATGTAAGGAAGGAATACAGAAGGCCACACTTCTCGGACATCCCCAGGTAAATGCAAAGATTTCCTTAGCTTGCGATGCCTCCGGAACGTGCATGGGAGCTGTTTTGCAACAATGGGAAGAGGACCACTGGGTTCCCCTAGGGTTCTTTTCCAAGGCCCTATCGAACGCACAGCAGAGCTACTCTACTTACGATCGAGAACTGCTCGCTATCTACTCTGCTGTACGTCACTTTAGACAGTTGCTGGAAGGACGGGAATTCATCATTTTGACGGACCATAAACCCCTTATTTATGCCTTCAGGCAGAAACCGGATTCAGCTTCCCCGATGAGGATCCGGCATCTAAATTTTATTGGACAGTTCTGTTCGACCATCCAGCATGTGGATGGGGACAATAACATAGTCGCAGACGCATTGTCACGGGTCGAGGAGTTGATGCTTGCCAATGACTTAGGTCGCCTGGCCCAAGGACAAGAGGAAGACCCAAACCTGTCTTCCTTAATGCAACAGGGGAATCTCCAGTTGAGATATTTTCATCTTCCCGGCAGTGAACGTCCTGTGTTGTGCGAAACGTCAACTAAGAAGGCACGTCCTTATCTACCAGAAAAATTTCGCCATCAAGCTTTCCGCAGCGTCCACAACTTAAGCCATCCAGGAGTCCGCGCGACCAGGAAGTTAGTTTGTGGTAAATATTTTTGGCCTAACATGATGAAAGAAGTTACCCTTTGGACCCGAGCGTGCGTTGCTTGTCAGAAGGCCAAAATCGGTAGGCATACCGTCACACCTCCCGGTAGCTTTCCGGCGGTTGGACGGTTTGAACATGTGCACCTCGACATAGTGGGACCATTGCCGCCTTCGAACGGTAAGCGGTATTGCATAACCCTGATAGACCGTTTTACCAGGTGGCCAGAGGCTATTCCTGTGGAGAACATAACCGCAGAAGAGGTGGCTAGAGCATTTTACGCATTCTGGATTGCTCGCTTTGGAGTACCAGCTCAAGTGACTACTGACCAAGGTCGCCAATTTGAATCCGATCTTTTCGGAAAACTGACGCGGCTGTTGGGCACACAACGTATTCGAACAACGAGTTACCATCCACAAGCAAATGGTTGCGTAGAGTGATGGCACCGCTCCCTGAAAAACGCACTAAGGGCACACATGAATGCGGACAACTGGACAAGCATACTGCCTACCGTCCTGCTGGGGCTGAGATCCGCGGTCAGGGAGGACATAGGAGCTAGCGCCGCTGAAGCAGTATATGACAAAACGCTGCGATTACCTGGAGAATTCCTAGACCCCGGTAATAGAAATGAAGATCGGGAGAGTTCTATTCAGCACCTTCAGGAGACGATGCGCAGGTTGAGTCCTGCTAAATTCCGCAGCAGTACGAGACCATTCTTCGTACCGAAGGACCTATTGACCTGCTCCCATGTATTCCTCAGGGATGACACGGTGAAGAGACCTCTGACGCCACCGTACACGGGCCCATACCGGGTTTGTCAAAGAGACATCAAGACATACCGGATAGAAGTTCGCGGAAAAGAGCTCGTGGTGGCGTTGGATCGGTTAAAACCTGCCTTCCTCCTCTGTGAAGGCGAGTCAACGCCGGACGGACATCATTCCGGTCTTGGCGGGCCGCACTCGTGCCAACAGAAGGAAGGCACCGAAGCGCGTGTTTCGTCCGCGTATCGCACGCGCAGCGGAAGACTGGTGCGACCGAAGGTCCGTTTCTGCGACGTCGTCGTTGGGGGGAAGTGATGTAGCGTTCGTATTCGGATCAACGGCGACTTTGCAGAAGCGGACAGGAACACACCCTCGTAGTTCGATAAAAAACAGATGATATTTTTATTATTATTATACAGATGAAATTATAAATTTACACAAAAAATATACTGAATAAATGTTCACGTTATATATATTTTTCTTATCCTGCATTTTCGAAAGAAAAGAGTGACGAGGGTAAAGATTAATTAATTTCCCAATTATGACAAAATGTCAACAAGCAGATTTTGAGCACTAAATATAAGCAAATAATCAGTTACATCTCAATTGCCCAATTATGACAAAATGTCAACAAGCAGATTCTGAGCACTAAATATCAGCAAATAATCAGTTATATCTCAATTGTCCAATTATGACAAAATGTCAACAAACAGATTCTGAGCACTAAATATCAGCAAATAATCAGTTATATCTCGAAAGAGCGCTCTGGTAGTTAATGAGTCATAATAACTATGTTTCCAACCTTACCCTTGATCTCATCAAGTCCCGCTTCTCTAAATTTCACTATCTTTTCTTTTCGTGAATACTGCCTAACTATAAGAAATAATGAATGTGTAACATGATATTAAAGTAGAAGAAAAAATTAAAATTAAATTGCTTACAATCTTCGGGATCTTACCGTGTCTGGGTAGCCGATTTCAATGAAACTTTTTCTAGTGTTTCTACATCGAAAAATAGTAGTTACATGTCCGAGCGTTCATGCCAATGAGCCTCATGAGCAAAAAAAAAAAAAGAATCAAAATTGGCCAAAAATTGCGTTCACAAAGCTGCCACTGCTCCTATCTCCCTTAATCAATTTCACTGAAATTTTCAGTGATGATTGTACATCATGTGTATTGGAGTTTGCCCAAATTAACCCCAGGATGCCCAGAATAAAATATTCAATGTGAGGGTTTACTTTGCCACTATGAAGGGCTAAAATCAACTACATGATGTATTAATCGATAAATGTTTTTCAAACTTTGATTTCTCTCTCAAAAACCCTTATATTATCGAGTATTTCAGATTTTCCAAAAGTGGAGTTTTTCTTAAAAAAATAAATATATTCTGTACTCATTCATTTATTTATTGTTAGAAAATTTCATAATAATTCAAAAATACTAAAAAATATCCTAATTTTATGCTCGAGGAGACTTATTGTTAGGTCAAATGGCAGTAAAATCGTTCTGCGTTATCGCTTGAAAATTACGTTTAAGATAAACGCCATTTTTGGAAACAAGCATGTAAGTTGCTTTATTGAAATCTGAAATACTCAATAATATGAGGGTTTTTTGAGGTGAGAAATTAAAGTTTTAAACCATTTATGAGGAATTTTTTGGAGGTTGTTGTGAGCGTGCTGTATTTAAGAAAAGACACAGAGCTGTTGTCCACTCACGAGTTTATTTTGCAAAGCCAGCTTTCAGTCTAATGAGACCATCTTCAGTGCTAACTCTACAATTGACAGGTAACAGTTAATAAAAATATGTGCATACAAAATAAAATAAATAAAATATATATATTAATTAACTACAGGATGTATTAATCGATAAATAGTTTCAATAAAAGACACAGAGCTGTTTTCCACTCACTAGTTTATTTAGCAAAGCCAGCTTTCAGTCTAATTAGACCATCTTCAGTGCTAACTCTACAATTGACAGGTAACAGTTAATAAAAATATGTGCATACAAAATAAAATAAATAAAATATATATATTAATTAACTACAGGATGTATTAATCGATAAATAGTTTCAATAAAAGACACAGAGCTGTTTTCCACTCACTAGTTTATTTAGCATAGCCAGCTTTCAGTCTAATTAGACCATCTTCAGTGCTAACTCTACAATTGACAGATAAAAGTTAATAAAAATATGTGCATACAAAATAAAATAAATAAAATATATATATTAATTAACTACAGGATGTATTAATCGATAAATAGTTTCAATAAAAGACACAGAGCTGTTTTCCACTCACTAGTTTATTTAGCATAGCCAGCTTTCAGTCTAATTAGACCATCTTCAGTGCTAACTCTACAATTGACAGGTAACAGTTAATAAAAATATGTGCATACAAAATAAAATAAATAAAATATATATATATATTAATTAACTACAGGATGTATTAATCGATAAATAGTTTCAATAAAAGACACAGAGCTGTTTTCCACTCACTAGTTTATTTAGCATAGCCAGCTTTCAGTCTAATTAGACCATCTTCAGTGCTAACTCTACAATTGACAGGTAACAGTTAATAAAAATATGTGCATACAAAATAAAATAAATAAAATATATATATTAATTAACTACAGGATGTATTAATCGATAAATAGTTTCAATAAAAGACACAGAGCTGTTTTCCACTCACTAGTTTATTTAGCATAGCCAGCTTTCAGTCTAATTAGACCATCTTCAGTGCTAACTCTACAATTGACAGGTAACAGTTAATAAAAATATGTGCATACAAAATAAAATAAATAAAATATATATATTAATTAACTACAGGATGTATTAATCGATAAATAGTTTCAATAAAAGACACAGAGCTGTTTTCCACTCACTAGTTTATTTAGCAAAGCCAGCTTTCAGTCTAATGAGACCATCTTCAGTGCTAACTCTACAATTGACAGGTAACAGTTAATAAAAATATGTGCATACGAAATAAAATATATATATAAATTAACTACAGGATGTATTAATCGATAAATAGTTTCAATAAAAGACACAGAGCTGTTTTCCACTCACTAGTTTATTTAGCATAGCCAGCTTTCAGTCTAATTAGACCATCTTCAGTGCTAACTCTACAATTGACAGGTAACAGTTAATAAAAATATGTGCATACAAAATAAAATAAATAAAATATATATATTAATTAACTACAGGATGTATTAATCGATAAATAGTTTCAATAAAAGACACAGAGCTGTTTTCCACTCACTAGTTTATTTAGCATAGCCAGCTTTCAGTCTAATTAGACCATCTTCAGTGCTAACTCTAAAATTGACAGGTAACACTTAATAAAAATATGTGCATACAAAATAAAATAAATAAAATATATATATTAATTAACTACAGGATGTATTAATCGACAAATAGTTTCAATAAAAGACACAGAGCTGTTTTCCACTCACTAGTTTATTTAGCAAAGCCAGCTTTCAGTCTAATGAGACCATCTTCAGTGCTAACTCTACAATTGACAGGTAACAGTTAATAAAAATATGTGCATACAAAATAAAATAAATAAAATATATATATTAATTAACTACAGGATGTATTAATCGATAAATAGTTTCAATAAAAGACACAGAGCTGTTTTCCACTCACTATTTCATTTAGCATAGCCAGCTTTCAGTCTAATTAGACCATCTTCAGTGCTAACTCTACAATTGACAGGTAACAGTTAATAAAAATATGTGCATACAAAATAAAATAAATAAAATATATATATTAATTAACTACAGGATGTATTAATCGATAAATAGTTTCAATAAAAGACACAGAGCTGTTTTCCACTCACTAGTTTATTTAGCATAGCCAGCTTTCCGTCTAATGAGACCATCTTCAGTGCTAACTCTACAATTGACAGGTAACAGTTAATAAAAATATGTGCATACAAAATAAAATAAATAAAATATATATATTAATTAACTACAGGATGTATTAATCGATAAATAGTTTCAATAAAAGACACAGAGCTGTTGTCCACTCACGAGTTTATTTAGCATAGCCAGCTTTCAGTCTAATTAGACCATCTTCAGTGCTAACTCTACAATTGACAGGTAACAGTTAATAAAAATATGTGCATACAAAATAAAATAAATAAAATATATATATTAATTAACTACAGGATGTATTAATC
The DNA here is from genome assembly GCA_963662175.1 of Aradus depressus. Taxonomy (NCBI): domain Eukaryota; kingdom Metazoa; phylum Arthropoda; class Insecta; order Hemiptera; family Aradidae; genus Aradus; species Aradus depressus. The sequence goes on along the minus strand of OY759226.1, from coordinate 22,961,007 downwards.
GATAAATAGTTTCAATAAAAGACACAGAGCTGTTGTCCACTCACGAGTTTATTTAGCATAGCCAGCTTTCAGTCTAATTAGACCATCTTCAGTGCTAACTCTACAATTGACAGGTAACAGTTAATAAAAATATGTGCATACAAAATAAAATAAATAAAATATATATATTAATTAACTACAGGATGTATTAATCGATAAATAGTTTCAATAAAAGACACAGAGCTGTTTTCCACTCACTAGTTTATTTAGCAAAGCCAGCTTTCAGTCTAATTAGACCATCTTCAGTGCTAACTCTACAATTGACAGGTAACAGTTAATAAAAATATGTGCATACAAAATAAAATAAATAAAATATATATATTAATTAACTACAGGATGTATTAATCGATAAATAGTTTCAATAAAAGACACAGAGCTGTTTTCCACTCACTAGTTTATTTAGCATAGCCAACTTTCCGTCTAATTAGACCATCTTCAGTGCTAACTCTACAGTTGACAGGTAACAGTTAATAAAAATATGTGCATACAAAATAAAATAAATAAAATATATATATTAATTAACTACAGGATGTATTAATCGATAAATAGTTTCAATAAAAGACACAGAGCTGTTTTCCACTCACTAGTTTATTTAGCATAGCCAGCTTTCAGTCTAATTAGACCATCTTCAGTGCTAACTCTACAATTGACAGGTAACAGTTAATAAAAATATGTGCATACAAAATAAAATAAATAAAATATATATATTAATTAACTACAGGATGTATTAATCGATAAATAGTTTCAATAAAAGACACAGAGCTGTTTTCCACTCACTAGTTTATTTAGCATAGCCAGCTTTCAGTCTAATTAGACCATCGTCAGTGCTAACTCTACAATTGACAGGTAACAGTTAATAAAAATATGTGCATACAAAATAAAATAAATAAAATATATATATTAATTAACTACAGGATGTATTAATCGATAAATAGTTTCAATAAAAGACACAGAGCTGTTTTCCACTCACTAGTTTATTTAGCATAGCCAGCTTTCAGTCTAATTAGACCATCTTCAGTGCTAACTCTACAATTGACAGGTAACAGTTAATAAAAATATGTGCATACAAAATAAAATAAATAAAATATATATATTAATTAACTACAGGATGTATTAATCGATAAATAGTTTCAATAAAAGACACAGAGCTGTTTTCCACTCACTAGTTTATTTAGCATAGCCAGCTTTCAGTCTAATTAGACCATCTTCAGTGCTAACTCTACAATTGACAGGTAACAGTTAATAAAAATATGTGCATACAAAATAAAATAAATAAAATATATATATTAATTAACTACAGGATGTATTAATCGATAAATAGTTTCAATAAAAGACACAGAGCTGTTTTCCACTCACTAGTTTATTTAGCATAGCCAGCTTTCAGTCTAATTAGACCATCTTCAGTGCTAACTCTACAATTGACAGATAAAAGTTAATAAAAATATGTGTATACAAAATTAAAAATATATATATATATTTTTTTTTTAAATTAATATATATATATTTAAAAAAAATTAATTTATTTAATTATTAATTAAATATTTATTTAATTAATATATATATATATATATATATATATTATAACCATCTCCCTCCCTGTGTGAGTGCAAATCACGTAATTAATAAAATAAATAAAATTGAGATCGAAAAATTATTAAATTTGAAAATTATTTAAATCGCGACTTTAATTAAACAATGCCTGAATAGCTGAAAGCACTCCCACGGGAAGAACGGTTACAAGATCCTAACGGTTAGTTGACATCAGTAATTAACAATAATTAATTACTGTTGTCAACCAGAAGAAGCATGAGTGGGGGGGGGGGGGGGGGGGGGGAAATGAAATGAATCAAACCTATAACTTTAACATATTTATTTTAATGAGAACATATTTACAAAACAACAATTGAATATATATAATTTGGCCGTGTGTCTGAAGGACTGAATTATAACTTAATTACGAGGTACCTCGATACGATATCCATGGCGAATGACGGCGTGATCACCCTTTCTGGACTTCCCGTAGAAATCGTCTATTCACATAGTCCCTGAAGATCTGCGTAGTTTCGAGGGCACACCAGAAGTTACACCCCCACTGACTTTGCACCGTCCAAGATCAAAGTGTGTCTCTACGACTAATTCACATATTCAAACTGATATTACTTATAGAAAAGATACGTGGTGATCACCCAAGACATGAACGAAGAAAGTTAATTTCACATATTCTAACTGATATTACATATAGAAAAGATACGTGGTGATCACCCAAGACATGAGCGACGAATGAGTAAAACGGGGAGTGGCTTCCGATATCCGACCGTGGTAGGGGACAGTTCTCCAGGCTTGATTGGTCGTCGGACTCCGCCCATTTTATTTCCAGCCAATCGCATATTACCAATTAACATCTGCCTCTAGTTGTGTGAAAACCTGGAGTAAGAAAAAAAACCTTTACTGCTTATTCCTTATACACCGGATGTAGACAATTATCTTGGCTTCCTTTCCATTGTGTCTCTATTATTCTTTATTTTCCGCTCCCAGCGATCGCGATTCTCTCGCAGGCATCATTGGTTCCGAGCATTATCTTCCAAATGCAATTCTCGTTTATTCAACACCACACAACCCATACTTTGCTCCTAGCGATCGCGATCCTCTCATAGACATCGCCAGTTCTGAGCATTATCTATAGGGTAGACATGCTACAATATCCCCCGTTCCCGTTAAAATAAAATATGTCGGCTAAATGACCATTGGAAGTCACATATTTTATTAGTTTCACTTAACACTTGCTCGTTCACTGAGCATATACACTTAACCAAATACTCAGGTATCGACCTCATTATCATGCGTGACCAAAACATGATTTTAAATTTCCTTTCGAATCGGCATGGCTTGCCTATGCATGCGTGACCAAAGCATGATTTTACTTTACGCTGTACTTCTTGGAGTTAACCCTCTCCATTGGCAAATAACGATGATTCTATTTCTAGCATACATTCACTGACTAGTTAAAACATCCAAAAAGGCCCCACGCCTCGACAATGTTTCAACTGAATTCCCATATACCTAATCCGCTTCAACAAAAAATTTGGGTTGACCAAACCCTAACCATATGCCTCCTTAGGCCTTCGACAGGTATTTACCTTCTGCCGGAACGACGACGAAATATAAAATAGAAAAATAAGCCCACTCAAATCCCATCTCAGTTTCATAAATATATGTAAATTCCGGCATCCGCATTAATCAAGTAGCGAAACCCTTTCTTCAGTTCAACAGTCAGTTCATGGCATAAAAAATAATTAAGCAACTCCCGCCCCTTTAAATGGATTCTACAAGCATCAATGGAGTGGCCCCTTCTCCGTGTGTACGATAATTAAATATTCAATTCTGGGTATCCCCTCCAGTTTATAATATATCTCCCCCTTTAGTCATGTATGCTTCGGCACCTTGCCCTAGGATTTCTTAAATAAAATAACAAAATTGACATTTGACCTACCGTGGTCGACACTGCATCATAATAAGTAAGGTCCATACCTGAATATATGTTACAAATATATTTATAAGGCTCTCATTGGGTTAACATAGCCCATCATGGTCACTAGATAAAATATGGGTCAATGTGACATTTTCAATAGATACACACGGTCTGATACTAATACAAATATTATTTAAAATACAAAACAAAACAGACAAATACAATTGAAAGTACATTTACCATACGTGACTACCTACAAATGTGTGTGCCATCGCCTCGCTGTCAGCCTAGTCATATCTGCTTTACTAATCAAACTCAAATACGTAGGAAATTCCTATGGATGACCAGTCCATATGCCGTCTGCCCCGTCCTACAATTATGTCAATTTAAAAATGAAGCCACAAACCTATCTTACCTTAATTATCCTAACAGTACTAATATATAAAAAAAAATTACTAACACTATTTAAAAAAATATCCTATCACTAAATATAAACAAAAAAATAAAACTAACTTAATATCTAGAATTTAAAAAAAACTAACCCTAACTTATTATCTAAAATTACTATTTACAACCTGGCGATTCACTTTGGAATCTTTGAGCTCGACTAAGGGGGGTATGCTCGATGTTAAGCCCCAGGGGAGTGCCAGAATGTCCCCGTCTGCCTTATCCTATTTACAAAAAAAATAACTAAATAATAAATCCCGTGTCCCCAATAAATGTGTATGTGTGATTCTTTGTGTGTTGTTGTATAATGAGGTGTTGGCCGTTAGTGTAAAATAATAAATAATTCCCAAATAATAAAAATAGTGTCTGTTTTATGTGTGTGTGACTTTGTCTAACTGTTCCTGGGATAGCTGGGGATGGACACCCATAGAGACGTCACAAATCTCTTCCCTGACTCTAGGGCCGCGATCTCGTCTGCAATAATCGCCCCCCTAACTCGGCTGAAGTAAGATCGTTAATCTCAAAGAGAGCCCTAGCGCTTCTCTAGCCTGCTTGTCAATTTATCCGCTAATATACGGCTTCTGTAAGATCGTATAAAAGATTCCTCCTTCCGCTATGTCGCTGCCGAGATGTCCTAAAATAAAAATTTGAGGACTTTCCTTGTCTAAAATCTGGTAAGGTCCTTCCCAGAATAGTAATAATAATATTTTCCTCTTACCGGTGGATATCCGCAGAGATTGTACTAACACCTGATCGCCAATTTCTAACGTAGTCTGTTGGTGTCGTACCTCAAAGTTCTGTTTCTGTCTTTCGGCCTGTTTTTCTGTAAATTTGTAAGTCTGTTGTTGTAGTCCCGAAATGTCAGTTATCCTATTGTCTTTGATGAAGTTCACCTGCGGATGTTCTTCACAAGTGGGGTTGCCATTAGTCGGGTAGCGGATTATGTGGTCATTGTCTGTCGATATGTCTGTTACTTCGTCCTCGTTTCTAAGTAGGACAGAAAACTCCTGCATCAGAGATGATATTCTGACGTCATCTGGGAAAGTTATGTTTTTGTCATTGCCTGTCGGTCTGTCTGTGATTTCGTCCTCTTTTATACTTGATGAATTTACGTGATCTGGGGCAGTCATAGTATTGTCGGGGTATGTTGGTTTGTCGATGGTCTCTTCCTCCTTAGCAGTGATTGGTAAGGATGTCTTTGCTATTGATTCTACGTTAACTGGTGATCTGATATAATGAAATTTGTACTCATAACCTAATCCTTGAAGTGGTCTTCTCGTGCTGATAAAAACTGGTTCCAAACGTCCATTGCCGTGTCTTCCTAAACCGCTACCTTCTTGGTACCCCTGTAGCTTCATCAATGTCAGTCCGTTGTTACTGTCTGTCTTTATCTTTACAGGAGTGGGACATCCATTGTCAATGTTAGTATGTAGGTCAATGTCCCCTGTCAATCTCGTCATCATTTCTGTACCAAGCAAACTGCGTACGTCCCCCTTGAATTTAAATTTACCTCCCCCCATAGTTTTAAGTTTGTTCATCCCACTCCTGCTACTTAGTTTTTTATCAAGTGGTCAACAATTGGTTTCAGGTTGTTAGCCAACTCTCCAAGGGATTGCTTTATTTCTTTCATGTCTGTATTGACATTGTTGTCGGTCACTACCTCCATGTTTCTTACGTTAGGTTTCGACTGGTTATCCCTATAATTAGGTGGTCGATTATAATTCTGATTTGAGTCATAGTAATTACGTGGCCGATCGTAATTTGGATTTGACTGGCGGGAAGGGCCTTGGCTAAATTGATTCCCTCTCTCTTGATTGTAGTGAGAGGTTCCCCGTGCATTCCCAGAATTGTAACGAGGTAGGTCTTGTTTGGGAAAGTTATTGTTTTTCGGAAGACTATCTGGTCGGTACTGTCTTTCCCCGCCTTTCCAAGAACTATCCTTTAATTTACAATCACGTCTAATTATGTTAGTTCCTATCCTAATTATTTGCTCATGTAGTCTCTCAATAGAGATTATTCCCTGGATCCTAACTGAATTTTCGACCGTCTCTCCATAATGTTTGCTTAATAGTTCACATACGTAGCCTTCCGGAATTTTATATGTACTATCCTGGAGTCGTGACACTAATTTTGAAAAATGTTCGCTGGGTGTTTTATCCATATGATCGGCATAGCCTTGGGTATCAAGTTCCCTACGGACTATAACGTCATATTTCTCCCCGCAGAACCTATCTTTGAACGCATTGACGAATTCATCAAAAGAGCGGATACTTCCTGACTTTACAAGGAACCAATCCAGACCCTCGCCCTTTAAATGTGACTTTATAAATTCGTTCAGATTATAAAATTCTCCAATGTGACTATATGCAATTTCTAAATTTGATATGAAATGGTTGGGTAAATCCAACACATTGTTACGGAACGTTACCTTGTTACGTTCGTAATTTTTTATATACGTATTTCGGAAAGTGACGTTACTAGGCTGTTCGCGAGCAAAGGTCTGACCTGTATACCAATCTTTATGTTCTTCAGGGATGGTGAACGTCACTTGGTCATTATGTTTTGGGGTTGAGACCTGATTTTGACCCGAAACAGTATCTATTCTCTTCGAGATATTGGCGAATCTCTTCTCACAATCGGTACGAAAAAGATTTTGGTTCGAATTTATTTCCTCGACCTCCTTATCTAAATGCTGTGTTTCTGACACGATCCCACCTGTAACTTCATGATAACTGACACATACCATGTCCCTAACTTTAGAAGTAGGCTTATCATATCTCTCTTCTGAATTGTCCTGCCTAGATTCAGATTGTACGGTACCCATATTACGTTTAATGGATTCGATATTATTTGCCATTGCCGAAATTTGTTCCTTTATCTCCGAAGTCTGCTGTCCTATCTGTTCCTGCATGGCCTTTCCCTGTTGTCCTAGTCCCGAAATCTGTTCCTGCATGGCCTTTCCCTGTTGTCCTAGTCCCGAAATCTGTTCCTGCATGGCCTTTCCCTGCTGTCCTATCTGTTCCTGCATGGCCTTAAAGATCGCCTCTAGGTCAAATTTAGGATTTTCTACCGGGGACTCCGGGGGCGTACGGATAGTTTTCCTAGACCGTGTCTGTATCGGCTCTAAGTCCGACTTCTCTTTCCCTTCCATTCTGATAAGAAATATATATCAAAACAATTAAATGAATTATACGGGAGGTCTGGTGCTAACCTAATTTCTATGGTGACCTGTCAGATGGCATCACAATACAACAATAGTTATAATATGTAAAATAAATGCCTACTAAATCTACATAAAAAAAAAAAATCAAAAACAAAAAAATAAAATTATTTCAATAAATGATGTCATTCATTGTCCCTACCCTCACCCATCCTTCTTCAGTTTTGATTCTAAATACCGACTTTAAGTGAAAATATAACATTGTGGCCTAATAGGCTGGAATCTACGTTAAAAAGCAAAAAAAAAAAAATTTTAATTAAAAAAAAATTAATTAATTAATAAGGGACCGATTAGTGGGGTTCATTAATTATACTAATTGGCATAATTAATAAACAAATCAAGTCCCTGTTCGGGCGCCAATTAATAACCATCTCCCTCCCTGTGTGAGTGCAAATCACGTAATTAATAAAATAAATAAAATTGAGATCGAAAAATTATTAAATTTGAAAATTATTTAAATCGCGACTTTAATTAAACAATGCCTGAATAGCTGAAAGCACTCCCACGGGAAGAACGGTTACAAGATCCTAACGGTTAGTTGACATCAGTAATTAACAATAATTAATTACTGTTGTCAACCAGAAGAAGCATGAGTGGGGGGGGGAAATGAAATGAATCAAACCTATAACTTTAACATATTTATTTTAATGAGAACATATTTACAAAACAACAATTGAATATATATAATTTGGCCGTGTGTCTGAAGGACTGAATTATAACTTAATTACGAGGTACCTCGATACGATATCCATGGCGAATGACGGCGTGATCACCCTTTCTGGACTTCCCGTAGAAATCGTCTATTCACATAGTCCCTGAAGATCTGCGTAGTTTCGAGGGCACACCAGAAGTTACATCCCCACTGACTTTGCACCGTCCAAGATCAAAGTGTGTCTCTACGACTAATTCACATATTCAAACTGATATTACTTATAGAAAAGATACGTGGTGATCACCCAAGACATGAACGAAGAAAGTTAATTTCACATATTCTAACTGATATTACATATAGAAAAGATACGTGGTGATCACCCAAGACATGAGCGACGAATGAGTAAAACGGGGAGTGGCTTCCGATATCCGACCGTGGTAGGGGACAGTTCTCCAGGCTTGATTGGTCGTCGGACTCCGCCCATTTTATTTCCAGCCAATCGCATATTACCAATTAACATCTGCCTCTAGTTGTGTGAAAACCTGGAGTAAGAAAAAAAACCTTTACTGCTTATTCCTTATACACCGGATGTAGACAATTATCTTGGCTTCCTTTCCATTGTGTCTCTATTATTCTTTATTTTCCGCTCCCAGCGATCGCGATTCTCTCGCAGGCATCATTGGTTCCGAGCATTATCTTCCAAATGCAATTCTCGTTTATTCAACACCACACAACCCATACTTTGCTCCTAGCGATCGCGATCCTCTCATAGACATCGCCAGTTCTGAGCATTATCTATAGGGTAGACATGCTACAATATATATATATATATATATATATATATATATATATATATATATATTAATTAACAAATCTTTTTAGAAAGATTTGGTGTCACAGTTTAGGTCATAAAATAGTCATTAAAAGTATCAAAGTAAATAAAAAAAATTAATAGAAATAAAAGACGTGTTCTTCCCACTGTTTTATTTTATACCAGAACCGGTTTTCGACGCAACAGCGTCATCATCAGTGGTAGAGTAACAAAAATACAAATACTTATATTAAAATACTCTATGATAGATGAACCACTGATGATGACGCTGTTGCGTCGAAAACCGGTTCTGGTATAAAATAAAACAGTGGGAAGACAACGTCTTTTATTTCTATTAGAAATCTCGTCCCACAACATCTTACTATCACATATGAAAAAAAAATTAACATAAATAACAAAAACAATGAATAAAAAAAAAAAAAAAAAAAAAAAAAATATATATATATATATTTATTTATATTTATATATATAAATAAAGTGAAATTTTTTAACTTGTTTTAAGTTTTTTTTTTTTTTTTATTCATTAGTATTCACAATGAACTTCCACAAGATCTCTGGCGAAAACATCTCTAAAAACAATGAAATTTTTAACAAGTCAACAAAGTAAATTCTTAGGTATAAGTAAAACTTTCATTGTTTTTGTTATTTATGATTTTTTTTAATTCACTTTGATACTTTTAATGACTATTTTATGACCTAAACTGTGACACCAAATCTTTCTAAAAAGATTTGTTAATTAATATATATATATATATATATATATATATATATATATATATATATATATATATATATTTATATATATTTATTTTATTTTGTATACACATATTTTTATTTACTCTTATCTGTCAATTGTAGAGTTTTTTTTTTTTTTTTTTTTTTTTTTTTTTTTTTTTTTTTTTTTTCTCTTTTTGGCCTTATTGAACGTGCACATTGGCCATTATTAATTAATATGTTATAAGTCATCAGTGTGTCTTATAAGTCAGTAGTGTGTGTTCTTGTTTGTGTCTGTACGTATGTATGTGTGTTCACAGAGTAATGTTGTTTGTCTTAATGTAGCTGTATAATTCCAAGTATAAGTCGTGTTCTTTGTGTGACAGTATTGTTTGTAAGTTAGCCGGTAGTGGGCAGTCAGACTGTGTTATTGCTCTCCACAATTGATCCCTACCGTTAGTGTATTTGTTGCAAGCCAAGATGATGTGGTTGGCATCCGCTACCGATTCCAAATCACAAGGACATATGGATTCCATCTGGATTCCAATACGTGCCAGGTGATGAGGGGAGTAATTGTGATTGAATCTCAGTCTGCATATTGTGGTGTAAAACTTTCTGGCTTCTGAGAATTTATCATACCAAGGCTTAATTGGGATAAATCTTTGAATGGAGGCATAGAATTTCCCTTTAACATTCATAGAGAACGTATAATCCTGATGCCATATTTTAAAGCACTTCTTTTTATAATGATTTTTTACATCATTACCAGAAATAATCTGTAGGTGTGAATCTTGCAGCCGCGAGGCCTCCCTTGCCCCACGGTCAGCCATTTCATTTCCTTTTAGTCCGCAATGGCCCTTCACCCATACTAGGCTTATCGATCTGCCACTTGTTAATAAATCGAGTAATACATTTAAAGTATCGACAATAAGGAAAGAGGGGTCATTGCCAGGATGTTTCAACCTTTCAAGCACACTTTTGCTATCACTTAGGATGACTGCATTAAGCGTGTCTGATGCATGAATGTCGTGGAGACATTTGTTGATTGCGATCAACTCGGCGGTGAATATGGAAGTCTCTCTATTTAGATTGTATTTGTGGCATACTTCAGATTGTGGGTTATATACAGAGCATCCAACCCCGTCGCTGTTCTTGGAACCATCTGTGTAGAAACTATTATGTCTAGGAAATTTGTTTTTAATTTTCTCTATAAAGTGTATATTGTTAATATGATTAGGTAGGCTGTGGTCATATTTGTATAGATTTGTAAGTATATAGGCGTTATAATTCATAGTTAAGGTTCTATAGTCGAACTGGTATCTAGGAGGAAGTTCTGTTCGGTTAATGAGGGATGAAAAGTATGACAGATCACAGAAGGCATCAACCAATATCGGAGTTTTCTTTTTTGCCCAATATTTTTCCGTTAAAACTCTAGTGGCAACATTGCATATTCTATTTACAATTGGATGGTTATGGATACACAGTCTGTCCACGATGAAGCGAGCTGCCAATAACTTCCTTCTGATATCTAGAGGAAAGTCTCGTGCCTCTACGAGAAGAGCGTTGGTTGGAGTAGAGTTAAGAGCTCCCAGACACGACCTCAGTGCTTTATACTGAATTCTCCCAACCTTTAAGAGGTGTGTGTTAGCTGCATCTCCATACAGAAAACAGCCGTAATCAATCCTAGACAGAATTAACTGTCTGTAAAGCATTAGCGATGTTCTGACATCACTGCCATAGTTCAGACGGTTGATGCATCTCAGCACGTTGAGCGACTGTTCACACTTCTTTATTAATTGCTCAATATGTTGCCTCCACAGCAATTTTTTATCTAATACCATGCCTAAGGTCTTCATGACATTCTCCACACGCAGGTGGTATCCACCCAGTGTAAGAGAAGATGGTAGTGTATACTTTCTATGTCTGGTGAACAATATGATACTGCTTTTGTTTTCAGACAAGGAGAATCCCAGGTCTGAGCACCATCTACTGAATGAAAACATTGCTGAATTTATCTTATTTTTTGCTTCTTGCAGTGTTGGCTCTTGACTGAAAAGAATTATGTCGTCAGCGTACTGAGAAACAGAAGCATCCGAACCTATGGCAGTTTTAAGATCGGCAGTATAGATGTTGAATAACAAGGGGCTCAGAACTGCTCCTTGTGGCAAGCCTACATGAGTTCGTCGTGGCCCATATAGTATGCCGTTATAGCGGATTTTGATGGAACGGAAGGAAAGGAGATTATAGATATGATGGATGAATCTGACTGGCATGTCCATGGCGATCATTTTGTTGACCAATATGTCTATGTTGACGTGGTTGTAAGCATTGGATAAGTCAATATTGGCAACAAGCATATATTGGTTATCTGAGAAACATTTTAAAATGTCAGACACAAAGCCAGATAACGCATCTAGAGTGCTACGCTTCTTTCTAAATCCATTTTGGTATTGTGGGACTTTCATGTTGGCCTCGACCCACCACTCCAGTCTGGCTTTAATAAGACGTTCAAACGTCTTGCCGATACATGCAGACAGGGCTATCGGACGATAGGATTCAGGTAGGGAAGGATCTTTTTTGGGTTTTAATAACGGCACAACTACTTGACAACTCCATTCATCTATACGCGTCTCCTGTGTCCAGACATCGTTTAATACTCTTAATAGAACTGTTTTACTGTTATCTGATAGTTTTGTAAGCATTGGATAATGGATACAATCTTCACCTGGAGAAGTATTTGAGGTAGTTTTAAGTGCAAGAACTAGTTCATTAAAGGAGTAAGGTTCATCTAGATTATTTTTACATGGATGGCTTTTAGGGATGTTGATATGATTTGGTACTATTTCCGGTGTGAAGGAGTTGAGAAATTCAGATACCCATTCTCCTGATGATTTTTTGCAACTATTGTGACCGTGACTGAGAGCCCTTATTCCACTCCAGATCTCCTTAATTGGAGTATTTCTGTTAAATGTGTTACAGAATTCAATCCACTTTTCTTTCTTTTTCTCCTTATATAATTTTTTGCAAAATGCAGAAGCCTGTTTGCAAGCAACAAAAGTGGACGGACTGGGCGTCAGTTTATATTGTTTAAAAGCCGCTATGTTCCTCATTCTGGACCTGTCACACTCCCCATCCCACCAAGGTTTGGGTGGATATCTAGGTTTGCGACCGAGGTAAGGTTTGAATTTAGGAATAGATAGTTCAGCCGCCTTGTTAACGCAATCAACAAAATGTTTATAATTTTTGTAAGGGTCTTTTGATGTGGTCATATTAGAAATGAAATTGTCTGACAGTAGGGCATAGTGATCCCACTGAGCTGCTTTAAGATTCCACTTTTTATTATGATGAATAAGATTCTGACTAGCACGGACACACTTGTCCAGAGACATAAGTAAGCCCATGTGATCAGAACCGAAGGGTTCATCCAACACACCCCATTCAAGCCTTGGTACCAGAGTTGGAGTACAGAGAGAGAGATCAACTGCCGAAGGGCGTCGGTCATGTCTCTGTAAAAGTGTCGGCGATCCGTCATTTAGTATGCAGAGACCCTCTGTGTGCAGTGCATCTATGAGATTTCTACCCTCTACATTGTCATAAGAGCAGCCGAAACTTGTATGGTATGAATTTAAGTCGCCACAAATCAGCATTGGAGGACTTATTGATCTTATTAAAGCAGTCCAGAAATCGGTACTCAGTTTATGTCCGGGTGCGCAGTATACTGATAGCATACTGATATCTGAATTTACTATTTTACAGATAACTCCGCATACTTGAATTCTATCGGTATTAAAACGAGCTTGTAAATTTATGGGTTTATGATAAATATTATTTCTTATTAAAATCGCAGAACCACCGTAACCGTCGTATCTATCTGATCTAATTACGTCATAATTAGAGACAGAGATTGTTTGTGATTTATCAAACCAGGTTTCCGACAAAAATGTTATGTCGATTTTATTTAATTTTAGAAAAGTTTCTAGATAATTTCTATTTGATTGAAACGATCTTATATTTAGCTGTAACATTTTAATCATCTTGATCATTAATATTAGTAAATTTTAGTCAGATAGTAATAATAAAATAAAATAATATAATAAAACAAAATAGACAAAGTAAATAAAATAGACAGAAATTAAGATAGTCATTTTCTAGAACTATCAGCAAAAAAAAAAATATATATATATATATATGTAGATATAAATTCCTATTGCAGATATAGGTATTCTTATTTACTTATATTATTAAAGAAGATGGAGAGTAAGTTGAACCACGTCAAGTACGAGTATGATACAATGTAGATGTAGATAGGTTACCATTAGTATTATTACTGTTGAGGTTTATTTTGAATAGTATCAACAGTATTAGATGTGTTGGGGTCACCAATTGTTGGGGTCACCAATTGTTGGGGGCTTAATTCTAATAATATTAATACCCAACACATTTATTTGGGGACATCAATTTTAATCGAAACAAGCTTGTACAAAGGTTTCTTGAGGACTGACTTGGATGCACCTGTCGGCCGTAAATGGAAGCTGTATGGTGAGTTCCTAAATCCATGTTGGATCCTCCGATACATAGGTCGCTACAATACTCCTTCCTCAGTTACTAAGTAACGACACAAGGCAACCTGACAGCCCCATTTATGGCAAAGAGAAAAAAAAATATATATAGATATTGTAAACAACATAAAACATAGTATACAATGTATAACATAGTGTGTAACATAAAATGTTCAGAAATTGGAAAAACTTATGCGTATAACTTTTCACAACACTTATCTCACTTATCGTCTGGTACGTTTCTCTCTTGCCTGTAGCTCGTCAAGAAAACGTCGTGGGAAATGAACAATTCTGCCACTGCGGGACGACTTTTGTTGCTGATGCTCGGCAAGGGTTGTTGGAGGTATCTTTGTTGTGCTCGTCTTTGGTTGTAATTTTTTCGTGCCCGTACCCTCACTGAACGTGTCACTATGATCTAATCCAGTTACCATTAAATGTGCAGGTTTGAGTCTATCCACAGATATGTTGGTGTCCTTGTTTTTAATTCTAAGGGTGAAATATTTATCTTGTCGAACGATTACCTCAAATGGCCCTTCATATGGTGGTTCCAAAGACTTTTTGACACGATCTACTCGTAAAAATACGTGTGAGCACGATTCCAAAGCCTTATGCCTGAACAGTGATTTGTTGCAAGCTTTACGTGTATCCATTGGTCTTAATTGTGCCATATATTGTTGAAGATCAGACACAAAATTGTCTGTATTCACAGGAAGTGACGATGGATCAAAAAATTCTCCTGGGATTCTTATCGTAGTCCCATAAACCATTTCTGCGATGGAATGTTTCGAACCATCCCTTAGTGCTGTACGCATTCCTAACAAGACTGTAGGCAAACTATCTGTCCATGTCGGATTATTCTGAGCCCTAATTGCGGCTTTTAAAGTCCTGTGTAAGCGCTCCACCTTACCGTTCGATTGCGGATGATAAGGTGTCGTATGCTGTATTTTTGCTCCACATAACGAAGCTAAATTGGTAAAAAGTTCACTAACAAACTGTCGGCCTTGGTCAGTTACTATGGAAGCTGGCGCTCCAAACCTTGCGATCCAATTACTATAAAATAACTTTGCAATTGTTTCTGCAGTATTATTAGCCATAGGAATTACTTCCATCCAACTCGTAAATCGGTCGATACAGGTCATGCAGTAAATATTTCCTTGTGAGGGTGGCAATGGCCCAATGACGTCCACATGAACGACACTAAATCGTCCATCCGGTGGTTCGAACGTCCCTATTTCTGACCTTGTATGGCGTGACACTTTGTTGCGTTGACAACTCAAGCAACTTTGAGTCCATTTTCTAATATCATTTTTGATGGCTGGCCATATGAATTTTGACGTTATTTGTTTCACTGTTGTTTTGACTCCTGGATGTGCCAAATTATGGATTTGCTTAAATATTTCGTAGCGAAACGCTTCTGGGATGTAGGGTCGGATATTGTGCGTAGCTACATCGCACCAGAGAGGCTTTTTTGACATTATGTTGCATTGTTTCATATTTAAACTGGAGTCTTGTAATAATGTTGGTAATTCCTGATCATTTTCTTGATTGCGAGCAATTTCTTCATAGTCAATTACTGAAACTTCTTCAAGTCTTGAAAACGTGTCGGCCACTATGTTAGCTTTTCCACTAATATGTCGAATGTCGGTTGTAAACTGCGAAATATATTGTAAGTGGCGTAATTGACGTGGCGATGCTTTATCATTTTTCTGGAAGAATGCATATGTAATAGGCTTATGATCGGTAAATATTGTAAATGTTTGTGCCTCCAGTAGATGCTTAAATTGTTTAATTGCCAAATAAATTGCTAATAATTCCTTGTCGTAAGCACTATAGGCTTTTTGAGCATCATTTAATTTTTTGGAATAAAAAGCGATAGGTTTCCATCCGGATTGTTCGTGCTGCTGTAATACAGCTCCCACTGCTATATCAGACGCATCAGTAAAAACCGCCAGCGGAAATCGTGAATCTGGAAAAGTTAGGAGTGTAGCATCTACTAAATCATCTTTACAGCGTTCAAATTGGTGTATAGCCTCCTCAGTCCAGACTATTTTAGTTTTATCATTTTTCTTGGAACCTTTTAAGTAGTCATGAAGGATAGCCTGAGTTTCCGCTGCATTTCTTATATATCGTCTATAAAAGTTAATGACACCTAGAAATGCACGAAGTTGTTGTACTGTCTCTGGTAATTTAAAATCTCTGATTGCCTTTACCTTCTCAGGTACTGGTCTGGAACCATCTTGCGTGATCAAGTAGCCCAAAAATTGTAATTCTTCAACACCTAACTCTGATTTTGAAGCATTAATGCGGAGACCAAAACGTTGTAGTCGTTCAAAAATAAGACGAAGATGTTCACAGTGTTCTTCTTCCGTAGCTGAAGCGACCAGGATGTCATCCATGAACGGAAAAACAAAATCCAAACCATGAAACACTGTGTTAATAAATCGTTGGAAGGTGGAAGGGGCATTCCTGAGACCAAAACTCATAACGTTGAATTCGTATAAACCAAAAGGTGTAATTATAGCCGTTTTGCTTTTGTCTTCCTCTGCTATCGGAATTTGGTAGTATGCTTTATGTAAATCTATTTTAGAAAAAATAGTAGCTCCATTTAATATGTGATGGAAGTCTTCTATGCGAGGTATAGGATATCTATCTGGTACGGTCTTGGCATTTAATAAGCGATAATCACCACAAGGACGGATAGATCCATCTTTTTTATCAACTACATGTAACGGACTTGCCCATTCTGAACTCGATGGTCGGATAATATTTTGATCCAACATAAATTGAAATTCCCGTTTGGCCTGTTGTAATCGTTTAGGAGCGAGAGGTCTTGCCTTACAATGCACTGGAGATCCTGTGGTGGTGATATAGTGTTGAATATTATGTTTCGTGTGATTGGGCGAAAATGATGGCTTCGTTAATTCAGGGTATAAGGTGAACAGATGTGCAAACTTTGCTTGAGACTTATTTATTGTGCTAATGACTTCGTTTCCTGATACAGCCAGTACACTACCTGAAGTGCTAAGTTTAGTGACTGCATCAATTAATCTATGTTTATGTAAGTCAATCAATAAGTTAAAATGATTCAAGAAATCTGCACCAATTATCCCTCGAGTTATGTCAGCTTTTATAAATAACCACCTAAATTCACGACGAAGTCCTAGATCCAGTGTCAGTAATGTGACGCCGTAGGTAGGTATGGACGTGCCGTTTGCAGCATATAATTTAAAGTTAGAAGATGTAATTTTATCTGTAGCCTTGGCTGGAATTAAAGAAATATCGGCTCCACTGTCAATAAGAAATCGCCCACCCGTTTTTTTGTCATTAACAAATAAGCGGAAATTTCGACGATTTTCAATATTATCTGCAATAGAGCTCGTCGCAATCTCTACTGCAGGTTGGAGTTTTCCTGACTTTTCCAGGCGCATGGTTGACGACATTTATCAGGGTAGCATTTTTTTCCAAACTGGAAATGAAAAAAACAATATTTACCCTGTGGGTCAAATCGTTTTCTGGGTTTGCTAGTACCACGGTTGCGACTGTGGTCTCGGTGGTGAGAACGAGACCGACCGGAGATTTCATTTATTTGTAACTCGAGGCTTGAAATTTTAGTTGACAATTCTTGAATTAGAGCATCTTGACTGGGTCTACTATCAGCACTACATATGTCTCTATGTGGGTTCATTTCCACAATTTTGTCAGCTATAATGGCTATTTTGTCTAAAGTTTCCTCACTAACAATGAGAACATTCTTTATAGAATCTGGGAGTTTTTCTAACCAGAGTGTTTTTAAAACTGTGTCAGAAATATCAGTACCAGCCAGGTTCCGCATTTTTCTCAATAATTGACTAGGCCTCATATCTCCGAGATCTAATCCCGTAATTAATTTCTTAATCTTACATTGTTCACTTTCTTTAAAAATATTAAGAAGTGTTTCCTTAGCTCTAGTATATTTATTTGTAGCAGTCCCTTGAATGATATCCCAAATGTTTTCTATATACTTCGGATCCATTTGTGATACCACATAATTAAATTTTGTTTCCTCCGATGTAATTTTATTAATATTAAATTGTGCTTCAATTTGGTAAAACCATATTTCAGGTTTTTGTTGCCAAAAAGGGGGAATTTTAATGCTAACCTTACTTGCTTCGAGGTTGTGGCTCGCTTCGGCCATGTTAGGAAAATGTGCTTCTGCACCGGTCCCACTTTCACTTGTAGACATTTTACACTACTTACTTGAAATATCACTATAAATAATGTTGAACAGTTCAATACGGGGTCACCAATTGTTGGGGTCACCAATTGTTGGGGTCACCAATTGTTGGGGGCTTAATTCTAATAATATTAATACCCAACACATTTATTTGGGGACATCAATTTTAATCGAAACAAGCTTGTACAAAGGTTTCTTGAGGACTGACTTGGATGCACCTGTCGGCCGTAAATGGAAGCTGTATGGTGAGTTCCTAAATCCATGTTGGATCCTCCGATACATAGGTCGCTACAGATGTATTATTTGAATCAGTTATTTGTTTTGTTTCTGAGTTAATTTTAGAATCATTCTTAGTACTTGAAATTATTTCTTCAAGATTGTAAGTTATACATTTTAATATTTCTTTTTTATTGTTAGGAGTGTTGTTAATTTTATTAATTAAGTGTAATATATACTGTAGATCTTTATCAGAAGTATTTTGGCTCAGTTTGTCTGTCTGTGTATTGTGTTGTGTTGTAGTTTGTCTGTCAGTCTGTTTGTTTTGTGTTTCAGATTTCTTTAAATTAATTTTATTTTCTGAACTATTTTGTTCATTATTTTCATAGCTGAATGTTTTAGATCTCAAAGAATCTTGAAATTGTTTAGACAAAGGTTCTTTGTCTAATTTAGGTTTTGTTAATTTTTTTACGTGTTTATTTCTTATTAAATGTGAAGAATTAGGTGTAATTTCTGGTAATTCGGGAAATTCTTCGCCGCTAAGTACCTCAAATCTGTTTTTAGTGATGGTGGCAAATGAGCTATTATTGATTATTTTATGTTTTATATTTTTATTGTGGGTAATTTTAACTGGGCAATCTCTGTAGGTTGAACGATGTTCACCACCACAGTGCACACAGGTAGGTAGTGTAGCTTCTGCTACCGTACATTCTTTGATATTGTGATTTCCTAGACAGTGTTCGCATCTCACTTCACTACGACACTGGTCCTCGGCATGCCTAAAGCGTAGACATTTCCTACATTGCCTAACAGATGGTATGTAAGGATCAACTTTACATCTTGCACCATATAAAGTTACGTATTGAGGTAAAATTTGACTCTCAAAATCAACAAAGCAAACTGGTAATTTTTCTACAGCTAGTTGGTTGTTAATATACTTTTTCCTAGTCAAACGTCTAACGGTGCTCGGGGCGAATGGAGAAACAAGTTCAGTTAGTATTTCGTTATCTTCCAGCTCTACATCGACATCTCTAATAACTCCAGTACATTGTACCCGGAAGTTAGGGATATAAGCTGTAATTTCCCTCTGTTTAAGTATTTCCAAATTTAATAAATCGTTTGCCGCTTGTGGGGTACTGGTTATTATTTTTATTCGGTTCAGTCCTGTTACTGCAATGTCAACAATAACATTTTTATGCCCAGTTGATGATTGAAACAACCATTTACCTAGGGCCATTCTATGTATTTTTCCTAGATTCCCTCTGTTACCCTCTAAATTTACAACGTAGGGGCCTTTATCAGAGTTACGGTATCTATTTTTTAAAGCTTTTTTAATATATTCAGACTTGTTATTAAACAACTGACTAGGATTAGTGTTAGACTCATAAACATGAACCTTGCTTGAGTTATTAGAAACGGTATCCGCAGATCTTTTTTGACCACGAACAGATTCATTTGAATAAGTTTGAGTTACATTCGTCATAGTTGGTGGTTGCTCCACCTCCATGTTATTCACAATTTCACATTTATTAGGATCTATGTTAGTAGGGTTATCATTCCCTCCAATACCACACAACTTATCTGTCTGTAGAATTGTTGACGGGGGCCCAGGGCCCCCGCTGCTTGTTGACATTTCTAACCACAAACTATAATTTTCTGCAACACTGCAGAAGAATTTATCACAATCAAAGAAACAAAAAAAAAAATTAAAATTAAAATTAAAAATAAATTAATTGAAAATAACAATAAAACTAATTAATATGAAAATAATATAAAATAAAAGAAGAAAAAAGAATGAAAATAATATAAAAACAAAAAAGAAAAAATATATATAACAAAACTAGAGTAAAGAGCAGAGACACTTTTTATATTGATGTGAACAGTTTGGAGTCCAAACAACAACTGGATTGTAGAGTTATCACTGAAGATGGTCTAATTAGACTGAAAGCTGGCTTTGCTAAATAAACTAGTGAGTGGAAAACAGCTCTGTGTCTTTTATGAAACTATTTATCGATTAATACATCCTGTAGTTGATTTTTAGCCCTCCACAGTGGCTGAGTAAACCCTCATATTGAATATTTTATTCTGGACATCCTGGGGTTAATTTGGACAAACCCTATTTTTTTTATTTTTTTTTTTTTTTTGCATTGGAGGGGGAAATGCTGTGACGCACATCCAGGGAAGGTAGCCCTGGATAGTGTGGGACTCGAGACGATTCACCATCACCATACCCACTAAAACCCCCTCCTTGCCGATCCTGATTCCCTTCCGCGGGACTGACGGTCTGTCATTACTTCGCGGAAGGGAGGAAGGGTGGCTGGTAACGCCTCTTCTTCGGTTTTATTACCGCTACTGTTCCTTGTCAGCCCTCTCCAGAAGGGCCAACCCGCCCATGATGAGCGCTGCAAAATCGCAGCCTTCATCCCACGACTCCTGGGAGCGCAGCATAGCGTCCACGTAACTGGTAGCAGTCAGCGGACAAACCCCTATACACGTGTGAAATAATACAATACCGTCTGTTGAGTTCTTGTCTTTTGAGTTTAGTGTGTGGATTCCAGGTTAGTCACAATCAGTTACGGTTTAATACATTGGGGCTCATGTAGCTCGAGTATTAATATTTTCAGACTTCAGGAAAAAGCATTAACAATTATAAACAATACTACTCAAAGAACAAGCTGCAGAGAAATATTTAAACTATTTAAAATCCTGCCTTTGCCATCGCTGTTTATATTTGAAACATTAATGGTTATTAGGAAAAATATAAATATTTTCCCTCTCAACAATACTAGCCATGATTACGATACCAGGAAGAAAGAAGACTTTCGAATAACTAAACATTGCTCTTCTCTTTTTGAAAAAGTATAACTCATAAAGGAATTAATTTATTTAATGCCCTTCCCCAATTCTTAAAGTCAATAGATACAATAAAAAAATTTAAATTTCAACTAAAAATGTTTATGTTAGAGAAAACCCTTTACACGGAAACGGAATTTTATTCTCATTGTTCGAAAAGAATAATATAATCACAATAAAGAATCGTGTTTTATATCCAAAAACATTATTTGATACAAAGCTTTCATTTTTATTTTTTGGGCAGAGTTCCTCCACATCTTAAAGGTCAGTCCCATGTACGTTATTGTGTTATTTATTCATTTATATTTTTTTTATTTATTTAGACTTTTTTATACATTCATTTATAATTGATTACTCTATATATATATATATATATATATATATATATAATTTTTCATATATTGTTATAGTTACATTGTTTTGTTTCTTTTCTATATCTCGCACATTGGGACCTGATGAAGGGACGTAAGAACGTCCCGAAACATCGTTGGGATAAAGACACTTCCTGTTGGGTTTGGGTACAGGTTAAATGAGAACTTGGAGTAGAACAAGAGATATATTTATTTGGACAACACCCTTATTACAAAACCGCGTGGTAACGAACACAAAGTCAGTTGTTCAATAATAAGTCCCATACCGCGTGGGAACTACACAAGTCACTCACTTACTGTGCTTGGTAACAGACGACTCACTTTATACCCGCGTGGTAATAAACAACTCACTTCCGCATGGTAACTAACGACTCACCTTATACCCGCGTGGTAATAAGGACGAATCCATTCCGCACACCGCGTGCTGGCTCGACCCAGACTCTCAGTCCACCCCGCGTGGTGACCAACTGGTCCCTCTCGTTGTTAAGAGACGACTCACTGTATACCCGCGTGGTAACAGCCAACTCAACCAACTCAGTCCACCCCGCGTGGTGCCCAACTGGTCCCTCTCGTTGTTAAGAGACGACTCACTTTATACCCGCGTGGTAACAGCCAACTCAACCAACTCAGTCCACCCCGCGTGGTGCCCAACTGCTTACTGACTCATGTAGTTCAAGAGTCCCGCCGACTCCTATCGATTGTCTCGGCGTGTTCCCGAATTCACCCACACTCAACTCGCGACTTAACACTTCCGAAGAGTTTTTTTTGAAAAATAGTTATCATAATTTTTATTAAATTAAAAAATGTGTCTACTTATTGTAAACTTATCATGTATTAATTTTGTTTATGTACTCATATATTATTAAGTATTTATTTGTTCAGTTTTTATCAATTTAATTTTACTTTTTTTTAACAGTTTTGTTATTTCTCTAATCATAGGTGTATTAGACTCAAGTAGTTATAAACCTAATTTATAAGCTATCTTAATGTATAAATTCTTTTGACGTATCCTATTACCATGTATTGGTTTAACGGAAATAAATTTATTATTATTATTATTAGTCTGATGTCTAAGTAGAACCCAAGGTACCGTACGTTGTTGGAGACTGGAATGAGGGCATTGTTCATGGATAGTGGGGGACAGTTTTGCCTTCGAAGAGTAAAGGTAACTTATACACATTTTCCTTGATGATCTCTCCATAGTTGTCACCATCTGGAGATCTCAACTATCTAGTGGCTCTAGCAGAGGCTTGGGAATGCGTCTTTGCAGGATAGGTTCGACAAACAAATACCTGCTACCAGGGCCTTGTAACGAGTATTGGCCGCCCGTGTGCAGAAAACAATAACGCCCCCCCCCCTCCATAATTAAAATACCAGAATGTTTTTATGTTTTTCCATTTTACATTTTGAATAAGTTAATAATTTTTATTTTCCAAATAAATAATTGAGCAAGGAAATTAATAATATTTTCTAAGTTGAGGAACGCGGACATTTTGTGGAATTTGTAATAAATAAATAAAACAATAATATTATGTTTTGGAAGCGTTACGTTGACGATATTTTGATACTTTTTAACGGGACAGAAAGGCAAATTAATTTATTTTTCGATCATGTAAACAAAGTTCACAATAATATAAAATTCACGTTGGAAATATGAGGTCAAACCATAAATTATCTGGACTTGGAGATCAAAATTAATAACAACAAATTCGAATTTAGCATTCACAGAAAACCGACAACAGATACTGTTATACACCCATCTTCTAACTGTCCTTCCAGTTTCAAATACGCGGCCTTTTATTCGTTGTTCCACAGAGCTTACACAATTCCAATGAGCCAACAATCAAAATATAAAGAAATCAAGATCATTAAGGAAATAGCCAAAAACAATAGCTACCCACAAAAAACAATAAATAAAATTGAAAAGAGGGTCAAAACTCATAATTTTAGGAATAAACTGACCAAACTAAAAAAATTAAATAAAGACTCCACTAATAGATGGGTCAGCTTAACCTATTACGGAAAAATTTCAGAGAAAGTAGGTAAATTGTTAAAAAAATAAGGTTTTAATATCGGGTTTAAAACTATCGATCCCATAAGCCAGTGCTTAGAGAGAGGTAGGGACAAAACCGATATTGAGAATAAAAGCGGAGTTTACCGCTTAGAGTGCGCGACGTGCAGTCAATTATACATTGGACAGACGGGACGTCGTTTTAAAGACAGGATCAAGGAACACACAGCCGAAATAAAAAACCGAGGCAACCGTTCTACATTCGCGACTCACATTATCGACAATAGCCCCACTTTTGACCCATCTACAGGCATAAAATATCTCCATTGTTGCTCTAAAAGCAGGCTACTTAATAGCCTAGAACAATTAGAAATAAATAAAGCTACCAAAAGGAACATTTGTATGAATGACCAAATTTATTTTAACTATTCCCCTTTGCTATCACCCTGAACCGGTTCTATTTCCACATATACCTATGTTTGTTATTATCTGTTATTATTACAGGTTTCCATATATATGTTATTATCTGTTATGTTTTTTATTTTTATTTTTTACTTATTAGTCAAAAGATGTTATTTTATGTAAATTAAGAAAAATTAGTGTTTTGTCAAATATTTCATGATGTAGCTAACGGTTAAGCCGGGGGATTCCCTAATTGAAGTGGCACCTTTCACCAGAGAGGTATTGGAGGGGTCGCACTCTGCAAACTAACTTAGTTCATAATTAGACCTGACGATGGTGTGAAGCCGAAACCGGTAGTTGTATTTTTATAAATATCTTTAGTGGAATAGACAACATTTCACAAAATAAGCGTGTTTTATTTTTTTAATAATATGTGTCACGACTACTAGATTTTAGATTTTATTTTCAAAATCATATTAAACATTATAATAAACTGCATAATAATTACATACTTAAAGTGATAAACATGGCAAATCCAAGCCTTCCCAAGGCCCTAGCTACAGAGGTTATTAAAAGGAATGTGCTCTGGTACCGATGGATAAATAACTATATCTCGGACTACAGTCTGTTAATAACATCGAGATATGGAACACACAGTTATCAAATATACGGAATAGTTTGAAAGAGCATTATTGCAATCAGTTCAGGGAGGAAATTAAAAACTCAGATCGGAACTTGCTAGGTAGGAAACTGAAGTTCCACGATTCAGTTAATAGTTACTTTCAGAGTGACCTACCATTGTCAAGTATTAGATTAATAATTAAACTTAGAGGTGAACTGTTGCATCTAAGCTATACACCTATCAATCAATATACCTCCGAAGATAGGCACTTTGTATGCCCAATGTGTTACAGCCCCATGTAAAGAAGATCTACATCACCTCCTCATTACCTGCCCCAAATATCATGATTTAAAAAATAAAATATTTAAAAACACCATAGATACCTCATTTATGTTGGAATTATTAAATGGTAAAGATTGGCAACTACTGGTAAATTATTGCAAAAAGGCTTACGATTTCAGAAACTGTGAATTAAATAAATAAATAGAAACAAAGATATATTTATTATTTTATTTTCATTTGTATTTTAGAAAGAACAATTTTTCTTCGACTTTTTTTTTTGCCTGTAAGCGGTGGCCCCCGACACCCACCATGCACCAGGCCCCCGGGAGGAATCGTTACGCCACTGATAAAAAGTCACATTATTGTATTTATGTTTTGTATGTAATTTTCTATTATGTTAATAAAGACTTTACTACTATTAAACATAATTATTACCTATGTACATAATAGGTAATAAAATTTACATATATATACATATAAAATTTACTTTATATAATAAACTTTGATGCAGGTAATATTAAAAAAACATAATAATAGATTTTTTTCAAGAACACAACTTTACTTACGTGTTCGTTACCTCTACCAAGACGTACGTATATAACAGTGTACGTCAGCAGCTGGGATCCATTGTGGATCGTTCACAGACAACAGAAAGATGGTGAGTTTGTGTTCCATTCTATTCATCATAGCTCTAATCCCTTTGGGTTCAATTGGGGAACATGATTGCTCAATCGACATTAATTCCCTTGAATTGACGAAAGAGTAGGATGGAAAGACACTACACCAACCCCTTTTTCTCATAAAAACATCAGGTACTTTTAGTTTTTACAAGACATTTGGTGGTTCAATTCATGTACCACCAGAAACGGAAATATACACTGGTTGTCCTAAAAGCGATCGATCTGTGAACATATACACTGAAAAATATATATGTAAGGGAAAGGCCCAAGGCTTAAGGCTTGCGTCTGACCTTAATAATGAACTGAAATTCTGTACATGGAAACCTAAAAGTTTCGAGGTGAAAACCGAAAAGTTGTGTGGATTTGAAGCAAAAGGAGTAACCTGGAACCATGTACACATGGTAGAGAGACAGTCTTTGGTATTTTTTAAGACTTGCATTAGTAACAATGGAATATCGTATGTTACATATGACCTTGGAGATACAAAATTTAACTTATTATCGCGAGGATCTATAACAAGGACTACTCAAGAACGTACACTAGACGATAACGATTATATCATGAAAAAATTCGGAAAGAATATAGCGACAGCAATCACAAAAAATAAATGGGGAATTGAATTCCAGCCTTTAGGAGATCCAAGTGATTTCTTATACTATACACAAAGTGAAGAATTAAAAAATAGGAAATATGCCAGTTGGACAATTTTCGATGAAAACCGTCATGTTTTGGAGTATAACATCAGAAATTTTGCAAAAAATAATAATAAGAAGCTGCAAATACGCTCCGGTACGACAGGAAGTTTTGATAAGGTAGAAACAATGCCAAATTATGTACCACGCTATCGTAAATACTGGTGGAAGTTTGTGAGAGATCCGGACACAAAGAAGTGTGTCCTTTTTGTTATGAGCAATTTCGTAATCAATGTAGATGAATTGAAGAATCTTTGTGAAGCGATCTGCAAGGACATTGGATGGCCTGAAACTTTATTGAACTATATCCAAGGGTATATAGAATGTTGTGATGCTAAGGACATAAACAAAATACGTGCATCTTTTGACATATTTCCAAGCGAGGATTGTACAGATGTACTTTATGGTCCATTACTGAATGATGACGTACCTGCTGACCTGAGTGGAAACTGATGTATGTTATATTAGTAGTTATTTTTTATTCAATATATCTTCATTTGAAATTTAGCCTTCTACATAGTTATTTATGACTCATGTCCAGGTTTTAAATACAAGGTCATATCGCCTACTACCAGTGTGCTCTTTCATAGACAAGTGCTCGACTCTATTATGGTAGTTGAATTTTGCCTACTCTAAATTTTTATTTCTCTAGGTTACGGGTCTTCAACATCGTACAGGCTCGGGTCTATCGCTTAATTGCTAAAGTTTATTTTACCTCTTAGATAAAATAAACTAAGTGCCTTCCTTGGTCGGGTTTCAAACTTCGAGCCTTCTTTTTGCTTACAGTATCTGTATTTCTCAATTTAACAGACTTAATATATTGAACTTTATGTTTCCTGATAAAAAAATACAATACATGCAATAATGCTTACATTGATAATTCCTTCTCAATCCTTCTGTTAACTCTCCTGTTTTCTTAATGATACTTAACAGTACTAAATAGTATTCTGCAGAGATATTGTGAAACCCTTAATAAAAAATGAATAAAAACTTATGTTTTTTTAATGTTGTCCATTTCACAAAATATATATAATATATGAGAGTACTTTCAGTATTGCTGCCATCTTCAGCCACAACAAGCAATACCGAAGCTAGCAATTTTTTTAAATATTTAATAATATTTATTTCCGTTAAACCGTAACATGGTAGTAGGATACGTCATAAGAATGTTTACATGAGATAGCTTATAATTTATATACTTGAACAGATATAATACCGAAAGTCCCATATAATATATATATATATATATATATAGTGAAATAGGCGATATTTTGAAAAACATATGTTTTTTTTTTATTTTTACTTTCCCAACTACATGTACGAAGTATAGGGGAATAGACTGATTCAAAATACACAACTTTTTTTGTTTGTTCTGCTCTTTTAGTATCTGAAAGAGGATACAAAAACATGAATTTAAAAAAAATATATAAATTTTTTCGACAGGTCGCGCAAGTCAAAAATGTAATTTTTCAAATAATTTTTATATTTTCACCAAATATTTCAAATAAGTTTACAATAAGGACGCTAGGGGCGCTTATATCTAGTTGGAACGAATGTAAGCACATTCGAATGTTGTGTTTACTCATTCTCGTACTTTTGACGAATTCAATAAATTGTTGTCAAAATGACATCGCACAGTCGAAGTTTTTATTTAGTTGGCCATGAGATTCAATCGATTGTTAGTTCTCTGAACTTACCGACTTCCAGAGAAGTGTTGCAGCTATTCTGCTACTATCACTTCACGTCGCGACAGACTCTTTGGCATTCCAAAAAGCTGAAAAGCTAGTCTCTTCATTGCGTGTTGTCAATGACACTGCGGAACGAGCCGTTGGACTCGTCAAAAAGTTCAACTCGATTTTAACCAACAATGAGGAACAAAAACCTCCCATCGCTCCTCTGCTTTCCACAACTCTTTCCTTGCCCAAGCCTCCTCCCTCTGGAACTCCCTGCCTCCCTTCATCCGTCACTCTCCTTCCGTGGCCTCCTTCAAACCCTCTCCATTCCAATTCCTCCTCAATAAACAATCTTCTCTCTGATTAGCCTCTTATTCCCCTTCCTCCATACTTTCCTTGTCCAAGCCTCCTCCCTCTGGAACTCCCTTCCTCCCTTCATCCGTCACTCTCCTTCCGTGGCCTCCTTCAAATCCTCGCTATTCCAATTCCTCCTCAATAAACAATCTTCTCCCTCTGATTAGCCTCTTATTCCCTCTCCTCCATACTTTCCTTGTCCAGGCCTCCTCTCTCTACAACTCCCTGCCTCCCTTCATCCGTCACTCTCCTTCCGTGTCCTCCTTCAAACCCTCTCTATTCCAATTCCTCCTCAATAAACAATCTTCTCTCTGATTAGCCGCTTATTCCCCTTCCTCCATACTTTCCTTGTCCAGGCCTCCTCTCTCTACAACTCCCTGCCTCCCTTCATCCGTCACTCTCCTTCTGTGGCCTCCTTCAAACCCTCTCTATTCCAATTCCTCCTCAATAAACAATCTTCTCTCTGATTAGCCGCTTATTCCCCTTCCTCCATACTTTCCTTGTACAGGCTTCCTCTCTCTACAACTCCCTTCCTCCCTTCATCCGTCACTCTCCTTCCGTGGCCTCCTTCAAATCCTCGCTATTCCAATTCCTCCTCAATAAACAATCTTCTCCCTCTGATTAGCCTCTTATTCCCCTTCCTCCATACTTTCCTTGTCCAGGCCTCCTCTCTCTACAACTCCCTTCCTCCCTTCATCCGTCACTCTCCTTCCGTGTCCTCCTTCAAACCCTCTCTATTCCAATTCCTCCTCAATAAACCATCTTCTCTCTGATTAGCCTCTTATTCCCCTTCCTCCATACTTTCCTTGTCCAGGCCTCCTCTCTCTACAACTCCCTTCCTCCCTTCATCCGTCACTCTCCTTCCGTGTCCTCCTTTAAATCCTCGCTATTCCAATCCCTCCTCAATAAACAATCTTCTCCCTCTGATTAGCCTCTTATTCCCCTTCTTCCATACTTTCCTTGTCCAAGCCTCCTCTCTCTACAACTCCCTGCCTCCCTTCATCCGTCACTCTCCTTCCGTGGCCTCCTTCAAACCCTCTCTATTCCAATTCCTCCTCAATAAACAATCTTCTCCCTCTGATTATCCTCTTATTCCCCTTCCTCCATACTTTCCTTGTCCAGGCCTCCTCTCTCTACAACTCCCTTCCTCCCTTCATCCGTCACTCTCCTTCCGTGTCCTCCTTTAAATCCTCGCTATTCCAATCCCTCCTCAATAAACAATCTTCTCCCTCTGATTATCCTCTTATTCCCCTTCCTCCATACTTTCCCTCTCCTTAACATCAATTTCTTGTTTCTTTGTCTTTTTCTCATTTATTTTATTTATCTTTTCATCTTCATCCTTTTATTTTATTTATTTATTTATTTTTTTCATCAGTTTTTCTTAAATTAACTTTATAGCAAGCCTGGGCTAGATTCCCTCCTCCATAATCTTGATTTTTATATACCTACATAATGTTTTTTCTTTTTATCCTCTCCATATTTATTTAGACACATTTATCTTCTTTTGATGTCTTCTTAATGAATCTGTATTTTAACTTATTTTTTTAGTTTATTTATTTATTATTTATTTTTAATTTTATCATCATAATCTATTTTATTTTTATGTAATGATTTTTCTGATTTATTTTTATTTATTTTGCTCATGGTTCTATCCACTGTAGCACCTTTATCTCATCACTGATATTTCATTTTATTTGTTACAATGTCCAGTGACTGTCATGTATTTATTCTTAGGGGACCTCGGTCCCAGAATAAAATTTATTTTCATTCATTCATTCAAAAATAATATTTGTACAAAGTTATAATAGAACATCATAAAGCCTTTCGATCGTAATGTCAACATAGTCGTGATCTTCGCGCAATAACTTTGCGATTTAATTTAAATAGCACCGAAAAATTGTAATTACAAAAAAAAGATTGAAAAGACATTTGTAAATTTTGATTTCATATTATTAGCATTAAATTGTATGTTCTTTAGTTAATAAAGAAAGCGTTAGATGAAAAATATGAATACCAGTTGAATTATATAAATTTTTATTGAAAAAATAAATTTATAATAAAAAAATCAATAATGTATTGACATCGATAAAAGTGCACTTTATAACTTTTGGTATATAATACAATTTGAATTGAGTCATTAAGAAACAAATAATCATTTCTACATATTTTATTTTGCTTAAAGTGTTTTAAAATATCTATAATTTTTAACACATAAAAAAAATCACATTTTCCACTTGCGCGACCTGTTATTTTGGTCGAAAATTTTTTTTTTTAAATCATGTTTTTGTGTCCTCTTTCAGATACTAAAAGTCTTTACATTCGTTCAAACTAGATATAACCGCCCCTAGCGTCCTTATTGTAAACTTATTTGAAATATTTGGTGAAAATATGAAAATTATTTTAAAAATTACATTTTTGACTTGCGCAACCTGTTATATTGGTCGAAATTTTTTTTTTTTTTTTTCTTCAAAATTCATGTTTTTGTATCCTCTTTCAGATACTAAAAGAGCAGAACAAATAAAAAAAGTTGTGCATTTTGGGGAATTTATATAATCTGCGGATATTTCAACCGAATTTCATGTTTTGTGACGTCCAGACTCCAAATATGAAAACGAGGCTGTCTACCTGTGTGCCGGTGAACACGACAACTGCCGATACAATTAGTATAACTACACGGAATTTTACATGTTAATCTAGAACCCTTCAACGACACAACTTATATTTTTCAGTCAAAACGACCAATAGGAAGGGGATTAGGGAGGAGGCTTAACTCAAATAACTGCCATTGTAATGAATGTATTGACATCAAATTTCATATTTAAAGTCAAAACACAATCAGGACATAATCTGTTAAATTTCAGCAATATCGACCGAAGGGAAGTGGGGTTTCGGGGGATGTACCGTTGGTGGTGACAAGAAATGAAAATCGGGGATGTACCGTTGGTGGTGACAAGAAATGAAAATCTACCCTCTCTTTACAGTTTTGAAAAAAAAAATATATATATCTATTATCGATTGACAATAGGAGATAACCTAAGAATGGTAGAGAACCTTCGAGTAGAGTGTGCTTTGTGTATATATATTTTTTGTGAAATCATTCAGAGATCGCAGGAAGGTATCCTGACAGACATGTTATATCTATAGACTCATGTTATATTTATAGGTTAGGTTTTATGACTCATGCCCGGGCTTTAACTACAAGGTCATATCGTCTACTACCAGAGCGCTCTTTCGTCACTCTGAAGGACATGAGCGCGACTCTACTGTGGGAGTTGTACATTTTGCCTATACTAAATTTTTATTCACCTAGGGCAGGGTTCTTTAACGAGTACCTGACGTCGTACAGGCTCAGGACCATCGCTTAACGTCCCATCCGAAGGACGGAGTGCTTAAATTTATTTTACCTCATAGATAAAATAAACTAAGGGCCTTGGCCGGGTATTGAAGCCGCAATCTTGAGCTCAGCAAGCAAGTACGCATACCACTGAGCTACCGGCGCCCTTGTTATATCGTTTGGAGAATTAAAAGGTAAGTCCAGTAAGGTACAGGGAGGAGGCTCAATTCAAAATGAATTTGCTGCGTTGTTCCGAGGATGGTCGCAGGTCAGTTGCTTTCCTCTGGTTCCCAGGTCATTGCAGGTAACAAGTCAGCAGATAAGAATGCCAGACGCGCTATACTAGAAGGATCATCCGAAGTCCCTGTAAGTGATCACGTTGCCTACATCAAAGAAAAAGTGTTGATCAAATGGCAGATTCGGTGGTTCGGTATGACCGATAATAAGCTAAGGATCATCGAAAGCTCCACTCGAGTCTGGAAGACTTCAATAAGAGAGAAAAGGAAAGAAGAAGTAATTTCAATTCGGTTACGTAGAGGGCAGAGCAGGCTGACCCATGGATATCTGATGGCTCGGGAACCACCTCTTCTGTGTCAGTGCTGCGGGGTGGGACTGTCTGTCAGACACATTCTGTAACTGAATGCATGGCACAGGGGTGGCCAACCCAAATATTCTTGCGGGGCACCTTGGAAATGAATTATAATCCCGTGGGCCACATATAAAATTATATCCCCATATTAGATTTGGCCCACTACGAAACTGTGTTCAAAACAGAATAAATTATTATTATTTTTTTTTATTATTATTCATACATATAAAACATAGATAATATAATAATGAAATAATATTGAATTTATTTAACTAGTGAGATATTTGTTTCTCAACTCTTTCTCTTAGCTTTTGCAAGTCGAACTCAATGCGTGTATTTGCACAGCGTAATTGATGTTGCAGGTTTTCGTCCGTTAAGTTCGAGCGTGATTTATGTTTGATAAATTTCATTTTCGAAAAAAAACCATTTGCAGGTGTAAGTTGATCCAAAAGCGCTCACAACTTTATATGCCAGGTTTCTCAAATTAGAAAATTTGAGGGATTTATTTGTTACAAAACACTACACTAAAAACAAAAATATTGCACACACACACACACACACACAAAAAAACATATTTTGTAAAATTGTGATGAATCTCGCGAGGCGTAAAATTATTTAAGGTGGGCCACGGGTTGGCCACTCCTGGCATAGCATATAGCCCCGCAGCGTGTGAATTTCAACCTTGCTGTGGGTATTTCCGAAATTCTATCCTATAATAGCTCCCAAATTATCCAACTATTTCATTTCTTGCACTTCACAAAGCTCTTATCTAAATTATACAACAAAATTATCTTCATCACGTAATCTTTCTTGAAAGATCTATTATTACTACCCTTTCTTCTTTATTAATAATAAATAAAAAATGAATTTAATTTAATTTTATAATTACCAAAAAAAATGTATTTATTCTAAAAAAAAATAAAATAATGAATCGACTAATCGAGTGAAGCTCTTAATAAAAAAAAAACATATGTTATAAATAACTCTGTGTGAATTATCCAGACTACGTTACTAGTACCAAAAAAATATCAAAATGTCCTGATTTTATTTCTGAAATTTAAAATATTAATTATTATGTCCCGAACATTGGTACTTACCACAAAGGCGCTGTCCGCAAGGTCCATAAGTTTCGAGAATTTGTGATTTGCTTTTAAAGAGATATTGAGGGAATGATAAAAAAAAATGAAAACATGTTAACAAATTTTACTAATTTAATGAAAAAATTCTTAGTGGCCATCTTGGAACAAATATATATTTTAAAAAATCCTACCTTTGTGACGTCACGTTTGAAACTTTTATAAACTTATAAATCCTACATTAATGATAACAAATTAACATTAATGGCAACAAATTTTAAGTTATTCTAAAATCCCTCGCGCTAGAGCGTAGGGCTTTGGTCGCATGGTCTCACCATGGTTTGCGGGTTCGAATCCCGTCCGGGAGTGAGTTTTATTTCGTAGATAGAACTCCCTCCCGGGGCCATGGATGTCTTAAATAATTATATATAACACATTGACATGGCTAATATGCACCGTACATAAAGCCAAAAAAAAAAAAAAAAAAAAAAAATCCCTCGCATATTTGATGTCTTATACAAATTTATTAATAGTAACGATATTTTAATATAGTTTTACATTTTCCTGCCCACTTCTCGGCCCCTCGGTTCCTCCCAGATCCCATATGATACCCTCATCACCTCCATAAAGTGCCCCTTCATTTAACAACCTTTTCTTAAAATTGGAGTCATGGCTGATATGCTTCGTTCATGAGGCCATTCAAAAAAAATAAAAAAAAAATAAAATAAAATAAATAAATACATTAATGATAAAGAAATTTGAGTGCGACTCAATTTTCCATCTCCTCGGATCCTTCCCCGGTCACTTCACATAAACATTTCACTGACTACTCACTTTTACTTCACAAAACTGATACAGGTTCATCACAGGTTTTACCTTGATGAAGGGCGACCATTGACTGACTATTCTTTCCAAGCGGTGGCTTGACACCGTCTTCTCGGATGTGTTTTGTCCCTCGGAACTTGATATTTCATCAACCTTAAAATGTTTTCGACGTATTCTTCCTTCTCTTCTTTCTTCTTAATTATTCTTTTAATTTTCTATGACTTTACTTTTAAATGTTGACTCCTGTTTCTCGAAAAAAGGTACATAAACTTCTTTTGTATATTTTGTGAAAACTTAACACACCAAGCGGCCACCAAATGTACACACATCACCTTCACCCTGCGACGTGCAACCTGTTCCCCTGTCGCTCTTTATAACACACCCCTTCCCGTTGCGAATCGGGTCTGCTACCTTGGATTATTTATTTACAGACCCCTGACATGGAATCCTCATACTAGACTTAAAAGACAAGAACTTAATCGACGATACAAACTCTTATTACGACTTTTAGACAACAGATCGAAACTTACATTAAGTAATAAAAGACTCATTTACAACCAATTACTGAAGTCAATATGGACGTATGGAGCTGAACTCTGGGGCTCAACTAAACCTTCGAATTCTTATAGAATCCAAACCATACAATCCCGTATCCTTCGTAAAATCACAAACGCTCCATTCTACGTCTCAAATGCCATCCTTCACAATGACCTGCAGATTCCCTTTGTGAGGGATGTAATTAAATCCCGCTACAGAAAATTCCACTCTACCCTTTCCTTTCACCCTAATCCGTCCGCAGAACCCACAAGAACCCTTCCTAATGTTCATGTTCGGAGACTGAGGCGGCAATGGCCTCGAGACCTACTAGTGGATTGAAGTCACACTGAAGTCACTAATCAAATCGTCAGACATTTATTTATTATGTATCACATTTACTTATTATATATTGTATATATGTAGTAGTTGTAAAAAAAAAAGAGGCAAGAATCCGAACTAACTCGAAATCTGCTTATATTCTCACATTTTATAATTTTTTCTTGAACGGCTCTTTTCTTCGTGTTTTCTTTTATCAATCTTCTTTAATTAAATGTTGGACCTTTTCTGAAAAATTTCAAAAGATTCCTCCTGATTATTTTTCTGCTGTTGGATTCTATAAAAGTTTTCTTGTCTCATTAACTTCTTTGTTCCTTCTTCATTCTGTCCCCTTTTTACAGTCTCCTTTTCTTCTTGAATGTCTTTTTAAACTTCTCTTTAATTTTGGTTCCTGTTAAGATTGGGAATTTCCCTTGGAATGCTCCCGCCCTGTTGGTCCTGGTTTTCCTTGGTTGTGTTACAAAATGTATTTATTTAACTGATAAATTTGGTGTTTTTGTTGATTCCATCTTCTAGCTGATTAAATTTTCTTTATTTTGGATGTCCATTTTGTTCTTCATTCTTCAGTTTTCGAGTTGAATTTCTGTTCCGAAAAGTCGTTGCTAACGAAGCCATGTTGAGAGGGCGCCGGTAGCTCAGTGGTATGCGTGCTTGACTTCTGAGCTCAAGGTCGTGGGTTCGTAGCCCGACCGAGGCCCTTAGTTTATTTTATCTGGGAGGTAAAATAAACTTAAGCACGCCGTCCTTCGGATGGGACGTTAAGCGATGGTCCCGAGCCTGTACGATGTCAGGTACTCGTTAAAGACCCCTACCCTAGATGAATAAAAATTTAGGGTAGGCAAAATTTAGGACTCCCACAGTAGAGTCGGGCTCATGTCCACCAGAGTGACGAAAGAGCGCTCTGGTAGTAGGCGATATGACCTCGTAGTTAAAGCCCGGGCATGAGTCATAAAACCTAAACCTAAACCTAAGCCATGTTGAGGTTATGACATTGTTTTGATTGATTCTTTTTACTTAATTTGTTCCTTTCTGTTTTTTTACCCTTTGTTTACGTTTTATTTTCCTTTCTGGGTTGTATTAATTTCCTTTTGGACAGTAATTTAAACTCCTAATTTAAGGTTAGGTTAGGTTTTATGACTCATGCCTTGGCTTTAACTACGAGGTTATATCGCCTGCTACCAGAGCGCTCTTTCGTTACTCTGGTGGACATGAGCCCGACTCTACTATGGGAGTTCTAAATTTTGCCTACCCTAAATTTTTTATTCACCTAGTGTAGGAGTCTTTAACGAGTACCTGAAATCGTACAGGCTCGGGACCATCGCTTAACGTCCCATCCGAAGGGCGGCGTGCTTAAGTTTATTTTACCTCCCAGATAAAATAAACTAAGGGCCTCGGTCGGGTTACGAACCCACGTTCTTGAGCTCAGAAGTCAAGCATGCATACCACTGAGCTACCGGCGCCCTCCCCCTAATTTAAATATGTGATACTTATTTCTGTTTCCGTGGCGACGGTTTGTTTATGTTACATTCTATGCAGTACACAGGAATCTTCTTTATTATTATCAATCTGCACCTATCCAAACTAGCCCTCTAGGATCTCCACAGACCTGCGCATCCATCAGCATCCTTTTTTTTTTTTTTTTTTTTTTTTTTTGCTTTATGTACGGTGCATATTAGCCATGTCAATGTGTTGTTTATCTAGTTATTTACGACATCCATTTTATCTACGAAATAAAACTCACTCCCGGACGGGATTCGAACCCGCAAACCATGTTGAGACCATGCGACCAAAGCTCTACGCTCTAGCCCGCACGGCCACCATGGCCCCATGCAATTCTTATTAGAATAATAAGATAATGAATAAACCTTACATAAACCTTTATTAAACATTTGTACAAAATAAAAAAAAAAAAAACTATATTTACATTTGTAATAATAAATACTTAAAAAGTTTATTAATTACTATTTTGGTTCTAACGCGGTTCTAATCAGGAAAGCCTGATGCTACTTAATATTTTTAAAGGTTTGGATATATTATTTAGGTCCTAACGTGGTTCTAATCGGGAAAGCCTGATGCTACTTAATATTTTTAAAGGTTTGGATATATTATTTAGGTCCTAACGTGGTTCTAATGGGAAAGCCTGATGCTACTTAATATTTTTAAAGGTTTGGATATATTATTTAGGTCCTAACGTGGTTCTAATCGGGAAAGCCTGATGCTACTTAATATTTTTAAAGGTCTCGATACACTATTTTGGTTCTAACACCGTTCTAATCGGGAAAGCCTGATGCTACTTAATATTTTTATAGGTCTCGATACACTATTTTGGTTCTAACACCATTCTATTCGGGAAAGCCTGATGCTATTTAGTATTTTTAAAGGTCTGGATATCCTACTTTGGTCCATACTCGGCCCCACCTTGAAAAACCTCATGGAACTTTATTATACATACCATTATAGGTCATAACACTCTGACTTGTTGCTGAAAAGGCATACTTTTAGTGGCATGCCTTACAAATATCTTAACAGGACCTGATTTATTCTAAGGCTTTGCCTGAGGTCGTTTCTAGTCGGGTAGTTTCGTTATTGTGACTCATGGTCGTGGTTTTAACTACGAGAAACGAAGTCATCCCTACCAAGATATAGGTATATAATAGACCAGTTGGGATCCATTGTGGCAGATTCACTGAGAACAAGATGGTGAGTTCTTGTATTATACTATTTATCATGGGACTAATCCCAATGGGTTCGATTGCGACTGATACCAATGTAATAACCATCTCTGAGTGTGTAATGCATATTCAACTTTTCAAATTGACTAGAATCATACAAGGTCAAACAGATTACCTACCGCTTTTTCTTCAGAAAGACACGTCAGGTGTTTTTAGTTATTTCGAGCCTGCAATTTTTGAAGGAAATACTGTAGTTAATATACCAAAAGGTGGAGAACTATACACTGGCTGCCCCTCCAGTGATGGATCCATTGAAATGTCAACTGAAAAATATACATGCTTGGAACCACCTCTTCTGACTTCCACCGGAGGCGAAAGGGGTGACATAAAGTATTGCGCTTCGCAACTTAAAGGTACCAAAGTGAAAAGAGAGGGTGTGACTTGTGGACTTCAAAACGAGGGAGAAATTTGGGATCATGGATACAAAGTGAATGGGAAATTACTGTCCTTATTTGAAGTTTGCGTTAATACTCAGAAACATGAAATAACATACCTTTCATATATACTTAGAAACGCCCAATTTATCGATTTTGAACTTAATATTGATGATCATGACAGGAAACTTTCACCTGAGGATATAAAATATCTCAAAAATAGATTTGAAGGGGATTTATCACAGAAAATCATTGATATGAATTGTGACTTATATTTTCATCCTTTAGGAGCGCCGCTAGATTTTGTATACCTTCAACAAGCAGCGCTAGTGATGAATAGTAACAAGTACACTACCTGGTCTTCAATAATAAACGGAAATTTTCAAAATTTTGAGAAAATCATTAGATTTTTTGCAAGAAGGGACAATAAAATGCTACGTATAACGACCGTTACTTCAGGAAGTTTTAATTTAAAACAAGTATTACTGGCCGATGATCCACCATTTCCTGAACTCTGGGGGAAATTATTAGAAGAGAATAATTCGTGTATTTTAATTGTTTACATCAATTTTATATTGGAATTACCTGGAATGAAGAGACTTTGTAGTACCAACTGTGAGACCAATGGATGGCCTAAAACTTCAGAAGACTATCGAAAAGGACGTATAGAATGTTGTGATCCTGCGGAGATCAGGAAGATACAAGGCTCGTTTGACATATTTCCAAAGACAAGTTGTACAAGTCTACTTCGAGGACCATTACCAGATAAACAAATGGTAACTTCCATGGAGGACTTCTTTAAAGAACAGGAATATAGTGATTTTCAATCTCAAGAAGTTTGAAAATGACTTTAACAATAATAATTGTCTATTGCAATAATAATTTTTGTAAAAAAAAAGTATTGTAATAATAATAATCATCGACAAAATAGTTTTAGTTGTTCTTATTTTTCGTCTCCTTAAAATTGTTCGATGATTGAATAAAATGTACAAAAATAAAAAAATATATATTTTAAATTGATTAATGTGTGTATTTAACATAAATATTAAACTCTGAAATTGTTGTAATTTTATAAATATTAAACTCTGAAATTGTTG
Source organism: Aradus depressus (assembly GCA_963662175.1). Classification (NCBI taxonomy): domain Eukaryota; kingdom Metazoa; phylum Arthropoda; class Insecta; order Hemiptera; family Aradidae; genus Aradus; species Aradus depressus. The sequence continues at coordinate 22,921,806 of OY759226.1, read as the reverse complement.
TAATTTTATAAATATTAAACTCTGAAATTGTTGTAATTTTATAAATATTAAACTCTGAAATTGTTGTAATTTTATAAATATTAAACAAATATTTGTTGCTATTTCTTTTTTTTTCTATGATTTTTTCTGTTAGGTTTAATTATTTTAATTTTATCTTCAATTTCGTATCATATATACGATTGTTTGAGACCTCTTAAGTTTTTATTTTTATGTAGATATTTCAATAATTACCATCTTATAGCCCTTTTTGGTCTCATTTATTATTTTTTCTTCTTCATTTCCATACAACAACAATATTTCGTCCTACCAGGACATTTTCAAGTACATCACTGAAAAAATATTACATTCACAATAACGTTTACATCTAAACAAGCTAGCCTATGTTGACTCCTTTTTTTCCTTATAATATAGTCTAATATATCGTGTCATTTTTAATATTGTGCATCTGGAAAAAGCAATTCTTAATTAATCTCATTATATTTTTTCCTTTTTCAAAATCTTTTAATTCTATGGTTATTTTAATTATATGTATAACATACCTATTTTTATCTACTCATTGGTGGTAATTATTGCATTGTTTTTTTTATTTAGTTTTATTTTTGATAACCATAGAGGTTATTGTTTATCGATTCTTTTAATTACACTTTTCCAACTATTTCGATTTTAATTTTTTTTTATTTTACGTTTTATATGTCAAATGTTAAATTTATAGTTATTTGACTATGTGTCATATTAATTATATTTGTTTTTTTGCTTCTCGATTTTTATTTTAACATTATTTTCTATTTTTGTTATTATTATATTTATAGATTTTTTTTTTTTTTTTTGTAAATGTAAGTAAAAGATACAAAAGAATTTTACGATATGGCTAGCTTGTTTAGATGTAAACGTTATTGTGAATGTAATATTTTTTCAGTGATGTACTTGAAAATGTCCTGGTAGGACGAAATATTGTTGTATGGAAATGAAGAAGAAAAAATAAATAAAAAGAATATATGAGACCAAAAAGGGCTGTAAGATGGTAATTATTGAAATACCTACATAAAAATAAAAACTTAAGATTCTTTTTTTTTTTTTTAATTAATTTTTCACCCAATTCGAGATGTTTTCTATGATAATTAATCAGCTATTATAACTAGCTGTGAAGCTCAGCGTTTCATGTAGTCTCCAGTCAATATACCTGATGTATAATATACCTGATGTATAATATACCTTTTTTTTTTTTTTTTTTTATTTTATTTTATTTATTTATTTTTTTTTTTTTTTTTTTTTATTTTATTATTTTTTTTTTTTTCGGGTGCTCCTGACCCCTTAGGGGGGTCGGTCACATCACCCTATGTTCTCCCGGCTTCTTACGCCGAGTGATCTCGGGATCTTATCGGGGGTTCTGTTCTGCCTGTGTCCCGGAGCCGGGGGCAGCCGCCGCACGCCTGTCGGTGGTCGGTGGGGCCCCCGGCACCGGGTTAGTAGGCTTTCTTGATTCTCCGCCAGGAGGAGACGAACCGACCAAAAGCCAGGTAGCCAGCCTCTGTCATCAGTCTCGGCAGGTCCAGTCCCAGGTACGATCCTGTCTGGCGAATCAGCGCCGCCCTGGGCACGTACCTAATAATATACCTGATGTACAATATACCTGATGTATAATATAACAACAAGGTAAGAAATATTCAATCACTCAATTTATTTATTTAGGCCGGCACTCCCAGTTAGGGGCCATTCATAAATGAGGCTATTAATGCAAAAGTGGCCTAACCCTTCTACCTGCTACCTGTTCAATTGAGATAAACGGATTTTTTCTTTAGGCTATTTTTCAAATTTTTACTGCGCATGCAACTTTGTCGCAATTCTTTTCAATTTTTAGTCAGTATTACAAAATGAAACTAATTACTATTTTAAATGTTAATTGGCTCCATATTTTGTCTACTAGTTGGCAAGATTTAGAGAAGAATAACTGGTTGGACCCCCCTTACCAACCAGAAAAAGAATTAATAATAAAAATAAAATTATCAATATAATATAAGAGTACAACGAGAAATATTATTAAATGAAATAACTATAGATTAAGTTAACAAAGTTATTATTAAAATCAAGATTAAAAATGGTCATCTTCTTCATTGACAGGGATGTAATTAGCACCTCCTGGTGCAGTGTTCAACTTGTAAAATTCGTGGTGAACGGGGGGAATACAAGAAAGAAGTTGGATGAGATCTTTTTTTTTCTCAACACTTATTTCGTTTCCATTCGGATAAAGAATGTCCAAGGCCGTTATCGTCTCGGTGGTTCTTTTTCTTAAATCTAATACATTAAATTCGATGCTCTCGTTATTCGATTCCGGTTGAAAATATCCTGAAATATTTCGATCGAAACGTGATCGTTTTCATTATTCTCAGTCTGGAAAAGTTCAAACATTTTTCCTACACTTAAGTCTGGGGAAAGATACTGCCGGTTCAGACCTTTATTTCGTGTATAATGGCTTTCATATTTGGGGAACTTATCAATGAAGTGTTTTACAGATTCAATTTTATGAGCAGGAGTCTTATTAACCGGGGTTTGACGACCTCGCTTATGCTGTGGAGGAGATTCTCCTTTGGGTTTATTTTTTAGGGCTCTGGAAATTCAGCCATCGGACACTCGGAAGATGTTTTTGAAAAATTGTTTACAAACTTCAAAATATTTACCCAATGAATTAAGTTAGATAGAAATTCCCAATTTCATAATACACAGTAAATATTTTTTTTTGTTCGCCTTCATTAAATTTTTGGTGACAAAAGTCTTTACAGCATTCATGAATGAGCTCATGATTTTTTGCCCTAACCGTAACCTTTTCTGCTACAAGCGTTTGCGTTGTTCCATCTATAACTTTTTTAATCCTAGTATTCTCTATCCCCATATTTCGGTTCTTTTTTCTGACATTTCGAGACCAGTTTTCTTCATTTCGAGTTCGTTTTCTGCTTCTGTTTTGCGATTCAGCCGAAGGGACGTCTCCTGTTTCAGAAATATCACTTTCCATGTCTGAAACATTTTATTCGAGTTCTTAGAAAAACACTAGGCTTGAAGTACAAGTAAAAATGTGTAACTTAGTGACTTTTAACACTTAAAAAAAAAAAAAATTTATAGATTTTCAATTGATAAAAATGCTAAGATACCAAACGCATTAATAGCTACGAATAATAATAATATAAAATTCAAGCTACCATTCATAAATGTGTAAAATAGTAGTAACAACAGCTACAGAAACAATGAGGGAGACACAAGAGAAAACACTTCACAGTGATATGATTAAAAGGCGGGAATTAGTCAGAAAGCGCGGTGGAGCGGGGGCAATCACATGGCCTATGTGGAATAGGCCATTGTTGCATTTCACTTTGATACTTTGGAGGCTTATTAGGATAGCTTCTAAGTTGAGAAACGCGGACATATTGTGGAAACTTGTAATAAATAAATAAAACAAACTTATTTTTGAAATATTGTCTATTCCACTAAAGTTCCACAGAGCCTACTCAATTCCAATGACCCAACAATCAAAAGATAAAGAACTTAAGATTATTAAGGAAATAGCCAAAAACAATAGCTACCCACAAAAAACAATAAATAAAATTGAAAAGAAGGTCAAAAATCATAATTTTAGGAACAAACTGACCAAATTAGAAACACAAAATAAAGTTTATAATAAATGGGTCAGCTTAACTTACCACGGAAAAATTTCAGAAAAAATAGGTGAAGAGTTGAAAAAAGAAGGTTTCAATATCGGGTTTAAAACTATCAATCCCATAAGCCAGTGCCTAGAGAGAGGTAGGGACAGAACAGATATTGAAAATAGAAGCGGTGTTTATAGTCGAGAGTGTGCGACGTGCAGTCAAGTATACATTGGACAGACAGGACGTCGTTTTAGGGAAAGAATTAAAGAACACACGGCCGAAATAAAGAACCGAGGAAACCGTTCTACATTCGCGACCCACATAATTGACAATAGCCACACTTTCGACCCATCTACAGGCATCAAATATCTCCATTATTGCCCAAAAAGCAGGCTACTTAATAGCTTAGAGCAATTAGAAATAAATAAAGCTAACAAAAGGAACATTTGTATGAATGACCAAATTTATTTCAACTATTCCCCTTTGTTAACACCCTAAACCAGTTCTGTTTCCACATATATGTTTGTATTATCTGTTATTAATATTTGGTTCCACATATATGTTTCAAGTTATCTAAATCTTAACATTGTTATTAATTTTATTTCTATTTTTATTATTTACTTGTATTTGTACTTATTTATTTGTTATTTTTCCACGTATTAGTCTAGTGACATTGTTTTATGTAAATTTAGAACTAGGTTTTGTTAAGAAATATTTCATGAGTTAGCTAACGGTACAGCCGGGGGACTCCCAAGTTTTAATAGCACCCTTTGACCTGAGATGTATTTGAAGGGTCGCTCTCTGCAAACTGACTTAGTTCATAACTAGACCTGACGATGGTATAAAGCCGAAACCGGTAGTTATATATGTATATATATCTTTAGTGGAATAGACAATATTTCAAAAATAAGTTTGTTTTATTTATTTATTAGGATAGGCTAATGTGCTGCCATCTATTGGATGGTTTTAAAAATTAATCGTAATTATATTGAATGACACTAGAGTGCTCTTGAGGCACCAAAAATTGTTATTCTGGGATTTATTGGATTTTGTTGGTTAGGCCACTTTTGCACTGATAGCCTCAAATTACGTAAGGCTTTTTTAAAGCTAATTTACCCAAGCTTTAAATAATAGTGGATGTAAATAAGCAGACATGTCAGGTATAATAAATAAATGATACTAAAATGACAATTATTTTTCAAAATTCAAGCAATAGGGAAATCCCTAGTCAGCGAGACAATAGAATAAAAAAATGTCTAGAAGTACTGAGGCCATATGATTTCTGTAGGGTTCAATACTGAATTTGAGAACTAAGTACAGATGGCGCTATCCAATAGCGCTATTTCTTAGCGCGAAAGTAGTAGATTTTAAATTCAAAAACTTACAAAAGATCAAATTCATTACCCCCCTCCCCTATATTAAGAATTAGTAATATTGAGCTTATCCCCCCCCCCCCCCCCCCCCTAAATGCCTTACGTAATTTATGAATGACCCCTTAGGGATCTATCTATACAAGTAAATAAAGTATCGATATTTGTAGTCGTTACCAAATATGTATAGAATTTTTATTACTTGTATTGATTCAAAGTACTCGTTTTAAATTTCAACAATTGAAAAAAAAATTATATAAATTTTTCAATTCATCAAAATTGTTCACCGTTTAACTTACAATTTTCTTACATGCAATAAAATACTGAACTCAAATTATGGTCCACGGACAAGACACTATGGCTAAATGGAACGCCAAGTGTGCGAGAGAGAAATTTATCTCAAAAATAGAACAATTATCTTATTTCGGTTTTGTAAAATGGTTTGGTTTACTTTTTTAAAAACATTTTTTTATGCTCACAATTCTGAATAAGAAATAAAATAAAATGAGATATAATGTAGGTAATATAATTTTTTTTTTTATTCGACTCATTTTTCACATAAAAAATCGGATGAACAATTTCGTCCGAAACAGAAAAATACGATATTGATGAAACTTGCCAATTAGAATCAGTGCAACCGTGTCGATCAAGATCAACTAATAGATATGTATGTCGATGACAATGGTTGACCCCTAGTCTATTACCAAATACTTTACAGATAGTGAGTTATTCTAACTCATGTCCAGGCTTTAACTACGAGGTCAAATCGCCTACTACCAGATTTCATCGCTCTGATGGACATTAGCACGACTCTACTGTTGGAATTCTAAATTTCACCTACCTAAGTTTATTCACCTAGGGTAGGAGTCTTTAACGAGTACGTGACATCGTACAGGCTTGGGACCATCGCTTAAAGTTCCATTAGAAGGATGGCGTACTCAAAGTTTTTTCATCTCCCAGATAAAAAAAACCAAAGTTTATTAATCTAGTGTGTAAACCAATCAATTTTTGGCATAATGACAATAATGATAAATAAATAGAAATATTTATTAAGAATATTAATGCTTACAATACTAAAGAAGAAACGAAATTTAAACAAAGCAAAATAAACAGGTAGCTACTCTTCATGTAAAATAGAATATAAAGTAATATAGTTAGTAGTAATAATAACTATAGTTACTGTTAGTTATTCAGGGCTTCAACTACAAGGTCATATCGCCTACTACCAGAGCGCTCTTTCGTCACTCTAGTGGACATAATGAAGAGAAGCGCAGCCAGGTCACATTCACCTGGGATTGAGGAGGTGCTGGCCGAGAGACCTGTTATAAGATAGCAAATGGTGTCGACTGGCGAGTAAAGATTAATGAAGAGAAGCGCAGCCAGGTCACATTCACCTGGGACTGAGGTAGCGCTGGCCGAGAGACCTGTTATAAGATAGCAAATGGTGTCGACTGGCGAGTAAAGGTTAATGAAGAGAAGCGCAGCCAGGTCACCTGCACCTGGGACTGAGGTAGCGCTGGCCGAGAGACCTGTTATAAGATAGCAAATGGTGTCGACTGGCGAGTAAAGGTTAATGAAGAGAAGCGCAGCCAGGTCACATTCACCTGGGATTGAGGAGGTGCTGGCCGAGAGACCTGTTATAAGATAGCAAATGGTGTCGACTGGGGAGTAAAGGTTAATGAAGAGAAGCGCAGCCAGGTCACATTCACCTGGGACTGAGGAGGTGCTGGCCGAGAGACCTGTTATAAGATAGCAAATGGTGTCGACTGGCGAGTAAAGGTTAATGAAGAGAAGCGCAGCCAGGTCACATGCACCTGGGACTGAGGTGGTGCTGGCCGAGAGACCTGTTATAAGATAGGAAATGGTGTCGACTGGCGAGTAAAGGTTAATGAAGAGAAGCGCAGCCAGGTCACATTCACCTGGGACTGAGGTAGCGCTGGCCGAGAGACCTGTTATAAGATAGCAAATGGTGTCGACTGGCGAGTAAAGGTTAATGAAGAGAAGCGCAGCCAGGTCACATTCACCTGGGACTGAGGTAGCGCTGGCCGAGAGACCTGTTATAAGATAGCAAATGGTGTCGACTGGCGAGTAAAGGTTAATGAAGAGAAGCGCAGCCAGGTCACATTCACCTGGGATTGAGGAGGTGCTGGCCGAGAGACCTGTTATAAGATAGCAAATGGTGTCGACTGGGGAGTAAAGGTTAATGAAGAGAAGCGCAGCCAGGTCACATTCACCTGGGACTGAGGTAGCGCTGGCCGAGAGACCTGTTATAAGATAGCAAATGGTGTCGACTGGCGAGTAAAGATTAATGAAGAGAAGCGCAGCCAGGTCACATTCACCTGGGACTGAGGTAGCGCTGGCCGAGAGACCTGTTATAAGATAGCAAATGGTGTCGACTGGCGAGTAAAGGTTAATGAAGAGAAGCGCAGCCAGGTCACATTCACCTGGGATTGAGGAGGTGCTGGCCGAGAGACCTGTTATAAGATAGCAAATGGTGTCGACTGGGGAATAAAGGTTAATGAAGAGAAGCGCAGCCAGGTCACATTCACCTGGGACTGAGGTAGCGCTGGCCGAGAGACCTGTTATAAGATAGCAAATGGTGTCGACTGGCGAGTAAAGGTTAATGAAGAGAAGCGCAGCCAGGTCTCATTCACCTGGGTCTGAGGTAGCGCTGGCCGAGAGACCTGTTATAAGATAGCAAATGGTGTCGACTGGCGAGTAAAGGTTAATGAAGAGAAGCGCAGCCAGGTCACATGCACCTGGGACTGAGGTGGTGCTGGCCGAGAGACCTGTTATAAGATAGCAAATGCCTTAGAAGTGCTGGTAGACGATATCAGCAGAAATTAAGATCACTTTCCGGTGCCTGAAGTACATTTTGAAAGAGACCGCTTATATTTATGACCAAATCAAAAATCTTTTTAAATAAATGTTGTAGAGAAAACTAAAAGTCAAATTTTATATAAAATACGATTTTCCTGAGATCGACTGGTTTGCGAGATACATGCCGAAAATCGTCCTGAAATGTCGTATTGAAAGACAAAGCTGCAAAGTCGAATCCTAGATGTGGGCAAATTATGGAAGAATTTTGTGTTTGCCCTCAACAGAGGCATCAGTTTTAAAAGTTTCAAAATAGTCTTAATATTACAATATTTAAATTAGCATATTATTTAGGATAAGTATAAATTTGAGTATAGATATAAGTGGCCTTGGAATGTAGTGAAACTGTGAACCCAGGTGTTTTTTTGGCAAACACCTTTTACGTCAATTCGAACAGAACTGTGAAAGAAATTCACAAAATAATTACTTAATTTAAAAAAATATATATGGGTAATTCCACGTCAAATGTACGAGGAATTAAGGGTCACCATCTTGGATATAACTTATATTCGGTGTCATATTCGAGTTTACCAAAAAATTTCCGATCAAATATGTACATTTGAATTATTATTTCGCTCATTTTTTACAAAGTACTAGAAGTTTTCGGCGTAAAATGATAATTATATTAATTCATGTTTGAAATAATTTTCATCATTTTCAGTTGCAAAACTTATTTATAAATAAAACAAACTTATTTTTGAAATATTGTCTATTCCACTAAAGATATATATACATATATAAGTACCGGTTTCGGCTTTATACCATCGTCAGGTCTAGTTATGAACTTGAAACATATTTATTCAAGTTATCTAAATCTTAATATAATTATTAATTTTATTTATATTTTTTATTTTTTCATTATTTACTTGTATTTGTACTTATTTATTTGTTATTTTCCCCGTATTAGTCTTGTGATATTGTTTTATGTAAATTTAGAACGGTTTTGTTAGGAAATATTTCATGAGGGGAGAGTGGGCAGAGAAGCAGAGCGGGGAGAGTGTAGACTTAGTTAGTTCGAGCTGGGGAAGTACATTGCTGGTGAATCACTGACTTTTTTTTTAAAACAACGTTGCAAGGTCGCTTTATGCAGCTACAAGTATGAAGCCTAGTGTGAGTAAATTGCAGCTGCACATTTTCTCTCTTGAAATTCACCAGCTAAATTTCTTTAGTGTGTCTGTAGAGGGAGCTCGGGATCTGATTAGTGTTGGGGGCGACCACCGGTCGACCAACCCCAGCCCCTCACACTGCTCCCTCCAGGAGTCGACAAACCGGCTGGACACTGGGTAGCCGGTCTCCGTCACCAGCTGCCGCAGATCCAGTCCCAGGTAACGCCACTCTGGCCTGGTCATACAGCGGGCAATCGAGGACTACGTGTTCTGCAGTCTCCATGCCCCCACATGAACAGTTTGGGTGGTTCTTTCTCATAAAGAAGAAGAATTTGGTGTTAAAGTCTCCATGACCTGATAATATCTGGGACATCCATTGGTCAGGCTGTATCCACGTCGAGTCGAGGCGTACCAGCACATCCGGAAAGTATGCATAAGTCGTTCGGCCATCCGAACTTCGTGACCAATTTTCCCACTATCCATTCCTGGACAATGTTCTTGCAACGCTCTGGTCTGGACTGTCTGCTCACCTCCTGCTCCAGTGCTAGACGTAAGGGCTCATCAATATCTGCTCCTAAAGGCATATTGCGTCTACAGTAATATAAGACAACAGCACCATCCAAGACCAAGTCTATGGGTGGAGCTCCGGCCAGTACCTGCAGCGCAGCCGTAGAGACAGTTCGATAAGTTCTTCTAACCCTTAAAAGGGCTACTCTCTGGGCTTGCAACAGAATCATGCGCTGCCGCTTTGTGGGGCGATGCCACTAACCAGCAGCAGTGTACCTTGCTACAGCCACGAATACTCCGGTGTAGATTGACTTACACGCAGAGTAGCCGAGGCCCCACGTCGAGCGGGCTAAGCGGCTCAGGGCGTTGAAAGTGACTGTTGTCCTTTCTTTAATTGCTACAACATGCGGCGTCTTTTTTAGCCTCGACGCAATTCGTACCCCTAGGTACGTAATCACAGCCGGACTCTCAATGTGCCACCCGTGGATCGTTAAAGCCAGTGGGTGCCGTGGATCGGACCTCCCTCTCATCCGTAAAGCCGAGGTTTTACTAGGTAAAAGGGCGACCTTGTTAGAGCAGCACCAGTTGCTTATATCATTTATGGCGGCTTGCGCGCAAAGAGATAGAGTTACGTCACTATCAGCTTGGATCGTGACCACGAGGTTGTCGTCATAGGCTATTGCTTTATATCCACGGTTCGCGTGTTCACGGAGCAACCCGTCAAAGAGTATGTTCCATAGTATCGGTCCTAGGACCGAGACCTGGGGACAGCTTCTGGTGATATCCACGGTAGTATTAGTAAACAGCTGACATATGGAGGCAGACCGATCTTTAAGGAAGCTAGAGATCAGCGCAAATAGGTTCCTAGGCAGTCGCACAGTCGTTGCGAAGAAAACGCAAAGAACATATTTCCCTTCGCATACTTCTACGTCCGCTCTCAGCATCCTTAATGCGTCCTCCGTGGATCTGCTCCCCACGCAACCCAATTGCCTATGGGATACGAAGGCATGAACTTGCGCTCGGATCTCAGTGAAGGTGAGAGTTTCCGATACCTTGTCGAATAGGGGGAGTAGGCTGATAGGTCTGTAGCTTTTTGCCAAGGCAAGGTCTCTGTCCCCGGCCTTAACAAAAGTGCAAACAAGAGCGCGCTTCCATGCCAGAGAAAGAAAGTATATCTAAACACAAACAATTATAATCTAAATAAAACGTAAATCAAGTGAACAAAAATGCTTAAAATAATTAAACCAATATATAATAATATAATAAAAAGTGTTTTTTTTTAGAGGTTTGTTTTTCCAATAGGGATCAAACTGTCATACAGTGGTCATATCGGGCAACCCGAATGTCACTTGTGCTTAGTTTGCTTTGCCATTTCACCATGAATAGACTTATGCCAGAACAACGCTTGCAAGTCCATTTTACGGTCGACATAATCATCCATCCGAGCAATTAATTCGAATAACCATGTTTTTGCACCACACATACTCTAATTGATAATATGCATCCACAGAGACGTCGTTGAATGCGCACCGAAGAAGCGATTGCTGCTGTAGAGTGACATGCTCCTATCCTGGTCGACAATCTTAACAGGTAATCTTTTTGGAGAATTTCATCAGATTTTATGTACTAAAGAATTATGCAAAATTACGTATAACGACAGGAACAAAAGGACTTTTTAGTTTTGAGAGAAGTCTGTTGAGTTATTTCCCTCGATTAAATAAATACACATTCAAGTTTGTAGAAGATGAAGAGAAACTATCTGGCCCAATTACCTTTTTATCTGGCCCAATTACCTTTTTATCTGGCCCAATTACCTTTTTATCTGGCCCAATTACCTTTTTATCTGGCCCAATTACCTTTTTATCTGGCCCAATTACCTTTTTATCTGGCCCAATTACCTTTTTATCTGGCCCAATTACCTTTTTATCTGGCCCAATTACCTTTTTATCTGGCCCAATTACCTTTTTATCTGGCCCAATTACCTTTTTATCTGGCCCAATTACCTTTTTATCTGGCCCAATTACCTTTTTATCTGGCCCAATTACCTTTTTAATTTACATGAAATGGAGAATCATTGTAATACCAGGTGTGACACCATTGGATGGCCTAAAACATCAATCGTCAACTACAAAGGACATATTGACTGCTGTAATCCTGAGGAGATCAGGAAAATACAAAACTCTTTTGACATATATCCAAATACGGATTGTATAAGTGTACTTTATGGACCTTTACAGGATCCAAAACTGGAGTGAATAAGAAAATCGAATAAGAAATAAATATTGAATGAATGTTCATTGCTATATAATATATAGTATATAATATATTCTATTCTCTGTTCAAATAATTGTTTGTATCACTATATTTTTTATTTCATTTTTTTGCTTATATATTTTTTATTTAATAAATTTTTTGCCTATAAAAATTGTTTATTACTTCTGTAGTTTATTTAATTCTATATGTATTTTTTTTTTCCTTTGTAGCCTTTCGCATATTTTTAGTTTTTAATTGCATATTTTGCCAAATATTTTTGCATATATATATGCATATTTCGCTGTTTTTATTGCATACAAATCACAGCTCTAATGGTAACCAACACTTTTTAGGGTTCCGTACACGAATCCCTAATAACGAAGTGTATAACGTCTGTTCCGTAATAATACAGGGAATGAAAAGAAATATTAAGCGAAATAATACAGTATTTTGTATACGTGTTGATTTTAGGTTAAGTAATGTAGCTGTGATCAAGTAGCCACGACTGTGCTATACACATATCGTCGCTTAAGCAGCAACACCGCATAACTCAATTTTTGCCCAAATTGAGTTATGCATATCGTTGGATTCGTATTTTCGCGGGAAACAAGCTCAGATTACTAGTTTCACTCTACCAGCCACTAGGAGCGTGAAAAACGTAAAAAAGACAACACCACACATCTCAACCCTACCTGCAAACATCGCATAACTCAACACCATAAATACCAGCCTTTTTAATTAAATTACTTTTGGTTTAAACAAATAATAAATATTTCATCAAATAAACATTGGATCACTCGTTGATAAAGTAAAATTACTACAATAATCATTTAAAATAAGTTTTTCTTCTTTCCTGTAAACCTCTCAAAATTGAGATATGCCGTGAGATATATAGTGTATAAAATTACACACATTGTTATTATAAAAATAATTATATTTATTTCTATAAAAACATTGAAGTAACTAAATTAATGAATAAAATATATGAAGTCGCATTTTGTTTTAAAACAACCAATGAATGAAGAACAAAAGACGACAATCAGCTGTTCTAATAGCGTAGACCACTTAAACATTTCATTTAAATTCCTATTAAGTTTGAGTAATGATTAATTTTAAGTTTTATGGATTTATTTAGACAATATACTGGTGACTTTTTAATATTTTCCAAATTTAAATTAATATAGAATTTTAAAAATATACTTTGCATATAAATCGGCTGGGGACGCATCCAAATCTCTGGCTATGTCCGTAGACGGTAAGAAATGTGGCCTACCTAGGGTAGGGAAGGGGTATTTAACGAGTACCTGAAATTTCACAGGCTCATGACCATAGCTTAACGTCCCATCTGAAGGACGGCGTGTCCGAGATAAAAAAAACCTAAGGGCGTCGACCATGTTTCGAATCCGCGATTTCGAGCTCAGAAACCGTCGCCCTTAATATCAAAGTTCTATAGAGAAACGGAGGTAATCGATTCGGATAGGCACAAAAAGAATGTTGATCGCGCCTCCGAGAAAATTGTAATCTTTGGTTGCGGATGAATGTGAAATATCTTCATATATTATTGTACTTCCCCAACTATAATAAAGTATAGGGGAAGTTATGCAATCAGCCAAAAATTCGAAGCGGAGTTTCAAAGGAATTTCATTTTTTCGTACCTCTAGATTTGAAATATAAAAAAAATCCAGTCTGTTTGTGTGTCGATAACTCCCGACAGAATGAATACATTATATCTGTATATTAAACCATTTAAGGACAACACCTATTGATTTTCAGTCAAATCGACCAAAGGGAAGGGGGGATTATGGGGGGACCAGAGAAGTGGACGACACTAAAACTGTCGAATAGTTAGGATTCTGAAGTCTCTATATAAGACGAATATTGAGTTTTATCCCAAACGGTCGATTGGTTTGGGAGGGAGAGCGGAAACTTAATTGATTAATTCTTGTTGGGGAAGTACATAGCCGGTGATTCACTGACGACATTTTTTTTTTAAAGAATTTAGTAAAAATGTTGTATAACTTTCACAGTTCTTTTCATATTGACGTAAAATAGGTTGTTTGTCGAAACAACATCTGGGTACACAGAGCCACTACATTCCATAAAATACTCAATTGTCAGACATATTCTAGATAATATGAAGTTAAATCAGCGCCAGTGTACTTCCCCATAATGAATCAATCATTACATCTAATTTTATCGGGATTTATGAGTTGAGCACCTCCCCTTAAACTGATTCAGCTGAAAAATAATAGGTGTCGTCCATACAGGGCTTTGAATTTCCCAAATGAAATTTCATGCCAAATTTATTTATTACAACGGTTATTAGAGTTTTTGTGTTCAGCTTCTCCCCTAATCCCCCCCCCCCCCCCTCCCTTTGGCCGATTTGGCTCAAAATCAATACATGTCGCCCTTATTGGGTTCTGGGATGCATATATAAAATTTGGTGTAAATACATTCATTCTGTGGATATAATAAATGGTAAGAAAGAGATTGAATAGACATGAGTAGACATGCAGCAGACACAGGTGAGATGCCTTCTTCATTTTTACCTGCCAAACGGCAGCTACTTACAGAGACGTCAATGTCAGTAGATGGTAGCCAAGCGGTCTCTGATAGCAGAGCCAGCACCCAGGAGCCTCAACTAAAGAGGAACAGATATACGCTACAAATCACACCCACACCAACACCGAGACGTAACAGATTCGAGCCACTACTCACTCTCCAGGACGGACAGGAGACATCACAACCGACAAAACCGGACGGACAGACCACCCCTAACCGACAGACCAAGATCCCTCCCATCTTTCTTTGTGAGGCTGACAATTATCAATTGGTGATTAACGAGCTAAAAACATTGATTACTTCGCCGTTTGAAACCAAGCAGTGCAACAAAAAATTAAAGTCAGCCTCACAACGACTGATGACTACCGGAGGGTGACAAAATTCTACGACGATAACAAGGTGAAGTACTACACCTTCGTCAACCCCGAGGACAGGAAACTCTCCGTAATTATACGGGGAATTCCTTACTCACTGACAGTGACAGAAATAACAGACGAACTGACCCCGACATATCCAGTTTTAAAAGTGACCCGCATCCTGAATCAAGACAGACGCCCCACACCTCTCTGTGCAGTTGAGCTGGAAAAAAACCCATCTGGAGAGGCCATATTTCAACTGACGCGGCTCTATTATACAGTCGTCAAAGTAGAGCCACGCCGACGTTCCACCAGAGCCGTGCAGTGCACGAACTGTCAGTCTTTTGGCCATACAAAAAACTTTTGCCGTCTGGACCCCAAGTGTGTATAGTGCGGGGGAGACCACCACTTCACAGCATGCCCCTCCAGACAGAAGAAGATAGAATCTCCCAAGTACGCCAACTGCCAGGGCAACCATCCAGCCAGCTACAGAGGGTGTGCATCATACAAGACCTACATAGACAGAACTACCAGACAGAAACAACCTAAACATCAAGACCCAGTAACCCCCAGTGTACCACCCAAAGGACAACCCCCAAGACAGACCCCGGACCGACCGAACAGCTGGTTCGACCAAAGTAGACCCCGACCCTTCCAACCTCGACCTCAACCTAACTTACCCAGCAGCCAAGACACACAACCAGCTAACGACATGACTGACCTCACCAACACTATACTCACCTTTCTCAAACCATTCATCCCTATCATAAAGTCATTTTTATCTAACCTCCTCACCCAAGTATTCTCATTTAACAATAGTAGACCCTAATTTAAATATTTTTCATAATTTATCCATCCTTAACTGGAACGCTGACGGTATAAAAAACAGACGAACGATACTCTCGGACTTTTTAACTCGCTACAACATCGACATCATTTGTATCACAGAAACTCACCTCCATAATATCGACACATTCAAATTGAAAGAGTACACCATATACAGACAGGACAGACAAACCAGATTTGGAGGCGTCGCTGTTTGTATAAAAAAGAACCTCGCACACTCTCAGCTTCTCTTACCCACACTCCAACAGCTGAAAGCCGTTGGGGCCACACTCACACTCAACAACAACAGAACACTTAACATAATCTCAGCATATCACCGACCAGGCATGAGAATACACCAGACGGACTTCGAACACATATTCACTGGGGGGCCGACTATATTACTAGGTGACCTAAATAGTAAAAATACAATTTGGGGATGTAGATGGACAAACAACAACGGGATAAGACTCTTAAATATAATTAACAACTTAGGTGTACAGATATCAGCATCGGACGAACCGACATTTTACCCTACACAACAGAGATACCTCCCAGACATCTTGGACATTGGACTAGTACAAAATTTTACACTGCCCCTTTATCACGAACCACTGACAGAACTCGACTCAGACCATCTTCCAGTCATGTGTACCTTCGGAGTGAATCCGAAACAGGCAGAACATCTGCCAAGACTGATACAGGGGAAAATAGATTGGGACACATTTAGATGTGAGATGGACAAAAACATAGACATTCCTTTGCATTACGACAACACTGAAGACATCGACGACTCACTGAAAGATTTCACTCAAGCTATTTACACCTCGATACACAATTCAACATATAACCATTACAAGGACCAACGCAACATCCAACAAAACAAGACCCCTACACGCATACTTGACATGATACACGACAAAAATACACTCCGCAAACACTGGCAAGGAACACGCGATCCACAAGAGAAACGAGAGCTGAACCGACTGACGAGAGTAATACGATG
This sequence comes from Aradus depressus, assembly GCA_963662175.1. Classification (NCBI taxonomy): domain Eukaryota; kingdom Metazoa; phylum Arthropoda; class Insecta; order Hemiptera; family Aradidae; genus Aradus; species Aradus depressus. The sequence continues at coordinate 22,905,309 of OY759226.1, read as the reverse complement.
GGAATTGGACAATGACAGAATCAAAAGATACCGACGATACACCAGCGACTTCACACCTGGAGACAGCAACCTTTGGAAGGAAACACGACGCCTCCTTAGACAAGACCCTGGCCTCCCGCCCCTGACAGACGGACAGACTACTGTAACAACGGACAAGGACAAGAGTGAGCTAGTGGCTCAACACCTTGAACAGAAATTCAGAACCCATGACACACAGGATTACGAAACACTCCACGAATTTCTTTCCACTCCACTCCACACCGCAGAACCACACATACAGTACATGAACCCATCATAAATCACACTGTACATTCAGAGACTCCCCAACAAGAAGGCCCCTGGTGAAGACCTCATCCCCAACATCGTCCTGAAAAACCTGCCTCCAAAAAGCATCGCATATCTGACAGGGCTGTTCAATGGCTGTTTAAGGAGGGGATACTTTCCTGCCACGTGGAAAAATGCATTCCTGGTTGTATTTCATAAGCACGGCAAGCCGAAACAAGACCCCGAAAGCTATAGGCACCCAGATACATCGTTGAACTTATAACGTCTTTTCTCCACGGCAGAACATTTCAAGTCAGAGTGGGCAACGCAATGAGCAATCAGAAAAGAATAAGAGCCGGGGTCCCTCAAGGTACTATTTTGAGCCCTCTACTTTTCAACTTGTTCATGCAAGACATCCCTGAAGCTCCCACTCCGACGTTAGCCACCTATGCCGATGATACAATGATCGCCTGTCAGCATAGTACCCTCTCCGTCTCCATTGAACAGCTCCAGGAAGCCCTAACAGACGTTTCTCACTGGTTTTCAAAATGGAGGCTCAAACTGAACGCAGGGAAGACCGAAGCCAAAATTTTCACTCTCCGCAGATTCTCCCTAGAAGAACAAATCAAGCTGCAAATTGATGACCTCCCGATTCTCTGGAATCCTAAGGACCAGGGTCTGCGCTATCTTGGAGTACTTTTGGATACACGACTCACTTGGAAACTAAACATTAACAGAAAACTACAGCTAGCATATTCACGACTTAATACCCTTTACCCTCTTATAAACAGAAACACGCCACTCAAACAAACATGTACTATTCTACTGTACAAGACACTCCTACTTCCACTTCTAACATACGCCTGTCCAGTCTGGATCGGTACCAGCAACACTAACATGAAACGACTACAAACATTTCAAAATAAAATACTCCGAATAGCAACGAACGCACCCTGGTTTGTCAGGAATCACAAAATCCACGAAGAACTGGGAGTTCCTCTTTTTGCAGCTCACATCGAGAAGCTAGAGAAAAATCTCCACGAAGCCCTAGTGTATTGTTCCGGGGCTGTACACTACAGTCTAGGAGCGCCTACTGCCTACTCCTGGGAGGCGACTCAAACAAAGACTCTACCAGGACTTTCTTTTTTAAACCCTTTATTTTATATATTTGTGTAAAGCATTTTGCTGGTCCAAATAAATGTTGTTGTTGTTTATCACAAAATGTATTTGATTGGTATGGTCAAAACAGAGTAATGATAATGAAGAGAAAACCCAAGATATTGTATTTAGCTTGAAAATTTTAAAGAAATATACGAAGGTGATCAAAAAGCTCCAGGACATATTTTATAAAAATGTTTTTAAAAAAATGTATAAGTTATTGGAGATTGTCCCCTTTGAAGTACGAGTACTCCCCTTGAGAAGCTATAAATTTTTCCCACCGCCCTTTTCCACTGCTGGAAGAACACTGAGAACTCATCTTCTGGAATGCTGTTCAGCTTCTCCAGCGAGTTTTCTTTAATTTCGACAATTGAGTGAAATCTCTGCCCTTTTAAGGGTCTCTTGAGTTTTGGAAACAGGGAAAAGGTCCGCGCAGGGGCCAGGTCTGGTGAGTAAGGGGGCTGGGGAATGATGGCCATTATTAAACCGAGAAAATGTCATTTTTAAACTACACAAGAAATGTAGGGTCGTAATCCATCCTGGCTAACTTGGTGGGAAAAGCTGGAAGGGCTGCTGGACTTTGCGGGAAGAAGTTAACATCGTTAGAAATTCCCAGCTTCCAATCTGTGAACAGAAAACTATATTAATAAGAACATTCATATAATATTTATAAAACTATATTAATAAATAGTTACAATAATTTTATTATAATAAGATTTACTTTTTGGGTTTTGTACATTCATATATCACAATGGGATCACTTCTCCCATTTGTTGTTTTGCCTTCTCAAAAAATAGAAATTACAAATGTTTCGAAAAGCACTCCCACCTTTTGTTAATCAGAATCTTCTCTTTAACCCCCGACGCAAAAGGAGGGGTGTTTTAAGTTTTAAGCCTTTTCTGTGTGTGTGAGTGTGTCTGTCTGTGGCATCATAGCTCTAAGACGGCTGAACCGACTTGAAGGCGGTTATTTCGTTTATTTGCGAGATGATTCTTATGGAAATCGGGTATGCCGTTTCCAAGGCTCAGATATTCAGGTTTCATCAGAGCCTGTGTAGGGATCTCGGCCTTTATTACAGCTAGAGACTTGGAAATTGAGCTCAAATAGTTTATAAGGCCAACCCCAAAAAAGCTCTCTCCACCAAGGTTACAGTAAAAGAATGAAACTTTATATTTTTATTATAGAATATACTTATTGAATCGACTTCTATATTTAAACACCTATTATGGATACTGGTGATGAAAATGCTTCCTGAAAAGTTTATATTTAAAAGAAAAAGTCAATGAAGAATGCTTATAAATCTATAATGAACCCCCCAGATATAATAAGCAATTGTAAGGGGAAAATATGAAGAATTCTAGAACTAAAATCAGGTAAATAAACCTTACTACATTTATAGTACAAGAAAGGTCTGACTTCATAGCAATATATGTCATTTCCTTAATATCAATAAAAGGTAAAAAGAAAAAAAATATTTCCCTTATTTTCAATCCATGCGGCGGAAAAGGAAACTAACACAAATTGGATTTGTCCGCATTTTGATCGCAACACCAAACTTTGAGCTCAGTTTTAAGGTGATTCTGGTCTGTTTTGAAAGCCATATTTGGATTCAAAAGTGAAAAATTCTATAAGAATCTATTCTAACATCGATTTCGAAAATATTGGTCATGTCCGTCTTTGATACTAGGCTTCTCTTCATATATTAGAAATTACCTTCAAATATGTTTTCAATTAATTAACAAAATCTATTTAGAAAATAAATTGAAACTTGGGGCCTTTTTTTCATATTTACTTCTCATTTATTCAAAATTATTGTAAAGTTAGTTTCGAAAAAAAAACTCTGTTTGCAGGCAAGTGGACAAAGAAAAATATATACAGTGGAGCGTCGATTATCCGAACGTTCAATTCTCCGAACTGGCTTCTCAAGTAATGCGAGTATGAAATGAATTTGAGAGGGGAGTAGTAGATAATATATGGGAGAGCTGCCCCCGCCTCATGAGGCTCAGATGAGGCTCCCGTGAGAGGCTCCTTTGAGGCACCCTGACTCCCCCCCACCCCCTTGTGGTTCCCATGGCTCGCGCAGCTCCCTCCGATGTACTTCCCCAGCTCAACCCATGAGCACCCCCACTTTCGGACCCACCCTTTTTTTTTTTCTATGAAGTGTATGGAGAAAATATAGTCCATGACGTCACACCGACATGTCCAGACCTGCTTTTCCTAAGAGGTACTTCCCCAGCTCAACCTGTGAGCACCCGCACCTTCGGACCCACACAATCCTTTTATATAAATCTCCGGGGAGTATTAGCAGCACCAAGGTTCAGCGGTTTCTAGCCTTTTCACATATTTTGATCACCCCTCACCCCAAATTTCTTTCAAGTCATCCTTACTATATATTTTTTTTAAATTCACATTACCCTCTCCTAATTTTCCGCGATCGTATAGCAATGTGGTTCCACTGAGGTATGGAGGTCGTATAGCAATGCGGTTTCTCTGAGGTATGGAGGTCGTATAGCAATGTGGTTCCTCTGAGGTATGAAGTAAGTAGTAATAACATAATGGTTCCTCTGAGGTATGGAGTAAGTATAACAATGTACCTCCCCAGCTACATCCTATGCATAGACAAAGTATAGTCCTTTCCCCTCCCCTCCCATTCCCCGCCCCTTTCCCAGAAAAATCCTTGAGGGCGCTCAACTGGGTTGAAGGAGACCTAACCAGAGAGCCCCCACTCGACCAAATTTTTTCATCCTTCTTAACCCAAAGAAGTTTCCGCAGGCATTGTAATCCGACTAAAGATTATTTTTCTGATCACTCATACAGACCCATCTCACACGATATTTTTCATTACAGTCCTACTTCCACACATCAATCATTATAAAATCATAATTCGTAAACCCTACTTCGGGAGGGGGTGTATGGATCCCGAGTCTGGAGGTGGAGGCCGACATCCCGCTGGGATCCCATGCTACGGTATTTCAAGCGGAGGTGATGGCCATCCTGGAATGTGCGTCCAGAAGAGAAGTACTGAACAGCGACATAGAGGAGGTGAAAATCTTCTCCGATAGTCAAGCAGCACTCCAAGCACTTGCCAGCGCAGAAATCAAATCAAAGCTGGTAAGAGAGTGCGCAAATCAGTTAAACATCCTAGGAAACCGCAAGAAGGTTGGACTCTACTGGGTTCCCGGACATTCGGGGATCCAGGGAAACGAAGAGGCGGACCGACTAGCCAAGGAAGGTTCAAGTAAACCCTTCATGGGGCCAGAACCGGTGCTGGGAGTATCTCGGGAGACATACCGAACCCGAATCAAAGAATGGACTAAGGACCTTTTGGAGCGTACTTGGAGAGAAAAGACCACATGCAGGCAGTCGAAGATGTTCCTGGGAGGGGAGTCCAGGGTTCTGAAAGACGAGATCCTGAACCTCAAAAGGAACGAGCTCAGGCAACTGACTGGAGTTCTCACAGGACATGGTCCGTTCAATAGACATCTACACACTGTGGGAGTCAGGGACAGTCCTACCTGCGATAGATCTGGGGAAGAAGATGAAACGGCGGCACACTTCCTGGGTATCTGCTCGGGATATGCGCGAATAAGATTCCACATCTTTGGTAGAGATGCAATCGAAGAGGAAGACTTTAGAAGATTGGACTATGAGAGCATTCTTAGGTTCATTAAGGAAACTGGGAGACTGAGCACTCCATGAAGGACCTGGGTCAGGTAGTATAAGTTAGTATAAATATAGGCATATAGGTAATATAATAAGGGGGAAGCCAAGCGCTTCCAGGGAAGGGATAAAAGCACTGAGTGCTTAGGTCCCTAGGTGTAATGCACCAGCCCACCATAGATATATAAACCCTACTTCCCCAGATCAATTTTACTTCTCCTTCTAAACCTGAACAACCTCAAAAGGAACCCTTACACTGCATCCAAAATATTTTTTCAAGACCGGCATACATTCACTTTTACTTCCTCATACTAATTCTCCGTCAACCCTCAGAACAGCGTCATAGTCAGTCCATCTCAATTTTCTCACTTATACTTCCCCACATAAATTAGATAATTTTTTACTCCAGCTTGTCTACACCCGAGCAATTTTCTTTAGATTTCATAATAGCCCATTACTTTTGACCTTAGCACCATCCTTCTTTGCCCAACTCATACAACCTCTCCTCTAGATCGTCTGACATTTTTTTCGGTCTATTCATACATTCTACGCCCATGAACCTTCCCCTATGAATCAGTCGTACTTACCCACCACAAATCACCTTCAATGTACATACCCACGCCAACACTTCCTTTAAAATCATAATTTCTCATTACAATCCTACTTCCACACATCAATCATTCTAAAATCATAATCTTTAATTATAGTTCGACTTCCTCAGACCAATTGTACTTCTTCCACTACTACAGATCCGCCTACACCTAGTTCTCGGGTCTTTCTCATATTTTATACTTAACAACATGAATTTTTTTAATTTTTTCTCGTTTTGTCCTAACCAATTTTCGACTCTCATCTCTAACCCTTCTACTCACACACTATTCTGCTTCCACTACTACAGACCCACCCACATCACTACCCTAAGGATTTTCTTTAGATTTCGTCATAGTCTAATCGGTACTCTTAACCTTTTCCTTAGCACCATCCTTCTTCACACGTTTTCTTCGCCCAACTCCCACAATCTCTCTAGACATGATTCGTTTAAATTTTTTCATCATAACCGGGTTTACCCATACATACACCGGTATCATCCTACAGACCCATTCAACTTAGACTTTTTTATCCCTTAATTCTAGTCACCAATCTTTAGCATCATTACTCTACATACCAATTTCTTAGTACACATTAAAATGTTATTTTTGAATTAATGCCAGGGCGGTAACCTCCTTTGACCCTACTCAATATAAACTATCAACCCAAAAACACAGTAAATAGGTATTCCCTCCCAGCTAAATTCTCGTTCCCTCTCCTGTATAGTATACCTTAAGCTCTACAGTGAACCATCCCGACCCTAACACAATGTCTATCGCCTTATACATATTATTGTATTTATCATGGTAAGTTTTATCACAAAACATTTTCCTACAACTAACATTCAACAGTACCCAAATTAAGATCAGCACTCTACTCTGGATGTAGAACACATTCCCGTACATACGACATTTTCATCATACCCATTACGATACTTGAATCTACAACACACCTCTCCCTTGCTCTATAATACTCTTTAGGACTAGATGTACCTTTTCCGCGGTCTGCATTTATTATAATTACTATATCATCTGCTTTTATTATAATTACTGTATCGTCTGCATTTATTATAATTACTATATCGTCTGCTTTTATTATAATTACTGTATCGTCTGCATTTATTATAATTACTATATCGTCTGCTTTTATTATAATTACTGTATCGTCTGCATTTATTATAATTACTATATCGTCTGCTTTTATTATAATTACTTCATCGTCTGCATTTTTTCAATATAAAAATTATTTAAAAGAAAAACTGGAGAAGAGTTATTCGTTTGAAAGGTCACAATACGTCAGAATAGTTCTATTAGTTTGGATTAGTGGTTCCCAGTGAGGTGCAGTACAACTTTATTGTTTGGATCGCGACCGACTTTTATTTTCCAATAATAATAACAATGTTAATTTATAATGATAATATAATAACTAACATCGCTAATTACTGTTTCACTAATCGGGAGGCACAAAATTGTATTCCTCCGGATAAATAATATAAAAAAGAACAAATTATATATTACATAAAAATCACATCAGGCAGCGGCGGGGTAAGACCTAAATTTGATGTGGGGCATTTTATATGTATAAAGAAAAAATATTTTTGATTGAAGAAAAGAAGCTATATAAATTGTGTTAATTTATTTACATTATTTGTAATATACAAAATACAAACTGTTAAATTTTGCATAATTTTTATTTTTATTCATAAAAAATCTGTAAACATCTTCATTGTTAATTACATCAAGTAAAACCTAACAGTAAAAAATTAAAGAAACAGAATTTTCCCGCTTTTAGCCTTACTGAACTCCATAATAACTGTATCATAATCCAGTTTAGATGATATATATACCTACATATATACTGTCAACTGCCTGGTTGTCAGGGTCAAGATGAGTTGCCTTTCTGCAATCCCCCGTTTCTCCACGACTCTTTTACATTGTCCCTTCGTTGAGTGACCGGACCTCGATCCGTTCCTGCTCGAGCCAGTTTATCGACTTGTTCATTCTCGTTCACCCTCACAGTTCAGTATTTGGGACGTTAAGCAGTGGTCCCGAGCCTGTGCGATGTCAGGTACTTGTTAAAGATCCCTAAACCTGGGATTTTTTCGTTGTTGTGTTGGTAAACATGTCTGAAAAGTATCTGTAGATTGTTAGCCAAACCGGATGTTATATTATATATATATATATATATATATATATATATATATATATATATTGTGATGTAAGCAACATATCATAATAGAGAAGTGACAACAGAACTTCAAGAATCTAAATAATTATAATAAAACGAAAAAAAAAAAAAAACAGTATAAAACACCACAAAGAGTGGCCCAGCGTTTTGTGTTAATACCCAGAGTGGAAGTGAAGTGAGCCAGGAACATAATGCTCCTGTGACACAAATAATACCTGCTACTCCAATAACAGGTCACCTCCCTGCCTAGATGTACGTATATAATAGGCCACGTCAGGAGCTAGGAACGGATGATTGTGGATTTAGTGCGATCAGAAATATGTTGAGATTGTGTATCATACAATTTATAATGGGTCTAATCCCGATAGGTTCAATTTTGGCTGCAGTCAAAGGAAAAAGTACTACTGAATGTGAAACTTTCGTTGGATACCTGGAACTCACAAGGATGCTGGAAAATAAAATAATAGCATATCAACCCGCATTTTTTCAAAGGTTACCGACTGGGATTTATGAGTGAATGATTATTTTTTTTATTTTGTTTATTTGGTATACTTACCAAATAAACAAAATAAAAAAAAAAGTTTAAACATAAAAAACAAATTATTTTCTTTAATGTTTCAAATTTTATAAATTTTTCAAAATTCAAATTTTTTCAATTCTCCAAATCTTTTAAGTTTTACATTTTTCAAATTGTTCAAAAATTGAAAAGGACTAACATATATATGTATGTAAGTGTCATACAATCAAATGTATTGTTTTGTAACTCGTAAAATCTGAAATGATCTCTAAATTATATAATATAATCAAAAAAATTGTCTTCAAAGATAGAAATTGTTTGCAAAATAAGTAAAATTTAAAATAAAGTACGTAAAATAGATGTAACATAAATATATGTAATATATAGTCATCTTATCCATCTTAGTAATCATGTGATTAAACTTTAAATGCCCGTAAAAAACGAAGGATCGTAAAAACATTAGAAAAATTTTGGGAAGTAATACTCCTAGATGGCTTAAAAATTTTAAGTCTAAAAAAACCGAAATCGGTTTTTGCGTTTTTGAGAAATGGCGATTTTCTTAAAAAAGTTTATTTTGTCGTCTTTTTGCACCAAGAAAGCGTCCAATTGTATGTTTAATCAGTTTTATATTTTTTTTGTCATCCATTAGTGTAAAACTACCTAATAAATATATATAAACTAATTTGCAACGTGAGTGTTCGTTTATTTTTACGATTATAATTTATTGCTGTTGATACTAGCTAGATAAACAACAATTAGAAATATTTTTTTTGTGATAATAATATAGGATCAAAAAATTTGAAAGTATTTTTTTCTGTCTTCTGAGTGATGGCAGAATCGCTCAAAAAAAGTTCAGCTCATTTGAATGACCAAAGGGAAATTTTCGGCCGAATATAAAAAGAATGACCCATAATTTAACCATTATTATACACTAATGGTGGGTTGCACCAACCAGGATCAAACGAAGGTTGACAACTGATCTGATCCACCTTTTCTGTCTCACCATTACTGAACCAGGATCAACATCAGCCTTTGATCCTGGTTTTTGATCTTCCTGGATTAACCAACAATTTTTGTTGCACCATCCTAGATCAAGCAATTAATCCGAAGAAAAAGGTCTGTGATCCCAGATCAAATTTTATACCCCAGTTAGGTGAGATCAAATACCAGGATTAATTAGTTGTTGCTAAAGTCATTCCAATTTTACAAATAGGTTTTCAATTATGTTTGATTTTGAGTCAATAGAGAGTCTTGAGGAATGGTTAAATAGTGTTGAAGAAATTGACGAGGATACGTCACATTTCGTTCCTCGTGTAATTCGAGAGAGGCGAAATTTATTTTCTGAATTTGATTTGACGGAAAATTTAGACAGAGGTATAGACTGTCCAGGACACATGTTTTAACATTGTTTACATCTATACAAGGGAGACAGATGCAAGAAATAATCCTTTTTCTCCCATGAACAGGCTACTAATTAGGTTGTGATACTATGCTACGGGAAGCCTCAATATCTGACATAGCTTGGATTCATAAATCCACAGTGAGTAGGATAATTAAGCATGTTACCCACCTAATAGCTTCATTAAGAAGGACTTTTGTGACCATGCCTGAAAATCAACAGGAATTGAGAGAAATAAAACAAAAGTTTTTTCTCATCTCCAGGTTTCCAGGTGTGATTGGGGCTCTTGATTGCACCCATATCCTCATTTTAAGGCCTCCAGAACGAAATGCTGAACTTTACCGCAATCGTAAGGGTTACTTTTCTATGAATGTACAGTGTATTTGTGACTCACAATTGAAAATTATGAACATTGTGGCACGCTGGCCTGGCTCAACCCATGATATCACTATATTTAACCATTCTGCTATACGTTGCAAGGTTTGAAAATAATGTGTATGATGGTTACTTATTGGCACATGCAGGATATGAATGTACTCGACATACTCTGACACCAGTTTCTAATCCTAACACTGCTGCAGAGCAAGCATATAATAATGCACACACCAAAACAAGGAACACGATTGATGTTTCGGTGTTTGGAAAAAACGCTTTCCTTGTCTTGCTACTCCTATTCGCCTCAATCTAAAAACAACATTGGCTGTAATAGTCGCTACATCAGTTCTCCACAATATCTGCTGTGAAGCAGGAGACACTTTGCCTCCGCAACAAGATGATGAAACTCCACATTAATGAGCAGTCAGTTGCTGTTTTTGAAGGAAGCCAAGCTCAAGCATCTCGAGCCTTACGAAGATCTCTCATACTGAATGTGTTCCAAAGGTAATAGTGGCCATTGCAAGAAACAGAGAAGTTAGCATAAATCATTTGACTCAAAAAGTGGACCTTTATAAAAACAAAACTTTGTAGTTAAAGAATTTATAAACATTTGATTATATTATTATGAAAATATATGGAATATGAAAAAATAAAGTACATTTGTAATCTTGACAATTTATTAATCACTTCGTACCTCAGTGGTTTTTTTTTTGTTTTTTATATATGTAGTCAATAGACTGAGGGCGCCGGTACATCAGTGGCTTGACTTTTTTTTTTTTTTTTTTTTATAGGTGCCCCTGACCCCCTGAGGGGGGGTCGATCACATCACCCTATATCTACCTATGTTTATATTTATATGTATCAATATTTATATATACAATATTTACGGACGGTCGTGGACCGGCTCGATGACTACGGTCCATGGTCGTCTTTGGTAGTTTTCGGCGCTTCAAACCGAGTGAGCTCGGGATTTTGTCAAGGGTTCTTTTCTGCCTGCTTCCCTAAGCCGGGGGCTGCCGCCGCAGCGCCTGTCGGCGGTCGGCGGGGCCCCCGGCGCCGGGTTAGAAGGCTTTCTTGATTCTCCGCCAGGAGGAGACGAACCGACCAAAAGCCAGGTAGCCAGCCTCCGTCATAAGTCCCGGCAGGTCCAGTCCCAGATACGAACCTGTCCAGCGGATCAGCGCCGCCCTGGGTCCGTCGTATAGCGGGCATTCGAGGACCACGTGTTCCGCAGTCTCGACGCCGCCACACGAGCAGGCATGGCTGTTCTTCCTCTTAAAGAAGAAGAGCTTGGCGTTGAAGTCGCCGTGACCTGTTAGCACCTGTGACATCCAATGGTCTGGTTGTATCCATGCGGAGTCAAGTCGCGTCTGGACGTTCGGGAAATAGGCGAAGGTTGTTCGGCCATCTGTCGATCGCGCCCAACGCTGTTGCCATTTTTCCACGATCCATTCCTGGACAATGCCCCTCAGGCGCTCTGGTCTCGCCTGTCCTTGCATCTCCTCCTCCAGGGCTTGACGCAAGGCCACGTCCGTGTCTGCTTCCAGTGGTAAGCCGCGTCTGCAGAAGTACGAGGCGACGGCACCGTCCAAGACTAGGTCTATGGGTGGAGCCCCCGCCAGCACCTGCAGCGCAGCCGTGGAAACTGTACGGTAGGCCTTGGTCACCCTGACGAGGGCTGCTCTTTGAGCTTGTAGTATCAATGTACGCTGCCGTTTGGTGGGGCGATTCCACCATCCGGCAGCGGCGTACCTTGCCACAGCCTCGAAAACTCCGGTGTAAATAGTTTTACACGCAGAGTAGCCGAGGCCCCATGTCGCTCGGGCTAGGGAGCTCAGAGCGCTAAAGATGGCTGTTGTCCTAACCTTGATGGCAACAGTGGGGGGCGTGACGTTGAATCCCGGCCCGATCCCCACACCTAGGTACGTGATCACTGCCGGAAATTCAACGCGTCGGCCGTGTACTGCAAGAACCAGGGAGTGGCGGGCATCAGTTTTTCCTCTCATCAGCATGGCTGCTGTCTTGCTGGAAGAGAGGGTCAACTTGTTCAGTCGGCACCAAGAATCCGTAGAGTCGATCGCGGCTTGGGCTCGGGCGGTTAGAGTGGCGCGACTTTTATTTGGGCGGCTCCCTCCCTCGGCTGTCAATTCCATCCTCAGCCGGCTGATGACGTCCGCTTTCGTCTTGGAGCGATTCGTCTTCGCGGTGGAGCTGTCTTCGGAGGAGGTTGGACAGCCGCAGGTGGGGCTGTTGGTGTCTTCTTCTTCTTCTGCTTCCTCCTCATCACCGTGGTCCACGCTGTAGCCACCAGGTACTCGGCGTCTTTGAGGGCGGGCGGGGGGGGGGGGGAGGGGACGGAAGGGGGACTCCGTCCACTTCCATCCTTCGGCTGCTCACGGAGGAGGAGGCGGTGGGGGGGGGGGGCCTTGAGGGTCGCCGTGGGGGGGTGGGCCCCGGTTCTCGCCCCACCCGCTCCTATACTAGGTGCAGGGGGGGGAGGGGCGGTAACTTCCACTTGATCCAGTACTGCTGGGTTATTGGCGGGGGTTTGGTTCGTCTGAGTATTGGAGGAGGCTGGGGATGCTTCAGCACAGGTCCTGGACTCGACAGTTTCCTTTGAGGGGCGGTGGCACCTTTGGCCCACCCAGCCTAATGGCTATGGCCTCCGCCATCATCTCCGGTTGGAACGTTGCCAGCACTTCTGATAAGACCTTGGCTCTGGTTTCGGCCTCCAGTCGCCTTAAACTCGAGGCCGCCAGCAGATCGATGAGGTGTTGAACTCCGTCATTGATCTTCAGTCAATCAATCATTCTTCTTGATTGTGCAGGCAGGGTAGAGCGGCGGGGGAGAGGAGCGAGTCCGCGGTGGGGGAGGGGAGCGAGTCCGCGGTGGGGGAGGGGAGCGAGTCCGCGGTGGGGGATGGGAGCGGGTGGAATTGTCCTTGTAAGTTTGGAGGAGCGCGAGAGGGGTGGGGGAGTGGGGGTAGAGGGGGGCACACTGGCTGGTTCCATCTGGGAGGAGGGGTGGGGAGCCCTTCCCCTCCACTGAGGTGGAAACGGTCACAGTACACCACTCTCACTACTTTACACTTTCTTTTCGAAGGTAAACACTTAAATGGGCAAATGAGATCTATCTTAACGGAGCGGGTCTGGAGAGATGTTGACCCTTCGACTGCCGGCGTGAGACTCCCGCGTGCTTGACTTCTGAGCTCAAGGTCGTGGGTTCGTAGCCCGACCGAGGCCCTTACTTTATTTTATCTGGGAGGTAAAATAAACTTAAGCACGCCGTCCTTCGGTTAAGCGATGGTCCCGAGCCTGTACGATGTCAGGTACTCGTTAAAGACCCCTACCCTAGATGAATAAAAATTTAGGGTAGGCGAAATTTAGGACTCCCACAGTAGAGTCGGGCTCATGTCCACCAGAGTGACGAAAGAGCGCTCTGGTAGTAGGCGATATGACCTCGTAGTTAAAGCCCGGGCATGAGTCATAAAACCTAACCTAACCTGTAGTCAATAGAGAAGTTACAATAGAACTTCAAGAATCTCAATAATAATAATAAAACGAAAAAAAAACATTATAAAAGATCACAAAGAGTGGCCCAGTGTTTAGGCTTATCTGTACAGAAGATTCAACCATTAATTACAAACAGAATTGATAAGAAACAAAAAGATACTTAGCTTAAAAATAAATGTGGTCGAAACATTAACAACAGCAGTTTATGAACAAAATTTACTAATGATCCCTCATGGCGTAATTTTGAAAACCTATTTTTAATATATATACTTATATTTTTATTGCGAATAATATTACATAAAAAAATATCATCTTCAATAAAATTTACTGACGTTACATACATTTATAATCATTCATGTCCATTCCGCAAATCACTATAGTTTGAGTTACATACAGACTTCCGAATCCTCTCACTAAATTTCATGTCGATACATTCATTACAACGGCAGTTATTAGAGGTTTTGTGTTAATATCCAGAGGGGAAGTAAAGTGAGCCAGGAACATAATGCTCCAATTACTAAATAATACCTGCTACTCCAATATCATGTCACCTCCCTGCTTAGTAGAGCTATAGGCTTTATATTTCCTGTAGATACATTCATTACAACGGCAGTTATTAGAGGTTTTGAGTTAATACCCAGAGAGGAAGTAAACTGAGTAAGGAACATAATGCTCCAATTACTAAATAATACCTGCTACTACAATAACAGGTCACCTTCCTGTCTAGTAGAGGTATAGGCTATATATTTCATGTCGATAAATTCATTACAACGGCAGTTTTTTTTTTTTTTTTTTCTTATTACGCATCGGCTGCTGTGGCCATTAGCGTTTCCAGAATAGGATTAGCGGTAACGATGGAAAGGTATGGTGAGAAGTGACGGACTCTCTCCAGAGATAGCGTCGAGTCTAGGAAGGAGAGGTCCTCTTGGATGGTAAGTGAAGGTGGAGGGTTGGACAACCAGCCAGCCTAGCACCAAGTCTAGGGGGGTTGCCACAAAGGATAGCAAGCCTCTCTAGGGGGCCAGAGCGCTTCCCATCGCACCGCCTGTCCTTCAGTAAACCATCACTCAATGAATTTCAACAATTATTTCTAAATATGCATGAATATATGTATCTCTTTCAGAAATTCAATTAAGTTCCGGAATCTAGGTGTTCTCTCGCTAAATATATCTTGGAGGGTTGCAGGCATGCTGTTATTTTCCCGATACTTGGCCAGCTTCTGACAATCTTCAATGACATGTCTCACCGTCAGCAACTCCCTACAGAGGACACACCTTGGAGGTCTGTTCCCCACCAGGAGGTGCCCATGAGTCACTCTCGTATGGCCAATGGCCACTCTTCTTAACACAATTTTTTCTCGTCGGGAGAGTTCAACGGAAAAGTTTATCGGTCTTAGGTTTGGCTTTAGATGTTTCAGTTGTGTGTCTTGCTCTGACCATTCATTTCCCCAACGTTTTAGGGCAGCCATCTTCATTTGCTTCATCAGATCATCAGGCCGAATACCTAATGTCTCTGTACACGCTTCAGCCGCAGCCGCTTTAGCTGCTCTGTCAGCTTCTTCGTTCCCATCTACACCAATGTGCCCTGGAACCCATAAGAAGACTACCTTTTTCCCATTCACTTGTAAGTTTTCCATTTGTGTCCTGATTTTCTGCACTAATGGATCTTCTATAAACAGATTGCTGAGGGCCTGCAGAGAGCTCAGTGAGTCCGAGCATATAAGTGCCTTGAACTCCCCTTCTAGTGCCCAGTCGTCTAGTGCTTTCGAGATAGCTGTGAGCTCAGCCGTATAGACACTTGCAGCGGAAGGTAAGGTCCAGGATTTGCAGACGCCTTCTGAGCACCAAGCACATCCCACACCTCCATCAATTTTAGAACCGTCTGTGTAGATCTGTCTATAATCAATGTAAAGATCCAATATTTCACCTAGTAACTGTTTGAATATTGTCGGCGGTGTTTCCGCTTTGGCTTGTCTCGACAAGGTCATGTTTATCTGCGGTTTAGGTAATTTCCACGAGGGCGTTTGAGGTAACTTCCAAGCGATGGTTTCTTCAAACCTGAGACCCATATGATCTCTCAGCTCCATTGCTCTTACAGCAAGCGGGCGTGTTCTGGTCGGTAACCACCTGTACTCTCTCTCTGCTGGCTGACATAACTGACCGTGTAGAAAATGGTCTACCTTTGACGACATGGACGCTGCGTATGTCAGACTCAGTTGTTCCCGGCGGTACTTCAGTGGCATCAACCCTGCTTCTCTGTACAAGCTACGCACAGGACTCGTTCTGAACGCTCCTGTCGCCAAACGTAGGCCAAAGTTTAGAACAGTGTCTAGTTTTTTCAGCCGAGTATGCCGCGCCGAGCCGTAAATTATGGAGCCATAGTCAATTCTGGTCCGAACTAAAGAGCAAATAATTTTTAAGAGGGTTTCTTGGTCAGCTCCCCAGTTAAAATTCGATAAGACTTTCACTATGTTCAATGTATTTTTGGCATTTGTGCAGGTTTTTTCTATATGGTTCTGCCATGTGAGTTTAGGGTCAAGTTCTAAGCCCAAGAAGCGCACAACATCCTTGTATGGGATAGGGATGCCTTTCAGATATAACGTAGGCACTTCATGCTCCTTCCTCAAGCGACAGAAGTGCATGCAGGATGTTTTCCTGGAGGAAAAACTGAATCCAGTCATCTCCGCGTTGTACAAGATGTTGTCAATGTTACTCTGCAACGAAGCTCCTATTCGTACCATGTCCATACCAGTCTCTATTATGGCTAGGTCATCGACAAACAACATTTGCCGAACATTTGGGGATAGTCCATCTGTTATGTTGTTTATTGCAACTAGAAATAGGGTGCAACTTAGGACAGATCCTTGTGGTAGACCGTTTTCTTGCACATGTAGTTTAGATATTGTATCTTGAATTCTTACTCTGAACCATCGATTTTGTAGGAAACTGTTGATGAAGAGCGGAAGACTTCCTCTTAGTCCCCATTTGTGGAGTTTTTGTATGATACCGAATCTCCAGGTAGTATCATATGCTCTTTCTAGGTCAAAGAATATTGCGATGGCATGTTCTCTATTCAGGAAGCACTTTTGGATGATGTCCTCAAGATATACAAGATGGTCTATTGTGGTATATCTTTTACGAAATCCAGCCTGATACGGGTTTAGAAGATGGCATTTTTCAAGGAACCAGACCAAACGATAATTAACCATCCCCTCTAGGACTTTGCTAAGACAACATATCAACGAAATAGGACGGTAACTATTTGGTTCACTTGGGTCTTTTCCTTCTTTGGGTATTGGTATAATTACCGACTCTCTCCACGCATCGGGGTAGGTACCAGTTGTCCAGATGTTGTTGTATAGTTCGAGGAGCTTAATTTTCATAGGGTTTGAGAGATGCTGCAACATCGAGTACGGGAGGTCGTCTTTGCCGTGTGATGATTCCTTTACTCTGTTTAATGCATGTTCCAATTCCAACATAATGAAAGGGTAATTATAGACCAGAATCTCATTGGTAGAGAAATCAAGTTTGTAAGACTCTTCGCAGTTCTTGTGCTGTTTAAATCTATCAGAATATGTATCATTAGATGAAACTTTGCGATAAAATTCAGCTAGAAGTTCAGCAACGTCGGCAGGCTCTGTGTAGACGCGCCCTCCTGAAATAAGTACTGGGTTCTGGAATGGTTTGTGTCGACCACTGATTGCTCTAACTTTATTCCAGACCTCTTTTGGTGTGCTGTGAACATTAAGAGAGGAAATATAATCTTGCCATGACTTCGTTTTTGCCTCTCTTTTTATTCTACGTTCTACAGCTCTCATTTTCTTAAAATGTATTAGGTTATCAAGGGTAGGGTTTCTTTTGAATTTGTTGAAGGCATTTTTCTTTGCTCTGTTGCTTGCCGAACATTTTGCTGTCCACCATGGCACAGGGCTTCTGGGTATTTTCCCTCCTTTTTTCGGAACAGACAGCGCAGCAGCCTGTGTTATAACTGATGTTATTGATTCCACGTCATTCTCTATAGCTCCAGACAGTGGAGTGGACTTAAGTGAATCAGCATACAAGTTCCAATTGGCCTTTTTTATATTCCACTTTGGACGGACTTCAACCGCGACTCTTCTGGTGCCCAACATTTTAATTAAAATAGGAAAATGATCACTGTGATGCAGATCTGTGGTGACATGCCAGTCTAGACTTGGGGCCAAGGATGATGATGCAAAGCTAAGGTCGATAGCGCTGAAGGCACCGGATCTAGCGATAAAGTGAGTTTTGCTGCCGCTATTCAACAGTATCCACTTCTTGTTATTGACAATCTCCTCCAGTAGTGTACCTTTGGGGTTGGTTGTTTCAGAACCCCACCAGGTGTTGTGACAATTAAAATCACCTGTGACAATCACCGGAGTTGGCAGTTGATTTAACAGATCGTCTAGTTGCTTTTCAGTCCACGACATATCTGGAAGATATACGTTACAGATGGTTACATTCATAGGCACTTTGATTTGGACGGCAACTGCCTGGATATTACTGTTTAAGTTAACTGGGGTGGCAGGGATGTTGCTTTTGAGAAGTAACAGGACGCCCCCGTGACCTCTCCCTCCTAAGCCTGGGTCGACTTCTTTGCTAAAACACGTGAATCTTTTCAGTCTGAACGAGTGATCTGTTCTAAGATGTGTTTCCTGAATTGAAACACAAAATGGGTCGTGACTTCCAACTAGATACTTCAGCTCGTCAAGACTGTTGAACAAACCTCTTATGTTCCATTGCAATATACATTCGGATTTATTTTTTGGGGTTGACATAATTATGACTTAGGATTTTCGTTTTCCTGTCGTCTTGCTCTGTTTTCTACCTTTCTTCTTAACTTTGCCTTTTACCACCTTTTCTTTTTTATCGGGTGGGTTCTTGTCTTTCTCTTCGATTGTACTGTCCGTGTGCTGTGCGGATAGGCTCCAGTCTATCTCAGTTGGTTGAGTTAGGTTAGGAGAGTTGGATTTACTATCCAGACTCCTTTGAGGCAGATCAGGATCAAGCAAAGCAGGGGTGGCTCTGTCATCGGCCGTGCTGTTCCCATGCCTCATAAGAGCTTGAGGAATTTGGTTTTTGTCCCGGATACCCAATGAAGTAGTCTCCTCCTTCAAAGGGATTGGTTCCCCTCCCAGAGGGAGGTTGGTACGATCACTAGGCCCGGGAAGCATAGCGATCGGTAAGGGTTGGGTTGTTTCTATTTCTTCCACTTGGCTATTTTTCATACTTTGAAAGATTCCGAAAGAAAACAATTCAGTTTGTGTAGCTGATTCACAGCACACCTTTCTACTTGGCTTATTTGCTTTTGCTGCATATGAGACTGCTGCGGTAACATAAGCGTCGCTATTAACGATACTTCTAGCTATATAAGAGAGGCTTTGCGTTGTTTTAATCTTTTGTATCTCTTTCTCAACGAGAAAAATAGGGCCTTTTAGGCCAACGAGAATTATGCTCTCCATTGCAGTTGACGCAGTGAGGAGGAAGGTCACATTCTGAACCTTCATGCACGGCCCTACCACATATGCAAAGTGCGATCTTGCTTCTACATCTCCTCAGCGTGTGCCCAAACCGATGGCAGTTAAAACATCTCATAGGAGCGGGGATGTACGGCCGCACCCTGAGTTTGTAGAACGCAGCATTTATACATTCAGGAGCCTTAGGAGAATCGAATGTCAATACAATGGAGTCTGTAGGACTTGTTCTCCCACCCTCCTGTCGCGTAATGCGTCTCGCTTCTAAGACTCCCTGATTCGCTAGTTCCGATGTAATTTCTTCCTCAGAACACATGCTCAAATCCTTACATGTAATGACACCCCGAGAGGTATTGAGTCTTTTGTTGGGAATAACTTCGACAGGAAATCCTCCCAGCTCTTTCATGGTTTGAAGCTGTTCTGCTTGTTTCGGACTGGAAGCTTCAATAGCAAGTTTGCCCTCGTATATCCTCTTCACTCCCGTAGGTGTTCCAATCGTCTCAGTTAATTTTTTGCACAAGAAAAATGGGGAGACATTTATGAAAGTTTCTCCTTCTTCCTTTCTGCTTACTATGAAATGTCTGGTAAAGCTCTTCATATTGTTGTTACTAACACTAGTTATCTTATACATTTTCTTGGTTCTCTTTCTTGGAGGAGATGAGGTCAAATACGGCTCTGTCGTATATGTTGTCCTCATTCTCTTCACTGTATCTGCAGAATCATTACCCGATAGGTTAATTTGCAGAGTGTTCTGGGCAGTCGTTATCCTTCTTCAATGCTTGATGCATATACCGTATTCCGGGGGCTCCCGCATTCCTGCCCGCCGGAAGGAGGCTGACGTTCAATTACGTCAGGTGCAGCTCCACCACCTGACGCATCCGAGGCTAAAGATATTGTTTCTTTATTCATATTTGTTTTAAATGGCAGTTTTTAGAGTCTGCAGCCAAGACAAGTAGTTATTCCAGCCGCCCCTCTGGGGTCAGACGCTGTGGACAAGCCGCTCACTCTGAGACAGACGCTTACCTGCCGCGGCGCTCTTCCGGCTATGACAGTCGTTGGCACTTCCACGGCCCCCTTTAAGGCAGGGACTACCTAATTACCGATGGGAACCAAACACATATTGTATTGAAAGTATAAAGAATTCTCCTATCGAGGCTCGGTACCCGTGGGTTCGCCATACCCAAGCAGCTGAAATAGCTGCCCCCTGCGGGGTACAACGGCAGTTATTAGAGGTTTTGTGTTAATACCCAGAGGGGAAGTAAAGTGAGTAAGGAACATAATGCTCCTGTGACAAAATAAAACCTGCTACTTCAATAACAGGTCACCTCTCTGCCTATTAGAGCTATAGGCTATATATTTCATGTCGATACATTCATTACAACGGCATTTATTAGAGTTTTTGTGTTAATATCCAGACGGGAAGTAAAGTGAGCCTGGGACATAATGCTCCTGTGACAAAATAATACCTGCTACTCCAATATTAGGTCACCTCCCTGGATGTTCCTTCCCTAGATGTTCGTATATAACAGGCCACGTCAGTTGATAGGATCCATTGAGGCAGATTCAGTGCGATCAGAATGATGGTAAAATTTTGGAACGTACTATTTATGATGGCTTCAGCTTTTTTCAAAGGAAAAATTACTACTGAGTGTGAAACTTCCATTAGAAACCTGGAACCCACGAAGATGGTGTTAAAAAAAATAGCAGTATATCAACCCGTATTCATTCAAGAGATATTTTCTGTTTATTATGACTATTTCCGTTCAACAGTTCGTGAAGATAAGAGTGTAATGGTTCTGGATGAAAATGATATATTCCTCACTGGTTGTCCCATGGAGGAAGGGGGTACAACCTTGGTTCCTTTCTTCTACACTTGTGGGAGTAGTCTGTCTTCGTCATTTAGAGTTGACTACTGTAAATGGAAACCTAAAGTTGCCAGTAAGAAAAGTGTGTTGCGGGACAGGTGCGGACATAATGGAAAGGGAGAACTCACGGATTATGGACACCAGCTAGGAGAACATTTAAATAATGGAAACCCAGTAGGAGAACAGTTAATAACACTTTTTGAGATATGTTCTACTGATGATGAAAAATCATACCTATCATATAGACTTAGTTATCCAGATCTTGATAATTCTACACATAAAATATTAATGGAACCTTTGCCCAAAGTTACACAATCTGATAAAAACGACCTCTATGCAAGATTTGGAGAAACTATAGCTCAACAAATCTTGGAAAAGGGTAGTCATATGATGTTCCGACCCTTAGGTTCTACGGAAGATTTCTTGTACACAACACAAAGTGACGCATTAATAGAAGCAAGCAATTACACCACTTGGAGTACAATAGTAGCAGGTAACTTACTTTATTTGGAGAATGTCATTAGATTTTATGCAAAAAAGAATAAAGCGGAGCTGCGAATAACCTCAAGTGTGTCAGGAGAGTTCGAATTTGAGCATACAATGATGCCTGGTGATCCACCCTTACGTAAAAGTGGTTTGAAGTTGGTAGAATATATAGGCGAGAAATCTTGTGTCCTTTTTCATTGGTACCTTTTACCATTCAAACCATATGAAATGAAGAAACTTTGTAGCACGGTTTGTGCGGACATTGGATGGCCTGAAACCTCAGAAGACTACAGCCAAGGGCATATCGAATGTTGTGGTCCAGACGATATTGTGAACATGCTAGACGATTTTGACATTTTTCCAAGGACGGATTGTGTAGATGTACTCGAAGGACCATTACCGGATGAAGAAATGAACGAAGTGAAACGGCCCTCAGAGAAACGGATGGAATCCTACATAGCCTCACTCATCAATAGATTGAATGATTTGGTGTAGTCATTTTCGTTCTTCTTCTTCTTACCTCAACAATTATTGTAACATGCATGAATGAAATAAAAGAATGTTACTCAATGAAATAAAAAATGTTTCTCAGATCAATGTTTTTATTTACAATCTATAATTTAACAATTATTATACACTAACAGTATCACCCAAAGAACTGATATTATACTGTGATGGTTCGATTAACCTCCACATGTGAAATTTGAATAGAAAGAGAAAAAGAAGGGGGTTTAATAAGGTTTATTTTAATATAACCCATGTACCAATTATCACAATACACTAACAGTATTACCCAAGGAACTGATATTATACACTAACAGTATTACCCATGGAACTGATATTATACACTAACAGTATTACCCAAGGAACTGATATTATACACTAACAGTATTACCCAAGGAACTAATATTATACACTAACAGTATTACCCAAGGAACTGATATTATACACTAACAGTATCACCCATGGAACTGATATTATACACTAACAGTATCACCCAAGGAACTGATATTATACACTAACAGTATCACCCATGGAACTGATATTATACACTAACAGTATTACCTAAGGAACTGATATAATATACTAACAGTATCACCCAAGGAACTGTTATTATACACTAAAAGTATTACCCAAGGAACTAATATTATACACTAACAGTATCACCCATGGAACTGATATTATACACTAACAGTATCACCCATGGAACTGATATTATACACTAACAGTATCACCTAAGGAACTGATATTATACACTAACAGTATCACCCAAGGAACTGTTATTATACACTAAAAGTATTACCCAAGGAACTAATATTATACACTAACAGTATCACCCATGGAACTGATATTATACACTAACAGTATCACCCATGGAACTGATATTATACACTAACAGTATTACCCAAGGAACCCAAGAAACCTTACAGCCTAGAAGAAAACAACAAATTAACTGTAAGTTCCTTCTCTAATATTAAGTTGAAACCATCTAAGATAAAAATAAGTAATTTACCTAGCATAAACATGTCTAACCCGGTGGCAATTTCAAAAAATGGGACAATAATCACTATCTAATTTTTAGTGGGACTAAAAGCAAATTACAAGGCTCTGCCGGACACCTATCAGAAATTGTAGACACTCTTAAACGAAACTTTGCTGATAAAAGACCCGCTAGGATAATTGGGAGAGAACTAATGTCAATGACTTCTCATAGAGGAGAACATCCAATGTTCTTTATTACTCGCTTGGAAGAAAAACGAGCACAGATTAGGACACAATATAAACTAGGCAGTAAGTCGGAATTATCTTTGAGAGAGTTAGATGATCAATTGGATGAGGATATAATTGATGTATTCTGTTCAGGGGTTCACCCACGTTTAGGGGAAATGGTTGAAGACCTGCAGCCTCAAAGTCTGACCGATATTAGGAATAAACTAATCTTCTCATGTCAAATTGTCATGAGAAACTTGGGATATGATAATGCCATAAACGTTGTAAATGGTATAACTGGCTATTACCAAACAAACTCTTTATTTCATGAGAAAGAAGATTATAATAAAAAACCTGTCAAACCAAAAGTAGGTCAAAATTTCTTTCAAAAACAAAAACCCCAACAACAATACCAAAAACCATGGTCTTCCCCACAAACTAACCAGCAAAAATTCAATTCGCGAAGTTTCCTACAAACTAACTGGCAACAGTTCAATCCGCGGACTTTTGGTCAAAATAACAATAGGCCTTAACAAATGTATCAAAATTTTGACAAACGGGACAATTTTGATTCCCAAAACACAGTCTCAATGAGAACCGCTCAGAAACCAATTGATACCAGAAAAATGATTTCCCCTTATGAAGTAACCCACGTAGAACAGAGTTCCCCACTTGAAGAAAAGGTAGACAGACTAACGGACTTAACTACAAAATTAACCGACCATTTTTTAGATTTAAGTCTAGGAAAAAAGAAACCTCCAGACCCGTATCAGTGTTAAATTTAAATCTCCTGAGCAAATCACTTCCGTATTTTATTGATAATTTACAACGAAAGTGGATAATCGATACGGGTTGACAAAAAAGTTATATTTGTAGTAGAGCAGTAGGCCCAAATGTTAACAGACATGTAGAAAATTTTACAGTAAAAACCCCCAACGGAGAGACATCAGGTAATCAATATGTGAATTTTAACTTACATTCCATATTTCCAAATTTTACACAATCAGTTAAATTTTATATTTTTGATTTTAGTAATAAATATGATATTCTGTTAGGGCATGAAACCTTAACCGCTTTAGATAGTAGCGTAGATTTTAAAAACAAAATACTAAATAATAAAACAAACCACTATTATTTCTAATTGAAACTCCGGAAATAAATATAAGGCCAGGAAAACAAATTGTCAGAGTAAAGGTAAACAAAGAAGAAGGGATAGGAGTAATAAAAAATTCGAGAATTGTTTCATTGAAGGTCTCGTAAACATAAAAAATAATGAATGCTTAGTGACACTTCACTCCTATCATCCTGAGTTGATGACCATTCGTCCTCAACCAATGGAAATTGATGAAGTAGAATCAATTATTGATATCGATTCCTCTTAGGATTCAATCGATACCGCACATTATCGATACTTTTACTCATGAGTAGTATTGAATAAAACTTAAGATACTACTCAAGTATAAAAAGTATCGATACCTACTCGTATCGATTGAATCGAGTACTTCGTTATAATTAATTTTAAACCATTTTTATATTTTTATTTTTGGCTCCAAGGCCTAGTTGCCCTATATAGCCGGACACAAGATCTTTGAGTTCTTTGGGGAAACCCAGGAGGGATAGAGAGACCCGGGGCGGAAACAGAAGGCCCCCAACGACGCAAGCCATCAGCCCCCCCCCCCCCCCCCCCCCCTGGTCTCCTTCGTATCTTTACTAAATGTCTATGTTATTCCGTTTCATAAATTGGAGTATACTAGGAATGAATTTGGCTTTAGAATTTACTAACTGTTTCAGAAAACTTTCGGCGTTCTGCAACATTTCGCATCCCTGTCGTGAATCATCATATTTTATACAGAACAAAAAGATGTGTAACCATGTATAATAATATATGTATATACCTATATAATAATAATAAAAAACACAATAAAATTTGAAAGGTATAAATGAGATATTGTAGTGGGCATAAGAAACAAATAAATCAAATCGAATAAGATAAAATTATATTATTAAAAACATACTGAAAATAATAATAAGCCTTATAAAATAAACATACAATGTATTTTTACTAAGGATATACAATTGAGTGGTTGACGCGAAAAAGGTTCTAAACGCCAAAATAACACTTCCTTCCTCTGCCAAGTTGAGAACTACTGGTGGCTGTTAGAACCTTCTTCCATGAGGCTCAACGCTGACGTGGGCTCAATACTACCAACTGCTGCTGTAACGGCAAAAAAAAAACTTCCCTACACAGTCCCTAGAGACCTATAGAACCTGATTCCACAGAAATCTCATTTTCGACTAAAGTGGCGCTTAGAACCTTTTTCGCGTCAACCACTCAATTACTGGAGACTATTCGTACTCCCACAATATTTCACTTTTTTAAAACACTTTTTGCAAATCGCTGAGATTGAATTGTTCTTACTGTAATAAATCCACACTTTCGCCGTAGGACGAGGAATTATAATTTGTAATTGACAAAATGGAATGTAAAAATAAAATAAAATGATGAAATCGTAATCACGTTCACGGTTCTGTTCAAAATCAAACAGACGTACACCTTCATAAACGATAAACCATGCAGACTGCGTGATCACATCACACATGAGGTTATCAACATCGATATATATCATTTTTCCGTGGACCGTAATTTGAGTTCAGTATTTTATTGCAACAACAAATAAAAGAAAATTGTAAGAAGTTAAACGGTGAACAACTTTGATGAATTCAAAAAATTTATATATATTTTTTTAATGGTTGAAATTTGAAACGAGTACTTTGAATCGATACAAGTAATATCTATTCGATACATACTTGGTATCGAAAGAAAAGTATAGATACCAAAATTACTTGGTATCGGACAAAAGTATCGATACTTGACTTGTATTTACTTGTATCGATTGTAGCATGTCTACCCCCATGGACAATTATTATTATTATTATACAGCAAGGACCAGTGATACTACGAGCGAATCGAGGCCACTTGGAGCTGATTTTAAGAGGATTTTATTAAGAAGATTAATGCTCGGAACTAGCGATGCCTGCGAGCGAATCGCGATCGCTAGGAGCGAATCGCGATCGGTAGGAGCGAAAACAAGAAACAAAGGATCTAAAGGAAAGGAAGGAAACAGATAATTGTTTACATCCGGTGTTGCATGAACAGCAAGGCAGGCTAGCACACCTGTCGTTCTTAGAAGAAGCTGATGCAACCGGTGATCGGTGATTGACTGGAAGTAAATTGCGCGGGAACAAACAGCCAATAAGATGTCGGGATCCATCCCCACCCCACGAAAATGAAGAGTTGTGTCCGGGAAGAGCTTCTGTCAACGTTCTCTCCTGCTTCATGCTTGGGCCGATCAGACCACGTCAGTTATATCTTTCTTTTAGATTTTACAGTTGAGTTTTAAATATGTGAGTAAATCAACTCCTTCTTCATGCTTGGGCCGTTCAGGCCACTCGAACTAGTCAGTGAATTATAGTGTATTTCGGACGGTGTAAAGTCAGTGAAAAATGTAACTTCTAATGTAGCCTCGAAACCAGACAGATCTTAAATGACTTTAAAATATGTGATTGGATGATTTCTGCGGGATGTCCAGATAAGGATGATCACACCGTCATCGCCAGGGATATCATTATCGAGGTACCTCGTAGTTAAGTTATAATTAAGTCTTTCAGACATACGGCCAATTATATATTAAATTGTTTTTTTTGTAAATATGATATGTTCCCATTTAAAATATGTTCTCATTAAAATAAATATGTTACAGTTCTAAGTTTGATTCATTCCATTCCCCCCCACTCATGCTTCTTCTAGTTGACAACAGTAATTAATTATTATTAATTACTGGTGACAACTACACATTAGGAACTTGTAACCGTTCTTCCCGTGAGGAGTGTACTCAGCTATCCAAGGCATTTTTCATTTAAAGTCGCGATTTGAATAATTTTCGATTTTAAAAAGTTTTCGACATTAATTTTATTTTTACTAATTAAATTCACTCACACACTCTCTCAAGAAGGGGAAAGAAGGTGGTTACACGATAGATCCCTAATTCCGCTAGTTCGACCTTTTGTTCTTCTAGGAGAGATGAGATAATCCAAGACATTCCAAATCTATTAAAAACAGACCATCTCAATGATGAGGAAAAAAGATTTATTCTTAATTTAGTAAAAAAATACCCTGAAATCATAAAATGTGAACAGGAGCCTCTAACATGTACAGGACCCTCTAACATGTACAGGAGCCTCTAACATGTACAGGACTACTGAAACATACTATTAGAACAGTTAATGGAAACCCTGTTTATACGAGGAATTATAGATATCCTCAAATATTTAAAAAAGACGTAGAACTGGAAATAGATAAGCTATTAAAAAATAAAATTATACAACAAAGCCACTCCCCATACAACAGGCCCATTTGGGTCGTACCAAAAAAAATGGACGCCTCAGGAAAACGTAAAATTCGTATGGTCATAGACTATAGAAAACTTTACGAAAAAACAGTGGATGACAAATTCTCACTTCCCAACATAGAGGATCTTTTTGGGAAAATAGGTCGCTCTATATATTTTTCAACTATAGATCTAGCGTCCGGTTTTCACAAATCGAAATGTCTCCAGAATCTGTTCCCAAAACGGCCTTTTCAACAGAAAAGGGTCATTTCGAATTTCTGAGAATGCCTTTCGGTTTCAAAAATGCACCTCCAAGCTTCCAACGCGCTATGAATTTAATTTTTTCGGACATGGAAAATGTTTTAATTTACATGGACGATATCATTATATTTAGCGACACTCTGTTAGAACATCTAAAATATCTACAGAGAGTTTTTGAGCTCTTAAAACAATATAATCTAAAAATTCAGTTAGACAAGACGGAGTTCTGCAAAAAAGAGCTACTGTATCTTGGTCATATTATTTCAGAGAAAGGGATTTCCCCTAAATCCCTCAAAATTAGAAGCTATATCAAAATTTCCTCGACCAAAAACTACGAAGGAAATAAAACAATTCTTGGGATTGACAGGCTATTGTCGCAAGATGATAAAAGATTATGCAAATATTGCAAAACCTTTAACAATAGCCTTACGTACAGACATGAAATTAAATCCTAACGATCCCTCATTTATTAACTCTTTTGGAACACTCAAAAACCTTTTAATTTCCAGTCCAATACTTCAGTTACCAGACTTTGACAAACACTTCACACTGACTACAGACGCCTCAAATTTGGCATTAGGAGCCGTGCAAACACAAAATATTAACGGAAAAGACTTACCGGTTTGTTTTGTATCAAGAACATTAAACAAACAAGAAGAAATATTAAGCACGATCGAAAAAGAATGCTTAGGAATAGTTTGGTCTTGTAAATATTTTCGACCATATCTTTACGGACGACACTTTACACTAAAAACTGACCATAAGCCACTCCAATGGCTACACAACATGAAGGAGCCCAACGCTAAATTATTACGTTGGAAAACGCAACTCGCTGATTATGATTTCGAAATTCACTACATAGAGGGAAAATCTAACAAAGTCGCTGACGCCCTATCCCGAATTCAACTTTGCAATTCTATCGATTCATATAATCCTGAAACCTCTAATTGCACCAATTCAAATTTGCAATATCCCCCTGTAGTGACTGATGATGACATACAAAAGGAACCAGAAAATTTTATTAAGCAACATCCCCCAACTTCTCCTGACGAATTATTGGAAGACAACGATAACAACCAAGAAATGACTGACAATAGCTCCTTAGTAACATTACATTCCCAACTTAATTCGGATGAAACGCAGGGCATTGCTGATCCTGATAAAGCTATCAACATAGAATCCAACCAAATCATTTTGGAACGTCTCAATAAAACACATAAAGCCATTAAACTTTTTGGTAAAAACAGAATATATTGCTATTTTCTAGATCCAAAAGACACTTCTCACTTTAAAAAATTCATAATTGAATATTTAGAAGCCTAACACAAAATATGACATATATTTTAAAACGGACGGCATTCTCACTCAAAACTACCAACAAGCATTTCTAACGCTTTCCTCCCTTATTGAAACCAATTTTAGAACAAATCGCCTTATCCGATATTCTATATTCTTGATAGATATCTTAACGGAAAATGAGCAAATGGAAATTGTGGCTAACTACCACGTTGGTAAAAGTTGTCATAGAGGCATATCAGAAACAATAAATCAACTAAAAAGACGATATTATTGGCCTTCAATGATTAAAACAGTTACCGAATTTATAAACAATTGTCCCATATGTTTAAAAGTCAAGTATGACAGACGACCCTTTAAGGTTCAATATAATGTCACCCTTACTCCTGATAAACCATTCATGAAAATACAAATTGACGTTTTTCAATATGACAAGCAGAAATTTTTAACTGTAATTGACTGTTTCTCAAAATTACTAACATTATACCCTCTACTTAGCTTGAATCAACCCCACATACAAGACAGTCTTCGAGAATACTTGAGACATTACCCTAAACCTCAAACCATACAAATGGATAACGGTCCCGAATTTTCCAACCATAGTCTTCAAAACTTTTTAAGACTATAAAACATAGAGCCCTATTATGTAACCCCAAACCATCCAGATTCTATGGGAACCATAGAACGTGCGCATTCCACTTTGATAGAAATGGCCAATGCATTAAAATTAAACATGAGTTCAGTGGAATTATTGAAATTAGCAAACATAACTTTTAATAATACCCTACAAACAACTACTCAAGTGTCTCCCTTTGAAATGACATTTGGTTACACTAACAACCTGTACAACTCGAATGCACAAGACATAATTCTTGACCAACAAATAAATAAATACCACCAAAATCTAGAACTACTAAGAAACGAAATAAAAAGAATGCTTACTACAGAAAAAGAGATACGAACTGAACGACTAAACGAAAACAGAGAACCTGAACCTGAACTTCCCGAAGGCCTATACCAGAAAGTAGGAAAAGACAAAGACAAACCCAAATTTAAGAAAATTCTTTATAATCCCCACACTAAACTAGCAATCAATCCAAATTCAAAAGCAATTGGTAAAAATGAAAACTGACATAATTGCAGAGATATTGTGAAATAATTCAAATGGACTTGAAAATAAAATAAAACTGGTTTATTTAATATGTTGTCTAATTTCACTAACTATATATACATGGGAGTACTTTCGGTATTTCTACCATCCTCAGCCAAAAGCATAAGAGATAAGACTAAGTTAATTTTCAGAATGTCAGCCTCTCGAGGAACCCATTACCCTCCCTACTGGTGTTCCCCATGACGTCAGACATTCCTAACTAAGCTAAATTGTCAAGCTGTGAGATATTTTATGACAAGGCGGTCCCCATATTTCAAATGTGTGACCCCTTCTAAGATCTAGGTATAAAGCATTAACAATGAACAGGCGAATAATATAACATTAACAAATCAAAAATAATTGGTTCCAGTTACAACTTAATTAAAATTATTATACTGTAAATTATATAAATATATCTATTGGCAAGATTCAGATAAATCATATAGGGAGGGTAATGGGTTCCTCGAGAGGCTGACATTCTGAAAATTAACTTAGTCTTATCTCTTATGCTTTTGGCTGAGGATGGTAGAAATACCGAAAGTACTCCCATGTATATATAGTTAGTGAAATTAGACAACATATTAAATAAACCAGTTTTATTTTATTTTCAAGTCCAATTGGTAAAAATCTAAAACCCTTTAAAATTCATCCACAACAAATTAAAAGAACAAGAAATGTCATTCAGAAACAGACAGATCTTCCTTCTGTTTCAGGACTTCAAAACAAGCCCCCCGACAAAGATCAGAATTAAACCCAAGTATAGAATTTTGTAAGTTAGGAATATTGCATTCCACAATTTTTAGTTTTCAAGATTTAAGGCAGGTGATTGAAAAAATAATTTAGTTTCAAGAGACCCATTTATTTTATGGAAATTGGCGAAGGTAAATTGTCACTTCACCAACAACATTGCAACTTATTTTATTTCACTACCTCTAGCTAGTAAGTCTTATGATACATTGTAATATTTATGGGGTGGTGCGCGTCGCGGTTTTTAATAATAAATGTGGTATTTTGAATTTACTTTAATCGAAATTGCGGAGATTTTCTATAAAACTGCTGTGTCTTTACTAATTTAAAATGTCCATAGGATGCCAGATCGCTTAGGTAATAGACGATCATTTAAATTTACTGATTTGAATATACGAATTGGATTTCTATAACCAAAGGCGAAAAGGATTCGTTCAGCGAAAAGAGTTTTGAAAAACCAAATTCTTAAATCAATATTGACTTGTGATGGCATGGGAAACAAACTACTGAAAAATTAGAAACTCATATTTAAAAGAGTATAATTACAAATCAAATCAAAAAAATTAATAATTAAGAATAAAAAAAAATATAACATAAAATATGAACCTTATTACTACTGAAAACTGTAGAGAGACGGGGCTGGAGACGATAACTGATGATTGGAGGCCAGGGAGGTCTGCGATGGCCAGAGAGTAGAAAGAGGGATGTCGGCTGGCTGAGTTCCTCCTGAACTCCTGGGGTTGGATGATGGCTGGAGCTTCTCTCGAGGGCTCCTGGATCAGGACTCAGACATCAACTGGTGGATCAGAGACTGGCCACTTCCCTCTCTCAACTAGGACTCCAGGAAGTGAACCCTCTGACTCTTGGATCCAGACTGTAACTGACAGAACTTGAGCTCCCTGCACTTGGAACTCGGACTGCCATCTTCCCCCACTTTCTACCAGTTTCCCCTACTCTTCTCCTTCTTTCTTCTCCTTTCTTCTCTGTCATTCAGGGGAACTTCGCGGTGTCTCCTTTAATTTGTCCTTGTGAGCTTTACTTTGGCAGTCCAGATAGCTTTATGGGCCACTAACAACGGGCTTGGAGCTCCAATCTGGTACCTGACTGTAGCCAGATTGTAAACTCCTGGTTGTAAAAGCTATATAAATATTCCTCCAGGTGACTGTTGGTGCCTTCTTTTATTGCATCCTGTCAGCTTCTTTCTTGACGGAGGCAAAATATGGATACCTGTCTGGTACCTCTCTCCGTTACCATTACCACCTGACCCTGATACGTCTAGCCAGCCTCCAAATTTATTGTTTATTTCTCAAATATACATATTTCATTTTACAAATTTTAAATAAAATACATTTTACCATATATTTGGCCTGTAGACGCAAATTGACTACATTACATTTACCCTCCCCTTATTTTACTAAAATTGTACATAGGACAATTTTACTCCTACATACAACAATTATACAAAAAAAAAACTAGTATTTAAACAACTTATCTCTAAAATCTCTAATTAACAAAAAAAAATCATCTCCTTTATTCTTAAACTGTCCACAAATTTCAAAAAAAAAACAAAACTTACTAACTAGGGTTTGAATAATATATATTTACAAGAAATTTATAATTAATATAAAAAAACAAGTTATTAATTTTTTCTATGGGTACAAAAACTTCAATATTTATTTTACATAATTTTCGTCCTTTCTTCTTATTTTACAGTAATTGAATTATTCTATGCCAAAAAAAAAACTAATCTTCTCTACAATATGGATAACCAATTCACTTAATAACACTTTAATACTTAAATTTCTCAAAAAATCTGGGTCGACCTTAATCAATGACAAAAAGAAAACGGGTTGCCTTCTAAATTCAAAACTTTCATTCTATGGTCTCATTTTATAAATATTTCACCCTATCATCTACATTCGAGCAATCAAAAATCCATCTTATTTTCTTATTTATTCAATATATCCCCCCTTTTTAATTACATGTTTCTTATTATATATATGTGACGCTACTCAGGTCTTCACCCATTCCCTACCTATTCTTTATTTCTCTTAACATCAAAAAAAATATCTCATACTCAAAAAAAAATATCTCATATGTTTCTAACACATATTATTACTTTATATCGTCGTAGATTTCATGGATCCTCCCTTCCTTGGGTAGGCCATCTCATAATTATATCATCGTAGTACAGATAGATTCCTCCTTTCTCTGGGTAGGCAATCTCATAATAAATAAAATTCTCATCTATATACTCTTATACAAATAACCCATTTTCGCATAATAACTTTTCTCCATATTAATTCTCCGCGAAGTTTTACTAACGTCACATACAAACAAAAAAACATCCCTATATATCTTTTTAATTATTCTTTATTATTCTTTGCTCTTTTATGAATCAATCCTGGATAAAATTATTTATAAAACCTTTTATACCGCGCATGTTATTCCTTTCTTTCTTACCTTACCCTTTTTAAAACTGTCATTTTCCTATCCTAAAATGGTTTTACCAAAAAAAAACGACCAGAATCATCTTCCTATCGAAAAACAAAATTTATAGTTATCCATAAAAAATTCTAAATATAATTTCCCATCGTAAAATTTTCAAATTCCTTTCTTCCCATTATATTCCTAAAACAATATGGTGTCTCGACCAATAATACTTCTTAATTAATCTCTCCTTTTATCAAAAAAAAAATTCTTATTTCAACCACTCTTCTCAATTACTTCTTATTAATTCAAAAAAATATGTACTTATATCAACCATTAAATTCTCTCAAATACTTCTTATCGATTCAAAAAAAAAATACCCATATAAAAAATCAAATATATCAATCACTTACTAAAAAAAAACTTTCTTACTTCTTCAAAATCTATATAAATAATTAAAATTGGTCAATAAACAAAATTACACGAACTTTATAAACTACTTTTTTTTTTTTTTTCAAACTCTTAATACTACTAACTAATCAACGAACCACCACCATATAATTAAATAAAAAACGCATAAATACTATCTATCAAAATTCAATTAACTCTTCTCATCCGTTCAAAATGTTATCAATAAACCTCATTCATACAAATATATTCTCAAAACAAAAAAAAACTTCCGTAATAAATCAATTCTATATCCAAAAATACTAAAAAATTAACTGGCTATTTAGTTTACTTCCAAAGCATCAATCGATCTATAATTAAATGCAATATATAAAATTTCAAATAACTCCAATTGTTCAAAATTATTATCAATAAATCTAACGCATAAAAATTCATCTTCTTAAAAAAAATCAACCCAACAAAAAGAAAAACTTCCCAAATCTAAAATGAATCACGTTTATATTTCTAAAAAAAATTAACTCACTTTTAACTACACTTCCAAAGCCTCAATCAACACAAACTTCCATGCAACTTATAAAATTCAAACTAACTCCAATAAAAAAAAATTACATATAAATTTCAAATAAATCCAGTTTTCAAAAATAACATTTATAAATTTCACTCTCACCAAAAATAATTCTCACTTTCATTCAACTATTTACTCCACATATTCATTTATTCAAAGTCTTCTGTTGTTTTCTGTCTAAATCTTTGTCTCTTAATTCTCTTTTTAAATTTTGTTTTGTAAGTCTGTCTGTCGTGTTTATAACTCATTCGAGTTTCATAAAAGGATATTTACTATAAAATTTGGCTAATACAACTTCTGGTTGCAAAGCCTAAAATTAATTATTTCCTTTTTGCGGATACCCCGACGTACAATGTCTTTGAAAATCCCCTTTCCCTTTAGAAGTATAATCTGTTGTTGTCTTTCTGTCATTGTTTCTTCTAATTGTCCATTCCCTTTTCTTTTAAAATTTTTCAGTCCCGTTTGTCCGTTTGCTACTATCAATATTTCCTCTAAATTATAAATTGTCTTTTG
The DNA here is from genome assembly GCA_963662175.1 of Aradus depressus. Lineage (NCBI taxonomy): Eukaryota > Metazoa > Arthropoda > Insecta > Hemiptera > Aradidae > Aradus > Aradus depressus. Next base: position 22,870,339 of record OY759226.1, on the reverse strand, counting down.
TAACATATCAGTATTGTCATTTTTCCAAACATTCATTAAAACATTTACACACGCACATTCACTTATTTCTAAATTAACTTTTCTTAAATGCTTATTCATAATTATTTCCTCCATTGATAACAATTTCCTCACCATTTTCGTTTGATTCGGAACTTTCTTTCCTATTTCTAAATCGGCCTTATGACCTTCTAAATTAATTCTAGAATCTATTTCAGAAACAACTTTATTCTCCTTCACGTCTATATCTAAATCCCTGATTACTTTAACTTCCTCAACTAAGATTTCCAAGGTTGTTTCTGTTTCTAATTTTAAAATTTGAACCTGTTCCTTTTTATTATTATTTTCAACAGTTTCTACATTACTTAGGACCTCTATCTGCTCTATCCCATTGTCACTTCTAAATATATTTTTTCTCATATCAACCAATTCCCTACTTCTATTATCCATTCGCTCGCCGAATTTATCTATTTTACTTCCTAAATTAGCTATTTGTGACCCTAAATGTGCACTTTGTGTTTTCATTTCCTTTAATAATTTCTCGAACATTCTTTCCATATCAGAATCTTTGGTTTCTTGTCCCTCGTTTATAACATTTATTTTGTGTGACCTTGTCCCTGCCGACACCGGAATATTTAAACTTTCTACCCCACTTTCGACACTTGCTTCCTCAGATTGGTCAATATCCTCAAAAACTAATTGTTTATCCATATTTAAAAACTATATAAAATTTCAGAAAAAAATATCTAACTATATAAAATGTAAATTAAATTTAAAAAAATTAATAAATGTAAAATATCAAATCAAATTTGTTCCCAGCTCCCCAAGTCAATTTTGGTTTAAAAATTTCGCCTTTCCTCTCTTGCTGATATAATGATTTTACCAAAATCCCCACAAGGGATGCCAATTTGTAATATTTATGGGGTGGTGCGCGTCGCGGTTTTTAATAATAAATGTGGTATTTTGAATTTACTTTAATCGAAATTGCGGAGATTTTCTATAAAACTGCTGTGTCTTTACTAATTTAAAATGTCCATAGGATGCCAGATCGCTTAGGTAATAGACGATCATTTAAATTTACTGATTTGAATATACGAATTGGATTTCTATAACCAAAGGCGAAAAGGATTCGTTCAGCGAAAAGAGTTTTGAAAAACCAAATTCTTAAATCAATATTGACTTGTGATGGCATGGGAAACAAACTACTGAAAAATTAGAAACTCATATTTAAAAGAGTATAATTACAAATCAAATCAAAAAAATTAATAATTAAGAATAAAAAAAAATATAACATAAAATATGAACCTTATTACTACTGAAAACTGTAGAGAGACGGGGCTGGAGACGATAACTGATGATTGGAGGCCAGGGAGGTCTGCGATGGCCAGAGAGTAGAAAGAGGGATGTCGGCTGGCTGAGTTCCTCCTGAACTCCTGGGGTTGGATGATGGCTGGAGCTTCTCTCGAGGGCTCCTGGATCAGGACTCAGACATCAACTGGTGGATCAGAGACTGGCCACTTCCCTCTCTCAACTAGGACTCCAGGAAGTGAACCCTCTGACTCTTGGATCCAGACTGTAACTGACAGAACTTGAGCTCCCTGCACTTGGAACTCGGACTGCCATCTTCCCCCACTTTCTACCAGTTTCCCCTACTCTTCTCCTTCTTTCTTCTCCTTTCTTCTCTGTCATTCAGGGGAACTTCGCGGTGTCTCCTTTAATTTGTCCTTGTGAGCTTTACTTTGGCAGTCCAGATAGCTTTATGGGCCACTAACAACGGGCTTGGAGCTCCAATCTGGTACCTGACTGTAGCCAGATTGTAAACTCCTGGTTGTAAAAGCTATATAAATATTCCTCCAGGTGACTGTTGGTGCCTTCTTTTATTGCATCCTGTCAGCTTCTTTCTTGACGGAGGCAAAATATGGATACCTGTCTGGTACCTCTCTCCGTTACCATTACCACCTGACCCTGATACGTCTAGCCAGCCTCCAAATTTATTGTTTATTTCTCAAATATACATATTTCATTTTACAAATTTTAAATAAAATACATTTTACCATATATTTGGCCTGTAGACGCAAATTGACTACATTACAACATATTTTTTAGTATGCTATCCTACTTTTAAGGAAGACGTATTATATACTACTTATGTACAGTGTACACCCTTCATTTATATTGTATGATTTTTATAACATATTTAGCTCTAACTGTACACTTATTAGGAATAATTACTATTGTAATAAGAATATTGTAACTTTAAATGACACTTGTATCAAATCTCTAATCAGTCATAAACAACTTAATAATTGTAACCACACTCAAGTACTTCCAACGAATGTTTATGAATATATACCCATCATTATTTTTATCTATCATTAAGTTTTAATCTTCAATCAATCTTATATCATTAAATTAAAAAAACAAGAATGTTACTCTATATGCTCCATTTAGTCAATTATTATATTTACAAAATAATGAAACTTCAATACCTAATGTAAAACCCCATGAATATTGGGACACTATTAATCACATTATATATCGTTCTGATTTTTTTTCTTCAAACCTTAAAACAACCTTATCTTTTGAAGATGTACATAATGCTAATATCCAGCAAGAACCTCTATTATTGTTAACTGACCATGAACCAAATCATGCATATATATTGTATTAATTTCTAGCATGTTTAACATTATGTATTTGTATATATTTATTGATATTGTATCACAAACAATGTTAGTGTTTTGTTATAATATCCAGAGGGGAAGTAAAGTGAGCCAGGAACATAATGCTCCAGTGACAAAATAACACCTGATACTACAATAGCAGGTCACCTCCCTGCATAGGTTTACGTATATGCGTCAGGAGCTAGGCTCCATTGTGACAGATTTAGTGCGATCAGAATGATGGTGAGTTTGTGTATCATACTATTTACGGTGGGTCTTATCCTGATGGGTTCAATTATCGATGAAGTCAAAGGATATGATTGTGAAATTTCCATTGAAAACCTGGAACCCACAAGAAAGCTAAAAAATGAGGTTGTAGTATATCAACCCGTATTCATTCGAAATATTCTAGATGGTGATTATCACCCTCATGTAATTATTGGAGATAAGAGAGTAATGGTTGTACAAAGATATATGAATATATACACTGGTTGCCCCATAGAGGAAGGGGCTACTCTGTTGCAAACACGCAAGTACACATGTGGGAAAGAATCTCTTCTGATTCCAACTGAAGGCAATGTTGAAATGGAGTACTGTAGATGGAAACCTAAAGTTGCCAGTGCGAAAAGGTCCGGGAACAGGTGCGGATATAATGGAAAGGGAGAACTCACGTATTATGGACACGAGATGAAAGAACATTTAATGTCATTTTTTGAGGTATGTTCTACTGATGATAAAGCATCATACCTATCATATAGACTTAGTTATTCTCTTCCTCATAATCATATACATAAAATATTAATGGAACCTTTGCCGAAGGTTACACAATCTGATAAAAACGACCTCTATGCAAGATTTGGAGAAACTATAGCTCAACAAATCTTGGAAAAGGGTAGTCATATGATGTTCCGACCCTTAGGTTCTACGGAAGATTTCTTGTACACAACACAAAGAGACGCACTAATAGAAACAAGCAATTACACCACTTGGAGTACAATAGTAGCAGGTAACTTACTTTATTTGGAGAATGTCATTAGACGTTATGTAGAATCTAATGGAGCGGAGCTGCGAATAACCACAAGTGGGTCAGGAGAGTTCGAATTTGAGCATACAATGATGCCTGGTGATCCACCCTTACGTAAAAGTGCTTTGAAGTTGGTAGAATATATAAACAAGAAATCTTGTGTCCTTTTTCATTGGTACCTTTTACCATTCAAACCATATGAAATGAAGAAACTTTGTAGGATGGTTTGTGCGGACATTGGATGGCCTGAAACCTCAGAAGACTACAGTCAAGGGCATATCGAATGTTGTGGTCCAGACGATATTGTGAACATGCTAGACGATTTTCGCATTTTTCCAAGGATGGATTGTGTAGATGTACTCAAAGGACCATTACCGGATGAAAAAATGGACAAAGTGAAACGGTTCTCAAAGGAACTGCTGCAATCCTATATAGACTCACGCATCAGGGGATTGAATGATTTGGTGTAGCCATTTTCGTTCTTCTTCTTCTTACCTCAACAATTATTGTAACATGCATGAATGAAATAAAAGAATGTTACTCAATGAAATAAAAAATGTTTGTCAGATCAATGTTTTTATTTACAATCTATAATTCAACAATTGAAGCGGTCATTGTTGAAAGGGGATATGTAACAAAAATAAAAATTTTGGGAAGCTCAATAAAACTTCCTAAAGAATTGCGTCACATACCTCCTTTCAACAGTGACTCAGATATTCTCAGCTCCACCACAACCAAAGAGCGCACTGCACATGTCTCATTTCAACACAGAAGATGTGTTCAGTCCTCAAGATTATGAAAATATAAAAAAGTAGTTTTGACATTTGATGTCACATATCCCCTTTTAAAAATGACCGCTTCAATTATTATACACTAACAGTCTTACCTTGCGTTGCTCAAGGAACTGATACTGACCTCCGGTTGTCCTCGTACACCCTAGTTAATTAAACGCAGGTAAGCAATATCAAGCACTTCTGGGTAGCATTGGGCTCAAGTCCACCAGAACTGTTATGTTTTAATACCCATATGTTTTTAATAATTATTATTAATAGCATATGTGTATGTTTTAGAGATCAGAAGTTTTGAAAATACACAAAAAGTATCGTTAAACAATTATCCATTTATTAAATTATGTAAGGCCTAATAAATTGGCGAACGAGGAAAAGAAAACTGGCTAATAAAATTGGTAAATATACCGAGTTTTAGTACAGAACATTCGATTGAAGAGTACGTTGAAGTGGTAGAAAACATTTTTGAAGCTGGAGAAGTGCCGGAGCCAACCAGAAGTAGACTTCTGCTGTGGCACATCGGACTCCAGACTACTCCAAGGTGAAGGCTCTGACAGGTTGACAAACCCCAAGAAGACCTTCTTGGAACTTGGGCTACTTTTGATTGGTCACTATTGTCCAAAACCAATCATAATTGCGGAACGGTTCAGATTGTTAAAAACAAGGCAATTAGAAGGTGAGTCAATAAATGATTCATATTGAGAATTACATTAGTCTTGCATTACATTGTCAGTATAAAAAGTTTTTAGAGGATATGTTGCGTGACTTACTTGTCTTTGGGCTTACGTTCAGAAGGGATCCAGCAGAGGTTCTCGTATATGAAAGAGACTTATCCCTTAAGGGCCAAGACTAGGGCCCTGGACATTGCAGTATCACTAGAGAGTGTCTCAAGGGAAACGGATATTATCATTTCGGACAGTAACCAGGGTCAACATCTCAAATTAGTAAAAAGAGACAAGAACAAGAAAGTCACAACTTGAAATAATAAAGTTTGTTTTGGTTGTGACAAAAAAGGCCATATAAGAAAAGTTTGTAAATTCAAAAATAATGTTTGTACAAATTGTGAAAAAATAGGCCACGTTCCTAGAGTTTGTAGATCTTCTGTTGCAGACCTAGAGTTGCAAATAAAAAAATTTAGGAAAATCTGAGCGAAGTCGAAGAGAAAGAAGAGTTTCACCTAATCAAAGTTTGCAATAACTTGAGGTAAGAAAGCAGAAGCTTTACTTATTAATGTAAAGATAAACAAAGAGCTTCTCGCTAGGGAAGTAGATAAGGATACTTGTCTACTGAACATAAGATCGCGGGTTCGAAACCCGGCAAAAGCCCTTGGTTATTTTATCAAGATTAAAATAGCTTGAGCACGCCATCCTTTGGAGGGGACGTTATGCGATGGTCCCGAGGCTGTACAATGTCAGGTATGCTCGTTAAAGGTAACTAAACCTGGGTTGGGAAAGTTTAGGACTCCATCTTATGAGTCGTTATTTACTTATTCCATTTTTTTTTTCTCTTTTTTTTTTTTTGGTTATTCTCTATTTTTATTATATTTCATAAATTATTCGACCATAACCAATATTGTTCATTTTACACATTTATATATTTTTATCATGCATTTATTTATTTTTTATTTCATCTTATTGTATTTCTATCTAGCTCGTACTGTCTACAATTAATTTCAGTCTGGGCATCCTTCCTTCCCTTTATAATCAACCATCATAGTATTATGCTCTGTCGATTTTAATTATCTATTTTATTTTTTTCATCATAATGGAGCCTCGGTAAACATCGTGAGCTTAAAGGAGGCAAGACAAATCTTCAAGGGTAGACAAGTACCGCTGGTGAAAACGGGAATTGTACTGAAGACGTATACAGAAGAAAAAATATTCCCTACAGGTAAGATCGTAGTGAGTCGTGATTATGAGGGGATCACATATAAGGCTCAACTGTACGTTGTAGAGGGCGGTGGCAGAGCCTTATTTGGAAGAGATCTGTTGAGAAAAGTACAGGTTATTTGGCGGCCTATTAGAACGGTCTCCTCGAGTTTTGTGGATAGCGAACTAGGAAGAGTTCTGACAGAATTCAACGATGTGTTCGACACTAAGTTCGGGAGGGTTAACGGCTCGGAATGTCCCTTATTCGTTACGGAAGGGAATTGAGGAGGAATTTAGTTTTCAAGATTTAAGGCAGGTGATTGAAAATATAATTTTGTTTCGAAAGACCCATTTATTTTATGGAAATTGGCGAAGGTAAATTGTCACTTCACCAACAACATTGCAACTTATTTTATTTCACTACCTCTAGCTAGTAAGTCTTATGATACATATTTTTTAGTATGCTATCCTATTATCGTATTATATACTACTTATGTACACCCTTCATTTATATTGTATGATTTTTATAACATATTTAGCTCTAACTGTACACTTATTAGGAATAATTACTATTGTAATAAGAATATTGTAACTTTAAATGACACTTGTATCAAATCTCTAATCAGTCATAAACAACTTGATAATTGTAACCACACTCAAGTACTTCCAACGAATGTTTGTAAATATATACCCATCATTAATCAAGTTTTAATCTTCAATCAATCTTATATCATTAAATTAAAAAACAAGAATGTTACTCTATATGCTCCATTTAGTCAATTATTATATTTAGAAAATAATGAAACTTTAATACCTAATGTAAAACCCCATGAATATTGGGACACTATTAATCACATTATACATCCTTCTGATTTTTTTTCTTCAAACCTTAAAACAACTATATCTTTTGAGGATGTACATAATGCTAATATCCAGCAAGAACCTCTATTATTGTTAACTGACCATGAACCTAATCATGCATATATATTGTATTCACTTCTAAGATGTTTAACATTATGTATTTGTATATATTTATTGATATTGTATCACAAACATTGTACTCCTTCTTGTATAAAGACTCCACAATCTAATAGCAATGCCACACCTGGTGCAGAAAGGACCCCTCAATATTCCAGTCTATCTACGGTGAGGACACCTTAATTTAGGGGTGGAGCAGTTATATGTAATATTATAGATATGCTTGTACATTTTATGCTAGCTAGACAGTTCCCACGAAACCCCTTCCCTACTCTAGCATATAAGATTCTTTGTAAAATAATAGTTAGTTCTTCATTCAGTTGTTAGCCAGTTACTATGTCTGTTCGAAATTTGAATTTATTTTATAAATAAAGTTTTTTTTTTAAACAATTCAGTTTTCAGTGTTATAATTCTTCGGTCGATTCGTCTGAAAATCAATAGGTGTCGTCAGTAGAAGATTCTGTGTTCACATATAAAATTTCGTGTCGATACATTTATTTTATCTGGAGTTCATTCCTTCCTTCTTTTCCATTGAAAACACACAGATATTTCCACATAACTAATAGGTTTTTTTTTTATTTTTTATATAAACAATAACAGATTGAATTAAGAAATATAAATGTGAAGAGCGCTGAGTCCTAAATTACCCTTAAGTTTATTAAATAAAAAAGAAAAATACCGAATTTTCCTTATAAGATTCTTTATGTGTTTATTCCATTATTCCATCCAGGCGCAGTACAACTTTATTGTTTGGATCGCGCGACCAACTTTGTAATAATAATAACAATGATAATAATTGACAATATAATAACTAACATCGGTAATTATTGTTTCACTAAATGGGAGGCACAATTGTATTCCTTCGGATAATGTGATTATATATTACAAATAATGTAAATAAATAACACAATTTATAACAATTCTTTTCTTCAATCAAAAATATTTTTTCTTTAAATAAAATCTTGCCCCACATCAAATCTAAATTTGACCTGTCTTACCCCGCCGCCGATTTTTATATAAAATATAAGTTCCCCCCCCCCCCCCCCCCCCCCCCGCAGGGCGACGGGAATACTTACAACGAAGGGATGCACGCACATCCCAACAGTGTGGTGCTTCGTCGCGGGTTTCCACTAAAACCACCCCCTGCTCCTGGGTGCTTTCGCCCCTGGTGTGGGACCATAACACCCTCTTCGTCCCTGGTGTGGGACCATAACACCCTCTTCGTCCCTGGTGTGGGACCATAACACCCTCTTCGTCCTCCCGGTGAGGCACCATAGTTGTAGTTTCTGGAGTGCGCTAGAACTCGGAAAGTTCATGCCGGGTTAGGAGCGCCAGGTGTTATCGTTACCGACGGTCCGTCGAGGCTCGAGGTTAGGAGGCATATTTTCGCCTCCTCCACTCCGCTACAAATTATATATGATATATAAGTTGTTCTTTTTCATATTATTTATCCGGAGGAATACAATTCTGTGCCTCCCATTTAGTGAAACAGTAATTACCGATACTCCAATAACAGGTCACCTCCCTGTCTAGTAGAGGTATAGGCTATATATTTCATGTCGATACATTCATTACAACGGCAGTTATTAGAGGTTTTGTGTTAATACCCTTTTTTTTTTTTTTTTTTTTTTTTTTTTTTTTTTTTTTTTTTTTTTTTTTTTTTCAGTTTTAAAAGAGGGTGCGCCTTGCGTTGCAGCAACATCACCCAGTCTACGTTTAGGCAAAGCTCGGGATCATTACATTGCCTGTTTCTGCTCCCGCCAGGAGCCGACGAATCGGCAGAACATCGGGTAGTCAGTTTCCGTCACCATCTGCCGTAGATCTAGTCCCAAATACGATCTTGTCCCATGAATCAACTCCACCCTAGCTTGGTCGTACAGCGGGCATTCGAGGACCACATGTTCTGCAGTCTCGATACCGCCGCACGAACAGTTCGGGGTGTTCTTCCTGTGAAAGAAGAACAGCTTGGAGTTGAAATCACCATGACCTGATAATATTTGAGACGTCCAGTGATTAGGCTGTACCCATGTTGAGTCAAGGCGTACCCGGACGTCCGGGAAGTATGCGTACGTCGTTCGGCCATCCGGGCATCGTGACCAACGTTGTTGCCATTTTTCCACAATCCAATTCTGGACGATGTCCTTGCAGCGCACTGGTCTGGACTGTCCGCGCATCTCTTCCTCTAGGGCTAGACGTAAGGGCTCATCAATATCTGCTCCTAAGGGCATGTTGCGTCTACAGAAATACGAAGCGACAGCCCCATCCAAGATCAATGGGGGCGGCTCCCGCTAGTACCTGTAGCGCAGCCGTAGAGACAGTACGATAAGCCCTTGTAACTCTTAAAAGGGCTGCTCTCTGGGCTTGCGTCAGAATCGTGCGCTGCCGATTCGTGGGGCGGTGCCACCAACCTGCAGCAGCGTACCTTGCTACAGCCACGAATACCCCTGTGTAGATGGTCCTACACGCGGAATAGTCGAGGCCCCACGTCGCGCGGGCTAGGCGACTCAGGGCGTTGAAAGTGGCTATCGTCTTTTCTTTAATGGCAACAACGTGGGGCGTCACTTTCAGGCCTCGTGCGATCCGCACCCCAAGGTACGTTATCACAGCTGGGCATGCAATGTGCCGCCCATGGACTGTCAAAACCAGGGGTTGTCGAGCATCGGGTCTCCCCCTCATCAGTAAGGCCGAGGTCTTACTCGGTGAGAGAGCCAGCTTATTGGCGCAGCACCAGCTGCCTATATCGTCTATTGCAGTTTGCGCGCTAAGGGTAAGGTTGGCATGACTATCAGCCTGAACTGTAACCACGAGATCGTCGACATAGGCGATTGCCTTATGCCCACGGTTCTCGAGGTCACGGAGCAACCCGTCAAAGAGTATATTCCACAGGGTTGGTCCGAGAACCGATCCCTGAGGACAGCCTCTAGTGACGTCCACTGTAGTACTAGTATACAGCTGGCTTAAGGGGGCTCCACACGCAACGGAAAATCCGAAGGCATGCCTCAAGGCGCCGGGCCTTGAGGCGAACCTCTATGTGTGGAGGGAGAATTCTGTTGAGGTATTCCTGCGGATCTTACGTCTGGAGGCCGGAAATTTCAATACAAAATCTCATTCGTTTTGCCTCAAGGCCTCTCGTCTCAAGGCCGATCGGACCGTGTGGAGGGGTGGGAGGTAAGCCTCGAGGCGATTCAGTTGTACTCTAGTTGTGTTAGAAGAGGCCGTGTTTGATTAAATCCAGTTTTCACGTAAAATCATGGCCCGTGATAACATTCTGCCGTTGGTTCCAAAATCACATAGAATAAACTGATAATTTGCATCAACTATTGCCATTAAAACCAAACTGTGTTGGCCTTTATAGTTATAATACCGAGAGACGCTTCCATTCGGAGGAATTATGTTCACGTGTTTTCCATCAATACTTCCAAGGCAATGCGGAAAATTCCATTTATCCTCAAAGCCTTTCGCTATATTTTTCCAGTCCTCATAGGTTTTTGGAAACTGAAAACTGAATTAATAAAATAATAACATGAGAAAATTGTAATAATTATAATTATTATTAATATTTCATTAATTATAATTAATAACTAGTAACGTAATATCATTTTAATTTCTAGGAAACGATTCAACTGAAGGGATTACGGTATCCCACTTTGTATCCACATTCCGCCCTGAAGATGGTCAATAATTAGTACCTAGGAGTTGTATACATTTCTATACTTATACTTTAATTAAAAATAAAATAATGTTTGAATGATAAATGAGCTTAACTTATCTTCATATAATCGTCTCGAAGAACTTTGTAAATAGCTTTACAAGTTTCTGGTACAATCAAACTGAGAGCCTGTGGTGATATCGCAGTAGAAAATTTCAAATCTTCGTAGCATCTTCCAGTAGCCAGAAATCGTAATGTGGCACTCAATCTTTCATGAGGTGTAATTGCGGTCATCATTATGGTCAGGTATGGGCGTATTTTTATTCGTTAATACGAATACGAATATTATTCACAGAACCTTATTTGTGAATACGAATATGAATTTTATTCACAGGACCCCCATCTGCGAATACGAATACAAATACATTCGTATTCGCATTTTCGAATACGAATACAATTGTATTTTCAGGTACGAGCACATATGAATACGAATATATTCGTATTCACAGACAAAAAATATGAATACACTCGTATTCACACCCAAAAAATGTGAATACACTGATATTCACAGTCAAAAAATATGAATACACTCGTATTCACACTCAAAAAATGTGAATACACCGATATACTGGAGTGCCTTAAGGCTGGCCTTCGGATATTCCGTAGTGTGTGGAGACCCCCCACTATTTGGGTTCGCCTCAAGGCCCGGCGCCTTGAGGCATGCCTTCGGATTTTCCGTTGCGTGTGGAGCCCCCTTTATGGTGGCGGATCGATCGCAGAGGAAGCTAGATATCAGCGCAAATAAATTCCTAGGCAATTCCATAGTCCGCAGTCTCGTGAGGATGGCTGGCCACCAGGCGCAATCAAAGGCCGACGCAATATCGAAGAAAACGCAGAGGGCATATTTGCCGTCGCGTTCTTCTACGTCTGCTCTCAGCATCCTCAATGCGTCCTCGGCAGATCTACCCCTCATGCAGCCAAATTGCCTATGGGATACTAAGGCGTGTACTTGCGTTTGAATTCCATTGAAGATAAGGGTCTCCAGTACCTTCCCAAAGACGGGGAGCAGGCTGATTGGTCTGTAGCTCTTGGCCAAGGAGAGGTCCCTGTCCCCGGGCTTAACAAAGGTGCATATTAGAGCACGCTTCCAAGCGCTCGGGAAATGGCCTCGCCTTAGACAAGCGTTGAACAGATGTAGAAGATCTGTCTTGATGGTCGGGAATGCTTTCTTGATTATAGCGGCGTCGATGAGATCGTTCCCAGGGGCGCCGCCACTCTTTTGTTTCCCAACCGCCAAGAGCAGATCGAGCTCGTCCCAGTCAGGTGCATTTTCCGTCTCTGGCAGGGTACGAGCAGCGCTCCTGATATCGCGTTGGCCGGGCGAATCCTGTGCCGGATCGTCAGCGGGAAAGGCCTCCTCCAGGAATAACCTGTTCGTCTCCGCTAGGGACATTGCTTGCAAGTGGCCGTCCCTGATGGAGGCTACAGGTGGAATTGATTTGAGCCTCCCAGTGATGACACGGTAAGGTATTCCCCACGGGTTCCTACTGCTTTCTTCCTCAACAAAACTTCTCCAACTCTCCTTTTTTGCGGTCTCGACTCTCCTGCCATACGCCCTGCTGAGCTGCCGGTACTCCTCCCTTCGCGCCTCCCTTTGGACTGGGTCTCGGCACCGCTGATACCTCCGCCTGGCACGATAAACGGACCTCTTGTCAAGGGTAAGATCTTTGCTCCACCAGGGTACCTTCTTAACCCGGTGGACCTTCTTGGGGATGGTCTCGTCAGCAGCTCGAAGTAATAAATTACTGAGTTTGCCGACCTCATCCTCAATCTGGTCATCCGGGTCCGAACTCCTGAGACCTTCCCATTCTTCATCACAGGAGTAGGCAGCAACGGCGGTCACAAAGGCGTCAGATATTGTTTTGCGTGTAGCGTAACGGGGGTCTTTGGGCCTGGTTGCGGGGAGGCGGTTGTCAAAGAGCAAAACGTCTAGTACGCTGTGGTCGCTAGACGTGACCTCTCGGACACTCCAACTGCCCACAGCTGGGTACAGTCCACTCGACACCAGTGTGACATCGATGTGAGAGTGTCCTCGGGAGCCGTGAAATGTAGGCGGTGAGGATGGGTCGTTGACTATGCACAGGTCATGGCGGGCGATCAGCTCCAATAGCCTGTCGCCCCGGCGGTCAGTTCGAACCGATCCCCAAGAGACACACCAGGAGTTGACGTCAGCCAGAACTATGATGTTGCGTCCTGTGAGGGCATTCAATACTAGATCCAGGTGACCCAGCTGTCGTTCTATGTTTTCAGACGGAGGGAAGTATCCGCTGATCACATAGCAGCTGGCGTTGGCGTGCCTGATAAAAGCCACAGCAATGTGGCTAGTGGACAGATGGTGGAGCGCCATCACATCCACCTGAGGGCCGGTCACCACGATTGCGGCCATTGGCCGTTCGTCGTTCCGAGCGCCTGTAACAATTCTGTGGCTAGTACCTAGGCCTGCCACGCTACCCCGAACACAGTAGGGTTCCTGGAGGGCTAGCACTTGGATATTCTCCGTAGGCACAAGTTGTCGTACTTCCTCAGCCACAATCCGGCGCCTATTCATATTGAGCTGCAGTAAACGAAGGCCCCCGCGATTTCTATCTACCATAATCCGTACGCGAGGCCAGAGACTCAAGAGCGCGGATATATGATGGACAGACATCGCTATCAGCTTTGTGAGCGGCGCGGGTACCCTTCGTGCTGCAGTTGCAACACTTCGGCGGCTTAGTTTTGTTAGGGCAGTTGTTGCTGTCATGCCCCTCTTCCGAGCACATCGCGCACACCCTGGTTTTGCTGCACGACTTACCAATGTGGCCGAACGTCTGGCATTTCCAACATCTCGAGACATCCAAGCAGTCGCGAACCCTGCATGAGTACCACCCTAGGGTGATACTGCCGGCATTGATGAGGACTTTTCTGGTTTCTGGAGCCACATCCACTACCCAATGAACTGCCGATTGGTCCCTTGGGCCTTTTCTATATACTGGGACAGGGGGAGAAAGATCTGGGTACTGGGCTCGGAACCTCCTGGTGATGTCCTCTACTGACCAGCCCGAGGGCACATCATATACCACGAGGCGTGGGCTCCTTCTCTGGAGTGCCTCTGCCTTGAGGCCCGCTTCCTGGAGCTTTGCGTTGGTCGACAGTGCTCTCAGCTCGTCAGCAGAGGACACCTCGAGGAGGATCCCCCCTCTCCTGGCGGGCCGGCAGGCTTTAATGTTGATCCCGAGCTCGCACGGGGTCAATTTGTCCAGAGCTTCTTGTAACTTCCCTGCGTCGTTGTTAATATTGTGTAACCTGTAACGTGTTAATACCCAGAGGGGAAGTGAAGTGAGCCTGGAACATAATGGTCCAATGACAAAATAATACCCGCTACTCCAATAACATGTCACCTCCCTGCTTAGTAGAGCTATAAGCAATATATTTCATGTCGATACATTCATTACAACGGCAGTTATTAGAGTTTTTGTTATAATATCCAGAGGGGAAGTAAAGTGAGCCAGGAACATAATGCTCCAATTACTAAATAATACCTGCTACTCCAATAACATGTCACCTCCCTGCTTAGTAGAGCTATAAGCAATATATTTCATGTCGATACATTCATTACAACGGCAGTTATTAGAGTTTTTGTTATAATATCCAGAGGGGAAGTAAAGTGAGCCAGGAACATAATGCTCCAGTGACAAAATAAAACCTGATACTCCAATAGCAGGTCACCTCCCTGCATAGGTTTACGTATATAACAGGCCACGTCAGGAGCTAGGCTCCATTGTGACAGATTTAGTGCGATCAGAATGATGGTGAGTTTGTGTATCATACTATTTACGGTGGGTCTTATCCTTATGGGTTCAATTATCGATGAAGTCAAAGGATATGATTGTGAAATTTCCATTGAAAACCTGGAACCGACAAGAAAGCTAAACAATGAGGTCATAGTATATCAACCCGTATTCATTCAATTGCATCTGTTGGATGTGTATTACCCTCATGTAATTATTGGAGATAAGAAAGTAATGGGTGTACAAAGATATGAGAATATATACACTGGTTGCCCCATAGAGGAAGGGGCTACTCTGTTGCAAACTCGCACGTACACATGTGGGAAAGAATCTCTTCTGATTCCAACTGAAGGCAATGGAGTTGAAATGGAGTACTGTAGATGGAAACCTAAAGTCAGTGCGAAAAGGTCCGGGAACAGGTGCGGATATAATGGAAAGGGAGTACTCACGTATTATGGACACAACGCGAAACAAGTAAGATTTTTATCACTTTTTGAGATATGTTCTACTGATGATAAAGCATCATACCTATCATATAGACTTAGTTATTCTCTTCCTCATAATCATATACATAAAATATTAATGGAACCTTTGCCGAAGGTTACACAATCTGATAAAAACGACCTCTATGCAAGATTTGGAGAAAATATAGCTCAACAAATCTTGGAAAAGGGTAGTCATATGATGTTCCGACCCTTAGGTTCTACGGAAGATTTCATGTACACAACACAAAGAGACGCACTAATAGAAGCAAGCAATTACACCACTTGGAGTACAATAGTAGCAGGTAACTTACTTTATTTGGAGAATGTCATTAGACGTTATGTACAATCTAATGGAGCGCAGCTGCGAATAACCACAAGTGGGTCAGGAGAGTTCGAATTTGAGCATACAATGATGCCTGGTGATCCACCCTTACGTAAAAGTGGTTTGAAGTTGGTAGAATATACAAACAAGAAATCTTGTGTCCTTTTTCATTGGTACCTTTTACCATTCAAACCATATGAAATGAAGAAACTTTGTAGCACGGTTTGTGCGGACATTGGATGGCCTGAAACCTCAGAAGACTACAGTCAAGGGCATATCGAATGTTGTGGTCCAGACGATATTGTGAACATGCTAGACGATTTTGATATTTTTCCAAGGACGGATTGTGTAGATGTACTCAAAGGACCATTACCGGATGAAAAAATGAACGAAGTGAAACGGTCCTCAAAGGAACTGCTGCAATCCTATATAGACTCACGCATCAATGGATTGAAAGATTTCGTGTAGTCATTTTCGTTCTTCTTCTTACCTCAACAATTATTGTAACATGCATGAATGAAATAAAAGAATGTTACTCAATGAAATAAAAAATGTTTCTCAGATCAATGTTTTTATTTACAATCTATAATTTAACAATTATTATACACTAACAGTCTTACCTTGCGTTGCTCAAGGAACTGATATTATACACTAGCAGTATTACCTCGCGTTATCCTCGTACACCCTAGTTAATTAAACGCAGGTAAGCAATATCAAGCACTTCTGGGTAGCATTGGGCTCAAGTCCACCAGAACTGTTATGTTTTAATACCCATATGTTTTTAATAATTATTATTAATAGCATATGTGTATGTTTTAGAGATCAGAAGTTTTGAAAATACACAAAAAGTATCGTTAAACAATTATCCATTTATTAAATTATGTAAGGCCTAATAAATTGGCGAACGAGGAAAAGAAAACTGGCTAATAAAATTGGTAAATATACCGAGTTTTAGTACAGAACATTCGATTGAAGAGTACGTTGAAGTGGTAGAAAACATTTTTGAAGCTGGAGAAGTGCCGGAGCCAACCAGAAGTAGACTTCTGCTGTGGCACATCGGACTCCAGACTACTCCAAGGTGAAGGCTCTGACAGGTTGACAAACCCCAAGAAGACCTTCTTGGAACTTGGGCTACTTTTGATTGGTCACTATTGTCCAAAACCAATCATAATTGCGGAACGGTTCAGATTGTTAAAAACAAGGCAATTAGAAGGTGAGTCAATAAATGATTCATATTGAGAATTACATTAGTCTTGCATTACATTGTCAGTATAAAAAGTTTTTAGAGGATATGTTGCGTGACTTACTTGTCTTTGGGCTTACGTTCAGAAGGGATCCAGCAGAGGTTCTCGTATATGAAAGAGACTTATCCCTTAAGGGCCAAGACTAGGGCCCTGGACATTGCAGTATCACTAGAGAGTGTCTCAAGGGAAACGGATATTATCATTTCGGACAGTAACCAGGGTCAACATCTCAAATTAGTAAAAAGAGACAAGAACAAGAAAGTCACAACTTGAAATAATAAAGTTTGTTTTGGTTGTGACAAAAAAGGCCATATAAGAAAAGTTTGTAAATTCAAAAATAATGTTTGTACAAATTGTGAAAAAATAGGCCACGTTCCTAGAGTTTGTAGATCTTCTGTTGCAGACCTAGAGTTGCAAATAAAAAAATTTAGGAAAATCTGAGCGAATTCGAAGAGAAAGAAGAGTTTCACCTAGTCAAAGTTTGCAATAACTTGAGGTAAGAAAGCAGAAGCTTTACTTATTAATGTAAAGATAAACAAAGAGCTTCTCGCTAGGGAAGTAGATAAGGTAGCGTACTTGTCTACTGAACATAAGATCGCGGGTTCGAAACCCGGCAAAAGCCCTTGGGTATTTTATCAAGATTAAAATAGCTTGAGCACGCCATCCTTTGGATGGGACGTTATGCGATGGTCCCGAGGCTGTACAATGTCAGGTATGCTCGTTAAAGGTAACAGTAGAGAATATATGGGAGAGCTGCCCCCGCCACATCGGTGGCACCGGTGGCACCTCCCCCCACCCCTGTGTGGCACCCGTCTGAGGCTCCCCTGTGAGGCTCCCACCGCACAACATCTATTCCCATGGCTCGCGCAGCTCCCTCCGATGTACTTCCCCAGCTCAAACTATGATGTACTTCCCCAGCTCAACATCTGAGCACCCTCACCTTCGGACCCACCACTTTTTTTTCTACATAGTGTATGGAGTCCATGACGTCACACCGACATGTCCAGACCTGCTTTTCCTAAGAGGTACTTCCCCAGCTCAACCTGTGAGCACCCGCACCTTCGGACCCACACAATCCTTTGATTTTTTTAAATTTAAATATTAGTAAATTATAATAAGCACACTAGCGCTCCCAAGCGTCTAGAATGTAAATTAATATTTATATAAGTAGCTAGGTGCGGCTTCTTAATAAAAAAAATAATAACTTGTACTTACGGTATCGAACCCATCTACTTTGACTTGAGAGGCCGATACGCTAACCACGTGACCATTGTGACATGGTTACTGAAGGTGGTGATAATCTAGGTATAT
This sequence comes from Aradus depressus, assembly GCA_963662175.1. NCBI lineage: Eukaryota > Metazoa > Arthropoda > Insecta > Hemiptera > Aradidae > Aradus > Aradus depressus. The sequence continues at coordinate 22,852,183 of OY759226.1, read as the reverse complement.
AAATCTCCGGGGAGTATTAGCAGCACCAAGGTTCAGCGGTTTCTTGCCTTTTCACATATTTTGATCACCCCTCACCCCAAATTTCTTTCAAGTCATCCTTACTATATATTTTTTTAATTCACATTACCCTCTCCTAATTTTCCGCGATCGTATAGCAATGTGGTTCCACTGAGGTATGGAGGACGTATAGCAATGCGGTTTCTCTGAGGTATGGAGGTCGTATAGCAATGTGGTTCCTCTGAGGTATGAAGTAAGTAGTAATAACATAGTGGTTCCTCTGAGGTATGGAGTAAGTATAACAATGTACCTCCCCAGCTACATCCTATGCATAGACAAAGTATAGTCCTTTCCCCTCCCCTCCCATTCCCCGCCCCTTTTCCAGAAAAATCCTTGAGGGCGCTCAACTGGGTTGAAGAAGACCTAACCAGAGAGCCCCCACTCGACCAAATTTTTTCATCCTTCTTAACCCAAAGAAGTTTCCGCTCTCCCCAACACAACAACAGTCACTTCTTAGGAACATTTCTTCTAATTTTTTATTTCTATCTAGTCTTACACACCACATCAATGATGTCCTTTAAACCTTTTTTTCTCAAGTTGGCGTAGCCAATCGCCCTTCCCAAAACTTTTGCATCTCTCAGACCCCCTCATCACATTACAGAAGCCACTATGAGGTCAACCTATACTAGAGTTGTTCACTTTGAATCACATTCAATGTACCATCCCACATCAACTCTTCACCCAATGTACCTCCCCAGCTCAACCCCTATAAGTCATCTCTCGCTTGAATCACTTACCCAGCGCTCACCAACCACGCCACTATTTTCTTACTTTGCCCACTAGAGCTCCCAAGCTTCTAGAATTTATAGATTGCTAGATGCGACTTAAGGAAAAAAATAACTTGCCCTAACGGGGATTGAACGCGGTCCCGGCACCTTTGGCATGGGAGACAAGCAGCTAACCCCGAGACCTACCCTGTTGAAGCAGGCGAAAATCTAGGTATACAAGTCAACAGATATCTCAAGAGGCATTGTAATCCGACTAAAGATTATTTTTCTGATCACTCATACAGACCCATCTCACACGATATTTTACATTACAGTCCTACTTCCACACATCAATCATTATAAAATCATAATTCGTAAATCCTACTTCCCCAGATCAATTTTACTTCTCCTTCTAAACCTGAACAACCTCAATAGGAACCCTTACACTCAATCCAAAATATTTTTTCAAGACCGGCATACATTCACTTTTACTTCCTCATACTAATTCTCCGTCAACCCTCAGAACAGCGTCATAGTCAGTCCATCTCAATTTTCTCACTTATACTTCCCCACATAAATTAGATAATTTTTTTACTCCAGCTTGTCTACACCCGAGCAATTTTCTTAAGATTTCATAATAGCCCATTACTTTTGACCTTAGCACCATCCTTCTTTGCCCAACTCATACAACCTCTCCTCTAGATCGTCTGACATTTTTTTCGGTCTATTCATACATTCTACGCCCACGAACCTTCCCCTATGAATCAGTCGTACTTACCCACCACAAATCACCTTCAATGTACATACCCACGCCAACACTTCCTTTAAAATCATAATTTCTCATTACAATCCTACTTCCACACATCAATCATTCTAAAATCATAATCTTTAATTATAGTTCGACTTCCTCAGACCAATTGTACTTCTTCCACTACTACAGATCCCCCTACACCTAGTTCTCGGGTCTTTCTCATATTTTATACTTAACAACATGAATTTTTTTAATTTTTTCTCGTTTTGTCCTAACCAATTTTCGACTCTCACCTCTAACCCTTCTACTCACACACTATTCTGCTTCCACTACTACAGACCCACCCACACCACTACCCTAAGGATTTTCTTTTGATTTCGTCATAGTCTAATCGGTACTCTTAACCTTTTCCTTAGCACCATCCTTCTTCACACGTTTTCTTCGTCCAACTCCCACAATCTCTCTAGACATGATTCGTTTAACATTTTTTCATCATAACCGGGTTTACCCATACATACACCGGTATCATCCTACAGACCCATTCAACTTAGACTTTTTTATCCCTTAATTCTAGTCACCAATCTTTAGCATCATTACTCTACATACCAATTTCCTAGTACACATTAAAATGTTATTTTTGAATTAATGCCAGGGCGGTAACCTCCTTTGACCCTACTCAATATAAACTATCAACCCAAAAACAAAGTAAATAGGTATTCCCTCCCAGCTAAATTCTCGTTCCCTCTCCTGTATAGTATACCTTAAGCTCTACAGTGAACCATCCCGACCCTAACACAATGTCTATCGCCTTATACATATTATTGTATTTATCATGGTAAGTTATATCACAAAACATTTTCCTACAACTAACATTCAACAGTACCCAAATTAAGATCAGCACACTACTCTGGATGTAGAACACATTCCCGTACATACGACATTTTCATCATACCCATTAAGATACTTGAATCTACAACACACCTCTCCCTTGCTCTATAATACTCTTTAGGACTAGATGTTCCTTTTCCGCGGTCTCATGGAGACATTCTTCGATCAACATGTGGTATATTTAACTTAAATTATTTTACATGCTGCTTTTTGTATACCTTAATTTCACTTGGACTGCTTTTCATCTCCAGCCATCGCTTGGGCTGCTTCTCGCCAACCTCTCTACATTCACCTCATACTGAAACATACTTTATGAGGGGTACATCTCTACCAATCCTCGGTTTTACTGGTTAAACACTTGTTTTCTCCTGCCACCAACAGTCTACAGTAATTGCTCTCATAGCCTTAGAGACCTCGCCCAATCCATACCAATTTGCCGCTCTTCAATTCTACTTACCATACATTATACCGAGATAGGCTTCTACAAGTATAGACCACACCTCCGTCAACATTTGATTCAAACCACTTCTATCCCAATAAACCTTTCACTGAGACATACATACATACTAGCATACAACATCAGCCAAGGGATTTTCTTCAGAATTCATCATAACCTAACCGGCACTCTTAGCCTATTCTTTAGCATGTACCAAAAAACCTCGTGATTCACACATTTCTTCAACCAACTTATACAACCTCATCGATATTCTTACTTCAAATCCTATGATCCTAGCACCCCAGGTCTTCATTTACACCCTGTTTTATATGTATTTAAATATTTTCACATACCTAATCCGGCAATGACAACATCCACAGTTCTCGTCGATATTTAGATTCGCATTTCCAATGTTACTTTAGCCTCACTATATTTTTCGACTAAAACCTAAAGTAGGAATACATTTCAGTTACATCGATAGGTTTAATTCATACATCATCACCAACTTCCTACCACCAATAGACCTCACCTACTGTATTACGGACATCTCATCTAGGACTTCATACTCTTTCCTCTACAACCTATTACACACATACAACATTATATATACTAAAAACCTTGTCAGCCTATACTAATTTATTTAATTAATTAGCTTATTCCCTACCATCCTTTGACATCGCCCTAGTATGCAACAATACCATTGTAAATGTTTCATTAGGTTTTACATTTCACATTTTCATATATATCACAGACCACAATCATTATTGAACCCTCCCTACTACTTCACTACCTATGGATTCTGTCAATTAAACACGTACAGCACAGCCGAGTAATTCAGACCGACCTCACACCCTCATGTGCCCTTTGCATTTTCTAATACTCTTGTATACAATACCCATAATTCCAACGTCTTCCATTTATCATCTTCATACCTAACACCTATGATCTATTCTTTTCTTTAGAACCATCTATACCCTAAAACCCCTGCTTCACACTTCACTCAACTCCCAGCACCACAACCTCTCCGAAATTTTTGTAATGTGTACTGCTGGGGAGCAGTACATCATAGTTCTCCAAAGACTTGTATTATCTTAACATAAATCATATATATCCATTTTCAACAGAATTACTAACATATATTTTACAAGATTAGATTCATAATCGTAAATCCCCGGTATTTTTCAGAGTTCTCAGAGTTATTTGACCCCAATTCGATGTCACAAGAAGCTTCAAAACAGTCTGTGTTCTATTAGTTTTTCCTTGTGTATTTAATACAATAAATTCATGTATATACCTTACCGCCTCTGAAGCAGTCCTACACAAACTCCCCAATACTTGGTACATTCGGACCTGATTTCATGCTGGAAGTCTTATAAGAGTATATTAATACGTCTTCATACATCTGTCAAACTACATTTTCATAACCATCAACATTCTCCCAACATATAAATTTCTTACCAGAACTTTCAAGAAGACCGGACCATATTCATTCGAAGCTCAACCTTATAGGATGTGTATTCACAGTATTATCATGAATAAACTGAAAACAAATCCACTCCTTGTATGATGTACAACTCAATGGGGATACCTAAATACCATTCCTATCAATCCTTGGCTTAACATCTTTAAACTTCAAGTTTCACAGAATGTAACTTAGACACAGTATTTGTGTGCTCATGGGACTGTGGAGCGGGCATTTCTCAAGTTTTAAAGTGTTTAACACAAAATCCATCTTTTGTTTTAAATTACATACCAATCTTGCGCCTCAGGTCGTATGGTAGTTATCCCTCCCCAGTTGAAAACACAACCTTAATCACCTTTAACCATTGAAACCCAGCCCTAACCACCTCAAACCTCTTGAACCCAGCCCCAATCACCTCAAACCACTTAAACCCAGCCCTAACCACTGCTAACCATCCTGAGGTTTCCACTCCAACTAGATTTTTCATATAAATTTTTGTTCTTTGAATCATTACCAATGTACTTCTCCACTTAGAATGATTCAGCTCTCCCTTCATGGTCACCGGCACTGCTAACCACTCAGCCAGAGGTGTTTCAATTTCTCCCTATCTCAACTAATTTTCCTCATGTTTTTATGAAATTTGATATCGGTATGATTCTAGCAGTGTCTCCTTCCCGATCCCTCTGACTCCGCATAGAAGAAATGCATACAGGCCCTCACACGGCTCGGCTATACAGCCCCCATCTCTTGCCAAAAGTCAGTAAGTAGAAGCCTCGACTATATTATGTACAGACCCTCACACCGGCTATATTATATACAGACCCCCAAACCCGGCTGTAGTAGTTACTCCGTTTAGAGACCCCAACCCGGCTTTGCAGCCCTCATCTCTCGTCAGAGTCAGTCAGTAGATGTTACAAATTTACTTCAAATTCTATGAAACTCCGTAGAAAATGTATATGCGAGGAGAGTTTAAACTGTATACGCCCGAGCACACTGTCCCTCAGAGAGCAGTCTTCTGGCGGCTGTGCTGATGTATCATCATTATCCAGTTTATAATGTCAAATTTGTCTCATTACCACGTTTTTTTGACTGAGTTATGTAAAAATACCACATTTTTCAATAATTATACACTTTTTGGTTCGATTTATGCATAATTCCACATTTTTATATAAATATTGGATTTTTATCTAGGAAGAGATGCATACAGCCATATAGCCTCTCACACGGCTCGGCTACACAGCCCCCATCTCTTGCTAAAAGTCAGTAAGTATAAGCCTCGACTATATTATGTACAGACCCTCACACCAGCTATATTATATACAGACCCCCAAACCCGGCTGTAGTAGTTACTCCGTTTAGAGACCCCAACCCGGCTTTGCAGCACACATCTCTCGTAATCGTCAGTCAGTAGATGTTACAAAATTTACTTCAAGTTCTATGAAACTCCTTAGAAAATGTAGATGTGAGGAGAGTTTAAACTATATACGTCCGAGCACACTGTATCTCGGAGAGGTCTTCTGCCGGCTGTGTTGATTTAACAACATTATCCAGTTTATAATGTCTAATTTGTCTCATTACCACGTTTTTTTGCCTGAGTTATGTAAAAACACCACATTTTTCAATAATTATACACTTTTTGGTCCGATTTATGTATAATTCCACATTTTTATATAAATATTGGATTTTTATCTAGTTTAACTTGGTATACGTTGTTAACAGGTGTCCTCCGGTCGTTTGACTCGTCTATAATCGGGGTGTGTTCGACTATAAGCGGCTCACTTCAGGCGTGATCTGTGTCGAGGGTGGTGAAAAGCACCCGAAGTGACATAAAGTAAATGCCTGAGTTCGCGTTAAGGATTAGGTGGTCTATGCTAGAGTTATGATGCATGATGGACTAGGATGTAGGTTGGTTTGGGGTAAAAAGTGGGTAGATGTCAAAGAAATTTTAAGTGTCTGACCTCTAGAAAGGAGGGATGGGAGGTTCGGTACAAGGGCTCCTATTGGGGTTAAGACTCTCCGGAAATATTCTCTGTTTCGACATGTAGGATTGGAATAAGTGGGGTAATTGATGTGTGATGGTGTGAGAAATTATAAGGTTCCTGAGAGAGCTAACAATTGCTGTTGGTAGGTAAGACTGATCAGAACCAGAAAAATTATTTGAGGGGGTAAAAAGTATATTTTCAGTATGATACAGGTCTGAGGGGACTCCTGGTGTAAAGCTCTGATGCTGGTGAGGAGCATCCTAAGTGAGATAAAGGAAATGAATGAATGAAATAAGTAAAATATATTAAGAATATTAGTTGATGTACTTAAATTATGTTTAAAGAATTGTTTCACAGGTATGTGGGCGATAAAAAGTCACATATATGAAAAATGGTTTAAAAAAGGATACGAATCGAAATATGACACATGCCAAAGAGATGGACGGAGCTACTTGTGATAGAGTTCGCTGTAAGGTGTGGATGGTGTTTGATGCAGGCCTATAAGACTATAATAGGTGTCACATGTGAACAAAAAAGTCAGTGGGTTTGTAGCGCTTTTGACATAGTTTGAGAATAATACAGGGGCTGACGGTTATAATTTTATAGGGTATGAATTAAAATTGAAGTGTATGTAAATGTATGTAAGTATGTGTGTTGTATGAGTAAGGTCGGTGTGAACTATAACCTACCGACTGTGCTGTACGTGCTTAGATGAAAAAAGTAGTTAGGTAGTGAAGTAGTTTTAATGAATGATTTTATGAGTATAGGGTTCAATAATGATGGGGTCTGTGATGTATATGAAAAATGCGTAATGTAAAGGACCTAAAGAAAAACGCAAAAACCTGGGTTTTGAAGTATTGTTGTTGCCAAAGGTTATGTCAAGGTATGATATGGATTGTACTAAAAAAATGTATAGTTTTAGTGCGATGAGTATCAATGTGTTTGAAGTTTTGAACCGGTGGTTTCGTAGTAATAAGGTTGAATACCTCTATAATGTGTTGTTTGTGTAAAAAAAAATTTTAATGGTGTATGGTGGTAGGTTACGTTCTCGAATGATGTGTTGTAAAGTATGTAAAATATATATTTTATCCTAGCCTATATTATTCTAGCATTAGTTGGATGTTATAATGGTTCCTACTTTGGTTATCGGGATCTGTGCTACTTTATTATAAATGTAAAGGTCTGATGTGTTTTGGGGCCTACAAGGCCTAGATTTTACCATTTAAAAAATAATTATCCGGCTAAGTGGGTAAATTGTTCAATGACTTCTTCGCATAGGATGGTTTTGTTGGTTAATTTTTAAAGGAATAAAACAATTTTGCAGCTGTGTGACTGGAATGAATACCTACGTCAGGGTGTTATTATAAGAGTTTCAATTGTCGAAAAATGGGTGACCTACAAGGATACTAATCGAAATATGCTACATGTCTAATAAAACACTGGATACTTTATGAAAAGAGGTATATTGGGTACAGCTGATGATAAAGTATGTAATTTAAAACAAAAGATGGATTTTGTGTTAAACACTTTAAAACTTGAGAAATGCCCGCTCCACAGTCCCATGAGCACACAAATACTGTGTCTAAGTTACATTCTGTGAAACTTGAAGTTTAAAGATGTTAAGCCAAGGATTGATAGGAATGGTATTTAGGTATCCCCATTGAGTTGTACATCATACAAGGAGTGGATTTGTTTTCAGTTTATTCATGATAATACTGTGAATACACATCCTATAAGGTTGAGCTTCGAATGAATATGGTCCGGTCTTCTTGAAAGTTCTGGTAAGAAATTTATATGTTGGGAGAATGTTGATGGTTATGAAAATGTAGTTTGACAGATGTATGAAGACGTATTAATATACTCTTATAAGACTTCCAGCATGAAATCAGGTCCGAATGTACCAAGTATTGGGGAGTTTGTGTAGGACTGCTTCAGAGGCGGTAAGGTATATACATGAATTTATTGTATTAAATACACAAGGAAAAACTAATAGAACACAGACTGTTTTGAAGCTTCTTGTGACATCGAATTGGGGTCAAATAACTCTGAGAACTCTGAAAAATACCGGGGATTTACGATTATGAATCTAATCTTGTAAAATATATGTTAGTAATTCTGTTGAAAATGGATATATATGATTTATGTTAAGATAATACAAGTCTTTGGAGAACTATGATGTACTGCTCCCCAGCAGTACACATTACAAAAATTTCGGAGAGGTTGTGGTGCTGGGAGTTGAGTGAAGTGTGAAGCAGGGGTTTTAGGGTATAGATGGTTCTAAAGAAAAGAATAGATCATAGGTGTTAGGTATGAAGATGATAAATGGAAGACGTTGGAATTATGGGTATTGTATACAAGAGTATTAGAAAATGCAAAGGGCACATGAGGGTGTGAGGTCGGTCTGAATTACTCGGCTGTGCTGTACGTGTTTAATTGACAGAATCCATAGGTAGTGAAGTAGTAGGGAGGGTTCAATAATGATTGTGGTCTGTGATATATATGAAAATGTGAAATGTAAAACCTAATGAAACATTTACAATGGTATTGTTGCATACTAGGGCGATGTCAAAGGATGGTAGGGAATAAGCTAATTAATTAAATAAATTAGTATAGGCTGACAAGGTTTTTAGTATATATAATGTTGTATGTGTGTAATAGGTTGTAGAGGAAAGAGTATGAAGTCCTAGATGAGATGTCCGTAATACAGTAGGTGAGGTCTATTGGTGGTAGGAAGTTGGTGATGATGTATGAATTAAACCTATCGATGTAACTGAAATGTATTCCTACTTTAGGTTTTAGTCGAAAAATATAGTGAGGCTAAAGTAACATTGGAAATGCGAATCTAAATATCGACGAGAACTGTGGATGTTGTCATTGCCGGATTAGGTATGTGAAAATATTTAAATACATATAAAACAGGGTGTAAATGAAGACCTGGGGTGCTAGGATCATAGGATTTGAAGTAAGAATATCGATGAGGTTGTATAAGTTGGTTGAAGAAATGTGTGAATCACGAGGTTTTTTGGTACATGCTAAAGAATAGGCTAAGAGTGCCGGTTAGGTTATGATGAATTCTGAAGAAAATCCCTTGGCTGATGTTGTATGCTAGTATGTATGTATGTCTCAGTGAAAGGTTTATTGGGATAGAAGTGGTTTGAATCAAATGTTGACGGAGGTGTGGTCTATACTTGTAGAAGCCTATCTCGGTATAATGTATGGTAAGTAGAATTGAAGAGCGGCAAATTGGTATGGATTGGGCGAGGTCTCTAAGGCTATGAGAGCAATTACTGTAGACTGTTGGTGGCAGGAGAAAACAAGTGTTTAACCAGTAAAACCGAGGATTGGTAGAGATGTACCCCTCATAAAGTATGTTTCAGTATGAGGTGAATGTAGAGAGGTTGGCGAGAAGCAGCCCAAGCGATGGCTGGAGATGAAAAGCAGTCCAAGTGAAATTAAGGTATACAAAAAGCAGCATGTAAAATAATTTAAGTTAAATATACCACATGTTGATCGAAGAATGTCTCCATGAGACCGCGGAAAAGGAACATCTAGTCCTAAAGAGTATTATAGAGCAAGGGAGAGGTGTGTTGTAGATTCAAGTATCTTAATGGGTATGATGAAAATGTCGTATGTACGGGAATGTGTTCTACATCCAGAGTAGTGTGCTGATCTTAATTTGGGTACTGTTGAATGTTAGTTGTAGGAAAATGTTTTGTGATATAACTTACCATGATAAATACAATAATATGTATAAGGCGATAGACATTGTGTTAGGGTCGGGATGGTTCACTGTAGAGCTTAAGGTATACTATACAGGAGAGGGAACGAGAATTTAGCTGGGAGGGAATACCTATTTACTTTGTTTTTGGGTTGATAGTTTATATTGAGTAGGGTCAAAGGAGGTTACCGCCCTGGCATTAATTCAAAAATAACATTTTAATGTGTACTAGGAAATTGGTATGTAGAGTAATGATGCTAAAGATTGGTGACTAGAATTAAGGGATAAAAAAGTCTAAGTTGAATGGGTCTGTAGGATGATACCGGTGTATGTATGGGTAAACCCGGTTATGATGAAAAAATGTTAAACGAATCATGTCTAGAGAGATTGTGGGAGTTGGACGAAGAAAACGTGTGAAGAAGGATGGTGCTAAGGAAAAGGTTAAGAGTACCGATTAGACTATGACGAAATCAAAAGAAAATCCTTAGGGTAGTGGTGTGGGTGGGTCTGTAGTAGTGGAAGCAGAATAGTGTGTGAGTAGAAGGGTTAGAGGTGAGAGTCGAAAATTGGTTAGGACAAAACGAGAAAAAATTAAAAAAATTCATGTTGTTAAGTATAAAATATGAGAAAGACCCGAGAACTAGGTGTAGGGGGATCTGTAGTAGTGGAAGAAGTACAATTGGTCTGAGGAAGTCGAACTATAATTAAAGATTATGATTTTAGAATGATTGATGTGTGGAAGTAGGATTGTAATGAGAAATTATGATTTTAAAGGAAGTGTTGGCGTGGGTATGTACATTGAAGGTGATTTGTGGTGGGTAAGTACGACTGATTCATAGGGGAAGGTTCGTGGGCGTAGAATGTATGAATAGACCGAAAAAAATGTCAGACGATCTAGAGGAGAGGTTGTATGAGTTGGGCAAAGAAGGATGGTGCTAAGGTCAAAAGTAATGGGCTATTATGAAATCTTAAGAAAATTGCTCGGGTGTAGACAAGCTGGAGTAAAAAAATTATCTAATTTATGTGGGGAAGTATAAGTGAGAAAATTGAGATGGACTGACTATGACGCTGTTCTGAGGGTTGACGGAGAATTAGTATGAGGAAGTAAAAGTGAATGTATGCCGGTCTTGAAAAAATATTTTGGATTGAGTGTAAGGGTTCCTATTGAGGTTGTTCAGGTTTAGAAGGAGAAGTAAAATTGATCTGGGGAAGTAGGATTTACGAATTATGATTTTATAATGATTGATGTGTGGAAGTAGGACTGTAATGTAAAATATCGTGTGAGATGGGTCTGTATGAGTGATCAGAAAAATAATCTTTAGTCGGATTACAATGCCTCTTGAGATATCTGTTGACTTGTATACCTAGATTTTCGCCTGCTTCAACAGGGTAGGTCTCGGGGTTAGCTGCTTGTCTCCCATGCCAAAGGTGCCGGGACCGCGTTCAATCCCCGTTAGGGCAAGTTATTTTTTTCCTTAAGTCGCATCTAGCAATCTATAAATTCTAGAAGCTTGGGAGCTCTAGTGGGCAAAGTAAGAAAATAGTGGCGTGGTTGGTGAGCGCTGGGTAAGTGATTCAAGCGAGAGATGACTTATAGGGGTTGAGCTGGGGAGGTACATTGGGTGAAGAGTTGATGTGGGATGGTACATTGAATGTGATTCAAAGTGAACAACTCTAGTATAGGTTGACCTCATAGTGGCTTCTGTAATGTGATGAGGGGGTCTGAGAGATGCAAAAGTTTTGGGAAGGGCGATTGGCTACGCCAACTTGAGAAAAAAAGGTTTAAAGGACATCATTGATGTGGTGTGTAAGACTAGATAGAAATAAAAAATTAGAAGAAATGTTCCTAAGAAGTGACTGTTGTTGTGTTGGGGAGAGCGGAAACTTCTTTGGGTTAAGAAGGATGAAAAAATTTGGTCGAGTGGGGGCTCTCTGGTTAGGTCTTCTTCAACCCAGTTGAGCGCCCTCAAGGATTTTTCTGGAAAAGGGGCGGGGAATGGGAGGGGAGGGGAAAGGACTATACTTTGTCTATGCATAGGATGTAGCTGGGGAGGTACATTGTTATACTTACTCCATACCTCAGAGGAACCACTATGTTATTACTACTTACTTCATACCTCAGAGGAACCACATTGCTATACGACCTCCATACCTCAGAGAAACCGCATTGCTATACGTCCTCCATACCTCAGTGGAACCACATTGCTATACGATCGCGGAAAATTAGGAGAGGGTAATGTGAATTAAAAAAATATATAGTAAGGATGACTTGAAAGAAATTTGGGGTGAGGGGTGATCAAAATATGTGAAAAGGCAAGAAACCGCTGAACCTTGGTGCTGCTAATACTCCCCGGAGATTTATATACCTAGATTATCACCACCTTCAGTAACCATGTCACAATGGTCACGTGGTTAGCGTATCGGCCTCTCAAGTCAAAGTAGATGGGTTCGATACCGTAAGTACAAGTTATTATTTTTTTTATTAAGAAGCCGCACCTAGCTACTTATATAAATATTAATTTACATTCTAGACGCATGGGAGCGCTAGTGTGCTTATTATAATTTACTAATATTTAAATTTAAAAAAATCAAAGGATTGTGTGGGTCCGAAGGTGCGGGTGCTCACAGGTTGAGCTGGGGAAGTACCTCTTAGGAAAAGCAGGTCTGGACATGTCGGTGTGACGTCATGGACTATATTTTCTCCATACGCAAAAAAAAGTGGTGGGTCCGAAGGTGAGGGTGCTCAGATGTTGAGCTGGGGAAGTACATCATAGTTTGAGCTGGGGAAGTACATCATAGTTTGAGCTGGGGAAGTACATCATAGGTTGAGCTGCGCGAGCCATGGGAATAGATGTTGTGCGGTGGGAGCCTCACAGGGGAGCCTCAGACGGGTGCCACACAGGGGTGGGGGGAGGTGCCACCGGTGCCACCGATGTGGCGGGGGCAGCTCTCCCATATATTCTCTACTGGTAACTAAACCTGGGTTGGGAAAGTTTAGGACTCCATCTTACGAGTCGTTATTTACTTATTCCGAGGGCGCCGGTAGCTGATTGGTAAGCGTGCTTGACTTCTGAGCTTTGAAAGAGAAACCTAACCAAAAATCGACAATTTAAATTTTAGCGCTCGTTTTTAGTCCACAATTTTGCCAAATGTTACTACTAAGAACTGGTGATAAAATCGACAATTTAAATGTTGCCACATTATTCGGTTCTCTTGTAAAATTGATTTTTCCGACTTCCGTAAATTTTTCCTGGACCGCATCACGTCAAAGAAACGTAATTGAAAATTTTAACAACATTTTATCATTTATTTCTGGTAAAATCAAAGATTTTGTGATTTCCCGAAGGTTTTTCTTCTCTATTTTCTATTTAGTTTGTTAGTTATTGTGACTCATGCCCGGGCTTTTCATTAACTATCGCCTACTACCAAAGCGCTTTTCCATTACTCTGATGGACCTGAGCCAAGTTTGCTTTCCCAGTTTACTTAGCTAGAGTAGGGGTCTATAACGGGTACCTCAAGTCTTCAGCTCAGTGGGCAAGTACTCTACCATTGTACCACCGGCCTCATTCACATAGGTATACGTGGTATTTTAGCAGGCCGATATCCTTGGCTAAATTCTAATACGTGGAATCTATGTATAATTAATTCAGTTTCGTTTCACTTCAATAACAAAGTAAATAAAAAATACAATTGACAAAGAGCAGAGGTTGGGCAACCCACTAAAATATCCCAGTGATCAACATTTCTATATTTCTATTTCGGCTCATCACTATCTTCATACTTCCCCACCAAAACCAAGTATAGAACAAGTTATGTACTCTGTCAGAAATTCGATGCGTTTACAACGGATTATCATCTTTTTCAACCTCCTCATTCAATAAATTAAAAAAAAAAAAAGTATTACTTTTTTTTGGTTGATCCACAAATTAATTTATATAATGTAGTCCCGAAATTTTCGAACCAGACGCATCGCATCCTGTTTTAATTTTTAGAACTAATGTAAATCATGTATGAACTGTTCTTATTGATAGTTTTTTGGTAACTTTGTTGTTAATGGTTAGTTAGTTATTATGACTCATGCCCGGGCGTTAACTACAAGGTCATATCGCCTACTAACAGAGCGCTCTTTCGTCGTTTTGGAGGACATGAGCCCGACTCTAAATTTTGGCAACCCACGTTTATTCACCTAGGTAGGAGTCAATAATGACTCGAGACCATCGCTTAACGTCCCATCTAAGCACGTTGTACTCAAGGTTTTTTCACCTCCTATATAAAAAAAAACCTAAGGGCCTTAGCCGGGTTTCGAACCCACGATCTATATTGTAGTGTTTTTTTTTTTTTTTTTTTTTTTTTGCATTGGAGGGGGAAATGCTGTGACGCACATCCAGGGAAGGTAGCCCTGGATAGTGTGGGACTCGAGACGGTTCACCATCACCATACCCACTAAAACCCCCTCCTTGCCGATCCTGATTCCCTTCCGCGGAACTGACGGTCTGTCATTACTTCGCGGAAGGGAGGAAGGGTGGCTGGTAACGCCCCTTCTTCTGTTTTATTACCGCTACTGTTCCTTGTCAGCCCTCTCCTGAAGGGCCAACCCGCCCATGATGAGCGCTGCAAAATCGCAGCCTTCATCCCACGACTCCTGGGAGCGCAGCATAGCGTCCACGTAACTGGTAGCAGTCAGTGGGGCGCCCATGCTGCACTCCAGATTTTTCCTTCCCTCCTCAAATCTGGGGCATTTGAGGAGGACATGCTCCGCCGACTCCGTCTCACTAAGGCACGCGGGGCAGTCTGGTGTTATTGCTGCCCCGATTTTGTGGAGGTACCCCCGGAACCCACCGTGTCCCGTGAGTACCTGGGTGAGGTGGTAATTCACCTCCCCATGCTTTCTGGTGAGCCAAGGCTCGACTCGAGGGATGAGCCGATGGGTCCACCGTCCCTTTGTGGACTTGTCTCATTCTTCCTGCCACTCCCTAATTGTCCTGGCCCTCTCTGGCTCTGCTGGACCAGGGCTGGCCCCCGCGTCCTGATAGAAGACCCGGTTTCCCCTGTGGTCGAAGCGCTGCACCACCTCTTCCACCTGAACCGGGTCTTGTTTCCTTTTGAAGTGTCGCGTACGTTCCCGTGCCAAGAGGTCAATGGGGGGCAGCCCAGCAATTACATAGGCAGCGTCGCCAGAAACTGTTCGGTAGGCGCATGCGACTCTCAGTGCGCTTCGCCTGTGAGCGGGGGCGATCAGCCTCAGGTATGAGGGAATCCTCGTTGCATCTGCCCATGTTGGGGCCCCGTGCAGAAGGATGGAAGTGCTGACTCCTGCCAGCAGTCTTCTCCTGCTCTGCCTAGGGCCACCGACGTTGGGCAGAATTCTCGAAATCGCCGCCGATGTCCTGGCGGCCTTCGCTCCCACGTATTTGAGGTGCTCCCTAAAAGTGAGCCTCTGATCCAGCATTACTCCCAGGTACCTGATTGCCGGTTGGGTCTCGATAGTATAACCCTGGAAGGTCAGTGACATGTTGGTTCTGGCCTTCCTCCCGGTGAAGAGTACTGCATCCGTCTTGTGGATGGCCAGGGAAAGGCCCACAGAGCTCATCCAATGGTGTATCCGCTCCATGGCAGCCTGGAATTTGCGTTCCAGGTTTTCCAGATCATCAGCCACTATGACGATCCCTACATCGTCAGCATACGCCACCAAGGTAAGGTCTTCTGGCATTGGCAGGCTCAGCAAGCCATTGTACAGGATGTTCCACAGTGTGGGGCCAAGGACTGACCCTTGTGGAACTCCTGTAGTGACCTTGAATTCCCTGGTTCCGTCAGTGGTGTCCGCGAACAGCATCCTCTCGCTTAGGTAGTTCCTGATGATCTTCATCAGATACCTGGGGATCTTGAAGTCCCGTAAGAGGCTCTCCCAGATCTTGTCCCACCGATATATTGTAGTGTAATGGATTTGCGACTGCATCTACATATAAATGTATTTTTAAAAAGTAAAGTCAATAATACATATAGACAATAATGGAGAAATAAATCCTAAATTTTGGAGGCAGGTAACAGCTATAAAAGAAAGGACCCCTTTTCACCTCCATCAATTTACCTGACGGAGAGTAAAATTACCAGCATGACAGAAGGGTACCAGATTAGAGCCCAAGCCCTCTGTTAGGGTCATATAAACCTCCAGGGTGCACACCTGGGCTCACATAAATTTGCCTCGAGTGTCAACCTATCCGCTCTTCAATGGATAAACTTCCCCTTTTGAAGTCTGCTCCCGGATCTCCGCCAGGGAGTATAGCAAAGTAGTGGGGGAAGTGCAGAGCTGAAGAGTTCAGGAGTCGAGATCCACCAGTTGAAGTCTTCAGTTCAGGTCCAGAGCTCGATGGGGAAGAGTTCAGAGGAGTCTCCGGTCAAGAGTTAGAGTCCAGACGACCAGCCCAAGTCCGGATCTTAGCAGTCATCCTCCCACACTCGAAGACCCTCGCAGATCTAGACAGTCATCCTGTCTACTCCCAAGCGGATCTACTCATCATCCAGTCTATCTCTCCAACCCCTGTCTCCATACAACGTATATCCAATAAGGTTTATATTTTATATTATAATTTTTATTTTTATTTTAGTTATTAATTTCTTTTATTGTAATTATATTCATTTTAAATATGAGTTACTAAATTTCCGTAGTTTGTTCCTATGCTCCATCCAAAGTCAATATTGATTTAAGAATTTAGTTTTTCAAAACTCTTTTTCGCTGAACGAATCTTTCGCCTTTGGTTATAGAAATCCAATTTGTATATTAAAATCAGTAAATTTAAATGATCGTTCTATTACACAGGCGATCTGGCATCCTTTGGACATTTTAAATTAGTAAAGACAAAGCATTTTTGAGAAAATCTCCGCAGTTTAGATTTAAAGTAAATATAGATATCATTTTTTATTATTAAAAACACGACGCGCAACACTACAATTATTACAATATATATATATATATATATATATATATATATATATATATATATATATATATATTATAGTAGTACATTTAAATAAGCTGAAATATAATAAAAACTGAATGTAAATAAACAAAACCTACATCATAATAGAATTATAATGTTAAAGGAAAACAAAATATATGTGACGTGGCCATTACAAGACTTTCTTGTACCAACGACGCTTACAGACCACTGTGTCTCCCTCCCTTTTCAAAATCATTTCATTTTGTCTCTTTGTACAACGAAATCCTGAGATTAGACATTCTTATACTCAATAATGCCAGTATGAAATAATTTTGAGAAGGAGAAGAGAGACTCATCTGAAAGTTATTTTTTATTTTATTATTTTTTTTTTTAGTTGGTAGAAATCAATCATCAGCGATACTGAGGCTCTCGCCCATACCCCGCCGAGGATAGAATCCAACCTTCTAAAAATATTTAGGACATCCTCCTGGGGTGGAAATTGGTCTAGGGGGGAGTTAATTGGAATAGGGGAAGAATTGGAACACCCACTACTTCGTTCTGCTCCCAGCATCCAGAATCTGACAGGGACTGGCTTCCGGTGCTGGTGCCAGTAACCACAGCCACTACGAATCCAATCTCAGATGGTGGTGCTGCTTGGAAGCAACCACCCCCGTAGTACCATTTTAGCTCAAGCTGTGAGAACCGCCCGCCTCAAGGACCAGAATGATGACTGACCCGGGATGGCAAGCAGTTGCCTATCATCCCTTCAGTTGCCTATCATCCCTTCAGTTTTCCACCTACAAGATTTAGTATAAGGAAGTGTTGTAATCGTGCGAAAATCCGAGATCGAATTTTCAACGGAATAATTTACGTTTCAAGTAAGTGATTGAAAAGTTGTGAGCTCTCTACAGCAAAAACGATTGTAGCTATGAACTTGAAATTTGGAATGAAGAAGTCACATCTAACTTAGATCTGATTAGATTTTGGCCAAAATCAGCCGACATCAAAAATCTTTTCGAGTAATAGTTGTAGGGATGTCTTCCGGTGATACATACTGAAAACTGTATTGGAAATGTAGGTTTGAAACACAAATATATTTAGACTTTTCCTTTATTTTCCCGAAAACAGTTAGTCCTATAAAATAATTGATTCTTACCAAAAATGATTTTTATAAAATTTCCAATCGCTAATTAGTCATCAGAGTTGAGATATGATCAATAGGACAAAGGTTATAGCGCCCCAAAGATTGTAAACTAAATGTCTGTAAGGAATATATCTAAGTAATGTTAAAATCGTCACTCGGTAGTTTTTTTGAAAAATTATAAAAATTAATGTTTGTATTTAATAGACTCCTAAACTTCGATCTGATTTTGTTCTTGTGTTCAGCATTTATGTTCGTAGTCACCGAGAAGGTTTAGAACATAGTTTCATCCCACCCTTACCCCCCACGCACCCACCTGGGGCCTAAGTATAAATGTAGTGCTAGCTCATTAACTAATGGTCGGATTGTCATGGAATTTCACATCTAGTATTCTTTTTTTTTTTTTTTTTTTTTTTTTTTTTTTTTTTTTTTTTTTTTGGCCTTGTGCGAAGCACATTAGCCAGGTCCCTTTTGTATCTGGGGACGAGATGCGGGGAAGGACCGCCGGGACCCCCGACCCCCGGGGGGACCGAACCGCAACCCCCAGCAGGCGAAACCCCCAGGCTCACCTATTAACATCTTACACTTACGAAGGTCGCAACGGGGGATGTGGATAGAAACCATTTGACATCGAGATCCTACGTGGAAGAGTCCACATCCCCGCGAGCTCCGGGGCTAACGCGCCCAGGGAGCCAGGCGTGTTCCACCCGCAGGGGGCACCAACCCGGCCCACCCCGGACCATCAAAAGTCCCGCCCGCCCCACACCCGCACCCCTATCCCTCATAGATGATGCAAAAAGACTCTAAATGAGGATTTCGTGCTCAGAGATATATTTATATAGAGTGTCCAGGACGTTTATTCTATCAATATGCGATACTATTTGTTGAATGTTGGTTGGGAGAGGTATACCTAGACTAACTAACTCAGTGAGTAGGAGGTTGCGTCCATCGGATGTGAATGGACAGGAGAGGATGAGATGGTTGGAGTCTGCGATAGGACTGTCGGGACAGGAACAGTAAGGTGAGGGAAGAATGTTTATCTTGTGGAGATGAGCCGAGGTTTGGGCATGGTTGAAGCGGAGGCGGATGATGGTAGAGAAGAACTTTCTGGGTCTGTCAACACTCGAAAACCAAGGTTTGATTGGGATGGTCGGCTGGATAGCGGTGTAGTGGCGTCCCTTGACCTGCCCCGCTGTTTGGTATGCATTCTTCCAAATTCTGTGAGTCACCAACTTGAAGTGCGCCTTTATGTCGTCTGTCGTTACCACATTGTAAGTTACTCCGGAGGTCACCGCCTTCTTGGCTAGCTCGTCCACTTTATTATTGTATATGTTAGTTTGGTGGCTTTTTACCCAAATGAGGTGTACAGATTCCTTAAGGTGTCGGAGCTCTGTTAAGCGGATTACGATTTCCTGTATGATTGAATTGCTACATTCCCTGGAGTTCTTGAGTGCAAGCAGGACGCTTTTACTGTCGGAAAATAAAACTATTTTCGGATGAGGTTGTTGTGATGAATATTTTAAAGCTTCAGAGATGGCTACACCTTCCGCTGTGTAAATGGAGCATACATGAGGGAGCTTGATTTGCTCGAAGTAATCTAAACTTGGAACATAGAATGCTGCTCCGACTCCGTTCACAGTTTTTGACCCGTCCGTATAGATAGTGAAAGCTTCGTTGGTCATCCCACGGATGCAACTCTGTCGCAGAAACTCTGGTGCTTCCGAGAGCCGCTCAAGGTCTTCTATGGAGGTAATTATGTTGTGCGAGTTTAATGGAGGATGTCCGGTCATATCGTTCACAGACTGCTCTTTGACTCCCAGGGTGATGTAGGCTTGAATATCAAATGTCTTTACCATGAGCAGGACGGTTTTATTATTCCAATATTGTTGTGTATGGAAACATGCACTTAACTCCTTGAGGGTTTGTCTTACAGGATGCTCATTTTTAAGGATCCTGCTGGCCACGTATCTTCCTGCTAATAGTTTTCGACGGATGTGGAGTGGCATTTGTTTAGCTTCCGCTTGCAGAGCGTTGATTGGTGTAGACTGCATAGCTCCAAGACATATCCTCAAGGCTTTGTATTGGATGCTATCCAATTTTTTTAGGTGTGTTTTAGCAGCATCCGCGAAAAGCATACAACCATAGTCCATTCTTGACAATATTAGTGCCTTGTATAAGGTCAGAGTTATAGCAGGATGGGAACCGTAACTAACTCGAGTCACACAGCGCATTATATTCAGGCCTTGCTCACATGTGTTAACCACAGAACTAATGTGACTTCTCCAAAGGAGTTTATGATCAATGTGCAAGCCTAGAAGTTTCTGTTCGAGAACGTACTTAATTTTATAAGGACCCAGATTAATTGATTCGTTAATAGGAATTCTTCTTTTTTTACTAAAAATCATCGCAGAACTTTTACTTTCCGAGACGGCGAACCCAAGGTTAGTATTCCAGATGTGCAGGCTGTTCATGGCCACTGACATGGCTCTCTTTGCTTCATCAAGAGTTTTCCGGCTGGTGTAAATTGTTACATCGTCAGCAAACTGGACTAAAGAAATCTTATCAGTTAACAACCTCTTGAGTGACGTAGTGTAGATGTTAAAGAGGACTGGACTTAAAACCGCTCCTTGAGGCAGGCCAGTCTGTGCTAATCTTGGTCCATGGAGTGCGTCTTGTACTCGGAGGTATATCCTTCTGTGAGAAAGTAGGCGTATGCAGCTGCTGATTATTCTTGTTGGGAGTCCACAGTCTATCATAACTTGCATGAGTATCTTAATGTTTACGCAATTGAAAGCATTCTCCAGGTCAAGAAAAACTGCAAGTAAATAGTTGTCTGAAGAGATGCTCTGCTTGATGTCAGCGATCAGGGTTGTGAGGCAGTCCATGGTGCTGTGTCCTTTCCGAAAGCCATGTTGATATTCGGGGATAACTCTATTGATATACAACCATCTTTCGAGTCTTTCTTTGACGATCCTTTCGTAAGTCTTAGCGATGCAGGATGAAAGCGCTATGGGCCTGTAGGACGATGCCTCTGATGGGTTTTTGTTGGGTTTGCACACGGGGTGTATAATCTGTGTCTGCCAGTCTTTGGGGATGTTAGCAATCCCAACCCAGATGTCATTGAATAATTTAAGCATCGTCGTTTGGGCGTTGATTGGGAGGTGTTTTAACATAGCGTAGTGAATATTATCAATGCCTGGCGAGGTATTGCTGTTAGACTTCATAGCTTGCTGGAGTTCTGAGAATGTAAACAAGGAATCGAATTCTGCTCTCGCTCCATCCCTATTAGGAATATCCAAATATTCAGAAGCGGTTTGTGGTGTTATTGAATGCAAGAACTCTTCCGCCCAACTCGAACCAGAATCATTCTGTAGAATCATAGCTTCACCTGATTTCAGCCTTTTGACTTTTTCCCAGACGGTTTTTATTGGAACAGTGTTGTTAAGAGACTCGCAGAATGAGATCCAGCTCTGTCGCTTGTGTTTCTTAAATAAACGTCGACAGGTTGCTTCCGCCTTATTCAGTGCAATTAAATTTACATAAGTTGAATGCTGTTTATAAAGGTGATACGTGCGCTGCTTCATGGCCCAGGCTTCCCTGCAAGAGTCGTCCCACCACATCTTGCACTTGCGCCTTCTGGAAGGATGATTGGAATAGGCTGGAATGGCTCGACCTGCAGCGTAATTAATAACTGACAAAAACTCCTCATAACTCTGAGGTTTATTGATGTCAATGATGTTGCCAATAATAGTTCCATAGAGGGACCAGTCAGCCTTATCAATTTTCCATCTTAGAGGGGAGGCTCTGGGAGAGTCTACGAGGGTACAATTTCTAAAACAGTATTCAAATAGTATGCTAAGGTGGTCCGAGCCTAGATATTTGTCTAAGACCATCCAAGAGCAGTCTGCGGCTAATTCCGGGGATGTCAGCGTGACGTCTGGTGCTGAAGGTCGTAATCCTGGTCTTTGGACTTTGGTAGGGCTGCCGTCGTTGAGAAAGCATAAATTGCATTGCTCTACACAGTCTTGAAAGGCTCGACTCGCAGCGTCCTCATAGGAACTCCCTAGGAAAGTTAAATGGATGTTCAAGTCTCCCCCTAAAATAAAAGGAGGGGCGAATTGCCTGAGTACATTGATCCATTGGGCTGCACTGATTTTACTATTAGGTTGTAAGTAGGCCGATATAACAGGAACCACTTTGTCCATGATTTTGAGAGAGACAGCACAGATTTGGAGATTGTTGTGGGGGTTATGAGTTATCTGAACAGGTGAATAGGACAGGCCATGCCGAACCAGGATGCAGCTACCTCCATAGCCGTCCGGCCTGTCATCACGAATCATGCTATATCCACGAATACTGTAGTTATGGTCAGGTAGCATCCACGTCTCGGAAAGTAAAGCAATATCAATATTGTGACTAGCTAATGCTACTTCTAAGTTATTTTTGTTTGCATTAAATGATCTCATGTTCCACTGAATGAAGCGTAACTTATGTAGAGGTTGAGGAGTTCTGTTATTGTGACCTGGTCCTGTCCAGTTCATGGGTATCATATGTATTAGTTGTGTATTTCTTTTTTAGTTTTTCTACTATAGGTTCGTTTTTGCTTAAAATATTGTAAAATACATACCCTATATTATCAATGGCTTTTTCATGTGACATATTAGGCTCTGACTTTAGAGTTTCGAGCAGCTTAGACAAGGTCTGAACGTAATTCTCGGGGGTCGATGTCTTATGTGGGTTATGAGTTATCGGCGCCATTGGACCAGTGGGGGTTTGCGGAGAGGGTAGGTTAAAGGTTGGACGTGAGAAAGGTTGAAATCGGTTGGATCTATTTTTTGTCCTAAAGGTGTATTGGCTAGAAGTTGGCAAGGGTGGGAAGTTCTCCTTGGGGGTGTTTTTACTAGCCCTTGATTCAGAGTCTAGGGGGGTGTCAGGGTTCAGTAAACTAAACTTATTGGAAGTTATGTCAGAATAAGTAACCTGAGTGAATTTTTTTTTATTTTCATCAACCTTGGCCAAGTATACGGGACAGTTCCTATCATTAGATTTGTGTGCAGCTTTGCAATTAGCACAAACAGGATGGCCATCAATGGAAGGACAGTCTTTGATCAAGTGGTCCATACCACAGTGTAAACACTTCTGACGGCTTCTACATTGGGCGGAGGAGTGAGAAAAACGAAGGCAGTTGACACATTGTCTGACTGGCGGGACATAGGTATTGACAGCACAGCGAGCACCGTAAATAGAGACATAGTCTGGCAGTGCTTGCCCAGCAAAGGTGACGAAACAAGTTTGCAAAGGAACAAATTTAATGAGGTCATCTTCCTTAATCTTACGAGTCAGTCTCCTGACCCTCAGTGGTGTGACAGGGGAACGAATGACAGAAATAATTTCTTCTTCAGATAATGTTACATCAACGTTCCTAAGTACGCCTACCCTGGTTGTAAGGTGCTCCGGAATATAAGCAAAGTATTTGTTGTCCTCGAACTTTTTGGCTCCAGCTAGAGCGTTGGCAGTATGGTAGTCTTTTATTTCCAATTTTACACGGTTTTTACCCGCTATGAATATATTGATAATATCGTCTCGCTTGAGTTGAAATTCTTTAAATAGCCATTTACCAAAAGACATAGCATGGTACTTACCTATGTTGTCCTCTATTCCTTCCACATAAACATGGTAGGGACCTTTAGTGTTAGGACTAAATCTATTCTTAATTAATCTTTCTCTTAACTCTGTATTTCTACTTAACTTATCTGTGGTTGAATTGTTTGTTTTCTGACTGTCACCAAGTTCAATCGTATTCACATCCATGGCCGCCATACCATCTGTTTTAACACTAAGTCTATCGTTAATTTGCCCTTCACCATTATTATCTAAAACTCGTAAGTTAGGAGGTCCAGGACCTCCACTAGATGCAGACATAACTCGTCACGAGCTATTTTAATGAGGAAAAACAATAATCAATTAAAAAATATATAAATAAAGGTCTCCTCTTGGATATATTTTAATAAAACTAAATAAAATCAATCCTTTCGTAAGACTTGCAAGACACGATTTAATAAATAATAAATAAACGAAAACCCTCCGACCCCCCTTAAAAGGGGGAAGAGATTTAATAAATTAAAAATAAATTGTAAGGGAAAAAATAATGATATTAAAAGAAACAATGTTAGTAATAAAGAGTCACAGGAATGTACTTATCAGTTAATCCTCGGGAGCTCCTTACACTTTGAATACAAACACACGACTGTGATCTAGTATTCTTAAAAGACAAATTGAAAAATAGGATGTGTGACGTCTCACAATTGTCAACGGGAGGGGGGCTAAGCATAAAAATAGTGCTAACTCATTAACGGATAATCAGATTGTCATGAAATTCCACATGTAGTAGTTTCAAAAGCAAAATATTAAAATTGGCTGTGACGTCTCAACGTTTTGGACGTGAGGGTCGGGGGAGCATTAATGCTGAAGGCATATACTAGCTGTAGGACCCAGCGGTCCTAAGCACATGAATTGAGGTGTCAGCCACTGCAAGGCACACTCTAGCTGTGGTGCCATGCGGTTCCGAGCACTTACTGGCTGGAGTGCACGCCGTTGCAAGGCCGATACTTCCTGTGGTCACAAGCGTTCTTATCCACTGGCTAGGATGTCCAGCGATGATAAATATTAACTGCCTGTGGTTTCTGCCGTTGAAAGGAGCATACTAGCTGTGGTGTTCACCGCTGCAAAGTAGATAATAGCTGGGGTGTCTACCGTGAAGGACTATAAGCCTTTTTCCATATGAATAATTGAAAATTATAACATCATGAATGTCCTGTTGAAGAATTGAATAGGATTCGGATGAGAGATAAGGAGAAAAGTCAATGTTCATTACTGCTAGTATATCATAAATATGGTCATTAGAGGACTTTCTTATACCAACGACGCTTACAGATCACTCTCTCTCCCCCCTCTTCTTCTCAAGATTATTTCATTTTGTCTCTTTGTTCAGCGTAATCCTGAGATTAGACATCCTTATACCCAGTAATGCTAGTATGAAATAATTTTAAGAAGGGGAAGGGTGAGAGAGACTGATCTGTAAGTGTGGTTGGTATAAGAATGTCCCTTGTAGTTACAGCCCAGGCCTGAGTCAAAATAACTAACCATTAAATTAACAACAAACTTACCAAAAAAATATCAATAAGAACAGTTCATATATGACATTGTGTTACATTACTTCTAAAAATTAAAACAGGATGCGATGCGTCTGGTTCGAAAATTTTATATGGGACTACATTATATTAATTAATTTCTGGATCAACCAAAAAAAGTAATATAATTTACTACTGAAAATGAAACTTATATTTTAAATAACAGTCGGTTGGGGAAAATTTAGGACTCCCACAGTAGGGTCGGGCTCATCTCCACCAGAGCGCTCTGGTGAGTTAAAGCCCGGACCTGAATCACAATTACAATAAACAAACGATACAACACCCAAACTTACACAACATATTTTTTATAATATACATGTAAATATATCAACAATTCTATTTATTAATTTTAATTTTTTATTCATACTTTTTGCAATTTTTCTCTATTTTTTATTTATTATTTACACTAAACCATTGTATTAATATAAAATTTCAGTAAATATATCTTTCAAAATTAAGTAAGACAACATATTTTTTTTCTTATAATTAATACACAGGCTTTTCGATATTCACAATACAGAAAAAAATTATATAAGTTAAAACTAGTTTTTTATAGTTTTTCTCTTTACATATATATTATATATTCGATCCGTGAACCGACACGTTATATATCTGTTCTCACGTTGGTCCTCAGTTCTTCAATCTAACATTGAAGTTCTTCCTGGGGAAAAAGACAAACAAACAAAAATATGTTAGTTTTTATTTTTCTAAGCTTTTTTTTTTATTTTTTTTTTATATTCTGTATTTTTTTATTCTGCATTTTTATATTCTGTATTTTTATTTCTATACGAAGTATAGAGGAATTTATGTGGTCGAAATTGGATGCGGATTTTCAATGGAATTTCATGTTTTCCGATCTCTAGATTCCAGAAGAAAAAATGTCTGGACACGATAACTCCCAATGAATCGACACGAAATTGTATGAGTGTATCCAAAACCTCATGAGACGCTTATTAATTTTCAATGAAATCGGCAGAGGGGAAGCGGGAATCAAAGGGGCACAAATCAAAACACCCAATAACTGCCGATGTAATGAATGTATCGACATGAAATTGGCAAGTTGAGATGTAGTTCGGTGACGTAGTGTCGATGAGTGCAATATTTGCAAATTGTATATTAAGTTCACAATCTGATTCTGAAGATTATGACGACGAAGTAATCGTAACTTTATGTTATCATAAGAAGCTTCCGAAAAACAGTTATTTGGAAAAAAGAAAGACCTTAATGTTGAATGTTCTAATGAAAAATACAAGAATTATTAACCCCAATCTCTGTCGCAACTTCTTCCCATATCTCTGATTTAAATCAACTTCTCATGTAGTCTCCATGACTGGTGTGGTTCAACATCTTTCACCCACGAACTGCCTCTAGAAGTTTTTCTTCCATGTTGAAAATTTAAAAAAAAAAAAAAAACACTGGGGATGTCGTAACTCACGTCGTGAAAAATGTGAACGAACACAGAACTTCGCAGACTCATGGCAGGCAGAAACTTAAGTCACTTAACGCTGCGTATGAACATTCGCGGTAGTATTAATTTCTGTGCTTCACAGAAACCCTGCGTCTCAACTTGCGCCCTGCCTAAATATTATTTGGAAATACTATATATAACTCACGTGAAGTATGAGAAGGAACAGTTGATTGGTTGTTCATTCGGAGGAGTTAGTGGTGGAGGAGGATGACGAAGAGGAAGAAGAAGAGTCACTGGAGGAGGAAGAGATGGACTCAGTTTCTCGACCGTCCACCAGAGTGCCCAGGGCGCCAATCTCGATGAACACCGGTGGTCCTGTTCCTTCTCGGAAATTCTACAAAGATAATAATAATAATAATGTCAGCAGATATGGATAAGTAAATAAAAGGCGCTAATTACTTCGTAGTTGATGCACCAAAGAGAGAAAGAAAAATAAACAAGGAGGTTCTCGGATGTGTGTTTCGCCTCTTTGCACCCTAAATCAGAGGAAATTACTGGGCCGTATATTAAGTCTCTACAAAGGTGGCATTTCTAACTAAGTGCGGCCCTTGAGGTCCACTCGGCAAACTTCCCATGGTATCAATATCAATAATAATATCACAAAAGTAGGCATTTTATTCAGTACAGAATTGCTCATCTATACATACATTTTTAATTGACATGCGAATGCACATATGTAGGCGAAAATGAAAAATTGTAAGATTTTTATATTTTCAATGCCCAAAATGAACTCGTAAAATCGACCTTGGAATGGCAAACCAAATTTAAACAAGAAATATAATTCTATCGTGCTCTTCCACGTCAACAAAATACCTATAGATATTTTCAGTCTCAAACTAGAAAAATAGAATTCCAAACTTTTGATGTAAACTCATTTCATAGCCTTATATATTATAATTTCATAGCCTTATATATTATAATTGTGAGGTAGCTCAGTGGTATGCGTGCTTGACTTCTGAGCTCATCTGGGAGGTAAAATAAACTTAAGCACGCCGTCCTTCGGATGGGACGTAAAGCGATGGTCCCGAGCCTGTACGATGTCAGGTACTCGTTAAAGACCCCTACCCTAGGTGTATAAAAATTTAGGGTAGGCAAAATTTAGGACTCCCACAGTAGAGTCGGGCTCATGTCCACCAGAGTGACGAAAGAGCGCTCTGGTAGTAGGCGATATGACCTCGTAGTTAAAGCCCGGGCATGAGTCATAAAACCTAACCTAACCTATTATAATTGTTGTAGAAAAATATATCATATCATAAAATAGTGTAAACCTTCAAATACTATCTAAATACTCCAATTCAGTAAAATAGAGTATATAATACAATGCATAACGAATAATAAAATTTAAAAATAATAATAACAGGAGAGTAAGCGAAAAGCCAATAAAATAAATATTATTCGATTCATTCTCATATTCGTTATTATTACTATTGATGATGCTGATTAGCGACTGTAGATTATAATTGTAGGAATATTGAGGGTCAGTCAAAGATGGAAGAAAACACTATTCAGATGCCAACGTTTCGATATATTTTATATCATCATCAGGGCCTACAAACATGGGGGGGAATCAAGATTAGAATCAAAAATAAACAAAAATTATGTACTCATATTTAATTTTAATGTTTAGTAATTATTCATAGTAAGTCAGTTTCAATGTTTAACTTGTTATAATGTATTTTTAACGTCCAGTAATGTTTATCAACAAAAACAATTTTTGTTTATTTTTGATTCTAATCTTGATTTCCCCCCCATGTTTGTAGGCCCTGATGATGATATAAAATATATCGAAACGTTGGCATCTGAATAGTGTTTTTTTTTTTCATCTTTGACTGACCCTCAATATTCCTACAATTAATATTGGTATTTATTGTTTTTTTATTAATTTGTTTAATATTATAAAAAATATGAGATGTAATTTGATAACAACTCTATGAGAATTTCTGATATTTCAATGTATCGATACCACCAGAACAAATTAGATCGGATAAATCTTTTTCAAGAAATCCTAAAATTCACTTTATTGCAGTCTTTCTTTCGGATCATATTGACGTTGACACGCTTCGATTGGCACCAGAGTGGAGTCGACATCATATTTATTCACGAGATTTCGTGCAGGAAAAATTTAGCACCCAAGTACGTTCACACTTACATACATCTTTTCAAAAATAGTGTAAAAATACTATAGTTACCTTGAAACATAAAAATATGTTGAAAATGTTTATTTATATTTTGGGACCCATTACAATAACTTCCCTCTAAGCTGGGAAGTTAAAAATACATGGATGGATCACTCGCTATGTACCTCCTCAGCACGAATTAATATTTGACTTGAATCGTGGCCTCTCTCAATGCTTACACTGTCGAGACATTCGTGGCAGTTATAAGTATTCAAGTCGAGCCTCTCTTCAATTCGACTAATTTCGCTGAAAATCAATAGATGTCGCCATTATAGAGTTCTGAATACAAATATAAAATTCCGTGCCGATGCATACATTTTATCTGGACTTTATCGTGTTCACAAATTAAGGAAGTTGAATCGCAAATAAAGTAGGCTCATAGGAAATGTTATGAGAAATGTTTTGATTATGTCTTTTCATCGCATCTGTTGTAGAAATAGACAAAAATCATAATTTCGTTCATCAATTATAATAGCTGTTGTGACAAAAACTCAGCTTATTATTCTATGGATTTGAGAATAAACTAATTTTCTTGATAAGACTTTTTTTCAATGCATAAATATATCAGTGGATTGTCACAAATTATTTTTTAAGAGAATATTACTCAATGTACGTATTTCGAAACTAATTTACATGCGGAACAATTGTTCACACAATAGATTACCTTGGAAAATCATTTTGATTTCTACAATTAACACAAAATAAAATTGAATTATGAAAAAGAAAAAAACTCTCAATAAAACTATTAAAGCCAATCTAAAACATTTAGGGAGCATAAAGGACGTTGTGTAATCCCTCAGAAAATCGAAGTTGACTTTTCACCGGCATTTCACGTATTCCAACACTTTGATTTCAAAATTGAAATACAAATTGCAGTCCTGTACGTCTGTGAACATGGTAGCTTTCGATATAATGAGTGTATCGACACGAGATTATATATGTGTATCCAGAACCCCTAAGTATGACATCTATTAATTTTCAGTCAAATCAGATAAACAGAAAGTTGGGATTTGGGGAGAGAATATGTTAGGTAGGTATATGTATATAAGATGGTAGCAATACCGGAAGTACTCCCATATATTTTATATATCTTGTGAAATAGACAATATTTTTTTAAAAAACGTTTCTTTTTTCGTTATATTTTTATTAAGTGTTTCACAATAACTCTTTGAAAATGTTAGGTATCATATTGATTATTATTCCAAACGGAGTATCCATAATAATTATTATTTGTACAGTTTCAAGACATGTCTAAATCAAATATATACTATTATTGTCTTTTGAAAAAAAAAACCATGTCTTGTTTTAGTATTCACCTGGTAACCATTCTCTATTTTCTAGTTTTATGTTACGTTAAGGTGTTTTGAAGAATATGAGGCACGTTCACATTATCACGACTAAGGTTACCTCAAAGACGTCAAGGGATGTCACTAGAGTGACGAAAGAGTGCTCTGGTAGTAGGCGATATGACCTTGTACATAGCCCGAGCCTGTACAATGTCAGGGACACGTTAAAGGCCTCTAGCCTAGGTAACTAAACCTAAGTAATTAATATTTAGGACTCCTAGAGTCGAGTCGGTCTCACATCCACCAGAGTGACTAGAGCACTCTGGTAGTAGGCGATATGACCTTGTAGGTAGCCCGAGCTTGTACAATGTCAGGGACACGTTAAAGGCCTCTAGCTTAGGTAACTAAACCTGAGTAATTAATATTTAGGACTCCTAGAGTCGAGTCGGTCTCACATCCACCAGAGTGACTAGAGCACTCTGGTAGTAGGCGATATGACCTTGTAGGTAGCCCGAGCTTGTACAATGTCAGGGACACGTTAAAGGCCTCTAGCCTAGGTAACTAAACCTAAGTAATTAATATTTAGGACTCCTAGAGTCGAGTCGGACTCACATCCACCAGAGTGACTAGAGCACTCTGGTAGTAGGCGAAATGACCTTGTAGATAGCCCAAGCCTGTACAATGACAGGGACACGTTAAAGGCCTCTAGCTTAGGTAACTAAACCTGAGTAATTAATATTTAGGACTACTAGAGTCGAGTCGGTCTCATATCCACCAGAGTGACTAGAGCACTCTGGTAGTAGGCGATATGACCTTGTAGATAGCCCAAGCCTGTACAATGTCAGGGACACGTTAAAGGCCTCTAGCCTAGGTAACTAAACCTAAGTAATTAATATTTAGGACTCCTAGAGTCGAGTCGGACTCACATCCACCAGTGACTAGAGCACTCTGGTAGTAGGCCACATAGTTAAAGCCCGGGCATGAATAGGCAATAACAATACGTTCTACAAATGATAACTTGATCGAAAATAATATTTTAGATAAATAACAACATATAAAAAACTTAAAAACACCAAGAAAACGTATTTTGAATACAAAAAGTACACACGAAATAGATTATTCGAATGAAAATAAAAAGATTTCCATGCAATAAATCGATCAGCAATGGTAAGTGACATACAGTAGAGTCCCGCTAATCCGGACACCGATTATCCGGACATCCGGTTAATCCGAACGGAATTTAAAAAAAAAACTAATAAAATTCAACTTAGCGAGCGGTAAGTACGAAAATAATTCAAAGAGAGGGTTTGACTTGACTTAGTTGGCTACGATGAAAAAGTTCCGACAAAGAAAACGGCGCGCGCACCCTATTTTCCAGGAAATTACTTTTTTCAGTGAGTCTAAAAGTATTATTCTTGCTTTCATTACGTACTGTACATTGTTTTATTTTATAGTCCTGTTCAAAATTCTTAATTTTTACATTAATGTACCGTGGTTTGTTTTGAACAGTAGTACTGTACAATAAATAAATTTTGAGTTTTGTACACAAAACGTACAACAAAGATGTTTTGTTTTGTTAACCCTATCTCAGTTCATAGGTCGAAAACTTAGATCTACATACATATACGTTATGTAGTATTGAAATTGAAATTAAGCTGAAGGAAAAGGTGTATTTATGAGAAAAAAATCGCTAAAATATTTATCATGTTCATTTTACAGCAAATTCCGTTTAATCCGGACTTTCGGTGATCCGGACGGGCTCCGGTCCCATCTGGTCCGGATTAGCGGGACTCTACTGTATTAGAAAATAGATACATTATAGTTCAACAATGAATGCATGAAATTATCTACTGATAAACTTTAATGATTCATTTAACAGTGAAAATAAATTGAAAAAGATATATTATTCATCTATGTATTCACAGGCAACACTGCATTAGTTCCTGTATTTATATTACATATTACCTGTTGTCGCTGTAGATATCTCATCTGACGCCACCATCTTGCCAGAGTTTCATTTAGAGAATCTCTCGAGGTGTAATTTCTATAGCTACGCTTTCTTCTATTCAGCTTCACAGCCTGAAAACAGACAAATATTACAGTCAAGTGTAACTAAAGTGAGTGGGTTCCCTAAGTTTCACTTATCCGGTGATTTTATGTTATATAATATATATATATTGTAGCATGTCTACCCTATAGATAATGCTCAGAACTGGCGATGTCTATGAGAGGATCGCGATCGCTAGGAGCAAAGTATGGGTTGTGTGGTGTTGAATAAACGAGAATTGCATTTGGAAGAGAATGCTCGGAACCAATGATGCCTGCGAGAGAATCGCGATCGCTGGGAGCGAAAATAAAGAATAATAGAGACACAATGGAAAGGAAGCCAAGATAATTGTCTACATCCGGTGTATAAGGAATAAGCAGTAAAGGTTTTTTTTCTTACTCCAGGTTTTCACACAACTAGAGGCAGATGTTAATTGGTAATATGCGATTGGCTGGAAATAAAATGGGCGGAGTCCGACGACCAATCAAGCCTGGAGAACTGTCCCCTACCACGGTCGGATATCGGAAGCCACTCCCCGTTTTACTCATTCGTCGCTCATGTCTTGGCTGGTCACCACGTTCTTTTTATATTGTACAGTTGAGTTTAAATATGTGAATTAACTTTCTTTGCTCATGTCTTGGTGGATTACCACGTTACTTTCTTTTGTAAAGTTTAGTTTGAATATGTGAATTAGTCGTAGAGACACACTTTGATTTTGGATGGTGCAAAGTCAGTGGGGGTGTAACTTCTGGTGTGCCCTCGAAACTACGCAGATCTTCAGGGACTATGTGAATAGACGATTTCTACGGGAAGTCCAGAAAGGGTGATCACGCCGTCATTCGCCATGGATATCGTATCGAGGTACCTCGTAATTAAGTTATAATTCAGTCCTTCAGACACACGGCCAAATTATATATATTCAATTGTTGTTTTGTAAATATGTTCTCATTAAAATAAATATGTTAAAGTTATAGGTTTGATTCATTTCATTCCCCCCCCACTCATGCTTCTTCTGGTTGACAACAGTAATTAATTATTGTTAATTACTGATGTCAACTAACCGTTAGGATCTTGTAACCGTTCTTCCCGTGGGAGTGCTTTCAGCTATTCAGGCATTGTTTAATTAAAGTCGCGATTTAAATAATTTTCAAATTTAATAATTTTTCGATCTCAATTTTATTTATTTTATTAATTACGCGATTTGCACTCACACAGGGAGGGAGATTGGTTATAATTGGCGCCCGAACAGGGACTTGATTTGTTTATTAATTATGCCAATTAGTATAATTAATGAACCCCACTAATCGGTCCCTTATTAATTAATTAATTTTTTTAATTAAAAAAAAAAAAAAAAAAAAATTTTTTTTTTTTCTTTTTAACGTAGATTCCAGCCTATTAGGCCACAATGTTATATTTTCACTTAAAGTCGGTATTTAGAATCAAAACTGAAGAAGGATGGGTGAGGGTAGGGACAATGAATGACATCATTTATTGAAATAATTTTTTTTTTTTTTGTTTTTGATTTTTTTTTTTATGTAGATTTAGTAGGCATTTATTTTACATATTATAACTATTGTTGTATTGTGATGCCATCTGACAGGTCACCATAGAAATTAGGTTAGCACCAGACCTCCCGTATAATTCATTTAATTGTTTTGATATATATTTCTTATCAGAATGGAAGGGAAAGGGAAGTCGGACTTAGAGCCGATACAGACACGGTCTAGGAAAACTATCCGTACGCCCCCGGAGTCCCCGGTAGAAAATCCTAAATTTGACCTAGAGGCGATGTTTAAGGCCATGCAGGAACAGATAGGACAGCAGGGAAAGGCCATGCAGGAACAGATTTCGGGACTAGTACAACAGGGAAAGGCCATGCAGGAACAGATAGGACAGCAGACTTCGGAGATAAAGGAACAAATTTCGGCAATGGCAAATAATATCGAATCCATTAAACGTAATATGGGTACCGTACAATCTGAATCTAGGCAGGACAATTCAGAAGAGAGATATGATAAGCCTACTTCTAAAGTTAGGGACATGGTAGGTGTCAGTTATCATGAAGTTACAGGTGGGATCGTGTCAGAAACACAGCATCTAGATAAGGAGGTCGAAGAAATAAATTCGAACCAAAATATTATTAGTACCGATTGTGAGAAGAGATTCGCCGATATCTCGAAGAGAATAGATACTGTTTCGGGTCAAACTCAGATCTCAACCCCAAAACAAGATGACCGAATGACATTTACCGTACCCGAAGGACATAGGAATTGGCCTACGAACCAGACTTTTGCTCGCGAACAGCCTAGCAATGTCACCTTCCAAGATGTCTACGTGAAAAATTACGAACGTGGTGAGGTGGCGTTACGTAATAGCGTTTTGGATTTGCCCAACCATTTTGTATTTAAATTCTTACTATTCTGGGAAGGACCTTACCAGATTTTAGACAAGGAAAGTCCTCAAATTTTTATTTTAGGACATCTCGGCAGCGACGTAGCGGAAGGAGGAATCTTTTATATGACATCACAGAAGCCGTGTATTAGCGGATAAATTTACAAGCAGGCTAGAGAAGCGCTAGGGCTCTCTTTGAGATTAACGATCTTACTTCAGCCGAGTTAGGGGGGCGATTATTGCAGACGAGATCGCGGCCCTAGAGTCAGGGAAGAGATTTGTGACGTCTCTATGGGTGTCCATCCCCAGCTATCCCAGGAACAGTTAGACAAAGTCACACATACATAAAACAGACACTATTTTTATTATTTGGGAATTATTTATTATTTTACACTAACGGCCAACACCTCATTATACAACAACACACAAAGAATCACACATACACATTTATTGGGGACACGGGATTTATTATTTAGTTATTTTTTTTTGTAAATAGGATAAGGCAGACGGGGACATTCTGGCACTCCCCTGGGGCTTAACATCGAGCATACCCCCCTTAGTCGAGCTCAAAGATTCCAAAGTGAATCGCCAGGTTGTAGATATAATTTTAGATAATAAGTTAGGGTAGTTTTATTTTTTTTTATTCTAGATAATAAGTTAGGATATGTTTTATATAACTTTAGTAATAGGGCATTTTTTTATAATAGTAGGTAATTTAGATAATAAGTTAGGAAAGTTTATTTTTGTTCATATATTTAGTAAGAGTATTTTTTTAAATAGTATTAGCAATTTGTTTATGATGTTGGGATAATTTAGTTTAGATAGGTTTGTGGCTTCATTTGAAATTGACATAATTGTAGGACGGGGCAGACGGTATATGGATTGGCCATCCATGGGAATATTCCTACGTATTTAAATTTGATTAGGAGACGCGGATCTGAGTAGGCTGACAGCGAGGCGATGGCACACACATTTGTAGGTAGTCACGTATGGTAAATGTACTTTCAATTGTATTTGTCTGTTTTGTTTTGTATTTTAAAATAATATTTGTATTAGTATCCGACCGTGTGTATCTATTGAAAATGTCACATTGACCCATATTTTATCTAGTGACCATGATGGGCTATGTTAACCCAATGAGAGCCTTGTAAATATATTTGTCACATATATCCAGGTATGGACCTTACTTATTATGAGTGTCGACCACGGTAGGTCAAATGTCAATTTTTTTATTTTAGTTAAGAAATCCTAAGGCAAGGAGCCGAAGCATACATGACTGGAGGGGGAGATATATTATAAACTGGAGGGGATACCCAGAATTGAATATTTAATTATCGTACACACGGAGAAGGGGCCACTCCATTGATGCTTGTAGAATCCATTTAAAGGGGCGGGAGTTGTTTAATTATTTTTTATGCCATGAACTGACTGTTTGATCTGAAGAAAGGGTTTCGCTACTTGATTAATGCGGATGCCGGAATTTACATATATTTATGAAACTGAGATGGGATTTGAGTGGGCTTATTTTTCTATTTTATATTTCGTCGTCGTTCCGGCAGAAGGTAAATACCTGTCGAAGGCCTAAGGAGGCATATGGTTAGGGTTTGGTCAACCCAAATTTTTGTTGAAGCGGATTAGGTATATGGGAATTCAGTTGAAACATTGTCGAGGCGTGGGGCCTTTTTGGATGTTTTAACTAGTCAGTGAATGTATGCTAGAAATAGAATCATCGTTATTTGCCAATGGAGAGGGTTAACTCCAAGAAGTACAGCGTAAAGTAAAATCATGCTTTGGTCACGCATGCATAGGCAAGCCATGCCGATTCGAAAGGAAATTTAAAATCATGTTTTGGTCACGCATGATAATGAGGTCGATACCTGAGTATTTGGTTAAGTGTATATGCTCAGTGAACGAGCAAGTGTTAAGTGAAACTAATAAAATATGTGACTTCCAATGGTCATTTAGCCGACATATTTTATTTTAACGGGAACGGGGGATATTGTAGCATGTCTACCCTATAGATAATGCTCAGAACTGGCGATGTCTATGAGAGGATCGCGATCGCTAGGAGCAAAGTATGGGTTGTGTGGTGTTGAATAAACGAGAATTGCATTTGGAAGAGAATGCTCGGAACCAATGATGCCTGCGAGAGAATCGCGATCGCTGGGAGCGAAAATAAAGAATAATAGAGACACAATGGAAAGGAAGCCAAGATAATTGTCTACATCCGGTGTATAAGGAATAAGCAGTAAAGGTTTTTTTTCTTACTCCAGGTTTTCACACAACTAGAGGCAGATGTTAATTGGTAATATGCGATTGGCTGGAAATAAAATGGGCGGAGTCCGACGACCAATCAAGCCTGGAGAACTGTCCCCTACCACGGTCGGATATCGGAAGCCACTCCCCGTTTTACTCATTCGTCGCTCATGTCTTGGCTGGTCACCACGTTCTTTTTATATTGTACAGTTGAGTTTAAATATGTGAATTAACTTTCTTTGCTCATGTCTTGGTGGATTACCACGTTACTTTCTTTTGTAAAGTTTAGTTTGAATATGTGAATTAGTCGTAGAGACACACTTTGATTTTGGATGGTGCAAAGTCAGTGGGGGTGTAACTTCTGGTGTGCCCTCGAAACTACGCAGATCTTCAGGGACTATGTGAATAGACGATTTCTACGGGAAGTCCAGAAAGGGTGATCACGCCGTCATTCGCCATGGATATCGTATCGAGGTACCTCGTAATTAAGTTATAATTCAGTCCTTCAGACACACGGCCAAATTATATATATTCAATTGTTGTTTTGTAAATATGTTCTCATTAAAATAAATATGTTAAAGTTATAGGTTTGATTCATTTCATTCCCCCCCCACTCATGCTTCTTCTGGTTGACAACAGTAATTAATTATTGTTAATTACTGATGTCAACTAACCGTTAGGATCTTGTAACCGTTCTTCCCGTGGGAGTGCTTTCAGCTATTCAGGCATTGTTTAATTAAAGTCGCGATTTAAATAATTTTCAAATTTAATAATTTTTCGATCTCAATTTTATTTATTTTATTAATTACGCGATTTGCACTCACACAGGGAGGGAGATTGGTTATAATATATTTTGTTTTAAAATATTGTCTATTTCACAAAATACATAAAATATATGGGAGTACTTTCGGTATTGGTACCATCTTCAGCCACGACTTAACAAATACTAAAATCCAAACGGTCCCCTTTTTCAGCTCCCACGGGGTATTATTACCCTATGTAATTTTGAAATAGTATGAGCAGAATTAAAATACAAATATATATGCTGTTATGTAGTCAATTTGCGAATAGATCTAAAAATATTCTGTAAAATAAATAATAATATATAAACAATATAAAGTATGGAGGAAGAAATTAATTCTGGAGGCTGGCTAGAGGGACCCGGCTCAGGTACCGAGGGATAGCCTAGTTACCTGGATGAGTATTTGTATAGCCTTTTACAACCCATCCAGTTGACAGAAGAAAGAAGATATTACCAGATTATAGCTCCAAGCCCTCTGTTAGGGTCATATAAACCTCCAGGGTGCATACCTGGGCTCACATAAATTTGCCTCGAGTGTCAACCTATCCACTCTTCAATGGATAAAGTTCCCCCTTTGAAGTCTGCTCCCGGATCTCCGCCAGGGAGTATCGCAAAGTAGTGGGGGAAGATGCAAGCCTCGGGAAGTGCAGAGCTCAAGTCATGAGAGTTCCAAGTGAGGAGAGGAAGACATGAGTTCAAGTCTGGAGTTCATTCAGTCTAGTCTAGATCCAAGAGTCAGAGGGTTCTAGTTGAGAGGGGGAAGTGGCCAGTCGAAATCCACCAGTTGAAGTCTGGAGTCCTGATCCAGTAGCCCTCGAGGGAAGCTCCAGCCCCCAGCATCCAACCCCAGAAGTTCAGGAGGAACTCAGCCGCTAGTCTGTTCTTCCACTCTCAAACCCTCGCAGAGCCGTCCAGCCATCATCATCCGATTAGCCTCCACCCCCAGCATCCATACACCATTATCCATAAGGTTCAATTTTATATTATGTTTTTAATTTTTATTTAATTTTTATTTTGTAAATATATTCTTTTAAATATGAGTTGGTAATTTTTCAGTAGTTTGTTTCCCATGCCATCGCAAGTCAATATTGATTTAAGAATTTGGTTTTTCAAAACTCTTTTCGCTGAACGAATCTTTTTCGCCTTTGGTTATAGAAATCCAATTCGTAAATTAAAATCAGTAAATTTAAATGATCGTTTTATTACATGGGCGATCTGGCATCCTTTGGACATTTTAAATTAGAAAAGACAAAGCATTTTTGAGAAAATCTCCGCAGTATAAGATTAAAAGTAAATTCAAATATCATTTTTTTTTATTAAAAACGGGACGCGCAAACCAACAAATATTACAATTTGACATCCTCCTTGTGGGGATATTTTAAATAAGTAGAGTACACTCCAATTATTACAATGCATGTATGAAATAAATCAAAGATGACAACAATAAATATATATAATAAAAAAAGAGGGCGCCGGAAGCTCAGTGGTATGCGTGCTTGACTTCCGAGCTCGGGTAAAATAAACTAAAGCACACGTCCTTCGGATGGGACGTTAAGCGATGGTCCCGAGC
This sequence comes from Aradus depressus, assembly GCA_963662175.1. Taxonomy (NCBI): domain Eukaryota; kingdom Metazoa; phylum Arthropoda; class Insecta; order Hemiptera; family Aradidae; genus Aradus; species Aradus depressus. The sequence goes on along the minus strand of OY759226.1, from coordinate 22,812,916 downwards.
CTGTACGATGTCAGGTACTCGTTAAAGACCCCTACCCTAAGTGAATAAATAAAATAAAAATTTAGGGCAGGCAAAATGTAGGACTCCCACAGTAGAGTCAGGCTCATGTTGACCAGAGTGACGAAAGAGCGCTCTGGTAGTAGGCGATATGACCTTGTAGTTAAAGCCCGGGCATAAGTCATAAAATCTAATCTAACCTATAATAAAATACACAGTTTTTTGATAAAGTAAGTACATATGCACAGAGACTAGAGGATTATATTATTGGCGATAAAAGGGTACTTTAATTCAGTACATATTATTTCAACAAATTTATATTATTATTAAGATTTCAATTTGAAACAAAATTTTATTTTAAATGTCTTCCATATTTTTAAGACTTAACTGTACAGGACGGATAGAGAAAAACCTAGTGGGAACTGAAAAAGGGGACAGTTTGGATTGTAAACTTGTTGAACTTCCATTTAGTATTTGTTAAGTCGTGGCTGAAGATGGCAGCAATAGCCAAAGCTACTACCATATATTTTATATACCTTGTGAAATAGACAATATTATTAAAAATATACGTTTTTCTTTATATTTTTTAGATAATAAAAGGTCTAGTAGAGTTTCCGACTTCAAAGACCACCTGATAGCCACAGGTCACAGGTTTTTGGCCGACAAAAATGTGGAATTTTTACATTTCGCAGATAAAGGTCCCACACTCGACTGGTTCGAAAAATTAGAAATTAAGAAATGTCTAAAAACAAAAAAATACCTCTGCTTAAATAGGATAACTCAATTTGAAACCCCCCCCCCCCCCCCCCCCTTCCTAAGCTTTGTTTTGGGGAGTGGGAGTCTTCCAGTCAGCCAGTGTCCAGCTGGTCCCTGATACTCCAACGTGTCCCTTGACCTCTTCTCTAGAAAGGTATTTTAATTTATTGTACTGTTTTTAATTCAAATATTTTAACTTATTGTACTTTTGGTAATTGTTACGTATTTTTAAATTGTTATATTTTAGTTTTAACTTATTTATTCATTAGTTAATGATTGACATGAACTTTAAAAGCTCGTAAATTCTAATCTAAGTTTTGGTTTATGTATGTTCAGATTGACCACCTGAAGATGGCAAATTGCCGAAACTAGTTGTGGTTTCAATAAAAAAATATGTTGGACTGATAAATCTAATTACTTATTTAACAAGTTAGTCCACTACATCTGCCTACCACCAAGAAATGTACCTAAACCATATACAAACCTTAGGAAGGCCCTCCAGGGTCGGTTCATTTTCACAAGAAGGAATCCATATTTTAATGTCCGAATCGAGACCACTGGAAGCAAGGACAGGAATTTTCGGGTGTGGTTCCAAACAATTTATCTGAAAATGATAATAATAATAATAATAACAATAATAAACGGTTATACGTTAACGCATGTATAACCATAAAGGGAGGTTATTACATCCGACAAAACGAACTTTAGTTGTGGTAAAATTTAGAAATGGTAAATGCTACCCGTATCTGTAGCTTGTATCATATCACCAGTATCTGATACTGATAACTGCGACCGTTTTATGCTACTGGTATCTGCTACCTATCTGTAATAAGTAAGTCGGAGCTGCACGGAACATTCCCATCGTGGTCTTTGGAAAATATTAGATTTGATTAAATAAAATTTAGTACATAGTAAAATAGTAGGTGATATGGTGAAAAAAAATTTACTTTTTTAAAAATTAATAAAAATTTTTATAAGGTTCAGTTGCCATGGCAGCCGTTTCTAGGACTTACTCTAGATATCTCAGCGAGGGCGCCGGTAGCTCAGTGGTATGCGTGCTTGACTTCTGAGCTAAAGAACGTGGGTTCGTAACCCGACCGAGGCCCTTAGTTTATTTTATCTGGGAGGTAAAATAAACTTAAGCACGCCATCCTTCGGATGGGACGTTAAGCGATGGTCCCGAGCCTGTACGATGTCAGGTACTCGTTAAAGACCCCTACCCTAGGTGAATAAAAATTTAGGGAAGGCAAAATTTAGGACTCCCACAGTAGAGTCGGGCTCATGTCCACCAGAGTGACGAAAGAGCGCTTCGGTAGTAGGCGATATGACCTCGTTGTTAAAGCCCCGGCATGAGTCATAAAACCTAACCTAGATATCTCAGAGGTAGCGTACTTGCCCTCTGAGCTCAAAATCGTGGGTTCCATTTCATGTTCAAGGGTTTGAATCAAAATATGGGTTTGAATGTGCTCGAAAGTTTGTCGCATAGCTCCTTTATTACGAACGAATTTTCGTATCAAAATATAACTTACCACGCCTTCTTCATCAGCTCTCATCCATTGTACAATAGCCTCAGTGTTCTTATCCCAGAAGTAAATGTGACCACAATCCGATCCAGATACAATGTACTCGCTTTTTGGTCCAAAAAAATTGACACCTTTCACTAAGAAACATACATATTCAAGTTACATTGCAAAAAATATATATATGATGTGGCCATTATACTTTCTTATACCAACAACTCAGCAAGATCATTCTCTTCCCCCCTCCCCTTCTCAAAATCATTTCATACAGGCATTACTGGGTATAGTACTGAGTTGGCGTCAGCGGTACTTTTTATAATTATAAAATATTTCTTACAGAAATTTTTTATTCTTTGAGCCGCTATAACGTTGATCCTATCTCAAATCTGAGCACTTATTAGCGATTGTAAGTTTAATAAGGAACAGTTTTTAGCGATTGTAAGTTTAATAAGGAACAGTTTTTTTTTTTTTGTGAGAATCAATTTTTCGATAGCACTAACCGTTTGGGATAATTATATATGAAGCACATTTCTTTCCGGTGGACATAGGCTATACATCTTCGCGCTTTATCTAAAGAGAGTTGAGCAGTGATGGTAAAAGTGAAGCAACTTTGGGGAGAAACGACAGTCCGGTCGCCATTTATTGCATAAGCTGCCTACAGGAGCGTTTTCCTAACTGCAGTTTTTTTGCGCTGCGTAGTGCGCAATACGTTGCTCAGTGGATCCAAACACATAGAAAGTAATGGGTTTGCTTTCCTATAGAGCGCATTGCGTTGTACATTCTGCGTAACAGATGGACTGGCTCTGGTCGGGTCTATTACGCAGTACGCAGCGCAAACATGGGCCAGGTCTATTAAAAAAAAAAAAAAAAATCCGAAGTCGGCCAGGTGTAAGTGTTTTTCTGACTCTCCTCTTGTCCTCTTCAACGTCGTTCACTAGCGATGAAAACTGTAGTCGGGTAAGTCTGAAATATGCTTTGAATCTCTCTTCGTCGTTGATTAAGCGTCGTTGAATCAGTTATTTAAACAGACCTTCGTCCTCTCGATCCAAAAACATATTACTGATTTCTATCGTTAACATAATTCAGAAGAACGAAAGCCTCTTCTTCATCATCCATCATGTGTTTACCTATCAGCAATCCAACTAGTTTCCTTTTCTTTTCTCCTATGCAAAATGATGAACGAACACGAAAATTGCTTGAACCGAGCTCTTTCCAGAAAGCACTGAATAGTTTATGCGCCCGCGTTTTCAGTTTGGAGGAAAACAAAAATTCGCAGCATGTTTCAGTTGCGCGTTCCTGCCGACGCAAGAGCTTATCCAGTTCTACGCAGCGCAAAAAAACTGCAGCTAAGAAAATGCCGCTTAAAGCGTTGAAGATATATCAAAATGATGTATGGAGGAATGTTGCCAATAAAAAGTTTTACAAAAAAAAGTTCAATTTACAGAATCATTAGTTGGACGACGTTGTTATACTATAGAAGGCATAAAAGACGCCCGACTGCACATTTTGTAAATTGTATTTGTAATTTCTGAAAAATCGAACTTAAGCTCCTTAGATACCACAGGCGCTATTAGAGACATTTCCACTTCTTTTTCAGTTGGAGGGCTCCAGTTGCTCAGAAGTAGCGTACTAGACAACCGAAATAAATTTTTTATCTAACAATAAGAGGTGACAAAATCTTCACATCGTCCTTCGGTTGGGACGTTGAGCGATAATCCCGAGTCTGTGCAATGTCAGGTACTCGTTAAAGACTCCAATTCTAGGTGAATAAACATAGGTAGGCAACATTTAGTACACCCACAATAGTCTCATGTCCACCAGAGCGACGAAAGAGCACTCTACGTCGGTAGTAGGCGATATGACCTTGTAGTTAAAGCCCGGGCATGAGTCAAAATAACTAACTGGTGACTGTTGAAAATGAATTGTGTCCTCTCTGATCCCTCCGTCCCTTGTTCCAGTTCCCCTGAAAATCGGTAGATGTTGTCCTTATGGGGTCTTGAATTCACATATGAAATTTGTGTCGATACATTCATTACAACAGCAGTTATCAAAGTTTTAGAGTCAAGCCTTTCCCCTAAACCAGCCCACCCCCCCCCCCCCCACATTGGCCGATTTGGCTGAAAATCAATAGGTGTTGTTCTTTTGGGGTTTTGGTCACACATATATAACATTCATTCCATCTCCATCTCCATTCTAGGCGAATAAACCTAGGTAGGCAAAATTTAGGACTCTCACAGTAGAGTCGGGCTCATGTCCACCATGACGCAAGAGCGCTCTGGTAGTCGGCGATATGAGCTCATACTTAAAGTCCGGGCATGAGTAATAATAACTAACATGTTTTTCACTGATTAATTTATTTTATTTAAAATATAGAAATGAAAAGTTTATTTTCCAAGGTTTAGGTCATCTGTTGCTCTCTCCAATTTACCAGTATAGCCAACCTAACGTGAAGAAATGTTTTTTCCCCTTCTAGTGATGAGGGTATAAAATATTTTTAAAATGGCGCATTTAACTTTTTCAGAGTTTGGTATTTGAAATGCAAAGTGCCAAAGTAACCACATTTTACGGTACTTTTGAATATGGCGAAAAACGAAACGGTTACACAATATATATATATATAAAGGGGCGTAGCCAGGATTTTGGGCAGGGGGGGGGGGGGGGGGCAAAGTTAGGCTACAGGGGTGGGGGATATTGACTCCCGGGGGCACAGCCCGCAGTTTCCATGGTTACCGTTGTAGACTTTTTTTATTAATTTGGGAGGTTCGGACCCCTAGCTCTTGACTGCAATACTTAACCTGCTGCTCATGTAAAGGCAGCAAAAATGCAAAGCGAAGTAGCATGCACGCTGTGATTTCTGAACTTTTGGAATTAAATGACTTACAGCCAATAGCGTGCATTTGCTGCTGCTGTGCTTTGCATTTTTACTACGCATGTAAAATCAGCTTTAAGAGAATAAATTATAACATAAATGAAGATTTTGAGCGACGAAATGTAATGATCGAATTCATGTATATTTAAAAATGCTGGCGCCTGCACCGCACTTGCAACAGCTGATTTAAGAATCAGACGCACGTGAAATTTGAAGATCCTATTGGTAACTTGCAAGCAATCCATTTTTAATAATAACTATTTTTTTAGTTTATTTAATTTTTATCTATTTTTTTGCACGTGCCCCCCCTGGCTATGCCCCTATATATACATATATATATATATATATATATATATATATATATATATATATATATTAAATGTTCAACAAATTTACCTGTTTCGCAGTTTCTGTGTCCTTCATACCTATGTACGTAATTCGAGCCAGATGTATGTTTTGTATCAAAAAGGTAGATATCGTCATCATTATAGGAACCCATCACTTCAGTGCCATTATAGTTGAAAACAGCGCAGGTAACGTATACTGAAAGATCCTTACCCTGTAACAGACAAACACATATCAGGGGACTATCAGTGACAAAATAAAACCTGCTACTTCAATAACAATTTAATAGAGGTTTTGTGTTAATACCCAGAGGGGAAGTAAAGTGAGCCTGGAACATAATGCTCCAGTGACAAAATAATAGCTGCTACTACAATAACAGGTCACCTCCCTGCCTAGTAGAGCTATAGGCTATATATTTCATGTCGATACATTCATTACAACGGCAGTTATTAGAGGTTTTGTGTTAATACCCAGAGGGGAAGTAAAGTGAGCCTGCAACATAATGCTCCAGTGACAAAATAATAGCTGCTACTACAATAACAGGTCACCTCCCTGCCTAGTAGAGCTATAGGCTATATATTTCATGTCATGATACATTCATTACAACGGCAGTTATTAGAGGTTTTGTGTTAATATCCAGAGGGCAAGTAAAGTGAGCCAAGAACATAATGCTCCAGTGACAAAATAATAGCTGCTACTTCAATAACAGGTCACCTCTCTGCATAGTAGAGCTATAGGCTATATATTTCATGTCAATACATTCATTACAACGGCATTTAATAGAGGTTTTGTGTTAATACCCAGAGGGGAAGTAAAGTGAGCCTGGAACATAATGCTCCAATGACAAAATAATACATGCTACTACAATAACAGGTCACCTCCCTGCCTAGTAGAGCTATAGGCTATATATTTCATGTCGATACATTCATTACAACGGCAGTTATTAGAGGTTTTGTGTTAATACCCAGAGGGGAAGTAAAGTGAGCCTGCAACATAATGCTCCAGTGACAAAATAATACCTGCTACTACAATAACAGGTCACCTCCCTGCCTAGTAGAGCTATAGGCTATATATTTCATGTCGATACATTCATTACAACGGCAGTTATTAGAGGTTTTGTGTTAATATCCAGAGGGCAAGTAAAGTGAGCCAAGAACATAATGCTCCAGTGACAAAATAATAGCTGCTACTTCAATAACAGGTCACCTCTCTGCATAGTAGAGCTATAGGCTATATATTTCATGTCAATACATTCATTACAACGGCATTTAAGAGAGGTTTTGTGTTAATACCCAGAGGGGAAGTAAAGTGAGCCTGGAACATAATGCTCCAGTGACAAAATAATACCTGCTGCTCCAAAAACAGTTCACCTTCCTGCCTAGATTTTCGTATATAACAGGCCACGTCAGGAGCTGGGATCCATTGTGGCAGATTTAGTGCGATGAGAAATATGTTGAGATTGTGTATCATACTATTTATGGTGGGTCTAATCCCAATGGGTTCATTTTACACTGATTTCAAAATAAAAATGAGCACCTCTGAGTGTATAATTTTGATTGGGGAATCTTATACGGATCGTGACGGGTCATACCAACCTGTCGTTACTGAAAAGTTAGAGACAGGGGATCACGGTTATTATCGTCCTACTATTCGTGATGGACAGAGTGCAATCGTTGTACCAAAAGGTGGGACAATATACTCTAGTTGCCCTCCATATGATGGATCGTTGAAGTTGGATGTTTTAGAATACACATGTACCGGAACATTTGATCTGAAGCTTATTGGAAATGGAGATAGTGAAATGAGGTACTGTAGATGGAAACCTAAAGTTGCCAGTAAGAAAAGGGTCTTCAGGACAGTGAACAGGTGCGGACATAATGGAAAGGGAGAACTCACGGATTATGGACACCTTTTGGGAGAACATTTAAATAATGGACACCAGGTAGGAGAACAGTTATTGACATTTTTTGAGATATGTTATATTAATAATGAAACATCATATCTATCATATACACTTAAAAATTCACATCTTAATGATTTTGATCAACAAATATCAACGGAATCCCCTTTCCCGGAACTTACACAAACTCATAAAAACTACCTCTATGAAAGATTTGGAGATACTACAGCTAGACAAATCTTGGATAAGGGTAGTAATCTGATGTACCATCCCTCAGCTGCTCCGGAAGATATCTTATACACAGCGCAGAGAAACGCACTACTAGAATCAAGTAATTCCACCACTTGGAGTACAATGGTATCAGGGAACTTACTTTATTTGGAGAATGTCATTAGATTTTATGCACAAAAGAATAAAGCGGAGCTGCGAATAACCACAAGTTGGTCAGGAATGTTCGATTTAAAGCCTACAAAGCTGGGTGATGATCCACCCTTACGTAAAAACTTTTCGAAGTTTGTAGAAAATCTAAAGTTGAAAACGTGTGTCCTTTTTAACATGTTCAATTTACCAATCAATCGAGGTGAAATAAAGAAACTTTGTAGGACGATTTGTGAGACAATTGGATGGCCTCAAACCTCAGAAGACTACAGCCAAGGGCATATCGTATGTTGTGGTCCGGACGATATTGTGAACCAGCTAGACAATATTGACATTTTTCCAAGGACGGATTGTGTTGATGTACTCCAAGGACCATTACCGAATAAAGAAATGGAAAAAGTGAAAGAGTCCTCAAAGAAACTGCTGCATTCCTTTATAACCTATCGCATCAATAGAATGAAAGATTTGGTATAGTCATTTTCGTTCTTCTTCTTCGTCTCTCAACAATATTTTAGGATGCATGAATGAAATAAAATAATGTAACTCAATGAAATAAAAAATTTTTCTCAGATCAATGTTTGTATTTACAATCTATAATTTAACAATTATTATACACTAACAGTATCACCCAAGGAACTGATATTATACACTAACAGTATTACCCAAGGAACTGATATTATACACTAACAGTATTACCCAAGGAATTGATATTATACACTAACAGTATAACCCAAGGAACTGATATTATACACTAACAGTATCACCCAAGGAACTGATATTATACACTAACAGTATCACCCAAGGAACTGATATTATACACTAACAGTATCACCCAAGGAACTGATATTATACACTAACAGTATCACCCAAGGAACTGATATTATACACTAACAGTATCACCCAAGGAACTGATATTATACACTAACAGTATCACCCATGGAACTGATATTATACACTAACAGTATCACCCAAGGAACTGATATTATACACTAACAGTATCACCCAAGGAACTAATATTATACACTAACAGTATCACCCATGGAACTGATATTATACACTAACAGTATCACCCATGGAACTGATATTATACACTAACAGTATCACCCAAGGAACTGATATTATACACTAACAGTATCACCCAAGGAACTATATTATACACTAACAGTATCACCCAAGGAACTGATATTATACACTAACAGTATCACCCAAGGAACTGATATTATACACTAACAGTATCACCCATGGAACTGATATTATACACTAACAGTATCACCCAAGGAACTGATATTATACACTAACAGTATCACCCAAGGAACTGATATTATACACTAACAGTATCACCCAAGGAACTGATATTATACACTAACAGTATCACCCATGGAACTGATATTATACACTAACAGTATCACCCAAGGAACTGATATTATACACTAACAGTATCACCCAAGGAACTGATATTATACACTAACAGTATCACCCATGGAACTGATATTATACACTAACAGTATCACCCATGGAACTGATATTATACACTAACAGTATCACCCAAGGAACTGATATTATACACTAACAGTATCACCCATGGAACTGATATTATACACTAACAGTATCACCCAAGGAACCGATATTATACACTAACAGTATCACCCAAGGAACTGATATTATACACTAACAGTATCACCCATGGAACTGATATTATACACTAACAGTATCACCCAAGGAACTGATATTATACACTAACAGTATCACCCAAGGAACTGATATTATACACTAACAGTATTACCCAAGGAACTGATATTATACACTAACCGTTTCTCCAGACCTTTTTAAACAATATATTTTTTATATTATATTCTTCTCAAAAGCTAAAAAAGTCTCACTCAATATATTTATACATCAAACAACCTAAAGCTAATTGGAGGGAGCGAATGTCAAGTACAAACCCAAAAACCAATATTAAATACGTGTGTTATAATAAATATAATAATAATATAAATATAATACTAGTAACTATAATACTTAATTATAGTTTAATTATTATAATATAATGAAAAAAAAAAGATCTTAAGACATAAACAAAAGAATGAGTTAATAAACAAAACAAAATATTACGAAATACTAGATACAATTATAATTCATGAATATAAGTACCTTCTTCAAGTTAAGGAACGCGGACATATTTTGGAAACTTGTAATAAATAAATAAAACAAACTTATTTTTGAAATATTGTCCACATATATGTTTGTATTATCTGTTATTAATATTTGGTTCCACATATATGTTTCATGTTATCTAAATCTTGATATTATTATGAATTTTATTTCTATTTTTTATTTTTATTTATTTGTATTTTTCGTACTTAATTATTTGGTATTTTTCAACGTATTAGTCTAATGATATTGTGTTATGTAAATTTAGAACTAAGTTTTGTTAGGAAATATTTCATGAGATAGCTAAGGGTACAGTCGGGGGACTCCCAAGTTTTAATAGTACTCTTTCACCTGAGATGTATTTGAAGGGTCGCTCTCTGCAAACTAACTTTGTTCATAACTAGACCTGACGATGGTGTAAGGCCGAAACCGGTAGTTATACATATATATCTTTAGTGGAATACACAATATTTCAAAAATAAGTTTGTTTTATTTATTTATTATAAATACCTTCCTCATTAGAAAGTTACCCATATTATCGATTCCATGTACAACATAACATTCGCGACTTGAATATTCGGAATTTTTTTTGTTGTTTATTTATTCCCAAGCCGAAAATTTACGTGAAACAAATCAACACTTGCATACCCATTTAATTTTTATTATATATATATTATTTTATCTTATTATTATTAATTTATTTCATTTATTTTTCCGGAATATATATCATATTCTTTGAGGGCGCTCAGTGGTATGCATGCTTGGCTTCTGAGCTCAAGAGCGTGGGTTCGAAACCCGACCGAGACCCTTAGTTTATTTTATCTGGAAGGTAAAATAAACTTAAGCACGCCGTCCTTCGGATGGGACGTTAAGCGATGGTCCCGAGCATGTACGATGTCAGGTACTCGTTAAAGACCCCCTTCCCTAGGTGAATAAAAATTTAGGGTAGGCAAAATTTAGGACTTTCACAGTAGAGTCGGGCTCATGTCCACCAGAGTGACGAAAGAGCGCTCTGGTAGTAGGCGATATGACCTCGTAGTTAAAGCCCGGGCATGAGTCATAAAACCTAACTGCCAATTTGGAAAACAATTCAAAAAGTATAGACCTTATAGGGAGTTGAATTTACATACTGAATGTCGTGTAGGTACATTCGTTACGTCGAGATTTATTGGGGTTTTTTAGTTGAGCTCCGCCCTTCTCTTTGGCCGATTTATGATGAAAATTATTAGTTGTCATCCTTACGTGATTTGGAATTTACATGTCAAATTTCCTGTCAATACAATCATTGTACTCGGAATTATAGACACACTTGAGACAAACAGTCACTTGTCAATGATAAATAATGAGCAACGACGTCATTTTTAAAATGACAGTTTTCTATGATGAAATCAATGATAGTATGAAATCTATGATTTTCAACCAAATCAGGAGAATGAGTTTATTACATGAGTACATAAAGTATACATGACGTTGAGTAGACCAACAAGGGGCCTATTGCCCTATGAAAGGGGCCTATTGGCCTATGAAAGTGTAAATAAAACGTTAATAATTCAACTAGCCTGTGAATAACAAAGTGGATAGGTGAAGACAGAGTGAAATCGCCACGACTTTGACCCTACCTGTCCATGCCATAGTATTATTATTTTTTTTTTTCTCTGTAATATTATTATTTTTCATTTTTTTTTTTCCTGTGTCACTATTATTATATACAAATGCATTTCCCAGTCTATATTCATATTACTCTCAGAAGCGCATCTGCATAAAGTTCAACTAGCTCTGTTAGTATAAGATCAGATACGATACGATAATGAAAATACACAACTAGTTAGCTTGTTTTATTTATTTATTTTAAACTTTATTTTGTACCTGTATATCAAAAGAATTTATTTTATTTAGATTTTTTTTTTTTTCATAGAAATAAAATAAGTTATCTTTTTATTGTCAATAACTACGTAAATATATATAATTGATACATTAACTTACAAGATTCTGAGGTGCATATTTAATTTCGGCGTGTCCGTTTCTCGATGGATACCTTCTGTCGTAAATACGAACGTAGTAGTCCTCACCAGCAACACAAATCTCGTTCCCAGTTAGTGGGTTGGCGTGGATACTGTACAAACTTACTTTTTTACTCTTCTCTTTAACCGTCATTAATCTGAAAATAATTTAAATAAATATAATATAAATAATATATTACAATGATTGATTATTAAATTGCATACTAACAATTGTTTTATTTACAAATAAAGATTTAAAACTCTATACAAAATATAGTTAGTTATTGTGACTCATGCCCGGGCTTTAACTATGAGGTCATATCGCCTACTACCAGAGCGCTCTTCCATCGATCTGGTGGACATGATCTCGACTCTATTGTGGGAGTCCTAAATGTTGCTTACCTTAGCTTAATGTCCCATCCGAAGGACGGGGTGCTCAAGATATTTTGTCCTTCCAGATAGAAAGCTACCTCTGAGCTCAAGATCATGGATCCTATACGATGTCAGGTACTCATTACCGACCCCCCCCCCCCCCCCCCACTCTTGTGAATAAAAATTTAGGACTCCCATAGTAAAGTCGGGCTGTCCACCAGTGAGACGAAAGAGCGCACTGGTAGTAGGCGATATGACCATGTAGTTAAAGCCCGGGCATGAATCATAATAGCTGACTATACAAGCAGATGTGCTGAAATGGTAATGTCAAAATTCAAGAGGAGTGAAATCACTCAGTGGTGACACTCCTCAGTGAGTTGTTATTTGTAAATAATCACTGTTACTGCTGCTGCTAAGGAGGCCCTCTAGGCCATTGGCACTTAAGCCGTCGTTGGGGAAGTATGGCAGAATGGAGGGCACGGACTATAGGATTATTGTGGTAACTAATTGAGGAAAATTGTTTTTTATACCTGAATTTAGCAATATATGTGATAGTAAGATGTTGTGGGACGAGATTTCTAATAGAAATAAAAGACATTGTCTTCCCACTGTTTTATATTATACCAGAACCGGTTTTCGACGCAACAGCGTCATCATCAGTGGTTCATCCCACCCACACAGCACAGCGGTTGGAAGATAATTGAAGATAACTGAATTTAGCAACTTCGGCGACAAAAGTTAACCCCCCTTCCCCCCCCCCCCTCTAAATGTTTCGGGTATTCTAAATTTAGGACTCCCGTAGTAGAGTCAGGCTCATGTCCATCAGAGTGACAAAAGAGCGCTCTGGTAGTAGGCGATATGACCTTGTAGTTAAAGCCCGGGCATGAGTCACAATAACTAAAACAGAGAAGAGTGAAATGACTTCTCTTCACTCTTCACTTCGTATACCAGGCCCGAAGAGATGTCAGGATTTTCCCCGACGATTCGGCGATGGTGTCGTGGCCTCCACCGAAGGTCGGCAACCCAAAAAAAAAAAAAAAAAAAAAAAAAAAAAAAAAAAAAAAAAAAAAAAAAAAAAAAAAAAAAAAAAAAAAAAAGATTTCCCAGCTAAAAATTAATCAATGCATCGAATTTCTGTCCGATTACATAACTTCCCCTATACTTCGTGTAGCTGGCGAAGTAAAATGAATTTGTATAACCAGCTAATAACTAAAATTAACTTTTATTGTGGTTTAAGTGGTTATTTTTGATAAATAAAAATAATAAATGAACATCCTTCAGACAAAAAACTCACATATCAACCCATAAGCTCGGGTTATTTATTTTGAAAATATTCGACTTTCGAAAGAGCATATTTTCTGGATATCCGGGTACGCCTCAACTCGTCATGGAAACAGCCTGACCACTGGATGTCCCACATATTATCAGGTCGTGGAGACTTTAACAACAAACTCTTCTTCTTTAGGAGGAAGAACAACCCAAACTGTTCATGTGGGGTCATCGAGACTTCAGAACACGTAATCCTCGATTGCCCACTTTATGACCAGGCCACGGTAGAGTTGATTCGCGGGACCGGATCTGCGGTAGCTGGTGACGGAGACCAGCAAACCAATGTTCAGCAGGTCTGTGTCAGCTGACACATTTTGGTCGTCCGGACAGCATAGACGGGTGTTGCACAAACGCAAGGTGCACCCAAAAAAATAAAGAGCAATAATAAACCTATACGAAGAAGTTATGAAATTGTGGTTTATTCGCAATTTATTTTGACATTTATGGGCAAGTTATAATTTTGCTGATGACTTACTTGTCAGGTTTCTTTTCTCTGACGTCTATAGAGATGATTTGTGCATCTTCTCCGGCCGAGAGGAAAGTGTGTGGCTCAGAGGAGAGTAGGGCCAGTTTATGGCAAGCTCGGGTGTGCTCAGCCAGTTTCACAGAGCTCTCATAGGAGCCTGTCGAGTTTTGAAGGGCCAGACGGACTTGTCCGTCCCGAGAACAGGTCACTATGTGTCCATCTCCCGTCAGTGGAAGATACTTACACTACACAACAGATAATACACAACATTCAATTATAAATCAAAAAAAAAATCAATTTCTTTAACGTCTTTCCCCACTTCTTGAAAGCAAATGTGTGAGTTATGCGCTACTCTACAAAAATTTGTATTATAATGTTACAATAAGAAAAACAGCATGAGGAATTAAGAAGATCAAATTTATACAATAATAATTTAATATTAAGAAATTTAATTTTTTTTTTAAATAAATAAATAAAAAATAAAAATTTATATGTGATGTGATGGAGAATATGTACAAAACAATAATATATATATACACAATGTGTAAAATATATACAATACTAATAATACATCAAGAAAAAAGAATATAATAATAAAAATACAAATAAATTATACAAAAAAAAAAAAGTGATATAAATATAGACAAGAAATATAAAAGAAAAACTGCATTTACAGGTTGAATTACATAACAAACATAACTAAAAGTGTATATTACTTCCTTTTGTGTTGATACAAAATTTATATATTTACATATTGTGTGCTCTTAAGAAATCTTATATATTTTTTATTAACATCAACATATAACATTTTATAATAAAAAAAAGTATTAATACAATCTCCAAATTTATTGTTTAGAATCACCAATTATTTTTAATGTTTATAGAAAAAATCTTAATGTAAATATAATATTCAAAAACCTTATTAAACTTCCTCCAAAGAGATTTTTGTTAAGAAAATATTTTCGTTATTAATGATGGTTTGTAATTTTCCATTATAATTATTATGTTTTTTGTAAATAGGTTTAATTGTTTTTTAATATAAACTTTCTTTATTAACAGGCGCCGGTAGCTCAGTGGTAAGCGTGCTTGGCTTCTGAGCTCAAGAGCGTGGGTTCAAAACCCGACCGAGACCCTTAGTTTATTTTATCTGGAAGGTAAAATAAACTTAAGCACGCCGTCCTTCGGATGGGACGTTAAGCGATGGTCCCGAGCCTGTACGATGTCAGGTACTCGTTAAAGACCCCCTACCCTAGATGAATAAAAATTTAGGTTAGGCAAAATTTAGGACTCCCACAGTAGAGTCGGGCTCATGACGCAAGAGCGCTCTGGTAGTAGGCGATATGACCTCGTAGTTAAAGCCCGGGCATGAGTCATAAAACCTAACCTATGAGGAATTAAACTTTCAAATTTATTTTATACATTAAATTATAGGTTTGTGACAGCTAAAATAAGATACATACAACTGTGATTGTAGTGTCTCTAAATACCACGAGAATACATCGATGGTAGTTTTCGAATTTGTTGTTGAAATGCTTCAATTCGAATTCATTATAGATTAAGTTTGTCATTTAAAAATGAAATAAGTTCGGTAACTCCTGAAATGGGTAACAACATTATATTATTTGTTGTAACAATATGACAACAAATATATTATTTATTGATCGATATTTTCAGCAGTTATTATTATATATTGATAACAATATTATACAATATCATATAATAATACATTGAAATATTATATATTATTGAGCTGAGTTTACAAAGCTCTTTCTTTGGCGACTCATGTATTTCGTTGTACTCGTACTCCTCCTAAACCCCTTTACCGATCACATTGAAATTTGCCACGATGGTAGTGGACACGGTGACGATGGTTTACTAAAAAAATCTGAAATCGAACATACCACGGAGGAATAATCACCGAAAAACGAAATCCCCACTGAAATCAATTAAGAGACAAAATTCTCGCGCAAAATAGAATTTTTCGATTTCAAATGTAAAAATCCGGGCGAACCCCTTTTTGGTTTACCATCGGACGCCACTTTTTTTGAGCCGTTTTTTTCAGTGTTCTAACGTACAAACTTCTACTTTTTTTCGATAAAAAATATTCACAGATGTTGTTGTCTACAAAAAGGCTAGAAAAAATCCATTGATTTCAATTGAAATCTATTTAAAGTGTTAATATATTCATAAAGAACATACAAGGTGAGAAGTTACTGATAATTATTAAAACATTAACTGAGTTTTTTATACAGATATGCCTGACTCAGCTCAGTTTTTGCAAACAGCAGAATGTATTCCACACCTAGTATTTTTTTAGAGTCACACTGGTATATTATTTTCTTTTACCACAAATTTTATTTATTGTTACAAATTTAAGCTATCGAAGCATCTTAACCTAAAAGTTTCTTACCGAAAGATAGTTCGTAGTATTGATATTTTAGTTAAACTCACTACAACGGTAAATATGATCAATAATGTTGTTAAAATACAATAGAAATGTTTAAAAATAGCTGACATCACAGATAAAGAAGTGTGAAGTTGTGTGTGTGAGCTGCGCGCACAACCGTCCGACACACACACTTCAGCATGCACGTCAACGAGACTTATACAATATTGTCTATTTCACAAAATATATAGTTAAGTTATTATGATTCATGTCTGGTCTTTAACGACGAGATTATATCGCCTACTACCTGAACATGACATTACACTGGGAATCATAAATATCGCCTACCACATGAACATGACATTACACTGGGAATCCTAAATATTGCCAACCCAGGTTTATTCACCTAACGGTAACACCTCTTTAACAGTCTCGGGACCATCGTTTAACGCCTCATCCGAAGAACGGAGTGTTCAATTTTTTTTTTTTCATCTCCCAGACAAAAAATCTAAGGGACTTGGCCTGGTTATAAACCCGCGATCTTGAGTTTCAGTAGATTAGCAGGTTGTTTAACGCCTCATCCGAAGAACGGAGTGTTCAATTTTTTTTTTTTCATCTCCCAGACAAAAAATCTAAGGGACTTGGCCTGGTTATAAACCCGCGATCTTGAGTTTCAGTAGATTAGCAGGTTACATATAAGCTACCGGCCCCCCTCACAAAATATATATAATAGTTTCTAAGTTGAGGAACGCGGACATATTGTGGAAACTTGTAATAAATGAATAAAACAAACTTTTTTTGAAATATTGTCTATTCCACTAAAGATATATATATATATATATATATATTATATATATATGTATATGCCCCTCTTTGGCGTCCGGGTGGTTCGAGGGATGACGAGAATAAAAAATCAGAGAACGAGGGGCTGGAACCCACGCTCCTTCGATCAAGGCGCGTTTACCGTGGAGATGGAGACGAACATCGAGCTGACGGGAACAGCTGAACACAAAGTCTCTCAGCTGATGGCCCTGGTTGGGAGGGCCTGCGACGCGTCCATGACAAGGCGCAAAATCGGCAGCCGACACGGCCCAGTCTACTGGTGGAACGCCGAGATCGCAGCGCTCCGCAAGAAGTGTCTCCAAACCAGGAGAAGAGCACAGCGAGCCAGGAACACTCAGTCCTTCCCTGCCCTTAGAGAGCAGTACGCTGACGCGCGGAGATCGCTAGGAAAAGCGATCAAGGCCAGCAAGCGCCGTGGCTGGAGGAACCTGTGTAGCGAGGTAGATCAAGACCCTTGGGGCAGACCGTACAAGATGATTATGGGAAAGCTCCGAAGTCGAAGCTCAGCAGCTCCAACGGACCCGGAGTTCCTGGACGAGATAGTGAGAACACTGTTTCCGGCGCAAACAGAAACCACCCTCGAGCCCAGACTACTCGGTGACCAACAACCGGTACCACCGATCACCAGAGAAGAGCTGCTGAAAGCCGTCCAGAAAATCGGGGACATGAAGGCCCCAGGACCAGATGGAATACCTAACGTAGCCCTCAAAACGGCAGTCAGGCTGAGACCTGACATCTTTCTCCAGGCCTATGATGCTTGCCTCGAGGAAAGCGAGTTCCCAAACTGCTGGAAGCTGCAGCACCTCGTCCTCCTACCAAAGGGGAACAAGCTGCCGAACGCACCATCTTCGTTTCGGCCGATCTGCTTGCTGGACACAGCCGGCAAGGGGTTGGAGAGGATAGTCTGCAACAGACTTGTAGCATACAGCGAGGGCAACCATGGCCTTTCCGACAACCAGTTTGGGTTCCGCAAGGCGAGATCCACAATAGACGCGGTTGATACGGTGGTGAACATCGCCCGGGATGCGATAGCGGGAAGGAGCTGGACAAGGGGCACAAAAAAGTACTGCGCAATCGTGACCCTAGATGTCAAGAACGCATTCAACTCAGCCAGATGGGGCTGCATCTTGGACGCGCTGCAGAGGATGGGCGTGCCAGACTACCTCTGCAACATCATCAGAAGCTATTTTTCCTGCCGGGTCTTGGAATACGACTCGGAGAATGGAAGACAAACATACCGAGTGACAGGGGGTGTTCCGCAGGGCTCAGTCCTCGGACCGCTGCTTTGGAACATCATGTATGACGAGGTACTGAGACTGCCACTTCCTGATGACACGGCAACTGTCGGTTTTGCCGACGATGTGGCCGTGGTGGCTGTGGGAAAGTTCCTGGAGGAGGTCACCCTCAAAGCAAACAGAGCCGTTGAAACCATCCGCCGGTGGCTCTCATCGGTGGGACTACAACTTGCGGACAAGAAGACTGAGGTCGTCCTGGTGACAGGAAGGAAGGTCAGAGAAACCATCACTCTGACAGTTGGAGGCTGCGACATCCAATCTCAACGTTCGCTGACATACCTGGGTGTCCAGATAGATGCAAAGCTGCGATTCGACGACCACCTTCGAATCGTCAGTGAAAGGGCATCCCGAGTCGCCAACGCACTGGCGGGCATTATGCCCAACGTCGGGGGACCCAGGCAGAGCCGGAGACGTCTCCTTTCTACAGTAGTCAGCTCCATCATGCTGTACGCAGCCCCAGCCTGGTCGGCGGCTATGGACACAAAGTCCTACGCCCGCACGCTGACCAAGGTGTACCGGAGGATCGCATTGCGCGTCGCGTGCGCTTACCGCACGGTATCCTACGATGTCGTGTGCGTAATAGCAAACCTCCAGCCAATCGAAATGCTGGTGAAGGAGAGAGAGAGGATCTACCGACGCGGACAGGACGAACCTACAGCTGCCAGGTCCTCACTGAGCGAAGAAGAAAGAGAAAAAACGATGGAGAACTGGCAACGCCGCTGGGATACGTCGGAGAAAGGACGGTGGACGCACCGCCTCATCCCAGACTTATTGGCATGGACTTCGAGGGAGCACGGCGAGGTAGATTTCTACCTCACACAGTTCCTTACCGGACATGGTGGCTTTCTTGCCCACCTGGAGAGATTCGGGCTGACCGACGTGTCGTCCTGCCCAGTTTGCCCCGAGGTAGAAGAGACAGCGGAGCACGTGCTGTTTGAGTGCCCACGCTTGGCCACGGAAAGAGCAATTATGGCTAGTCAGCTGCAAACCCGAGCGACGCCAGAAAATCTGGTCAGCTTGATGCTGCTTGGCGAGGACAACTGGAAGGCGGTAGCGGACATGGCTAGACAAGCTGTGATGCACCTACGCGCAGAAGAGAGAGAGAGGAGAAGACCACCTGTGTGATGGCACCAATGACGTAGGCTGATGGCCATTCCGCCCCGAGCGAAGTAATGCCTGGCGGCAGTCCCGCGCGGGGTAAAATTGGAGTACTCCAGGGTGAGGTTTTTAGTGGGTAGAGGTCCTCGGACAGAGTCCCACACTTGTGTGTAAAAGCATTTTCCAAACACCCTAATAAAAAAAAAAAAAAAAAAAAAAAAAAAAATATATATATATATATATATATATATATATATATATATATATATATATATATATATATATATATATATATATATATATATATATATATATATATATATATATATATATATAACTACCGGTTTCGGCTTTACACCATCGTCAGGTCTAGAAATTGAAATATTGTCTATTCCACTAAAGATATATATATATATATATATATATATATAAGATAAAGATATATATATATATATATAACTACCGGTTTCGGCTTTACACCATCGTCAGGTCTAGTTATGAACTAAGTCAGTTTGCAGAGAGCGACCCTTCTAATACATCTCGGGTGAAAGGGTGAACCTATTTTTTCTGAAATTTTTGAAAATAGGTGAACAGTTGAAAAAAGAAGGTTTCAATATCGGGTTTAAAACTATCAATCCCATAAGCCAGTGCCTAGAGAGAGGTAGGGACAGAACAGATATTGAAAATAAAAGCGGTGTTTATAGTCTAGAGTGTGCGACGTGCAGTCAATTATACATTGGACAGACAGGACGTCGTTTTAGGGAAAGAATTAAAGAACACACGGCCGAAATAAAGAACCGAGGAAACCGTTCTACATTCGAGACCCACATAATTGACAATAGCCACACTTTCGACCCATCTACAGGCATCAAATATCTCCACTATTGCTCAAAAAGCAGGCTACTTAATAGCTTAGAACAATTAGAAATGAATAAAGCTAACAAAAGGAACATTTGTATGAATGGCCAAATTTATTTCAACTATTCCCCTTTGTTAACACCCTGAACCAGTTCTGTTTCCACATATATGTTTGTATTATCTGTTATTAATATTTGGTTCCACATATATATTTAATGTTATCTAAATCTTAATATTATTATTAATTGTATTTCTATTTTTATTATTTATTTGTTGTTTTGCCACGATTAGTCTAGTGATATTGTTTTATGTAAATTTAGAACTAGGTTTTGTTAGGAAATATTTCATGAGTTAGCTAACGGTACAGCCGGGAGACTCCCAAGTTTTAATAGCACCCTTTCACCCGAGATGTATTAGAAGGGTCGCTCTCTGCAAACTGACTTAGTTCATAACTAGACCTGACGTATATATATATATATATATATCTTTAGTGGAATAGACAATATTTCAAAAATAAGTTTGTTTTATTCATATATAATAGTATTGCTACCATCATCAGCAGCGACAAAATACTATATTACTGAAGATGGTGACAATACGTTATAAATGTTTTTTTTTATATTTTTACTTTCTTATACATATAGCATATAGTATATAGTATATAGTATTGTAATCGTGCGAAATTCTGAGTTCGAGGTTTCAACTAATTTCACGTTTCAAGGTCCCCTGAATACATTTTGACCATTTTCGCGATAATGCCTGTCTGTGTGTATGTGATTGAAAAGATGTGAGCTCTCTACCGCAAAAACGATTGTAGCTATGAACTTGAAATTTGGAATGAAGGGGTCACATGTTCTAACTTAGCTCTGATTAGATTTTGGCCGAAATTGAAATTGAGACCACTTTCCCCCTGGACCTAACTACATTTTACAAGATACAGCTTATGTTTATGACCTAGTCAAAAATCATTTCGAGTAATGGTAGTTCTAGAGAATACTGAAATACAGAATTAGTCGTTGGATTTGAGATCAATACAACAAAAGTTATTATTATTTAGACTGTCGACTTAGAATATAAATGGAGTATAACCTGGAAGACATTGAGGGTATGTCCCGTGTTGAAGGTGGTGAGACACTTGCCAATCGTCCAGTCCCAGACTGCCACAAGTCTATCATCAGAACCGCTGATCAGCCGAGTACCAGCCTCATTGAAGTTGATAGCGTTCACACAGCCAGCATGACGTTCCAGTTTGTACATTAGCTCCAGACGTTGGACAGCGTGAAGCGAGCCGTAAAACCGTTCGGTAAACCGGCTTGGATTCCGCACTTCACCCATCTCTCTGAAAATTTATAAATTTAATTAGGCATTTTTTTTTTTTTTTTGTGAAAAGGAATTATTTATATACTTCCCCAGAACAAATCAATTAAAGTTTTGCTCCCCCTCCAAAACCAGTCGACCGTTTGCGCTAATATTCAATAGGTGAATTACATAGGGGCTCCTAAATCCTCATACTAAATTTTGTGTCGATAAATGCATTACATCGGCAGTTATTAAGGTTTTTAAATTGAGTCCCCTCCCATGAACCCCCCCCCCCCCCTTCCCTTCGGCCGATTTGGCTGAAAATTAAGAACTGGGGTTTTGAATTCACATACGATATTTTGTGTCGATACATTCATAACAACGTTAGTTATTATTAGAGATGTTTTCGCCAGAGATCTTGTGGAAGTTCATTGTAAATACTACTGAATGAAAACACTTAGAACAAGTCAAAAAATTCCACTATATTTATATAAAAGACACAATATATTTCGCTGGTTAGAGCATTGTCAAGTATACAGGATACAGACTTATGACTGGTGGTCTATATACTCTTCACCACCAGTCATAAGTCTGTATCCTGTACACTTGACAATGATCTAACCAGCGAAATATATTGTGTATTTTATATAAATATAGTGGAATTTTTTGACTCATTCTAAGAGTTTTATTAAGTTGGCAATTATTATAGTTTTTGAGTTAAGCCTCACCCTAACCCCCTCTCTCCTTTGTCCGATTTTGTTGCTGCCTGATAGGTGTTCCCCTCTTGCGGTTCAGGTCACACATATCAAATTTTGTGTCTATATCTTCATTCTATCGGCAGTAATTACGAGTTTTTGTGTAAGTCTCCCCCCATAATCTTCTTCCCTTCAGTCGATTTGACTGAAATCTAAAATCAATAGGTGTCGTCGTTAGAGAGTTCTGCATTCACATATACAATTGTATAATGATACATTCATTCTATCGACAGTTCTCGTGTTCACAGTATTTTTGAAGTGAAACTTCTTCATGCGCACTGGACAACAATTTACAAGTGTTGCATCATGTTCGGAGGAACATTTTCATATGAAAACCCAATCTATTGCTAATGAATCACAAAGGTGAATGTACACCTGCTTAGCGTTGCTGGCGTCATAAACAGCGTCTCTTTTTCTTTCTCAATTCTCTTTCTTTATTCTCTCGCGTTCAAAAACCTACATTTCTTATTTCTCTTATCATAGGCCTATTGTCTCTACTTTGAAATCAAATGTAGTGATTTCTCATGTTTCTAATAACGAAAATAATGTTGATTTAAGAAATGAATAAAAATTAAACTGTTTACACCTAACATGTTGCGTTAATTGAGAAATCCCATGCAACATAAAAATAATATTTATGGATTAAAAAAAAGATATCGCGACAGAAGTTTCACTACTAGCGTGTGTTCCAAGCATACGCTGTTTTTTTTTTTTTTTTTTTTCAAATTTGGAATCAGGTGGTTGAATAACATGAAATTCTGTTAAATTTAGGTCTCCCTTAGTAGAGTCGGACTCATGTACACCAGAGTGATGAAAGAGCGCTCTGGTAGTAGGCGATATGACCTCGTAATTAAAGCCCGGGCATGAGTCATAATAATTAACTATATTATTATTGAAATATCAATATTTACTTCACAAAAAAAAATAATAATAATTATAATAAATTATGTACATATATATATATATATATATATATATATATATATATATATATATATACATATATATATTTATAAATAAATAATTACTAATGCTGGGCTAGCTGTTACCTGCTGATGATCTCTCTGAGGAGAAACCAGTTGTGCTGAGGTTTAGTTATGTTGAGCACTCTCGGTAGTGGTGAGCCCTCAAAGGGTACAGTCTCTGCGATACTGCTGTGAGAACTGGAACACTCAGAGCCTCCTCCAGCTTCCATCAGTTCCAGGTTCGATTCTCCTCCCCAGTCCTAGACAACAACAATAGACAAATATAAAAAAACACATTCTCTAACTTTAATATTTACATATTCTACCAAGAGATTTTCACTTTTCTTTCTTTTATTGGCTTTACGCATTATTATTATTATATTTGCTATTATTATTTCATATTTTTGATTTGTAAACATCTTAGCTCTTGGTAGGGGCTATGTCAGACCGTCAGAGCGTAAGTCTCGTTGATGTGTTTGCGTAAGTGTGTGTGTAGCACGGTTGCGCGCGCAGCGCACACACACAACTATACACTTCTTTATCTGTGATTTCAGCTGTTTTTGAACATTTCTACGTTAATGGAATAAGAAAGTGTGTAATATATTTCGAATGCACTTGACTTTTTATGTTGTTATCCATATTACGAACTCTTAAATGATCTTTCGGTAAAAAACGTTTATGTTAAGATGCATTAATATAGCAGTGTAAATCTAAAAAAATATAATATATAATATTTCAATATACTATTATTTGATATTACATAACATTGTTATTAATACATAATAATAATAATAATAATAACTGCTGAAAATATCGATCAATAAACAATATATTTGTGGTCATATTGTCACAACAAATAATATAATGTTTTTAACCATTTCAGGAGATACCGAACAGCTTATTTCATTTTTAAATGGTAAACTTAAACTACAAATGGATACGAATCAAAGCATTTCAACAACAAATTTACCCGACCGAGGCCCTTAGTTTATTTTATCTGGGAGGTTACCTTCGGATGGGACGTTAAGCGATGGTCCCGGGTCTGTACAATGTCAGGTACTCGTTAAAGACCCCTACCATAAGTGAATGAACCTAGATAAGCAAAATTAAGAACTCCCAAAGTAGAGTCGGGATCATGTCCACCATAGCGACGAAACAGCGCTGACATCATAGTTAAAGCCCGGGCATGCGTTACAAAAACTAATAACTTAACTTTGCTTTTTCTGAATATAGCACACGTATTTCTAAAGTGACACAAGTCATATCACCATGGTAAGAATTGGAAAAACGTCTTATATCAATTATCAAAAGTGTACCAACTTAGCTTTAAATCCCGCCCGCCAGAGAGCACTTGTGTCGCTCTTCATGTTTAGAAGCTCCCCCCAAGTGATATATTATCAGGTGAGTATCCAATCTTGTGCTGTATGAATATTATAAACTTAGTTAAAAACTGTGTCTATAAATGTTGGAAGAATTATTAGTTGTGTAATTACTTTATATATAGCAATTAGAAATAAATAAAGCTACCAAAAGAAACATTTGCATGAATGACCAAATTTATTTCAACTATTCCCCTTTGTTAACACCCTGATCCAGTTCTGTTTCCACATATATGTTTGTATTATCTGTTATTAATATTTGGTTCCACATATATGTTTCAAGTTATCTAAATCTTAATATTATTATTAATTTTATTTCTATTTTTTATTATTTACTTGTATTTGTTCTTATTTATTTGTTATTTTCCCCGTATTAGTCTAGTGACATTGTTTTATGTAAATTTAGAACTAGGTTTTGTTAAGAAATATTTCATGAGTTAGCTAACGGTACAGCCGGGGGACTCCCAAGTTTTAATAGCACCCTTTGACCTGAGATGTATTTGAAGGGTCGCTCTCTGCAAACTGACTTAGTTCATAACTAGACCTGACGATGGTATAAAGCCGAAACCGGTAGTTATATGTATATATATCTTTAGTGGAATAGACAATATTTCAAAAAATAAGTTTGTTTTATTCAATTGTTTATTTGTTAAGCTCGTTAAGTGTTATTCGCGATTTTTTCATAACGTTAATATTTGACTTGTCACTTTAGAAATAACGTATGCGAAAATGATACGTAAACAAATTGTAATTACAACATCATCCTCTGAAGTTTCCACCCTGGAAGGCTCTGGACTGTCAGTACTGTTGAGAGGCTCCTGGTTCTGGACGGTGTCCTGATCCATCCTATTGTCCTGGGTATCCTGTCTCTCCATAGGGACATCTCCCACCTCCGCAGCCCCTTCCTCCAGAGGACTCCTCAGAGACACATCCCCACAACCCTCCTCCTTCTCAGCACCTCCGTTGTCGTTCATCCTTCTTGATCAATCATAATAATTCTACTGAAAAAAAAAAAAAAAAAAAATTCAACAAATTCAAAATAAAATTAAGCCTTCCCAGACAAATTCTCATTTTTCCCAGTATACTTTACAATATACCGCCTATATTTATGACCTAATCAAAAATTTATTCAGAGGATGTAGAGAAAACTGAAATTTTGGAACATTTTTATATGAAATACGACTTTTTGCAGGTCGTCTGGATTGCGAAATACATGCCAAAAACTAGGGTTTATAGAAATCATGATTTTTTTTAAAAAAATCAAAAAAATCTATTTTTTTGATTTAAATCGGATTTAAATCAACTGAAAACTTAACTAAAATTAACAAAACAGACCACAATTTCACAATTTTAAAAAACAAAAACAAAAAAATAACAAAACGAACACTTTGGGCTATCTTCTCACCCCAAAATACTTTGAAGAGGCTAAAAACACGTTAACGCCGTCAGAAAAAGAAAAAGTTTTCGACTTTCTGAAAGACAAGCATGGTGACATCGGTGTTGGATTGATCGCTAAAATAATTCAGTATGAACTGGAAACCGCCCCATTCACAGGTGCACCGATGGAACCAGCTATCAGGCAATCGTTGACTGCTGTCCAGTGGTGGAAGTCGATTCAGGAGATGAAAAAAATCTTCACTCCAGAAGAGGAATTAATCATCATGCAACACTTGACCGCTGTTGCATCTTCAGCTCCCACTGAACGTGTTTTCTCGACTTTGGGACTAGTTCATTGCAAACTGAGGAATCGCTTAGGAGTAGAGAAGGCTAGCAAACTGGTGTCTGTACAAACATTTAAACTCCTAAATATATTGCTTGGTCTATTGTTGGCATTTATCTTATGTTGGCCATTTGGAGATATATCGTTTCGAATCACAATATATTAATGTGATTACGAACATTACACTATGTAAACATTTTCATTGATCTCAGCCATTTAATATATATGCTAGCCATTTTGAGTTGCATCTTTTCGAATTAAACTATTTTAATCGGACGAGTTTTTTGTCTTTTTTCAAATAATTACGCTTTGACGTAATCATTTGGTGGTTTGCTTGACAGATTTTCATAAATTATGTTTCAATAGTTTGCAAACTGCGATCAGTTTTGTGCGTTTTGTTATTTTTTGTTTTTGTTTTTTTATATTTGCAAAATTTTAATCACTTATTTATTTATTTTAATGTTTTTGATTTAAATCATGAATTTAAAAAAAAATCATTTGATTTAAATCGTTGATTTTAATCAGTTGATTTTAATCATCGACACCCTACCAAAAACCATCCTAAAATGTCGTTTTGAATCCGATTTGCTTGATTTTCATTTTCTTTGTATCAATAATATAATAATAATAATAGCGATAATTTTCCAAGATAAACTATTCTTGATTTCCCCAGAATTCTTAAATGTGTAATCTTTTTCTTCTTTCTTGGAAATGATCTCATAACTGTTGGTTTTTTGTGTTGTGGGATTGTACTCACATATTTCCTAAATTATTTTATCATAATCACAAAATCTTATTTATCGTGTATTTATTTTTAGGGGACCTCGATACCAGAATAATAAAATTTCTCATAGAAATAAAAGACGTTGTCTTCCCACATATTTTATTTTTAGACCAGAACCGGTTTTCAACGCAAAAGCGTCATCAATGGTCCATCCCACCCAAACAGCACAGCGGTTAAAGGGCAACTGGCAATAAATCGCTCATTAAATACAACAATGTCATATCTCAAAAATCGTCAATTCTGAGTTATTTATACAGGTGGACTGCACTTTGTATGAACTTTTAACTGGTAGAACGTCATATTTGTAACTCAAGAAACTCGCCTGCAGAGAGCAATAGTGTTGTTCTTGTGCTAGTTATAGACAACTCAAAATCCTAACACTGCCTTGCATCTTTATTTTTTAATCTGTCACCATATATATTAATGATATTGATAACCATATATCCCTACGTGTCCCTAATACACGACACAATAACAATTCTTGTAGGAATATATTTATTTTAGAGGGATAAATCTTTATGACCACATATAGGAAAATATGTAATAATGTAATGTAATATTAAAAAATATAAATTTGTAATTAATAAAGCCACTTGGGCCAGTGTAGAAGTCTGTAGAACGTTTCGAAAGAATAGATTTTATAGAAAGTTCTAGAACCAATGGCCGACCTAGGGACCAACCAGGTTCCAGTCCTCTATATTTAAAATATAGGTTTTATTTCTAGGTCGCCATGGATAGACAATTATCTATATATACTTCCCCCGTCGAAAATTAATTAATATATATGGTGACAAATCCCTTGAATTCTTCCATCAAAATCGTTGTTGCTACTCATGTCTATCCGAAATACACCACCATAACAGCAGACATAATGATAGATATATTGCCAGACAATTCAGGCTAACAGCACGAATAGTTTTCATTTTCTTTATTGTAAATTATTTAACAAATTACCAAGTTCGGTGCGCGACCTGCCTTTGAAAAATTTTAAAATCAAAATTAAAAGTTTTTTAATCGAAAATCCTTTTTTTTATTCAGTTGACGAATACCTTATCGCAGATTTTAATTGTATACGTTGAATGTGTTGTTTAATTGAATACCTATTAAATGTGTATATTTTGTTTTATTATGTAATATTGTATGCATTGTTATGTGGTATTCTGTACAATGTATAATTATTCTTAAGGCTGACTTTTGTTATACATGTATCAATGTGATAACAACAAAATAATTTTTGAATTTTGAAGGCACTCTCAGTGCCGAAAACTTGGCAGAAATTGTACAAGTTTGTTTTCATCGACTTTTTAACAAAAATACTCATTGTCACTCCATTTCCTTACCGATGTTGTGAAAAATCGATTATATAGTCATTATAGGTCATTCCCTGGAACCGTAAAGATCTGGCTGTCCGGTACCTTGGTGTATTCTTAGACATGGAAACTTCACATCAACACAAAACTCACACAAGCATACTACCTGTTTAAAACATCTCTATCCACTCATTAACCGCAACACACCCCCTCGAACCTCTTGCACACTGCTCCTGTACAAAACATTACTTCTCCCATTGTTAACATACGCCTGTCCAATATGGCATGGCGCCAGTCCTTCACTCACAACACGACTACAAACATTTCAGAACAAAATTCTTCGTGTGTCTCTGAATGCACCATGGTTTATCCGAAACAGCCAAATCCATGAGGAACTGTGAGTTCCTCGGGTCGCAGCCTATTAAAGGTCCTTAGTAAATAATTACCACGGAAGACTAGGCCTGTGTTCTGGAGCAGCCCACTATAATCTTGGCCAGCCTACTCTCCACAGAAGGCTCAAACCAAGATTGTACCAAGATATTATTATTCAATAATTTCATTTTATATTTTTGTGTGAAGAACCAACATGTTCTGGTCCAAATAAAGTGTTGTTGTTGTTTTGTCCTTATAGGGCTTTGAATTTACACATGAAATTTCGTATCAATACGTTCATTACAACGGCAGGTATTAGATTTTTTGTGTTAAGGCTTCCCTCTAAATCTATCCTTTTCCTTTGGGCGATTTGGCTGAAAATCAATAAGAGTCTTCCTTAGAGGGCTCTGAATACACATATAAAATTTCATATCGATACATTCATTCTATCGGGAGTTATGCTCACACATAGATTTTTTTTTTACATCAGGTCAGAAAACATAAAATTCCGTTGAAAACTATAGATTTAAATTTTATGCCGATTACATAACTTCCACTATACTTCGTATATTTGTAGAAGTAATAATTCATAATTTCGGCACATTTTCTCAAGGAAATTCTTACAACTTACAGCTACGCGTTTACTCCACTTTCTACTACCTCAATTATTATTGAGTTTTTTAAATTTTTTAATGTAATAAGTGGTTGATACTTTTGTATGACTTGAAAAAAAAATAAACAAATTTTTTATACGATGAAAAATTGACTAAAAAGTTCTGTCCGTAAATTATTATTTTTGGAAACATAACATAATGCTTTTGGTTTCAAGCCAAAGCTGTTTACAAAAACAATTCGAATTTCAAAACGCATTTTTTTTTAAATTTTATTACGAAGCATATTTTAATCAAAATATGCTTACATTGTTTTCTTTATTGTGGGTTTAATACAACGTTCCATTAGTAAGAATTAAGATAACACGTTTTCATGAAAAATAACAATTTTTTGAGAAAATAAAGATTAACTCATTACTTTTCATTCCGGTATATAAAACATTAGCGCTAAAAAGAATTGTAAACATTAATTCACATGACTGCACTTGACAAATAAGAAGAAAAAAACATTACAAATATATGGAATACGTCACAATTCGGATAAATCTGCTTTTCTATATTTATTCCTACAATTATCAAACGTTCAGGCTTTAATTCACTTAAGCTTAAAAATGTTAACTAAAATTATTCAATACGAAGTAATTTCAAAGTGAATCATTCACCCCGAAATGATAAAATAGATCATGACACAGTCTAATAATAAATGATAAAAAATCAAATATATATAAAAAACTTACAAGTAAAATGTTCTCTTTTTTAGAAAAATGGTTACTTACGTAAATTAATGTATCCTTTTCAATAAACAACAAAAATATATTCTATTTTTAATCAATACGAATGTGTCAAATGCAAGTAAAAAAAAAATTGTATCAATAACCTCTCCCGTATTCACAACACAAGACGGAACCTGTCCACTATTTATAAGTCATATGCACAGAGTGCAGCACTCGACGTCCTTAAATGTAAAAATGAAACCAATTTATCTATTTTTTTTCTTTCTTTCTTTTTTTATATTTATATATATATTTACAAATCTCGAATAATATTAAAACATTATATAAATTTAATATTACAATTTTAGTAAAAAAAAACGAAAAAAAAAAATATCCTCATATGATTCAATAAAACTCTGTTGCTGGAAGCTACCCAAGGTTTTTTTATTATTTAACAAATAACTGTATAACTTAATGAGACATAAAAGTAAACGACAAAGCAGGTAAAATTTAATTCAATTGAATTTTTTGGTTATACAATAAAATTACTTCATAGGTAACTGTTACTAATGGAAACTATGGTAACCAAAAAAAAAGTCGGTTTCGCTCTCCCTTCAAAGCTAATCGACCGTTTGGGGTAAAACCATAGTGGCTTCTGAATCTTCATACTAAATTTTGTGTCGATACGTTTATTACATCGGCAGTTATTAGAGAATGACTCGAGTCCCTCTTCCCAATGGTCGATTTCGCAAAACTTCAATAGGTATCGTTCTTTAGATGATTCTGGATACACTTAAAATTTCGTGTCGGTACATCGGGAGTTCACAGGCAATCTTTTTTTAGCTATACGAAGTATAGTAAAAGTTGAAAATAAGAAAAACTGAGTAAGAGTCATATTGTTGACAATTGTTTTCCAAGAAAATTTGTATTTTCTTGAGGTGGGTGCTTCCCATCTGTATTTGCCAATGGTAAGAAATAATTTCGCAAAAAGAAGTTATATAATCGATCAGAAGTTCGATGCGAAGTTTTCAACAAAATTGCATGTTTTCCGAATTCCTGATTTCAAAAATAAAAAAAAATTTTGCCTGTGAACATGATATCTTCCGATAGAATAAATGTATCGATACGAAATTTTATATGTGTATCCAGAACCCTCTAAGGACTACACCTATCGATTTTCAGTTATATCGGCCAAAGGGAAGGGAAGATTATGGGGGAGGCTTAACACAAAAACTCTTTTTTTCTTCTTTTTTTTGGCAGGGCGGGGAATGCCGTGGCCTCATACCCACTAAAAACCTTCTCCTTCGATGATCCTGATTCCCTACCGCGGAAACAGACGGCCTGTCATTACTTCGCGGAACGGAGTAAGGGTGGCTGGTAACGCCCCTTCTTCTGCTCTTGTGGCCGCTACTGTTGTTTCTTGTCAGCCCTCTCCTGGAGGGCCAACCCACCCTTGATGAGTGCTGCAAATTCGCAGCCCTCATCCCACGACTCCTGGGAGCACAGCATACCGTCCACGTAACTGGTATCAGTCAGTGGGGCACCCATGCTGCACTCCAGATTTTCCCTTGCCTCCTCAAATCATTCTCCGCCGTCTCCGTCTCACCAGGGCACGCGCCGCAGTCTGGTGTTGTTGCTGTCCCAATTTTATGAAGGTACCCCCGGAACCCACCGTGTCCCGTGAGTACCTGGTAACAAAAAAACTCTAATAACTGCATTAGTAATGAATACAGTAGAGCGTCGATTATCCGAACAAATGTTGCATGGAGTGGTTCGGAAAATCGAAATTTTTCAGCCACCCAGAACTTGCGATGAATGAAGAGTCACCACCAAGCTTCATGTTTAATTCCACTGCTTTTTTACACAAAATGGGCTGCCCAGAAGCCCGTTTTTGCAAAAACCAAGTGAATGCAGCATCTTCCAACAATTCGGATTTCTGTTTTTTCATAGTTTTACGATATGAACTGCCCTAATCACTGTCAAGATTAGGTGCATACCTAGTGATTGAATCAGAATTATTTTTTATTCACGTTATTGTTGATTTACCAACACCGAACTTGATAGCTAATGTCTGACCCGTTTCACCTTTCTTCAGCCGCGTAATAATTTCCATTTTATCTTTTAATGAAAGCACTACTCATTTCCTTTTTGTCGACATGTTGTAAGTTTTACTTAAAATATGTGACCACGAATTCAATGTTCACCTCACAATGAATGATTTGAAACTGAGAGCATTGACTGGTAACCGACCATACGAATGGAAAGGGATTCAGTGGAAAAATCCAATATACATCACATTAGTTCTTATTAAACAAATATTGACTGTCTGCCCCGTTAAACTGAATTCATAGGACTTCCCTCATAGAAGTTCAGGAAAAAACTAATTTGATTTTTTTTTTCCATGAAGCCAGTTCGGATAATCAACGCTCTACTGTATACGGATAGGAAATTTAATATAGTAAATTCAAAGACCTATAAGGACGACACCTACTAATTTTCAGCAGAATCAGTTGAAGTGGAGGGGGATTAACTAAAACTCACAATAACTGGCGATGTAATAAATGTATCGATGCAAAATCAGAAGCCACTATGTATTAAAATATTAGCCCAAAAGGTCGATTAATTACGTATTGATTCGTGCTGAAGAAGCACATAATCGGTGATTCACCGATATTTTTTTATTATTCAATAAGAGTTACGTTAACTACAAGCTCCTAATAAGTTTATCCTCTCTCTTCAGGGGTTTCCCATTAATTAGGTAACGCAATTTTCGAAAATTTTAACCACTCCGCTGCTCGCCACCCGGACACATTCTCGCACTCTTCTAATCCACTCATAATGTAACAAAAAAAAACTGTCTTTCTCCCATTGTCTAACCCAGGGGGGACGATCAACCAAAGGAAAACTACCAGAGAACAGTTATGTGGCTCTGGTGCCCGACTATACTCTTAGTTAGGGTAGATCGGGTTCTTTAAAAAGTACCTGACTTCGCATAGATTAAGAACATTTGTTTAACAATCCCCTCCGAAAGAAGGCGTACTCAATTGATATGTAAACATCTTAGCTCTCAGTAGGGGCTATGTCAGACCATAAGTCTCGTTGATGTGCATGTGTAAGTGTCGGATGGTTGCGCGCACAGCGCACACATACAACTACACACTTCTTTATCTGTGGTGTCAGCTGTTTTGCTGTTATATTACGAACTATAAAATGATCTTTCGGTAAGAAACTTTTAGGTTAAGATGCTCCATAGCTTAAATTTGTCACAATAAATAAAATTTGTTCTAAAAGAAAATAATATAGCACTGTTTTTTTTGTGTTTTTTTGCAATGCATTGGAGGGCGCCGGTAGCTAAGTGGTATGCGTGCTTGTCTTCTGAGCTCAAGGTCGTGGGTTCGAAACCCGGCCGAGGCCTTTAGTTTATTTTATCTGGGAGGTCAAATAAACTTAAGCACGCCGTCCTTCGAATGGGACGTTAAGCGATGGTCCCGAGCCTATACGATGTCAGGTACTCGTTAAAGACCCCTGCCCAAGGTGAATAAAAATTTAGAGTAGGCAAAATTTAGGACTCCCACAGTAGAGTCGGGCTCACGTCCACCAGTGACGAAAGAGCGCTCTGGTAGTAGGCGAAATGACCTCGTTGTTAAAGCCTGGGCATGAGTCATAAAACCTAACCTAACTTAATATAGCATCGTAAATCTGAAAAAATATAATATATAATATTTCAATATATTATTATATGATACCAAACAGCTTATTAACTTAACCTACAAATGAATACGAATCAAAGCATTTGATCAAATTCGAAAACTACCATCGACGCTGTATTATCGCGGTATTTAGAGACACTACCATCACAGTTGTATATATCTTATTTTAGCTTTCACAAACCTATAACGTCATGTATAAAAGAAATTGAAGAACAATAAATTTGAAAGTTTAATAAAACAAATTTTAATCAAAATCAGTGCACGACAGCAAATTTTTGAAACTAAAGCAGATGTTTTACACATCAATTCTCATGAGTACCGCATCACTCACACTTTTTTTTTTTTTCACTCTAGATAATCCAAACTTTGGCTCAATAGGCAAGGATCTCTATGCTACACCCCCGGAAAAAGTGAGATAGGTAAATGAAAAATTATAAACAAAAAAATTGTTTTTATTATCAGTCTGATATTATTATTATTATTATATATATATTTTTTAAACTAACATTTCAATGACCAAATGAGTGAAATATATAATGGATAAAAACGACAAGGTCTCATTTTTTGAGAAATAAATCGCATAATGAGCGTGTTCCAATATTCATCAACAAGTCAACCGCTTAAAACAAACAGTTTTTAAATACAAAACAATGTAAAATATTTACACTTATTACATTTATGGTGTTTTGTCAAATATCAATATTGGATAATTGTTAAACAAAAATAATTATTTAACAATTCATGATAAGGTAGACATTTTAAGGAAATTAGATTTGGGTGTAGCTCCAACCAGCCATATAAAAACACACTGTGAGACTGAGTAAACTTTATTTGAATGTAAAAAAAAGAATGAGGAGAAAATACTAATAAATTAAATACTGTCTCATTCACACAACAATAAATTATTATTATACTCAACTGCACTTTATTTTAAACGTCTCCCTCGAGTTTTCAATGAACCTCTTGAGACTCCAGTACTTTGTAAAACTCAAGTCAGGATAGTCCAAAGAAATTGATCACAATCAGAACATTATCAATATTTTCACTATATTTTTCAGGCTTTGTAATTTTCAGTATGAACAATATAGTTTCGCTGAAAGAGGTAAAACTTTTAACGCCTATCTGAACAATGTAGTGAAAATAATGTTTAATGAGATCTGGATGTTATTTGGATTATCGTTGTTGTATATAGTTTATTTTAGATGCAACTTATTTACCATTAATGCCACTCCACTGCTTAACAATTAAATATAATCATTTCTTTCTATTTCGCTTCTTATAAACGAAATGATTCTCTTTGCCTATCATCTTATCGCAGTCTTTAACGGAATGACTGGTTTGTTCATATTTAATAGATGCCAATTGTTTCAGCAAGACCAGCATATATCCTGAGGGTAGGGAGTGCGATGCCGAGGGTGACAGCTGCTTTCCCAAGAAGAATACCCCAGGCTCCAGTGGCAGAACTGAGGAAGACATCGATGAGGAGAGGACGATAGGAGGAGAAGACGAGCATTCCGATGACCAGAGGTAGAGCAGGCTTGGAGAGGTCGTGTCGGGACCATAGCCAAACGAGGGCTCCTGTCGTAATGTGCTGCACCTGGACAGAGGGACATTAGTTAGCAAGGGTGGCAGGACTAAGGAAGACATAGAGAGGACGGCAGGAAGAGGAGATTAGCTATCCGATGATCAGAGATACGGCAGGCTTGAAGAGGACATGATGAGAGTTCCTGTCATGTGTGCTGCACCAGAGGGACATCAGTTAGCATAGATGGCAGGACTAAGGAAGACATAGAGAGGACGGCAGGAAGAGGAGATTAGCTATCCGATGATCAGAGATACGGCAGGCTTGAAGAGGACATGATGAGAGTTCCTGTCATGTGTGCTGCACCAGAGGGACATCAGTTAGCATAGATGGCAGGACTAAGGAAGACATAGAGGAGAGGACGGCAGGAAGAGGAGATTAGCTTCTCGATGATCAGAGGTATGGCAGGCTTGGAGAGGTGATGCTAGAACCACAGCCAGATGAGAGTTCCTGTCGTGTGTGCTGCACCAGAGGATATCAGTTACCATAGGTGGCAGAAGACATACGAGGAGAGGAAGATACGAAGAAGAGACGAGCATTCATAGGAAGTACATAGCCGGTGAATCACCGATTTTAAAAACAAATTAAGAAAATAATTAATTAATCATGTTACCAGATTGATGTTGGACTCCAGACTCTGTTGGATGTAGTTCCAGTGGAACTCAGCGCCGCGGGCTCCTATCCAGAGAGGAAGAAAGCGGGTGAGAGCTGCTTCAGCGCCGGCCCAGCCAAGTCCTGCAGTCAGAAGCTTGGCGTGTCCTTTCCCTGGGATGCCGGAGAGGACGACATGGAGCCCCACCAGGTCGGCAAGATCCACTGTCGCCTTCAGCCACTCCTGGACAACAACCATCAGAATCATCAAACCAAAATCAGAGGGAGCTGAAAGCAGGGTTAAGTTCGGCAGCCAACCACGGGTATCTAGAACCCCACAAGGACAACACCAATTGATACTTAACATTTTATGCAGAGATATTGTGAAACCCTTAATAAAAAATATACAGGAAAACGAATGTTTTTTAAAAATATTGTCTATTTCATTTCATATACGCATATATATTTGTATTTTAATCAGCGCACACTATGCTGATATATTATTATTATCAAATAAAATAAAATATCAGTAATGAGATAAAAGTGCTACAGTGGATAGAAACAAGAGCAAAATAAATATAACTAAATAAGAAAATATAATAAAATAAAAATAAAATAAATAATGATGAAATAAGCAAAAAAAAAAATAAATAATAATACAAAAGTAATTAAATTAACAGCTTCATTATGAAGAAATCATATGAAAATAAATGTATCTAGGTAAATAAATATATATATATATATATATATATATATATATATATATATATATTTTTTTTTTTTTGGCTTTATGTACGGTGCATATTAGCCATGTCAATGTGTTATATATAATTATTTAAGACATCCATGGCCCCGGGAGGGAGTTCTATCTACGAAATAAAACTCACTCCCGGACGGGATTCGAACCCGCAAACCATGGTGAGACCATGCGACCAAAGCCCTACGCTCTAGCCCGCACGGCCACCATGGCCCCCAAATAAATATATAGAAGATAAAATAAATTTTTAAAAAATATAAAAATCAAGATTATGAAGGAGGAGGAAATCTAGACCAGGCTTGCAATAAAATGAATTTAAGAAAAACTGATGAAAAAAAGGATTAAAATAAAAGGATGAAGATGAAAAAATGAATAAAATAAGAAAAATAAATAAATTATGTTAAGGAGCGGGAAAGTATGGAGGAAGGGGAATAAAGGACTAATCAGAGAGAAGATTGTTTAGTGAAGAGGAATTGGAATGGCGGGGATTTGAAGGAGGCCACGGAAGGAGAGTGACGGATTGGGGGAGGCAAGGAGGCTGTACTGCTGAGGTATGTGACCGAAGAGGATTCAGGATAATCCTGGAGCAGGCCCTTTGCCATATCGTTGTCGTGGTGGATTTGTGGAGAGAGTGTTTGTGGATAATTCTTGTATAAGTTGATTGGCGTGATGATGGAGTTTGTCGTGAAAATTTTGATAGCGTGTCCTGATAACAGAGATGAAATGGAACGTTGTCATTATGTAATGTGAGGTTGGAAACGTAAAATGGCGCATCGGCAATGTGGCGTAATATAATGGATTGTATTGACTGAAGACGTTGTATGTTTGATTTCAATCGTCCAAATCGTCTCTTGAGGTCTGTGCGTTTCGTTTAAGCTGATTACGGAGGTTGGAGATTTTCCTTTTCGAAATTATTATTATTTTCAAGACAACACCTCAATAACTCCAAATGAATAATTCAAAATATTATACTGAAATAAATAAAATAAAAATTTACCCCAAGCATGTCAAGTTGACCATGTATATTTGTTTCAGACGTTGGGAAAAATGTAGCCAAAAGTAACATTTTACACAATTGAGTTATTATATAAATTCCTCCAGCCTGTATACACTTCCAAAATGCGCCATATTCGGATCTGAAAAAGAAATAGGGTTTAAAATAAAATTATTAAAATAAAGAAGAGTTAACATCCGACATCTTAACTAACAATGTGTTTTTTCTGCCATAAAAAAATAATGCCTTCAAAAATATAAAAAAAGCATTCGGTCAGTCAAAACTGTTATTATACAAAACAACACTCTAGGAAATCGCTGAAATTTGACAGATTATGCCTCATTGGTTTTTGACTTTTAATATAAAATTTCATGTCGATACATTCATTACATCAGCAGTTATTGAAATTTTTGAGTTGGGCCCCTTCTATTCCTTTTGCCGATTCTGCTGAAAATTAACAAGATTTGTCCTTATGCGATTTAGAATTCACATATGAAATTTTGTGACGATATATTCATTAAAACGGCAGTTATTATAGTATTTGAGTTAAACCTCTCCCCTAGTTCACCCTATCCCTTTGGTCGATTTAGCTGAAAAACGATAGGGGTCGTCGTTAAGAGGATTTTGGGTTCACATATAAAATTTCGTTTTTCGTTATCGTGTTCTCAGTCAGAATTCATTTTTTTCATATTTGGAATCTAGAAGTCGGAAAACATAAAATTCTTTAGAAAACTTCGCATTGAATTTTTGACCGATTACATAACTTTCCCTATACTTCGTATGGCTAAGGAATTGAAAAAATTGGTAAGTAACGCAAAATAAATTCAAGATTAAATTCCAATAATTCTTTTAGATATATTGGCTGGACTGTATTACCAGATTAAATAAAAAAAACTTAATGGCATCAGCCGGTTTTGAAACCTGAATCGTTGAGGCCAATAGGCAAGCACACTAACCCTGAGCTACTAGCGCCCTCCCCAAATTCTATTCACTCAATAAACTATCATTGTAAAATTCTCTCAGTAAATAGTACATATATACTTACAGTCCTGAATATTTATAAGTAAGATGATATGGAATATATACAAGGGCTAAACAATTCCCGAAATGATACAAAGTCATAATTCTGCTGATAAATTAAACATTTAAGAAGGTATTAGACTGTTATATGAAAAGGTTAATATTAGGCTTTTCGTAATTTGATGTGGATCAAAATGGCTGTAAACTATAGCATGTAAACTATAGCATGATAACTACTTAAGAATGTATTGTTTGTATCGATCGAAATAATTTATAACTTAAATAACGGATTCAAAAATAACGCAATCTCCAAAACATAGATACTGAAACCATCAAACATAATAGGCAAATTAATAAATTGAACTAAGCCAGAAAAATTTAAACAATACCAAATGATCTTTATTTTTTTCAGTTAAATAAATAACGTTATTATATGATAATGTTAGAATTACCGGTTTATTTTTAACTTGGGAACACAGCGACGGATATTCGAACTCGCCCAGTTTCAGC
The DNA here is from genome assembly GCA_963662175.1 of Aradus depressus. Classification (NCBI taxonomy): domain Eukaryota; kingdom Metazoa; phylum Arthropoda; class Insecta; order Hemiptera; family Aradidae; genus Aradus; species Aradus depressus. The sequence goes on along the minus strand of OY759226.1, from coordinate 22,773,281 downwards.
ACAATAGATGATGTAGTTCTACATGTTCCCACTAGATAGCTCTAGTTGCTTTAAAATACCTTGACCCAGAAACAGGTCTTTTTGCGTAACATCTCTTCACGCCCCTCTCAGCAATTAGAGTGTTAATTAGAGAAATATTCTTATGTACTTAATCGTTTTAACCTTATCAATTTTTTTAATGAAAAATTAACTTAGAATGGGACATGATACAATGATTTTTAATTATTAAAAAATAATAAATATAAAATTGTAGATTTTATTAGTAACATTCATAAAATTGCGTTTAAATAAAATAATAAAGTATATGAAATTTTGTATTTGTACAAAAAAACACTAGTTATTTAAACTTTTGTGAATAAAAATTATAATAACAAAAGTGGTCGGTGATTCACCGTTAATGTATTTCCCCAGACTGAATTCCATGTTCTTGCTCTCTCCCTGACACCAAACGACTGATTAGACTGAAAATCATTGGGTGTCTCACTCAAGAACTTGTAAATCCTCGTATAAAATTTGATGTGAAAATATCCACTAGTTAGATAGTACTTAGATATTGTGACTCATGCCCGGGCTTTAACTACAAGGTCATATCGCCAAATATTTTATTCATCCGAAGGACGGCGTGCTCAATTTTTTTTTTACCTCACAGATTGAGCTACCGGTGCTCTATAAAGGGACATCCACTATATTGGAAGTTAACACAAAGATAGCGTGTTTGCCTACTATACTCAATATTGCAGGTTCAAAATCGGCAGGGGCTCTTTGATATTTTATGTAAGAGATAACAAAAACCGTGAGCACGTCGTCCTTCGGAGGAGGAACGTTAAATGGCTGTCCTGAGCTTCAGATACTCTAGATACCTAAACTGTACCTGGGTAGATAAACATTGAATCTTTAGGCCAAGGGTGCCGTCCACCCTATCCATTAAATCTATGTATCTATTTATGGTTTAATGTTAAACCATCCAATGATCCTCTCCTGGCTAATCACACTGAAAATCAATAAGTGTCAAATCAACAAAATTTCATTCTAATACATCATAAGCAGGGGTGTAGCCAGGGGGGGGGGGGGGGGGGGGGCGCGCGCCCCACCTGGCCAGAGCAAAAAACCAAGGTAACAAAATAAACTAAAAAAATAGTTTTTATTAAAAATGGATTGCTTGCAAGTTACCAATAGGATCTTCAAATTTCCCGTGCGTCTGATTCCTAAATCAGCAATCAGCTGTTACATAAATGTACATGTACAAAACAAGTCATATTACATTTATTTAAATATATATGAATTCGATCATTTCATTTCCTTTCTCAAAATCGTCATTTATGTTATACTTTATACTCTTAAAGCTGATTTTACATGCGCAGTAAAAATGCAAAGCGCAGCAACAGCAAATGCACGCTATTGGGTGTGAGTCATTTAATTCTAAAAGCACAGAAACCACAGCGTGCATTTGCTGCTGCTGCGCTTTGCATTTTTGCTGCTCATGTTAAGTCAACTTAAGAATTACAGTCAGTGGTTACCTCAGGGGGAGCTTCTAGAGGCCCGAGAGAACATGAAAATGGCGCCCGGGCAATACTGAAATTGGCGCCCTCAAAGTTATTTTTTTTAGAGTAACATTTTTTCAAGTATTAAATTTTACATATAATGTAATTTTATTTGATTTTAATTTTAATCTTTAAATATTTTAGTTTAGGTTTAGGTTTTATGACTAACGCCCGGGCTTTAACTACGAGGTCATATCGCCTACTACCAGAGCCCTCTTTCGTCACTCTGGTGGACATGAGCCCGACTCTACTGTGGGAGTCTTAAATTTTGCCTACCCTAAATTTTTATTCACCTAGGGTAGGGGGTCTTTAACGAGTACCTGACATCGGGACCATCGCTTAACGTCCCATCCGAAGGACGGCGTGCTTAAGTTTATTTTACCTCCCAGATAAAATAAACTAAGGGCTAATTCCCCCCTCCCCTTTGGCCAATTTGACTGAAAAACATTAGGTATCATTCATTCTATCGGCAGTTATCGTTTTCACAGACAAAATGCATTCCCCCGATTCTGACCGATTACTGTGTATGTAAATTATTGATTTTTATCCAAAATTTGTTTTAGAGGGAGAGTGAAAACTTCTTACTGGGGAAGTTCAGTGCTAGTGATTCACTTACTTTTTTTTTCTATCCAGATTAATAAATTTTTCCTCAGAGTGAAAAGTGTTTTCTATTCAATGTAGATATGTATCTTTTCTTCACTAACCAAATCGTAGTAATTTATCAGAGATCTTTCTGCCCAATGTCGTGTAGACAAACCATGTTAAATAATTGTTTAGGATTTTAGTAAAGCAGCTTTTTCTTCTCCCAATTTATTGTAAAATTTTTATTTTAAAACATTGTTAGACATTTCGGGAAAGACCTCCCATCATCAATAACTAGAAACAATAAATTACAAGTATAACAGTAACGTGCAATAAAGGTATAACAATGCAAATTTTTAATTAATATTTTAATGCTAAACCAATCTTATAAAATTTGTTAGATGACTAACATGAACAAACACCCTTTTTATATAGGGTAACTTTAATAAAAAATTATGATAAGCACCCGGCATGGTTGGTGCCAAGTTCAAATCTAGTCACTAGTTTATATAGTTTGTTATTATTATTTATTTAATTTTTTTATTTTGGACATTTTTGTAATAATATTATTATAACTAATAATTAAAATCATCTTATGTTTATATATTTTATTAAAAATATCATTTAACTTTTTTTTATGTTATCCTAGTATCAGTTAAAATTGTGTCGTTTTATCGATTATATTATCGATCATCTAAATATTTTATTTATTTTATAAATTAATTAAATAGACAAACATATATGTTAATAAATTCATAAATAATACCGTAAATTACAAAACAGACACAGGGAAAATAGGTAATTATTAGGCTGATATCATAAATAACATAAAATAAAATAGTTAGATGATCGATAATATAATCGATAGAACGACACAATTTTAACTGATACTAGGATAAAATAAAAAAAGTTAAATGATATTTTTATTAAAATATATAAATATAGGATGATTTTAATTAATAGTTATAATAATATTATTACAAAAATGTCCAAAATAAAAAAATTAAATAAATAATAAAACAAACTATATAAACTAGTGACTAGATTTGAACTTGGCACCAACCATGACGGTTGCTTATCATGAATGAATGAATGATACTTAATGTTTTTCAGTCAAATTGGCCAAAGGGGAGGGGGGAATTAAAAGAGAGACTTTAACTCTAATAATTGATATTATCATCATTTTTATAGATTTTCTATTTATTGTATTATTGGAAACGTTTAAAATGTTGACATTGTTAAAATAGAAATTATGTCCTTTACCAATACTGTGGTTTGCGAGAGCAGTTTTATTTGAATTTTTTGGTTTTTTACAATCCGCTACATGTTGTTTAACTCTATGTTTTAATCTTTTACTCGTTTCACCTATGTATTTTTTATCACAAACTAAATTAATTTAAAATTTGCATTGTTATATCTTTATTGCACGTTACTGTTATACTTGTAATTTATTGTTTGTAGTTATTGATGATGGGAGGTCTTTCCAGAAACGTCTAACAATGTTTTAAATAAAAAAAAAAAATTTACAATAAATTGGGAGAAGGAAATGCTTTACTGAAATCCTAATTTCAAATAATGCTCCATACACACCATTGAATAAAATAAAAGTTTACTAAATTATTCTTGGCTATCTTCATTTTTTTTATTAGAAAAGATGTGTTAAGTTACGTCAGAGCCGAATTGTCGAGGATGGAATCGGATCAATAAAGATAACAACAGTGCAGCCTACGTCAGGCTTTCAATGGAACCGGTCAATTCTTACCATTAAAGCTTAATGCATTAGTTTATCGTTGATTATTACTGTATTCGTGTAATTATTGCAATTATTATTATTATTTAAACTATATATTTACGTTGAAAAAAAATCAGTAAATCATTAGCATAAATTGATAACGTTTTCTGGTCTCCCACTAAACTTCATCTTCAGTTTTAAGCTAAAACTCAATATTTGGCTGGCTTCTCAATACTCATACTAAATATTTATTTGGTTTTGAATTTAAATATAAAATTTCGATATTTAAATTTTAGATTCATTACAAAGGTAGTTCTTAAAAGTGTTTTTAAATCGAGACGCCTCCTCAAATTTCGCGAAAAATTGATAAGATATCGTCCACCCCCTTCTCTTTGGAAGATTTAACTGAAAATCAATAACTGTCATCCGATATCCCCCGAAATACAGTAGTTCAGAAATGGGACAACTTTTAAAAAAACTCATTTTTGAATTACCAATTTCTTGTACAAGTTTTCACCCTCTTTCATATTCTGAACTCGAATAACTAAAAATACAAAATTGAAGGCTTAAAATGTACATAATCTGTTGTAGAATTTTCATTTTTTCCCAAATGTTTAGGTTTCAGAAACATAATAAGAAATGTCTTAGTACTGATCTATGAACCTGTGAACTCTCATAAATGTAGTTGCATTCCAATAATATGAAACGAAAACAAGAAGCTCAGAAGCTACTTTTTAAGAAGCGAACAAATGCGTTTCCTCAAAAAACAATAATTCTGAGATATCCCACTTCTGAACTACTTTATACATAGGTTAGGTTAGGTTTTGTGACTATGGTTTCAATGCCCGGGCTTGAACTATGAGGTAATATCGCCTACTACCAGAGCGCTCTATCGTCAATCTGGTGGACATGAGCCCGACTCTACTGTGGGAGTCCTAAATTTTGCCTACCCGAAATTTTTATTCACCTAGGGTAGGAGGGGTCTTAGCGAGTATCTGATATCGTGCAGGCTCGGGACCATCGCTTAACGTCCCATCCGAAGGACGGCGTGCTTACGTTTATTTTACCTTCCAGATAAAATAAACTAAGGGCCTCGAACCCACGATCTTGAGCTCAGAAGGCAAGCACGCATACCACTGAGCTACTGGCGCCCTCTACTTTATATATACAGGTATATAATATATATACTATATATATATAATTTTGTCGATACATTGGTTATATCGGGAGTTATCGTATTCACTGAAAAACAAAATATTTTTTTTTTTTACAATTTGGAAATCAGATCGAAAAACATGAAATTCCGTTGAAAACGTAACTTCGAATTTGTCACTGATTATATAAATGCCCCTCCCATACTTCGTTTAACTAAGGAAGTAAAACATATTTCGAAAAATTGGCATTTATTCCCGTTGCGAGTTGTGTTTGTTTTCCCAGAAGTTACGTACATAACTGATTTGTATCGTAATAGGAAATAGATAGAGCGTGCTAGCCTACTGTGCTCAAGATGGTGGGTTCGAAACCCGACCGACGTCCTTGGGTTTTTTATCCGCCGTTCTCCAGATGGGACGTTAAAAGATGTGGAATCGGGCTCATGATCTCGTAGTTTAATGCCCGGGCATGAATCACAATAACTATGATAGGCAATATAAAATTTGGAGAACCTAGTCGATTTCAGTCACCTTTTTGGGAAGGGAAGGACCGCCGATAAACGTATATATAATTTAAGATAATGAAGTTTGAAAACAGAAAAAAAAAATTAGAACGGAGTGAAATCAAAAAAATTTACCATTATGCTCTTTAATTTAAGTAAAAACAATGGTAAGTTAATCTGAAGAAACCACAATTAGGTTACTGTTAGCTGTAGCAGCCGGTGATAAGTTAAAACCATTAAAAAAAAAGGTTGTTAATCGTCATTGCACTTCCCAGCGAAAATTAATCAATTAAGTTTTCGCACTCAAAACCCAGACAGGTCTTAAAAAAATTAATCAATAATTGACTTACATAGATAGCTTCTGAATCTACGTACTAAATTTTGTGTCAAAACATTCGTCATAACGGCAGCTATTGAGCCCTATTTTCCATTCAGAAATATCAGCAGTAAATTAATGTGTTATCGATAAGGGTTTCTGGACACAGATATTTCGTGTTGATACAACATTCTATCGAAAACTTCATTCAGACGGAACTTCTTTGGAAATGGGGGTCGGAAAATATGAAATTTCGTTGGAAAAATATTTCTTACCGATTACATAACTTCCCGTATAACAGAATGTAAACATTCTGATTGATGGAGCGAGGAAGCTTCATTGATTTGGTGTTGCAAGAGTTCCTATCGTTAATGAGGCCTCGGTTGAGTTGTTAGTGTCCAAGGCTAAGAATATGTAAGTACTCTATAGAGTGGTTAGTGTAGTATCCTAGAGGAACTTTAGTTGATAGTTGCTTACCTGAGGAACTATGAAGGCTAACGGGAACAGAGGTCTTAGTACAATATATTTTTGTATTTAAATAATAATAAAAACGATCAGATGAGAGATGTTACACTAACAGTACTTCTTCAAATCCATGAGAAAAATAATATTGAATCTAAATAGTTAACTATTATTGGTTATAACTTCTGATTAAAACTGTACTATACCGGAACATATCAAAACTATATACATAAACTGGAAATCGAATAGATTTGCTGATCCCTTAGGCCTAATAGAGAAATGACGGTTCTATCTAGCCCTGAAGTATTAAGTAGTATTTTTTTTTTAAATTATAGATATTTTCTTTCTCAACAAAGCTGGAAACAATTTGTAATAAAAAAAAAAAATTATTTGTAAAATGGAAGGGATGATGGAAATATTGATAGGACAGAAATATGAAGTTCAAATAAAAAAAAAAATGTTTTTTTTTTCATAATACAAAAAAAGATTATTTCAGTAGATTCATTATGAAATATGTAATCAATAATTTTTATATAGCAGCCTTTTCTTCTTCCTTTTATCCAGTCATAGGGTCATATTAGGTCTGCCGTGACAAGAAATATTTTACACTTCAGATCTCTTTTATAATATTTCATTATAAGTAAATTCCTGAAATTAATTAAAAAAATATAACATAAAACGTATTTAACACAAATAATTCATCTCACATTGTGTTCATACGTTATGCAGTCATTAATTCTACGACTAAAATGTACACAAGATGCAGAAAATGGCTTAAAAAAAAAAAATTTTGAGTTGAAGAGGTGAGTTCCATTCTATATTCACTTGGTGACCTCCAGGTTAAAAACAAACAAATTGAATGTAAAAAAAGAAAATACAAATTTGACAATTTACCGCTTTTGGATTATGACATCGGCAGTCCCAAGTTCAAAAATGACTTGTTAAGTTTGCTAGGTTATATTTAAACAATCCTCGGGTCACGTGAGATTACCTGAAACTGAGACCACCTCCAAGTCCCTCAGTGTGGAATCCTACCTTAACATGTCATTTACAAATATTTGAGCTTTCAACTAAATGATAAAATGAAAATAGTTGAAAACTAAATATTTATATAAAAAGTTAGGGACCCCCCCCCCCCGACTTCTCTAAGATGTCACAGTCTTAGGTAATCTCAGAAGTGTATAAATGGCATAAGATGAGTCATTTCCAATAATCATAGTCTCTACAGCTCAAAATTATCGGGAAGTTGTATGTAAAAGATAACCTACATTTCATTTATGAAGGTGACACAAAAAAAAATGTATTCAATACTGAATTTACCGATGATACTATTAAAATGTCACAACTGTCGGTTTAACCGGTGAGCTCATCTAGTGAATAATAGAACTTGCCATGCGCGATGAGTTCCAGTTTTCAACGTTAAATTCCCCAAGAGTGTAATGAGAAAATTTAAAATTGAACAATATTATGTAATCTTTTTTTTCCTTTTGTTACTGTATATTTATAATCATGTTAAAACACATTTATTTTATTTTGTCTAAATCTGCACTTCACTTGTTATTAATAAACTTCCGACTCTTACCTTTATTGATTGAAACTGGAGAGCTTTATCGGTGAATCTAGGAACTTACCGTACTCAGTAAACTCACTTTAGACGTTTTAGAGTAAAGGAGAAATGGACGGAACCAAAAAATAATAAAAATAAAATTAAATGTACAAGGGAACTAAGTTTCAGAAAAAGAAATAAAATATGTTTTACATTTAACCCTTCGCCATATTGTATTTATTATTTTATTTATTCATTTATTTTTTTTACATATATTTATAAAAAATGCAATTTAACAAAGCGGTCAAAGGAGAAAGGTCAAATGTTTTTATTTTTCTGTTCTTCATATATTTTATTTAGGAAATAGATAGAACCAGAGTAAGAATTACAACCGTATATTCAAACTTAAACTAATCAGTTTAGTAAAAAATAATAATAAAATAAATAATACAAGAAATCTACCTAAAAACATTCTTGTATTTGATTGTATTTATTATTCATAGAGAACAAAATTGTAAAAAAAAACAACTATTTATCTTTTAGGTAAATATAAAGTATAAAAAGGGGAGAAAAAAAAATAATAAAAAAATTGCTGTTGGAATGAGATAAACTATTATTTAACAGGATTTCAAACACTCCATTTAAATACAATATATTTTACAACAGGTATGAACACACATTATCATACTAGAAGTTAGTAAAAATTACTCAATTTTTTATTATTGTAGTCACATGTCAAAAAAAAAAAAAAAAAAAAAAAAAAAATACAATACAGAGAATAAAAATTAAATAAAAAAATCCAAAAAAAATTAAGTAGAACTCACTGAGTTACTCTAAATTCAAATAAATTTACAGAGTACCTCCACCAAAATGTGGATTCTTTTTTTTTATTTATATTTATTTTTTTATCTCAAATAAAAAAATTAACTACAATTTTTAAATTATATTTCATTAAATTACCGTACTAGAAGAGAAAAAAAAAATTCATTTAAATATTTGTACAGTTCGTTCAAATAATACATGGTCACATCAATTCCATTTCACATAATATTTTTGGGAGCGTTATCATGTCTTAAAAACTATATAATTTTTATTTCTTTAAAAATTTTTTTTTTACAAAGTTACACGAGTAGAAAAGAGAAATGTAAAAATTATATTGAAGAAAAAAAAAAATACATAAAGCTAAGGATTGGAAGTATTTAAAAAATAATAATAATAATAAAAAAAATAAATAATAAAAAAAATTAGCCAAGTTTTATACATTTTTTTTTTTTTTTTTTTTTTTCGCAATTAAATAATAAACTTCTCTTTTCTGGTAGAGCGACGTCAATATCTCTACATATAGAATTATATATATATGATATATATAATTCGTACAGTAATTATTAAATAAACGAAATTAAATATATAAAAAAAAAATAAACAATTAAAAATAAAAACCCTGGGTGGGTATGGGGAGAGGTGGTGGATGAAAGAACTGTGACCTGAGGGTAAAAGGGCCAAGCGGCAAGCGGCAAAATAATGTCCTTTTTGTCGCCGTCTGGTCCCCTACCGCGCTTTCATCCACAGCACCGCTCGCTCCGCTCTGCACGCTCTCTGTACCAGGTACACACACACATTAACGCAACACTATTATGCGTCAGATTCTTCATCTGCTACCACATCCTCTTCTTCTTCTTCTGTTATACAAAAGAAAAAAAAAAAAAAAAAAAAATTATAACATTAGAAATGAAAATTGGCTGGTAAAAATTTCATGTCTGTCCTACAACTACTAACGTACAAAAGATAGAGGTCGCCAGTAGCTTAGAGGTAGCGTGCTAGCCTATTGAGCTCAAGATCGCGGGTTCGAAACCCAGCCGAGGCCCTTACAATTCATCTGAAAGAGTTAAGCGATGCTCCCGAGAAAAGAGACCGCTCTGGAAGTAGGCGATACGACCTTGTATTTAATGCCAGAGAATGAGTTGTCATATAAAGTGAAATCATAACAAGTTAGTATACATTTTCCCCAGCTAATCAAAGTATAGGGGAAGTTTTGTAATCCGCCGCAAATTGCGGAATTTCATGTTTTCCGACCTTCAGAAGCCAAAATTGAAAAAAAAAAAGTAATCTGTCTGCAAACTCGGTTTCACCAAAGGAAAGGGGGAATATCAACTCAAAAATCCTATTTACTGTCGAGGACGCCGGTAGCTCAGTGGTATGCGTGCTTGCCTTCTGAGCTCTGAGAGAACGTGGGTTCGAAACCCAATCGAGGCCCTTAGTTTATTTTATCTGGGAGGTAAAATAAACTTAAGCATGCCGTCCTTCGGATGGGACGTTAAGCTATGGTCTCGAGCCTGTACTATGTCAGATATTCGTTAAAGACCCCTGCCCTAGGTGAATAAAAATTTAGGACTCCCACAGAAGAGTCGGGCTCATGTCCACCAGAGTGACTGAGCGCTCTGGTAGTAGGCGATATGACCTCGTAGTTAAAACCCGACATGAGTCATAAAACCTAACCTATTTACTGTCGAAGTGTTGAGTGTACGTAACCAACATGAAATTTCATATTTTTAAGTCAAGACCCCGTTAGGACAAATATTGTCACATTTCAGCGAAATAGCCGAAAGAAAGGGGTTGGGACTCAATGCAAAAAACCCTAGTAACTGCCAATGTAATGAAATTTTCGACATAAAATAGTACGAGGATTTAGGAGCCTCCAAAGGTCGACTGGTTTTGGAGAGGGAGGACAAAGTTAATTGATTAATTTAATTTGTTCGTTGTTCGAAGTCTCATGTAGTAAATATATCAAACAAATCGATTTGTTTTAGAAGTAGAGGGAATACTTACATCGGGAAGTACAAGACCCTTTTATTACTACAGTAGAACCTCGATAAGTCGAAAACCTACAAAACTAGAAAAAAAGTTTTGTTTCTTTCCCTTCAAGCCCCAAAACCTCCATTACTCGAAATATCAACCCTCTATTATTCGAAATAATCAGTGAGTCCCTACAAGCCATTTTGGTACATATTTTCCCTCTATAACTCGAAAAAATAAATTGGACCTCTGTATCTCGAACATAGCAATGTTTTATTTTACAACTCGATTATTTGAAAATTATTACCTCTATAGCTCGAAAAAAAATAAGTTACCGACTTTAAGAATTTGCCGACAATGTAAACCATTGTTTCTTAGAAAACAATTTAGGAGTATACAATAAATAGGATTACCAATTATCTAAAGCAAAAAAAATTACTGACTTTTTAATACCTACATATACTACGTATTTTTTATTTTAAGGATGTTTTGAAATAATGTTGATTTATAATAAATATAAATATGTTTGTTACCTCTGTAACTTGAATTTTTATTTATTTCACCTCTCTAACTCAAAATTAGTTAGGATGAATCTTAACCTCTACAAGTCGAATCAAAATCTGTCGAAAAGTCTATAACTCGAATTTTTTGGCGTCTCCCTTGATGTTCGATTCGTACGAAGACTGACCATGTTTGTGACTAATGAATCCTACTGACAGAGCGCTCTCTCCTCGCTCCGGTGGATATGAGCCCGACTTAACTATGGACGTCCTAAATATAATTTTTATCTGGGAGGTGAAAAAAATCGTCAAATGGGATACGAAAAACTTTATGGTCCGGTACTCGTAAAAGACCCTTTCCCCTAGCCTGCGTTGGCAAAATTTAGGACGCCCACAGTTGAATAGGGCTCATCTTCATTAGAGCGAGGAGAGAGCGCTCTGGTAGTAGGCGATATGACCTCTTAGGTTGAAGTTTGGACCATGGTCTTGGCTAATTAATATACTTCCCCATATCAAGTATTTGCTTTCCCACTAAAACCAATCTATTTTTTTGATGTAGATTTCCTACATGCGACTCCATACAACCCCCCTCCCCTCCCCTATAGCCGATTTCCTACATGCGACTCCATACAACCCCCCTTCCCCCTCTATAGCCGATTTCCTACATGCGACTCCATACAACCCCCCTCCCCTATAGCCGATTTCCTACATGTGACTCCATACAACCCCCCTCCCCTATAGCCGATTTGGCTTCAATCTAATAGGTTTCCATCCTCGTATTTAGAGGGGTCGGAAAACATGAAACTCAGAAGAAAAATAGAAATTACTGACCGATTTCATAACTTACCCTGTACTATAACTGGGGAAATTTATTTACAAATATAGAGGGGCCCCAGTTTAAAGCGACAAACAACTTTTCACTATTTCATACCCAAATTCTAAACGTTTTTTCTTCTAAATACTATGTTCTTATCATTTCATTTTCTGCAACTAGGATTTTTTTTTAAAAGAGATATAATATTGATCGGATAAACATTTCTGAAGATATTCAAAATGGCCCAAATATCAATAAGCTCCGCTGTCTCCTTTTACACCCGCGCCGCGACCCAGAGCTAGACTGAAGTTCTTGGTTGGTTCTGTCAAGTACTTTACCAAGTTCATTCAAAAGAGATAATCTATATAAATCATAAGTTCTGCCCCCCAGCCCTTTCATCGATCGATGACCTCCATTTAGGAACTTGATCTAGATGTTGACCCCATAAACGTATACATAAAGTTTATTCTAAATCTGGCAAGAGGATTAAATACTGCATATGAAGAGCACGGGCAAAGAACCAGGTTTGTCATCAGATGTTAAAATTGAGAAAACTGAAATTTAATGTTTGAAAGTCCGTATCTATCAACACCCCGCACGTCATATTTTCATAGTGACAAACCGTCTTTTTGAAGCCCGTAACGATGGTTCAATATACTATATTGTAGTGGCGATATCTCACATTCGAGAAAAAAGTGACAAACCTGGTTCTTTCGCCGTGCTCTTCATATACAGTATTTGTTAAGCCGTGGCTGAAGATGGTAACAATACCGTAAGTACTCCCCTATAGTTTATATATCTTGTGAAATACAATATTTTTGGGTTCGTAACCCGACCGAGGCCCTTAGTTTATTTTATCTGGGAGGTAAAATAAACTTAAGCACGCCGTCCTTCGGATGGGACGTTAAGCGATGGTCCCGAGACTGTACGATGTCAGGTACTCGTTAAAGACCCCTGCTCATGTCCACCAGTGTGACGAAAGAGCGCTCTGGTAGTAGGCGATATGACCTCGTAGTTAAAGCCCGGGCATGAGTCATAAAACCTAACCTAACCTACAATATGTTTTAAAAAACATTAGTTTTTCTTTATATTTTTACATCTACAATTATTAGGATAGTCGATATAGGTGTCCACAATTTATTACGAAGTTTTTACATATAAAATTCCCCCCTAATCGCCCTCTTTCGATTTGACTGAAAATTAAAAATCGATACATTAATTCTATCGAGAGTTATCGTGTCCACAGACACACCCAAACATTTTTTTTTTTCTTTCATCATTGAGATCAGGGGACGGGAAACATGAACTTTCGTTAATCACTCAACATAGAATTTGAAGCCGGTTATATAACTTCCCCGAAGGCGCCAGTAGGTCAGTGGTATGCGTGCTAGCTTACTAAGCTCCAAGGTTGCGGGTTAAGAACCAGGCCGAGACTCTTACGTTTATTTTATCTGGGGAGGTAAAATAAACCTAAGCAAGCTGTCCTCACGGATTTAGGAACAAATTTAGGACTTCCATAGTAGTCGGGCTCATGTCCACCAGAGTTACGCAAGAGCGCTCTGGTAGTAGACGATATGACCTTTTGGTTAGAGCCCGGGCCTGAGTCATAATAACTAACATTTACTTATGCTTGTGAATATTTTAAAAAACTTTTTTCTCGTGTTATTCAGTGCTTCTAGGTCCGAAAACTGAAAATCCCATAACCATCAGCAAAATATCCCATTTTAACCCACCAATTATCTTAAAATTCCTGATTTTCTCAGAGGTTTTCCCAGTTATTGGGACTGGGTTCAGGATGTGGTACTGAACACCTCTTTCCTTAATGAAGTGATTTATAAGATCCGGTTGGAGAAGGAGTGATTATGCAGTTCACATTTGAGCGATGTGCGGTCCATATTTTGAAAGCAGAAAGTAGCACACGACGAATGCAACGTGTTGGTTTCCTTGCAGTAAAGTGCAGGTAGAATTTGTCAGGATTCCTTAATTCCCCACCTCTTTTCTATCCACAGTCTTCGGTTAACAAACCTCGTGAAATCACGTGCTCGCCATTTTACTGGATGTAAATCCACGCAATATATGAAGAAAGTCCGCGCAATCAGAAGTTGTGTAAAATCAGCGGTTTTTTACAGTAAGTATTCAAAATCTTTACTTCCCCAGAGCTGTAGGCTGGCCAGTGAAGTATAGGGGATGTTATGTAATCTGCTGGTAAGGAATTTTATGTTTTGCGACCTTCTGTCGAATTCTAACTTTCAGCCAAAAGGGTTAAAGGAAAGAGGGGATTAATGTAACCATTAAAAAGGTTCAAAACAAGAAACACTCATTTTCGAGCTCCCCAGACATTCTTTTATTACTAATTCTTATTCCCATCCTCTCGTCGACAGTATTTCCTAGGCTCCTTCCTCTGTCAAACCATATCTTCCCAAAAGCCCTACATCTTCCAAATGCTCCAATTTAAATCCCATATCCACCAGAAAGTCACCAGATCCCGTCCCTCTGATCTTTACCTCCCTTCCCACAGGACAACAACCTACCACAACTCCTTCCTTATCCAGGCTAACTCCCTCTCCAGATTCCGTCCCTCTGATCTTTATCTCCCTTCCCACAGGACAACAACCTACCACAACTCCTTCCTTATCCAGGCTAACTCCCTCTCCAGATCCCATCCCTCTGATCTTTACCTCCCTACCACAACTCCTTCCTTATCCAGGCTAACTCCCTCTGGAACTCTCTCTCTCACCAGATCCCGTCCCTCTGATCTTTATCTCCCTTCCCACAGGACAACTCCTTCCTTATCCAGGATAACTCCCTCTGGAACTCTCTCCCTCTCCAGATTCGCCATGCTCCTACTCTGCTTTTATTTAAGCCCCTACCCTACTTTTCCATTATCTCCTAACCCAACAGATCTCTGATCCCTAAGGCTGGCTCCTATGAGATAGTTCTCGTCTTCCTATAAGTCTCTCTCTCCACTGGACAGATTGTTACTCTTCTGTTTCAGGAGTCTAGTCTTTTACAATTCATTCATATACAAGTCATTATTGTTACCATGTTTCACATTATTATTCTTACTTGTTTTTCTATAATTTTTATTTTTATTTATCATTTTTTAATAAACTAGTAAACATTGCCTGTTTTTAAAATTTAATATTTATTCCTAGAGACCTCTTTTATTTTATTTCTATTCTTCTCAACTGGTTGATACTTGTATACTCTTGTTTATTCTTTATGTTATTATTGTTAGGGGACGTATGTCCCAGAATAAAGATTATTGTTCATTTCATTCATTTAACTGCCCCGTTTTAATGAATGTATCGACAAAAAATGTGTTATGAGGATTCAGAAGTCACTAAGTCAAATATTGAGTTTTTGAGGAAGAGCAAGTAATTGATTAATTCGTACTGGGGAAGTACATAGAGGGAGATTTTTGAGACTGTTTTTCCACTCAACATTCACTAATTAACAGAAGCAACCTACTTAGAACTATGACGCTAATTGAACGGCATATCTCAGGCTTCTAATGGACGTAGACAAACGTTCAATAGCTCAAATGAAAAAAAAAACACATGTTTTTCGACCTGTGAAAAATTTGATTGAGCGTTCATTGCGAAATTTAGATTTTTTTCAAGAATTACCTCCACCAAATTACCTTAAGAACGGACAAAATTCGAAAGACACCACCAGGTGAAGCTCCTTATAGAAATTGGTCTAAAGCAGAGGGAAGGAGAACTAGTGCCCGCGAAAGCTCTAACCAGCAGTAAATCATTCATAAAATATGTTCTACTAAATCTCAATCATAGAGCTCTTTTATCAGGCTCATTCTAGTAAAAAAAAAAATACACACATATACAGTAGAACCTCGATTATCCGTGGTGTGTAAGCAGTAAGTATAGGTGATATTTAACATTTTTGCAGAGAGATTGTGAAACACTTAATAAATTTTAAAGAAAACACGAATGTTTTTTATATTGTCTATTTCACAAGATATATAAAATATATGGGAGTACTTTCGGTATTGCTACCATCTTCAACCACGACTTAACAAATACTAAATGGAAGTTCAACTATTTTTAATTAACGGTACAGGAGGGATAGGAAAACCCCATGGGGGGCTGAGTAAGGGTACCTACCTACCGGTTAGGTTGTAAAAATAGTTGAATTTCCATTTAGTATTTGTTAAGTCTGAAGATGGTAGCAATACCGAAAGCACTCCCATATATTTTATATATCTTGTGAAAGAAATAGACAATATTTAAAAAACATTCGTGTTTTCTTTATAATTTAGTAAGTATAGGTTCCTAGAAACTTAAACAAAATGCAGCTGCACCTTCAATGAAATGTTCTAAGAATGATTTGATATGAATTCTTTAAACTTAGAACTTAAGTAAGGAAAATCAATTCAAACCGCAAAAAAAAAAAGGATTACTTCATATTTCAAGCCCTGATAATTTTATAACATGACAATGTACACACAAATGTAATTCCGAGTTAATCGACCACTCTTATAGTCTATCCAGGATGGACTGAAGATCATTTTGGGAATCACGAGGGTTTTGGAATCTATATAGGATTCTCAAGTCTACAAAAAGGTATAAGTTATATTATCTGAAGAAATGCCTGCGTCGCAAAATAAAAAGAGAGCTGGGCCTCTGTGTGGACTAACATGGACCTAGGAAAGGCAGAATAGGCAGGAGGCATGTCTGATGCGGCTCCGTGTAGGCCACATTCGTCTAACCCATGGCCACCTCATCAACAGGGCGACGGCAAGTGTGAGGCCTGGCCTCTCACAGTAAGCCACATCCTGGAGGAGTGCCCTGGATACGAGGAAATACTAAAGTCCATGGGTTTACGAACAAGAAACCTACATGAGATGCTCGGAGACAACTCGTCTATAGGAGCCGTCCTATCCTCAATGAAGACAAGTCACCTAATCGAATTAATCTAATCACTCGTCGACAAATAAAACTATTCTATTATGTAATTCGTTAAATAAAAAGTGTCTCGATTAACCGTGTGACCTCTCCCCTCCATTACCCCGGATGATCGAGATTCTACTGTATATATTTTGGACTCTACCAGCAGATATATAATATATTTACCTTCGCCGTCTTCCCCCAGTTCATCCTCCCCACTCAGCTGATCCTCCCCCTCTTCATCACCTTCCTCCTCCTCCTCTTCCTCTTCTTCCAGGATCTCCTCCTCCACTACTTCTCCATCGCCGTTCTCCTCTTCTTTTTTCGCTTTTTTCACTTCATCGCCTTTATCCTATTACAACAAAAAAGAAAAACAAATATAAATATATATGTTATTTATTATAGTTGCATAACAAATTAATGATAATCGATTCATACAAAGAAATCACCGGCAATCTACTTCCCCACCACGAATCAATCAAATAAGTTCTCGCTTTCTCTCCACAACTTATATGTATCAGTGAACGCGGGAATTCCTGATGTAATGAAAGTATAAAAATGAAATCTTATTTTTAAATTAAGTACCTCATAAGGACAAAAGCTGTTGATACTCAGCCAAATCGAAAGGGATTTTAGAGAAAGGCCCTTAGTTTATTTAATCTGGGAGGTAAAGTAAACTTAAGCATGCCGTCCTTCGGATGGGACGTTAAGCGATGGTCCCGAGACTGTACGATGTCAGGTACTCGTTAAAGACCCCTACCCTAGATGAATAAAAATTTAGGGTAGGCAAAATTTAGGACTCCGACAGTACTCATGTCCACCAGTGACGAAAGAGCGCTCTGGTAGTAGGCGATATGACCTCTTAGTTAAAGCCGGGGCATGAGTCATAAAACCTAACCTACTTCGTATATCTGCTGGGAAAGTGATGAATTTAAATAATATTTTTATCATAGGGGGGGGGGGGGGGGGAGGGGGGGGATCGAGAGGAGAGGAAGTGACGCAAACCGAAAAAATATGGTCTTTAAAAATAAAAATGGACTGAAAATACTTGGTTAACAATAAAGGATTTTAGCTAAATGGAGAAGATGAGTCAGAAAGTGAGCCACATTCCTTATTTATTATCTATCGCGTCTTATTTACTTGTTTGATGACATTTTTTCTAATTATTATTATTAAGTTTCAAGTTAAATCAGCTGATAGGGCTCTATTTCGTGATAAAGATTCTTAGAAATGCCAGTATATTCTCTTCAATGATGTGGCCATAACAGGACTTTTTTTTTTTTTTTTTTTTTTTTTTTTTTATACCAATCACTTTAGTACAGATCACCTATTTCTCTCTCTCCCCCCCCCCCCCCCCCCCCCCCTAAAATTCAGCCCCTTGACTGCAAGTGACATTCTTATACCCAGTATTAGCTGTATGAAATGTATTTCAGAAAATGGAGACGGAAGGAGAGTAGTCTATACAAAAGAATTAGTTGTAAGAAAGTCCTGTTATGGCCGCAATATATAAATATTATTTGTTATATTTTTTAATAAAATAAACAGCTGTTTGTCCAAAGATAATTTACAATTCGTTGCTACGTAGTTTAAACATTACTTTGAATAAATTCTTATGGAAATTTAATTTACGGTTATTATTATTATTATGAGTCATGAACTCTAACTACAAGGTCGTATCGCCTACTACCAGAGCACTCTTTCGACACTTATGTATATGAGTTGTAGCTCCCTGTGTAACTTGGAGTTTCGAACGAACCAGGGGGCGTCTACCGCCATCCTCTCCACCCTATAATCCCTAAGCTTTAGGACTCCCACAGTAGTCAGGCTCTCTTGTCAACCAGAGCACTTTGGTAGTAGGCGATTCGAAGCCTGATTCCAAAACTGGTCCAACGGACGGGAACAATGAGGATAGTGGAACTGGGTCAGATCTCCCAAGATGATGATACTCTCTGATGAGGAACAACGCACGGTAAAGGCGGATGAAGGTAAGGGGCTTTAGTGACCTCATTGTTTTTTTTTTGTTTGGGGTAATAAGTTCCCAGAACGTTATATAGCGAGTTGTAAAAAGAGATTGTAGAGAGCAGCATGCTCACGGTTGTCATTAGAGCACAGCCTCCTTCGAGAGTTTCTCGTTTGATAACAGTATCAAAAGTAGTTTGTGAATCACTAGTAATGTACTTCTGCGCGAATTACGTTTCCGCTCTCCCTCTTAGTCAAAGCCGATTGACACTTTGAGCTAAAACTTAATATTTCATTTACATAGTGCTTGCGAATCCTCATACTAAATTTTATATTTGAGTCAAACTCCCCTGTTTCCTTTCGACCGATTTCGCGGAAAATTAATAGGTTATTGGCAGTTATTGAGATTTTAAAATTGAACCCCCCTCATACCCTTATGGCGGATCCCGCTGAACATTTATCCTTATAGGGCTTTGAATTCACAAATATAATTTCGTACACTCCTTACAACGGCAGTTAGTAGATTTTGTGTTAAGCCTCCGCCTAATCCCCACTCCTCTTTGGCTGAAAATCATTAGATGTCATCCTTAGAAGGTTCTGGATACATATATAAAATTTTATGTAAGAGTATTCATTCTGTGCACTTTAATATGGTCTAATTTCATAAAAATATGTACATAATTTTTTTTGTGGAATTAGACAATGTTAAAGTTAAACAAGATCTTTGTTTTCACTATATCAACACACATCTCAGGAATACAAGAGGGCGCCGGTAGCTCAGTGGTATGCGTGCTTGCCTTCTGAGCTCAAGTTCGTGGGATAGAAACCCGGCTGAGGTCTTTAGTTTATTTTATCTAGGAGGTAAAATAAACTTCGGATGGGACGTTAAGCGATGGTCCCGAGCCTGTACGATGTCAGGTATTCGTTAAAGACACCTGTCCTAGTTGAATAAAAATTTAGGACTCCCACAGTAGAGTCGGGCTCATGTCCACTAGCGTGACGTAAGAGTGCTCTGGTAGTAGGCGATATGACGTCGTAGTTAAAGCCCGGGCATGAGTCATAATAACTATCTCAGGAATCTATTCGAACATATTTATTTTATTTTTTTACTAGTATTGTTATGACTAATAATCACATGTTTGTCAGACTATATGAGTTAATATCTATTTATGTATCTAATTTATACCACAATGTATACAATCTTATGGCGTATCCTATTATCATTTTATGGTTTAACAGAGACAAATATTATTATTTATTTCATGGAATAATTCCAGGAATGATCTGTAAAAATTCGTATGGCAGCGATATATTGTGCTTTAACTACGAGGTCATATTGCCTACTACCAGAGCGCTTTTTCGCCTTCTTGCAATATAGACTCTTGCCAACCCCCCCCCCCTCTGATGCCATTCAATGACTATTTTTCCTTACCTACCTTAACATGAAGTTCTTGACCTCGTGGTCAAACTGGATTACAGAAGTTACGAAACAGACTGACAGGGGTGGGGAGAGACGACCATGAAGTGTCCTCTCATATTTTTGCATTATACCATAAAATTTGTAAACCCCCTACCCCCAAACACAAAATTTGAATGATCTTTATGACAAATATTCAACGCAAATGGCTTTCCATGTTTCCAAAAATCAATTTTGAATATGAAAATTTCAGCGATATTTGAGTGTTTGTAAAAATAATGTATCGAAATTTGAATTGTGCTATCTCCATTGCCAAAAAAAGAAAAAAAAAAAGGCGAATCACCGGCAAAATACTTCCCCAGAACGAAGTATTCAATCAATTTTTCGCTCCCTCGCTAAAACTAGTCGACCGTGTGCGCTAATATTCAACATTTGACGTACATAGTGGCGGCTCAATACTTATATTAAATTTTGTATCGATAAATTCATTACATCGGCAGTTATTAACGTTTTTGAGATAAGCCTCCCCTCTAATCCCCCTCCGCTTTGGCCGATTTCATTGAAAATTGATGGGTGTTGTTGTTCTTATAAAGTTCAGTGTTGTCTCACCCTACTCTTTGATTGGTTTAGCTGAAAATTAATAGGTGACGATACATTCATTCTATCGGGAGTTGTCTTGTTCACGGACTGACATAATATATAGCGGGAAGCAAAGAGAAATAGGAACGGACAAAGGTATTCCCAAACATGAAAATTCATTATGGACGCAATTCCCGCCAAAATCCTTATTTTTCCCGTACAAGTTACCATGTGCATCAGAATGCCTTAACCACAAACCGGCCGAGGCCCTTAGGTTTTTTTTTTCTCTTTCTGGAAGGTGAAATCTTGAGCACGCCGTCCTTCGGATGAAATATTTAAGCTATGATCTCGAGCCTGTACCTCAGGTACTCGTTAAAGACTCTCTACACTTGGTGAATAAAACCTTGGGAGGTAAAATTTAGAAACGTGTACTGTTTTACTGAAAGGGCTGACAAGAGTCAAAATTGTACTTCTTCGGATATGAAAAGTATGAATTGTATATCATATTATGATGGCAGGTAAATTTAGGAACAGAACCCTCTAACGACGACACCTATTGATTATCAACGAAATCGAGCAAATGGAAGGGGGGGGGGGGGGGGGGGGGGGGATAAAGGGTGAGCCTCAACACAAAAACTCTAATAACTGCCGATGTAAAAAATGTATTGACACGAAATTTCATATGTAAATTTAAAGCCCCATAAGGACGAAACCTGTTAATTTTCAGCGGAATCAAGAGGACTCATGATAACTCCCGATAGGATGAATGTATCGACACGAAATTTTATATGTGAAACCAGAACCCTCTAAGGACGACACCTATTGATTTTCAGCTAAATCGACAAAAGGGAAAGGGGGGAGTAGGGGAGAAGTTTAACTCAAACCCTCTAATAACTGTCGTTGTAGTGAATATATCGACTCAAAATTAACTGCTAATGCCATGCATATATATACATGAAATTGTATATTTCAAATATTGAGTTTTACGCTATTCATGTTGGTGATCCACCTACATTTTTGAATTTCACATCGTTAATTGATAAAATAAAGGAGGGAAAAGTAACGAAAAACCAAGCTAATGGTAATCCTTTGAAAAAGAGCTAGGAATGAAAAATAAATGGGGAAAAGCCGTTGCGGGAGAGCGAGAGTGGGGGGCTCACCGAGTTATATTCCACTCGAGCGTAGCGAAGAGAAGCAGAGAGGAAGACAAGGTAAGAAATAAAGAGGGGAAACAGAGAGAGATAGAGGGGAGAACATGAGGAGGGGGAGAGGGGAGGGATGAGGCCTGGGAGTGAGGCTACAGGGGGGGCCTCGACCCTTCCAAGCTAGCCTCACTGAGAGGCCACCCTGGGAAGCGTCCTTTCTCCCTCCACACCCGCCGCCCCCCTGTGATCACAAAGGAGACGGGAAAAAATTAGAGAAGCGATGGTGGGGGGGAATCTGGCAGCTGCACTACCCGCCACGCGCGCGTTCCCACCCCATAAAACAATGTCTGCTCTCCCATACCCGCCAATAATTATAGAAGTACTAAATCCACCCAATCAATATACAATAATGATCCTTCACATATTTAAAATAAAATATATATATACATTAATTTAAATTATTACCTTAACAATAAAGTCTGAATAAATATTACTATGCAAAAACTTGAGAATTATGTTGAAAAATAACGGGGACATCTTTGCATGTTCACAAGTCATAATTTCACATCAACAAGTACACCATATTCGTGCTGCTATGTAACATAAATTGGGTACCTGTTGCTTTTTGGAATATATTACTTCATAGACTCGACAGAACGTGATAAATGACAATAAAACCGCAATTATATATAAAAAGTAGAACAGTTAAAATTTTAAGATTCTAAGAACGAAAATAGGGAAAACATAATTTTTTTAATAGAGGAAGAAAAATGGCGGGAGAATTTTTAATCGCCGTTTAGCGCAGTGGAAAAAAATATATATTTTCAGAAAAAGAACCCTTAACTTTAAAAAAAAATGTATAACAAAGCTCATAAGATGCAACGTGCTATAACGAACGTTATACAATTATTGCGAAATTTAAATTGGTCCCCATAATCATGAATCAACCACGTTTCCGCAATAAAAATAAACTGATGTAAGGTTATCTCTAAAGAGATTTCGTAACTTATTAGAAAAATCTTTGTTATAAATTTAAAAAACGTATATATACATCAATTGTGTATATACATAAATAAAATGAAATATAGCGGTCGGGCCGGCATATTGATTACGAAGCAGGTTCCGAGGAAACGCTCATACGGGCCGGGCGAACATGGCATCAAGGACAGAAGCCTCGCGGGGCACAAGAGGGACGCCATTTTCAATAACTTGTCAAAATTGTTTACCAAACAATACTCAAATAATTCAATATACGACAAAACTCTCAGAAAAATGTGTACAATAAAATAGTATAGAGGAAAAAAAAAACAAGAACAATAAAATGTATTTAGTTATATTACGTAAGTTTTGGGAGAACACTTGTTCTCCCCATGACCGGCATCTACACTTGAACCCCATAAAATATATATATATATATTTTTCATAGTATATACAATTTTTTTAATGAAAAAAATCCGATAACTAAAAATTAAATTAACTAAACTTTCTAGGATGCATGTGAGAATAACCAAAATACATACAAGTACGTCATAAATGAGAATAACATACCTCTGCTGGCCTTTTGATGCCTTTAACGTCTGATTTGGCATCTGCATTAGGTTTGTCATTTTCAGTCGCCTTCTCCACAGCAACTTCAGAGTTATTTTCTTTCGAACTCATGGTAATAACTATAACGTCCCTTAACACTTGGAGTAACACACTGCAACAGACACACTGCCACTCTCTGTTCAAAATGAAGATGGCGCGGGCTTCGTGCTCGATAAACCGGAGAATACCGATCCACCTAAACTTTTATTATGTCAATGTTTTAATATATTTCTATATACCTTATCAATGGTTATTGATGAAAAATGAATAATATGATAAAATTTTCTTTTAAAAACTCAATTTAACGTTGGAAATTAATAAAATATGAAAAACGGTGAGGGGTTAGAGACTATATGCTATCTGAGCACTTTGGGTTCTAGACTTAGACATGTGGTGCCTGAGAAACTCCAGCGGTAAAATGTTGAACTACTCAGTTTATTTCATTCTCAGCTCTCGTTCACGATAAAAACTTAAATCTTTTATCTCTTTCTCTGATTAAAAATATACCTTACCTCATCTATACACTTTAATTTATCTTCTCCCACGTCTATCATGGAGTTGTCTTACTTCCATTTTTTCGTTGGTTACAGATTTAATGACTACATTATTATATAAAAATTGAACAATATCATTTCACATATTTTATTTGAATACTCTAATATTTATTAACGTCTAGTGAAATACTTTTATTCATCTTTTTATTAACACATATTCCAGGTAATAATAAAAATAACAAATATTCTTAGAATCTTCATTTTTAACAGATAACTTTCATGTTTTTTTTTTTTTTTTTTTAATTTGTAAAATTTAAAAACTTAATAAATGCATTTTTTTTTTAACAAATAAGAAAATTAAAATGAAAACTTTCTTTTTCAAGGAATAATAAAATACTAATAATAAATTTCAAATATATAAGTAAAAAGTATTATATATATATATATTTTTTTTGCTGTGTATTACACTAATAGTAACTGCAATAATGACATTGTGATATGACTAAATCTTAAGATTTTTCGAAAGGGAACATGAAAGGCCGGTTCCGTCTGGTTCGATGTTTAGATCCGTTACGACTCCATCTTCGAGTACCATCGAGTAACGCTTAGATCGAACACCTCCCAATGGAGGGATCTCTTTGTCCACTTCAAGGGCTTTCGTTAACTCAGCTTTTGTATCAGCAAGCATTCGAACCTGTCAACATAACAAAGAAAAAAAAAAAAAATGAATCATCAAAATGTTACAAATAAATATTAAAATATACAAGGATATAAATTATAATAATAAAAAAATGTTATTGAATCACTGGCTATGTACTTCACCAGCACGAATTATGTTTTCGCTCTCCTTCTAACTCAATATTTGACTTATATGGCCTCTGTGTATCCTTATATGTAATTATGTATCGATACATTCAACATCGAGTTATTGGGATTTTTGAATTTATAGCCCCTTCCCTTCGACCGATTTGGCTGAAATTCAGTAGGTGTCATCGTTACGATGATGGATACACATATAAAATTTCGTGTCGATATATTCGTTCTATCGGGAGTTACTGTATTTACAAACATACAGACAGGTCAAAAAACATGAAAATAAGTTCCGTTATTGAATTTCTGCCCGATTACGTAACTTTTCCTATAACTCGTATAACTGGGGTGGTAAAAATTGTCTATACTTTTTACAAAAGCATAGTTTATAAAAAAAAAAAAAATGATTGAACTCAAATGATTTCGCAATATTCTCAATCTACTTCTATGATAAAGATAAGACAGAGATAATGAGCATAGTTCAGAGAAACATTTGTGAATATTTAGTTCTAAATTTATACCCTGAATTTTTATCCACCTAGGGCAGGGGTCTCTAACGAGTACATGACATCGTACCGACTCAGGAAAATCGCTTAACGTCCCATCCAAACAAGTTTTATTTTTTTACCTCCCAGTTAAAATAAACTTAAGGACCTCGGCTGGGTTTCGAACCGGCGATCTTGAGCTCAATAAGCAAGCATGCATACCACTGAACTACCGGCACACCTTATTTAGGTTTAGGTTTTATGACTCATGCCCGGGTTTTAACTACTAGATCATATCGCCTACTACCAGAGCGCTCTTTCGTCACTCTGATGGGCATGAGCACGAATCTACTGTGGGAGTCCTAAATTTTTTATTCACCGAGTCTTTAACGAGTACCTGACATCGTACAGGCTCGGGATCATCGCCTAACGTCTCATCCAAAGGACGACGTCCTCTTGAGCTCAGTAAGCAAGCATGCATACCACTGAACTACCGGCACACCTTATTTAGGTTTAGGTTTTATGACTCATGCCCGGGTTTTAACTACTAGATCATATCGCCTACTACCAGAGCGCTCTTTCGTCACTCTGGTGGACATGAGCACGAATCTACTGTGGGAGTCCTAAATTTTTTATTCACCGAGTCTTTAACGAGTACCTGACATCGTACAGGCTCGGGATCATCGCCTAACGTCTCATCCAAAGGACGACGTCCTCTTGAGCTCAGTAAGCAAGCATGCATATTACTGAGCTACCGGCGCCTTATTTATCTTTATTAATAAAATTATTTTATCTAATATATGAAGGTTTGTTTTGTGCTCGTCTCCAAACCGATCGTTTCCTAATACACAAATTGACATAAACGTAACTTATATGTGTTTTCATAGGCTTTGTGGCATCTCAAAAATTTTACCGGAAGTGGGAGGGGGGTTATGGGCGGGACCAACACATATAATGAGTGTTAGGCTGTATAACGATTTTTTTATATTTTCATTAAATTGTATATGTAGCATATTTATAAGCCCGGATGTAACAAATAACCAAGGGACCAAAGCATCCAATGTTCTTCAATCCCTTCCCTGTTAACTCTACTGTGGGAGTTCTAAAATGTTGCCTACCCAGGCTTAGTTACCTAAGGACACACACATAGCTGAACGCCCTATCCGAAGGACAGCGTGCTCAAGGTTTTTACTTTCTAGATATGAAGGCCTCAGCCGTGTTTCGAACCCACAATCTTGAGTAAGTAGGCTAATATACTACCTCAAGAGAATTCCAAAATTTTGAACGGAAAAGTGGGGATGATGACTTAAACAAACAATGAGTGCAACCTCTTCAATGGTTTATCAGATTTTCATGAAATTTCACATATAGCGTCATTATAAGCACAGTTCCAATATAGGTTAAGTAGGCAACTTAAAATTGTGAACGGGATGGACCCTAAATAAAAAACCTGAACAGCTGAAAAACCATAGCAACACATTTTTTTAAATCTTCCGAAGGAAGTTCGAGGGCGCCGGTAGCTCAGTGGTATGCGTGCTTGACTTCTGAGCTCAAGGTTGTGGGTTCGTAGCCCGACCGAGGCCCTTAGTTTATTTTATCTGGGAGGTAAAATAAACTTAAGCATGCCGTCCTTCGGATGGGACGTTAAGCGATGGTCCCGAGCCTGTACGATGTCAGGTACTCGTTAAAGACCCTTACCCTAGATGAATAAAAATTTAGGGTAGGCAAAATTTAGGACCCCCACAGTAGAGTCGGGCTCATGTCCACCAGAGTGACGAAAGAGCGCTCTGGTAGTAGGCGATATGACCTCGCAGTTAAAGCCCGGGCATGAGTCATAAAACCTAACCTAACCTTCCGAAGGAAGTACAATTTAAAAAGTCATCAGTGAATCACAGACTATGTACATCCCCACCACGAAATAATGTTTTCGCTCTCCCTCCAAACAAATCGACAGTTTGGGTTAAAATTCAATATGACTTACATAGTACAGCAGAACCTCTTTATGTCGAACCTCGATAAGTCGAAAACCTCCAAAACTAGAAAAAAAAGTTTTGTTCCTTTCCCTTCAAGCCCCAAAACCTCCATTACTCGAAATCTCAACCCTCTATTAGTCGAAATAATCAGTGAGTCCCTACAAGCCATTTTGGTACATATTTTCCCTCTATAACTCTATAGAATTCCCTCTATAAAATAAATTGGACCTCTGTATTTCGAACATTGCAATGTTTCATTTTACAACCTTTACAACTCGATTATTTGAAACTTATTAACTCTATAGCTCGAAGAAAAATAAGTTACCGACTTTAAGAATTTGCCGACAATGTACACCATTGTTTCTTAGAAAACAATTTAGGATTATACAATAACTAGGATTACCAATTATCTAAAGCAAAAAAAAAATTTCTGACTTTTTTTAATACCTACATATACTACGTATTTTTTATTTTAAGGATGTTTTGAAATAATGTTGATTTATAATAAATATAAATATGTTTGTTACCTCTGTAACTTGAATTTTTATTTATTTCACCTCTCTAACTCAAAATTAGTTAGAATGAATCTTAACCTCTACAAGTCGAATCAAAATCCGCTTATGTCGAAAACTCTATAACTCGAATTTTTTGGCGTCTCCCTTGATGTTCGACTTATAGAGGTTCTACTGTACCTTCTGAATCCTCACACTGCTGAAAATCAATAGTTCGTGTCAGTACCATTCGTAACGGCAGTTATTAGAGTTTTTGTGTTAATAACCCCCTAATCCCATCATTCTCTTTGGCCGATTTGACTGAAATTCATTAGGTGTCGTCCTTAGAGGATTCTGGATATACATATAAAATGTTGTATTGATACATTCAATTTATCGGGAATCATCGTGAACTTCCGTTGAAAACTGAACAAATAAATGCATAGAATTTCGATACGAATACATAACTTCCCGTATACTTCGTATATCCAGGAAAGTAAAAATCAGGTGACACCCGAAATTCACTTTACGCCAAGGGAGGGGGGGGGGGGGGGGGCGTCACCCAGATGACACACCACACTTCAAAGTTCCCTCAATTACCGAAACATAATATATCTTTAGAAGTATCCATGGCGTCCGAAAATAGTAATTTTTGTCGAGTGGACAGGTCAAGTCTCAAGAATATTCTACTTTATAACCTAGAGTTACAAACCGGGCAATGCCAAGAAAACCGGCTAGTTAATAATAAATTAAAAATTATACATTTTTTCAGAAGTTAATTTTTTTTTAATTTTCCTAAAGACTAATCTGAAATACCTAAATAAATACATATGAAAAAACAACAACATATATTAGATGGAAAAACGTAAGGAACGAGTGACGAAAGAGCACACTGGTAGTAGGCGATATGACCTTGTAGTTAAAGCATGGACATGAGTCATAACTATATTAGTGAAGGTCTAAAAATAGTATATTGACAATAATTTAAAATTGCACTTCACACTAGAGTCAAGTGCATTTTCTCTTATGCAAATGGGGGAGGGTCTGGGGAGACGTTAGTGTCTAAGCGACCGTTTTTTGTAAAGGCCCGTCCATAACTGGGCTACGCATGCCCAGTGGCTAAGATAAAATAACAAAAAATTATATACCTACTATATAATTAATTTTGGGCTTGTATTTTATTACTATAACGAATATATAATAATATATATTTTTTTAAATGTATACTTTAATATTCATATTATTTATTATTATTATACTTATATATTTATTATTGTATAAAACATAAAATGATATTACATAAACATATCAAAAGTGAAATTTCTACTGGACGGATTTTTATTAAATTTTGTACATAACTCTAAATAGAATGAACAATTCATAAATGACAACAAATGCTTATTATATATGAACAAAGATAATTCTCCAAATAAAGTTATATAGTATTGTATATCATTGTAAAGCGGAAATGGGAATATAGAATAAATAAGGAATATAGATTTTTTGTCCGTTTTAGGATTCAAAACGCTGGTTGAAAAAAAATAAATAATGTCCTACACAAGGTACCGAAATGTAAAACATTTGGTCAAGTCATCTGGTATATATAGGATGTCCCAGAATGAAGGTAAAAAAACATTAAGATGTGGACGTTTAACTATAAGAAAGAAAGGTAAAAAAAAAACATAAGATTTGTTTAAAATACTAAAAAAAAAACATTGCAAAACAACTTTTTATTTCACCAGCTGTATGTACGAACTATGGAGAAAGTAACTTCTAAGTTGAGGAACGCGGACATATTATGGAATTTGTAATAAATGAATACAACTGCCGGTTTCGGCTTCACACCATCTTCAGGTCTAGTTGTGAACTAAGTTAGTTTGCAGAGTCTGACAACTAGACCTGACGATGGTGTGAAGCCGAAACCGGTAGTTGTATTTTTATAAATATCTTTAGTGGAATAGACAACATTTCAAAAAATAAGCTTGTTTTATTTATTTATAGAGAAAGTATATAATTGGTCAGAAATTCGATGTCAAGTTTTCTCCCAATTTCATTCCAACTCGTTTCAAAAAAAAAAAAAAAAAAAAAAAAAGTATTTGTATGTGAACATCATAACTCGCCGATATAATAATACGGAATATCATCAAGAATCCTATTAGGACGACACCTATCGGCCGAAGGGAAAGGGAGAGATTAGGAACAGGAAATAGGAGAGGGGGATAATACAAAAACGCTAATAACTGCCCTTGAAATCAATGTATTAACATGAAATTATGTATGTAAACATCAAAACTCACATAAGGAACGACACCTATTATTTTTTAGCGGAACCTCCTCACAAATCCCCCCTTTTTCCTTTGACTAAAAATCAATACGTATCCATGTTTTGTGAATACATATGTTCACAGACAATCATAAAAATTTACTTTTCTATTTGAAATCAGATGGGAAAATATGAAATTTTGTTAAAAAATCCTATGTTTGACTGATTACATAACTTTCCCTGTACTTGGTTGAGCTGGAGAGGTAATAAACAAATACTTTCTTAGATATAAATCAGATTGAGAGCTCTCTTAAGAATACTTTCCATTTCCTTCTACTATCAAATTCCCAATATTTTCCATTTTGAGTTCATGAGTCAGTCGTCGATAGAATTCCTGTACATATCTTCTAAATAGTGGATTAGATTTGACTTTTTTTTTTTTCTCGTTTCTTGAATCAGTTGATAACGAAAATTTCAATACTGTATAAACGCACTAATACAACAACACAATCTGAGTGTCATTCAGGGGTGGGGGCAAACCAGAACTGAGTAATTATCCTATCATAGCTATATTTTCTGAGTGTCATTCAGGGGTGGGGGTAAACCAGAACTGAGTAATTACCCCATCATAGCTATGTTTTCTGAGTGTCATTCAGGGGAGGGGGTAAACCAGAACTGAGTAAATACCCCATCATAGATATGTTTTCTGAGTGTCATTCAGGGGTGGGGGTAAACCAGAACTGAATAATTACCTTATCATAGCTATGTTTTCTGAGTGTCATTCAGGGGTGGGGGTAAACCAGAACTGAATAATTACCTTATCATAGCTATGTTTTCTGAGTGTCATTCAGGGGTGGGGGTAAACCAGAACTGAATAATTACCTTATCATAGCTATGTTTTCTGAGTGTCATTCAGGGGTGGGGGTAAACCAGAACTGAATAATTACCTTATCATAGCTATGTTTTCTGAGTGTCATTCAGGGGTGGGGGTAAACCAGAACTGAGTAATTACCCCATCATAGCTATGTTTTCTGAGTGTCATTTAGGGGAGGGGGTAAACCAGAACTGAGTAAATACCCTATGTAAGGAGTTCAGCGAAAGTTGTGTTTCATATATTGAGAATATACTCACTATGAAGAGTTCATATGTTGAGAATATACTCACTATGAAGAGTTCAAATGCTGAGAATATACTCATTATGAAGAGTTCATAGGTTGAGAATATACTCACTATGAAGAGTTCAAATGCTGAGAATATACTCACTATGAAGAGTTCATATGTTGAGAATATACTCACTATGAAGAGTTCATATGTTGAGAATATACTCACTATGAAGAGTTCAAATGCTGAGAATATACTCATTATGAAGAGTTCATAGGTTGAGAATATACTCACTATGAAGAGTTCAAATGCTGAGAATATACTCATTATGAAGAGTTCATATGTTGAGAATATACTATATAGAATAGTATCATACAAATTTGAAAAAAACATATTTATGACTAGCGGATTATCCGGCGTTACACGGGAATAACTTTGCGTTACTTACCTCAACCTGATTTCGTGCAATTTGCAGACACATAAAAAAAAACTCTTTTCTCCTTTCCCCATCCCACAAAAAAGAAAATGTATATTTTTTTCAACATGTCAAGTAGATTCCTTTGATAATAAGCCACACATTATTATGGTTTACGTCATCTGCAAGTTTCATGGTTTTAAATGCAGTAAAATTCAGTGCAATATACTGTAGTATATGTATAAAAAACCGGTCGGTGAATCACCGACTATGTACTTTCCCAGTATGAATTAATTAGTTTTCGGCTTCTAAATCCTCATACTAAATTTTGTTTCGATTCTAGTTTTTGAATTAATCCTTTGAAATGATATTCCACACATGTATAGTTGTTAAAACAAAGTGAGGGCTCAACACAAATAACTCCCGTTATAATGATTTTGACACGAAATTTTAAAAGTGAATCCAAAACCCAATAAGGACGATACCTATACATTATCAGCCAAATCGGCCAATGGGGAGTGGGAAATCAGAGAATGGGGTCTTAGTTTTCCACTTTTGGGATCATGGGGTCGGAAAACATTGTATTCTGGTGAAAAAGCAAAATCGGGGGAAGTTAAAAATATCGGAAGCATCCAAGAATGGAGACTGATCTGACGTCTACTACCAGAACGCTCTTTCATCGCTCTGGTGGACATAATACCTAGGGTAGAGGGCTCTCACAACATCGTACAGGCTCAGGATCTATCCGAAGGACAGCATGCTCAAGGTTTTCATTACCTCCCAGATAAACAACCTAAGGGCCTTGACCGAGTAATAGATAATACAACCCATAAAAATATTGAGTTTTGTTTCATTAGGTGTAAAAAAAACAATGACACGTTCCCCGCTCTCCGCCTCTCAAAGAGGTGAGACAATGAAAACAAACTCATGCATTTCGTTATTTTTAAGTAAATTAACATATCCCCTTTACGCCGATCATACTGTTAACAAATCCTCTTTACGCCGATCATATTGTTAACAAATTCTCTTTACGCCGATCATATTGTTAACATAATTACTCACTTACCAAAAAGATACAGCTCCAAATTCATTCTTTGTTCTATTTTAATGTGTAATATTTACATTTGGCAGAAAACGCTCTCTTCCACCAACTATCAGCCTTTCCCCGGATATTTTCCAACAACTTTTGCACAATTCACTATTCACATATCTTCAAGGAGACACAAACCCTATACCAGCAAATAGTCTTAAATCAAATGTATTATTAATAAAAAATACATGATTTTTCCTAACAACAAAATATATTTTTGAGTTTCAACTGCTCATTAGAAATAATTGTTGAAATACATTTTTTTAATTTGTTGAAATCAAAAAATCGTAGAAGTTTTGATACTCACAGTGACGTACGTAGGCAAAAACTATATTCCAGAACAATAAACATCCATGTTATTTATTATTTTCTTTATGTCTCTACAACGATGTTATTTAGTTAATTACAACATCCATGGCCCCGGGAGGGAGTTCTGTCTACGAAATAAAACTTTCCCCCGGTCGAGATTCGAACTCGTAACCATATTAATTAATAATTTAAAGTTGAGAAATGCGAACATATAAAAAATTGATATAAATGCATAAAACTTATTTTTTTGAAATATTATCTATTTCACAAAAAAAATGTATACAATACATAAACTATCGATTTTGGTACTCAATCATCGTCAGATTTAGTTATAAATTGAGACACGTTTTCTGAGTACGAACTGTTCTTATAGGTACTTCAGGTAAGGGTTGGAATTTGAACTAATGAAACATTTAATGTCCCTTTTTCAATAACAGTGGTAAAACCAAATACAATTATTAAATTCTAACAAGAACTAATTTATAAGTATATACAAAATAACTAAATGAATAACAATGAATACATAATTTGAAATTATAACAAAATAAAAAATATCAAATATGTATTTAGTAGTTAATTGTATTCCATACATCACATAATTTATAGTAGTCAATATTTATTATCACAATTTTATATTATCAATGTTGTTATTTCAATTTATATATTTTGGTTTTACCAATGTAATTGAAAAGGGGAAGTATATATTTCAGGATGAACAAGTTCTTAACTGTAAAACCCCAGGGATTTCCTAGATTCCAACAACTTTCTCACCTACCTGGTGTACCTATAAAAACGGTTCGCACTCTTCAACCTTGCCTCAGTTTATAACTAAACGTGACAATGATGTAATACCGAAACTTGTATTTTTCCTTGAATAGAAAATATATAAAAATATATTGTTTAATTTTATTTGTTTTATTAATTAATATATCAACGCTATGTTCACCAACAGAACCCTTTAGTGTGTTGAGATATCATAATCCTGAGTATTTACAATCAATGTTTAAAACTTCATTTGGTTACATAAAATGCAGAGCAATAATATTCCTCACACTCGAAAAGCACCACCGAAAGAGAAATAGACTTAACAATTTGTTGATGCTGAAGACAAGCGTAAGACAGTCGCAAAGTTACTCCTGAGCAACGCCGGTTAACCAACCAGTTTTCTCAAATAAACACAATGTCGACGATGTTGCAGAAGCTAGATCAAAGCTATTTACAGTGCAAAAAAAGTTTTGATGTGTAAAGAATAAGCTCCCCTCTTATGAATATTAAGTTTGCTACTTAAAATATGAAAACAATTATAAAATCCTATAAATAAATAAAATAATTTTTATAATCAAGAATATAGACTATATTAATTTTGTTTTGAAGAAAATCTTAAATAAAGAATATATTTATATTCTTTTTTTTATTAGGGCTAGTCGATCTCCCTAGCGACTGATATCGTTAATCACACGGCTAATCAGTCAATTTCTGTGTATATTTTCACTGTTATGTACTTATATGTACATATAAACTCTATATATTTACATATATGACTACCTAAATTATTTCATATGAAATCACACTACATGCTAACATTTTGCAAGAATTTCGTTAAATGGATGTTTATCATTTGAATTGTATTTTTGCGTTCAACTTTGCGAGTATTTGCACGTGAATATGTTATAAAAATAAAGGCTAAAATTCAATAACAAACACAAAATAAATATTACTCGTCCCGGATTTTGCTTCTCTATAATATAAAACATATTTTTCTCTATTGTAATTCCCAATCATAGTATATTGTTATGCCTTTTCACTACAGTAAAAAAAATAACAAGAAGTCCTAACTTACCTGAAGTATGAAGAAAAACTATTTACTTAAATAACCAATAAATCATTAGATCAAAATATACGGATTTTAAAAAGCTTTAGTAAACTATTAGTCAAATATTTTCACTTTATTAAAGAATACAGAAGACTAAAAAAAATAACACTTCATAATGAAAACTGACATAATTGCAGAGATATTGTGAAATAATTCAAATGGACTTGAAAAATAAAATAAAACTGGTTTATTTAATATGTTGTCTAATTTCACTAACTATATATACATGGGAGTACTTTCGGTATTTCTACCATCCTCAGCCAAAAGCCTTATCTCTTATGCTTTTGGCTGAGGATGGTAGAAATACCGAAAGTACTCCCATGTATATATAGTTAGTGAAATTAGACAACCTATTAAATAAACCAGTTTTATTTTATTTTTCAAAAACACTTCATAAGCCTAAAATATCTCCAATATGCTTACCTGAATTGCCTTTCGTATTTTTATGTCGTTCTCAATTGGTAGACAACACTTCTCTAATACTAATGTTTCAAATACACCATACTAAATTTACATAAAGGTTCTAATTTTTTTTTTTAATAATTATTTATTTGTATTTTATTTTTTCCATTAAAATTATTTGAAGAGAAAATAATTACTAGTTGATGTTCTCATTCAACGTAGGTTCGCAATTAATTTAAATTACAGATTTCTGAAGAAATAAACAAAAAAATACATTGTTGCTTCTTTAATTGTTAATATTTCAAAAGCAACATCTAATATTTAATATTCGTGAATCAAATTTTAAACATAAAGGGAGTCATTAAAGCTTTTTGCAAACTTTATTCCACACAAATACAACACTGAATAGGAAATAAATCAAAATAATAATACATTAACCCTAAAAACATATATATATTTAATTTAAAATTGAAATTAAACAAAAATCTGTTTTAAACAAATATAAGACATATTAAAAACAATAAACATAAAACACTATTCTTCTGGAAAATGATAAAAATTCAAAATAGTAATATATGAACCTGTGGCCAAATTTTTGAAAAATAACATTTAAAAAATTAGAAACATAGTTATATAATTATTGTCAATATATTTATTAACAACGGATAAATACGGACCGCAATAAAATATAAAATACTTACCAATTAATTATAAATTAGGATGAAGGAGAAGGCATAAGGAAAAAATTAGGATTAGGATAAAAAAAATATATAACTTTAAATGATAACAATGATTACGAACAGATATGGTACCAATACGACGGGCAAAAATAAATCGATAAATAGCACATTTTTCTATTTATTTATACTTCTGATCAATTTTTTGCTATTTAAGACTTGTATTAATTCTCTAGCGTCGAAAAATAAATGATCCTGGTGTTCAGTGCTTATATCTAAACAGAGAAAAGCAATTAGGTCATAAAATATTAAAAAATGAATAATTAACAATTTTCTCTAATTGAATTTATTTATATAAGCACTTAACAATAGTAATCTTTTCGATACTACAAATAATGCAAGTCAAAGATAAAAAAAAAAAGGATTGATACGTTTTAGTCAGTCTAAGTGTTTGTTTATTATCAAGTCCAGAACTGGTTTGGCGGGTCGAATAAAGAAAAAAAAGTTTATACAAACATGACTTCGGAAATGTATTTAAGAAACAATTGAGAGAAAAAAACAAAAACATTTTTTCAAAAACAATTTGGTGACTAAGGCACAAAATACTCCAAATACACATCGAAATAAGCCTTTTGGGGATGGACTGAGTCACAGCAAACCTGTACAAATCAGTCCTATCTTATACATACATTTTTTTGGGGGAAAAAAATACTAATAGAATTAATTAGAAATGAACAAAAAAAGTTTGTCCTTGGTAAACAAAAATAATTAACAAAAAAATATATAATAAGAATATAATAAATACTGGTGGGTGCTACAAAAAAAATTATTTCTTATTTTTTTAGCAACAATAAACCTTTGTGTTCATTTTTAATGAATTTCATAAGCAACGAGGTTATGCATTTAATAATTTTTTATTTAAAGTAATGAAAAAAATGATCTTACAAAATAACCAATATCCTAGTATTTTCTTAACCGTAAGTTGGTTAGGTTTTATGACTCATGCCCGGGCGTATCGCCTACTACCAGAGCGCTCTTTCGTCACTCTGGTGGACATGAACCCGGACTCAACTTTGCCTACCCTAAATTTTAATTCATCAAGGGCAGAGGTCTTTAACGAGTACCTGACATAGTACAGGCTCGGGACCATCGCTTAACGTCTTATCCGAAGGACGGCTTGCTTAAATTTATTTTACCTCCCTCCCGGATGGGATTCGAACCCATCATGATGAGATCAAGTGACTAAAGCCCCATTGTTCTAGCCCACACAGCCCCAAATATCTCTGTTCATAATTGTTTCAAATAAATGTTAATTTGATCTGCACACCTTTACTGTGACCCTTACCAAAATACGTATTTAGTGTATTTTATGAATTAGCAAACAAATTTCGTGAAAAAACGACAAAAAAAAAACAGTTTTCTTTTTCTCTCAATAACATTTTATTTTATTTTTCTTTATTTCGATCCAAAAAACTACCTCGAGAGTTACAGACACTTCCGAAACACTTGTATATATGAATATGGAATCTAATACTTACCACAATCCTCCTCAATCAATTGAGTTTATATAAACATTTCGCTATACAAAATTTCTACTTATTTTTTCAAAATATTTCGCCATGAGGAACTGCCCACTGGCAGCCTTCCTCTCTCACTCAAGACCCTATTACCTTTATCATGGTTGCTGGTTTTTGTCCATATGGTATCATTCTTAATATAAATAAATTTAAACAAAAAAAGTTATTAATCGATTTATTTATACTCATCATATAGTATGTAATATATATATTTTTTTTATTTAAATAAAATTTCAAGTGGATAAGGAAATACGTCATACCTACCACTTACCGCCACAAATGCACAGAGCCATGGAGTTTTTGACACTGCGCATACTCGAAAAATGTTTAAACATCTTAATAATTAAAGCTGAGAAAAATAAAATAAAAAATGTATCGTTTAGGATATATAAAAAAAATGTAAGGATTACCTTTCCCTCAGTGTTTTGATCCTTACCCCAAGCACCCATTACAAACGGATCATTAACAGACACACAGACAATTTCATCAACACCTTGTGCCTTTAATTTTTCAGCATCCGCAACATAGCCGGGTAAATGTGTCTGTAAAAAAAATAATATGTTTGTGATAAAATTGATAACAATGGAAATGGTGGGGGCAAGACATCTTAAGTGAAGTATATTTTTAAAAAAATGCATTTTATTCAATAATAATTGAGGGGACGTTAACCAAAAAAGTCATCTTCAGTCCTTTCTTAATGATGCACTGTTTAAGTTAAAAACTTATCTTATCCATAGACTTACATTCCACTCTTTTCAATGACATCTTTGGTCTAATGACATCTTTCGGACGTACTTCTCATAATAATATATGTTGACAGTTTCCTAGAGTCTAAGGACAACATTAAGAAGGGATCGAAGATGACATTTTGGGTCGAAACATCAAAATAAAAGAGATTTTCATAAAACGTTAAGTTGTGTACACTAATTTTGTAAAATATCTCTTATAAATGATTATCCTGAATTTCGCCATTAAATGTTTATATTTTAATGACTGATTTTATTAAAATTTCTATAATGCTCAATGTAATTGATCTATTGAGATAAAAAATAAAAACGCTCTTCTGACATCTAAGAGGCGTTAACATCACAAATAGTTGCCTAATTATATGCTATATATATTTTTTTTTTTCAATTTATTAATTTATTTGCAATCTATATATATACAGTCTACATAATAAGCAAATGTGGCAACTATTTATACGAATGAGTGTCGGTATGTCCATATTGAGCGTATTATAGTCTAGTAAATTGTCAGTTGGTTGGCAGTAAAACTGAAATTAAGTATGTTTTCTTGTAGTGTTTCGTAAATATCTCATATTTTATTGCTTATATGACAAAAAGTGTATTCATGAAAATTAAAAAGCACAAAATTCACCAGAAGAACGGATATATTCACTTTTTGGAGAAAGTAACAGTTTCGGAGCAAAAACAGCACGAAATGACGATACGATAAAATATTGTATAATTCTTATTGCAGTGCACAATCCTATCAGATGTCCAAATTTTTATGGCATAAGCACACAAAATATGAAACAATGCTACGACAGTTTCAGATATTACAAAAAAAAATTCGATTGAGCTTTTTTTTTGAGTTTGTGCGACAAGTCTGTCGCGAGATATGATAAGCGGTTCACATGTGGAAATACCACATACTGGTCATTCTACAGGAAATACATTTGAGCATACTAAAAATTTTAATAACATGAGACAACAAAATCATACGACTATTAGGACAATAATTCCAATGTAAATTAAAAGTAGAAAATAGTAATGGAGAATGGATTGATAGAGCGGCTAGTTCAGCTCCTAACAAACCAAGACTTATCAAAATACTTTTTTTTTTTTATATATATAGAAAATATAGAGTTCCAATTTTCAATAAAAAAAAAAAGTTTTGGATCCATTTCAACATGAAATATAATTTCAAATTTCGACATTCCAAATAATATTTGGACAGATAATCAACACTATTATTTCTAAAATTAATTTTAAAAAAACAACTGTTGTACATACTTCACAACTTACTCATTTCATAAAAAAATTGATACTTGAATAAAATGTCTGTCTGTACGACAATACAAATAAACAAAATGGCTTCGTTTTGCTCAAAAGAATAAAAATAAATGTTTACAAACATGAATTAAATATTTATTAATCATAAATTTAATTTTAACGAAACTCCGCTCCCTAACAAATGTTTTAATGAAATTTTAGCCACAACAATTGAAATTGAATAAGAGAAGGGGTTAGCTAACCAACCTTAACCCTAACAAATAATTTGTTATTTTTAAATATTTCAAATTAATATATAGTTTCAAAATTAGCTAAGACTACCTATACAGTTTAAATCAATGTTAGAAAAAAAAAAAATTAATTTGTTTATTGAATAAATTAATGTGTTTTTTTTCCACTAGCTAACTATAGTTGAGTCAATGCAAAAGGATGAAATATAAATGGTAAACTATAAAAAGGGATAATAATATATACTGATATTATTATATACGTATTAAGTAATAAACAAAACAAATATTGACCTTTGAACAACCTGGTGTAAAAGCTCCGGGTACAGCAAAAAGGACAACTTTTTTACCAGAACATAACTTAGCTATGTTTACTTTGTTTTCAGGAGAATTTTCGAACAAATCTACGCTTGGAATTTTTTGTCCAACCTGAAAAAAAATATATAAATAATAAAAATAAATGAAAGACATGTAAGGTTCAGTGTCCATTTTACCTCCGCAGCTATACAAAATAAATATAGAGGAGACATATGTTATGTCAGAAATTCGATGCATTATCTCCGAAGGAATTTGATGTTTTCCGACCTCCTGATTCCAAAAATAAAAATCTGTCTGTGAACAAGGTAACACCAGAAAGAACGAATATATCAACACGAAATTTTATATCTGTATTTACAAGGCTCTAAAGAATTTCAACCAAATGGCCAAAGGGAAAGTATCAGAAAAACTCTAATAACTGGCTTTATAAATAATATATTGAAATAAGATGTCACATGTTAAGTTCAAAGTCCTATAAGGACGACGCAACTACCGATGTAATGAATGTATTGACACAAAACTTGTTATGATTCAGAAGCCACTATAAAAGTCGAATAAAGAGTTTTAGACCACATGGTAGATTGGCTTTGAAGAGAGAGCGAAAACGAAATTGATCAATTCAAGTGAGGAAGTACAAGTGATTCACTGACCTTTATAAATGAAGACATATGGTAATTTTTTTAAATGAATTTAAAGCTCTTTATCAAGAATAATATGTAAAAATAGTAAAGATAACACATCAGGGCTTAGCGCAGCATAGTACATTATACCTACAAATTTTATTGTTTTTTGTTTGCTTTAAAATCCAATTAAATTTCTGCAAAAGTGCCACAAAAGAAAAAAAAAAGAAGCAAAACTATTCAAGGATCGGCTTGAAACAAAACTAAAAATTAGTCTTAATTGTCCAAGTTAAATTCATTGAATACAAAACCTCTCCACTGTGTCAAATATATTCCACTAATAAAGAACAAATTAAAATTATATATTCGTATCAGCTTCCGTTAAAAAATTATTCTTTTGTTATGCGTTTCTGACTTCGAATATACAAAAGGTAATAGAAATTTCCCCCAATTGTGTGTAAGACAGTAAGTCATTTGCAAAAAATTACATTTAACCACAATTTAAAAAAAAAGGCTTATCACCTTAATAACATTTTGCGTAATTAATAATATTATTCCAAAAGCACTGTAGGATGAAAATTTGAAAAACAATTTCAATGTATTATAACCACTTGAAAGGGATAAGTAAATGGTAAACCAAAATTAAAATAACTTTTCTACAAAAATGAAACAATTGAGTTCAATAATAAACTTCAGTTATTAAATATAAATGCAAGTGAATAATTGAAGTATTTATGGTGGAATATATTTTTGTAAATTGTTACGCAATCCGTATAATTAAAAAAAAAACACTAAATTTAGTACAGGTTAGAAACCTACAGTAACCAACAATAACCTCCATTGAAACAAATATCATTATAAGAAATAAAAATATAATAATTACCTTGATAGTCATATTTAATTGTGAAGTATGAAAGTTTTGTGATAAGAGTGGTCGCAACAGCCTTACCGGACAACGGCTAACAACGGAATGCATATTCGTTCCTCAGCTCACAGAGACAACCAACGACCTTGAAGCCCTAATCCAGGTAGTAACTACAAATATATTTTTTCAATTCGACCACTACACTCCAATATTTAGCTTAGTGTATAAATCTATTTAGTACGCAGTTAACTTGCGAACTGTTTCTCTTCATTTCATTTTTTAAATTCTAAATTACAAAAAAAAAAAATATATCAAAATGAGGGCAAAGTTCACTTTTTTTATTTTTTCATTTTTTTTACAGCTATCTATTTGAGATTTACTTATGTGGCAATGATTTTTTAAAAATAGAACATGATTACGTAGTTGAATTATTCCAAATTCATAATTGTTTCAAATGAAAACGTCTACTTAAAAAAGAATATTTGAGGGAAACTGTCAATATTCTGTTGTCAGAATTATTATTTTTGATATATCATACAGTCTTTAACATTCTTTATTTTAAAACTGACATTGATCTTGACAATAAACCCTTTGTTTTAGCTCTGTATTGATCCAATGGCTGAGGAAGTGGAGGGGGAAGAATATGACGCATTTACCGCTGCAGCGTTGGGTGATCTTACTGTTCTTGAAAAACTAATTCGGTAATTTCCATTGTCATCCGTTCAAAAATAGAAATCCTACGTTTTCCTCATCCCTATTTTCCTGGTTGACTTCATGATATTTGTATTGAATGTTTCATGTTATGTTGAAATTTAGTGTTCATTCTTCATGTTATGTTTCAATTATTTCTGTAAGGAAATATACCAACATATTGTTTGTTTAATTTAATAACCCTGTGTGCTCCCAATTAGGTCAGTTATACATATTAAATTTACTTCGTCTATATTATTTATTTTTGTAGTTCGTGACTTTAAAAAAAAAAATACAGGGTGTATTTTCAAATAATGAATACAATATTTCTGAAACTAAATGAATACACTTTTACGCGTCGTAAGCTGATTGATCAAGAAAAGAAAAAGTTTGGGCTGCATATAAGTTTTCACCACAGGCAAATAATAATAATCTTTATTGACGAGACAGCCCAATATACAATTTGTTAAATAAATTTACTAACAAAAAAATGAAATAAATAAATGCAAAAGGATATGTTTACATTATCTCTGTGGAAAAATAGTATAAAATTGAACAGAAAATAAAAGATTTAATTTAAACAAGTTTTATAAACTCGATACAGTATAATACAATGATGCAATACAAGACAGAAATAAATTAGGACAAACTTTAGGAAAAGAAAAGAAAAAATAGTTCCATATAAACCATAGGATTATTAATTATCGGCTATTAGGTATTATTATATGTTAACTGTGATGTAAATAACTCGAAATTTGTTCATACATGAATTTGTACTCTGAAGACTTAACGAAATAACAATTTTTATGAATTTTTAAAGCTAATTTAAACATTTTATAATAGTAATGTGTAAGTACACTATTTTCAAAATAAACTTTTAGTGGTCTTCTATCTTAATTTAACTCTCAAGTTTGCCACTATTTATGCAGCATATATTTTGAAGAAAAAAAAAAATCTTGAGGTTAAATGAAGTAAGTGGACTAGGCAAAAACTTGATTTTTTCTTTCTAATTAAATTCTTTTGCAATAGTGTTAATTCAAAAAAAATAAATATATATATACTTATATACAATTTTTACAGCTTCATTATTCTTCCAATTTATTTTTGGTCTTAACGTAGGAAATAAACGTTTCGGGTAACAATTATACAATTTTTTTCTTATAATATTCCTCTGAACACATTTTATGTCTAGACTAAAGGTTTTAACAGAGGTCGAGCCACGTAAAATATGTTATAGAATATTATGATCTAAGGAAAATGTTAAAAATAAATAGCAGCAAATAAATAAAATAAAAGATACTGATGATTGGAGTTCTTCCCGAAATGTATTTTTGCTAGATTGTAAGACCAAAAAATAGATTGAGAGATGAATAAAGCTGTGAATATATAATATCTATATAAATAATATACATAAATAATTTATTTATTACAAGTTTTTACAATATGTGCGCGTTCCTCAACTTAGAAGTTGTTAATGTATATATATTAATATCATTTCAGACTCTCATTGCACCACCAAAAAGTAATTATACTTCAGTGTCAATACTTTCATTTTATTGGGAGTTATCGTGTTCACCAAAGATTTTTTTTCTGAATTAGAAGTTTCGAAAACAAAATTCCAATATCGAATTTCTGACCGATTCCATAACTTCCCCAATACTTCCTATACCTGATGAGGTAAAAAAAAAAAAAGTTCTTTAATTTATTTCTTAATCTTTATTGTGATAATATTTCTTTTCTTATAATGATCATATTCTGCAATAACGATTCGCAAATAAATTACAGATGCTGGGAGTTATTCCTGAAACGTATATTTGCCAGATTGTAAAGATCAAAAATAAATTGGGGAAATAATAAAGTTGTGAAAAAATATATATTATTATAAATTCAGGATCTTACAAGTCTCAAAATTTAAAATTAAAAAAATTGAAAAATGTAGGG
This sequence comes from Aradus depressus, assembly GCA_963662175.1. Taxonomy (NCBI): domain Eukaryota; kingdom Metazoa; phylum Arthropoda; class Insecta; order Hemiptera; family Aradidae; genus Aradus; species Aradus depressus. The sequence goes on along the minus strand of OY759226.1, from coordinate 22,729,111 downwards.
CTGTGCGGAAGTCTTCCATAACTAAGTAAATAATTGAACTTTCTATTTATTACAATAATTCTACCTAATAGCATTTTTTTTTCTTCCCAGAAACTGTTATAATTCAGCAAATAGCATTGGAAAAATAAAAATACTTGATAATAATGTTGTACGTACTTACACTACGACTTACGCCATTTAGAATATAATGCAAATTCCACTTCAGGAAAATTGATGTATACTGAAAAATAATTTCTTTCCTTTTCTTCGGGGACCAATTTATGTGTACTGTATTTGTATTAAAAAATTGTATTTGTACTTTTTAATGTTACCTAACTAAGTATACCTAGCCCCAAGAAATGTTTGTGGATTATACAAGATGGCCGTTCCTCTAGAAACACAAAGATCTCAAGCAGTGTTGTCACGTAAAAGTATTACTACTTTAAAAAATACTTTGTTTATAGAATATTTCAAACAACTTTGTGAATGAAAATAAATGAGATCATCCTTGACTAGGGGAAAAACAGTTATTTTACGGAGTACTTGTCTGGTTCCAGTAGATGTTTTTTCAAAAAATATAAGGAATCAGTGCCACAAGGGCCACATACATTCTATATTTCTCTTTCGGCTATCATAATTGGACCAACCAAAATATATTTTTCATCTTTACTTATGGTTTATTATCATCGTATCTGGTTGCAACTTATCTACCGACACGATTCATGAATTATTCAAAAAATATAAAGATGCTGGAACAAACATACAAACAAACCCCGTTTCATCTTTTTTAATATAGAAGACGTTGGAGGAGAACGGGTAGATAACAAATAGCTGAATTTAAAACCCCAATAACTGCCCATGTAATGAATGTATCAACATCAAATTTCGTATTTAAAATTAAAACTCCCTGAAGACATAACCAGTCAAATTTCAGCGATATCGGGTGGGGGGAGGGGAGAGTTCCGGGGTGGGCCTCAATTCAAAAATCCCAATGACTGCCCATGTAATGAATGTATCAACATCAAATTTCGTAATTTAAATTAAAACTCCTTGAGGACATATCCACTCAAATTTCAGCGATATCGGGTGGGGGGAGGGGGGAGTTCCGGGATGGGGCCTCAATTCAAAAATCCCAATAACTGCCCATGTAATGAATGTATCAGCTTCAAGTTACGTATTTAGAATTAAAATCCACTGAGGACATAACTACTCAAATTTCAGCGATATCGGCTGATGGTAGGGGGGAGTTCCGGGGGGGGCTGTATTAAAAAAACTCAATTACTGCCGATTAGTGAATATATCAACATCAAATTTCGTATTTAAAATTAAGATCCACGGCGGACATAACCATTCTATACAATCCCATCATCCATTAATAAGCTACCACTATTTTTATACTTGGGCCCTCACATCCTCACCTCCCGTTCAAAATTTTGTGACGTCACACACTCTTTTTTTTCTATTTGGCCTTTAAGAATACTACATATGAAATTTCATGACAATCCAACCATTAATTGATGAGTTACCACTATTTTAAAGCTTAGCCCCACCTTACAACCCCCCCCCCTCCCGTTCAAAATTTTGGGACGCCACACACCCTATTTTTTAAATTGGCTTTTAAGAATACTACATTTGAAATTTCATGATAATCCGACCATTAGTTAATGAGCTACCGGCAACTTTATATATAGGCCTACCCCCACAACCCCCCTCCCGTTCAAAATTTTGAGCCGTCACACACCCTCTCTTCCTATTTGGCCTTCAAGAATACTACATGTGAAATTCCATGACAATCCGACCATTAGTTCATGACCCAGTACTATATTTATATTTAGGCCCCCCCATAACCCCCCCTCCCGTTCAAAACATTGGAACGCCACACACTTTATATTTCTATTTGGCCTTTAAGCATACTACATACGTAATTTCACTACAATCCAACAATTAGTTAATGAGTTAACACTATTTATATACTTAAATTTTGGGACGCCACATAGCCTATTATTCAATCGGGCTCAAAAGGATGCTAGATGTCAAGTTTCATGAAAATCTGTCCAGCCGTTTGGGCGTGATGCTGGAACAAACCCACAAACAAACACACAAACCCCGTTTCAGCTTTATTAATATAGATTAATAACAATATTATGGGGGCCATGGTAGCCGTGCGGGCTTTGGTCGCATGTTCTCACCATGGTTTGCGGGTTCGAATCCCGTCCGAGAGTGAGTTTTATTTCGTAGATAGAACTCCCTCCCGGGGCCATGGATGTCGTAAATAATTAGATAACACAGTGACACGGCTAATATGCATCGAACATAAGGCCAAAAAAACAAAAAAAAAATATTGTATAATATCATATAATAATATATTGAAATATTATATATTATATTTTTTTAGATTTACACTGCTATATTATTTTCTTTTACTACAAATTTTATTTATTGTGACAAATTTAAGCTATCGAAGCATCTTAACCTAAAAGTTAGTCACCGAAAGATCATTTTATAGTTAGTAATATTGATATTTTAGTGAAATTCACTACAACGGAAAATATAATCAATCTTGTTGTAAAACTACAATAGAAATGCTCAAAAACAACTGACATCACAGATAAAGAAGTGTGTAGTTGTGTGTGAATTGCGTGCGCAATCATCCGACGCACATCACCGAGACTTACGGTCTGACGTAGCCCCTAGATGTTTACACAACAAAAAGTGTGTGTTTGTCTGTGATTAATATAACTCCCAATAGAGTGAATATATCGACACGAAATTTTATTTGTATATCCAGAACGCCATAAGGACGACACTTATTGTTTTTCAGCCAAATTGACCTCAAGAAAAGGGAGAATTGTTGGTGGGACTTAACTCAAAACTTTAATATCTCCCACTGTATTGATTGTATCGAATGAATCTGCACAATAGCAATAGAAATTTTAGGATATTACTTGGAGAGTTTAGATATGAGTTTTGTCCTGAAAGTGTCTGCAGGATCTGCACCTTAGACGAAAAAGACGACCTCATACACTTTTTGTTCTATTGTTCCTCTTTGTGTATCCCCAGGCAAACATTTCTCCACAATTATCTCACTAATAGACTAAAATTTAACTCAGAACCAATTGTGCATTTTTTAAATAATTTAGAAAAATTAACTATTTTTTTTTATTTTTCACTGTTGGATTGAAAATAAAGAATAATATAATTTAATTTGTTGCATGTAAGATGGATATATATATATTTTTTCTTATTTAGTTGCTATATTGCTTATTTTGTACAATTCTATGTATAGATATATTTTGTTTTATTTTTATTTTATATAACTACTAGCAGTAATACCCGGCGTTGCCCGGGGAACTTTGACTTTTCTCCTAATATCTCTGGTTCGAATCCTATTCAAATCTTCAGTACATTCATTGTTATAATTTTCAACTATTCATATGGAATTAGGCTTATAGTCCTTCAACGGCAGACTGCTTTGCAGCGGGGGACATCTCAGCTAGTAAGTGTTTAGGACCACTGGGCATCACAGCTACTATGCGCCTTTCATCGGCGAAAACTACAGCTAGTAAGTGCTCGGAACCACCTGGCACCACCACAGCTAGTGTGTGCTTAAAACCGCTGGGCACAACAGCTATTACGTTCTTAGGAACGCTGCGCACCACGTGGGTAGGGTAGAAAGAAGTCTTAAACATTTTTCGTGCTTTGTACTTGTTTAATCTACAACAAAACACTTTTTATGTCAATTCGTTCAATGATATTTGTGACGAAATGCGGGGATGGGTGGGATAAAACTATGTTCTAAACCTTCTCGGTGACTCTACGAACATAATTGCTGAACATAAGAACAAAATCGAAGTTTAGGAGTCTATAAAACACAAACATACAGACACAGATTTTATATGTATACACATAAGAACAAGTATTTTATTTAACCCTCCGTCGGGCGCAAGTGATCTGTGAGGCACATCTGCGACATTTTCGTTTGCTACGACGTCCATAGATGGCTTAGCGGGTCGGGCTTCTCAGTAGCTGTCTGTTTTTCACAGATCTTCTAACGTGTACCACTCAGAGTTGAACCTTCGTAATTGTTCATAGTTGACAAAATGGCCTGAGAAGCTCATTGCGCCCGATTTCGTCACAATTCTTAAGGTACGTACTTTGCAGTTCTGATTATTATAATGGATTATTCTGTCCATCTAACATATAATTATAGTGTAATACAACTTCTGTGATTAAGTAATACATGTTTTTTTGTCCTGTGCCTGTCAACCATATGTACATAATGTTTTTCTTTTTTGCAGGTTTCTTTCAGAAATGTTGCGGAAAGAATATGATTTGAATAATCCTGATCACATTAGAGAAATAACAGAATGTTTACAGCTGATAATTATTTTTTTTAAATAACAGTTTTCTTGTTAATTCTGTTTTGTGTTAGCATTTTTAGGTAGGTAGGTAATGGTTATTTTTGAGGACATGAAACATACGAATTTTGAGGGTATTTTTGATACTATATGATGAAGCCCAAACATGTTTTAAAAAAGATTTTTGTTGTTTTTAGTCAAATATATATCCTATGCCTTCTAACAGCGTATTATTTAACACCAAAATCATCCAAAAAAATTAAAGGTTGAAGAAAAACACCTGTTTGGACCTTTGTTTGGATTTGTCATTGTGGCCATCTTATTTTACAAGTTTTACTTTGAAAAATCTTGTAAAAACCATTCATATAATGTACTGTGACCGTTTTGAAAAATAAAAGATAGTTTCCTCTATCAAAAACATCCAAGTTTTTGCCATGTGCCTGTTGGGCACATTGCGCCCGAACTCATGACCCCAAATATTGCGCCCGACGGAGGGTTAAAAAAACTCACTTATTTCCATATCGTTATTTTTGGTGCAATAAAAGTTTAGCTATCTATCTATTGAATGTATCAACATGAGAGAATCAGAAGTCTCTCGTGTGACGTAAATTATTGATTTTTTAGCTAAAATGATTGATTTTATATAGTAAAAATGTATCTAGTTAACTCGTGCAGGGGAAGTACATGGCTAGTGATTCACCAACTTAAAAAAAAAAAAAAAATGTACATAATATGTAGGTACATATATATTATATGAGTGCTAATATGTACATCATGGCCCCCACATTGGATTGCGGGCCCTGTAACCAGCATCAGGGTCGGGCCCCCCATCTCATAGTCATGTGCTATATTATATTTACATGGTTATTATTTAACCCTTTCACAATTTTATTTAAACTAAAAATAGATTGTAAGGTATAATTAATGTTACAGTATCAGATTTTAAAAACAAACTTTATTGATTAAATTATTTCACACATCAATTGCTACCGTGATTATATCATTTACTTTTATTTTACTGAAATTAACGTTTAAATTTTTAGATTTCTTTGACTCACTAACATTAAAATAAAAATTGACAAAAACTAGTATTACGATCTAAAAAAAAAATAACTTTAAGAGCTCAAAAAATTACGTTGTTTGTGTGTGTTTAATACACTGGCTACAACAAAAGCTTACTTATAGCCTAACTGCCCTAAATTATCATAGCTTTCCTAGCTTTCTTTTGACTAAATTTATCAATAACATCTGAAAAGTCAATAGTTTTGGCCAATTCATTTTCAATCAGTCAAACTGATACAATGCGTCGATGCGTCTATTTTTAGAACACTGCTCTGAGGGAAACAGCTGGACAATAGGCTGGGAAATAAGAGTGGGGGAGGGTTGAGGGGCCCGTCTATACCTGTCTCGTGCGGACTGTTTTATACTAGTAATTTGCAAACAAGAGTAACTATCCATGCACGCAACTAATTAAATAATAACTTAACTCGCACAACTAGAATATGTATCTATTATACTAAATTTTCTTATAATTATATATTTTGTCTTTTTAAGCTATGATCCCTTGCAAAATCTACTAAAATAAAAAAATAAAAAGGACTGGAGCCGGACCCCCTTGGGCCCGGGCCCTGCAACCAAAGTTGCACCAGCCCCACCCTTGTGGGGGCCATGATGTACATATATATTATATGAGTGCTAATATGTACATATCTATATTAATAAAGCTGAAACGGGGTTTGTTTGTTTGTATGTATGTATGTTTGTTCCAGCATCACGCCCAAACCGCTGGACGGATTTTTATGAAACTTCCCATGTAGCATTCTTTTGAGCCCGATTGAATAATAGGCTATGTGGCGTCACAAAATTTTGATCGGGAGGGGGGGTTGTAAGGGGGGCCTAAGTATATAAATAGTGCTAACTCATTAACTAATGGGCGAATTGTCATGAAATTTTACAGGTAGTCTTTTTAAAAGCCAAACAAGAAAAAAAGGTGTGTGGCGTCCCAAAGTTTTGATCGGGAGGGGGGGGTTGTAAGGGGGGCCTAAGTATAAATATAGAGCTAACTCTTTAACGGTTGGTCGCATTGTCACGAAATTTCACATGGAGTATTCCTGAAGGCCAAAAAGAAAAATAAGGTGTGTGGCGTTCCAAAGTTTTGATCGGGAGGGGGGGTTGTAAGGGGGGCCTACGTATATAAATAGTGCTAACTCATTAACTAATGGTCGAATTGTCATGAAATTTCACATGTAGTATTCCTAAAGGTCAAATAGAAATATTAGGTGTGTGACGGCCCAAAATTTTGAACAGGAAGGAGGGTTGTGGGGGGGGCTAAATATACATATAGAGTTAGCTCATTAACGGTTGGTCGTATTGTCATGAATCGGATTGTCATGAATTTCACATGTAGTAGTAGTAACTATGTATTCGCTGTGGGGTTCACTGTTGCAAGACATTTACTAGCTGTGATGTCCAGCGTTCCTAATATCGTACTAGCTGTGGGGTCCGCTGTTGCAAGGTACTTACTAGCTGTAGTGCTCAGCCCCAGCGTTCCTAACTATGTACTGGCTGTGGGGTTCGCTGTTGCAAGGCACCTATAAGACATTTACTAGCTGTAATGCCCAGCGTTTCTAATTACGTACTAGCTGTGGGGTCTGCTGTTGCAAGGCGCTAGCAGTGTGGCCCAGCGTATTTCACTCGTAGATACTAGCTGTGGGGTCCGCCGTTGCAAAACTCATACTAGCTGTGATGCCCTGTGGTTCTAACTACATACTATCTATGGGGTTCGCAGTTGCAAGGCACCTACTACCTGTAGGGCCCAGCGTTCCTAATTACGTACTAGCTGTGGGGTCCGTCGTTGCAAAAGCATACTAGCTGTGATGCCCAGGGTTCCTAACTATGTACTAGCTGTGAAGTTCGCTGTTGCAAAGCACTTACTAACTGTAATGCCCAGCGTATTTAACTACATACTAGCTGTGGGGTCCGCTGTTGCAAGGCACTTAATAGCTGTGATGCCCAGCGTTCCTAACTTCGTACTAGCTGTGGGGTCCGCTGTGGCGAGGCACATACTAGCTGTGGTGACCAGCGTTCCTAACTACGTACTAGCTGTTGGGTCCGCCGTCGCAAGGCACATACTAGCTATGATGCCCAGCATTCCCTACTACGTACTAGCTGTGGTGCTCAGCGTTGCAAGCCACATACTAGCTGTGGTCACAAACGTTCTTAAGTACGCACTGACTAGGACGTCCAGCGATGCTAAGTATTCACTAGGTGTGGCTTCCGCCGTTGAAAGGCGCATACTAGCTGTGGTGCCCAGGTGTCCTAAAAACTTACTAGCGTTACAACAGCTGAAGGACTATAAGCCTTATTCCGTATGAATAATTGAAAATTATAACATCATGAATGTACTGTCGAGGAACTGAATAGCGTTATAGAAGATATTGGGAGAAAAATCAAAGTTCCCCGGGCAACGCCGGGTATACCTGCTAAAGATTTAATATTTGTTAAAACTGATAGAGAACGACCGGATTATCTGAATCCTACACAAAAATCAAAATAAAAATGTTTTTCAAAAAATTCACGCTATTTAACGGTTTATAGGCCTAATAATTGTTAAAACTGATACGACGGAATCAGATATATCCTAAAAGTCCCATCCGACGGACGACGTGCTCAAGGCTATTTTCACCCTAAGTGAAATTTCACCTACCCAGGTTTATTTACATAACATACGTCTCATTATCGAGTACCTCACATTCGAAAAAGTCCTGGAACATCGCTTAAAGTCCCATCCGAAGGACGACGTGCTCATAGTTATTTTTCACTTCCCGATTAAAACATCTGACCTAAGTGCCTCAGCTAGATTTCTAAGTGGCGATCCTGAGCTCGGTAGACTCCATTCTTCAAATTTCTTGCTTTTCAACGGTTTATAGATTAAATATTTGTTAAAACTGATAGAGAACGACCGGATTATCTGAATCCTACACAAAAATCAAAATAAAAATGTTTTTCAAAAAATTTGCGCTATTTAACGGTTTATAGGCTTAATAATTGTTAAAACTGATACGAGAGATTCAGATTTATCCGGAAAGTCCCATCCGAAGGACGACGTGCTCAAGGCTATTTTCAACCTAAGTGATATTTCACCTACCCAGGTTTATTTACATAACATACGTCTCATTATCGAATACCTCACATTCGAAAAAGCCCTGGATCATCGCTTAATGTCCCATCCGAAGGACGACGTGCTCAAAGTGTTTTTTAACTTCCCGATTGAAACATCTGACCTAAGTGCCTCAACTAGATTTCTAAGTGGCGATCCTGAGCTCGGTAGACTCCATTCTTGAAATTTCTCGCTTTTTAACGGTTTATAGATTTAATGTTTGTTAAAACTGATAGAGAACGACCGGATTATCTGAATCCTACACAAAAATCAAAATAAAAATGTTTTTCAAAAAATTTGCGCTATTTAACGGTTTATAGGCTTAATAATTGTTAAAACTGATACGACAGATTCAGATTTATCCGGAAAGTCCCATCCGAAGGACGACGTGCTCAAGGCTATTTTCAACCTAAGTGAAATTTCACCTATCCAGGTTTATTTACATAACATACGTCTCATTATCAAGTACCTCACATTCGAAAAAGTCTTGGAACATCGCTTAAAGTCCCATCCGAAGGACGACGTGCTCATAGTTATTTTTCACTTCCCGATTAAAACATCTGACCTAAGTGCCTCAGCTAGATTTGTAAGTGGCGATCCTGAGCTCGGTAGACTCCATTCTTCAAATTTCTTGCTTTTCAACGGTTTATAGATTTTATATTTGTTAACTGATAGAGCCATAGAGTGTGCTGGTTTCGGATTATGCCAACGTCAGCACAACGTTCAGACTGACTTTAAATATGGTGACACCGATCCACTATGGAAGAAAAATGCCAAAAAAAAAAAAAGATGTATGTATAGATATGAACACAAATTAAAACTTGTGTACATTGTGATATAATCTATATAAATAAAGCTGAAACGGGGTTTGTTTGTTTGTTTGTATGTTTGTTTGTATGTATGTATGTATGTATGTTTGTTCCAGCATCACGCCCAAACCGCTGGACGGATTTTTATGAAACTTCCCATGTAGCATTCTTTTGAGCCCGATTGAATAATAGGCTATGTGGCGTCCCAAAATTTTGATCGGGAGGGGGGGTTGTAAGGGGGGCCTCAGTATAAGAATAGTGCTAACTCATTAACTAATGGTCAAATTGTCATGAAATTTCACACGTAGTCTTTTTAAAAGCCAAACAGGAAAAAAAGGTGTGTGGCGTCCCAAAGTTTTGAACGGGAGGGGGGGTTGTGGGGGGGCCTAAGTATAAATATAGAGCTAACTCTTCAACAGTTGGTCGGATTGTCACGAAGTTTCACATGTAGTATTCCTGAAGACCAAATAAAAAAAATAGGCGGTGTGACGGCTCAAAATTTTTTACGGGAGGGGGGTAGTGGGGGGGCCTAAATATAAATATAGAGCTAACTCATTAACTAATGGGCGAATCGTCATGAAAAGCCAAATAGGAAAAAAAGGTGTGTGGCGTCCCAAAGTTTTGAACGGGAGGGAGGGTTGTGGGGGGGCCTAAGTATAAATATAGAGCTAACTCTTTAACGGTTGGTCGGATTGTCACGAAATTTCACATGGAGTATTCCTGAAGACCAAATAGAAAAATAGGCGGTGTGACGGCTCAAAATTTTTTACGGGAGGGGGTGGGGGTAGTGGGGGGGCCTAAGTATAAATATAGAGCTAACTCATTAACTAATGGGCGAATCGTCATGAAATTTCACATGTAGTATTTTTAAAAGCCAAATAGGAAAAAAAGGTGTGTGGCGTCCCAAAGTTTTGAACGGGAGGGGGGGTTGTGGGGGGCCTAAGTATAAATATGGAGCTAACTCTTTAACGGTTGGTCGGATTGTCACGAAATTTCACATGGAGTATTCCTGAAGACCAAATAGAAAAATAGGCGGTGTGACGGCTCAAAATTTTTTACGGGAGGGGGGAGGGTAGTGGGGGGGCCTAAGTATAAATATAGAGCTAACTCATTAACTAATGGGCGAATCGTCATGAAATTTCACATGTAGTATTTTTAAAAGCCAAATAGGAAAAAAAGGTGTGTGGCGTCCCAAAGTTTTGAACGGGAGGGGGGGTTGTGGGGGGGTGTACTAACTATTTATATTAATAAAGCTGAAACGGGGTTTGTTTGTTTGTTTGTATGTATGTTTGTTCCAGCATCACGCCCAAACCGCTGGACTGATTTTTATGAAACTGCCCATGTAGCATTCTTTTGAGCCCGATTGAATAATAGGCTATGTGGCGTCCCAAAATTTTGATCGGGAGGGGGGGTTGTAAGGGGGGCCTAAGTATATAAATAGTGCTAACTCATTAACTAATGGGCGAATTGTCATGAAATTTTACAGGTAGTCTTTTTAAAAGCCAAACAAGAAAAAAAGGTGTGTGGCGTCCCAAAGTTTTGATCGGGAGGGGGGGTTGAGGGGGGGCCTAAGTATAAATATAGAGCTAACTCATTAACTAATGGGCGAATCGTCATGAAATTTCACGTAGTATTTTTAAAAGCCAAATAGGAAAAATAGGTGTGTGGCGTCCCAAAGTTTTGAACGGGAGGGGGGGTTGTGGGGGGGCCTAAGTATAAATATAGAGCTAATTCTTTAACGGTTGGTCGGATTGTCACGAAATTTCACATGGAGTATTCCTGAAGGCCAAATAGAAAAATAAGGTGTGTGGCGTCCCAAAGTTTTGAACGGGAGGGGGGGTTGTGGGGGGGGGCCTAAGTATAAATATAGAGCTAACTCATTAACTAATGGGCGAATCGTCATGAAATTTCACGTAGTATTTTTAAAAGCCAAATAGGAAAAAAAGGTGTGTGGCGTCCCAAAGTTTTGTACGGGAGGGGGGGTTGTGGGGGGGCCTAAGTATAAATATAGAGCTAACTAATTAACTAATGGGCGAATCGTCATGAAATTTTACGTAGTATTTTTAAAAGCCAAATAGGAAAATAAGGTGTGTGGCGTCCCAAAGTTTTGAACGGGAGGGGGGGTTGTGGGGGGGCCTAAGTATAAATATAGAGCTAATTCTTTAACGGTTGGTCGGATTGTCACGAAATTTCACATGGAGTATTCCTGAAGGCCAAATAGAAAAATAAGGTGTGTGGCGTCCCAAAGTTTTGAACGGGAGGGGGGGTAGTGGGGGGGCCTAAGTATAAATATAGAGCTAACTCATTAACTAATGGGCGAATCGTCATGAAATTTCACGTAGTCTTTTTAAAAGCCAAATAGGAAAAAAAGGTGTGTGGTGTCCCAAAGTTTTGTAAGGGAGGGGGGGTTGTGGGGGGGCCTAAGTATAAATATAGAGCTAATTCTTTAACGGTTGGTCGGATTGTCACGAAATTTCACATGGAGTATTCCTGAAGGCCAAATAGAAAAATAAGGTGTGTGGCGTCCCAAAGTTTTGAACGGGAGGGAGGGTTGTGGGGGGGCCTAAGTATAAATATAGAGCTAACTCATTAACTAATGGGCGAATCGTCATGAAATTTCACATGTAGTATTTTTAAAAGCCAAATAGGAAAAAAAGGTGTGTGGCGTCCCAAAGTTTTGAACGGGAGGGGGGGTTGTGGGGGGGCCTAAGTATAAATATAGAGCTAACTCTTTAACGGTTGGTCGGATTGTCACGAAATTTCACATGGAGTATTCCTGAAGGCCAAAAAGAAAAATAAGGTGTGTGGCGTTCCAAAGTTTTGATCGGGAGGGGGGGTTGTAAGGGGGGCCTACGTATATAAATAGTGCTAACTCATTAACTAATGGTCGAATTGTCATGAAATTTCACATGTAGTATTCCTAAAGGTCAAATAGAAATATTAGGTGTGTGACGGCCCAAAATTTTGAACAGGAAGGAGGGTTGTGGGGGGGGGGGCTAAATATACATATAGAGTTAGCTCATTAACGGTTGGTCGTATTGTCATGAATCGGATTGTCATGAATTTCACATGTAGTAGTAGTAACTATGTATTCGCTGTGGGGTTCACTGTTGCAAGACATTTACTAGCTGTGATGTCCAGCGTTCCTAATTACGTACTAGCTGTGGGGTCTGCTGTTGCAAGGCGCTAGCAGTGTGGCCCAGCGTATTTCACTCGTAGGTACTAGCTGTGGGGTCCGCCGTTGCAAAACTCATACTAGCTGTGATGCCCTGTGGTTCTAACTACATACTCTCTGTGGGGTTCGCAGTTGCAAGGCACCTACTACCTGTAGGGCCCAGCGTTCCTAATTACGTACTAGTTGTGGGGTCCGTCGTTGCAAAAGCATACTAGCTGTGATGCCCAGGGTTCCTAATATCGTACTAGCTGTGGGGTCCGTTGTTGCAAGGCATTTATTAGCTGTAGTGCCCAGCGTTCCTAACTTCGTACTAGCTGTGGGGTCCGTTGTTGCAAGGCATTTACTAGCTGTAGTGCCCAGCGTTCCTAACTATGTACTAGCTGTGAAGTTCGCTGTTGCAAAGCACTTACTAACTGTAATGCCCAGCGTATTTAACTACATACTAGCTTTGGGGTCCGCTGTTGCAAGGCACTTAATAGCTGTGATGCCCAGCGTTCCTAACTTCGTACTAGCTGTGGGGTCCGCTGTTGCGAGGCACATACTAGATGTGGTGACCAGCGTTCCTAACTACGTACTAGCTGTTTGGTCCGCCGTCGCAAGGCACATACTAGCTATGATGCCCAGCATTCCCTACTACGTACTAGCTGTGGTGCTCAGCGTTGCAAGCCACATACTAGCTGTGGTCACAAACGGTCTTAAGTACGCACTGACTAGGACGTCCAGCGATGCTAAGTATTCACTAGGTGTGGCTTCCGCCGTTGAAAGGCGCATACTAGCTGTGGTGCCCAGGGGTCCTAAAAACTTACTAGCGTTACAACAGCTGAAGGACTATAAGCCTTATTCCGTATGAATAATTGAAAATTATAACATCATGAATGTACTGTCGAGGAACTGAATAGCGTTATAGAAGATATTGGGAGAAAAATCAAAGTTCCCCGGGCAACGCCGGGTATAACTGCTATAGATTTAATATTTGTTAAAACTGATAGAGAACGACCGGATTATCTGAATCCTACACAAAAATCAAAATAAAAATGTTTTTCAAAAAATTCACGCTCTTTTACGGTTTATAGGCTTAATAATTGTTAAAACTGATACGACAGAATCAGATATATCCGAAAAGTCCCATCCGACGGACGACGTGCTCAAGGCTATTTTCAACCTAAGTGAAATTTCACCTACCCAGGTTTATTTACATAACATACGTCTCATTATCGAGTACCTCACATTCGAAAAAGCCCTGGATCATTGCTTAATGTCCCATCCGAAGGACGACGTGCTCATAGTTATTTTTCACTTCCCGATTAAAACATCTGACCTAAGTGCCTCAGCTAGATTTCTAAGTGGCGATACTGAGCTCGGTAGACTCCATTCTTCAAATTTCTCGCTTTTTAACGGTTTATAGATTAAATATTTGTTAAAACTGATAGAGAACGACCGGATTATCTGAATCCTACACAAAAATCAAAATAAAAATGTTTTTCAAAAAATTTGCGCTATTTAACGGTTTATAGGCTTAATAATTGTTAAAACTGATACGACAGATTAAGATTTATCCGGAAAGTCCCATCCGAAGGACGACGTGCTCAAGGCTATTTTCAACCTAAGTGAAATTTCACCTACCCAGGTTTATTTACATAACATACGTCTCATTATCGAGTACCTCACATTCGAAAAAGTCCTGGAACATCGCTTAAAGTCCCATCCGAAGGACGACGTGCTCATAGTTATTTTTCACTTCCCGATTAAAACATCTGACCTAAGTGCCTCAGCTAGATTTGTAAGTGGCGATCCTGAGCTCGGTAGACTCCATTCTTCAAATTTCTCGCTTTTTAACGGTTTATAGATTTAATATTTGTTAACTGATAGAGCCATAGAGTGTGCTGGTTTCGGATTATGCCAACGTCAGCACAACGTTCAGACTGACTTTAAATATGGTGACACCGATCCACTATGGAAGAAAAATGCCAAAAAAAAAGATGTATGTATAGATATGAACACAAATTAAAACTTGTGTACATTGTGATATAATCTATATTAATAAAGCTGAAACGGGGTTTGTTTGTTTGTTTGTATGTATGTATGTATGTATGTTTGTTCCACCATCACGCCCAAACCGCTGGACGGATTTTTATGAAACTTCCCATGTAGCATTCTTTTGAGCCCGATTGAATAATAGGCTATGTGGCGTCCCAAAATTTTGATCGGGAGGGGGGGTTGTAAGGGGGGCCTAAGTATATAAATAGTGCTAACTCATTAACTAATGGTCAAATTGTCATGAAATTTCACACGTAGTCTTTTTAAAAGCCAAACAGGAAAAAAAGGTGTGTGGCGTCCCAAAGTTTTGAACGGGAGGGGGGGTTGTGGGGGGGCCTAAGTATAAATATAGAGCTAACTCATGAACAAATGGGCGAATCGTCATGAAATTTCACATGTAGTATTCCTGAAGACCAAATAAAAAAAATAGGCGGTGTGACGGCTCAAAATTTTTTACGGGAGGGGGGTAGTGGGGGGGCCTAAATATAAATATAGAGCTAACTCATTAACTAATGGGCGAATCGTCATGAAAAGCCAAATAGGAAAAAAAGGTTTGTGGCGTCCCAAAGTTTTGAACGGGAGGGAGGGTTGTGGGGGGGCCTAAGTATAAATATAGAGCTAACTCTTTAACGGTTGGTCGGATTGTCACGAAATTTCACATGGAGTATTCCTGAAGCCCAAATAGAAAAATAGGCGGTGTGACGGCTCAAAATTTTTTACGGGAGGGGGGAGTAGTGGGGGGGCCTAAGTATAAATATAGAGCTAACTCATTAACTAATGGGCGAATCGTCATGAAATTTCACATGTAGTATTTTTAAAAGCCAAATAGGAGAAAAAGGTGTGTGGCGTCCCAAAGTTTTGAACGGGAGGGGGGGTTGTGGGGGGGCCTAAGTATAAATATAGAGCTAACTCTTTAACGGTTGGTCGGATTGTCACGAAATTTCACATGGAGTATTCCTGAAGACCAAATAGAAAAATAGGCGGTGTGACGGCTCAAAAATTTTTACGGGTGGGGGGGGGGGGTAGTGGGGGGGCCTAAGTATAAATATAGAGCTAACTCATTAACTAATGGGCGAATCGTCATGAAATTTCACATGTAGTATTTTTAAAAGCCAAGTAGGAAAAAAAGGTGTGTGGCGTCCCTAAGTTTTGAACGGGAGGGGGGGTTGTGGGGGGGCCTAAGTATAAATATGGAGCTAACTCTTTAACGGTTGGTCGGAGTGTGACGAAATTTCACATGGAGTATTCCTGAAGACCAAATAGAAAAATAAGGTGTGTGGCGTCCCAATGTTTTGAACGGGAGGGGGGGGTTGTGGGGGGGCCTAAGTATAAATATAGAGCTAACTCTTTAACAGGTGGTCGCATTGTCACGAAGTTTCACATGTAGTATTCCTGAAGACCAAATAAAAAAATAGGCGGTGTGACGGCTCAAAATTTTTTACGGGAGGGGGGTAGTGGGGGGGCCTAAGTATAAATATAGAGCTAACTCAATAACTAATGGGCGAATCGTCATGAAATTTCACATGTAGTATTTTTAAAAGCCAAATAGGAAAAAAAGGTGTGTGGCGTCCCAATGTTTTGAACGGGAGGGGGGGGTTGTGGGGGGGCCTAAGTATAAATATAGAGCTAACTCTTTAACGGTTGGTCGGAGTCCACGAAATTTCACATGGAGTATTCCTTAAGGCCAAAAAGAAAAATAAGGTGTGTGGCGTTCCAAAGTTTTGATCGGGAGGGGGGGTTGTAAGGGGGGCCTACATATATAAATAGTGCTAACTCATTAACTAATGGTCGAATTGTCATGAAATTTCACATGTAGTATTCCTAAAGGTCAAATAGAAATATTAGGTGTGTGACGGCCCAAAATTTTGAACAGGAAGGAGGGTTGTGGGGGGGGGGGGGGCTAAATATACATGTAGAGTTAGTTCATTAACGGTTGGTCGTATTGTCATGAATCGGATTGTCATGAATTTCACATGTAGTAGTAGTAACTATGTATTCGCTGTGGGGTTCACTGTTGCAAGACATTTACTAGCTGTGATGTCCAGCGTTCCTAATATCGTACTAGCTGTGGGGTTCGCTGTTGCAAGGCACCTATAAGACATTTACTAGCTGTAATGCCCAGCGTTTCTAATTACGTACTAGCTGTGGGGTCTGCTGTTGCAAGGCGCTAGCAGTGTGGCCCAGCGTATTTCACTCGTAGGTACTAGCTGTGGGGTCCGCCGTTGCAAAACTCATACTAGCTGTGATGCCCTGTGGTTCTAACTACATACTATCTGTGGGGTTCGCAGTTGCAAGGCACCTACTACCTGTAGGGCCCAGCGTTCCTAAAAACGTACTAGCTGTGGGGTCCGTCGTTGCAAAAGCATACTAGCTGTGATGCCCAGGGTTCCTAATATCGTACTAGCTGTGGGGTCCGTTGTTGCAAGGCATTTACTAGCTGTAGTGCCCAGCGTTCCTAACTTCGTACTAGCTGTGGGGTCCGTTGTTGCAAGGCATTTACTAGCTGTAGTGCCCAGCGTTCCTAACTATGTACTAGCTGTGAAGTTCGCTGTTGCAAAGCACTTACTAACTGTAATGCCCAGCGTATTTAACTACATACTAGCTGTGGGGTCCGCTGTTGCAAGGCACTTAATAGCTGTGATGCCCAGCGTTCCTAACTTCGTACTAGCTGTGGGGTCCGCTGTTGCGAGCCACATACTAGCTGTGGTGACCAGCGTTCCTAACTACGTACTAGCTGTTGGGTCCGCCGTCGCAAGGCACATACTAGCTATGATGCCCAGCATTCCCTACTACGTACTAGCTGTGGTGCTCAGCGTTGCAAGCCACATACTAGCTGTGGTCACAAACGTTCTTAAGTACGCACTGACTAGGACGTCCAGTGATGCTAAGTATTCACTAGGTGTGGCTCCCGCCGTTGAAAGGCGCATACTAGCTGTGGTGCCCAGGGGTCCTAAAAACTTACTAGCGTTACAACAGCTGAAGGACTATAAGCCTTATTCCGTATGAATAATTGAAAATTATAACATCATGAATGTACTGTCGAGGAACTGAATAGCGTTATAGAAGATATTGGGAGAAAAATCAAAGTTCCCCGGGCAACGCCGGGTATAACTGCTATAGATTTAATATTTGTTAAAACTGATAGAGAACGACCGGATTATCTGAATCCTACACAAAAATCAAAATAAAAATGTTTTTCAAAAAATTCACGCTATTTAACGGTTTATAGGCCTAATAATTGTTAAAACTGATACGACGGAATCAGATATATCCTAAAAGTCCCATCCGACGGACGACGTGCTCAAGGCTATTTTCAACCTAAGTGAAATTTCACCTAACCAGGTTTATTTACATAACATACGTCTCATTATCGAGTACCTCACATTCGAAAAAGCCCTGGATCATCACTTAAAGTCCCATCCGAAGGACGACGTGCTCAAAGTGTTTTTTAACTTCCCGATTGAAACATCTGACCTAAGTGCCTCAGCTAGATTTCTAAGTGGCGATCCTGAGCTCGGTAGACTCCATTCTTGAAATTTCTCGCTTTTTAACGGTTTATAGATTTAATATTTGTTAAAACTGATAGAGAACGACCGGATTATCTGAATCCTACACAAAAATCAAAATAAAAATGTTTTTCAAAAAATTTGCGCTATTTAACGGTTTATAGGCTTAATAATTGTTAAACCTGATACGAGAGATTCAGATTTATCCGGAAAGTCCCATCCGAAGGACGACGTGCTCAAGGCTATTTTCAACCTAAGTGATATTTCACCTACCCAGGTTTATTTACATAACATACGTCTCATTATCGAGTACCTCACATTCGAAAAAGCCCTGGATCATCGCTTAAAGTCCCATCCGAAGGACGACGTGCTCAAAGTGTTTTTTAACTTCCCGATTGAAACATCTGACCTAAGTGCCTCAACTAGATTTCTAAGTGGCGATCCTGAGCTCGGTAGACTCCATTCTTGAAATTTCTCGCTTTTTAACGGTTTATAGATTTAATATTTGTTAAAACTGATAGAGAACGACCGGATTATCTGAATCCTACACAAAAATCAAAATAAAAATGTTTTTCAAAAAATTTGCGCTATTTAACGGTTTATAGGCTTAATAATTGTTAAAACTGATACGAGAGATTCAGATTTATCCGGAAAGTCCCATCCGAAGGACGACGTGCTCAAGGCTATTTTCAACCTAAGTGATATTTCACCTACCCAGGTTTATTTACATAACATACGTCTCATTATCGAGTACCTCACATTCGAAAAAGCCCTGGATCATTGCTTAATGTCCCATCCGAAGGACGACGTGCTCAAAGTGTTTTTTAACTTCCCGATTGAAACATCTGACCTAAGTGCCTCAACTAGATTTCTAAGTGGCGATCCTGAGCTCGGTAGACTCCATTCTTGAAATTTCTCGCTTTTTAACGGTTAATAGATTTAATATTTGTTAAAACTGATAGAGAACGACCGGATTATCTGAATCCTACACAAAAATCAAAATAAAAATGTTTTTCAAAAAATTCACGCTATTTAACGGTTTATAGGGTTAATAACTGTTAAAACTGATACGACAGAATCAGATATATCCGAAAAGTCCCATCCGAAGGACGACGTGCTCAAAGTGTTTTTTAACTTCCCGATTGAAACATCTGACCTAAGTGCCTCAGCTAGATTTCTAAGTGGCGATCCTGAGCCCGGTAGACTCCATTCTTCAAATTTCTCGCTTTTTAACGGTTTATAGATTTAATATTTGTTAAAACTGATAGAGAACGACCGGATTATCTGAACCCCACACAAAAATCAAAATGAAAACGTTTTTCAAAAAATTCGCGCTATTTAACGGTTTATAGGCTTAATAATTGTTAAAACTGATACTACAGATTCAGATATATCCGGAAAGTCCCATCCGAAGGACGACGTGCTCAAGGCTTTCAACTTAATTGGAAATTGACCTACCCAGGTTTATTTACATAACATACGTCTCATTATCGAGTACCTCACATTCGAAAAAGCCCTGGATCATTGCTTAATGTCCCATCCGAAGGACGACGTGCTCAAAGTTATTTTTAGCTTCCCGATTAAAACATCTGACCTAAGTGCCTCAACTAGATTTCTAAGTGGCGATCCTGAGCTCGGTAGACTCCATTCTTGAAATTTCTCGCTTTTTAACGGTTTATAGATTTAATATTTGTTAAAACTGATAGAGAACGACCGGATTATCTGAATCCTACACAAAAATCAAAATAAAAATGTTTTTCAAAAAATTCACGCTATTTAACGGTTTATAGGCTTAATAACTGTTAAAACTGATACGACAGAATCAGATATATCCGAAAAGTCCCATCCGACGGACGACGTGCTCAAGGCTATTTTCAACCTAAGTGAAATTTCACCTAACCAGGTTTATTTACATAACATACGTCTCATTATCGAGTACCTCACATTCGAAAAAGCCCTGGATCATCGCTTAAAGTCCCATCCGAAGGACCTCGGTAGACTCCATTCTTCAAATTTCTCGCTTTTTAACGGTTTATAGATTTAATATTTGTTAACTGACAGAGCCATAGAGTGTGCTGGTTTCGGATTATGCCAACGTCAGCACAACGTTCAGACTGACTTTAAATATGGTGACACCGATCCACTATGGAAGAAAAATGCCAAAAAAAAAAAGATGTATGTATAGATATGAACACAAATTAAAACTTGTGTACATTGTGATATAATCTATATAAATAAAGCTGAAACGGGGCATTCTTTTGTGGCTGATTGAATAATAGGCTATGTGGCGTCCCAGAATTTTGATCGGGAGGGGGGGTTGTATGGGGGCCTAAGTATATAAATAGTGCTAACTCATTAACTAATGGTCAAATTGTCATGAAATTTCACACGTAGTCTTTTTAAAAGCCAAACAGGAAAAAAAGGTGTGTGGCGTCCCAAAGTTTTGAACGGGAGGGGGGGTTGTGGGGGGCCTAAGTATAAATATAGAGCTAACTCATGAACTAATGGGCGAATCGTCATGAAATTTCACATGTAGTATTTTTAAAAGCCAAACAGGAAAAAAAGGTGTGTGGCGTCCCAAAGTTTTGAACGGGAGGGGGGGTTGTGGGGGGGCCTAGGTATAAATATAGAGCTAACTCTTTAACAGTTGGTCGGATTGTCACGAAGTTTCACATGTAGTATTCCTGAAGACCAAATAAAAAAAATAGGCGGTGTGACGGCTCAAAATTTTTTACGGGAGGGGGGTAGTGGGGGGGCCTAATTATAAATTTAGAGCTTACTCATTAACTAATGGGCGAATCGTCATGAAAAGCCAAATAGGAAAAAAAGGTGTGTGGCGTCCCAAAGTTTTGAACGGGAGGGAGGGTTGTGGGGGGGCCTAAGTATAAATATAGAGCTAACTCTTTAACGGTTGGTCGGATTGTCACGAAATTTCACATGGAGTATTCCTGAAGACCAAATAGAAAAATAGGCGGTGTGACGGCTCAAAATTTCTTACGGGAGGGGGGGGGGGGTAGAGGGGGGGCCTAAGTATAAATATAGAGCTAACTCATTAACTAATGGGCGAATCGTCATGAAATTTCACATGTAGTATTTTTAAAAGCCAAATAGGAAAAAAAGGTGTGTGGCGTCCCAAAGTTTTGAACGGGAGGGGGGGTTGTGGGGGGGCCTAAGTATAAATATAGAGCTAACTCTTTAACGGTTGGTCGGATTGTCACGAAGTTTCACATGGAGTATTCCTGAAGACCAAATAGAAAAATAGGCGGTGTGACGGCTCAAAATTTTTTACGGGAGGGGGGAGGGTAGTGGGGTGGCCTAAGTATAAATATAGAGCTAACTCTTTAACGGTTGATCGTATTGTCATGAATCGGATTGTCATGAATTTCACATGTAGTAGTAGTAACTATGTATTCGCTGTGGGGTTCACTGTTGCAAGACATTTACTAGCTGTGATGTCCAGCGTTCCTAATATCGTACTAGCTGTGGGGTCCGCTGTTGCAAGGCACTTACTAGCTGTAGTGCTCAGCCCCGGCGTTCCTAACTATGTACTGGCTGTGGGGTTCGCTGTTGCAAGGCACCTACAAGACATTTACTAGCCGTGATGCCCAGCGTTTCTAATTACGTACTAGCTGTGGGGTCTGCTGCTGCAAGGCGCTAGCAGTGTGGCCCAGCGTATTTCACTACGTAGGTACTAGCCGTGGGGTCCGCCGTTGCAAAACTCATACTAGCTGTGATGCCCTGTGGTTCTAACTACATACTATCTGTGGGGTTCGCAGTTGCAAGGCACCTACTACCTGTAGGGCCCAGCGTTCCTAAAAACGTACTAGCTGTGGGGTCCGTTGTTGCAAGGCATTTACTAGCTGTAGTGCCCAGCGTTCCTAACTTCGTACTAGCTGTGGGGTCCGCTGTTGCGAGGCACATACTAGCTGTGGTGACCAGCGTTCCTAACGTTGGTCGGATTGTCACGAAATTTCACATGGAGTATTCCTGAAGGCCAAATAGAAAAATAAGGTGTGTGGCGTTCTAAAGTTTTGAACGGGAGGGGGGGTTGAGGGGGGCCTAAGTATAAATATAGAGCTAACTCTTTAACAGTTGGTCGGATTGTCACGAAGTTTCATATGTAGTATTCCTGAAGACCAAATAAAAAAAATTGGCGGTGTGACGGCTCAAAATTTTTTACGGGAGGGGGGTAGTGGGGGGGCCTAAGTATAAATATAGAGCTAACTCATTAACTAATGGGCGAATCGTCATGAAATTTCACATGTAGTATTTTTAAAAGCCAAATAGGAAAATAAGGTGTGTGGCGTCCCAAAGTTTTGAACGGGAGGGGGGGTTGTGGGGGGGCCTAAGTATAAATATAGAGCTAATTCTTTAACGGTTGGTCGGATTGTCACGAAATTTCACATGGAGTATTCCTGAAGGCCAAATAGAAAAATAAGGTGTGTGGCGTCCTGGCGTCCCAAAGTTTTGAACGGGAGGGGGGGTTGTGGGGGGGCCTAAGTATAAATATAGAGCTAGCTCATTAACGGTTGGTCGCATTGTCACGAAGTTTCACATGTAGTATTCCTGAAGGCCAAATAGAAAAATAAGGTGTGTGGCGTCCCAAAGTTTTGAACGGGTGGGGGGTTTGGGGGGGGGGCTAAATATAAATATAGAGCTGGCTCATTAACGGTTGATCGTATTGTCACGAAATTTCCCATGTAGTATTCCTGAAGGCCAAATAAAAAATAAGGTGTGTGGCGTCCCAAAGTTTTGAACGGGAGGGGGGGTTGTGGGGGGGGGGGGGCTAAGTATAAATATAGTGGTAGCTCATTAACGGTTGGTCGTATTGTCATGGAATTTCACATGTAGTATTCATAAAGGCCAAATAGAAAAATAGGGTGTTTGACATGAAACAATTGTGAACGGGAGGGGGGTTATGAGGGTAGGCCAAGATAGTGATAGGTCATTAACGGATGATTGGATTGTCATGGAATTTCACATGTAGTATTCTTGATGGCCAAATAGAAAAATACACTATGTGACATCTTAAAAATTTGGAGGGGGGGCTAAGCATAAAAATAATGCTGAATGATTAAAGGGCAATCGGATTGTCATGAATTTCACATGTAGTAGTAGTAACTGTGTATTCGCTGTGGGGTTCACTGTTGCAAGACATTTACTAGCTGTGTTGCCCGGCGTTCCTAACTATGTAGTATCTATGGGGTCCGCTGTTACAAAACACTTACTAGCTGTGTTGCCCAGCGTTCCGAACTTCGTACTAGCTGTGGGGTCCGCTGTTGCAAGGCACATACTAGATGTGGTGCCCAGGGTTCCGAACTTCGTACTAGCTGTGGTGTCCGCTGTTGCAAGGCACAAACTAGATGTGGTGCTCGGCGTTCCTAACTTCGTACTAGCTGTGGGGTCCGCTGTTGCAAGGCACATACTAGATGTGGTGCCCAGGGTTCCTAACTTCGTACTAGCTGTGGTGTCCGCTGTTGCAAGGCACAAACTAGATGTGGTGCTCGGCGTTCCTAACTTCGTACTAGCTGTGGGGTCCGCTGTTGCAAGGCACATACTAGATGTGGTGCCCAGGGTTCCTAACTTCGTACTAGCTGTGGTGTCCTCTGTTGCAAGGCACATACTAGATGTGGTGCTCAGCGTTCCTAACTTCGTACTACCTGTGGGGTCCGCTGTTGCAAGGCACATAATAGCTGTGTTGCCCAGCGTTCCGAACTTCGTACTAGCTGTGGTGTCCGCTGTTGCAAATTAATACAGCTATGTTAGTAGATAGGCAGCATCCAGAAACGAAGATGGTCAACCAAAGAAAGATTCAGATGTATCGGGAAAGTCCCATCCGAAGGACGACGTGCTCAAAGTTATTTTTATCTTCCCGATTATAACATCTGACCTAAGTGACTTGGCTAGATTTCTGAATGGCGATCCTGAGCTCGGTAAACTCCATTCTTCAAATTTCTCGCTTTTAAACGGTTTTTAGTTTTAATATTTGTTAAAACTGATGAACAACCGAATTATCTGAATCCTACACAAAAATCGAAATAAAAATGTTTTTCGAAAAAGTCTGGCGAAATCCCATTCATCAAATTTCTTGCTTTTTAACAGGTTTTAGATTTAATATTTGTTAAAACTGATATACAGATTCAGATATATCGGGGAAGTCACATCCGAAGGACGACGTGCTCAAATTTATTTTTAACCTAAGTGAAATTTCAGCTACCCAGGTTTAGATACATAACATACGACTCATTATCCAGTACCTGACATACAAAAAGGCCCTCGATCATAGCTTGAAGTCCAATCCTAAGGACAATGTGCTCAAGTTATTTTTAACGTAAATGAAATTTCAGCTACCCAGATTTAGATACATAACATACGACTCATTATCCAGTACCTGACATACAAAAAGGCCCTCGATCATAGCTTAAAGCCCAATCCGAAGGACGACGTGCTCAAATTTATTTTTATCTTCCCGATTAAAATATCTGAGCTAAGTGACTTGGCTAGATTTCTAAATGGCGATCCTGAGCTCGGTAGACTCCATATGTATGGTAAAATAAGTTACCGTTTGGTTCCAACTAAAATTATCAAGGAAGAAATGTGGAATATAAGAGGGCTTTGGAGATGGTAGTAGGAAGTTGGCAGGAGTGTTGGGTGATGTCACGTACCCTATGTTGAGCGGAACGTTTAAGTCTATATTAATAAAGCTGAAACGGGGTTTGTGTGTTTGTATGTTTGTTCCAACATCACGCCCATACAGCTGGACGGATTTTTATGAATCTTCACATGTAGCATTCTTTTGAGCCCGATTGAATAATAGGCTATGTCGCGTCCCAAAATTTTGATCGGGAAGGGGGGTAGTAAGGGGGGCCTAAGTATATAAATAGTGCTAACTCATTAACTAATGGTCGAATTGTCATGAAATTTCACATGTAGTATTTTTAAAAGCCAAAAAGGAAAAAAAGGTGTGTGGCGTCCCAAAGTTTTGAACGGGAGGGGGGTTGTGGGGTAGGCGTAAATTTGAAGATACTGATAGATCATTTACGGATGATCGGATTGTCATGGAATTTCTTATGTAGTATTCTTGATGGCCAAATAGAAAAATACACTATGTGACATCTTCAAAAATTTAACAGGGGGGGGGGCAAAGCATAAAAAAATGCTGATTGATTAAAGGGTAATCGGATTGTCATGAATTTCACATGTAGTAGTAACTATGTATTCGCTGTGGGGTCCGCTGTTGCAAGGCATTTACAAGCTGTGGTGCACAGCGTTCCTAATATCGTACTAGCTGTGGGGTCCGCCGTCGCAAGGCACATACTAACTGAGATGCCCAGCGTTCCTAACACTAGCTGTGGGGTCCGCCGTTACAAGACACTTACTAGCTGTGGTGCCCAGCGTTCCTAACTACGTAATAGCTGTAGGGTCCGCCGTCGCAAGGAACATACTAGCCGTGGTGCCCAGCGTTCCTAACTACGTACTAAATGTGGGGTCCGCCGTCGCAAGGCACATACTAGCTGTAATGCCCAGCGTTCCTAACTTCTTACTAGCTGCGGTGCCCAGCGATGCCAAGTATTCACTAGCTGGGGTTTCCGCCGTTGAAAGGCGCATACTAGCTGTGGTGCCTAGGGGTCTTAAAAACTTACTAGCGTTACTATAGTTGAAGGACTATAAGCCTTATTCCGTATGAATAATCGAAAATTATAACATCATGAATGTGGTGTCGAAGGATTGAATAGACTTACAGGAGATATTGAGAGAAAATTCAAAGTTCCCCGGGCAACGCCGGGTATTACTGCTAGTATATTATATGAGTGCAAACGAGTTGAACAACTGGAGCAGATGTTCTCATAGACCCTCTCGCACCCCATTTCAACCCCTAAATCGCCTATTATACTCTAGTACAATGCCAACAGATAGGAGAGGAATAGAATAGATGAACATATTCTAGAAAACAAAAGGTCTCTTCTCTAATTACTTCCTCAGCTCTATCAAGTATAGGGGAAGTTATATAATCTGGCACAAATTCGATGCCGAGTTTTCAATGGAATTTCATGTTTTTTGACCTCCAGATTCCAAATATGAAAAAAAAACAAGTCTGTCTTTGTGTTTGTAAACTCGATAACTACCGATAGAATAATTATTCTTATACTAGTTTTGAATTCACATATGAAATTGTGTGACGATACAATCATTACAACGACAGTTATTAAAGTTTTTTTGAGTAAGCCTCCCCTTAATCCACACTTCCCTTTGGTCGATTTGGCTGAATATCAAAGTGTCGTCGTTAGAGAGTTCTGGATTCACATATAAAATTTCTTTCGATACATTCTTTCTATCGGGAGTTATCGTGTTCACAGACACACACATGGGCAGAAATGTTTTTTTTCCACACAAAAACATGAAAATCCGTTGAAATCTTCGCATCGAATTTTCGATCGATTACACTTCATATAGCTGGGAAAGTAAAAAACAATCATTTTTATTATGACTCATGCCCGGGCTTTAACTACAAGGTCATATCGCCTACTACCAGAGCGCTCTTTCGTCACTCTGATGGATTCCTAGCCCAACTCTACAATGGGAGTCCTTAATTTTGCCTACCCTATTTTTTTTTTTTTTTTATTCATGTAGGGTAGAGGTCTTTAACGAGTACTTGACATTGTACAGGCTCGGGACCATTGGTTAGCATCCCATCCGAAGGACGGCGTGCTTAAGTTTATTTTACCTCCCAGATAAAATAAACTAAGGTCCTCGGCCGGGTCTCGAACCCCCTTGAGCTCTGTAAGCAAGCACGCATACCATTGTGCTACGGGCGCCCTCAGATTATTATTTTTCATCTCATCTATGTTAAAATTCAAGATTTAATATAGTTTGATGTAAAAATAATAACAATAAATAAATAATACATTTATTTCCGTTAAACCGATACATGGTAATAGGATACGTCAAAAGAATTTATACATTAAGATAGCTACATATGATTAGTAGTAATAACAAAACTATTTAAAAAAAGTAAAATGAAATTAATAAAAACTGAACAAATAAATACTTAAAAATATATGAGTTTATAAAAAAATTAATACATAGATACATTTATAATAAGTAGACACTTTTTTCAATTTAATAAAAATTAAGATAACTATTTTTCAAAACTTCGGAAATGTTTTTATCCCAACGATGTTTCGGGACGTTCTTACATCCCATCATCAGGTCCGAATGTGCGAGATATAGAAAACAATGTAACTATAACAATACATGAAAAATATATATATATAAATCAACTATAAATCAATAAAAAAAATCTAAATAAATAAAAAATCATGAATGAATAAATAAAACAATAACGAACATTGG
Source organism: Aradus depressus (assembly GCA_963662175.1). Classification (NCBI taxonomy): domain Eukaryota; kingdom Metazoa; phylum Arthropoda; class Insecta; order Hemiptera; family Aradidae; genus Aradus; species Aradus depressus. The sequence goes on along the minus strand of OY759226.1, from coordinate 22,701,734 downwards.
ACTGACCTTTAAGGTGTGGAGGAACTCTGCCCAAAAATAACAATGAAAGCTTTGTATCAATGTTTTTGGATATGAAACACGATTCTTTATTGTGATTATATTATTCTTTTTGAACGGTGAGAATAAAATTCCGTTTCCGTGTAAAGGGTTTCCTCTAACATAAACATTTATGAGGGAATATTGATTCCTATATAATTTAAAAGCTGTTTCTATGTACAAAATTGTATAGCGTATCCAATTATCATAGTTTAACGTTAATGAATATTATTATTATTATAGGACTGATAATGTGAACAGAAGAAATGAAGATGGCTGGAGCACGCTCCTGTATGCCTCCTTCTACGACCAGACGGACTGTGTCAGGTACCTTGTCACTTTGGGGGCAGATGTATCCACTCTTTCCAAAAAGGGGAAATCCGCCATGACAATGGCCGCCATCAACGGTAATATGGACGTCATGACACTCGTTTTCAATGTAAATATCAATATTAATAGTATAATTTTATATCAAAATTTATGTACACTGGAAATCGCATATAACGACATCGGATATAACGATGAACCGTCATTAGCGACTAAAAATGTCTGCCCCAGGTCCCATGCTATCTTTATATAGGTAAAATGAACTGGATACAAAGACATTGGTTACAACGATGGATCGGTTATAACAACGTGTTTCTTTGGAACCATAAATGTCACTGTTAATTTATTATTTCTCTTTATTTTTCGGGTGCACCTTGCGTTTGTGCAACATCACCCGTCTATGTTTGTAGAGAGAGCTCGGGATCTGGTTAGCTCAAGTGAATGTGAAAGATTCGAAGGAGTGATGTGGAGGTGGACAGTCTAGAGAGAGAAGTGTTTTTAGGCTTAAGGTGAAGTGAACCAGGTAGAAGTCAAAATAACAGTGAAGTAAATGCGCAAAGGTACTTTTATTTATTTATATGTTTATATGCCCAATAACATTGAATTAAAGAATGGCCACAATATTTAAAAAGAAAAGAGACTAAAGTAGATGTAGAAATTAGTTTGAAAGATTTTTATTGTAATTTGATTTTTTTATTTGATATTGATATTTTGATTTTATTTATAATGTAGGTTTTGATAAATAAACCCAATATTTTCCTTAATTTTTATAATTTTTCAATTAAATTAACAATACATAAACCATATTTAACCCTGGAATACTAACATAAACTTTGATATATTTGTTACTAACTATACGTCTCTCAGACGTACATGGCATTAAAAATCCATTTTTGCTATCAGAAATAATTTGTATTGAAGTTATACGTATTATTGTGTTCAATTATTATGCTAAAAGGTATTTTAAACGACCAACACATTCATTAAAAATATTTTTAATAACTCCTTGACAACTTTTAAAACTCTTTCCTTATTTTTAAGCAAAAAAACACAATTGATAGGTATATTCTGTTCAGAACCTATAAAAAAAAAACACTTAAACTAAAAAATAGGAGTCGAATTCGAATAAATCAGAGTAAGTAGAACACATAAGTAGTAGGGATGTGACCAACACATTCTTCAAACATTTATTTTTACCAACTTTTTTGCGACTTTTATAACTTTAGTTAAAACTAAAAAATATGGTTGCGTTCTGAAACAAAGCCGTTCATAAAATAATTAATATAAAATACAAATATATCCTAAAACCGTGTATCAGAGTTAGGGATGAAAGCACCTATCATTACTAATACTACGTCACAGAGACGTATAAATAAGCACCTTTATTCATAACAATACGTCTGAGAGACGTAGAAAAATACACCAATCATTCATAACAACACGTCCAAGAGACGTAGAATAATTTACGTTGAATACTAACTCTACGTCTCTGAGACGCACTGTGTTATGAAAAAAATTCTGTACTTACCTGAAATATGAAGACCGGCGGCTAGAACCCAACTAAATCAACCCAAAGCTACTCAAACGAAGCATAGCTGGAAGGACGGGGAAACACTTCAAGGTCAAGCGAAGCAGCTGACGTTTTAAATCTTGAATACGTCTCCGAGACATGTAGTTAGTATTCTAGGGTTAAAAGTTCATTGCTATCAGTTATGATTTAAAAATTACTTTTGTCGTATTGATACTATCTCAAATCTGAGGACTTTTAGGCGATTGGAAATTTTATAAGGAACATTTTTGGTAAGAGTTAAGTTTTCGATAGGACTAACTGTTTTCGGGTAAATCAAGGAAACGTCTAAATATATGGGTTTCAAAACTACATTTCATGACGGTTTTCGGCGTGTATCTCAAAAACCGGACGACTTGCGAATAAATCTATTAGAACGTGTCATCCCTTCATTCCAAATTTCAAGTTCATAGCTACAATCATTTTTGAGGTAGAGAGATCACAACATCACATATATATATATGCAAACATCTTTGCGAAAATGGTCATAACGTATTCAGGAGACTATAAAACGTGGAAAGGAAATATGTTCAAAACTCGATCTCGAATTTTCGCACGATTACAATAATCCCTTTTACTATAAGTATAAGAAAGTATAAATAAACAGATGATTCAAAACCCAAATTCAAAGAAAAATAAATTCTTTCAAAAATTGAATTTTGTTTCGGGGCATTCTAGATCCACAATAAATACATGAAATGATAGTAGAACCTCTCTTAATCGGTCTGGTCGGGACCGGTTAATCCGAGGTTCCCGTGAAAAATCTATTTTCGTTCAAAAAGAACCTACATATGTACATATTTCATCAGGTATCATGAATAAACAAGCAAATAAGACGTTATTGCAACTCACAGTTACATTATGTACATACAGACATATACGAACACGAAAACATTAAACATTACGAACTTAAATAAACTTTGAAAACGTACATTGTTCTTATAATTGTTTGAAACATCAGTTATTTTTTCTGTTTTTTACCTTTCGAAGATTTTCTACAGCTTTTTTTGCTGCTTCGTGACCCATTTTTTTGCAAGTCCTCCACGTCTGCATTTTTGCCATCGTCTTCGCATTCGCAGACATCTTTACTGGCGATACAGATTATTTCCTCGTTCGTAAAAAAAATAGTTTTCGAGTCCTTCGTCACTTTTAGTCATCCATTCCTCCACGTCCTCAAACTGCATTTGGTTCCTTCCACCTAACGACTGCAGATCGTGTAAAATGGCTATATTTCCGATTTCTTCATTCTCTGAATGGTTGCTACTTTCTAAAAACTCTATTCCATGGGATAGACCGGTTGATCCGAGGCCGGTTAAGAGGGATTCTACTGTACTAACAAACTTAAATGATTCGGTTCGTAACATTATTATTTTTCTCAAGTTCAATATTGTTTCAGAAGTCGTTGATGGACAGAAAGGATGATAGAGATTGTACCGACTTATTCTATGCAACAGAATATGGACGAATTGATGTCGTGGAATTTCTTCTCTCCCAAGGCGCAAACCCAGATATATTGTAAGTATAAAGTTATTTATTTAATGTTTTTTTAAAATGTTTATAGAAATTTTGTTTTTTTGTATTTTGACAAAAATCTTGCTCAAGTTACTTGCAGTCGACATCTTACCGGACCTACAAGGTTAATAACCAACATTTGAGACGTAAGCGTGCTTGCCTTCTGAGCTCAAGGTCATGGGTTCGAAATCCCTTAGTTTATTTTATCTGGGAGGTAAAATAAACTTCAGCACTCCGTCCTACGGATGGGACGTTAAGCGATGGTCCCGAGCCTGTACGATGTCAGGTACTCGTTAAAGACACCCTAATTTAGGGTAGGCAAATGTTATGGATCTCACAATAGAGTCGGGCTCATGTCCACCAGAGTGACGAAAGAGCGCTCTGGTAGTAGGCAATATGACCTCGGGCATGAATCATAATAACAAACGAAAACGAACTAGAATCAAAATTAAGGAATGAACGCATTTAAGGATTCTACTTCCTCAGATTTATAATTATAGGGGAAGTTATGTAATCGGTCAAAATGTTGATGCATAGTTTTCAACGGAATTTCATGTTTTACGATCTCCAGATTCAAAATGTGAAAAAAATTTCTTTCTTTGTATGTTGTGTGTGTCTGTGAACATGAATATATCGATTTTATATATGTACTAGCAGTAACACCCGGTGTTGCCTGGGGAACATTGATTTTTCTCCTAATCTCCCATTCGAATCCTATTCAATACTTCGAAAGTACATTCATGATGTTATAATTTTTAATTATTCAAATGGAATAAGGCTTATAGTCCTTCAAAGGAAGACACCACAGCTAGTATGTGCCTTTCAACGGCGGAAACCACAGCTAGTAAATACTTAGCATCGCTGGACATCCTAGCCAGTACGTACTTAAGAACGCTCATGACCATAGCTAGTATCGGTCTTGCAACGGCGTACCACCCCAGCTAGTAAGAGATCGGAACAGCTGGGCACCACAGTTATTGTGTGCTTAAAACCGCTGGGCACAACAGCTAGTACGATTTTAGAAATGCTTCGCACCACAGCTAGTTCATGTTCAGGAACGCTGGGCCACACAGCTGCTCGTAGTATATGCCTTGCAACGGCGGGCAGCCCAGCTAGTAAGTTCTTAGGACCACTTGGAACCACAGCTAGTTCCTGCTTAAGAACGCCGGTCACCTTAGATAGTATGCGCCTTGCAACTGCAAATTTCGTATTTAAAATTAACATTCACGGAGGACATAACCAGTCAAATTTCAGCGATATCGGCCGAGGGGCAGGGGGAGTTCCGGGGTGGGGGCTCAATTCAAAAATCCCAATAGCTGCCGGTGTAATGAATGTATCGACATCAAATTTCGTATTTAAAACTAAAATCCACTTAGGACATAACCAGTAAAATTTCAGCGATCTCGGCTAAGGGGAGGGGGGAGTTCCGGGGGGGGGGGGGGGGGGGTTAGTTCAAAAATCCACAACCTCCCTCCCGTTCGCAATTTTGTGACGTCGCACACTTTTTTTTTCTATTTGGCCTTCAAGATTACTACATATGAAATTTCATGACAATCCGACCATTAATCATTGAGTTAGCACTATTTTTATGCTTAGCCCCCCCTTACAACCCCCCCTCCCGTTCGTAATTTTGGGGCGCCACATAGCCTATTATTCCATCGGTCTTGAAAGAATGCTACATGTGAAGTTTTATGAATATCCGTCCAGCCGTTTGGGCGTGATGCTGGTATAAACATACAAACAAACCCCGTTTCAGCTTAGAAGTATAGAAGCCGGTGGTGGAGAATGGGTAGATAAGCGAATCTGAATTTAAAAATCCCTATAACTGGCGATGTAATGAATGTATCAACATCAAATTTCGTATTTAAAATTAACATTCACGGCGGACATAACCAGACAAATTTCAGCGATATCGGCCGAGGGGCGGGGGGAGTTCCGGGGTGGGGGCTCAATTCAAAAATCCCAATAGCTGCCGGTGTAATGAATGTATCGACATCAAATTTCGTATTTAAAACTAAAATCCACTTAGGACATAACCAGTAAAATTTCAGCGATCTCGGCTAAGGGGAGGGGGGAGTTCCGGGGGGGGGGCTTAGTTCAAAATCCACAACCTCCCACCCGTGCGCAATTTTGTGACGTCGCACACTTTTTTTTTCTATTTGGCCTTCAAGATTACTACATATGAAATTTCATGACAATCCGACCATTAATCATTGAGTTAGCACTATTTTTATGCTTAGCCCCCCCTTACAACCCCCCCTCCCGTTCGTAATTTTGGGGCGCCACATAGCCTATTATTCAATCGGTCTTGAAAGAATGCTACATGTGAAGTTTTATGAATATCCGTCCAGCCGTTTGGGCGTGATGCTGGTGTAAACATACAAACAAACCCCGTTTCAGCTTTGAAGTATAGAAGCCGGTGGTGGAGAATGGGTAGATAAGCGAATCTGAATTTAAAAATCCCAATAACTGGCGATGTAATGAATGTATCAACATCAAATTTCGTATTTAAAATTAACATTCACGGCGGACATAACCAGACAAATTTCAGCGATATCGGCCGAGGGGCGGGGGGAGTTCCGGCTCAATTCAAAAATCCAAATAACTGCCGACGTAATGAATGTATCGACATCAAATTTCGTATTTAAAACTAAAATCTACTTAGGACATAACCAGTCAAATTTCAGCGATATCAGCCGAGGGGAGGGGGGAGTTCCGGGGTGGGGGCTCAATTCAAAAATCCCAATAGCTGCCGGTGTAATGAATGTATCGACATCAAATTTCGTATTTAAAACTAAAATCCACTTAGGACATAACCAGTAAAATTTCAGCGATCTCGGCTAAGGGGAGGGGGGAGTTCCGGGGGGGGGGCTTAGTTCAAAATCCACAACCTCCCACCCGTTCGCAATTTTGTGACGTCGCACACTTTTTTTTTCTATTTGGCCTTCAAGATTACTACATATGAAATTTCATGACAATCCGACCATTAATCATTGAGTTAGCACTATTTTTATGCTTAGCCCCCCCCTTACAACCCCCCCTCCCGTTCGTAATTATGGGGCGCCACATAGCCAATTGTTCAATCGGTCTTGAAAGGATGCTACATGTGAAGTATTATGAATATCCGTCCAGCCGTTTGGGCGTGATGCTGGTATAAACATACAAACAAACCCCGTTTCAACATAGAAGTATAGAAGCCGTTGGAAGGGAATGGGTAGATAAGCGAATCTGAATTTAAAAATCCCAATAACTGGCGATGTAATGAATGTATCAACATCAAATTTCGTATTTAAAATTAACATTCACGCCGGACATAACCAGTCAAATTTCAGCGTTATCGGCCGAGGGGAGGGGGGTGTTCCGTGGAGTGGGCTCAGTTCAAAAATCCAGAACCCCCCTTCAGTTCACATTTTTGTGACGGCACACACTTTTTTTTTCTATTTGGCCTTCAGGAATACTACCAGTGAAATTTCATGACAATACGACCAACCGTAAATGAGCTAGCTCTATATTTATACTTAGGCCTACCCCCACAACCCCCCCTCCCGTTCAAAACTTTGGAACGCCACACACCTTTTATTTTTATTTGGCTTTGAAAATCATTACATGTTAAATTTCATGACAATACGACCAACCGTTAATGAGCCAGCACTATATCTATACTTAGGCCTACCCCCACAACCCCCCCTCCCGTTCAAAACTTTGGAACGCCACACACCTTTTATTTTTATTTGGCTTTGAAAAATACTACATGTGAAATTTCATGACAATTCGACCAACCGTTGATGAGTCAGCACTATTTATATACTTAGGTCCCCCTACAACCCCCCTCCCGTTTAAAACTATGGGACGCCACACACTTTATTTTTCTAATTCGCCTCCAGGAATACTACATAGGAAATCTCGTGACAATACGACCAACCGTTAATGAGCTAGCTCTATATTTATACTTAGGCCCCTCCACAACCCCCCCTCCCGTTCAAAATTTTGGGACGCCACATAGCCTATTATTCAATCGGGCTCAAAAGAATGCTATATGTGAGGTTTCATGAAGATCCGTCCAGCGGTTTGGGCGTGATGCTGGAACAAACAAACAAACACACCCCGTTTCAGCTTTATTTATATAGATTCAGAACCCTCTAACGATGACACACTCATACGACCTATATGAACATAGAACTAAAACTATGCTTGTCCTCTCTGTCCCATCCCGATAACCCTTCACGTCGCCTAAGAAGACGCTGGCCTCGCGATCTTCTGTGAATAATGAGACTGTCTAAGGGAGTGTCAGCACTGGTTGGCTTCTCCCATCAATTGTACATTTTTATTTCTTGTTCACTTTTACTCAATATATATTTTGTACTGATTGTAGAATGAAAAAAAAAAAAAAAAAAAAAAAAAAACAGTTATGTGGCCATTTGAGGACTTTCTTATACCAACCACGCTTACAGACCACTCTCTATCCCCCTTCTCAAAATCATTTCATTTTGTCTCTTTGTACGGCGTTTTGAAATGATTTTGAGAAGGAGAGGGGGAGTGACAGTGATCTGTAAGCGTGGTCGGTATAAGAAAGTCCTATAAAGACCACATCACATACATTTTTCTTAATTTTTATAATATTTCAAAAAAAAACTACCAATACATAAACCATATTTTAAAGGTCATTGCTAAGAGTTATGATTTAAAAGTTAGATAATATTAAAATGTAAACTATAACGTTTAAGGAATATATTATATTCCTTAAAGATATTCACTTTACATTGTTCGGGGCGCTATAACTATTGTCCTATTGATCCTACCTCAAATTGAGGACTTAGTAGCGATTGGAAATTTTATAAAGAACATTTCTGGTAAGAATCAAGTTTTCGATAGGACTAACCGTTTTTGGGTAAATCTAGGAAACGTCTAAAAAAATATGTTTCAAAACTACATTTCAAGATGGTTTTCGGCATGTATCTCGAAAACCGGACGATCTGTAAAAAATTGTATTTCATATATATTATGTATTTTAATATTCTCTACAACTATTACTTGAAAAGATTTTTGATTAGGTCATAAACGTCTCAATTTTCGTTTGAGGGGGTTAGGTTAGGTTTTATGACTCATGCCCGGGCTTTAACTACGAGGTCATATCGCCTACTACCAGAGTGCTCTTTCGTCACTCTGGTGGACATGAGCTCAACCCTACTGTGGGAGTCCTAAATTTTGCCTACCCTAAATTTTTATTCATCTAGGGTAGGGGTCTTTAACGAGTACCTGACATCGTACAGGCTCGGGACCATCGCTTAACGTCCCATCCGAAAGACGGCGTGCTTAAGTTTATTTTACCTCCCAGATAAAATAAACTAAGGGCCTCGGTCGGGTTACGAACCCACGAACTTGAGCTCAGAAGTCAAGCACGCATACCACTGAGCTACCGGCGCACTCAATTTTCGTTTGATTTTGGCCAAAATCTAATCCGACCTATGTTAGAACATATGACTCCTTCATTCAAAATTTCAAGTTCATAGCTACAATCACAGACACACACAGACTCAGTTAAAACCTCGATCTCGGATTTTCTCACGATTGCAATACATCTTTATACTATAAGTATAGGAAAGTAAACAGTTAAATGTTTTCATGTTGTGTTTCTTGAAACCTGGCTACGCCACTTACATGCATACATTCTTGTATTCTGTATACATTATACATGAAAAATACACTTTTTAGATCGGAAGGAAGAACACCATTAATGTTGGCAGGAGGTCGAGGCGACCTCCTCTTGGTTCGATGCTTACTTCGTGGAGGCGCCGATCTTAACATCGTAGGAGAAGAGATGAAACCTGCCAAACAATATGCGATGGATAACGGACATATAGAAGTTTTTAATTATATCGATGGATTCGGTATTAATGTTATTTATTTAATATTTATTGTTTTTCTTATTACTTAGAATATGTTTATTGTTAAAACTCCAAACTAAAAGGAAGTAGATCCGCAGTTCTCTGAGAGGAAATGAGAATGCACAGCTCACCGGCAATGTAATTCCCCTACACGAACGAATCAAATAAAAAAATATATAAAAAAAAGAATGTTTTTAAAAAATATTGTCTATTTCACAAGATATATACCGAGGCCCTAAGGTTATTGAAGAAGAAGAAGAAGAGTTTATTATAACAGTCGCATTTACAGAGGTACAATTATACAATAAGGTTCCTTAACCATTACCCTTATACACTAAATACAAATCAAAAATAATCAGTTTATTAAAAACAATGCTACTGCTTAGGAGTAAATTTTAAAAAACTCTTAAAGAAAAAAAAATACAAAGTAACTGAAATGAATAGAAAATAAATTAATTAACATTCAAAAACAGAAATTAAGTATAATTTAAAATCGTGAACGGATATTTTTGTGTTTCCCTCCCTGAGTTTTCCTTATTTTCTTTACAAAAACGTTTTGATTTATGTCACACTTTAAAAAGTTTTTACTGTAATTTATTATGTACTTAGTCCAGTAGGAGTTCAACATTTAGGTGTTCATGGATTTGGAGGATGGAGGTGTCCTTCGAGTAGCTACCAACCAATCTAAGGCATTTTGTTTTGGGCCACTTGAAGAGTTCTCAAGTTGGTATTGCTTGCATTTAAAACACCATTTAGGACTCCCATAGTAGAGTCGGGCTCATGTCCATCTGAGTGACGAAAGAGCGCTCCGGTAGTAGGCGATATGACCTACTATCAAAAAACTAACATATATTTGTAGGTTATCGATTACACGATTCGTGAAAGTGTGTTATTGTTCGTTGTGTACAGAAGTGTTTCGAGGAACACGTGTGTTTCGGTGAAAGCCCGGGCATGAGTATGATAACTAACTACTTTGTTCAATGAGGTCATTCTTTAATATTCATTTCTGGGTTATTTGTTTTAAAAGAAAACATCTTTACAATCATTTCAAACAAAGTCAAGTGCTCTTATCTGGATGTAAACTTCTAAATATTAATGTACTATCGATCTAGGAATTTATCATGAATATTTAATATGATATCGATTTGTGTCGGTTGGTCGGTTCGTGTCTACTATACTCAGGTCGAATTGGTACCTATTACTGAATTATCTGAATTGTTTCTGAGGAACTAAACTGAAATATGAGGATCATATTTCGTCAGCTTGTTCTTAGATAAGATCAATCAAATATGCAGTGGCGTAAGCAATTTAGTGAGGGGATGTTTGATTACTTTAAAGTGAATCACCACACACACTTCCCCAGCGCGAATTAAACAGATACGTTTTCGTTTAGTATGGCTAGAACTCAAATTTGACTTACGTGTGTTCAAAAAGTATCGGGAATTTTCGATTTTTGAAATTTCTTATATATTCGTCTACATCAATGTTATCCCCTTCAAAATAGTCCCCATAAAATATTATACACTTATGCCAGCGCTTCCAATTTCCGAAACACTTCTGGAACTCGATCTTTGGGATAGCATTTAGCTCTCTCAGCGATGCGCTTTTAATCTCATCTATGCTTGTGAAACGACGGCACTTTAAGGTTCTCTTTATTGTTGGAAACAGAAAAAAGCCATGTCTGGTGAATATGGAGTCTGGGGCATCATTATAGTGTTGTTTTTGCCCAAAAATTCACGAACAAGCAATGAAGTGTGAGCAGGTGCATTATCGTGGTGCAAAAGCCATGAATTGTTTCGCTACAAATCCAGGCGTTTTTTTTTGGGATTGCTTCTCACAAATGGCATTACACTTGTAGATAGTACTTCCTATTGATCGTTTGACCTTGTTGCAAGAACTCATGGTGCATTATGCCGTTAAAAAACGTGCTGGGGCGTCTAGGGCGCTCGACATCTTCAACGCCTTCTTAGAAACGCTTATACCACTCGTAAACCCTAATTTTACTCATAGCAGACTCACCAAAAGCAATATTTAACATTTCAAAAACTTTGCTGCACTTTATTCCATTCTTATAGCAAAATTTAATGCAAATTCTCTGATCCATTTTGTATAAAGTACCAAAACACATGTAACCTCTTTGGGTACGTGTCCATCTGAGAGAAAAGTCTCGAGAGAAGTGTCCGACACAAGTCTCAGGGCCGTGTCCACTGGCGACACTCGCTTTCGAGACTTCTCTCCGACACAAGTGTCGAACACAAGTCTCAGGGCCATGTCCACTGGCGACACTCGCTCTCGAGACTTCTCTCCGACAGAAGTGTCGGACACAAGTCTCAGGGCCGTGTCCACTGGCGACACTCGCTCTCGAGACTTCTCTCCGACAGAAGTGTTGGACACAAGTCTCAGGGCCATGTCCACTGGCGACACTCGCTCTCGAGACTTCTCTCCGACACTCACAGTCAGTGTTTGAATTTCAACCCCGCACGTTGGTCCTACGTACAAAATGGACTCTCGCCAGGTCCTGGCTTTTATAGTTGCCCATAGCATTGCACATAGCAAATAAAGTATAGTCTTATCTCTTATGCTTTTGGCTGAGGATGGTAGAAATACCGAAAGTACTCCCATGTAAATATAGTTGGTGAAATTAGACAATATCATAAATAAACAAGTTTTATTTCTTTCAAGTTCAAATAAAGTATACTTTATAAATAAAAAAGTAAATTGTATTATTTAAAAATAGAATGACGTAGGTATATATAGGTACCTACTTACTTGATTTCTCAAATTATGTATTTTTCTTTGTACTTCTGTGTCGTCGCAAATAAATTTCTCCGCTATTTCTCGAAAAAAAAAGTTGTTTTTTCACCCGATTCCTGTAATCCATGTGATTGACGTTCCGGAGAACTTCCTTTTCTTCATATTCACTTATTAATTTAAATACATCCTCGTCAGACCACTCGCGTTTTGTAATAAAAACTTTATCCGTCATTGTTCGCTAAACTAAACAACTAATTAACGGAGGCAGTGCCGGAGACTCGCTGGACTCTTCAAGCGCTGTCGGGAGACTGGAGACTGTGTCTCGAGAGAAGGAAGTAGGCGTGACCACCTGAGACTTGCCGCTCTCCGACACACTCTCGCGAGTGTGTCTGACACATCTGCGACTCGTCTCTCGAGACTTTTTCTCTCAGATGGACACGTACCCTTTGACAGCTGACAGCAGACTAAACATCCGGTTTGGCTAACAATGTACAGATGATACTTTTCAGACATGTTTAACAACACAACAACGAAAAATTGTGCGAATCGGACTAATACAACAAAATTACAAAATTCCCGTTACTTTTCGAACACACCTCGTACATATTGGCTTCATACTTAATTTATTAAATACATTTTTTACATCCGCAGTTGTCGAAGAAACCCAATTCCTTTCTACAATTGCGCGAAAAATTAATAATGGCAGCCATCTTTATGGTGTTTTGAATTTAATATGAAATTTCATGTCAATACATTCATTATATCGGCAGTCATCAGATGTTTTGTGTTAAGCCCTTCCCTTTGGTCGATTTGGCTGAAAATCAACTGATTTACGTTCAAGTAGATATTTCAAAGCTACTTATTTTGCTTAAGACTTAAAATGTTGTAAAATTGTTATTTTTATTTTTTTTCAGAGAATCATGATCTCAACTCAATTTTGATTACCAATGGACTTGAAAAATATGTGAATATTTTTGAAGAAAATGAAATTACTTTTGAAAATTTTTTAGAACTTACGGAAGATGCCATCAAAGAACTAGGCATTAAGTAAGTTAACCGAGTTATCCTGATAGATGCGCAGTCCAGTGAAGTTGCCATTTTAAGATTTATTTTTTTGAAGAAAATGGGGAAGAATCACTTAGAAAATCAACCGACTAAGTACTTCCTCAGCACGAATTAATCAATTAATTTTTCGCTTTCCCATCAAAAACAATTCACGATTTGAGTTATCAATACTTGACTAACATGGCTTCAGAATCCTCATAAATATTGTTTTGATACGTTCATTACATCGACAGTTATTAAGATTTTTGTGTTATTAATAGGAGCCATCCTTATGCAGTTTTGAATTGAAATACTGAGTTGTCAACAGAATTTCATGTTTTCCGAACTCCAAATTAAAAACAAAAATAGTTGACTTACATAGGGGCTCTTACCAGGGGCGTAGCCAGGATTTTGAGCAGGGGAGGGGGGCAAAGTTAGGGTACAGGGCTGGTGGGTATAGACTCCCGGGGGCACAGCCCGCAGTTTCCGTGGTTAGCGTTGCAGACTTTTTGTTAATAATTTGGAAGACTCGGACATCTAGAAGCTCCCCCTGAGGTAACCACTGACTGTAATACTTAAATTGACTTTACATGAGCAGCAAAAATGCAAAAAGCAGCAGCAGCAAATCCACGCTATGGTCTCTGTGCTTTTAGAATTAAATGACTCACAGCCAATAGCGTGCATTTGCTGCTGCTGCGCTTTGCATTTTTACTGCGCATGTAAAATCAGCTTTAAGAGAATAAATTATAACATAAATGAAGATTTTGAGCGAAGAAATGAAATGATCGAATCCATGTATATTTAAGCATTCTGATGCCTGCCCCGCACTTGCAACAGGTGATTGCTGATTTTGGAATCAGCCGCACGGGAAATTTGAAGATCTTATTAGTTAGTAACTTGCAAGCAATCCATTTTTAATAAAAACTATTTTTTCAGATTATATGATCATAGGTTTTTAGTAAAGCAGCTTCTCATTTTTTCTGCCAATTTATTTTTTATAAATTCTTTATAACATTGTCAAACGTTTTGGGACATATCCTCCCATCATCAATGACTAGAAACAACAAAATTAACTGTTTTTCTATTTTTACTTGTTAATTTTGTTGTTTCTAGTCATTGATGATGGGAGGATATGTCCCGAAACGTTTGACAATGTTATAAAGAATTTTAAAAAAATAAATTGGGAGAAAAAATGAAAAGCTGCTTTACTGAAAACCTATGATCATATAATATGCTCCTTACACAACATTGAAGAAGATTATATATTGTTCATCTTGTTTTTTGCTCTGACCAGGGGGGAGGGGGGGCACGTGCCCCCCCGCTGGCTACGCCCCTGGCTCTTACTAAATTTCATGTCGATTCAATCATTACACAGTTCTTTCCTTCCTTTCTGCCGAGTCTACCTTTATGGGGTTTTTGAAATGAATGAAAATGAAATTCAAGTAATTTTATTCTGGGACCGAGGTCCCCTGAGAATAAATAAATGAAAGTCACTGAACAGAGCAACAAATACAAATAAAATAAAATATCAGTTATGAGATATCAGTGATACAGTGGATAGAAACAAGAACAAAATGAATATAAGTAAATAAGAAAATACAATAAAATAAATAATGATGAAATAAGTAAAAAATAAATAAATAAAATAATAGTACAAAAATAATTAAATTAACAGCTTCATTATGAAGAAATCATATGAAAATAAATGCATCTAAATAAATATATAGAAGATAAAATAAATTAAAAAATAAATAAAAATTAAGATTATGGAGGAGGAAATCTAGACCAGGCTTGTAAGAAAATTAATTGAAGAAAAACTTATGAAAAAAAAAAGAAATAAAATAAAAGGATGAAGATGAAAAGAGGAATAAAATAAATACGGGAAAAAAAATTGATTTTAAGGAGCGGGAAAGTATGGAGGAAGGGGAATAAAAGGCTAATCAGAGAGAAGATTGTTTATTGAGGAGGAATTGGATGTAGTTTGAGGATTTGAAGGAGGCCACGGAAGGCGCTTTGGGTTTTAGATTCACAACTGAAATTTTGTGTCGATCATTACAATAGCAGTTATTAGACTTTTTGAGTAAAGTCTCCTCCCCAATCCCCCCTCCCTTCCCTTTGGTCGATTTGACTGAAAATCAATAGGTGTCGTCGTTAGAGGATTCTGGATTCACACATAAAATTTTGTGTCGATACATTCATCTTATCGGGACTTTATCATGGTCACAGAAAGACATTTTGTTGTAATTTGTGTAATTAGGGGGTCGAAAAACATGAAATTTCGATGAAAACTCCAATATGAATTTCTGACCGATTACATAACTTCCCCTATACTTCGTACAGCTGAGGAAATATTAAATTGCGGGTAAATTCTAGTAATGTACCGAAATATGTTACCTATATTCCTAAAGACTATTCATAGAAGTAAAAATTAAGTTATGTCGTTTTAAATAAATAGAACATTGTCTGTTTAAATAAATAGAACATTGTACAATGCCTTTTAGAAAGTTAAAAACATTTTTTTGAATACTAGAAGAGGTTGAGAAGAGGTACATGTGGTTGAGAAATATTAATTTTTACAATCAATGGATGAGATAATGTTTCAGTCCAAAGATAATCCAAGATATTGGCTATTAAAATTAGTTATCAGTTGTGATAAATGCTATTTAGATAGATAATAGACATCAGAACTTGCACTATTAAGAGAAAATTTAATTTGATTAAAAAAGTATATATATTTGATTTTAGAGGGCGCCGGTAGCTCAGTGGTATGCATGCTTGCTTACTGAGCTTAAGATCGTGGGTTCGAAACTCGGTCGAGGCCCTTGGTTTAATCTATCTGGGAGGTAAAATAAACTTCGTCCTTCGCATGGAATGTTAAGCGATGGTCCTGTACGATGTCAGATACTCGTTGAGCTGAGTTTACGAAGCTCTTTCTTAGGCGACTCATGTATTTCGTTGTACTCGTACTCCTCCGAAACCCCTTTACCGACCACATTGAAATTTGCCACGATGGTAGTGGACACGGTGACGATGGTTTACTATTAAAAAACCAGAAATCGAACATATCGCGGAGAAATAATCACCGAAAAACGAAATCCCCATTGAAATCAATTGAGAGACAAAATTCTCTCGCAAAATATAATTTTTCGATTTCAAATGTAAAAATCCGGGCGAAGCCCTTATCGGTTTACCATCGGACACCACTTTTTTTGAGCCGTTTTTTTCAGTGTTCTAACGTAACTTCGACTTTTTTTCGATAAAAATATTCACAGCTGTTGTCTACAAAAAGGCTAGAAAAAATCCATTGAATTCAATTGAAATCAATTAAAAATATTAATATATTCATAAAGAACATACAAGGTGAGAAGTTACTGATAATTATTAAAACACTAGCAGTAATACCGGGCGTTGCCCGGGGAACTTTGACTTTTCTCCCAATATCTCCTATAAGGCTATTCAGTTCCTCGACAGTACATTCATGATGTTATAATTTTCAATTATTCATACGGAATAAGGCTTATAGTCCTTCAACTGTAGTAACGCTAGCTTTGGAGCTAAAACTAATTTATTCAAAAAGATTTCTCATTAATCGTTGCAATGGTTTTCGAGTTACAAAGATTGCGTGAGTGGATGCTGGGATGAACCAGGGGTTGATTAAAAAATAGACCTTAACCTTCCGGTAGATAAAACTTATCTATTCAAAAAGATTCCTCATTAATCATTGCAGTGGTTTTTGAGTTACAAAGATTGCGTGGGTGGATGCTGGGATGGACCAGATATTGAGGTACTAATACGCCTATAACCTTCCACAGACGATGACGAACAAATTAAAAAAAAAAATAATCAAATCCATCAAGCCGTTCGTGAGTTATAGCGGTACAACGCACAGACATTTTCAGCTTTATATATAAGATTAACTGAGTTTTTTTATACAGATATGACTGACTCAGCTCAGTTTTTGCAAACAGCAGAATGTATTGCACACCTAGTTAAAGACCTCTACCCGAGGTGAATAAAAATTTAGGACTATAGTAGAGTCGGGGTCATGCCCCCTAAGTAATTTTGAATAAAAAAAGTTTATATAAACAGAGTGCGGAAACGCTCCCTTAACGAATCAAAAGAAAAAAAAGTCATCTGTGAATCACTGGTATTGTACTTCCCCAGGTCGTTATAATCAATTAAGTTTCTGCGTCCCCTCCAAAACCAATCGACCAGATATAGTTGACTTATTTATGTCGTTACATTCCTTACTTCGACAGATATTAGGGTTTTTGAAAACCGGCCCCCCTGCTGATCCCCCTCTCCCCTTCCACCGATTACGCGGAAAATTAATAGATGTAATATTGGGTTTTAGCCCAAACTGTTGGGTAACTCTTGATTGGCTTCAGAGGAAGAGCGAAAACTTAATTAATTCTTACAGGGGAAGTACATGGTCGGTCATTCACCGAGAACTTTTTTGCTTAATACTTTTAAGGAAGTTTTTCCGGACTCCTGTTTTTATGAAATTTTTTTTTCCACTCAAAATAAATTTCTTATTTCTAAAGTTTGTCTACCACAATTTGTTTCCTTATTTTTGGTTTGGTTTTTACAGGACATTTGGACCCAGAAGAAAACTAAGAATGCTAATAGAAGAAGTCAAATCAGTTTACAGTGCTCAAATCCAGAAAGAGTACACCTGATCAATGTCTGTGTTGGACATTAAATTTGTTATTACTTGTTTTAATTTTCCAAGGCAGAATACATTTCTGCGATTTGTATCAATAAAGTGGCCAGCTAACATAAATAAAAATAAAGAAGTTGTTTAACGTTTATGCTGTCTAATTCCACCAAAATATATAAATAAAGTGCTTATGCCATCGTTTTATTTTAATTTTGCAATATTTTATATTATTATTGATAGTTTTTTGACAAGACTTATTACACTCAAAAAGGAATAATCCTAGGGTCAATTGCGAAAAAATTATAATATAATTTTTTTTTTTTTTTTTGCAGTCAACATCAACAATAGTTATTCCTTTTAAGCTATATATGCGAGAAATCCTATTATTGAGGTTCGAAAAATAAATAAATCAGAGAATATTTTATAATATATTATATTGAAAAGTACAAATTTAATAAATAGTTGGTTTAGTGGTGCCCAACATTTTTAAAAATTGTTAAAAGTAAAAAAAAAATATATATATATTTTGTTTATAATGTGTTTTTAAAATAAATAAATAATTTTCAAAAATTAAATACATATTTTTTTACTTTTTCCTTTATAAATAAATTCAAAATATATATTATATTTAACAAGAATATGTAGAACATAGATACACAAAATTAATACAGGTGGGTTCCATTTTTATATGTACATTGCATACTACAAATTACAATACAAACATTAAAAATTAAGGCACACTTAGTACGAAGTATACACATATAATTAAAATATATAAAACAAAATAAATATTGAGAGTCCTTCACCCCCTTGGCAAGATTCAATATATACAACTCATATACATTATACTGAGTATATACAAAGTAGAAATTTATGAAAATACAAAATATACCATAAATAAAACAATACATATATATAAAAAGGACGGATTTGAAGAGTTTTGGAAAACCAATTTATTTATCTCCGATATTTAGAGTATAAATGATTTTAAACACAAGATGGAAAAAATAAAGTAAAGAAGCCCTGAAGGGAAATAAATATAGGCAAGAAACGACAATTACGGTGACCATAAGAACATTATATTTCTATGAAAACTGACATTATTGCAGAGATATTGTGAAGTAATTCAAATGAACTTGAAAGAAATAAAACTTGTTTATTTATGATATTGTCTAATTTCACCAACTATATTTACATGGGAGTATTTTCGGTATTTCTACCATCCTCAGTCAAAAGCACAAGAGATAAGTCTTATCTCTTGTGCTTTTGACTGAGGATGGTAGAAATACCGAAAGTACTCCCATGTAAATATAGTTGGTGAAATTAGACAATATCATAAATAAACAAGTTTTATTTCTTTCAAGTTCATTATATTTCTAGGTTAAGAAACTTAGAATAACAGGTTTGGGCATTACAGCATCTATAGTTATAAGCTAAGTGCGAACTATTCTATATACGAGGTGTGTTCAAAAAGTAACGGGAATTTTGTGATTTCACGGGTTGTATTAGTCCGATTTGCGCGACTTTTTCGTTGTTGTGTTGCTAAACATGACTGAAAAGTATCTGTACATTGTTAGCCAAACCGGATGTTTAATCTGCTGTCAACTGTTAAAGAGGTGTTTTGGTACGATCGGCGATTATACAAAATGGATCAGAGAATTTGCATTAAATTTTGCTATAAGAATTGAATAAAGTGCAGCAAAGTTTTAGAAATGTTAAATATTGCTTTTGGTGAGTCTGCTATGAGTAAAACTAGGGTTTACGAGTGGTATAAAAGCTCGACAAGTGCGGTCGAATGTGAAGGTCATGCTCACTGTGTTTTTCGATTTTAACGGCATAGTGCACCATGAGTTCTTGTCATAAGGTCAAACGATCTATAAGGAGTACTATCTACAAGTGCAACGCCGTTTGCGATAAGCAATCCGAAAAAAACGCCTGGATTTGTAGCAAAACTATTCATACGATAATGCACCTGCTCACACTTCATTTCTTGTTCGTGAATTTTTGGGCAAAAACAAGACTATAATGATGCCCCAGATTCCATAACCACCAGACATGGCTTTTTTCTGTTCACAACAATAAAAAGAACCTTAAAGAGCCGTCTTTTCACAAGCATAGATGAGATTAAAAGCGCATCGCACAGAGAGCTAAATGCTATCCCAAAGATCGAGTTCCAGAAGTATTTAGGGGATTGAAAGAAGCGCTGGCATAAGTGTATAATATCTAATGTGGACTATTTTGAAGGATATAAAATTGATGTAGATGAATAAATAAAATTCTTTTCAAAAAGCGAAAATTCCCGTTATTTTTTGAACACACCTCGTACGGTAAATAAGGGTTGGAATTTTCAAATCTCCGTGGATGTACAATTAGGAATTCCTTACCGTACGTACAGCCATAGGATTCCCTAATTGGAATTCCAACCTTTTCCTAACCTGATATTCAGCAAACTGATTTCATTTATAACTAAATCGGTAGTTTGTGTATGCAAGTTTGTGAAATATACAATGTGAAGTTCATTAAAAAAAAAAGTATTTTCTAATTTTTATGTCTTAATACAAAATTTCCCTATAATTGCAAATTGTAGATGGTGTAACTGATTATCAGCGATGTCCTAAAAATTTTGATACCTGAGGTGAATGCTCACAACTTATAATGCGGGTTCAAAAACCGGTCGAGGCCCTTGTATTGTTTTTTTTTTTTTTTTTTTGGGAGGTCAAAAAAAACCTTCGGACCTTGAGGTATATAAAATTTCCAACCACTAATAAGTCCTCAGATTTGAGACAGGATCAATACGACAAAAGTAGCGCCCCGTAGAATGTAAACTAAATGTCTAGGTATATATCCAATATAATTTTTAAATCGTAACCCATAGCAATGAACTTTAAAATATGATTTATGCATTGCAGTTTTTTTTGAAAAATTATAAAAATTAAGAAAAATATATGTGATATGGCTCGACTTTCTTATACCAACAACACTTACAGATCACTCTCTCTCCCTCCCCATCTCAATCATTTTGTCTCTTTGAACAGAGTAATCTTGAGAGTGATCTGTAAGCGTTGATGGTATAATAAAGTCCTGTAATGTCCACATTACATATTTTCCATTTATTATTATTACTTGTATTATAGGATGAGAGACCATTGCAATTTTTTTATTGCTGTATTTAGACTGTTTTAGGCTTCATTTAGCCTTATTAAATTAAAAATGTGTATTATTTTCTTTGTACTGTTTTGAAATAAATAAATAATAATAATAATAATGATAAAACAACCCTACATATTCAGCAAACTGATTTCATTTATAACTAAATCGGTAGTTTGTGTATGCAAGTTTGTGAAATATACAATGTGAAGTTCATTAAAAAAAAAAGTATTTTCTAATTTTTATGTCTTAATACAAAATTTCCCTATAATTGCAAATTGTAGATGGTGTAACTGATTATCAGCGATGTCCTAAAAATTTTGATACCTGAGGTGAATGCTCACAACTTATAATGCGGGTTCAAAAACCGGTCGAGGCCCTTGTATTGTTTTTTTTTTTTTTTTTTTGGGAGGTCAAAAAAAACCTTCGGACCTTGAGGTATATAAAATTTCCAACCACTAATAAGTCCTCAGATTTGAGACAGGATCAATACGACAAAAGTAGCGCCCCGTAGAATGTAAACTAAATGTCTAGGTATATATCCAATATAATTTTTAAATCGTAACCCATAGCAATGAACTTTAAAATATGATTTATGCATTGCAGTTTTTTTTGAAAAATTATAAAAATTAAGAAAAATATATGTGATATGGCTCGACTTTCTTATACCAACAACACTTACAGATCACTCTCTCTCCCTCCCCATCTCAATCATTTTGTCTCTTTGAACAGAGTAATCTTGAGAGTGATCTGTAAGCGTTGATGGTATAATAAAGTCCTGTAATGTCCACATTACATATTTTCCATTTATTATTATTACTTGTATTATAGGATGAGAGACCATTGCAATTTTTTTATTGCTGTATTTAGACTGTTTTAGGCTTCATTTAGCCTTATTAAATTAAAAATGTGTATTATTTTCTTTGTACTGTTTTGAAATAAATAAATAATAATAATAATAATGATAAAACAACCCTACACTCCTCCATTTTGTTTCTTCAACATATTACCTTCAAAAAGGTCGATTAAACATATTTTTGACGCTCTTAGTACGTGCGCAAAAAAAAATGCTGCGAATCCCTGTTCAGAGTATGAAGTCAGAGATGCGAATTGTTTAGGTTTTCCAAATCTCTTTCTTCCTCCCACTCGCGGAGATTCAATTGAGGTACTCGCAGTTTACATTAATACTATAAATTGAATTGAAAGAAGAGAAGATGACAATGGTCGCTGAGCTCTGTAAGATATAACTGTACAACTTCTCTTAGGAACTGGAATTGCTGTCTCTCCCTTGTCCAGATTTCATTTCAATTTCATCTTCTTGTGTTCTGTGGACCCTCTTCCAGCTTCCTCCAAACAACCTAGAAAAAAAAGAAATACATTTAAATAAAAATAGTATTAATATATAACTTATATACAAGTATATGTATACAATTTTTGTGGAATGGATACTATTTCAAAATTACGTTCGTTTTATTTATTTATATAAGTTTCTATAATATGTCGTCGCTTTTCTCTACTAACCAGCTTTAAAACAGACTGACTTATTTAAGATTGTCCTATAATATTAAATAGACTCTTATGGATATGTCACGATAATGATACTAGAAAAAAACAAATAGATGGATAGTATAAAGAAGCCCTTCATTATACTATACAACTGAACACCGTTGTATAGGAAATCTGGCAATCTTGCTTAATGCCATTTTCTTGCTGTGTATATATAAATATACACACAGCAAGAATATGTCTTTCGGCAAGACTGCCAGATTTCATAAATGATTTCGAAGGGTAGTATAATGAACTGGCCAGCAGAGCCGGCCACCCAAAAATACACTGGAAGGCGGAGACTGGTTTTTTCGAGTTAACACTCTGCTTCTTTTTTTTCAATATGTGTATACTAGCAGTAATACCCGGCGTTGCCCGGGGAACTTTCACTTTTCTCCGAATATCTCCTATAAGGCTATTCAGTTCCTCGACAGTACATTCATGATGTTATAATTTTCAATTATTCATACGGAATAAGGCTTATAGTCCTTCAACTGTAGTAACGCTAGCTTTGGAGCTAAAACTAATTTATTCAAAAAGATTTCTCATTAATCGTTGCAATGGTTTTCGAGTTACAAAGATTGCGTGAGTGGATGCTGGGATGGACCAGGGGTTGATTAAAAAATATACCTTAACCTTCCGGTAGATAAAACTTATCTATTCAAAAAGATTCCTCATTAATCATTGCAGTGGTTTTTGAGTTACAAAGATTGCGTGGGTGGATGCTGGGATGGACCAGATATTGAGGTACTAATACGCCTATAACCTTCCACAGACGATGACGAACAAATTAAAAAAAAAAAATAATCAAATCCATCAAGCCGTTCGTGAGTTATAGCGGTACAACGCACAGACATTTTCAGCTTTATATATATGATATAGAGGGCGCCGGTAGCTCAGTGGTATGCTTGCCTGTTGAACTCAAGATCGTGGGTTCGAAACCCGACCGAAGCCCTTAGTTTATTTTATAGTTCAGTCATTTGGTGATGGAAAGTAGTCGATTGAGGAAAAAATTGCTGACAAAGGTTTTTCGACGGATCTATATGTTTTTTGGGGTGCTGAATATGAAAATCCAGTTATCGACTAGATACGGATATGGCTTCACCATAAAAATGACAAAAAAACATAAAAGTTTGGAAGTTTTTTTTAGTTTTTTGCTTATAACTCCGAAACGACGTATCCTAGAGAAAAATTACCTTTATTACAGTATGCTATAGTGAAACATAGATGGCGCTGGTGGGGACAGAAGATATTGTCGAATTTCGTCCAAATTTTACATGGGTGTTACTCTCACCAATGGTCAACTTTTGCGCCCCCAGGCGTTTTAAATTTCAAAAAAAAAATGTCAAAACCCTCATTTTCACTCCATCCTACTGTAGAGGCTATGAAATTTTGTAATACCAAGATTTTGGATAACTTGAAAACTATGATCAATCTTTAACGCGCTCTAGCGGCCAAACGAAAAAAGCTAGCGAGCTGGTTCTAGTCTCATTGTTTAGGAAATTTTATCAGCTTTCTTTTTGATATACCCCACCAGCGCCATCTATGTTTTTCCCAATTATATTAATTTATAAGCTAACTCAAATTTGAAATAAAAATTATTATTATTCTACATACATTGCACATCTCTCTGATAAGGGCTCTCTCGCCGTGGTCCAGCGGCGGTGCTCCTTCCTGGGGTCCGTTCCGCTCTAGCCTCTCTCGGACCTCCAACACTTGAAGAGCTTGGACCACCGACTGCGGACGAGGCAGAGGTTCCTGAAGAACAAAACAAATATGATCAGATCACACACAGTAGGGTTCCTTAGCTCAAAAATCCCAAAATATATTAATAAGTGTACACAGTTTTATAATATATTTAGCCTAAACCAATTCCTCCCACCGCTCCATCTCTGGTAACCAGTTAGTACTGTTGTGTTTAGGGTCTTCAACCTAGGGCGTTTATAAAACGCTCTACAAACCTGTTCCCACTTGAAAAAGAACGACAACCCCATCTCTTTAAAAAACCAAATCCACTATTTAGGCCCCATACTCGACAAACGATCAACTTGGAATCCTCACATGAGACTGAAAAGACAAGAAATTAACAGACGATGCAAACTGTTACTAAGACTACTAGACAAAAGATACAAATTAACTTTGAAAACAAAACGACATATACAACGCAGTACCCAAACCTATGTGGACTTAAGGACTTGAACTTTGGAGTTCTGCAAGGCTTCCAATCTCCAGCGGATCCAATCCTTTCAATCCAAAATCCTTCGTACAATACCCAATGATCCTTATTACATTTTAAACACCTTTAGTTCTCACAATAATCTTCTAGTCCGTACCCTCCACTTCCCCAACGACGGCTTAAGCGACAATGGCCTAGAAACCTTCTTAGCACCAGCAGTAATAGTGATTAGTTACAAATGAGAGTAACTCAATGACTAGGAAGTGTCTCCACTGGGTCATTTCTCCCCTCTTGACATTGCCATTATCTCTCTCTCTTAACACATTTGCTTGTTGCATTCATTTTTCATACAATTGTAAATATATATTTTTATAATAAAATAAAATAAAAAAACAAACCTGCTCCCAGACGGGGGCCGAAGTTCCTAATTTCTGATGGAGATTCCGATTTTCCTCCTCTAGAAATTTAATACGTGTCTCCAGTCGCTGAATATATTCTAGAGTTTGAGGTGTCTCTAAAAATAATAATAAAACGTTTTAAGATTTTTTATAAATAACTGAATATTTTTATATAGTAGAGAAAAAAAATGTCGGGTCTCCCCTCTGAAACTTCACTTCCCCAAGGCCTATCAGACTGAAAACAGATAGATATAGTACCTATTGGGTTTTGGATTCACATATACATTTTCGTGTTGATACTTTCATTTCTTTGGGCGTTATTGGTATTTTTTGTGTTAAGCCCCCCACTTCTCTTTGGCCAATTTGGCTAAAAATCAATGTGTCGTTCAAATGTAGTTCCGGATCCACATATAAAATGTTGTGTCAATATGTTCATTCTATCAGGAGTTATCATGTTAGGCACACACACTTTTTTTTTTTTTTTCATTTTGGAATCAGGATGTCGAAAATTATGAAATTTAGTTCAAAACTAAAGACAAAATTTAAGACCGATTACATAAATTCTAATGTACTTCATATGAGTAAAAAACCAAAAACCCCAATAACTGCCGAATGTTTCGAAAAATGTGTATGATGATAGAATTCCAGAAGTCTCTGAATAATAAAACACATGTTGATTTCAGGAGAGAAAACGTAGTTGATTCCTACTAGGGAGGTGATTCACCAATTTTTTTTTATATAATAAAATATATATCACATAATATAATAATTATTAGATTATAATAAAATATAGGTTAGGGTAGGTTCTGACATGAGCCCGACTCTACTGTGGGAGTCCTAAATTTTGCCTACCCTAAATTTTTATTCACCTAGGGCAGGGGTCTTTAACGAGTACCTGACATCGTACAGGCTCCAGACCATCGCTCAACGTCCCATCCGAAGGATGGCGTACTTAAGTTTATTTTACATCCCAGATAAAATAAACAAGGGCCTCGGTCGGGTTTCGAACTCACGTTCTTGAGCTCAGAAGCCAAACACGCATACCACTGAGCTACCGGCGCCCTCTAATAAAATATATACCACCTCCTGTACGAGATACGCCTATTTCCATTTTATAATCAGTTATGGTTTAATATATTGGGGAGCTTGTAGCTCGAATATTAATATTTTCAGACTTCAAAAGAAAGCATTAAGAATAATAAACAATATTGAACAAAGAACAAGCTGCATGGAAATATTTAAAAAAATTTAAATCCTCCTTTAAATCAATTGTTCTTCAAGGGTTAAAATTTCTCTCAACTCCTTTAAAGAAAATTCTTCACCATTTTTACGTCTGCGAATAACCGAATTTTCTATTCGCGAAAGTTGAATCATTCCCCATTTTTATGTCCGCGAATGTTGAGATATTATTGTATTTCAATTCTGTATAGTTACCATGAGGATTGCTATTTGCGGACAGAGGTCTGAATGTGTTGTGTGGTGGCGGCGGGGGAGCAGGTGGATGTTGTCCCTCGTCAGGATTAGTGGACGAACTGCTTCCATCTCCATCGTCCCGACGAAGGGAGGCACCGCAGGACCTGCACAAACCACTCCTCTCCTCGTCCAGGTACAGACACAGCTCCTGCAACAATTGATATAATCACTGCGGTCACTTATTTCGTTGAATATGTTTAAAAAAAATAAAATAACCATATTATTACCTAAGGAGCCTATTCTATTCATTAATTAAAAGACAATTAATGAATAGAATGAACCACAAAAATTATTAAGCTATTGATAATAAAATTTTAAAAAGACTATAGAGAAAAGTACAAACTAACCTGTTTAACGAAATAACCAAACATAGTACTGGTTTTTTTCTTAGCAGCAAGTTGTTTTAATTCATTAATTTTTTGAGAAACTCAGGTCTCAAAAGCACTGGAGTTATTTTTAAAAGTTTCTTTATTAGTTTTCCAAAACATGTTTGACTCTTCTTGACAAATCTTTGAAGTTTTACGTGGAAAAGCTTGTACCCAAGCTTTAAATAATAGTGTATGTAAATATCCAGACATGTCAGGTATAATAAATAAATGATACTAAAATGACAATTATTTTTCAAAATTCAAACAATAGGACAATCCTATTATTAGTCAACGAGACAATAGAATAAAAAAATGTCTAGAAGTACTGAGGATTTCTGTAGGATTCAATACTGAATTTGAGAACTAAGTACAGATGGCGCTATCCAATAGCGCCATTTCTTAGCGCGAAAGTAGTAGATTTTAAATTCAAAAACTTACATAAGATCAATGCCCCCCCCCCCCCCCCCCCCCACCCCTAAATGTCTTACGTATTTTATGAATGACCCCTAAGCTAACCGAAGCCAGCGCTTGATTCTCCCTGCTTTACTCTATGATGAACAGGAAATCTAATCTAAAGCTCGAAAACTGCTTCTTACTCTAGACACCCATTCGCCGGCCACTCTTAACTTACTGCAGTGAAGTTTGGGGATCTGCTTCCGCAACTAAAATAAAAATAATTCAAGTTTTCCAGAACAAAATTCTTAGAATGGCTGTGAACTCCCAATTATACCGCGACCTAGAATTCCCCTCAATAGAATTCTTACACACCAAATTCCGTAAAAACCACGACAGACTTTCCACTGTTCCAAGAGCTACCACATACAACATCGGACAACCGCTACACGACGTCTCAAATCTAGACTTCTCAACATGTTAATTTGAAGACTTTTACCGACTGTGAGACATTCCCTAATCTAATTCCCCATGTTACCCCCACCATGTATAACATACATTTTGTTGAGCTGGTCAAATAAAGAAATAAAGTAAATACCTTAAAATAAAATAAATGTATTCTAAATATAAGTTCACAGGCTTTACTTCTCCAGAGACACGAAGTATAAGGGAAGTTATGTAATCGGTCAAAAATTCTATATTGGAGTTTTTAGCGGAATTTTCAGACCCTGGATTCCAAAAATGAAAAAAACGCAGACTGTGAACGCAACAACTGCCGTTGACACCTATTGATTTTCAGCTAAGGGAAGAGAAGGATTAGGGGGAAGAAATATACCAAAACTATAATAATTCCCGTTGAAATGTATGTATTGACACGAAAACTCTTATGTATATTCAAAGCACTATAAGAACGATATATAATAATTTTCAGCGGAATCAGCTGGAGGGGAGGGGGAAATGGAGGGGACTCAACTCAAAAGTCCTAATAACTAACGATGTAATGAATGTATCGACATGAAATTATATATTTACACTCAGAGGCACCCTGTCCTTCAGAACTCTTCAACCCCTCCCATCGCTCTTCGACCTTCCACAATTCATTTCTTGTCCAGGCCTCCTCTCTATGCAACTCCCTGCCTCCCCCAATCCGTCACTCTCCTTCCGTGGCTTCCTTCAAATCCTCACTATCCCAATATCTCTTCACTAAATAATCCTCCCCCGTATTCTCTAATTCGTCAACCTCAATTATCTAATCATTCAAATTACTTTTCCCTCTTTTTTGTCTTTGTCATTCTCTAATTTTATTATATTTCTTTTATCATATTAATCAATATTATTCCTTTTTGGCTCAATTACACATTTATATATTTTTATCATACATTTATTTATTTTTTATTTTACCTTACTTTATTTTGACTATTTTTATTTTTCTTCTCTCTCCTCCCACTTCTCTATCTAGCTCCTACTCTCTAAAATTAATTTTATTTCTAACCTTGTCTGGGCATCCTCCCTTCTCTTTTATAATCAACCATCACAGTATTATGCTCGGTCGATTTATATTATCAATTTTGTGAATGTATATTTATGTACCTATATATAATTTTAATCAATCACTCATTATATTTTTGTAATCTTGATTCCCCCATGTTTGTTAGGCCCTGATGATGATATGAAATATATCGAAACGTTGGCATTTGAATAGTGTTTTCATCATTGACTGACCCTCAATACCCCCAGAATTTTGAATTCTACAGTCGCTAGCAAACATCTACTTATCAATTTTATTTATTTCTTAGTTATATAAATTTTCTTTTTTTGTTTTTTACTAATTCTCTTTTAATTTTGTAGATACTTTTATTTATATTTTTTTTGATCATAATGAATTTGTTAATTTTATGTTTTTTCCTGTTAATCTTTTTTTTATCTATTTTTTTAATTGTATAGTTTTTCTCCAATGTAGCAATAATTTTTATTTACCTATCAAAAAGATAGGTATATAATATAACAAAAAATTTTTTTTGTACTGATACTATATTTCATTTTCTTCACTCTGTATGTATTTATTCTTAGGGGACCTCGGTCCCAGAATAATAAAATTTCTTTTCTATCTTCAAAAATTCATAAGGACGACACTTATTAATTTTCTGCGAAATCGATAGAAGGGGGGCTCGGCTGAAATATCCTAATAACTGCCGATGTCATTTTGCCTACTCAGGTTTAGTTACCTAGATGTTTTAACGAGTAGTTGACATCGTACAGGCTTGAGACCCTCGCTTAACGACGAGAGACGGCATACGGAACGTTTTTTTTTTAACCTCCCACACAAAAAAACCTAATTATAAAAGTACCTTAAGTTCCAGGTTGTCCTTGATGAGCTCCTGCTGTTTTGAGTCGAGTTCCCTTAGTTTGTTTTGATAAGCTGAAACCTCTTGTCGCATTACGGAGGCGGTGTACCGACCGAAACGTTGCCACTCCCGGGCCAACTTCCGCCCCTTCTGTCGGTCATCGTCCAAGAAGCAACAGAGATCCCGCAACTCTTGGTTGTCGTCCGAGAGCCGCTGGTTGGCATCTTTCAGACCCCGCATCTCTGCTGCCACTCTTCGAGACTGAAAAATAACGAAGCAAAAATTCAAGCCAACAAAAATATCAAGTTTTACACTTCTCCCGAGGTTCATTGCTTACGAGCTGACCGACTTTTAATATGTCTATGAATAATATTATATACTAGGATATATATCTGTCAAGTACTGTATTTCAAAAAAATGTATTGCATTCTGTACAATTTTCTAAAATTTATATAGATTTTTGTAATTTTTTTTTCTTCTTCCCAACTAGTTTTCACGTAGAAATTCCCTTGGAAACAGCTTGAGGGAATAAAGTAGAAATTCCATTTAAAAGTCCTCAAAATAGTGTATAACATTGATTTTACAAGGAAAGAACTACCAAAAACAGTAAATTCAAGAGATATAAAAATTCTTAAGGGATGCCAGTAGCATGCGTGCTTGTCTTCTGAGCTCAAGATCGTGGGTTCGAAACCCGACCAAGACCCTTAGTTTATTTTATCTGGGAGGTAAAATAAACTTGAGCACGCCGTCCTTCGGATGGGACGTTAAGCGATGGTCCCGAGCCTGTACGATGTCAGGTACTCGTTAAAGACCCCTGGCCTAGGTGAATAAAAATTTAGGACTCCCACAGTAGAGTCGAGCTCAGGTCCACCAGAGTGACGAAAGAGCACTCTGGTAGTAGGCGATATGACCTCGTAGTTAAAGCCCGGGCATGAGTCATAAAACCTAACCTTCAAAAAATAAACTTGTTGAAAAACAGACATTTTATTTTTAAATTTACTATATCTTCAAAACTCTTTTATCATTTCAGAAATAAAAGACGATGTCTTCCCACTGTTTTATTTGCGACCAGAACCGGTTTTCAACGCAACAGCGTCATCATCAGTGGCACATCTAAGAATGACGGTACGGCTGGGTCATTCATGACGCTGTTGCATTGAAAACGGGTTAATTGTGTTACACAATTTATATGTATATAATAATTCTTAATATTTTTTCTACCTGCTCAGCCGCTATTCTCGCTGCTTCAGCATCAGGTTTTCGGACAAATTTGAGCATTTCTGGATGCTGTTGGGCCGGAGGTGGAGAGACACAGTACTGTTGAGGAATGGGTCGACCTACACTCTCAACACCTTCTCGTCTGAAAATTAATAAACACAATATTTTCATTAATATCAGTTCATAACAAATACATTTTTATATAAAACTTTAGACTTTTATAAAAAATGTTAGGCAAATTTTCTAGACATCAATAACATAATTCTCAAGTAAATTGTACAGAATTTCAAAAACCATAATTTACATGGAATAATCTTTCATCAAAGGTGATCTAGTCATGTAAATAAATTTTGGAAAATGGTCTGTCCTGTTAATAGTTAGTTATTGTGACTCATGCCCGGGCTTTAACTATGAGGTCATATCGCCTACTAACAGAATGCTCTTCCATCACTCTCGTGGACATGAGCCCGACTTTACGGATTTAAGAGTTTGGCTACCCTAAATTTTTATTCGTGTACCTGACATCGTACAGGCTCGGGACCATCGCTTAACGTCCCATCCGAAAGACGGTGTGCTCAAGTTGTTTTTATTTCCCAGATAAGATAAACTAAAGGCCTCGGCAGGTACTTGAGCTCAGTAAGCAAACACGCATACCACTCATGTATAAAATATTTCATTCACCAAAGTAGCTTCGAAACGATTTTCTTTGAGAAGGCATGTACAACCCAAAACTTGCGAAGCAGACATTGTCTCTTCGCGAATTGGTTAGAGACTTTGAGGAGTGAGTAAATCAAAATGTCCGTTATCTCACTTGTCAATGCATCAATGACAGTAAAACAAAATTCATAAGAGTAATGTTTGAAAAATATAAGAAGAAATTTCCGAAATACAAGAACGTTTTCACAAAGGATTAATTGTTCTCTTATCTTTTAGAACATTTAGAAAAATGACTCACGAGTACAATTACCTGTCAATATGAGCTATTTGATTTTTGTATAGTTGTGTTGTCTCAGCTATTCCCAGAGCATGATGCTGCCTGATGGGCTGTGGAGGAGGCTGATATCTTGTTGGAACACCCGTCTCAACCTTCTTCACAACGATCGCACCTTTGTTTACAATATTGGACATGTTCCCAGGCATTGATTACCTATCGCCAAAATCTTCTTCACAGTGGTCAATCACATCTTGCATCTCTTTACTCAGATCCACATTAGGCTTAATAAACAAAAAAGGAAACAATTATTTTTAATAACATAGAAAGTAAACAGAATTAGAAATCAAACTTAATATAGTTTTATTCTTAAACGTAAACAGTAGAGGGACAGTACGTTCCTAACAAATGAAAGAAGAAATCATAGATCAAATTAAATTAGAAACGAAAACTTACCATTCTAAAGGAATGGAGATACCCTAGAAAAATATGTCAGTAAGTTTACTAGGACATTCCTAACCCACTTGCTGGAAGCTTCACAATCACATTGTTTCTACACTTTCACCAACATAATACATATAGGTCTTTTCGTAAACTGAACCAAAAAGTTAGATGTATCTATACGTCCTAAAAGAATGTAATTATTTAGAATGTATTAAGTATAATTATACTGTGATAATTTCGAAAATGTTTATGCTGTTTCATTACTTTTTTTAAACTATTACATAGTAAACTGAGATAGAAGTAGCAACATTTTGGATCAGTTTACTTAAACGCCATTTTGGATCGCTAATTCGAGCAAAATTATGAAAAAGCTATGTACTAGATAAACATTCTCTTTTTGAAAACAAGTTTCAAGTTTAGATTTAATAAAAATGAAAAAAAAAAAAAAAAAATTTCTATCTAAAAATTGATAATTTTGTCAGTAAATTTTTTTACTTTAATATGAAATGAAACTGATTGAATTTGTTCATTTCGAATAACTATTTGTAAGTAAAGAGAAAAATGCTAACATATACTTAATTAATTACTTGAAATTACATTCTAAAATTCAATAATGTCTCCTGGTATATCTATAGCCAACTATAATAGTTTAAAATCAGGAAGGGGAGGGGGCGAACAAATATAACTTGAACATTTCTGATACCACTGGTTATTTTTATTCGCTCTTGGAAGCACTCCGAAACTGACTAAAATATAGGATATACGTAGCGTACAAAAATATCTTATTTGTATTTTAAATTCTCAACACATATTTCTAGATATGTTGAGGTTGTTGCTGTTTGATCGAAGATGCCTTTCACAACCGTATGCACCTCGTTGTCATAACTAATATAGAAGAAAAATTATTACTTCGGTTAACATAATGAACTTTGAATTTGAATATGATATTTGTGGTGAATTCAAAAAATACATTCAAGACAGACAAGCAGAGTCGAAGAAATACGAAGGTAATTACTAAATTTTGAAATTTGTAAACAAAATAATAAAATGAAATATTGGCTGAACTTCAGAGGCACCATAAGTATCGAGCTCTTTTTATTTCCCCAGCTATATGAAGTATAAGAGAAGTTATGTAATCGGTGAAAAATTTGATGTTCAGTCTTCCACGGAATTTCATATTTTTCCAAACCCTGATTACAAAATTGAAGAAAAACCAATGTCCATGTGTGTGTCTCTGATCACGATGATTTCCGATAGTATGAATGTTTCGGCAGAACATGTGTTTCCAAAACTCCATAAGGAAGACTCTTATTAATTTTTCGCGGAATCAGCCGAAATGAAGGGGGGGTCAGAGGAAGGAGGCTCGACTCAAGAACCCAAAAAGCCAGTTTCCAGTAAGAGTCATGGGCTCGCCAAACTGGGGTTTGAGTCCAGAGAACCCGGTGGTGCCCCAGTATGTTGACATTTATTTCTTTGTCATCATTTCAGATTGGTCTGAAGATAAACTAATGGAAAAACTAGAAAAAGTTAAAAAATATTGTTTCATTTTGGAGACTGAGAATGAATTATTGGAGAAATATTTGAAAAATCATGACCCTTTAAGTTTCAGAGGTAAGGGTTACTGTATTAAAAAATTCTAAACTCTTAGTATAATTATAAATTAATACTTTA
The DNA here is from genome assembly GCA_963662175.1 of Aradus depressus. Taxonomy (NCBI): domain Eukaryota; kingdom Metazoa; phylum Arthropoda; class Insecta; order Hemiptera; family Aradidae; genus Aradus; species Aradus depressus. The sequence goes on along the minus strand of OY759226.1, from coordinate 22,667,840 downwards.
TAAACACAATTGTTTATAGCTTTATGTAAGAGTTAGTTATTATGACTCATAACTACAAGGTCATATCGCCAACTACCAGAGCTCTCTTTCGTCACTCTGGTGGATATGAGCCCGAATCTGGAATGGGAGTCCCAAATTTTGCCTTCCCTAAATTGTTATTCACCTAGAGTAGGGGTTTTAAAGGACTACCTGACATCGTACAGGCTCGGGACCTTAGCTTAAAGACCCATCCGAAAAAAGGCATGCTTTCATTTCAAAGATAAATAACCTTAGGGCCTCGGACGGGTTTCGAACCCGCGATCTTGAGCTCAGTAAGCAAGCACGCATACTACTGAGTTAGTGGCACCTTCCTCCGTAGATGAACAAAGATTTAGGACTCCCATTGTAGAGTCGGGCTCATATCAATAAATTATTATTATTATCTTTGGAAGATTTTTAAATCTATATAATAAAAATGACTGGCTAATTTTGCTAAGCGCAAAACTCGAGAACGGCTGGACAAATTCGGCTCATTTTTTTTTTCAAATATTCGTTGAAGACCGAGGAAGGTTCTTATGAAGAGAGTTCCTAGGGGTCAACTGGGTGAGGGGGGGGGGGCTAGGCTATTTAATTGCTCTAGCGCATTAACGGATGGACGGATTATCATGAAATTTCACATGTAGTATTCTTAAAAGCCAAGTTAAAAAATAGGCTATGTGGCGTCCATAAATTTTGAACGGTAGAGGGGGTTGTAAGGGGGTCCTAAATGTAAAGATAGTGCTAAGTCTTCAACGAATGATCGGATTGTCATGGAATTTCACATGTACTATTCTTAAAGGCCAAATTGAAAAATACGCTACGTGACATCTCAAAACTTTGAAAAGGAGGGATTGTGGGGCTAGATTTAAATAAAGTTGTAAGGGGAGCCTAAGCATAAAAATTGCTCTAGCGCATTAACGGATGGACGGATTATCATGAAATTTCATATGTAGTATTCTTAAAAGCCAATTTGAAAAATAGGCTCTGTGGCGTCCCTAAATTTTGAACGGGAGGGGGGGTTGTAAGGGGGGCCTAAATATAAAGATAGTTCTGTCATTAACGGATGCTCGGATTGTCATGGAAGTTTATATGTAGTTTTCTTAAAGGCCAAATTGAAAAATACGCTAAGTGACATTTCAAAATTTTGAACGGGCGGGGGGTTGTGGGCGTAGGCCTAAATATAAAGATAGTGCTAAGTCATTAACGGATCATCGGATTGTCGTGGAATTTCATATGTAGTATTCTTAAAAGCCAAATAAAAAAATAGGGTGTGTGACGTCACAAAATAGTTAACGTGAGGGGGGGTTGTGGGGCTAGGCCTAAATGTAAAGATAATGCTGTCATTAACGGATGATCGGATTGTCATGGAATTTCATATGTAGTATTCTTAGAAGGCAAATTGAAGAATATGATATGTGACATCTCAAATATGATATGTGACGTCTCAAAATTGTCAACGGGAGGGGAGTATGGGGGGGCAAGCATATACCTAAATGGTAGTTTCAAAAGCAATATTTAAAAATTGGCTGTGACCCTTTTGGATGGGAGGGGCGGGGGTGCATTAATGCAGAATGAATCTCACATGGAGCTTTCTTAAAGATGGGATATAGCTCTAATTTTAATATGGTGGGTTTCCCAAGCATGTATTACCTAGGAGGTCCACCGTTGCACGGTAAATAATAGCTATCACCAGCGTTGTTAAGCACAAAATACCTAGGGCATCCGCTGTTGCAAGGCACATACTAGCTGCGGTGCCCAGCATTCCTAACTACATACATACTATCTAAGTTGCCCAGCGTTCTTAAGAACTTATTAATACCTGGTTGCACGGAGTTGCAAGGCGCATACTATCTAAGGTGTCCGGCGTTCTTAGGCAGCATCCAGAATCGAAGATGGTTAATATTTGTTAAAACTGATGAACAACCGGGATATATAAATCCTAAACAAAAATTGAAATAAAAATGTTTTTCGAAAAAAGTCGGGCTAAATACCATTTTTCAAATTTCCTGCTTTTAACGGTTTATAGATTTAATATTTGTTAAAACTGATAGACAGATTCACATATATCGAGAAAGTCCCATCCGAAGGACGACGTGCTCAAGGTTTAATGAACCTAAGTGAAATTTTAGCTACCCAGGTTTAGTTACATAACATACGATTCATTATCGAGCACCTGACATACAAAAAGGCCCTCGATCATAACCTAAAGTCCAATCCGAAGGACGACGTGCTCAAATTTATTTTTGTTTTCTCGATTAAAACATCTGAACTAGGTCCCTTGGCTAGATTTCTGAGTGTCGATCCTGAGCTCGATAGACTCCATATGTATGATAAAATAAGTTACCGTTTGGGTCCAACTAAAATTATCAAGGAAGAAATGTGGAATATAAGTGGGCTTTGAGGTACCGTTTTGACATATTTTCTGAAAAACAAATTAATAGAGCTATGTTGGTAGATAGGCAGCATCCAGAAACGAAGATGGTCAACCAAAGAAAGATTCAGATGTATCGGGAAAGTCCCGTCCAAAGGACGACGTGCTCAAGTAATTTTTAACCTAAATGAAATGTCACCTACCCAGGTTTAGATACATAACATACGACTCATTATCCAGTACCTGACATACAAAAAGGCCCTTGATCACAGCTTGAAGTCCAATCCGAAGGACGACGTGCTCAAATTTATTTTTATCTTCCCGATTAAAACATCTGACCTAAGTGATTTGACTAGATTTCTAAATGGCGATCCTGAGCTCGATAAACTCCATTCTTCAAATTTCTCGCTTTTAAACGGTTTTTAGTTTTAATATTTGTTAAAACTGATGAACAACCGGGTTATCTGAATCCTACACAAAAATCGAAATAAACATGTTTTTCGAAAAAAGTCGGGTTAAATCCCATTCTTCAAATTTCTCGCTTTTTAACAGTTTATAGGCTTAATATTAGTTAAAACTGATAGACAGATTCAGATATATCGAGAAAGTCCCATCCGAAGGACGACGTGCTCGAGTTATTTTTAACGTAAATGAAATTTCAACTACCCAGGTTTAGATACATAACATGCGACTCATTATCGAGTACCTGACCTAGGCAAAGGCCCTCGATCAACGTTTAAAGTCCAATCCGAAGGACGATGTGCTCAAATTTACTTTTATTTTCCCGATTAAAACATCTGACCTAAGTGACTTGGCTAGATTTCTAAATGGCGATCCTGAGCTCGATAAACTACTTTCTTCAAATTTCTCGCTTTTTAACGGTTTATAGATTTAATATTTGTTAAAACTAATAGCCAGATTCAGATATATCGGGAAAGTCCCATCCGAAGGACGGCGTGCTCAAGGTTTTTTGAACCTAAGTGAAATTTCAGCTACCCAGGTTTAGATACATAACATACGACTCATTATCCAGTACCTGACATACAAAAAGGCCCTCGATCATAGCTTAAAGTCCAATCCGAAGGACGACGTGCTCAATTTATTTTTGTCTTCTCAACTAAAACATCTGACCTAAGTGCCTTGGCTAGATTTCTAAATGGCGATCCTGAGCTCGATAGACTCCATATGTGTGATAAAATAAGTTACCGTTTGGTTCCAACTAAAATTATCAAGGAAGAAATGTGGAATATAAGTGGGCTTTGAGGTACCGTTTTGACATATTTTCTGAAAAACAAATTAATACAGCTATGTTGGTAGATAGGCAGCATCCAGAAACGAAGATGGTCAACCAAAGAACGATTCAGATGTATCGGAAAGTCCCATCCGAAGGACGACGTGCTCAAGGTTATTTTTAACTTAAGTAAAATTTCAGCTACCCAGGTTTAGATACGTAACATACGACTCATTATCGAGTACCTGACATACGAAAAGGCCCTCGATCATAGCCTAAGTCCAATCCGAAGGACGACGTGCTCAAATTTATTTTTATCTTCCCGATTAAAACATCTGACCTAAGTGACTCGGCTAGATTTCTAAATGGCGATCCTGAGCTCGGTAAACTGCATTCTTCAAATTTCTCGCTTTGAAACGGTTTTTAGTTTTAATATTTGTTAAAACTGATGAACAACCGGGATATCTGAATCCTACACAAAAATCGAAATAAAAATTTTTTTCGAAAAAAGTCGGGCTAATTCCCATTCCTCAAATTTCTCGCTTTTTAACGGTTTATAGGCTTAATATTAGTTAAAACTGATAGACAGATTCAGATATATCGAGAAAGTCCCATCCGAAGGACGACGTGCTCGAGTTATTTTTAACGTAAATGAAATTTCAACTACCCAGGTTTAGATACATAACATGCGACTCATTATCGAGTACCTGACCTAGGCAAAGGCCCTCGATCAACGTTTAAAGTCCAATCCGAAGGACGATGTGCTCAAATTTACTTTTATTTTCCCGATTAAAACATCTGACCTAAGTGACTTGGCTAGATTTCTAAATGGCGATCCTGAGCTCGATAAACTGCTTTCTTCAAATTTCTCGCTTTTTAACGGTTTATAGATTTAATATTTGTTAAAACTAATAGCCAGATTCAGATATATCGGGAAAGTCCCATCCGAAGGACGGCGTGCTCAAGGTTTTTTGAACCTAAGTGAAATTTCAGCTACCCAGGTTTAGATACATAACATACGACTCATTATCCAGTACCTGACATACAAAAAGGCCCTCGATCATAGCTTAAAGTCCAATCCGAAGGACGACGTGCTCAATTTATTTTTGTCTTCTCAACTAAAACATCTGACCTAAGTGCCTTGGCTAGATTTCTAAATGGCGATCCTGAGCTCGATAGACTCCATATGTGTGATAAAATAAGTTACCGTTTGGTTCCAACTAAAATTATCAAGGAAGAAATGTGGAATATAAGTGGGCTTTGAGGTACCGTTTTGACATATTTTCTGAAAAACAAATTAATACAGCTATGTTGGTAGATAGGCAGCATCCAGAAACGAAGATGGTCAACCAAAGAACGATTCAGATGTATCGGAAAGTCCCATCCGAAGGACGACGTGCTCAAGGTTATTTTTAACTTAAGTAAAATTTCAGCTACCCAGGTTTAGATACGTAACATACGACTCATTATCGAGTACCTGACATACGAAAAGGCCCTCGATCATAGCCTAAGTCCAATCCGAAGGACGACGTGCTCAAATTTATTTTTATCTTCCCGATTAAAACATCTGACCTAAGTGACTCGGCTAGATTTCTAAATGGCGATCCTGAGCTCGGTAAACTGCATTCTTCAAATTTCTCGCTTTGAAACGGTTTTTAGTTTTAATATTTGTTAAAACTGATGAACAACCGGGATATCTGAATCCTACACAAAAATCGAAATAAAAATTTTTTTCGAAAAAAGTCGGGCTAATTCCCATTCCTCAAATTTCTCGCTTTTTAACGGTTTATAGGCTTAATATTAGTTAAAACTGATAGACAGATTCGGATATATCGGGAAAGTCCCATCCGAAGGACGACGTGCTCAAGATTTTTTTAACGTAAATGAAATTTCAACTACCCAGGTTTAGAAACATAACATACGACTCATTATCTAGTACCTGACATACAAAAAGACCCTCGATCATAGCTCAAAGTCCAATCCGATGGGCGACGTGCTCAAATTTATTTTTATCTTCCCGATTAAAACATTTGACCTAAGTGCCTTGGCTAGATTTCTAAATGGCGATCCTGAGCTCGATAGACTCCATATGTGTGATAAAATAAGTTACCGTTTGGTTCCAATTAAAATTATCAAGGAAGAAATGTGGAATATAAGTGGGCTTTGAGGTACCGTTTTGACATATTTTCTGAAAAACAAATTAATACAGCTATGTTGGTAGATAGGCAGCATCCAGAAACGAAGATGGTCAACCAAAGAAAGATTCAGATGTATCGGAAAGTCCCATCCGAAGGACGACGTGCTCAAGGTTATTTTTAACTTAAGTAAAATTTCAGCTACCCAGGTTTAGACACGTAACATACGACTCATTATCGAGTACCTGACATACGAAAAGGCCCTCGATCATAGCCTAAGTCCAATCCGAAGGACGACGTGCTCAAATTTATTTTTATCTTCCCGATTAAAACATCTGACCTAAGTGACTCGGCTAGATTTCTAAATGGCGATCCTGAGCTCGGTAAACTGCATTCTTCAAATTTCTCGCTTTGAAACGGTTTTTAGTTTTAATATTTGTTAAAACTGATGAACAACCGGGATATCTGAATCCTACACAAAATCGAAATAAAAATGTGTTTCGAAAAAGTTCGGCGAAATCCCATTCTTCAAATTTCTCGCTTTTTAACAGTTTTTAGATTTAATACTTGTTAAAACTGACAGACAGATTCAGATATATCGGGAAAGTCCCTACCGAAGGACGACGTGCTCAAGATTTTTTTAACGTAAATGAAATTTCAACTACCCAGGTTTAGATATATAACATACGACTCATTATCGACTACCTGACATACGAAAAGGCCCTCGATCAAAGCTTGAAGTCCAATCCGAAGGACGACGTGCTAAAATTTATTTTTATCTTCCCGATTAAAACATCTGACCTAAGTGATTTGGCTAGATATCTAAATGGCGTCCCTGAGCTCGGTAAACTGCATTCTTCAAATTTCTCGCTTTGAAACGGTTTTTAGTTTTAATATTTGTTAAAACTGAGGAACAACCGGGATATCTGAATCCTACACAAATATCGAAATAAAAATGTGTTTCGAAAAAGTCGGGCGAAATCCCGTTCTTCAAATTTCTCGCTTTTTAACAGTTTTTAGATTTAATATTTGTTAAAACTGATAGACAGATTCAGATATATCGGGAAAGTCCCATCCGAAGGACGACGTGCTCAAGGTTTTTTGAACCTATGAGAAATTTTAGCTACCTAGGTTTAGTTACATAACATACGACTCATTATCGAGCACCTGACATACGAAAAGACCTTCGATCATAGCCTAAAGTCCCATCCCAAGGACGACGTGCTCAAATTTATTTTTGTCTTCTCGATTAAAACATCTGACCTAAGTGCCTTGGCTAGATTTCTAAGTGGCGATCCTGAGCTCGATAGACTCCATATGTATGATAAAATAAGTTACGGTTTGGTTCCAACTAAAATTATCAAGGAAGAAATGTGGAATATAAGTGGGCTTTGAGGTCCCGTTTTGACATATTTTCTGAAAAACAAATTAATACAGCTATGTTGGTAGATAAGCAGCATCCAGAAACGAAGATGGTCAACCAAAGAAAGATTCAGATGTATCGGGAAAGTCCCATCCGAAGGATTACGTACTCAAGTAATTTTTAACCTAAATGAAATGTCACCTACCCAGGTTTAGATACATAACATACGACTCATAATCGAGTACCTGACATACGAAAAGGCCCTCGATCATAGCTTAAAGTCCAATCCGAGGGACGACGTGCTCAAATTTATTTTTATCTTTCCGATTAAAACATCTGACCTAAGTGACTCGGCTAGATTTCTAAATGGCGATCCTGAGCTCGGTAAACTCCATTCTTCAAATTTCTCGCTTTGAAACGGTTTTTAAATTTAATATTTGTTAAAACTGATGAACAACCGGGATATCTGAATCCTACACAAAATATTTGTTAGAACTGATAGACAGATTCAGATATATCGGGAAAGTCCCATCCGAAGGACGGCGTGCTCATGGTTTTTTGAACCTAAGTGATATTTTAGCTAGCTAGGTTTAGTTACATAACATACGACTCATTATCTAGCACCTGACATACAAAAGGACCCTCGATCATAGCCTAAAGTCCAATCCGAAGGACGACGTGCTCAAATTTATTTTTATCTTCTCGATGAAAACATTTGACCTAAGTGCCTTGGCTAGATTTCTAAATGGCGATCCTGAGCTCGATAGACTCCATATGTAAGATAAAATAAGTTACCGTTTGGTTCCAACTAAAATTATTAAGGAAGAAATGAGGAATATAAGTGGGCTTTGAGGTCCCGTTTTGACATATTTGCTGAAAAACAAATTAATACAGCAATGTTGGTAGATAGGCAGCGACCATAAATGAAGATCAACCATCATCTAAAAGATCAACCAAATGAGGTCAACCAAAGACAAATTCAGATGTATCGGAAAGTCCCATCCGAAGAACGACGTGCTCAAGGTTTTTTTAACCTAAGTGAAATTTCAGCTACCCAGGATTAGAAACATAACATACGACTCATTATCGAGTACCTGACATACGAAAAGGCCCTCGATCATAACCTAAAGTCCAATCCGAAGGACGACGTGCTCAAATTTATTTTTATCTTCCCGATTAAAACATCTGACCTAAGTGATTTGGCTAGATATCTAAATGGCGTCCCTGAGCTCGGTAAACTGCATTCTTCAAATTTCTCGCTTTGAAACGGTTTTTAGTTTTAATATTTGTTAAAACTGAGGAACAACCGGGATATCTGAATCCTACACAAATATCGAAATAAAAATGTGTTTCGAAAAAGTCGGGTGAAATCCCGTTCTTCAAATTTCTCGCTTTTTAACAGTTTTTAGATTTAATATTTGTTAAAACTGATAGACAGATTCAGATATATCGGGAAAGTCCCATCCGAAGGACGACGTGCTCAAGATTTTTTTAACGTAAATGAAATTTCAACTACCCAGGTTTAGATATATAACATACGACTCATTATCGACTACCTGACATACGAAAAGGCCCTCGATCATAGCTTGAGTCCAATCCGAAGGACGACGTGCTCAAATTTATTTTTATCTATCCGATTAAAACATCTGACCTGAGTGACTCGGCTAGATTTCTAAATGGTGATCCTGAGCTCGGTAAACTCCATTCTTCAAATTTCTCGCTTTTAAACGGTTTTTAGATTTAATATTTGTTAAAACTGATGAACAACCGGGATATCTGAATCCTACACAAAAAATGAAATAAAAATGTTTTTCGAAAAAAGTCGGGCTAAATACCATTCTTCAAATTTCGTGCTTTTAACGGTTTATAGATTTAATATTTGTTAAAACTGATAGACAGATTCAGGTATATCGGGAAAGTCCCATCCGAAGAACGACGTGCTCAAGGTTTTTTTAACCTAAGTGAAATTTCAGCTACCCAGGATTAGAAACATAACATACGACTCATTATCGAGTACCTGACATACGAAAAGGCCCTCGATCATAACCTAAAGTCCAATCCGAAGGACGACGTGCTCAAATTTATTTTTATCTTCCCGATTAAAACATCTGACCTAAGTGATTTGGCTAGATATCTAAATGGCGTCCCTGAGCTCGGTAAACTGCATTCTTCAAATTTCTCGCTTTGAAACGGTTTTTAGTTTTAATATTTGTTAAAACTGAGGAACAACCGGGATATCTGAATCCTACACAAATATCGAAATAAAAATGTGTTTCGAAAAAGTCGGGTGAAATCCCGTTCTTCAAATTTCTCGCTTTTTAACAGTTTTTAGATTTAATATTTGTTAAAACTGATAGACAGATTCAGATATATCGGGAAAGTCCCATCCGAAGGACGACGTGCTCAAGATTTTTTTAACGTAAATGAAATTTCAACTACCCAGGTTTAGATATATAACATACGACTCATTATCGACTACCTGACATACGAAAAGGCCCTCGATCATAGCTTGAAGTCCAATCCGAAGGACGACGTGCTCAAATTTATTTTTATCTATCCGATTAAAACATCTGCCCTAAGTGACTCGGCTAGATTTCTAAATGGTGATCCTGAGCTCGGTAAACTCCATTCTTCAAATTTCTCGCTTTTAAACGGTTTTTAGATTTAATATTTGTTAAAACTGATGAACAACCGGGATATCTTGAATCCTACACAAAAAATGAAATAAAAATGTTTTTCGAAAAAAGTCGGGCTAAATACCATTCTTCAAATTTCCTGCTTTTAACGGTTTATAGATTTAATATTTGTTAAAACTGATAGACAGATTCAGGTATATCGGGAAAGTCCCATCCGAAGGACGACGTGCTCAAGGTTTTTTGAACCTATGAGAAATTTTAGCTACCTAGGTTTAGTTACATAACATACGACTCATTATCGAGCACCTGACATACAAAAAGACCTGAGCTCCTGAGCTCGATAGACTCCATATGTATGATAAAATAAGTTACCGTTTGGTTCCTACTAAAATTATCAAGGAAGAAATGTGGAATATAAGTGGGCTTTGAGGTCCCGTTTTGACATATTTTCTGAAAAACAAATTAATACATTTATGTTGGTAGATAAGCAGCATCCAGAAACGAAGATGGTCAACCAAAGAAAGATTCAGATGTATCGGGAAAGTCCCATCCGAAGGATTACGTACTCAAGTAATTTTTAACCTATGTGAAATGTCACCTACCCAGGTTTAGATACATAACATACGACTCATTATCTAATACCTGACATACAAAAAGACCCTCGAATTTATTTTTATCTTTCCGATTAAAACATCTGACCTAAGTGACTCGGCTAGATTTCTAAATGGCGATCCTGAGCTCCTGAGCATTCTTCAAATTTCTCGCTTTGAAACGGTTTTTAAATTTAATATTTGTTAAAACTGATGAACAACCGGGATATCTGAATCCTACACAAAATATTTGTTAGAACTGATAGACAGATTCAGATATATCGGGAAAGTCCCATCCGAAGGACGGCGTGCTCATGGTTTTTTGAACCTAAGTGATATTTTAGCTAGCTAGGTTTAGTTACATAACATACGACTCATTATCTAGCACCTGACATACAAAAAGACCCTCGATCATAGCCTAAAGTCCAATCCGAAGGACGACGTGCTCAAATTTATTTTTATCTTCTCGATGAAAACATTTGACCTAAGTGCCTTGGCTAGATTTCTAAATGGCGATCCTGAGCTCGATAGACTCCATATGTAAGATAAAATAAGTTACCGTTTGGTTCCAACTAAAATTATCAAGGAAGAAATGTGGAATATAAGTGGGCTTTGAGGCACCGTTTTGACATATTTGCTGAAAAACAAATTAATACAGCAATGTTGGTAGATAGGCAGCGACCATAAATGAAGATCAACCATCATCTAAAAGATCAACCAAATGAGGTCAACCAAAGACAAATTCAGATGTATCGGGAAAGTCCCAACCGAAGGACGAAGTGCTCAAGGATATTTAAAAAAATAAATAATATAAGTCAGTTAAAACAACTAAGAGCCCCGTCTAGATTTTCAACTTGCGATCCTGAGCTCAGTAGACACCAAATATAAAGAAAAATACGTTTCCGTTTGGCTCCAACTAAAATTATCAAGGAAGAAATCTATATTAATAAAGCTGAAACGGGGTTTATTTGTTTGTTTGTTCCAGCATCACGCCCAAACGGCTCGACGGGTAGCATTCTTATGACCCCAATTGAATAATAGGCTATGTGGCGTCCCAAAATTTTGAACGGGAGGGGGGGTGGTGGGGATAGGCCTTAATATAAAGATACCGGTAGCTCATTAAGTAATGGTCGGATTGTCATGGAATTTCACATGTAGTAATTTCAAAACAAAATTTGAAAATTCGTTGTGACGTTTCAACTTTTTGAACCTGAGGGGTGGGGTGCATTAAGCTGAAGGAATTTCACATGTAGCTTTCTCTTCTTCTGTACACCGGTATTAAGCAGATACTAGCTGTGGTGTCTGCCGTTGAAGTACTATAAGGCTTATTCTATATGAATAATTGAAAATTATAACACCATGAATGTACTGTCGAAGAATTGAATTGGATTCGAATGAGAGATATTCAGTCATATAAGTCAAAGTTCCCCGAGCAACGCCGGGTATTACTGCTAGTTAAAAATAAATAAAATAAATATGTGGCCATAACAGGATTTACTTAGACCAACCATGTTTTTACAGATGTCTCCCTCCCTTTACTGGTTATAATAAAGTCACTCACAGAGTTACGGTGTACAGGAAACAAAGAAAACTGCTGGCAACACTGTCTTACCTATTAATGCCACTTTCAAATGAATTTGGGAGCGGAAAGAGAGTTGATTGTTATAAGGAAATCCTGTTATTTTTCTTTGTGTTCATTGTTTTTTTGTTTTTTTAGATCATATATTAAAACTCAAAGATAAGAAACTATACGAAGAGGAAAAAGTATGTCTATGGGAATCGCTGTCTTACAGCGAAGAACTTATAGAAAATGATAATAAATTGTCAATTTGTGATGCATCAAATGGGTAAGGATAAGTGATAATCTGTTATTTGAGTAATGTGTATTTTGGAACAGGTCTTCAATCACTGAAACAAAATACCAAATCCGAGAAAAGGATCGTGTGAGGAGTTAAACAGTTAAAACAGTGATTGGGCGTCCTTATATTACAGTCGACATAACATACAATCGCCCGACCATGGTTTTTTCAACTTTCTCTAAAATTCAGAATTTTCTTGAAAACATCCAATCGAGTTAGCAGATAAATCCGGTGTTTATCAAATCAAATGTGAGTGTGATTGACTAATCACATAATCACATATATGACTATATATTGGTTAAACCCGGAGAGCATTAAAAATAAGAATTAAAGAGCTCATAAACAAAGAAAACTCCGAATTCTACCAACATGAGAGAAATTTAAGCATACGAAAACAAGGAGATAAAATTGGGAAGACTGGAGGAAGGAGAGAAAAAAAATAAACAAAATGGAGGGGATGGACAGATCGACCTCCTCTTCGGCCATTGATTTTCAAATTCTACACAAAAAAAAAAACGGTTTTATGGTATTTTTAGTTTTTTTTGTATGAGCATTAGTTTTCAAGAAAATACGGCTTAAAAGTTGGCTTTCAGTGCACCCGGATGAGTTCATAACATTCAGGAAAAATTTTTCCTGTCGGTTTAATTTTTAATTATAATTTTCAGATTCTACACCAAAAACTCGGTTTTACAGTATTTTTAGTTTTCTTGTACGAGCGATAGCTTTCGAGATATTGGTTTTTGAAAGTTGCGTCCTACTTAAAATCAATTGGAAGTTGATTCATGGAGATCTCAGTCCGAAAACCGGATGAAGAGTGGGGGCGACCTTGACGAATCGCTTAGTAAACAAAGAACTTTTACTCAGCCTGTACTATCGTAGTCAAGGTCCAAACCCTAGATTTTCCGTGAAAACATCGGGATAAAATCATTTTTAATTTTGCATTTGCTCGGCACTAGACTTTTTAGGTTTTTTAAATTCCTTTTGATGCGAGCTTTCCTCTGATTTGCGTTTTCTATAATTCCGCACATATTTACGATTCATGTGAGACGACATCTTTAATTTTTTTGCAATTTTCAATTTAATATTGATTTTTACATATACTTCGGCGAATATTTTTATAGTTTCATTTTGAGTCCTAGTAGTGCTCCTCAAGCTCTTTATAATGACACCCAAATCAACGTCCTATCTAAACGCGTTATCATGCTACACTAATTTCTAATTTTACACAACGCTAATTCGCAACAATCATCAGCCGGCGCCCACACTAGCCCGATAACGTCACAGGCAAAACAAACATGTACAGACATGCTCTATCCATTGTGACCTCAACCGTTGTTATCGCATTATTAGTCGTAGTTATTATCGATTGAAATCTGACGGTATTTTGTAACACAAGAACGTTTGACCGGCTATCACTGTGCTTAACGAGCGAATAGACGTTTTCACGTAAAAAAAAAAAAAAAAACAATCTCTATTTCTGTTTCCAGTGCACAGCAAAAAAAAAAAAAATAAAAATAATGATAAATAGTTCAGTATAAAGTGTGCTGGTAAAGGCGAAGTTTTAGCCTTCTGTTTTGGGTTGGTTGGACCAATCGATAAAATTCAGCACCCGATACCAAAGATAGCCCTTCGTGGTGAGACGTGGTAAATTTTTTTCAAGGCCGGTTTCTCGACGAATTTGGTTGTTCCGGACGAACCAGGGTGCGGTTACTACCAAACGGAAAACCTTGTTTTCAAATCTTCGAAGTGTTTGTATGTTTGTTTTGTTTGTGTCCAGCCAGATTGGTGCTGCATATGTGAATAATGGTGTCTCTTTTTTAACTTGACTGACTCATAAGTTCATTAGTTGCTTTTTTTTAACTGGTGATATTTTTTCAATTTAAAAAATGTGTTAATATATTTATATTTTTCCCCCATTATTTTTATAAATTCTAATGTTTTTTATAATATAAAATAATATTATTACGTAAATTGGTTACATTGTTTTTGTTTTTTTTTCTTAGTTTTTATTTAACGTCGCATCGACTGCAGGGCCATTAGCGGTTACATTGTTGATTATATCTATTGTGCTTTTTATAGGGAGGATGATGTCACAACCGGAAATACTAACTATATACATATCTTGTTTGGGAAAGGACTACATTTTTTTCTTTCTATTCTTTATAATTAGTCTAATCCTGAATAGAGATGAACGATTTGTCCCAGCTAAAATCGAGGAAGGGGTATAAGGTATTGGTCGTCCTTGTGGCATCAATTCTTCTGTAATTTTTGAAAATTGTTTTGTTTATAATACTAAATAAAAGTTTTTTTTTTTTTTTTTACATTAACCCTGGAATACTAACATAAACTTTGATATATTTGTTACTAACTATACGTCTCTCAGACGTACATGGCATTAAAAATCCATTTTTGCTATCAGAAATGATTTGTATTGAAGTTGTGCGTATTATTGTGTTAAATTATTATGCTAAAAGGTATTTTAAATGACCAACACATTCATTAAAAATATTTTTAATGACTCCTTGACAACTTTTAAAACTCTTTCCTTATTTTTAAGCAAAAACACACAATTGATAGGCATATTCTGTTCAGAACCTATAAAAAAAAAACACTTAAACTAAAAAATAGGAGTCGAATTCGAATAAATCAGAGTAAGTAGAACACATAAGTAGTAGGCATGTGACCAACACATTCTTCAAAAATTTATTTTTACCAACTTTTTTGCGACTTTTATAACTTTAGTTAAAACTAAAAAATCACAATCAAAATATATTTTCTGTGTGGACCCTTAAAAAAACGCACTTAAAAATGAAAAGAAAAATAAAGCAAATAAAAAATAGGAACGACAAATCAGTCTCACTCATTGTCAGTCAAATTCAAATAGGTAAGAGTTAGTAGAAAGTAGAATTATACTATGTTGGCATTGTCAAGATAAATGGTAACACACATATTGGACTCACTTATAAACATGAAACACAAACGAAATATAAAATACAAATATATCCTAAAACTATCAGAGTTAGGGATGAAAGCACCTATCATTGCTAATACTACGTCACAGAGACGTATAAATAAGCACCTTTATTCATAACAATACGTCTGAGAGACGTAGAAAAATACACCAATCATTCATAACAACACGTCCAAGAGACGTAGAATAATTTACGTTGAATACTAACTCTACGTCTCTGAGAGGCACTATGTTATGAAAAAAATTCAGTACTTACCTGAAATATGAAAGCCGGCGGCTAGAACCCAACTAAATCAACCCAAAGCTACTCAAACGAAGCATTGCTGGAAGGAGGGGGAAACACTTCAAAGTCAAGCGAAGCAGCTGACGTTTTAAATCTTGAATACGTCTCCGAGACGTGTAGTTAGTATTCTAGGGTTAAATCTATTTTAGGAGCCTTGAAGTGTCAATTCTGCTCTCTAGGACAATATTTTACTCAATAAAGTTTAAGCCTCGTCAATCCTTCTCATAGATAATCACTATCAAATTCGTTACTGAACTCCATCATTAGTTTCCCATTTAATGATCCATTGAAAAAAAATGTTGATATTAATGGTTTTTTTTTTTGATTTGTTATATAGATTAAGCCTCGAATTTCTGAAAGAATTAATGAAAGAAGAATTGACAGAAGTTCATCAAGAGAGAAAAAAAAATAGAAAACAATTTAAAACAGAGATGAGAAAACTTTCAAGTGAATTGAAATGTTACAATCATCAGGAGAGAACATTAATTGAAAAAAATGGTATATTAAATGAAATATTTCCATCCATTCCCAAAATGAATATCAACCTGAATGAAACTAAATGTATGGACTTTATCAAGTATGTATACAAATTATTATATTTCCTCTGTGTTTTGATCAGTGTTGTTCTGGACCAATCTTACCGTTATTCAGATGTACGAAATATAAAGAAATATATGCAGGGGCGAAGCCAGGATTTTGAGAAGATTGGGGGCGGGGGGTAGGCAAAGTTAGGCTACGTGGGTGGGGGGTAGGTATAGACTCACGGAGCACAGCCTGTAGTTTCCGTGGTTAGCGCTTTTTTTGTTATTAATTTGGGAGACTCGGACCTCTAGAAGCTCCCCCTGAGGTAACCACTGACTGTAATACTTAAGTTGACTTTACATGAACAGCAAAAATGCAAAGCGCAGCAGCAGCAAATGCACTCTGTGGTTTCTGTGCTTTTAGAATTAATTGACTCACATTCAATAGTGTGCATTTGCTGCTGCTGAGCTTTGCATTTTTACTGGTCTTGTAAAATCAGCTTTAAGGGTATAAAGCATATGTGGGCAACAACCGGCCCCCGGGCGGGATCCGGCCCGCGAGACATTTTGAAAAAGCCCAATTTAAAAAAAAGTAATATTACCCTACTTACTCACACCCACTCCAAATTAAGTAATATTACACTACTTACTCACACCCACTCCAAATTAAGTAATATTACACTACTTACTCACACCCACTCCAAATTAAGATGATCGAGTAGGATGGGGTTTGTTGAACAGATTTGGCGATTTCAAAAACATGGAAGACTGTTTCAATTTATTTGCTAATCCAACAAAAAGTAATGTACAAAATGCTCCAATAAACTTGCAAATGGAGGTGATCGAGATTAAAGAAAACTCACTCCTAAAATCTAAATTTGAAGACGTGGAGTTGTGCGGTTTCTACATAAAATTCCTCGAAGAAGACCATTTTCCGCAGCTTAGGAAATTCGCAAGAAGATTGATTTGTGCGTTTGGCAGTAGGTACTTATAAATGCGAACAGTTCTTTTCAATGATGAAAGTTATTAAATCAAAACATCGTACAAGGCTCACTGAAAATTCTTTACGTCTTTGTATCAGATAAATTAATCCAAACATCAATGGATTAGTTTCCCAAATTCAAGCTCAAGTGTCTCATTGATTTCGGTGTCGCTACTTAACTTTCGTAGTTTGTAATAATTCCAAATTTCACGATTTAATTATAATATTGTACCTATTTTTTTTAATTTCATTTTGTTATTTTAATAAATTGCATTATAAAAACATTGTCTTATTATTTCATGTCTGATATCTATCGCTAAAAATTATGAACACTACTTTAAAGACCGACGTTATTTTATTTTGAACCATCTACGCGGCCCGCGAACGTATTTGCACACTAAAGTTTGGCCCGCAACATGTCAAAGGTTGCCCATACATGGTATAAAGTATAACATAAATTACGATTTTGAGCGAGGAAATGAAATGATTCCAATTCAAATATATTTAAATAAATGTAATATGACTTGTTTTGTACATGTACATTTATGTAACAGCTGATTGCTGATTTCGGAATCAGACGCACGGGAAATTTGAAGATCCTATTGGTAACTTGCAAGCAATCCATTTTTAATAAAAACTATTTTTTTTAGTTTATTTAATTTTTATCTTGGTCTTTTGCTCTGGCCAGGGGGGGCACTCGCCCCCCTGCTCCCCCCCCCCCCCCCCCCCCTGGCTAGCCCCTGAATATATGTAATCAATCGATGCTGAGTTTTGGTGGAATTTCAAGTTTTCTGACCCACATAAGGGCTTCTGAATCTTCAAACTAAATTGTATGCCGTCCTTATAGGGTTTTGAATTTACAAATGATATTTTATCTCAATATTCATTACAACAACAGTTATCAGAGTTTTTGTATTAAGCCCACACCTTAATCCCCTTATTCCCTTTGTCCGATTTCACTGAAAATCAATAGGTGTCGTGTCCCTCGGCTCTAGATATACAGGGTGTTTTTTTAAAGTTTTGTTTTTCCAATAGAGATTAAACTGTCATAAAGTGGTCATATCGGGCAACCCGAATGTCACTTGTGCTTAGTTTGATTTACCATTTCACCATGAATAGACTTACGCCAGAACAACGCTTGCAAATTGTGCAAATTTATTTCGAAAATTGTGGTTCAGTTTGCGAAACTTCCATGTTACGGTGAACATAATCGTCCATCCGAACAATTAATTCGAATAACCATGGATCGTTTTCGCACTATGCATACAAATTGATTATACGCATCCGCAGAGACGTCGTTCAGTGCGAACTGAAGAACCCATTGCTGCTATAGAGCATAGTGTTGAGGAGGTCCCGAATGAGTCGATTCGCCATCGCGCTAAACAATTAGAGCTGTCTCCATCCACTTTATGAAAGATTGAAAGATCTGTTACTACCCCTGAAGTTGTTGCTTCAGCTAAGAAGGGCTCTGACTTTTAAGTCATAATTTGTTTTTATTTTTTAGTTTTGTGGATAATTGTATTAAATCAACAAACATAGAAATAAGAAGAGAGGATATAGTGTATCATAAATTTGAGAAAAATTTGAAAATGCTTATGCATAATTACTATGTGCGAGGACCCCTTCGTCCAGTCGACGTAGAATTGGTTGATATGGAGAACAGAAATTTGCAACAGGAAATATCAGAACTAGATAAAACTTTTTTGGAACTGAAAGATTTAATTGGTAAGTGTTTGTGCATTTCACGTTCCTATGCCGTCCCCCCACCTCTCATTTCAGTTTTTTAATCCCTTGCAGCGCCAGACTGCACCAGTAATAATAATGCCCTCCGCCTAGTCGGACCTTTTCATTTTTTTGTACTTCTCATTCTACTTCTCATGTTCTTCTCAAAGTTATTCTCAACGTTTTTTCTCTTATTAATTATTTTTACATATTATTTTAATTTCATTATTGCCACAAAATATTTCCACTGATCATCAAATCATTCGTCTCTCTTCGTGGGGTGCAGAGCTCTCACCCCCCCTCCCACCTTTAAGACTACGGCCAAGGCAAGTATATTTTATGGCAATATTTCCTTAATCTTCATAAAGGCCCCACCATACATTTTCTGGTTATCCGGCCCGGAGGACCAGAAAATGTATGGTGGGGCTTTTATGATGATAAATTAAGGAAATATTGCCATAAAATAAACTTGCCTTTTTGGCGTAGTCTTAAAGCTGGGAGGGGGGGGGGGGGGGGGGGGGGGGGGGGAGGTGAGAGCTCTGCACCCCACGAAGAGAGACGAAACGATTTGAAGATCAGCGTAAGTATTTTGTGGCAATAATGAAAAGAGATACTATACAGGGTGTAACAAGTCGAGAGGGCGATACTTAGGGATCTTATAGTAAACTTAATTCTGAACAAAAAAGTTCATATAAACATAGGTCCGCAAATGCTTTGTTTAAAAGTTATAATAAAAAAACTGCAGGGCAAAGAAAGAAATACTTGCAATTGGTATAAGGGATTAGGATCTGAATAGGGTTCAAGGTTCAATACCATTCATGTTTATGAATGTTGGCTTCTATTTCAATGCAACTAATCTAATTTATTGTGAATCAGTTTTGCAAAAAATGCCCCGAATGTTCACCTCTATCTCCTTCCGACAATATTTCTTCCTGCCCGATTCAATTCGGCTGCAATGCTAAATCTATTGGAAAATGATCTAGTGGACATGCTCGAGGATATCCCATTGAACCTGCGAGTACATAGTTGGTTTCAAATGGATGGATGCCCAGCACATAATGGCAGAGTCATTCCTGATTGGATGGACAGAAATTATCCAAGGAGATGGATAGGACGTTTTGGACCAGTAAGATGGCCTGCAAGAAGTCCCGACTTAACGCCCATGGATTTTTACATTTGGGGGGCGTTAAAAACTAACGTTTATTTGCAATCTGTAAACATTAGGGAAGAACTGGTTGAACGGATTCAGAACGCTTGTGACGAAATGAGAGGACAGGAACAAGAAGTACTAACAGCCATAAATTCAGTTGCCCGGAGGTGTCAATTATGTGTACGACAACAGGGAAGACATTTTGAACAATTATTGTAGTTACTCTTTACTTTCAAGTGATTAGTGTTGTATTAGCGTTTTTTTATTATAACTTTTAAACAAAGCATTGCGGACCTATGTTTATATGAACTTTTTTGTTCAGAATTAAGTTTACTATAAGATCCCTAAGTATCGCCCTCTCGACTTGTTACACCCTGTATAAAATAATTATTAGTGAGAGAAAAAACTATTTGAGAGAAAGAGAAGCTCCGTATGGGCGGAGGGCATAATTACTACTGGTGCAGTCTGGCGCTGCAGGGGATTAAAAGTGAATGAGTGGTTGGGGGACGACAATGAACGTGAAATGTACAAACAGTAAGATTATACAGAGTGACTAATTGTCTGAGCAATGTTCAAGGGCAAAACTTCGTATTTGAGTTACGTATTTTTGTCATTCTCGCTAGAACAATTCAAAAAGCTGACAATCTAAATTGAAATGGAATTCTAAAGATCCGGGTGTGGGCTATCTGTGCACCTTGACACACGTCTAACATGGCGACTATACATCAATATAAAACAAATTTTCCGACGAGTTTTTGTATTTCTTATTGGATTTTTTTTCAAATACTTATTTTTATTACACATTTTGCCCATAGGAAGATACCCATGAATTTCGCTCATACTTTGTGAAGTACTGAGTATAATCAAAGAACTTTCTTTCATTTAAAACATTATGTTATCAGATAATTACAAGCAAAAATCAAGAAAAGAACTGAGAAATTATATGCTGTTTATAAGAGAAATTGAAGAAATAAACAAGAATAAAAATAATGAAAAAAGGAAGGAAATTATTCAAAAATATTTTTATGAGGTATATCAAGTGAAAATTTATATTTTTGTAAATAATATTTTAATTCATTTATTAATTATATTCATACGCTGATGACATCGCCATTGTAGCCTCTCACATAGATCCTCACAACACGTCACTCTCAACAAAATTGAAGTTTGGTGTAAATCTTGGAAAATTTAACACCACAAAATGTCAACACGTAACATTCACTCTCAGCCGTGGTGACTGCTTCCAGTATTCATTGAAAACCAGCCATTACCTCATAGCTCTTCCGTTAAATATTTAGGATTAACCCTGAATAGTAGGCTGACTTGGAACCCTCACAAACGAATGGCATGACTCACTAGACCGGCGACTTAGACTATTGTACAGTATTTTGAATAGGCGTTCTCGACAAAAACTGAATTGTTCTACCTATCTTCTCCAACCTATCTGGACCTTTGGCTTACAAATATATGGTACACCTAAGATTTCGAACATCAAAAGAATACAGATATTTCAATCCAAGACTCTCCGACTGATCACGCAATGCCCACCATACGTTAGCAACAAGACTTTACACAGCCACTTGAACGTCACACCCATCAAACACTTATAACAACGTTTCTACACAAAAATTTATATACACACCAATCCGGAAGTTCGCAAAATCTTAAATACAAATTTACCCCACAATCCCCCAAGAAGATTAAAGAGAGTTTGGCCTAGAGATATGTTATGAAGTGATGTCATGAGGGTTCACCGCTGGCTGTTTTTCCTCTCTCAAGCCTCTCATGTCATATTTATTTTTTGTATATTATATGTCAGCTCAGCCGCTGGTTGTGCATTTTTTGTATAGTTGTGGATTCAGATGAATAAATAAAATAAAAACAAATTAATTATATAAAATTTCAGAAAAATAGGAAAATCAGCAGCACACTACGCTGTAGACCTAATCAGTTAATCAATCCCAAACAGGTAAACATGTGTATTATTATATTAAATGTTATTATTATGTTACTACCGGCAACCCGGGCTCAAAATGCTGACAACGGGTATAGATATAATGTATTTAGATAAAATATATCTATATAAACCAGAAATACCACTCTCTTTCAAAATAGGATATATAATAAGTCTCCATGGTGACGCCATATTGTTAATATTTATTGTTGATTTATACCTTCGGATGGGACGTTAGCCCGTTATAGTCCCGAGCCTGTACGATGTCAGGTATTCATAATGACGCCCTACCAGGCAGGAGCGGAGCATCTCTGTGATGTTTTAGCTTGAAAGTAATTTTAAATTGAAATTATAAAATTGTCCATGTCACTTTATTAGGGGAAAGTAATCAATAAATGAAATGGTCAATAAAGTAGAAACATAAAGCCTTAGTTGGGCATATGCCTTCATGTTTAAAGCTTGGGCATTAGAAACAATAAATAACTAATTTTTTGATTTATTTATATAACAGTTGTTTAAAATATATATATATATTATTCACATTCTTTCTGTATCTTGATAAAAATACATTTTTTATCTGGGAGGTGAAAGAACTTTGAGCACGCGGTCTTTCGGATGGGACTTTAAGTTATGGTGCCGAGCTTGTGAGATGCCAGGTACTCGTTAAAGACCCCTGCCATAGGTGAATTAACCTGGATAGGCCCTTATCTGTAAACAATTATTTTTATTCAAGGTCTAAATTTTGCCTACCCTAAATTTTTATTCACTTAGGGTAAGAGTCTTTAGCGAGTATCTGACATCGTACAGGCTCGGGACCTTCCCTTAATGTCCCATCTGAAGGACGTGCTCAAGGTTTTTTCACCTCCCAAATAAAAAACCTAAGGGTTCCGAACCTGCGATAGTCAGCTTAGTAAGCAAGCACGCATACCACTGAGCTAGCGGCACCCTCATATTATCTAAGTAAAAGGTAATCTGTAAACATTTATTTTTATTTTAAGGTACAAAAACTCAAATTGAAATTGGAAATATACAAGGCTGCTGAGGAAGAAAAGTACACAGAAGAATAAGTTCTATTGTTAAAATAACTAATAATAATAAATACAAATAAATTTAAAAAATAACACGTAGTTGTGGAAGGTTCATCGCTTAGAGATCCAGTTCGACAAACAAGACAAGACAATTACAGGGAAATCCTGGAAAAATATGAATATGCTTTGCTAAAATTCGTCAAGATAGATGAAATAACAGACGTTTATTTAATGCAATTTATTTATTTCAGTTAAAATTACTATGTTACTTGTAATTGTAGTTTTGGGGACCTTATAAATATGAGATAATTCCATGTTTTTTTTGTTGTTGCTTTTTTTCTATATTCCAATGTATGTTTATATTGAGCAAAATGATAACTATATACATGCTGTGAAAAGTCAGCCTGCGACTCCATACAAAAGAGAAACAAATTTATATTATATTATTTATATTTTATAGATTCTTTACTATTAATATTAATAATTCTGAATATCATTATAATTAATATTAATAGTTGTTTGTGCATTTAACGTTCCTACGCCGTCCCCCCACCTCTCATATCAGTTTTTTAATCCCTTGCAGCGCCCGACTGCACCAGTAATAATAATGCCCTCCGCCTAGCCGGACCTCTTCATTTTTTTGTACTTCTCATTCTACTTCTCATGTTCTTCTCAAAGTTATTCTCAACGTTTTTTCTCTTATTAATTATTTTTACATATTATTTTAATTTCATCATTGCCACAAAATATTTCCACTGATCATCAAATCATTCGTCTCTCTTCGTGGGGTGCAGAGCTCTCACCCCCCCCCCCCCCCTCCCCCCCCCCTCTCAGCTTTAAGACTACGGCCAAGGCAAGTATATTTTATGGCACTATTTCTTTAATCTTCATAAAGGCCCCACCATACATTTTCTGGTCCTCCGGGCCGGATATATCTCAAAATTACAGTCCATTTTCTCTATATTTTTCTTTGTCAGTTTTCTCTCGATTTTCTCAATTTGTCAATTTCCCTGTGTAGATTATCATTTTATTGTTCTACCAAAATTGGGTATATTTATAATTTATTTAGTATATGTATATTTATAGTTATACTAGAATTCAAGTTTATACTATAATCCTGTATGTACTGTTGTTTACTTAAACAACCTTCTATATACCTTTCTCTTAATACTATACTTACTGTTTGTTTTTCTTTAGTTGTATTTCTTTTATGTTGTTTGAAAACTAAACATTGTTCTTTAATATATTCTGCTTTGAATTTTTTTGAATTCTTCTTTTATTAAAAACAAAGTTTCTTTAAGATCTATTGTATTAATTATTATTTTATAAGTGTTATCATCATGGTTGACAAAGAAACTGTCAGACTGGTGGCGGCACAGACAAAGGAGATAAATACTTTACGCAAAAAGCGGGAAAAGATTTTCGCCCGTGTACAGGCCATATATGACCGTGCTTGTGAATTGACTGCAGATAATCTTGAAAATTTTCATCCTAGATATGAAAGGCTCATGGCTTTGGAGCAGGACTTCTCAGAGGTTCAGGATAGAATAATAGAGGTCAACGAGGCTCTATCTGACCCTTCTCTAGCTCTATCTGACCCTTCTCTAGCTCTATCTGACCCTTCTCTAGCTCTATCTGACCCTTCTCTAGCTCTATCTGACCCTTCTCTAGCTCTATCTGACCCTTCTCTAGCTCTATCTGACCCTTCTCTAGCTCTATCTGACCCTTCTCTAGCTCTATCTGACCCTTCTCTAGCTCTCGACGTAAACAAAGTGCAGGTAGCCTTCGTTGACCTGTCGCTTGATTCTCGGGGCTACTATCACAGTTTGGCTGGTTTTCATCCCCATCCAGCACCTGTACAACCCTCTCACGACTCACACACCTCTTCCGCTGGTTTCAGTCATTTACCACGCATTAATATTCCGCATTTTGATGGCAAAATTGATGATTGGCCTGCTTTCCACTCACTATATGAGTCAACACTTTGACACGACTATCAAATTTCATTTTCTGCGTTCCCTATTGAAAGGAGACGCGCTAGCAGTTATCTCAGGTATACACCTAAGCCCAGATAACTACCAGTTGGCCCATCAGGTTCTCATAGATAGATATCAGAATAAGAGACGTCTAGCGTCTATGTACGTCTCGCGCATCAGAGAGTTTGTGCCTCTTTCTTCTTCAACTTACGAAAATCTTAAGGCCTACATGAATGTACACACAAACTCCATTAATTGCTGAAAGCTCTCAACATACCGAATCTCGCTTTTCCAACTTTCGTTTTCGAATTTGGATTCAAATTTGAAAAGAGCTCTTGAAAATAAACACTCAACTTCGTCATTTCCTACTTATCTGGATTTGATGACATTTGTTACTGAACAAACTCGGACTTGTGAGATGCTATCTATAGACACTCAGCGGTCAACAGTTCCCAAAAAACGCGCCAATGCGTTACTCACCAACGTTACTAGCAGTTATTCTTCAACTTCGAAATTTAAGCCTTCAGTTATCTCATGTCCTCTTTGCAGTCAAAACCATTCGTTGTTAACCTGCAGTTCCTTCCTGCAGCAAAGTATTACTCAAAGATACGATGCATTAAAGCGTCTCAGGAGATGTTTTAATTGTTTAGGAGCTCATGCTAGAGCTCATTGTCGCTCCACTAAGACATGTCGCCATTGTAGTAGCTCTAAGCATAATTCCTGTCTTCATGTAAATCCTCCAGTTCCAGATGCGAGCTCCTCTTCTCCACGTTCACCTTCAGGCGATGACCACACCAAGCTGCCATCTCAGACTCTCTCCTGTCGTGTTACACCTCCTTGTCAAAGGACTTCCAGTGTATTATTATTATTATATTCCAGGTTCTCAAATTACTGCCATTACCGCAGAATTTTCTCAGCAGCTAGGTCTCAAGAGATTTCAGGTAATGGGAATTGCTAATTCTTCTACTAAGCCACTTGGGCATGTCATTTGTACTCTACGCTCCAAATACAGTAAAAAGGAGCTTCACACTCAGGCTGTTGTGCTTCCAAAGATCGCCAATGAATTGCCTTCCGCTGCAATATTGGACGATATTCGTGCAAGGTTTCAAACACTCCAGTTAGCTGATTTTCACTTCTGCTATCCATCCCGTGTAGATCTGCTGATTGGAGCTGACCTTTATCCTTATATCTTACATTCTCATGGCTCCAATATAATAAAAGGCGAACCGACAGCTATGAATACCATCTTTGGTTGGGTAATTCTCGGACCGGTTCCCTCGCAGCCGACCGTGAACAATCAAACCTCCTTACTAACTGTATCACCGCCTCTCGATGACATCCTCAAGAAGTTTCTCAGCCTTGTATATCTGCCCCTGAACATGTTCAGTGTGATACTCATTTTCTCGAAACTCATCGCAGAGACTCCGAAGGGAGATATGTGGTATCGCTGCCCTTTCGTTCCGATTCCACCCCTTTGAACGAAAACGCATCTCGTGCTCTGAATTCCTTCAAAAGACTTGAATTGCGTTTATCTAGGACACCCGACAAGTACGCAGCGTACAACGAGTTTATGAGGGATTACTTAGAACTCGGCCATATGTCACTTACTTCCACTGCCTCAAACTACGTCATTCCGCACCACGTTGTAGTGAAAGAGTCGAGCTCTACGACGAAAATAAGAGTTGTTTTTAACGCTTCAGACCCTGACAATTCCGGTCGCTCTCTAAACGACAGACTTTTAAGCGGTCCAAAGCTACAAAGAGATATAGTTGAAATACTACTTACATTTCGCTTGCATGTCGTAGCATTGTGTGCAGACATACAAAAAATTTATCGACAGATTCTTGTATACGACAACGACAGAAGGCATCAGCACATTTTCTGGCGACCAGATCCCTCTGTGTCTGTACAAGAGTACGAGCTTAATACTGTCACGTACGGGTTAACTCCATCAGCGTTTCAGGCTATACGAGTACTTCACCAACTGGTAAGTGATGAAGGTGCCAGATACCCAGCGGCCTCTCATGTGATCCTGCACGACACATATGTCGACGACACCATTTCCGGCGCAGCTGACGTCCCGTCTGCCATAATATTGCGAGAACAGTTGCGTGAGTTACTAAGCAAAGGTCACTTTCAACTTAGAAAATGGTCGAGCAATGCTTCTGAAGTTCTTGCCGATCTCCCTCAAGATCACATTGAGTCCCAACTTGATTTCTCGGATGACGACCACTGTTTGAAAATTTTGGGCTTAAGTTGGTCTCCTAAGTCCGACACTTTTCATTTTCGTGTAGCTCCCTTTCAGGATTCGCTTACCAAGCGCTGTATTGTATCCTACATTGCTCGGATATTAGACCCCTTAGGTTTTCTCTCCCCCGTTATACTCTCTATGCAAATAATTCTGCAGCGTCTGTGGTTAGCCAAATCCGACTGGGATGACCCAATACCTCCCGTTTTTGCCTCCAGCTGGCTACAGTTAATATCTAATATTGACTCCGTCTCATCAATGCAAATCACTCGTTGCATTATGCCTTCTAAGCCAACATCAGCCTTGCTAGTAGGGTTTTGTGACTCCTCCGAGAGAGGCTATGCAGCAGTGGTATACCTGCGTTTGGAGCAAGCTCAAGGGCAATTAACGACACACTTGTGGAAGGCGAAGACCAAAGTAGCTCCACTGAAAACACTGTCCATCCCTCGCCTCGAACTGTGTGGTGCCGTGCTTTTAGCCCAACTCGTTAAGTCTGTACTTTCTGTCGAGCTCCCTGTTCCATTGAAAGGCATCAGATTATTCACAGATTCCACAGTCGTTCTTTCATGGCTGCATATTTCCCCGCACTCGCTCAAGACGTTTGTTGCGAATCGAGTTGTGGCAGTAACAGATGCAGTCCCCCAAGCCAATTGGTCGCATGTCTTGTCTGAATCGAACCCTGCTGACATGCCTTCCAGAGGTTTGAACCCATCCCAATTTTTGACTCCTGTTGTCCAGGAATTTTGGTTGCATGGACCGAAATTTCTCCTTGAAGACACCAAGTCTTGGCCTCCCCCATTTTCAAAGTCCGACACAATTTCGGAACATCTGCCTGAGATAAAAGCAGCCAACAATTGTCTCGTGATTCAGAAGCCTCCTGCAAATCCGCTTATGTTAACCATTGCACAGATTTCCAGTTTTGTGCGGCTTCGACGAGTATTTGCGTGGGTTTGTCGTTTCGTGGATAATCTACGATCTCGTAAAGGCAAAATTATTCTGAAATCTGGACCTCTCACACCTGAGGAACTAGAAAATTCAACCTTACAGTTAGTCCGTGTTACCCAGCAAAACTTTTCTGGACCAGAAATCGTCCATCTAGCCTCTGGATTGCAAATTCATGGTAGAATCAAACCCTTTTCTTGATTCCCGCGGATTTTTGAGGGTGGGCGGCAGGCTTGCTCATTCATTTCTGCCTGAAGAATCTAAGCACCCTCTTTTACTACCAAAGCACGCTCCCTTGTCTAAATTACTTTGTCGCCATTATCACCTCACGTCATTGCATTCCGGTCCAAACACTGTCCAAGCTCTGATAAGAACGAAATTCTGGATTCTGTCATTGCGAGGACTGCTTCGTAAAAGCATCAGAGAGTGTAATACGTGCTACAGATTCAGAGTAAAATCCTTTCAGCCACGAATGGCCGACTTGCCAGCGTCTAGAGTAACAATTTCGAGACCCTTTTCACACGTCGGCGTTGATTTGGCCGGTCCATTTTCTGTACGTTCTAATAGAACTAGGAAGCCGCTAATTTCCAAAGGGTATTTGTGTGTATTTGTCTGTATGGCCACTAAGGCCGTGCATCTTGAATTTGTCTCCGAACTTACCACTGTCTCATTTGTAGCCACACTGAACAGATCTGTAGCGCGGCGCGGCCTTCCTACTCTGATAATGTCTGATCACGGTAGAAACTTCGTAGGTGCATCCAATCACTTTAAGAAAGTTACCGATTTCTTAAAGCGTAATAATCACGATATATGTGATTACCTCTCCACCCGTGAAATAAAGTGGTCTTTTACTCCTCCGTATTTTCCTCATTTCGGCGGAATTTGGGAGTCCGCCGTGAAATCAGCTAAGGGACTACTTGTGCGCCTACTGGGGAACTCCACCGCTACTTTGAGGAGTATAGCACCTTGTTCGCTCGTATCGAGGCCGCCCTCTTTGTCCTAATTCTGAGGATCCTAGCGAGTTCCAGTAGTTAAGTCCTGGTCACTTTTTAATCGGTGCTCCCTTGCTGTCTCCTCCCGAGCCCGACCTATCTGAGTGCAAAACATTCAAAAACCGTTGGGAAAGACAAACCCAGCTTTTCCAGACATTTTGGCACCGTTGGACTTGGGAATATTTGAACACTCTAATGCAAAGAAATAAATGGTCAGATTCATCTGTTTTGCCGAAAGAAGGTGACCTAGTGTACATTAAGGGCGTACATTCCCATCCTTTATCCTGGCCTATTGGCCAAATTATTGCGACCCATCCGGGTCCTGAAAAGGTTCCGAGAGTCGCTACGGTTCGGACGGCTTCCGGGACGTATACTCGGTCAATTTCTGGCTTGGTTCCTTTGCCAGGTACTGAGTTGCCGTAACCTAGTAAGTTTTCCTTATTTTTTACTGTACATAGTCTCTAAGTAAGCATTTAATTTTGTTACTAAGTAAGTAGTAGTTAAGTTCATATCTTTTAGTAGTTTATGTAATGTGTTTTCTTTATTATTTTATATTGTAAAGGTTTTCTTATTTTAAAATTTTCACCCAATTTGGTATGTTTGTGCATTTAACGTTCCTACGCCGTCCCCCCACCTCTCATATCAGTTTTTTAATCCCTTGCAGCGCCCGACTGCACCAGTAATAATAATGCCCTCCGCCTAGTCGGACCTTTTCATTTTTTTGTACTTCTCATTCTATTTCTCATGTTCTTCTCAAAGTTATTCTCAACGTTTTTTCTCTTATTAATTATTTTTACATATTATTTTAATTTCATCATTGCCACAAACTATTTCTACTGATCATCAAATCATTCGTCTCTCTTCGTGGGGTGCAGAGCTCTCACACCCCCCCCCTCTCAGCTTTAAGACTACGGCCAAGGCAAGTATATTTTATGGCACTATTTCCTTAATCTTCATAAAGGCCCCACCAATAGTATATTATACTTACATACTTTTATCATTCATTTATTCATATATTATATTTTATTATTATTATCATTTTTCTTCTTCTTTCTCTTCACACTTTTTCTATCTAGTCCCTACTTACTAAAATTAATGTTATTTCAATCCTAGTCTGGGCCTCCTTCCTTCTCTTTCATAGTTAACCATCATTGTATTAAGCTCCGTCGATTTTTATTAATTTATCATTTATTTTTCTTCATTATATATGAATTCTTCATTATATACATTCTTCTATTTATATAGATACTTTTATTTCTTCATAATTAAGTGGTTCATGTTAATTTTTTATTTATCTATATTCATTATTGTCTTGTTTTCTCCAATGTATCTCTAATTTATTGTTTTGTACATCGTACAGACTGAGTACAACGGCGGCACGCCCCCCAGAAGAGTGCATATCTAATGTACCTACCTAATTAAAAAAAAAAAAAATTATATATAAAGAAAAGTCCACCAAAGACAAACATTACAGTCAAGACATGGATATTAAAAGCTTCAGTTCACAAGTCAAAAGTTATTTGGATTCAAATTACGCTTTCTTAAAGTTTGGACTGGAATTCTGCCAATCGGCGAAGTATTAGAGTTTACTGAACGCATCGTCGTGTGTGTCTCTCCCAAAAACTTCGCATGGCGGTGCAATGTTTACCTAAAATAAAAAGACTATTAAGACTAACTGCATATCTTAGAAAGTATCCAATGAAAACTGCAAAAACTGAAAATAATTGTTTTTTAGAGTATATTTAGTGCTATAAGCTGAACGAGAATGAAATAGTAAAACATTAGTTTCAGCTAAAAAAGTGTTGGACCGATTTGCTGAAAAAAAGAAAAATAAGGTTTATTTAATTGAGGATACTTACTACTACTCATTGTACACTGGATTACTAGACTGATGAACATTTTAATTGTGGTTTAAATTTGTGTTGATTATTTTGTTACAACACACTAATATTTTGTGTCTGGTATCTGATTGTTAATTATTAAGTTTAATTAAACTTAAACTCAAAATATGATTGTGAAATGTAAATTATTACATGTTTTATTATATTTATTGTGTTGGCTTGGCTTAACTCCCCCTCCCTCTGCCCCCCAGAAAATAATGCTAGCTACGCCAATGCATACGGATACCTAATTTTATTGTTTCCTTTCTTTTTAACTTTTTATGTTTTTATTCTTAGTGGACTTCGGTCCCAGAATAAAATTTCTTTTCATTTCGTTTCAGTATCGATATTGTTACTGTTTTCATTCAATACTTTTTTATTTAATTTTTTTATTATTTCGTTTTTCGCTCTAAAACCACAATATCACTTTCTTTAATGTTGTATTGAACTAAACATATCGATACTAAAAGTCCTTAGTATCGAACTGGAGTATCGTTACGTATATACTTGTATCGATATATTCCTAGTTATCAAACTTGATAACAGATGTCGACTACTGTCCAAAATATATTTCATAAAGTCTTGATTTTTATGAAACTGAATAATTTTTGAATTAAATTGTTCTTAACTTATCTATAGGAATCAATATTGTTCCTGCGAAGGTACTGGAGGATATTTTCCTAAAATGTCTATAAAAGAGTAAGTAGATATTATCTTCAGTTTTTGAAAAACTTCTTAACTAATAGAACTGACCAATACATTGCAATAGAGAGAAAAAAAATATATAACTAGGGCTGTGATTTATATGCATTTAAATATATTTTTCTTTGGCCCATATAGAAATAATTTACGCTATTTTTATTTTGCATATCTGAACGTTACTCGCATATTTTTGAGTTTTTTCGCCAGCTCGAAGATAGACTGTAAAGTAGATACATACCTATTTTAATTTCTTTTTGTTTAAGCAATTTTTATTTTCTTTTTAAACTGACGATTAATAAAAGTTTTTATTGCATACAAATCATAGCCCTAATTATAACAATTGGTTGTTTTAAGGTTGTTTGTATAATACACTTGTTACAGTATACAAATCTCCAAAGGGGCTGTTGTTTGTGTTGAATCTAAACTTAAAGGAACTATTTCTATCGGTACGAAGACTTTAGTCCACCCCAAGGCGTCAATTATAACTGATAATGGCCCGATAGTTATTGGGGATAGCAACATTTTTGAAGAACAAAGCGTTATTCATCACATGTAATTATTTATTTTCGAATAACCAT
Organism: Aradus depressus; assembly: GCA_963662175.1. Lineage (NCBI taxonomy): Eukaryota > Metazoa > Arthropoda > Insecta > Hemiptera > Aradidae > Aradus > Aradus depressus. The sequence continues at coordinate 22,635,708 of OY759226.1, read as the reverse complement.
TTTATTTTGAATACTCTCAATATAAAATTTATATGTTTTTTATTCTTAAACTATTTATTTTATCCAGAAAGGACGAAGTAGGCAAAGAGCGACCCTGCAATATGGTTATCGGATCTAACAATGTTTTTGAAGTTGGCTGTACAGTACATGCAAGAATGATCGGAGACAACAATGTTTTTGAGTCAAAATGTAAGTTTTTTTTTTTTTTCTAGCTATACGAAGTATAGGAGATTTTATATAATCGTTCAATAATTCGATGCGGAGTTTTCAACAGAATTTCATGTTTTTCGACATCCAGATTCCGTGTATCGACACGAAATTACATATGTGAATTCAAAGTCCTATAAGGATGACATTTTGAGCGGAATCAGTCAAAGGGGAGGGGAGATCAAATCAGAAATCCCAATAAGGCGCGTATTACACTATAGTGTAATCTATCAGTTCTTTGACAAAGTTCTTTTATAAAAGAACTTTTACGATACATGTGATAGTATAATAGCTCAAGTTTTATAATGTGATATTATAATAGCTCAAATGTGATAGTATAATCGCTCAAGTTTTATAATGTGATATTATAATAGCTCAAATGTGATAGTATAATCGCTCAAGTTTTATAATGTGATATTATAATAGCTCAAGTTTTATAATGTGATATTATAATAGCTCAAATGTGATAGTATAATCGCTCAAGTTTTATAATGTGATATTATAATAGCTCAAATGTGATAGTATAATCGCTCAAGTTTTATAATGTGATATTATAATAGCTCAAGTTGTATAATGTGATAGTATAATAGCTCAAATGTGATAGTATAATCGCTCAAGTTTTATAATGTGATATTATAATAGCTCAAGTTTTATAATGTGATATTATAATAGCTCAAATGTGATAGTATAATCGCTCAAGTTTTATAATGTGATATTATAATAGCTCAAGTTTTATAATGTGATAGTATAATAGCTCAAATGTGATAGTATAATCGCTCAAGTTTTATAATGTGATATTATAATAGCTCAAATGTGATAGTATAATAGCTCAAGTTTTATAATGTGATATTATAATAGCTCAAATGTGATAGTATAATAGCTCAAGTTTTATAATGTGATATTATAATAGCTCAAATGTGATAGTATAATCGCTCAAGTTTTATAAAATTTGTCTTTTATAAAAGTTCTTTTATCATAGTTTGCATTCTCATCCAATCATATATATGTTACTGTTAATTTGATAAATTTAGTTATTATACATAATAACTGGTTATTTTACAAAATAACTACCGTTCTTGGTTAATATGACAAATTATTCACATTATTATCATATTAACCAGTTATTATACATAATATAAAACTCACCTTGTTAATATGATAAATTTTTTACTTTTGTCACAAATTAATCATATTAACTGGCTATTATGCATAATAGCTGAAAACCTGTGGCTTTACACGGGTAAAGTATATGTTAAAGCTAGAACCTGTACTACTTCAAATATAGGAACGACGGGAGGGGCAGATATATCGTCCCGCCGGCGGAACGCAGGCAAATACGCCCCAAAATTTTGTAATATTTCGATTTATGTTTGTTCTAGGAATTTATGTACCCAGATGAATGATTATGGCTGTTAGACAGCTTACAACAATGGAAATTGAGGTGTGGTCGAGCTAATTAATAAGTGCCTAATCTTTATTTGTTCAAATGAATAAGTACCTCCCTAATATTTGTCTTATTTATTTATAATAGCAACAATTATCTATAATAGTCACATTAGTTTGGCTATTATACAAAATAACCAGTTAACTTAGTAAATTCAACTAAATTAATCACTTTAGCTGTTCACGTTGGATACTTTACAAAATAACCAGATAAAGTAATAATTTTTTTTTCAATTTGCCATATTAACCAGTTTTTTGGTTATTATATAAAATAACCGGTGATTATACATAATAGCAGATTTATCAAATTAACAGTAACATATATAAAGCTGAAAATGTCTGTGCGTTGTGCCGCTATAACTCACGAACGGCTTGATGGATTTGATTAATTTTTTTTTTAATTTGTTCGTCATCGTCTGTGGAAGGTTATAGGCGTATTAGTACCTCAATATCTGGTCCATCCCAGCATCCATCCACGCAATCTTTGTAACTCAAAAACCACTGCAATGATTAATGAGGAATCTTTTTGAATAGATAAGTTTTAGCTCCAGGATGGTTGAAGTCTATGTTTTAATCAACCTGGTGGTCACAAGCGCTCTCAAGTACGCACTGGCTAGGACGTCCACTGATGCTAAGTATTCACTAGCTGTGGTTTCCGCCGTTGAATGGCGCGTACTAGCCATGGTGCCCAGGGGTCCTAAAAACTTACTAGCTGGGATGTCTGCCGTTGAAGGACTATAAGCGTTATTCCGTATGAATAATTGAAAATTATAACATCGTGAATGTACCATTGAAGAATTGAAATGGATTCGAACGAGAAATATTAGGAGAAAAGTCAAAGTTCCCCGGGCAACGCCGGGTATTACTGCTAGTATTTGATAAATGTTGTCTCTCCCACTCCTGCTGTTTCCTTTCTTCACGTTGTACGCGTGCCGCGCGTGCGCATATCTCCCTCCCAACCATAAGTCGTTCCTCAGGAGGTATTGGGTTACGCAAATGTGTCATTTCCCGAGATATTATTGGTCCCGCCTTCAGAAGCAAGTAATCGAAGGTTTTTTTATTCATCCTCAAATAGTTGAAGTAACTTTTTGTATCTTCCATGGACAGTTCTTTCAGTAAATTCTGATGGATGTTCATAAACTCGCGCCGTGCAACCCAAGGTCTTACCCACAAACGTTTCTTTACATTCTTATGTTTATTTTTTTCCGCCACAGCTATTGCTATTGCAGCAGCCGCAAAACCTGCGGCAATTGGTATTAAAACGTCATCAATTTTTGCGACACAACAGTCACTTGCACACAACTTACTAGTACTGTCTTGAAACAAAAAACTAACATTTATAAAATATTTTGCATAGTGTAATATTAAATTTTGTAGTCATAAAAGATATTTTATAAAATAAATTAAAAAAAAAATTCGATCCAACTTTTATAAAAGATCTTTGTCAAAAAACTTTTGTAGTGTAATACCCGCCTAACTCCCGATGCAATGAATGTATCGACGGGAAATTTTATATTTAAATTCAAAGCCTCAGAAGGATGGCACCAACTAATTTTCCATGAATTCGGTCAAAGGGAAGACTTAAGATATTTATATCCTAATAACTGCCGATAAATAAGTCAAATATTGTGTTTTAGCACAAACAGATTATTTCTTGCTGGGGAAGAACATAACTGTTGATTCACCGGCTTTTGTTTTATCACTATTTGAAGAAAGATTTATGTTCTTTATTCAACTTTTTTCCCATATAATTAAGATTATTATTGTAATTAGTTGTGTGCTACATATCGTCACGTAAAAGGGAAAAGTAACCCTGAAAAATTTGAATGTAACTTTTTGATTGAAATAGTTAATTTAGGGTCTGAGAATGACGTAGGTACAGCGCTGTAAGCCTCAGGACGATCTATTGTGAGAATATTATTATATAATATTAGAGATTGTTTCTATAGAGCAAAAATTATGATGTCTATTACTATATTCTAAATGATATTACTTTAAAAAAGCAAACATGAAAAAAATCTAACTTGTAATAAAAATTTAAAAAAAAAAGATTAATTTAAAATTAAGAATAGAGGACAAAAAAAAAACTTGTTATTTACAGTTTAAGTACAAAGTGGTTTGACTTAATGTTTATTACTTTGGTTCTATTTAAAGTCATTATAATATCTATTTGTGTATGTAAGTATATGAAAGTATATATTTTTTCTGTTTTGCATTTCTCTTGGCTACTTGTATACAAGTAAATGTGCGCATTTATTATAATATTTAGATAATTAGAAATATATTAAGCTGTAATATACTTTATTATTATATCGGATGTATATTCAAATTGTACCTCAACTCTCTACAATAAGCCTTAATAGGCTTCAATGTAGTAATAAATAAATAAATATTGTGAGAATATTGCAATTTGAAAATTGTGTAACTCTCTCATGTAGGAGAATTGTCAGAATGAAAAAGGCTGTAAGCCACATGAAAGGGTACTACTTTTCATATATTCAAAAGAAACAGAGAGCTACGGTGTTTTTCTACCAAGATCTTCAGTTTGTTTTGTTTTAGAAGAACTCTAAAAAATTAACTGAAGTCGAATTGAATTAACTTAAAATAATAATTAGATACAGCTTAATCATTAATCGATAAATAAAAGCTTTTTTATTTTATTTCATTTGTTTATGGATTCGTTTAACCTCTTACCATCTAAAGCATTGTGGGTAACTCTTCACTATCCAATGAAGACTTCAAAGGAAAAACGCTGTAACCCACATTTTTTTAATTATAGAATTGTACATATAAGTCCAAATTGATTAATTTTTTTCAGAATGGTAACACAAAACCTAATCTTTATACAAAAACATTTTTGCAGGGTTGTAAGTAAACAAATAAATGAGAAAACTATTAATCGTTCTTCCTGTAAAATTTTCAAATTGAGGGTTACACCCTTTTCGGTTTTAGATGACGATATGTACACAATGTCGTATGTAACATTAATATTGTTTTCATAGGTTTTGCGTAGCCGAAGGGAAGGGGAATCAGAGTGGGGCGCAATTCGAAAACCCAAATAACTGCCGATATAATGAATTTATCCACATAAAACTTATTATGAGGATTTAGGAGCCCCTGTGTGGGTCAACTGTTGATTATTATCCCAAACGGTCTACTCATTTTGGAGAGGGAGCGAAAAATTAATTGATTAATTCGTTCTGGGGAAGTACATTGCCGTTGATTTACTGGTGCCTTTTTTTATTTATTTAATTTTTGTAATAAGTAAGAATAATGATTTTTTTTTTTTTTTTGATTTGAAGGTTTCATCGGACCAGATATTGAAGTGGGCAACGGATGCATTATAGGTGCAGGAGTGTCTCTCACTGTCAAAGAGAAACTACGAGACAACTTGGTGATCACTGGAAGTGAATATCACAGAGCAATCGCTCCTGAGAGACCAGCTGTGAGTGTTTAGTTGTATTGTAATATAGAGGACACTGGTAGCTCAGTGGTATGCCTGCTTGCTAAGTGAGCTCAAGATCGCGGGTTCGAAACCCTACCGAGGACTTTAGTTTATTTAGTCCTTCGGATGGTACGTTAAGCCAGTAATGTCAGTTAACTTGATGAGTAGGACTCCCATAATAGAGTCAGGCTCATGTCCTTAATACCTTAACCTTAATAAAAGTCGTCGATGAATCATTGAATATGTACTTCCCCACATGGATAGGCGTATTCGTAATCGGAAATACGAATATGAATATATTCACCTACAAATACAAATATATTAAACTTTTTGGCATTTTCCCCTCCTTTTGATGATTTGACCCATACAGTATTTTGTAGTTACTTTGTAATGGAAGGGACCTCCCAAACTGGGTTTTGTGCTTTTGCCTAAGCCCGACAATTAGAAACAAACGCGTTTTTGTGACCTAGAGCTATCATACGAATATATGAATATGGATATATTTGAATTTGTAGGTTTGAATACTAATATATATTCATATTAATAGGTGTGAATACGATTATATGATTTTTGTGAATATATTAGTATTCATATTTCCGACTACGAATACGCCCATCCCTGCTTCCCCAGAATAAAGTAATCAGTAACGTTTGAAATACTACAGATCGTTTGGGTTAAAACTCATCATTTGACTAATATACTACTAACAATGTGTCGATATTCATTACATCGGCAGTTATTAAGATATTTGAGTTGTGCCTCTCTGATCCCCCTCTGAATATTGTTAGAGGTTGTCTTTATAGGGCTTTGAATATAAATATGAAATTTTGTGTTAACACATTCATTACATCGTCAGATATTTTTTTTTTTGCATTGGAGGGGGAAATGCTGTGACGCACATCCAGGGAAGGTAGCCCTGGATAGTGTGGGACTCGAGCCGATTCATCATACCCACTAAAACCCCCTCCTTGCCGATCCTGATTCCCTTCCGCGGAACTGACGGTCTGTCATTACTTCGCGGAAGGGAGGAAGGGTGGCTGGTAACGCCCCTTCTTCTGTTTTATTACCGCTACTGTTCCTTGCAGCCCTCTTCTGAAAGGCCAACCCGCCCATGATGAGCGCTACAAAATCGCAGCGTTCATCCCACGACTCCTGGGACCGCAGCATAACGTCCACGTAACTGGTAGCAGTCAGTGGGGCGCCCATGCTGCACTCCAGATTTTTCCTTCCCTCCTCAAATCTGGGGCATTTGAGGAGGACATGCTCCGCTGTCTCCGTCTCACCTAGGCACGCGGGGCAGTCTGGTGTTGTTGCTGCCCCGATTTTGTGGAGGTACCCCCGGAACCCACCGTGTCCCGTGAGTACCTGGGTGAGGTGGTAATTCACCTCCCCATGCTTCCTGGTGAGCCAAGGTTCAATTCGAGGGATGAGCCGATGGGTCCACCGTCCCTTTGTGGACTTGTCCCATTCTTCCTGCCACTCCCTAATTGTCCTGGCTCTGCTGGACCAGGGCTGGCCCCCGCGTCCAGATAGAAGACCCGGTTTCCCCTGCGGGATATTAAACAATTCTCTTGAATAAAATAATTGTTTTTTTCTTTGCATTTGGTCTAAAAATTATTAATTTTTCTTTACAAATGTATTATAGAGTTTATTGATATAACAACCCCTAGGAATAAGCTATTAAGAAAATGAGAAAGTAATGGAGTTGCACCGCTTCTGTTCTATGTGTTCGCTCTAATTTAATTGTTTTTCGCTATTTATTTTCTTTATGCCTTTCTATGTGTTCATTGTTAGGGGACCTTGGACCCAGAATAATATTTATTTTCATTTAATTTCAAGATCAAAATGATGAAAAAGTAGTTTGCTCGGTCAAAAGATGTGCAAGTTACATTAACAAGTATGAGAAAAACAGCAAAATAGTATGAAATGATCAAAAATAATTCAATATCAAAAGAGCCTGGTAGAAGTCTAGTCCCCAAAGTCCACCATGGTCTTTTCGATGTATTGATTACTTTGAGATTTTCATGCTATTTTGGTAAGTTTTTCTCCATAATTGTTCATCTCACTAGCAACTTTTTTTGATGGAGCCCACAATCTACTTTTACCCCACTTATGCCTTGTGTCACAAGGTTACAATCATTCACAACTTTTTATCCCGTCTGAAATCTTATTATAAATCTATGTTGTCTTGTGAGCCATGTCTATATAACAGAATCCAAGATGACATCCTCTCAGATCTCTATCTCTATATTATTTTATTTTCAGCCTCAAACTCTTCAGCTGGACTTCCTGTCAAAAGTTCTTCCGAATTACCATCACATGATGAAGACAACTAAATAATGAAGATGAAATTTCAATGATGTCTCTAAATAAAATTTGTCTGGAAATATTGTTGATGTGAGTTTGGCATTTATGGAAAAATGTAAAAACAGAACTGAAAATGGTACTATTCTTTTATTTCCAAGAAAAACGCCAAGAAGTTGAAGAAAGCTCCTATGTAAATATTTATTAACTTTTTCTAATAAAAATCATTATTTATATATGTTGTTATTCAATGACCTAAACTAAATAAGATTTATTCTGAGTAAATATTTTGTTGTGTTAAAAGTAATATGCGCTGGTAGCTCGCTGCTGTGGGGTCTTTAATATTTAGTTATTGTGACTCATGCCCGGGCTTTAACTACAGGACACGGGTCTTTAACGAGTACCTGACATCATACAGGCTTTTGACCATCGCTTAACGTCTCATCCGAAGGATGACGTGCTGAAGGTTTCTTAACCTACCAGAAATAAAAACAAATGCACTCTGGCCTTCGGATAGGTTCCTACGTTATGTAACTAAATCTGGGTAGGCAATATTTAGGATTCCCAGAGTAGCGTCAGGCTCATGTCCATGTAATAGGAGATAAGACTTTTCATTTAGCGTCCGAGCATGATCCACAAAAAAAAGGTAATAATGCGAAAAATATTATAAGTGTACAGTAAATAATGAGCGGGCATGAAATAATCGACAAGGGATGTGTTTTTCAGATTTATTTGTACTTTCAATTATCGTTGAAAAAAAAGTGTATTAGGACTCAATCATCGTCTTTATTTCATATTTGACGTGGCATCACAAGTGCATTAAAGTAAGAAGTATATATATCGTCGCTTGGATGCAGAACTAGTCTATGTCCATTTTTCGCTATTTTGTTATATTATGCACATATAGAAAAAAAGGTTTTACATTGGGTGCAGAAGTAGCGTATCTTTACAGCTGGCGCACCCATCGTCAAAGTTCGTACTAACCTATGTTTCCGCAGCGCCAAAGTTAGTAACCAAAAAAACATCTCCCCTGTAAAATTAGCAATTTGTGACAAGCTACTTCTGCATCCAAGCGACGATATGTAATGTCTAAACACACTAACTGGTTACCGAGGCATTGTCTTTTGAACCTAATATCAAATGAATCGTGGATTGGATAATGAAAATTTTGATTTAAGTAAGAATCAAAGATGAAAAATGTATTTTTTTATATTGTTGGTATGAATCACATTATCAAAATAATAATTATTAGGCGTCATAAAAAAAAAAATTGGGGAAAAGTCAGCCACATGTAATAAAAATAAAATGATTGTATGTAATACTAACTAGATCATTATAAAATTTGTCAAAACAATTATATAATATTGTATTATGAAACTTAGTAATTATGCAGGTCAAATATGTTTTTGAACCTAAGACGCAAGCCTGGTGGTAAGTGCTTAAATGAATAAACGCCAATGGAGAAAATTAAATTTTTTTATAATTCATGGTTTATAAGCAATGAATGAATGTTTTTCTTTATTTTTTCCTTCTACTGAGTTTATTAATTCAGTTCTTACCAGGATTGATTCTTTTCAACCTCTTCACTTACTAATGAAGTCGGGTGTTAAAAAAAAAAATATATATATTGTTACAACAACGTATATATATATATATGTTGTATATTATATATTGTTATTAGATGTATAAATAAATCGACAAAAAGTCGTTGGTGGATCACGAGCATTGTACTTCCCCAAATAAATATTATTTGTAATCAATTTAGTTTTTACTCATCCTCTAAACCCTTCCCCATATGGGTCAGTTGTTGAAAATTGACCATCAAACATTAAAAATGGTCTCCCAAGGAAGAAATATAAATTAAAAATATTTTTTAAGAATACGATAATTCTCTCTTGTAAGAATTCGAGCTTAGACCGGCCGCACACTTTCGCAGTCAGGGCCAACCATAACATTTTGTTTGAAGCGGGCGGAGAATGCACCGAAATACGGTGTAGGGATGGTAAGCCCGCACACTAGCCAAGCAGGTGTTTGCCGACTATTGATTAGGGCCTAAACAAAAGTATGTTTTCATATTTTTAACCAAAATACTGGTTATTATTGACATTTATATACATAAATTATTGATGTATAATAATTTATGTATATAAATAAATATTTAGAAAGTTTCCTTGCATTTTATTTATTATTATTTACCTTAATGTCACGTAGAGTTTTTCTTCCGGTTGTACTGCTTTCCGGAACGAAGTATCCTGCGATTTTATTTAACGGATTAGCTCCAACACAAAATTAAATCATTCCACTGACATTCTCGTGTAATTTGTTAACTTGTCATTATATTTTTTAAATTCATTAATGCAATTAATTAAAGAGTTGCTTTCGTTTCTTTGCATTAAGATATAAGCGTCGATTACTAAAATTTGTGAACATATCCCACAAAACTGGGACCACGCTATCGATTTCCTCATCTGACGACAGCCTTATGGCTTTGTTATGATTAAGTTACAAGAATTTCATAATTAATTAAAGGGCCCTTCGAAATAATGTTTGGAAGTGTTTGCCCAAGTGTGCGGGGAGAATCAAGACAAACAGTTGCAACTGGTTGGATCGCACACATTCTGTGTTGCCCGCAAACGTTTTGTTTGCCATAGTTTCCACTTGTCTGTAATACTTGACATATTTAATAATGTAATGGCGACTTTGAAAAAAATTGACTTCAATACCAGTGGCGCAGGCAAAAACATATGTCAGAGGCACATCGTCAAACTCTTTCTCAATCAAATCAAAACAGGTTTTTTCTCGAAATTTTTAATATAAAAAGAGAGGGGGATAAATTACTCGTTTATCCGGATTAGGATAGAAAAGTATGTTGAAAACTGTGGATATATTCCAAAAAAATATTGTATTTCTTTCTTTAAGAAACTCAATTTGACTGATGAATATACATTTCTTTTTCTTTTTCTCTGCTAAACGTAGCATCAATTTCTGTGGTTATCTGCGACGGTCTTTCTTCACTTCATTCTAAACATCCATGAATGGTCGGTAGGGAAATAAATTGTATGTTTAAATCACTTTCAGAATTTCTTATATTTGCTTGACAAAAAAAAAAAAATATTTAAAATATGCTAAATAAAAAAAAAAAAAAAAACGCAAATAGACAACATATAAATGGAGGTTCTAGTTATGTTGGTATCGAGCGGGCATAGGCCGTCCTTCCAGTGCTGCCATAATGTTCTGTCCTGTCATTAAAGACATATCCCTCAAAGTTTTATGAGTGTCGCTCCCTATATGTGGTAGAAGAACTGAAAATATAAAATAAAAATGTTTATACAATATTATAAATTTAGAATTACAAAAAGATTAATGACATGTTTTTGGAATTGACTGATCAGTAAAGAGGATGCCCCTGGCGCAACAGAGTGTAAGCAGTAAACTTCAAAAGATAGTACGTCTAGTATGCCTTGCAGCAACCGGAGCAATGAGAACAACGCCCACGGCTGCTATGGCTATGATAGTAGGAATTGAGCCTCTGGATGTAAGTGTACGGACTTCAGCAATGAATACCTGCTGCAGTCTCGAGGCTAAAGGAGAGTGGAATAGAACGTTCAGAGGGGGACACTCCAGAATCAAGGAAGTATTAAGCGAAATAGACCCTATATTTAGATGGAGAAAAGATGAGATGGTACAGCGCACCAACCTAAATAGGAAGTATGCAGTAACTATCAGGAGTAGAGATAGAGCACAGCAAGAAGCAACAGAAGTCACTGGGAAACATATACAATGCTTTACAGACGGTTCTAGGCAGAAGGACACAGGACTCACAGGAGGGGGTGAATGGATCCCGAGTCTGGAGGTGGAGGTCGTCATCCCGCTGGGATCCCATGCTACGGTGTTTCAAGCGGAGGTGATGGCCATCCTGGAATGTGCGTCTAGAAGAGAGGTATTGAACAGCGACATGGAGGAGGTGAAAATCTTCTCCGATAGTCAAGCAGCACTCCAAGCATTTGCCAGCGCAGAAATCAAATCAAAGCTGGTAAGGGCGTGCGCAAATCAGTTAAACATCCTAGAAAACTGCAAGAAGATTCGACTCTACTGGGTTCCCGGACATTCGGGGATCCAGGGAAACGAAGAGGCAGACCGACTAGCCAAGGAAGGTTCAAGTAAGCCTTTCATGAGGCCAGAACCGGTGCTGGGAATATCTCGGGAGACATACCGAACCCGAATCAAACAATGGACTAAGGACCTTTTGGAGCGTACTTGGAGAGACAAGACCACATGCAGGCAGTCGAAGATGTTCCTGGGAGGGGAGTCCAGGGTTCTGAAAGACGGGATCCTGAACCTCAAAAGGAACGAGCTCAGACAACTGACTGGAGTTCTCACAGAACATGGTCCGTTCAATAGACATCTACACACTGTGGGAGTCAAGGACAGTCCTACCTGCGATAGATGTGGGGAAGAAGACGAAACGGCGGCACACTTCCTGGGTATCTGCTCGGGATATGCGCGAATGAGATTCCACATCTTTGGTAGAGATGTAATCGCAGAGGAAGACTTTAGAAGATTGGACTATGAGAGCATTCTTAGGTTCATTAAGGAAACTGGGAGACTGAGCACTCCATGAAGGGCTTGGTTCAGGTAGTATAAGTATAAACATATAGTTAATAATATTATATTATAATAAGGGGGAAGACCAGCGCTTCCAGGGAAGGGATAAAAGCACTGGATGCTTAGGTCCCTAGGTGTAATACACCAGCCCACCATATATATGTAAAGAGGATGCCCCTAGGGGACAGGGCGTCACAGTCGTAGGCAATCTCAGGTAACCTGAGGATTGTATAAATATAACAACATAGCCAACTTAAATGTTACTTTTGAACTTTGTTCTAGCGATAGCATGAGCCGAAACTGCTACACTTTATGTATATAGTTTTTTATTTTAGACAATATAAAAGTTAAAACAAGTTCATTGTTTTTATTTGTTTTAAGAGTACTTCAACCGTGGCTAGTTCAACCGTGGCTAGTAGATAACAAGAATATATATTTAAGGTCCACGCCGTAGATTTTTCGTGAAATAATCGTTCCCGGGATAAAATCGTTTTTCATTTTCTTTTCGATGCTGCCGTAGCTCTTGCATTTGCTTGGCACTAGACTTTTTAGGTTTTTTAAATTCCTTTTGATGCGAGCTTTCCTCTGATTTGCATTTTCTATAATTCCGCACATATTTACGATTCATATGAGACGACATCTTTAATTTTTTTTGCAATTTTCAATTTAATACAGATTTTTACACATATTTCGGCAAATATTTTTATTGTTTCACTTTGAGTCCTAGTAGTGCTCCTCAAGCTCTTTACAATGACAGCCGAATCAACGTCCTATCTAAACGCGTTATCACGCTACACTAATTTCTAACTTTTACAAAACGCTAATTCGCAACAATCATCCGCCGGCGCCCACACTAGCCCGATAACGTCATAGGCAAAACAAACACGTACAGACATGCTCTATCCATTGTGACCTCAACCGTTGTTATCGCATTATTAGTCTCGTAGTTATTATCGATTGAAATCTGACGGTATTTTGTAACACAAAAAGTTTGACCGGCTATCACTGTGCTTAACGAGCGAATAGACGTTTTCAAGGAAAAAAAAGGCAAAATATGAGTTCTCTCCTGAAATTATTTGTGAATTGTGTTGTGTCGGGGAGAGAGATGAGCTGTCCCGACTGTCATGGTAAGAGACAAATACCTGGCTGGCTATTTGGGAGATGTTCCAGTAGATGTCTCACAGCAACCGGCACATCTCCACAACTTACTAATAGTTTCAGATAAACAGACTGTCATGATAAGAGACAAATACCTGGCTGGCTATTTGGGAGATGTTCCAGTAGATGTCTCACAGCAACCGGCACATCTCCACAACTTACTAATAGTTTCAGATAAACAGAAGCTTCACAAATTCAAATTTCACTTAATAAAAAAAATGAATAAATACACCTACTCCTATTTGAGACCCTTACACCCTAATTACTTAAAGAAATTAAACAGATAATATATGATATGACCTAGTTGAAGACCGGGCATGAGGATACACAAACAAAGAAACATAACGAAACTTGAAGAAAAATATGTAATATATTAGAATTATACTTACCAACATTTTCCATATTAAGAAGAGGATTGTCCAGAGGTATTGGCTCAGGGACCATGACGTCTAGACCAGCAAAGGCAATTCTTTTCTCTTTTAAAGCCCTTACTAAAGCTTCTTGATCCACAATCCCTTCAAACAATAAAACACAAACATTAGTCTACAATATAATTGAAAATATACTCAATTATATCCTATTTTTGTAAACATTGAGTCCCAGGATCATCTTGACCCACCTTATATTCCTTTAACTTCTGAAGATGGCGTTAGAAAAATATTTAAAAAAAAATATATGTGGCAACTATATTATTCTATTTATTTTATAATTCAATACTTTTTTTTACCGTATTTATTTATTATTTATAACATTTTTTATGAAATAAGAACTGGGTTACAATAAACATGGTTTGATGAAGCGACTGGTCAGCAGCACCGTCTCCTCAGGCAGGAGGTCACGAGGCCAACGTCGATTCAGTCGTCGAGGAGGGCTGCCCGGCAAGGACCGGACCGACATAGCTTCCACCAGTGTTCGGATATGTCGTGAACTTGTGCACATTTGTGTATAATTGTTGTCTAACTTCGTGTAAGGTATGGTATGTTCAGGTCTTGATGTAATGTTAAGTTTGATACGTAGTATGGGCATTGTGTGATTGTTCGGAGGATTTTATTTTGAATGTCTTGAATACTTTTGGTGTATTCTCAGTACCTATCTAAAATGTTTTATAAACAGTAATCAGTATTCGTAATTCTTTTCGTGTTTGAGGGCTTAGCTGAATCCCAGATGTCCAGATAGGTCTGATAATGGTCTTGTAGACACTCAGTTTGTGGTTGAGGCGAAGTTGACATCGCTTGTCTAATAGTATTTTGATAAGTCCAAATCGTCGTTTTATTTTCTGACGAGTTTGCGTAACCTGTTTATTCCAAGTTAGTCGTCTGTGAAGGTAGATCTCTAATTATCGTCAATACATATTTAATACACAAAAGTTTCGAGTGGTTACTAAACAAATGTTATATAAACGCCCCTACCCTAGGTGAATAAACAAAATTTAAAAAACAAATTTAGGACTCCTAGAGTAGACACGAATGAGCACTCTCGTAGTAGACGATATTACTTCATAAAGCCCGGGCATGAGTGACAATAGCTAACTACATAAACATATTACTTATTACATTAAATTAAAATAATGACAAACATCTTAATGATTTACTAATGAAATGTTATAGACAATTTTTAGAAACTGATGATGAGAGTAACCGCCCGAAATTTTTGTGTATTAAATATAATGAATGAATTGTTAAATATGATGAACTAGCAGTAATACCCGGCGTTGCCCGGGGAACTTTAACTTTTCTCCCAATATCTCCTACAAGGCTATTCAGTTCCTCGACAGTACATTCATGATGTTATAATTTTCAATTATTCATACGGAATAAGGCTTATAGTCCTTCAACTGTAGTAACGCTAGCTTTGGAGCTAAAACTAATTTATTCAAAAAGATTTCTCATTAATCGTTGCATTGGTTTTCGAGTTACAAAGATTGCGTGAGTGGATGCTGGGATGGACCAGGGGTCGATTAAAAAATAGACCTTAACCTTCCGGTAGATAAAACTTATCTATTCAAAAAGATTCCTCATTAATCATTGCAGTGGTTTTTGAGTTACAAAGATTGCGTGGGTGGATGCTGGGATGGACCAGATATTGAGGTACTAATACGCCTATAACCTTCCACAGACGATGACGAACAAATTTTTAAAAAAATTAATCAAATCCATCAATATATATATATATAGCTGCCAAATACATTATTATAAATTCAAAATAGTATAATGAGAAATAAAGCGGCTCGTTTATCTATATATCTTGGTAACAAAACGTCACAGAAAAGTCCCGTTTTCTCATTATTTTTCGCTTTAAATTAGAAAAACGTCGTTGGTGAATAACCGAACGTATACTTCCACAGAACGAATTAATCAATTAACTTTTTGCTCCCTACCAAGACCAGTCGACCTATTCAATAGTTGACTTATATACAGGCTTTTAAATCCACATACTAAATTTTGTGTCGTTACGTTCATTACATCGACAGTTATTGGAGTTTTTGAGTTAAGCCTCCTGTCAGATCCCCCCCCCCCCCCCCCCCTCCCGTCTGCCATTTCCGCTGAAAATTAATAAAGTGTCTTCCTTGTGGAGCTTTGAATTCACATATGAAATTTTGTCTACATATTCATTCTGTCGGCAATTATTAGAGTATTTGAGTTAAGCCTCTCCACTAATCCACTCTTCTTTTTGGTCGATTTGGCTGAAAATCAATAGATATCGTAGTTAGAAGATTCTGAATCCATAAATAAAATTTCGAGTAAGCATCGAATTTTTTACCGATTACATAACTTCTCTCATACTCGGGAAGTAACAATCTCAATCACTGGTAAAGTAATATAACATACCGTTACTCTCTGGGCAAATTCTAGGACATATATGTAGAAAAACAATATTCTAGACGTAAGGAGCCAATCCTGATCGAATCTATATTCACTCTATACAATATTACCTCCTCTGGCTGTATTGACGAAAACTGATGTAGGCTTCATCATGCAGAACTTTTCATAAGTAAAGAAGTTTTCAGTTTCAGGTGTAAGAGGAGCGGTCACAATGATGAAGTCACTTCGACGGAGAAAATCTTCAACTTCACTATACTCTGCACCATCTTCTTCTTCTGAAATATTTAAAATTTAAATTTATTTATTGTTTACAATAATACATTTCCATAGAAAGATCCACTTCTTTGCATAAGTTCCAAAAAAAAAAAAAAAAAAAATACAATACTAAGCGCATACATTTTTCAAACAAAAGGTTGAAAAAATAAATAAATAAAAAGAATACATAAAAATAATAGTTATAATGACTCATGCCCGGGCTTTAACTACCAGATCGCTCTTTTGTCACTCTAATAGACATGAGTCCGACTCTACGGCAGTGCTAAATTTTGCTTAGCCTACATTTTTATTCACTTCGGGTAGGGATCTTTAACGAGTACCGGACTACAGCCCAACTTCATCGGAAAATATCCTGGGGAAGATTGTTGACATAACAGAGACATCAACTGGATCATATTATGTAACATTTCAACTATTAGGTATTATAATAGAATACATTAGGGTAGTTATTCTGTCATTACGTCAAACTGTATTAACTACCCTTAAAATGTAGCTTATTTTGAAATTTAAAAATAATATTTAATTTTTTTTATATTAAGTATCCAAGTATAAAAAATTATTTTTTTCTCTTAGTTTCCACAATAATTCTCCAGTGTGGGCTCCATTCTGCCATACTTCCCCAACGACGGCTTAAGTTTAATTTTGATTCGTAGAGGCTCGGGACCATCGCTTAACGTCCCATCCGAAGGATGGCGTGTTTAAATTTATTTTACCTTCAAGATAAAATAAATTAAGTGTCTCGGCCGAATCTTGAGCGCAGTAAGCAAGCACGCTTACCTCTCAGCTACCAGCGTCCTCTATTAAGACAGATGATAACAAAACTAGAAAAAAGAACATACTGGTACGTTGCAAAAAGTAAATATATAAATATATATACATAAATAAGACAGACAATAATGAGAAAATAGAAAAAAAAATATGAGAGAGAGAAAGACTAATTATAACAGATATTTATATTAATTTAATATAAAACATTATTTTAATTAAATTAGTTTTACTTCCTCAACTATAGTCAAAAAATAGATTAGCAGTTTTCAACGGAATTTCATGTTTTCCGACATCTAGATTCCGAATATCATTATATACTTACATACTTTTATCATTCATTTATTTATTTTATTATTATTATCATTTTTCTTCTTCATTCTCTTCACATTTTTTCATTTAGTTCCTACTTACTAAAATTAATTTTATTTCAATCCTAGTCTGGGCTTCCTACTTTCTCTTTTATAGTTATCCATTATTGTATTAAGCTCCGTCGATTTTTATTAATTTATACTTATATTTCTTCATAATTAGGCGGTTCATGTAAATTTTTTATTTATCTATATCTATTATTGTCTAGTTTTTCTCCAATGTAGCACTAATTTATTTATTTTTGTATTTATTGCTTTGTACGTCATACTGATAATTTATTTAATTGTTTTCTTATATTTTTATTTATTGTTTACAATTCTTTAGTTTATTTTATAATTTCTTATGGTATTGTGATATGGGGAGGACTTCTGGCAACTTACTACAACAAAATTCACAGTGCCCATAAATGTCTCATAAAGAGAAGAGCTTGTTTAACAAACCCTTAACTTTCCCTTCTGTTCAGTTATACAAGGAATTAAATTTATTGACACCCAGAAAGATATATATTTACAAAACCCTCCTATTTATCCACAAAAGTCTAATAAAGTTTAATAAAAACAAAATCATAGCCGAAATAACTTTGCGAAATAAACCAACTCAATTACCCCATTCGACAAAAAAAATTAAGCAACTTAATGTTTACTACCTAGGCCTTCGAGCTTATATTCCGTTATATTATCATTTGCCATGAAAAATTGTAGTATTCAAAACTTTAAACTGAACTTAAAATGCTGGATGAATAAAATCAATAATGAAAAATTTTTAAAACTAATGTCATTTTAATATACTTTACATAAGTATTGTCTAACTCCATTAGCCATCATTTCATGTCAAAACTTTAGTTAGCCATCTTTCCATATTTTGTATATCTCTTTTAAATTGTTTTCTTGCACTCAGGCCCAGGATTTTTCCTCAAATTTTACTTTGTTATTTTGTTTGTAAACTTTATATAGTATATTATATCAATAATTATAATAATTACATTGTCTATTTAACGTTGTCTCACTGTACATATAATACTGTATAATTTGGATAAATAAAAAAAATATATATATATGAAAATATATTCTGTGTGTCTGTAAACATGATATCTC
The DNA here is from genome assembly GCA_963662175.1 of Aradus depressus. Lineage (NCBI taxonomy): Eukaryota > Metazoa > Arthropoda > Insecta > Hemiptera > Aradidae > Aradus > Aradus depressus. The sequence continues at coordinate 22,617,217 of OY759226.1, read as the reverse complement.
CCGATAGAATGAATGTATCGATACGAACTTTTATATGTGAATCCAAAACCATCTTAGGACGATACCTATTGTTTCTCAGCCAAATCGACCAAAGGAACGGAGGGGATCAGAGGGGGGACTCAAATCACAAACCTTAATAACTGTCGATCTAATGAATTTATAGACACAAAATTTAGTAAGAGGATTAAGGAGTCTCTATGTATGTCAACTATTAAATATTCGCGCAAACGGTCGACTGGTTTAGGAGGAGCGAAAAATTAAAATACGCGTTTCCAATCCGTTTTGGGGAAGTTGCCAGTGATTCACCACGAAGTCTTTTTTATTTATCTCTTAGTCAAAGCCCGAGCATGAGACAAAAGTAAACAATTGTATGGAACTGCCTGGAAGGACTTTCATATGACATTTTGGAATAGTTAAACATCCCAACACAATACCTTCACTTCGCTTTCTGCCTGTATACAGAATATGACGAGCGTTGAAAGCCTTTAACTTTCTGGCTACAGATTTCCCAATTCTACCAAATCCGAAAATTCCACAAGTGGAACCGTCCAAGCCAGGTCCGCACATCCAGACGGGCGACCAGGATTTCCAGGCTCCACTGGAATAACAGAACACAAGAGTAAAAATAAAATATTCGTATTTTATTTCATAAATATCGAATCAATAATATATAATCTCATGTCTAAAATATTAACTAATGCCGAGGTCTTAAGTTTATTTTAACATCATCATCATACAGCTACAGCCCGTCAAGAGCCCTGGCCTCCTCCAGAAAATGTCCCCATGCAGCTCTGTCCTGGGCCAGTCTCCACCAGCCCACCGCACCAAACCGTCTTGCGTCTCCTATTCACGGTCTCCAGCCATCTTCTTCTGGGTCGTCCCACTCTTCTCCTAACCTCCGGTGTCACATTCCTTGGTATAAGGTCCCATATTTTATCTGAGAGGTAAATAAACTAAAAACACATCGTCTTTCGGATGGGACGTTAAGCGATGGTCCCGAGCCTGTACGATGTGAGGTACTCGTTAAACCCTACCTGGAATAGAAATTTAGGGTAAGCAAAATTTAGGACACTCCACAGTAGAGTCGGGCTCATGTCCACCAGAGTGACGAAAGAGCGCTCTGGTAGTAGGCGATATGACCTTGCAGTTAATCTACTTCCCCAGAGCAAATTAATTAATTAACTTTTCTCCCCCCCCCCCCCCCCCCCCCCCTTCAAGTGTATTCAGAACCCTCTAAGAATGACACCTATTGATTTTCAGGTGGGGGACACGAAATTTCCTATGTAAATTCGAAGACCTATAAAAACAACACCAGTTAATTTTCAGCGAAATCAATCGAAGAAGAGGGGGGGGGGGGGGATCAGAGGGGGCTCAATTAAAAAACCTTAATCAATGCTCATGTAATAAATGTATCGAGATGAAGTTAGTGTGATCATCCAGAAGTCATTATGTAAGTCAAATATCGAGTTTTAGCTCAAACGCTCGATTGAGTTTTGAGGAAGAGTGAAAAAGTAATTGATTAATTCGTGCTGGAGAAGTACATAGCAGGTGATTCACCGAATACTTTTTTATAAGAACCGTTTCCAGACACTTCTGTAGATGACCTTTTTTCCTCAAAAATTAATTTTCATTTCACCCTGTATAAAAAAAAAGCAAATGTGTGAGTGTCGCGGTACTCACGAGAATGAGTAAACATCTGATTTAGTTTCAAAAACTTGCTGTCGTGCACTGATTTTGATTAAAATTTATTTTATAATGATGCAATAAGAAAAGTAGTATGAGAAATCAAAATTTCAAATTCACTGTTCTTCAATTTCTTTTATACATAAAATTATAGGTTTATGATAGCTAAAATACGATATATACAGTGGCTCACAAAAGTCATCATACACCTCCCATATTGAAAGAGATTATCTCAATATCTCTGAATAAGCCGTGAAGAACAGAAAGTACTTCAAGAACTGTAAAGAGCATCTATTACTGCCTTCAAAGAGCAAATTGAATGATATTTATAAAAAAGGAATAGCGCTTAAAAAAATTATTAACAAAAAAAATCAGTTACAGTACCTCACAAAAGTCTTCATACACCTTCAAATCATCTTCGTTTTTCGTTATTTAATATTTCGTAGGCCCACCCTTTTTCTGTAAAACATTTGTAAGACGTTTCGGGACTGAGGAAACTAATTTCTTACAAAGTGATTCCGGTGTTTTGGACCACTCACACAATATTTTGTCTTTCAATTCACCAATGTTTCTTATCTTGTTGTTTCTCAATCTTCGATTGACTAATTCCCACAAATTTTCTATTGGATTGAGATCTGGTGACTGAGGAGGAGTGTCTATCACTTTGGGGCAATTGTACAGAAGCCATTCCCTCACTTTAAAAGCCTTGTGCTTCGGATCATTGTCCTGGCAAAATTTGAAACTGTTTGAAATTCCCATTTTTGCTGCACTCTGTTTTAAATTGTTGCGTAAAATGTCTACATAAACCCATTGATTCATTATGCCATCAATGATATGGAGATTTCCTACTCCATGTGATGACATACACCCCCATACCATTATAGAACCACCGCCCTGCTTCACAGTGGCATGGAGATTCTTCTCGTCTAATTCGGTGTTTGGCTTTCTCCATATAACACTGCCTTGGTTTGAATCGAATAATGAAAATTTACTTTCATCAGCAAATATAACATCATCCCAGTAGTTATTATCTTTTTCACAAAACGTTTTGGCAAAATTAAGTCTTTTTTTCCGGTTCACATGACTGATGAATGGCTTCTTCCTACTTACTCGACCATGATACTCTTTATTTCTCAATGTTCGTCGAACAGTTTCAGCACTTACGTCCACGTTCAACTCATCCTTCAGCTCTGCAGCAATTGTAGGGGCACTTAATCGTGGATTAATCAGAATTTTCCGAGTTAAGACTCTTTCTACACGATTAGAAAGTAATTTAGGCCGACCACTTCTAGGTTTATCACAGAGAAGCCCTGAGTTTTTAAACTTTTGAATGATAGATTGCACACTGGGAAAAGGAACATTCACTTTATCACTTATTACACGGTAACTGTCTCCATTTTGCCAATGATTAATAATCAACTCTCTAATTGCTAGAAGAATACATTTTCTCGTTGGTGCCATCGCTTTCAGTAAAAGCTAAACTGTTACTGGGTTTGTCCTTTAAGCGCCTCGAGTTAGTTATCTTGAATAGAATTATTGATAATAGTATTAATGAAGAAAAGAGTATTAGCAGATAGTAAACATCAGCAAAACAATAATTAGTAGTGAACTGTATGAAGACTTTTGTGGGGTACTAAAAAGGATTTTTTTTTTCAAATAACTTTTTTTGTGCTATTTCTGTTTTGTGTAGAACATTCATTTTGCTCTTTTAAAAGAGTGATAGATGCTCTTTACGTTTTTTCAAACTTTGTTCGTTTTCTACATTTTAGCCGGAAATAATGAAAACAATTATTCCAATAATGGAGGTGTATGATAACTTTTGTGAGCCACTGTACAACTGTCATTGTAGTGTCTCTAAATACCGCGTCGATTGAAATTTTCGAATTTGTTGTTGAAATGCTTCGATTCATATTCATTTGTAGATCAAGTTTGTCATTTAAAAATGAAATAAGCTGTTCGGTATCTCCTCAAATGGGTAAAAACATTATATTATTTCTTGTGACAATTTGACAACAAATATATTATTTATTGATCGATATTTTCAGCAATTATTATTATATAATTATAACATATTTTATTTTTCTAGATTTATACTGCTATATTATTTTTTTCATCATAAATTTTATTTATTGTGACAAATTTAAGCTATCGTAGCATCTTAACCTAAAAGTTTCTTACCGAAAGATCATTTCATAGTTCGTAATATTGATATTTTAATTAAATTCACTACAACGGTAAATATGATCAATAATGTTGTAAAAATACAATTGAAATGCTCAAAAACAGCTAAAGAAGTGTGTGTGAGCTGTGCGCGCAACCGTCCGACACACACACACTTACGCAGCATGCACATCAACGAGACTTACGCTCGGTCTTACATAGCCCCTACAGAGAGCTAACATGTTTACACATCAAAAAGGTTTAATAGTTACGTTTTGAGTGCGGTATTTGCCTCAAAGAGCCGTCTTGAAGTCGTCAGAAGGAGCGCTAGAGTCAGCTCAGCAGTAGCCTCCGTCAGTATATGTGGTGTGTGTCCTAGTATGATGTTAGCTCTCCTCACAGCCTCCAGGTCTATATGGTCCAGACCTACTGACATGGTGGCGATCACCTTCAATTGGCTACCTGCAGAAAATAAATAAATGAAATGAAAATAAATTTTATTATTCTGGGACGAGGTCCCCTAAATATAAATTCAAATAGAGTAAAGAACAGGAAACAATGAAATATAGTATCAGTATGACGTACAAATAAATAAATAAATAGATAAATAAATTAGTGCTACTTTGGAGAAAAACTAAACAATTATAAATATAGATGAACAAAAGATTAACATGAAAAAACATAAAATTAACAGCTTAATTATGAAGGAAGAAAATAAAATAAAATTATCTATATAAATAAAAGAGAATATATAAAAAAAAACTATAAAAAATAAAATAGATTAATAAAAATCGATAGAGCATAATACTGTGTTGGTTGATTATAAAAGAGAAGGAAGGATGCCCAGACAAGGTTTGAAATAAAATTAATTTCAGACAGTAGGAGCTAGATAGAGAAGTGGGAGGAGAGAGAAGAAAAATATTCATAATAAAATAAGATAAAATAAAAAATAAATAAATGCATCATAAAAATATATAAATGTGTAAAATGAACAAAAAAGGAATAATATTGATTATGATCGAATAATTTAGAAAATATGATAAAAGAAATATAATAAAAATAGTGTGCCTCTGGTGAACAGAGGACTGGAATTGAAACATTTGGTAGAGGTAGTAGGGTTCTTTGGATTTAAGCATTAGGAAGAGGAAGAGGAAGGAGCCTAGGAGGTAGGAGGGTTTTGAGTCATTTCAACTCGGAGTACCAGGGTGAAATATGAGCGTCTCTAGGAACATCAAAAACAAATCTGACGAGAGTGTTCAATGAATGTTAGTATCACGTCGTCTTCAAAACGCAGATGAACTCCGAAAGTTTCATCGATATGGAGAACCATACTTGACTTCCAAGTTCCGAAATCAATTTTCAAATTTTATAAAAATAATTTTATATACATATTCCCCGACTCTCAAAACATAAATTATTGGTTCACATTTAAAATTTAAGTTCATTTTAGCAGTGATTTTTCTAAACGAAAGAGGAGATTCTGAATTTATATATTGTATAATATATTTACAGCTCTACATTTTTCCCAATTATTTTTTGTTTTTTATAAACTAGCAATTATAGACAGGTAGTTAATGGGAATTACGTCTGGGCTTTAATTACAAGGTCATATCGCCTACTACTAGAGCGCTCTTTCGTCGCTCTGGTGGACATGAGCGCGACTCTACTATGGAAGTCCTAAATTTAGGTTTTATTCACAGGAGTAGGGATCTTCAATGAGTACCTGACATCATACCGTGCTCGGGACCATTATTTAACGTTCCATCCGAAGGAAGGCGTGTTCAAGGCTGTCATCTCTCAGATAAAAAAAAAAATACGGGCTTCGGCCGGCGTCACTTTAAACTATTTCCTACATACATTTATTTGTACTGGTCGTATCTCATTTCTTATAGTAATAAGGAAAATTTTTAGTCAGAGCCAATTTTTCTATCGTTTTCGGGTAAATCGTCAAAACGTTTGAAAAAGAGAGTTTGTAGACACGTTTTGCGGCCTATATCTTATAAACTAGGCGGGTTTCGAAAAAAAGTTTTGCTTATAATATTTCCCATTCAGTTTTCTCTATAAATTTTACTTAAAGACATTTTTGATTAGGAAATAAATAAAAGCGGCATATTGTAAAATGTACTTAGACCCGAAGTAAAATGAACCTAATTCTCGTCTGATTTCGGACAAAATCCATTCAGATCTAAGTTAACACATGTGACACACCATCTCAAATTTTAAGTTAATTTCTACAACCGTTTTTGAGTTCCAATCCCATACACACGAAACATCACATCTTCAGGAACCTTGAAAAGTCAAATTTCGTTAAAAAGCTCGGATTTTTACACGATTACAGTACTTTCTTATACTGAGGATATAAGATAATAATAATATAAAAAAATAATAACCAGCTTTTATAATATCTTCATCCACTTTATCTGTAAGATTTAAAAAAAGGGCATCTTTCCCTTTGATTCTTTCCAGCAAGTCTTCTTTCGGAATGAGTCCTTTCGTGTTGTCCCAAAAATCCAGCTCACATCTATAAAATATTTTTGAAAGTGTATATTCACGGTCACGATTGATAAAAATGACATTATCTTGAATATTGAGGTTCTGTCGTCTAAGTAAGCTCAGTATTTGGTCAACGTTTCGAAAACAAATAAGGTGATTATTCCTTATTATTTAAAGACAATAAAATAACAACAAAAACACGACAGATTAAAAAAGTTATTCAAAATTCTTTATCAAAATATGAAACATGAATAATAGTATTTATTTCCGTTAAACTATAACATGATAATTGAATAAATAATACTATTGTGTTCACCAAAATAGCCTATAAATGATATACTTCAAACGATATTAAATCTTACAAATAAAACATATAAATTTTTTTTAAAAATAAATAATAGAAGATATATGAATATCAAATTCTTAATAAAATAGGTTAATATTTTTAATTCAACATATTTTATATTTAAAAATATAAATTATTTATATTTTTAAACATAAACTATTTATATTTTGCTATATACTTTGTACCAATTTGTCCCACTATCTATCTAGTATGCTTATGTTGTTGTTGTCAAAGCAGTTGTGTAAATAGTGGGTTACATTTGTCCATGTTTTTTTGTCACCACTTTAGTCCTCATAATAAGACTTTTTTTTTTTTTATAGATTTGTAATATACCTATTCATGTTAATTTATATACAAATAGATAAATATTCCTTCAGAACGATGTTTCGGTGCTATCACGGGCCGCTTCCTCAGGTCACAAAAAGTGAAATATAGAAAAAAATAATATATAGAGAAATATAAATATATATTTCGCTATATACTTCGATATAGTTAGTTATGATTCATGCCCAGGCTTTTTAACTGCGTGGTCATATCGCCTACTACCAGAGCGCTCTTTCATCACTCTGGTGGTCATGAGCCCGACTCTACTGTGTGAGTCCTAAATTTTGCCTACCCTAAATTTTTATTCACATAGGATGGGGGTCTTTAACGAGTACCTGACATATTACAGGCTCGGGACCATTTAACATCCCTCTCAGATAAAATAAACTAAGGGGCTCGGCCGAGTTTCGAACCCGCAATCTTGAGCTCAGTAGCAAGCACACATACCACTGAGCTACTGGCACCCCGAGATATATATACAATCATCCAGTAAGTTGAGCTCAGTAGCAAGCACACATACCACTGAGCTATTGGCACCCTCGAGATATATACAATCATCCAGTAAGTTTTTTATATTCTGTTAGTGAAGAAGGAATTATTTTCGAAATGTTGGTCAAATTGTGTTTTTTAATTCGTATAATTTCTCAAATTTTCAATATATCTGACTTAGTTTAAACATTTATTGCTTCCTACTTACTTATTCCTCATGACTTCGATTCCAGAATCAGGAAAGGCGGAGCTTGTCACCAACACTTTATATTTTGCATTTGAAGACATATTCAGTGTTCGAGTTCTTAGTTTGTTGTACGAATTCCTTAAACTTAAAAAAAAAAAAATTATATCTAATTTAAATTAATATGATTACAAAGAATTATTTTATTTATTATAATTTGGCAAACTCAACTTTCCACACAAAATAAATAACGGCGCTTTCTCAAGGAGGAAACAAATGGTAATCTCATATCTTGTATTAACGCCCATAAGACGACAGGAGCTGAACTGATGGTTTGGGCTGCTCAGCAGACATTCCAGATTATATTGAAAACAAACCCATTTACAATACAATTATAAGACCTATATGGAGAAACTGACTTGAATTATGGGGTTGTGCTAACCTCATCAAGTCCCGTTTCTCTAAATTACACATTAACCTTTCCTTCTATGTCAATCCCATCGCTCGATTCTGTCCTTCCGCTCCCATGCAGATAATCCCCCACGAAGGCTGAGGCGGTGCTGGCCGAGAGACCTGCTACCTTAAGATAGCATATATATCTGGTAGTGACCAGCTTCTCCCCTCATGAACTCAGCACTTTCAGCTCTCCTTTCCTTCTTGGTCTACCTCCACTGCTATGCAGTGTTCAAGTGGAGCAAGAAGGCGGAGGGATCACTCAGGCCCCCGTGGCCTCCCCTGCTTCCATTATATTGGAGGAATTGGGATGGCTTAAAACAGGGGGTTTCGAGGTGAAAACTAATTTATTATCTAACTTATGATATATTTTTTTAAATTTATGTATTATTTTTACTTCTTTATAACTATTTTTATAATTTGCTTATTGTATGTATCTGTATATATTTAATTTATTGTTTTGTACATACATAGTTAATTTATTTTGTATTCCTATTCCCTTTTCTTACTGTCATCACATTTACTTATGGTCATTTACCAATTTTATATGTTCAAAATAAAAACTTGAAAAAAAAAGGATAGATGTTGAACAGAAATTAAGTATGGAAGGAGAGATGAGGCTTATGGTCGATAAAAACAAACTTGAAGATTTCTACCAAACTTTCGGCACTGAGTGTGCAATGAATGAGTTGATGTAAGCTAGATTTTAGTAAAGATATTAAACTTTAATGTGTCTAAACCACCAAAATAACATATAAATTATTTACATCAAAACCAATTGTAAATAGTTTAAGTGTTATTGGTTTAGTCACATTTAGTTTTAATGTCGTATCTTTACTCAAATCTAGCTTACATCAACTCAATAATGTATATATGTCAATACAGACCCTGAAGAAGGTACTCTGTGCAGAAAACTTGGAAGAAATTTTACAAGTTTTTATCGACCCTCATCTATGCTTCATATTGTTGTTCAATAGGCTTAATTGATAGAAATTAAATATATTACTAGAGACGTACCCCTCTCAGATAGCTGGACCATTTGTAACAAATACTGAAGGGAAGAGTGGAGTACTCCAACTGTAATAGTGGCCTAACATCTTATAGTTATTATGACTCATGCCCGGGCTTTAACTACAAGGTCATATTGCCTACTACCAGAGCATTCTTTCGTCACTCTGATAGACATGAGCTCGACTCTATTAAGGGAGTGCTAAATTTTGCCTACACTAAATTTTTAATCACCCAGGGTAGGGGTCTTAACGAGTACCTGAAATCGTACTGGCTCAGGACAATCGTTTAGCGTCCCATCCAAAAGACGGAGTGCTTAAGTTTATTTTACATTCCAGATAAAGGGCCTCTGTCGGGTTTCGAATCCGCGATCTTGAGCTCAGGAAGGAAGCATGCATACCACTGAGTAACCTCAATTCATATATGTATACATAATATACAAAACATATGTGCACACTATCATGCACGCAAGTAATTTGAAAATTTTAACAAAATTGATAATTATATTTATGATTTCTGTTATTGTTAGATAATTAGTTATTGTGACATACAGGTAAGCAAAGTGGCATGTTTCCTAGCTAATTATAATTAAACACGATTAACAGGGTGTATTACAGCTCTCATTTATCTAGGAAAAAAATTTGAATTAAGAAAAATTCCGCAATATGTTGGTTCTCATTTGGAATTTTTATATTCCAGAAAAACATAAATACAAATATATCCATTATTACAAACTGTAGAAGCATTAAAAAATTCTCTTGAAAATGAGTAAGAAGTCAGCTGATTATTTTTAATGGTCTTAAAAACGGCATTTCCTTGTAGTGTCTTAAAAAAAATATTGTCTACTTCACAAAATATAGTTATAAAATATGGGAATACTTTCGGTATTGTAATAATGATATAATACAGTATTTGTTAATTCGTGGCTGAAGATGGTAGGAATACCGTAAGTATCCCATATTACATATATTTTGTGAAATGTTCTTTATTGTGTTTCACAATATCTCTGCAAAAAATGTTAAGTATCATTTATAAATAACATATTTTTGTTGAATAGTCTGTAAACACCTAAAAGATGTCCTGAACAAAATATTTGACTAAATAAATACATTTACAATTTTAAACCACACCCTTCGTCCACAATTGTTTTTCCCTTAATGTGTCACACTTAATTTTACGATAAACTAATAGAATTATTTTACTTACAATATATTCCTCAGACCACCATAAATAAAATTTACATTCATTGAATGCACACTGGATGAATTGGTTTTAGTTAATATCTGCGTAATCAACAGGTTATGAAGTCATTAAGATACAACAAAATAGTGTAACATGTTTATTATTATTGTAAACATTCTCATTATTATATTAATAAAATATACTTAAAATTAAGAAAATACAATGTTATTAGGAAATCCTGTACTTAATACTCTGAAAAAGTATCTATTATCATTACTAGTTGACGGCTACCATAATGTATCGATATTTATGTCCTAATGTTATCATCGATACTAAAAAAAGTATAGACGTTCTTTAAAATTATTTCTAAAAATCAACGAGTCTGTTGTCTTAACTGATGTTAAATGGAAATGATATTTCCTTTTTTTTTTTTGCAGTTAAAAGTTTTTTGTTTTACATTGAAGTGGTGTAACGAACGATGTAATAAGAAGAGATCAGGCTTGTGGTGGAAGAAAACAAACTGGTGCAGTTTCTGCCTTCCAATATTATTGATTTAGTCAAAATTACTTTTAATGTCATGCCATTTACTCAAATCTAGCATACATCAACTGATTGATGACTTACACATGTCAATACAGGCCCTGAAGAAGGCACATTCAGTGCCGAAAGCTTGGCAGAAATTCCACAAGTCTGATCTCTCCTACTTCTTGTCTTATTTAATGATCTATTAGTCTAGTTGGCGTTTTGGGGTGATATGTGTTGAAGAGTGGGTGTAGAAAACATTCTGCAGAGGGAGGGGGGGAATTCAAAAAATTATTTTAGTCTGAACCAACTAGAAAATATGTTTCATCTTAAATTATATGATTGAAGTCTCTATACTCACATTGCTGTAGTAAGTACAATAAAAATCTTTTTAAAGCAAAATATCCATCTTAAAAGCATCAATGATAAATGAATGATCTATAACTTGAGATGAACTACAAACATAGATCTAGAGATCACTTAAAATTTCAAGTGATCCTCTGAGAATCAAAAAGATCAATATTAACTTTTTACACAAAAATAAACAGAAGTAAAAAAAAAAAAAAACATTTATTTGTGAGAAAACATGAAACAAAAAGCTTTTTTAAACAAAATATCAATCTTAAAAGCATCAATGATAAATGAATGATTAATAACTCGAGATGAACTAAAATGATAAATCTAGAGAGCCCATTAGCCAAACATCAATATTTAAATTTTTAAGTGATACATCTGAGAATCAAATAGATCAATATTAACTTTTTACACAAAAATAAACAGAAGTAAAAAAAACAAACATTTATTTATATATAAAAAAAAAACATGATACAATAAAAATCTTTTTAAAGCAAAATATCCATCTTAAAAGCATCAATGATAAATGAATGATCTATAACGTGAGATTAACTACAAACATAGATCTAGAGATCACTTAAAATTTCAAGTGATACCTCTGAGAATCAAAAAGATCAATATTAACTTTTTACACAAAAAGTAAAAAAAAAAAACATGAAACAAAAAGCTTTTTTAAGCATCAATGATAAATGAATGATTAATAACTCGAGATGAACTAAAATTATAAATCTAGAGAGCCCATTAGCCAAATATCAATATTTAAAATTTTAAGTGATACATCTGAGTATCAAACCGAAGCTTAAAAGTGTTATTGTTGTCTAATAAAATATTATCTAATGCATACATTCATAAGCCTGTTGAGTATTTAGGGTTTTTTTGGCAAGTTTTCCCCCAAATTTGAAATCTTCTTTTTGCGTTTTCCGATAGTTTACAGAAATGGACATACAATGATTGTGCTTTTAGCCATCGATATGTAGTATTAAACATAAAAGCAAATTAAACGTTTTGTATTTGTACCTACATATAATGATTTTTTTTTTTTTTTTAAATCGTCCTTAACGGACACCCTTCTGCAAAGGACAATTTTCTTAGTCCCGTGACTCCATTACAGAGAAGTTTTACTGTATATTAATTAAGAATCTCCTTTCACAAACCGAAAATAGAGTCTACTAGTATAACAAAATAAATTGTAATTGTATATCAATCAATTAATTAATAGAATCAGTGTATATAAGGGAAGAGAGAACAGTAGTGTTCCAGGGATGAGATCTCTCCCAGGACGAGTGAGATACGAAGTGGATCATGTGATTAGTGCTATTAGAAGAAGAGAGACTCTCATGATGGCCGATGGGGTAGATCCCAGGTCGACATAGGAAGATATGGATGGCATACTCTTGATCAGGTTTCAGACTGGAGATCACATTCAACATTACTTGAGCTCTATCGTTGTACTTGACGAGGCCATATAGGCTTCCCTCAGCAAAATGATCCTTCTCACTTGCGTAACTTACTTTTACCATTAAATTTTCAAGATATTCACCTTCAGAATCACTTTTTTGAAGACGGATCTGCAACATAAAATGTCGTTGAATCACAGACAATGTACTTCCCCAGAACGAATTAATCAATTATCTTTTCGCACCCGATTTACATAGAGGTTTCTAAATCCTCATATTAAATTTTGTGTCGATAATTTCATTACAACGGCAGTTATTAGGGTTTTTGAATTGAGTATCTCCCCTGAACCCCCCATTCGCTTCAGCCGATATCACTGAAATTTGACAGGTTATGTCCTCATTGGGTTTTGACTTTAAATATGAAATTTTATGTCGATACATTCATTACAACGGATGTTATTAGAGTTTTTGAGTTGTCTCTCCCTAATCTCTTCCCTTTGGCCGATTTGGCTGAAAAACTATAGGTGTCGTCGTTAGAGGGTTCTGGATTCAAATATAAAATTTCATGTCGATGTATTCATTCTATGGGGTGTTATCGTGTTCACAGACATACACATTTTTTTTTTCATATTTGGAATCTAGAGGACGTAAAACATGAAATTTGGTTGAAAACTCCGCATCGAATTTTTGACCGGTTACATAACTTCCCCTATACTTTGTATAGTGAAAAACAGAGAAGGAATCAAAGTAACCTTCAAAAAAGATAGGCCCTTTGGTTTTTTAACTGAGAGTTTAAAAAACCCTGAGCACGCTGTCATTCGTGGAAAGTTAAGTGATGGTCCCGAGCCTGTACCCCGGAAAGTTAAGTGATGGTCTCGAGCCTGTACCCCGGAAAGTTAAGTGATGATCCCGAGCCTGTACCCCGGAAAGTTAAGTGATGGCCCGAGCCTGTACCCCGGAAAGTTAAGTGATGGTCCCGAGCCTGTACTCCGGAAAGTTAAGTGACGGTCCCGAGCCTGTACCCCGACAAGAGTCGGCATTATAACATCGTAGTTAAAGCCCGGGCATGAGTCACAATAACTAACTACACTATGGCATTTTTTATGGAGTGCGAGCAAAGATATTTACAATAAAAAATGATATCCTTTACTAAAATTAAAATGTTTGTATGATACACACCTCAACACCTAGGAGGTCGATCATTGATTTGGTTTTGAAAACTGAGGTAAGCCATTCACTGCCATCGCATCTTGCTTCACTTAATTCCTGAAAATATAACAAAACTTTTATTAAAAATATAAATATATATATATATATATATACATTATAGGTATATATATATGCAGCTTCCCAGAAAATCAATTCCAAGTTCAGAAATAGGATGTATGGGCCCGAATCTTCACATGGATATTTCGGACCCTCCAATTCTTCACATTATTTCTGTGGTCACAGGGAATAAATTCGTAACTTTTCAGGGCAGCACTTTTTAACTTTTGCATTAATCGTGTAAATCCAGTTTTTGGAATAAATAAATTAAGTTTGCATCATTATAAATCATATACCTTCTAAATCTATAGGAGTGAATGAAAATGAATATTGTTAATCCTTTCTTGGATTTTCCCTTAGTTACCTAATCATTCCCCATCACTTACCTAATTATTAACCATACTTTTTGAAATAATCGTGAATGATGCCTCTCTAAGGCGGTATTACACTATAAAAGTTCTTTGACAAAGATCTTTTATAAAAGTTGGATCGAATTTTTTTTTTTAATTTCTTTTATGACTACAAAATTTAATATTACACTATGTAAAATATTTTATAAATCTTAGTTTTTTGTTTCAAGACAGTACTAGTAAGTTGTGTGCAAATGACTATTGTGTCGCAAAAATGGATGATCTTTTTAATACCAATTGCCGCAGGTTTTGCGGCTGCTGCAATAGCAATAGCTGTGGCGGAAAAAAATAAACATAAGAATGAAAAGAAACGTTTGTGGGTAAGACCTTGGATTGCGCGGCGCGAGTTTATGAGCATCCATCAGAATTTACTGAAAGAACTGTCCATGGAAGATACAAAAAGTTACTTCAACTATTTGAGGATGAATAAAAAAACCTTCGACTACTTGCTTCTGAAGGTGGGACCAATAATATCTCGGGAAATGACACATTTGCGTAACCCAATACCCCCTGAGGAACGACTTAGCCTAGTCGTCCACTGGGACCGGAAAGTTGCGAACTGCGAAGCAACGAAATCGGGCGAAGCCGTTCGTGCGAATGCCGATCGTCCATTGATCCACTCAGTACGTCCGAATGCGTAGACGGGATGGCTCTTCGGAACGGTTTTTCCGATGATTCTGACGACGAATTTTTAGCGTTGGAATTATCACCTTTGATTTATCGACGAAGGCGATATAGACGTAGACGGGAAATGTGGGTGAATCCCATTTTCGAAAAAAGAGAAGAGTTTGGCGAATTTTCTCATTTGTGGCGTGACCTTCTAATCACCACTTCTCCTATTTTCGAATGGAAAAGGACACTTTTCAATACATTCTTGACAACATCTACTCAAGACTCGAAAAATTCAGTAAGAAAGCAAAAATCACTGTACTTTTATTTTACACAAACTGTATTTTTTTAAATAAAATAATAGATAAAAATGAATGAGGAACGAATTCATAAAAAACAATAAAAATGAGAAACGAAAATAATAAAAATTGTAATGTTGTGTAATAAATAATAACGTTCCTACCTGGTAATTTCATTTCAGTTGAAACTTCCCTCCACAATTTTTTTGTACATTCGGCATGTGATAATTGCTTTCCCTTTGGTCCCACAGGTATTTTCTTTCTTGCACAAGCAAAATTAACTTTTCACAGTCCATGTTTTTTTAGCTCGTTCGCACCTGTTCGTCCGTAAAATCCCAGCAGAATGGGATCACTTCGCACATCGCACCTGTTCGGCCGAAAACTGATGAACGATACGGGTCTAGTGGACGCGGTCCCCCACCTTGTCACATGTTTGGATCGTTCGTGCATTTTCGGCCGAATTCTGACGAACTGATTTCGTTACTTTTCGCAACTTTCCGGTCCCAGTGGACGACTGGCCTTATTATTATGGTTCTCTGCGATTTCTTGCCACAGGAGAGATCTACTCAAGCCTTCAATACAGTAGTCGCATACCTCAGGAGGGAGATATGCGCACGCGCGGCACGCGTACAACGTGAAGAAAGGAAACAGCAGGAGTGGGAGAGACAACATTTATCAAATATTGGATGAGAATGCAAACTATGATAAAAGAACTTTTATAAAAGACAAATTTTATAAAACGAGCTATTATACTATCACATTTATCTTAAAAGTTCTTTTATAAAAGATCTTTGTCAAAGAACTTCTATAGTGTAATACCCGCCTTGAAGGCTAGTACAGACATGCGAGCAACGAACCGAGCACTGTTCGGCTCGTTTTCAGTTTTCAACGAACACACTCCAAGCCGAACAGAGACGAGCCGAGCATTTGGATGCTCCACAACCATACTAACGAACATAACCTGCACAAGTTAATCTGCAGATAACAAATTTACGTTTATTTGTATATCATTTTATTACTATTCAAAATCTTCAATCAGAAAATGCTCAAGGTAGGTAGCTACTTACGTAATTAATTTACATATTTGTAGTACAATTAATACGGATACGAATTTATTATGATACGTAATTTATTTTTACATGTAAATTGTTTAAAATGAACACTTTTTTAGGAAAAGTGTTTGAATAATTCCTCCCAAGTATCCAATCTCTTTATTTTATTAAAATGTAATTTGTGTTTTAAATCCCATATGACTGGGTACTGTCTCATAGCCTGAGCAAACTGAATGTGAGACCAGTCTTCAAAAGCCATAATAAAATATAATTTATTGAATAATATTTAAATATATATTTAATTAAAAAAATAAAAGAACGTGCACTTCCAAAAACCTAAATATTTGAGAAGGTTATAATATTGGTTATAAACAACAGTGCTCGGGTCAAGTCGGGACGGTTCGGCTTGGTAAGTCCACACACACCGCAGCCCGAGCCGAACATTCCTTTGATGGTTCGTCAAAAAAACCGACAACAGGTGGAGCAGACCCCGAGCCTGCCTTGTTCGTCGAGCGCCTGCGCACTATTCCCCAGGCATGCGCATTGACTAATGTTCGGCTCGTTGCTCGCGTTGCGCCTCTTAAGTTGATTTAACCGAAAACACCCTCTTCACTTGGAATAGTCAACCGTAGTGAATAAATGGTTAAATGTAGTTATCTCGTGAATTATCAAAAAAATATATTAAGTCGATTTAATCGAGAACATGAACACGATTTTACGAGATACCAAGAAACCCACATGTTTATAATTTTGAAAGTATTAGAGTTCTGAGCTCCCAACTTCTTCACAGTGCGCAGATGGCTTGAGAGATGATCACAGTACACTTAACTCATTTTGGCCATTTTACGACTTAACAACTTTTCCCTGTGACCATAGATTTATTAATATATTTTAAATAATTTTTATATATTTCTGTCTTTTTAACAATGATAGCATTTCATTATTTTGTATCTTTACTTATTTATTGTTAAATGTAAACTTGGAACAGTTTGTAAATTCTAGCGATACTTCTAAATAGAGTATTGAGTGAATCACCGGCTATGTTCCCCAGTAAGATTTAAGCAATTACGTTTTTGCTCTCCCTCCAAAAACCAATATTTGACTTACATAGTGGCTGGGGCATCCTCATACTAAATTTTATGTCGATAAATTCTATCATCAATTCAAGAATGTAATTCTTGCAATTTAGTTTATGTAAAGCAAACTGGGAAGACCATTTAAAAAGGGTCAAACAATACATTTCAGAAATAGGGCTAAATACTGACACAATAGATAGACCCTTACCCAAGTTGAATAAAAATTTAGAGTAGGCAAAATTTAGGTCCCACAGTAGAGTCGGACTCATGTCCGCCAGAGTGATGAAAGAGCGCTCTGGTAGTAGGCGATATGACCTCGTAGTTAAAGCCCGGGCATGAGTCATAAAACCTAACCTGTAGGGGAAGTTATGTAATCAAAATCTGTCTGAAATTCTATGTTAATTTTTTATAGGAATTTCATGTTCTTCGACCCCCATAATTTCAAAAATGATAATTGAGTCTCCCCCCCCCCCCCCCCCCTCACCTAGAGCTAAATAAAGCAAAAAATAAATAAATAATTATAGATATTACTACTGACTTGTATATCTAACACTGACAATGATTTGGCTTTGTAGGGTTTTCTTGCAGACGTTGTTTCACATAATCCGTTATTCATTGGTTCAAAATCAGTTTTCATCAATCTTAAAACAATCGCCAATTTTTCTTCATCACACAGCAGTTCAGAATTGACAAGATCAGCGCTAATAAATTCATCTGATTTCAGTG
Source organism: Aradus depressus (assembly GCA_963662175.1). NCBI lineage: Eukaryota > Metazoa > Arthropoda > Insecta > Hemiptera > Aradidae > Aradus > Aradus depressus. Next base: position 22,599,184 of record OY759226.1, on the reverse strand, counting down.
TTAGATATCTCAACTTTCTGACCAGTTTGTCTGACACTTTCCTAGGTGAACGTGAAGAATAGTTTTCTGAAATCGTATTATAAAAACAAAATATGTATCAGAGATAATAAGAAGTAACAGAAATAACGGTTATTCCTAGTTTCCTAGTCTTGGTAAAGAAAAACAAAAACAAAATATGTATCAGAGATAATAAGAAGTAACAGAAATAACTGTTATTCCTAGTTTCCTAGTCTAGATAAAGAAAAACAAAAACAAAATATGTATTAGAGATAATAAGAAGTAACAGAAATAACGGTTATTCCTAGTTTCCTAGTCTTGGTAAAGAAAAACAAAAACAAAATATATATCAGAGATAATAAGAAGTAACAGAAATAACTGTTATTCCTAGTTTCCTAGTCTTGGTAAAGAAAAATAAAAACAAAATATGTATCAGAGATAAGAAGTAACAGAAATAACGGTTTTTCCTAGTTTCCTAGTCTTGGTAAAGAAAAATAAAAACAAAATATGTATCAGAGATAAGAAGTAAGAGAAATAACGCTTATTCCTAGTTTCCTAGTCTTGGTAAAAAAAAATAAAAAAAAAATATGTATCAGAGATAATAAGAAGTAACAGAAATAACTGTTATTCCTAGTTTCCTAGTCTTGGTAAAGAAAAATAAAAACAAAATATGTATCAGAGATAATAAGAAGTAACAGAAATAACTGTTATTCCTAGTCTTGGTAAAGAAAAATAAAAAGTCGTTGGTGAATCATCGGTAATGTACATCTCCAGAACGAATTAATCAATTAACTTTTCGCTACTCCGCCAAAATTAGTCCACCGCTTGGGCTAACAATCGGTAGTTGAGTAGAGTGTTCAGGGGTTTCTAAATCCTCATACTGAATTTTGTGTCGATACATTCATTACAACGGCAGTTATTAGAGTTTTACCAGAGCGCCTGAGGGGCATTGTCTAGGAATGGATCGTGGAAAGATGGCGTTCGACGGATGGTCGAACAACCTTCGCCTACTTCTCGAGCGTCCAGACGCGCCTTGACTCAAGGGTATAACCAGACCATGGGTTGTCACAGGTGCTATCAGGTCATGGCGACTTCAGCGCCAAGCTCTTCTTTTCGAATGCCCGTTATACGAAGGGCCCAGGGCGGCGCTGATCCGCCGGACACGATCGTACCTTGGACAGGACCTGACGGGACTTTTGGCCGGTTCGTCTCCTACTGGCGGAGAATCAAGAAATCCTTCTAACTAGAAGCGGCTGCCCCCGGCTCAGGGACGCAGGCTGAAATGAACCCCCGACAGATCCCGAGTTCACTCGGCGTAAAGCGCCGAAAACCATGGACCGCAGCCATCGAGCCGGTCCACAGCAACATGTATATTGTAAATTGATAAACCGGAGAAGGTTATCCATTCCCCGACGACATAATAGGGTGATGTGATCGATCCCCGGAAAAAAAAAAAAAAAAAAATTATTAAAGTTTTAGTATAAAACATGAAATTCGACTGTTTGCGCTAAAACTCAATATTTGTCTTGCTTAGGGGCTTCTGAATCCTCACACTAAATTTTGTGTCGATACATTCACTACATCGATAGTTATTATTTAGTATTAAGGCTCCCCCTTAATCCTCCCCATTCCATTTAACAGATTGGACTGAACATCAATAGATGTCGTTCTTATGGGTCATTGGACATCTATTGATTTTCAGCCGAATCGGGTGAAGGGGAGGGGGCTCAATTCATAAACCCTAATTATTGTCAATGTATTGATTTATCGACACACAATTTAATAAGTCATAGTCAACTGTTGATTATTAGCCCACACAGCAACAAGTTAATTAATTTGATCTGGGGAAGTGCAATACCAGTGGTTCACCGACTTTTTTTTTTTAGTTTAATATTATAATTAACTAAAAATCACTATAATAATATAATAACGTTAGTGTATACTTTTTTGATGCTCAGCTGCTTTATTTGAACTGTCATCTTCATTCTCGTTCTTGTCAGCCATATTGACTTCTTTTACATCTGATACTATAAAAAATAGAAAAAAAAAATGACTTTTTTTTTTTTTTTGACCTTATGTACGATGCATATTAGCCATGACTCTTATAATGGTGTTTTACCTAATTGAGCTGAGTTTACGAAGCTCTTTCTTAGACGACTCATGTATTTCATTGTACTCGTACTCCTCCTAAACCCTTTTACCGATCACATTGAAATTTGCCACGATGGTAGTGGACACGGTGACGATGGTTTACCACTAAAAAAAATCTGAAATCGAACTTACCACGGAGGAAAAATCACCGAAAAACGAAATCCCCATTGAAATCAATTGAGAGCAAAATTCTCGCGCAAAATAGAATTTTTCGATTTCAAATGTAAAAATCCGGGCGAAGCCCTTTTCGATTTACCATCGGACACCACTTTTTTTGAGCCGTTTTTTTCAGTGTTCTAACGTACAAACTTCGACTTTTTTTCGATAAAAATATTCTTCAACATACAAAGAACACATAGTAAAAAGAATTTTGGGCAAAAACAGCTGGTTGTCTACAAAAAGGCTAGAAAAAATCCATTGAATTCAATTGAAATCTATTTAAATTATTAATATATTCATAAAGAACATACAAGGTGAGAAGTTACTGATAATTATTAAAACATTAACTGAGTTTTTGAAGTTTTTGAAAACCCTTCGGTTCCATCCAGTGATCACAAATCGGTTCATATGCCCCATTTCAAATGCACTACTTGTATGTTAACCGACCACATTAACAGTATGATTCAATAAATTTAGACTGACTCATCTCAGTTTTTGCAAACAGCAGAATGCATTGCACACCTAGTTATTTACAACATCCATGGCCCCGGGAGGAAGTTTCATCTACGAAATAAAACTCACTCCCGGACGGGATTCGAACCCGCAAACCAAGGTGATGCGACCAAAGCCCTATCCTCTAGACCGCATGGCCACCATGGCTGCCTAAAATAACGTTAGTAAATACCTTTTTGGTGCTCAGCTGCTTTATTTGAACTGTCATTTTCATTCTCGTTCTTGTCAGCCATATTGACTTCTTTTACATCTGACACTATAACAAATATAAGGAAAAATTAAGTTAATCATTCATATTAATTTCATCTTTAGTTTCTATATAAAAATGTTTTTCAAATTCAGTTTAATATTTGAATTTATTTATTTGAGACATGAAATTTGTTTCAGTGAAACCTCTTCTAATGGACACCTCTAGATAGCGAATAACTCTTATAACGGAAAAAAATATCTGGTCCCTGCAGCAGACCACTCAAATCAATGCTTAGTTTACCTCTCGATAGCGGACAACGGACAGCCGTGCAAAAAATCTACCTTCCGAAAGCGGATAGCAGGCTCTTGGTTTCTTGGAACACAGTGAGGCACGGCTGGGGAGAAGTTCAGGGAAATTATTAAAAAATAACAAATAAGTTTTCAAAACATCCCAATAATTATGGAAATATCTTGTTTCTTTTTTGTTCACATTTCGCAAGATTTCATTCAGTTTGCTTTCGACCATGTCTCAGAACAGAACTCGGCTAACGCTCAAAAATAAAAAAAAATGTGTAATTAAAGTTTATAGTCGATAAAAGCCCAGATCAAATGCTCGATTAAGTATCCTCTATTTGGGGAAGTTAAATAAAACAGCAAAGATTTACCATTTTCCTGCAGACTTCGTTTTGCCCAAGACTCTACAACAACAATCAAGTCCAACTCTGATGTGATATTTAGATTGTTCAAATCCAAAATAGTGCAAAACGTTTCTTCAGAAACACCACGCTCTGTTATTGTTTCAAGCACTAATTTAGTATTGACCTGAACTTCCTTTAAACATAAATATAAAATTATTATAATATCGAACTATCTTCAATAAAATAACAATTGTATTAGAGATGTTTTCGCCAGAGATCTTGTGGAAGTTCATTGTAAATACTAATGAATAAAAAACTTAAAAACAAGTCAAAAAATCCCACTTTATTTATATGAACACAATATATTTCACTCGTTATAGCATTCTCAAGTGGTTTTTAACCCTGCTCACTTTTAACCCTGCTTACTTTTAACCCTGCTCACTTTTTAACCCTGCTCACTTTTAACCCTGCTCACTTTTAACCCTGCTCACTTTTAACCCTGCTCACTTTTAACCCTGCTCACTTTTAACCCTGCTCACTTTTAACCCTGCTCACTTTTAACCCTGCTCACTTTTTAACCCTGCTCACTTTTAACCCTGCTCACTTTTTAACTCTGCTCACTTTTAACCCTGCTCACTTTTAACCCTGCTCACTTTTAACCCTGCTTACTTTTAACCCTGCTCACTTTTAACCCTGCTCACTTTTTAACCCTGCTCACTTTTTAACCCTGCTCACTTTTTAACCCTGCTCACTTTTAACCCTGCTCACTTTAACCCTGCAGGTATCTGTCTGTACACTTGAGAATGCTCTAACGAGTGAAATATATTGTGTTCATATAAATAAAGTGGGATTTTTTGACTTGTTTTTAAGTTTTTTATTCATTAGTATAACAATTATAGTTTATATAAGTATATAATATATTTAACACAGTTATATTTCTTCTATTTACTGTTTTTAAAACCTAGTAATTAAAGACGTTTCGGGAAGCACTCCCAATATCAGTTTTGTGGTGATGTGACTAGAGGCCATGCAGTCAAAAACTGCGAAATATTCCTTATAATAAGTAGTAAAAAACCGTATATTATGCAGCAAAAATACTCTAAATATATTTATTTTTCGAGGGCGCCGGTAGCTCAGTGGTATGCGTGCTTGACTTCTGAGCTCAAGGTTGTGGGTTCGTAGCCCGACCGAGGCCCTTAGTTTATTTTATCTGAGAGGTAAAATAAACTTAAGCACGCCGTCCTTCGGATGGGACGTTAAGCGATGGTCCCGAGCCTGTACGATGTCAGGTACTCGTTAAAGACCCCTACCCTAGATGAATAAAAAATTTAGGGTAGGCAAAATTTAGGACTCCCACAGTAGAGTCGGGCTCATGTCCACCAGAGTGACGAAAGAGCGCTCTGGTAGTAGGCGATATGACCTCGTAGTTAAAGCCCGGGCATGAGTCATAAAACCTAAACATATTTAACATTTTTGCAGAGATATTGTGAAACACTTGATAAAAATAAATAAAACGTATGTTTTTTTAAAAAATATTGTCTATTTCACAAATAATATGGGAGTACTTTCGGTATTGCTACCATCTTCAGCCACGACTTAATAAATACTAAATTGAAGTTCAACTAGGTAGTTTACAATCCAAACGGTAGGTAGGTATCCTTTTTCAGCCCCTACGGGGTTTTCCTATCCTTTCTGTACAGTTAATATTTGAAATATCCGCTCGAAGAAGGAATTCGAGGTTCTGTCGTGTAAATGAAAACTCAATATTTGGCCAACGTTTCGGAAACTATTTATTTCCTTCTTCAGGGCCTAGACTAAAAGAAAAAAAATAGTCATTATGGACACTGATATAACTAGATACTTAAAATAATGTTAGAAAGAGATGGAAACAATTTTTATAAATAAATTAAAGAGAAATTTTTAAAAAAATCTATAAATAAATAATAAAAATAAATACTTTTTTTTTTAAAGTAGTAATAAAATAACCTATATATACATATAGGTTATTTTATTACTACTTTCAAAAAAAATTTATTTATTTTTTATTATTTATTTATATTTAAAATTTTTTTTTATCTCTTTCACCTATTTATAAAAATTGTTTCCATCTCTTTTTAGCATTATTATTAAGTATCTAGTTATATCATTGTCCATAATAACTAATTTGTTTGTTGTATTCTGCAGGCCCTGAAGAAGGAAATAAATAGTTTCCGAAACTTTGGCCAAATATTGAGTTTTAATTTACACGACAGAACCTCGAATTCCTTCTACATTGAAAAGATACTGTCGACTCTATTAATCACAAAAGGAACAGAATTCGAGGCCCTTAAAAGACCGTGTTAAATCCTGGTTTTACCTATTTGTCCTTCCTTCAATGTGTAGCAACGTCACAGCGAAATAAGTAGCAATGGAAGCCAACTGACAGTCTGTAGTGACTCCCTGTCGGCTCTATTGGCCATGGGGAATTAGTACTCAGAACATATCTTTGTCCAAAACATTCTGATGGCCCTAGGATCATTAAGAAGAAACCAGAGTTACTTTCCTCTGGATCCCAGGGCATTGTAGGTATTGAGTCAGCAGATAAGTTCGACAGGCGGGCCGTACTAGAAGGACTAACCACATCCGTGAGTTCGTTGCCTACATCAAGGAAAAAGTCAGGATCAAATGGCAGATTCGAAGGCTCGGTATGACCGATAATAAGCTAAGGATCATCAAAAGCTCCACTCCACCTCAATAAGAGAAAAAAAGGAAAGAAGTAATTTTGACTCGGTTACTTATAGGACAGACCAGGCTGACCCATGGATATCTTGTGGTTCAGGAACCCCCTCTGTGTCAGTCCTGCGGGGTCGGACTGTCTGTCAGACAAATTCTAAATGATTGCATAGCCATCGTGAGAATTTCAACATTGCGGTGGATATTTCCGAAATTCTATCCAATAATAGCTCCCAAATTATCGAACTATTTCATTTTTTGCACTTCACAAACCTCTTATCTAAATAATAAAACAAAATTATCTTCATAGATAGTCTTTCTATTCATTATACAGCAATCTCGACCTTTATTATTGTTAATCTGCGCCTACCGAAATTAGCCCGCTAGGCTCCCCAAAGAACTGTTTGGATCAGGTATCCATGACACCCTCTTGGTCAAAATGCCTTAAAGAAAAAAAAAAAAAAAAAAAAATGTATGTTTGTATTTTTATGTTTTCAAGCCTCATTTATCATTATTGAATATAATACCTCTTGCAAACTCTCGCAAATTAGTTAACCCCATGGATATTTCTGTTCTAAGATAAGTATTTAAACTCTCGCAAATTAATTAACCCCATGGATATTTCTGTTCTAAGGTAAGTATTTAATCTCTCGCAAATTTATTAACCCCATGGACATTTCTGTTCTAAGATAAGTATTTAATCTCTCGCAAATGAATTAACCCCATGGATATTTCTGTTCTAAGATAAGTACTTAAACTCTCGCAAATTAATTAACCCCATGGATATTTCTGTTCTAAGATAAGTATTTAATCTCTCGCAAATGAATTAACCCCATGGATATTTCTGTTCTAAGGTAAGTATTTAATCTCTTGCAAATTTATTAACCCTATGGATATTTCTGTTCTAAGATAAGTATTTAATCTCTCGCAAATGAATTAACCCCATGGATATTTCTGTTCTAAGGTAAGTATTTAATCTCTTGCAAATTTATTAACCCTATGGATATTTCTGTTCTAAGATAAGTATTTAATCTCTCGCAAATGAATGAACCCCATGGATATTTCTGTTCTAAGATAAGTATTTAAACTCTCGCAAATGAATTAACCTCATGGATATTTCTGTTCTAAGATAAGTATTTAACCTCTCGAAAATTAGTCAAACTTATAAGTAAGATAAAATATCCCCGCAGGTGTTAAGCACCAAAGGGACACCCTTAAGCCTTAAATTATATTCACAAGCCAGTAAATCTCATTCTTCACAGTATCTATAATTCATTTGTTCTTTATTTCAATCTCCTTTGCCCGTCAATCAAAAAATATTCTACCAAAAAGAACATATTGAGTCGACCTCTATGTCCAAACGCCAAATCAAGACTGATTACTATGTTTTAAAAAACAAAAAATCAATGTGAGAAATTTAACTATGATAAATATATTATATATAAATAAATAATCTCCTTATACAACTTAAAAGTTATAATAAATAATGTTTGTACCATTAAACATTGTTTTTGCAGTGACTCTTCATTGTGAAATTTCGAAAATTCATATATACTAATAACATTTTTTGAGTCAATATGTTTCATCAAATAATCGGTACATTCTTGTTCTAAAAAAGACAGCATATATTTTTTAGCAGCATAATACAAAAGACAGGCGTTATCGTAAGACGAAATAATTACTTCGAAACCATATATGTGTCTGAAAAAGAAAGATGAAAGGCTTAATTAAAATATAATATAGTCCCTCAACAAAATGAATTTTGTTTTAGTAAGTATAATATTTTAATGTTCTTCACTTCAGTGCACGATAGGCTATAAATGTGGCTAAAAATTGATTTCTCCCTAATTAAATGGTAACATGTAATCTACGTTTTACTAAAAATTTCTCAGTCCCTCTCACATTAGCAGATTACGAAATACATGAATCACGAGGCCATTTTCGTCCACCAAACATGTATGTTTATTAAATATGAAAACAATTAATTTAAAAACGGAAAAAGGCTTGGGATTCTTTTGCACAGTGGCTTTCTTACTCGGTTACTATTGCTTTTTCGCTACCGTTTCATGAGAGTACTACAGTATGAAATGTGTGGCTGCGAGCTAAGTTGTTAACATACCAAGAGGAACATCGCTAAGAATAATAAATAATATTAACAAAAGAACAAGCTGCAGAGAAATATATTTTAAAAAATCTTGTTATTATCTGCGCTGTTTATATTTGAAGCATTAACAGTTATTAGACAAATTTTAAATATTTTTCACTGATCAATACTTGTCATGATTATGATACCAGGAAAAATAACTAAACATTGTTTCTCTCTTTTTGAAAAAAAATATATCTCATAAAGGAATCAATTTCCATAATGACAAATAGAGAGATATTATGTAAACATACCTTTAATAAAAAAACGTGAGGACGCCTTCTTTCGGATGGGACGTTAAGCGATGATCCCGGGCCTCTACGATGTCAGTTACTCGTTAAAGACCCCTAAAAACACGTTTTCTTTTACTTTTTAACAAATAGACGTTTCGGTAAGAACTCGAAAGACGTTACCTAATTTCGTACAGGCTCGGGACCATCCTTTAAACCTTCCATCTGAAGGACGGTGTGCTCAAGGTTTTTTTACTAAATAAAAAAAAGTCAAATCAACTAGGTATAGAAATATGGGGTATTAGGGGTAAAGCTTAACACAGGTAAAGCTCTAATAATTGACGTTGTAATGAATATATTGACACGAAATTTAATATTACAATTCTAATCCCCATAAGGATGGCACTTAATAATTTTCCGCGAAATCGTTTGAAGGGAAGGGAGGCACCTAAGAACAAGTGCTCAACTTATACTTCAATAACTGCCAACATAAAAAAAGTATCGGTACAAAATTTAGTATGATTCAGAAGCCAATATGCAAGTCAAATATTGAGTTTTAGCGCAACAATCGACTTGTTTGGGAGGCAGAGCGAAAACATAATTAATTCCGCTGAGGAAGACATAGACAGTGATACACCAACTTTTGTTCATTGAATTGAACTGGTTTTAATATTTTATTCATTCAAATGATTAGATATATATTCAAACTAACTTACTGAATCATTTGCAAGAAAATGTCAGACTCAATATCAGTAATACGTATACTACCAGCTGGCTCCGGTGTATAACCATAAAACATAGCTTGAAATACTGGACTTGCCACAGCTAACAACAATTTATGACAAAGAATCTAAAATAAAGAAAAATAAAGTAATAACTGATAATTGTGAAGTTTCCAATTTTGAACTTGATAATTTAAAAAAAAAATGTACCTTATTATCTCCAACAGAAAATTCACAATCAGTCAAAATCTTCTTATCAAAAATATATTTTGTTTTTTCGTCAAATGTACGTCTTTTATTCCGCCAATCATCCATAATTGTATCCATATTAAGAATAAATGGTTGTTGTAATATGGATGCAGGATTAGAACACACTGAACCACTGTTACTGGATCAATCTAATGAATCAGCAATATTTTTGAATTTTAAGCAGTCTACAGATGAACCTGATTAACATTTCACTCTCAATATATTTATGAATCATAAGCATCTCTTGTGATCATCTTTAACAATTATTGACAAATCAAGCCTAATAGTGAATGAAGTTATGAAGTTTCACGAAACATCAACTTCAGAGAATGAACTAGGAACTTCCTTTCAAGGAAATGGCGTAATTAAATTATTTTTCATCACTGGTCATACCACCTAAACATATTATAAGTTAATAATTATTTTTTTTACTTTTTACTTTTAACTTTAATATTTACTATGTTATTTATTTATTTTTTTACTTTTAACATAAAAAAATTACAATGTTAAAAAGAAAGTGATTTGTTTTAAAATTAAGCATTGATACAGAATAGTACCATTTCCGGCCGCTAGATGCCATTAGCAAGATCACTGGTTTATTTATTTTAGTTTATTTTGTCTGGGAGGTTAAATAAACTTAAGCACGCCGTCCTTCGGATGGGATGTTAAGCTATGGCCCCGAGCCTATACAATGTCGTTAATGGCCCCCAACCTAGGTGAATAAAAATTTAAAAAAATTTAAGACTCCCATAGTAGAGTCGGCCTCATGTCCATGAGAGTGACGAAAGACAGCTCTGGTAGTAGGCGATATGACCTTGTAGTTAAAGCCCGGGAATGAATCATAATCACTAACTAGATAGAAGGGAAACTTGAAGCCATAATCATTCTTCGCAAGTTGCAGCGCCACAATGAATTTAGCCGCTCTCTCTCTCTAAACCTTTGATATCTTTATTTGGTGAATTATTCCTTCTATTTTTTGGCGTCTTTTGAAGGACCTTCGATCTTTAAATATGAGTCTGTACCCCGATCCACTCATAAGTTTCCGCTCTCCCTCTAAATCATTAATCTTCAATTGTTGGACCCCTGAATTATGTTTTTTTGCTCTTTTGAGGGCCTACATCCCGATACACACATATGTATGGCTACATCCCGATACACACATATGTAAGGCTACATCCCGATACACACATATGTAAGGCTACATCCCGATACACACATATGTAAGTATCCGCGCTCTCTTTAAACCTTTGATATCTTTATTTGGTGAATTCTTCCTTCTATTTTTGCTCTTTTGAGGGTCTTTTGATATCTCTCCGCTCTCTGAATTAGAGGCTACACCCTATACAATACACTTAAGTTTCCGCTCTCTGAATTAGAGGCTACACCCTATACAATACACTTAAGTTTCCGCTCTCTGAATTAGAGGCTACACCCTATACAATATACGTAAGTTTCCGGTCTCTGAATTAGAGGCTACACTCTATACAATACACTTAAGTTTTCGCTCTCTGAATTAGAGGCTTGTAACATAAACAAACCATTGCCATGACAACAAACGTTAAGCAACGTTATAATTTTTCTAATGAACCAATTTTAGAAGATGAAGTCAAAATAAAGAAGAAAGAAACCTAAGAATGAAGAAAAGAAAATAGAAATTCAGCAGAATAATAACAACATTTAGGAATAAAACCATTAAGAAACGAAAGGCAGACCCAAACAGACCTAACCTTGTGGTTACCAATGAAAATTGTCAACATTAATAACGGAACAAAGCAACTTCAAAAAGAAACCAAATTTATGGAAAGGATTAATTAAGCACCCAGGAAGAAAATAAAACAGTTAAAAGGAGAAAAAATGAAGAAGAACCGAAGAAATAGGCGTAAATGAAGAAAGGGTCAATAACAGAAAAAATGGTCGGTAGAAGGGGAAAAATTGCCCACATCAAATGGTAAAGCCAATTGAAATTTTTGTAAAAAAAAGTCTGTTCCAAAAAACATCGAATCATTGAGCCCGGATCCAATCCGAGGCTGTCTATTTCATTTGAAAGTGTATATCACAAAGTTTACATACTGTTTTCAAGAAAAGTATAAGTCAAAATTAAAAAGCAACGTTGAACAAAATTAAAGGAATATTTAAGAAGAAAGACGAAAAAGAAGAAAGGAGGGGAAGATAACGTGGGAAAATGTTAATATTTAGGAAGAAAGACGAAAAAGAAGAAAGGAGGGGAAGATAACGTGGGAAAATGTTAATATTTAGGAAGAAAACAGCGGACGGAAGCCAAAAGACACTCGAATTTGGCTACCCAGAATGCCATGCACGGCAAGAATTTAGTTAATGTTCGCCTCTCACCAAGGCAAAACCTGTGAGGGACTGGTCTGGGTTTTGGAAGTGATTTGTTATAGAAGTAGTGAGTGAACTGTTAAAAATGAGTGAAAAGTGAAGAAAAAGGGTTGAGATATAATGTGGAGGGAGTGTGGACTCCAAAATGTTGTTGTTAATCTACATAAATAAAGCTGAAACGGGGTTTGTTTGTATGTTTGTTCCAGCATCACGCCCAAACGGCTGGACGGATCTTCATGAAACTGCCCATGTAGCATTCTTTTGAGCCCGATTGAATAATAGGCTATGTGGCGTCCCAAAATTTTGAACGGGAGGGGGGGTTGTAAGGGGGGCCTAAGTATAAAAATAGTGCTAACTCATTAACTAATGGGCGAATTGTCATGAAATTTCACATGTAGTATTTTTAAAAGCCAAATAGGAAAAAAAGGTGTATGGCGTCCCAAAGTTTTGATCGGGAGGGGGGGTTGTGGGGGGGCCTAAGTATAAATATAGAGCTAACTCTTTAACGGTTGGTCGGATTGTCACGAAATTTCACATGGAGTATTCCTGAAGACCAAATAGAAAAATAGGCGGTGTGACGGCTCGAAATTTTTTACGGGAGGGAGGGGGGGGTAGTTGGGGGGCCTAAGTATAAATATAGAGCTAACTCATTAACTAATGGGCGAATCGTCATGAAATTTCACATGTAGTATTTTTAAAAGCCAAATAGGAAAAAAAGGTGTGTGGCGTCCCAAAGTTTTGAACGGGAGGGGGGGTTGTGGGGGGGCCTAAGTATAAATATAGAGCTTATATTAATAAAGCTGAAACGGGGTTTGTTTGTTTGTTTGTTTGTTTGTTTGTTTGTTTGTTTGTATGTATGTATGTTTGTTCCAGCATCACGCCCAAACCGCTGGACGGATTTTTATGAAACTGCCCATGTAGCATTCTTTTGAGCCCGATTGAATAATAGGCTATGTGGCGTCCCAAAACTTTGATCGGGAGGGGGGGTTGTAAGGGGGGCCTAAGTATAAAAATAGTGCTAACTCATTAACTAATGGTCAAATTGTCATGAAATTTCACACGTAGTTTTTTTAAAAGCCAAACAGGAAAAAAGGTGTGTGGCGTCCCAAAGTTTTGAACGGGAGGGGGGGTTTGTTGAAGGGCCTAAGTATAAATATAGAGCTAACTCATTAACTAATGGGCGAATCGTCATGAAATTTCACATGTAGTATTTTTAAAAGCCAAATAGGAAAAAAAGGTGTGTGACGTCCCAAAGTTTTGAACGGGAGGGGGGGTTGTGGGGGGGCCAAAGTATAAATATAGAGCTAACTCTTTAACAGTTGGTCGCATTGTCACGAAGTTTCACATGTAGTATTCCTGAAGACCAAATAAAAAAATAGGCGGTGTGACGGCTCAAAATGTTTTACGGGAGGGGGGGTAGTGGGGGGGCCTAGGTATAAATATAGAGCTAACTCATTAACTAATGGGCGAATCGTCATGAAATTTCACATGTAGTATTTTTAAAAGCCAAATAGGAAAAAAAGGTGTGTGGCGTCCCAAAGTTTTGAACGGGAGGGGGGGTTGTGGGGGGGCCTAAGTATAAATATAGAGCTAACTCTTTAACGGTTTTCGTAGTGCCAATGGAGAATCGCATATCGATGTCACGTTGGTTTCTGGAGAACTATACAGGGCTGTCGGTGGCTGGGGAGTCCGAGGGGTTACGTCTAGTGACCACGAAGTCCTAGACGTGAGGCTCTTTGACGCGCAGCTATCGGCAGTCAGGTCTAGGGATCCTCGCTTTGCAACTCGCAAAGCGATACCGGAAGCCTTCGTGGCCGCCGCTGCTGCCTACTCCTGTGACGAGGAATGGGAAGGTCTCAGGGGTTCCGACCCGGTCGACCAGATTGAGGAGGGTGTCGACAGACTCAGTAGTATTCTGCTGAGGGCTGCCGACGAGACCATCCCCAGGAAGGTCGACCGATTGAGGAAAGTCCCCTGGTGGAGCGAAGACCTCACCCTCGCCAAAAGGGCCGTTTATCGTGCCAGGAGGCGGTACCAGCGGTGCCGAGATCAGCTCCATCGGGTTATTCGCAGGGAAGAGTACCGGCAGCTCAGCGAGGCCTACGGTCGGAGCATCGAAGCCGCCAAGATAACAAGCTGGAGAAGGTTCGTAGAGGACGAGTCCAGCAAAAACCCGTGGGGGATTCCCTATCGGATCGCCACTGGGAGGTTCAAGACGGTCGCCCCGGTGGCCTCAATCAGGAATGGCATCCAGCATGCCTTGTCCCTGGAGGAGGCCAGCGGGATGTACCTACGCCAAGCCTTCCCGGAGGATGACCCGGCAGGGGATACACCCATCCAACATAACATCAGGTGTGCTGCCCGTGACTTGCCGGACACGGAGGATGCCCCCGATTGGGATGAGCTGGATCTGACCCTGGTGATTGGGAGGCAGAAGCGTGGCGGCGCCCCTGGGAGCGATCTCATGGACGCGGCCATGATCAAGAAAGCCTACCCGGTCATTAAGACAGATCTACTCTACCTGTACAATGCCTGCCTGGGACGAGGCCACTTCCCGAGTGCTTGGAAACGTGCCTTGGTGTGCACGTTTGTCAAGCCTGGGGATAGGGACCTTTCCTTGGCAAGCAGCTACAGACCGATCAGTCTTCTGTCTCTGTTCGGTAAGATACTGGAAGGACTCGTCCTTGACAGGATCCGCACCCAAGTATACGCCTTCGTATCCCCTAGACAGTATGGTTGCTTGAGGGGTAGGTCAACCGAGGACGCGTTGATAACGCTGAGGTCGGATGTTGAAGGGAACAGAAGCAAATATGCCCTCTGTATCTTCTTCGACATCGCGGCGGCGTTTGACTGCGCCTGGTGGCCTGCCATCCTCACACAACTGCGTGCTATGGGACCGCCAAGGAATATATTTGGGCTGATATCCAGTTTCCTCGACGGCCGTTCTGCGACTGTAAGTCAGCTGTATGCCAGCACATCAGTGAACATCACTAGAGGATGCCCCCAGGGCTCGGTCTTAGGACCAACACTCTGGAACATACTCCTTGATGGACTGCTCCGTGAACTCGAGAATCATGAATATAAGGCCATAGCCTATGTTGACGATCTCGTAATCACGGTGCACGCTGATAACCGGGCAGCTCTGACCCGCACAGCCCAAACCGCCATCGACTTCGTCGACAGCTGGTGCTGCGCCAATAAGCTGGCCCTCTCACCAAGCAAGACTATGGCCCTGCTAATGAGAGGGAAAACCAACGCCCGCCACCCCTTCTCCTTGGGGATCCGAGGGATGCGCGTTGAATTCCCGGAGACGGTCACATACCTAGGTGTGAGGCTGGGTCCGGGCTTCAGGGCGACTCCCCACGCTGTTGCCATCAAAGAAAGGACAAATGCTACTTTCAACGCTCTGAGCTGCCTAGCTCGCGCAACATGGGGCCTCAAGTACTCAGCGTGTAGAACAATCTACACGGGGGTGTTCGAGGCTGTGGCTCGATACGCTGCTGCAGGATGGTGGTTACGTCCCACCAAGCAGCAGAGAACGAGACTACTGCAGGCCCAAAGAGCTGCCCTCCTGAGAGTCACAAAGGCCTATCGTACTGTCTCCACTGCAGCGCTACAGGTGCTGGCAGGAGCTCCGCCCATAGACTTGGTCTTGGACGGGGCGGTCGCCTCGTACTACTGTAGACGCAATCTGCCCCTGAGAACAGATATAGATGAGCCCTTGCGCCTCGTCCTGGAGGGCGAGCTACGTGGACAGAACAGACCAGAGCGTTGCAAGGACATAGTCCAAGACTGGATAATGGACAGGTGGCAACAACGATGGTCGCACTCCTCCGACGGGCGAACGACATTCACGTATCTACCTGACGTCCGGGTCCGCCTGCGCTCCACTTGGGTACAACCCGATCACTGGACTTCTCAGGTACTTTCAGGTCACGGTGACTTCAACTCCAAACTCTTCTTCTTCAAGAGGAAGGATAGCCCGAACTGTTCGTGTGGCGGCATAGAGACTGCAGAACATGTGGTCCTCGATTGTCCCCTGTACGACAGGTCTAGGGTGGAGTTGATCCGCGCGACAGGATCGTACCTGGGATTGACCCTGCCGGAGTTGATAACGGAGTCGAACTATCCGGCGTTCGGCCGGTTTATCACCTCCTGGCGGGAACAGAAAAAGGCCCTTTGACCCGGCGCCGGGGGCGATTGACGGGCCGGGCCCGAGTCCTACCCCCGGCGACCGCGATGTAGAAGCAGCCCCACTCCACCGATCTCGAGCTCTCTCGGCGCCACCAGGCAGCCGCATCTTAAGGGGGCCCGGGAGCGCCAGTCTGTCCCGTAAGGGACCAAAGGCTGTCGCCCCCGGACACCCACAGCAACAGTAAATAAAACTATACTATATATATATATGTACTTCCTCCTTCCCCGACGATAAGCGGGCCAGGTGATTTACCGGAGCACCCGAAAAAAAAAAAAAAGTATAAATATAGAGCTAACTCATTAACTAATGGTCGAATTGTCATCAAATTTCACATGTAGTATTCCTAAAGGTCAAATAGAAATATTAGGTGTGTGACGGCCCAAAATTTTGAACAGGAAGGAGGGTTGTGGGGGGCGCTAAATATACATATAGAGTTAGCTCATTAACGGTTGGTCGTATTGTCACGAAATTTCGCATATATTATTCCTGAAGGCCAAATAGAAAAATAAGGAGTGTGGCGTCCCGAAGTTTTGAACGGGTGGCGGGGTTGAGGGGGGGGGGGACTAAGTATAAATATAGAGCTAGCTCATTAACGGTTGATCGTATTGTCATGAATCGGATTGTCATGAATTTCACATGTAGTAGTAGTAACTATGTATTCGCTGTGGGGTTCACTGTTGCAAGACATTTACTAGCTGTGATGTCCAGCGTTCCTAATATCGTACTAGTTGTGGGGTCCGCTGTTGCAAGGTACTTACTAGCTGTAGTGCTCAGCCCCAGCGTTCCTAACTATGTAGTGGCTGTGGGGTTCGCTGTTGCAAGGCACCTATAAGACATTTACTAGCTGTAATGCCCAGCGTTTCTAATTACGTACTAGCTGTGGGGTCTGCTGTTGCAAGGCGCTAGCAGTGTGGCCCAGCGTATTTCACTCGTAGGTACTAGCTGTGGGGTCCGCCGTTGCAAAACTCATACTAGCTGTGATGCCCTGTGGTTCTAACTACATACTAGCTGTGGGGTCCGTCGTTGCAAAAGCATACTAGCTGTGATGCCCAGGGTTCCTAATATCGTACTAGCTGTGGGGTCCGTTGTTGCAAGGCATTTACTAGCTGTAGTGCCCAGCGTTCCTAACTTCGTACTAGCTGTGGGGTCCGTTGTTGCAAGGCATTTACTAGCTGTAGTGCCCAGCGTTCCTAACTATGTACTAGCTGTGAAGTTCGCTGTTGCAAAGCACTTACTAACTGTAATGCCCAGCGTATTTAACTACATACTAGCTGTGGGGTCCGCTGTTGCAAGGCACTTAATAGCTGTGACGCCCAGCGTTCCTAACTTCGTACTAGCTGTGGGGTCCGCTGTTGCGAGGCACATACTAGCTGTGGTGACCAGCGTTCCTAGCTACGTACTAGCTGTTGGGTCCGCCGTCGCAAGGCACATACTAGCTATGATGCCCAGCATTCCCAACTACGTACTAGCTGTGGTGCTCAGCGTTGCAAGCCACATACTAGCTGTGGTCACAAACGTTCTTAAGTACGCACTGACTAGGACGTCCAGCGATGCTAAGTATTCACTAGGTGTGGCTTCCGCCGTTGAAAGGCGCATACTAGCTGTGGTGCCCAGGGGTCCTAAAAACTTACTAGCGTTACAACAGCTGAAGGACTATAAGCCTTATTCCGTATGAATAATTGAAAATTATAACATCATGAATGTACTGTCGAGGAACTGAATAGCGTTATAGAAAATATTGGGAGAAAAATCAAAGTTCCCCGGGCAACGCCGGGTATAACTGCTATAGATTTAATATTTGTTAAAACTGATAGAGAACGACCGGATTATCTGAATCCTACACAAAAATCAAAATAAAAATGTTTTTCAAAAAATTCACGCTATTTAACGGTTTATAGGCTTAATAATTGTTAAAACTGATACGACAGAATCAGATATATCCGAAAAGTCCCATCCGACGGACGACGTGCTCAAGGCTATTTTCAACCTAAGTGAAATTTCACCTAACCAGGTTTATTTACATAACATACGTCTCATTATCGAGTACCTCACATTCGAAAAAGCCCTGAATCATCGCTTAAAGTCCCATCCGAAGGACGACGTGCTCAAAGTGTTTTTTAACTTCCCGATTGAAACATCTGACCTAAGTGCCTCAGCTAGATTTCTAAGTGGCGATCCTGAGCTCGGTAGACTCCATTCTTGAAATTTCTCGCTTTTTAACGGTTTATAGATTTAATATTTGTTAAAACTGATAGAGAACGACCGGATTATCTGAATCCTACACAAAAATCAAAATAAAAATGTTTTTCAAAAAATTTGCGCTATTTAACGGTTTATAGGCTTAATAATTGTTAAAACTGATACTACAGATTCAGATATATCCGGAAAGTCCCATCCGAAGGACGACGTGCTCAAGGCTATTTTCAACCTAAGTGAAATTTCACCTACCCAGGTTTATTTACATAACATACGTCTCATTATCGAGTACCTCACATTCGAAAAAGCCCTGGATCATCGCTTAATGTCCCATCCGAAGGACGACGTGCTCAAAGTGTTTTTTAACTTCCCGATTAAAACATCTGACCTAAGTGCCTCAGCTAGATTTGTAAGTGGCGATCCTGAGCTCGGTAGACTCCATTCTTCAAATTTCTTGCTTTTTAACGGTTTATAGATTTAATATTTGTTAACTGACAGAGCCATAGAGTGTGCTGGTTTCGGATTATGCCAACGTCAGCACAACGTTCAGACTGACTTTAAATATGGTGACACCGATCCACTATGGAAGAAAAATGCCAAAAAAAAAAAGATGTATGTATAGATATGTACACAAATTAAAACTTGTGTACATTGTGATATAATCTATATTAATAAAGCTGAAACGGGGTTTGTTTGTTTGTTTGTTTG
Source organism: Aradus depressus (assembly GCA_963662175.1). NCBI lineage: Eukaryota > Metazoa > Arthropoda > Insecta > Hemiptera > Aradidae > Aradus > Aradus depressus. The sequence continues at coordinate 22,580,042 of OY759226.1, read as the reverse complement.
TTTGTTTGTATGTATGTATGTATGTTCCAGCATCACGCCCAAACCGCTGGACGGATTTTTATGAAACTGCCCATGTAGCATTCTTATGAGCCCGATTGAATAATAGGCTATGTGGCGTCCCAAAATTTTGAACGGGAGGGGGGGTTGTGGGGGGGCCTAAGTATAAATATAGAGCTAACTCATTAACTAATGGGCGAATCGTCATGAAATTTCACATGTAGTATTTTTAAAAGCCAAATAGGAAAAAAAGGTGTGTGGCGTCCCAAAGTTTTGATCGGGAGGAGGGGTTGTAAGGGGGGCCTAAGTATATAAATAGTGCTAACACATTAACTAATGGTCGAATTGTCATGAAATTTCACACGTAGTCTTTTTAAAAGCCAAATAGGAAAAAAAGGTGTGTGGCGTCCCAAAGTTTTGAACGGGAGGAGGGGTTGTGGGGGGGCCTAAATATAAATATAGAGCTAATTCTTTAACGGTTGGTCGGATTGTCACGAAATTTCACATGGAGTATTCCTGAAGGCCAAATAGAAAAATAAGGTGTGTGGCGTCCCAAATTTTTGAACGGGTGGGTGGGTTGATGGGGGCCTAAGTATAAGTATAGTGATAAGTCATTAACGGATGATCGGATTGTCACGAAATTTCACATGTAGTATTCCTGGAGGCCAAATAGAAAAATAGGCGGTGTGACGGCTCAAAATTGATTACGGGAGGGGGGGTTGTGGCGGGGGGGCCTAAGTATAAATATAGTGCTAGCTCATTAACGGTTGGTCGTATTGTCATGGAATTTCACATGTAGTATTATTAAAAGCCAAATAGAAATATAGAGTGTATATGTCACAAAATTTTGAACGGGAGGGTGGGTTGATGGGGGCCTAAGTATAAGTATAGTGATAAGTCATTAACGGATGATCGGATTGTCACGAAATTTCACATGAAGTATTCATAAAGGCCAAATAGAAAAATAGGGTGTGTGACGTCAAAAAATTGTGAACGGGAGGGGGGTTATGGGGGTAGGCCTAAATTTGAAGATAGTGATAGGTCATTATCGGATGATCGGATTGTCACGAAATTTCACATGTAGTATTCTTGATGGTCAAATAAAAAAATACACTATGTGACATTTTAAAAATTTGGGAGGGGGGGCTAAGCATAAAAATAATGCTGAATCATTGAAGGGTAATCGGATTGTCATGAATTTCACATGTAGTAGTAGTAACTATGTATTCGCTGTGGCGTTCACTGTTGCAAGACATTTACTAGCTGCGGTGAATAGCGTTCTTAAGTACGCACTGGCTAGGATGTCCAGCGATGCTATGTATTCACTATCTGTGGTTTCCGCCGTTGAAAGACGCATACTAGCTGTGATGCCCAGGGGTCCTAAAAACTTACTAGCTGGGGTGTTTGACGTTGAAGGACTATAAGCCTTATTCCGTATGAATAATTGAAAATTATAACATCATGAATGTACTGTTGAAGAATTTAAAAGACTTATAGGAGATAATAGTAGAAAAGTCAAAGTTCCCCGGGCAACGCCGGGTATTACTGCTAGTCTATATTAATAAAGCTGAAACGGGGTTTGTTTGTTTGTATGTTTGTTCCAGCATCACGCCCAAACGGCTGGACAGATTTTTATGAAACTTCCCATGTAGCATTCTTTTGAGCCCGATTGAATAATAGGCTATGTCGCGTCCCAATATTTTGAAAAGGAGGGGGGGTTGTAAGGGGGGCCTAAGTATAAATATAGAGCTAGCTCATTAACTAATGGTCGAATTGTCTTGAAATTTCATACGTAGTATTCCTAAAGGTCAATTAGAAATATAAGGTGTGTGGCGTCCCAAAATTTTGAACGGGAAGGGGGGTTGTGGGGGGCCTAAGTATAAATATAGAGCTAGCTCAATAACTAATGGTCGAATTGTCTTGAAATTTCATACGTAGTATTCCTAAATGTCAATTAGAAATATAAGGTGTGTGGCGTCCCAAAATTTTGGACGGGAGGGGGGGTTGTGGGCGGGCCTAAGTATAAATATAGAGCTAACTCATTAACTAATGGGCGAATTGTCATGAAATTTCACATGTAGTCTTTTTAAAAGCCAAACAGGAAAAAAGGTGTGTGGCGTCCCAGCGTTTTGAACGGGAGGGGGGGTTGTGGGGGGGCCTAAGTATAAATATAGAACTAACTCTTTAACAGTTGGTCGCATTGTCACGAAGTTTCACATGGAGTATTCCTGAAGACCAAATAGAAAAATAGGCGGTGTGACGGCTCAAAATTTTTTACGGGAGGGGGGGGGAAGTTGGGGGGCCTAAGTATAAATATAGAGCTAACTCATTAACTAATGGGCGAATCGTCATGGAATTTCACATGTAGTATTTTTAAAAGCCAAATAGGAAAAAAAGGTGTGTGGCGTGCCAATGTTTTGAACGGGAGGGGGGGTTGTGGGGGGGCTAAGTATAAATATAGAGCTAACTCTTTAACGGTTGGTCGGATTGTCACGAAATTTCACATGGAGTATTCCTGAAGACCAAATAGAAAAATAGGCGGTGTGACGGCTCAAAATTATTTACGGGAGGGGGGGGGGTAGTTGGGGGGCCTAAGTATAAATATAGAGCTAACTCATTAACTAATGGGCGAATCGTCATGAAATTTCACATGTAGTATTTTTAAAAGCCAAATAGGAAATAAAGGTGTGTGGCGTCCCAAAGTTTTGAACGGGAGGGGGGGTTGTGGGGTGGCCTAAGTATAAATATAGAGCTAACTCATTAACTAATGGGCGAATCGTCATGAAATTTCACATGTAGTATTTTTAAAAGCCAAATAGGAGAAAAAGGTGTGTGGCGTCCCAAAGTTTAAACGGGAGGGGGGGTTGTGGGGGGGCCTAAGTATAAATATAGAGCTAACTCTTTAACGGTTGGTCGGATTGTCACGAAATTTCACATGGAGTATTCCTGAAGACCAAATAGAAAAATAGGCGGTGTGACGGCTCAAAATTTTTTACGGGAGGGGGGGGGGGTAGTTGGGGGGCCTAAGTATGAATATAGAGCTAACTCATTAACTAATGGGCGAATCGTCATGAAATTTCACATGTAATATTTTTAAAAGCCAAATAGGAAATAAAGGTGTGTGGCGTCCCAAAGTTTTGAACGGGAGGGGGGGTTGTGGGGGGCCTAAGTATAAATATAGAGCTAACTCTTTAACGGTTGGTCGGATTGTCACGAAATTTCACATGGAGTATTCCTGAAGGCCAAATAGAAAAATAAGGTGTGTGGCGTTCCAAAGTTTTGATCGGGAGGGGGGGTTGTAGGGCGGGCCTACGTATATAAATAGTGCTAACTCATTAACTAATGGTCGAATTGTCATGAAATTTCACATGTAGTATTCCTAAAGGTCAAATAGAAATATTAGGTGTGTGACGGCCCAAAATTTTGAACAGGAAGGAGGGTTGTGGGGGGGGGGGCTAAATATACATATAGAGTTAGCTCATTAACGGTTGGTCGTATTGTCACGAAATTTCGCATATATTATTCCTGAAGGCCAAATAGAAAAATAAGGAGTGTGGCGTCCCGAAGTTCTGAACGGGTGGCGGGGTTGAGGGGGGGGGGGGGACTAAGTATAAATATAGAGCTAGCTCATTAACGGTTGATCGTATTGTCATGAATCGGATTGTCATGAATTTCACATGTAGTAGTAGTAACTATGTATTCGCTGTGGGGTTCACTGTTGCAAGACATTTACTAGCTGTGCTGTCCAGCGTTCCTAATATCGTACTAGCTGTGGGGTCCGCTGTTGCAAGGTACTTACTACCTGTAGGGCCCAGCGTTCCTAACTACGTACTAGCTGTTGGGTCCGCCGTCGCAAGGCACATACTAGCTATGATGCCCACCATTCCCAACTACGTACTAGCTGTTGTGCTCAGCGTTGCAAGCCACATACTAGCTGTGGTCACAAACGTTCTTAAGTACGCACTGACTAGGACGTCCAGCGATGCTAAGTATTCACTAGGTGTGGCTTCCGCCGTTGAAAGGCGCATACTAGCTGTGGTGCCCAGGGGTCCTAAAAACTTACTAGCGTTAGAACAGCTGAAGGACTATAAGCCTTATTCCGTATGAATAATTGAAAATTATAACATCATGAATGTACTGTCGAGGAACTGAATAGCGTTATAGAAGATATTGGGAGAAAAATCAAAGTTCCCCGGGCAACGCCGGGTATAACTGCTATAGATTTAATATTTGTTAAAACTGATAGAGAACGACCGGATTATCTGAATCCTACACAAAAATCAAAATAAAAATGTTTTTCAAAAAATTCACGCTATTTAACGGTTTATAGGCTTAATAATTGTTAAAACTGATACGACAGAATCAGATATATCCGAAAAGTCCCATCCGATGGACGACGTGCTCAAGGCTATTTTCAACCTAAGTGAAATTTCACCTAACCAGGTTTATTTACATAACATACGTCTCATTATCGAGTACCTCACATTCGAAAAAGCCCTGGATCATCGCTTAAAGTCCCATCCGAAGGACGACGTGCTCAAAGTGTTTTTTAACTTCCCGATTGAAACATCTGACCTAAGTGCCTCAGCTAGATTTCTAAGTGGCGATCCTGAGCTCGGTAGACTCCATTCTTGAAATTTCTCGCTTTTTAACGGTTTATAGATTTAATATTTGTTAAAACTGATAGAGAACGACCGGATTATCTGAATCCTACACAAAAATCAAAATAAAAATGTTTTTCAAAAAATTTGCGCTATTTAACGGTTTATAGGCTTAATAATTGTTAAAACTGATACGACAGATTCAGATTTATCCGGAAAGTCCCATCCGAAGGACGACGTGCTCAAGGCTATTTTCAACCTAAGTGAAATTTCACCTACCCAGGTTTATTTACATAACATACGTCTCATTATCGAGTACCTCACATTCGAAAAAGTCCTGGAACATCGCTTAAAGTCCCATCCGAAGGACGACGTGCTCATAGTTATTTTTCACTTCCCGATTAAAACATCTGACCTAAGTGCCTCAGCTAGATTTCTAAGTGGCGATCCTGAGCTCGGTAGACTCCATTCTTCAAATTTCTCGCTTTTTAACGGTTTATAGATTAAATATTTGTTAAAACTGATAGAGAACGACCGGATTATCTGAATCCTACACAAAAATCAAAATAAAAATGTTTTTCAAAAAATTTGCGCTATTTAACGGTTTATAGGCTTAATAATTGTTAAAACTGATACGACAGATTCAGATTTATCCGGAAAGTCCCATCCGAAGGACGACGTGCTCAAGGCTTTCAACCTAAGTAGAAATTGACCTACCCAGGTTTATTTACATAACATACGTCTCATTATCGAGTACCTCACATTCGAAAAAGCCCTGGATCATTGCTTAATGTCCCATCCGAAGGACGACGTGCTCAAAGTTATTTTTAGCTTCCCGACTAAAACATCTGACCTAAGTGCCTCAACTAGATTTCTAAGTGGCGATCCTGAGCTCGGTAGACTCCATTCTTGAAATTTCTCGCTTTTTAACGGTTTATAGATTTATTATTTGTTAAAACTGATAGAGAACGACCGGATTATCTGAATCCTACACAAAAATCAAAATAAAAATGTTTTTCAAAAAATTCACGCTATTTAACGGTTTATAGGCTTAATAATTGTTAAAACTGATACGACAGAATCAGATATATCCGAAAAGTCCCATCCGATGGACGACGTGCTCAAGGCTATTTTCAACCTAAGTAAAATTTCACCTAACCAGGTTTATTTACATAACATACGTCTCATTATCGAGTACCTCACATTCGAAAAAGCCCTGGATCATCGCTTAAAGTCCCATCCGAAGGACGACGTGCTCAAAGTGTTTTTTAACTTCCCGATTGAAACATCTGACCTAAGTGCCTCAGCTAGATTTCTAAGTGGCGATCCTGAGCTCGGTAGACTCCATTCTTGAAATTTCTCGCTTTTTAACGGTTTATAGATTTAATATTTGTTAAAACTGATAGAGAACGACCGGATTATCTGAATCCTACACAAAAATCAAAATAAAAATGTTTTTCAAAAAATTTGCGCTATTTGACGGTTTATAGGCTTAATAATTGTTAAAACTGATACGAGAGATTCAGATTTATCCGGAAAGTCCCATCCGAAGGACGACGTGCTCAAGGCTATTTTCAACCTAAGTGATATTTCACCTACCCAGGTTTATTTACATAACATACGTCTCATTATCGAGTACCTCACATTCGAAAAAGCCCTGGATCATCGCTTAAAGTCCCATCCGAAGGACGACGTGCTCAAAGTGTTTTTTAACTTCCCGATTGAAACATCTGACCTAAGTGCCTCAGCTAGATTTCTAAGTGGCGATCCTGAGCTCGGTAGACTCCATTCTTGAAATTTCTCGCTTTTTAACGGTTTATAGATTTAATATTTGTTAAAACTGATAGAGAACGACCGGATTATCTGAATCCTACACAAAAATCAAAATAAAAATGTTTTTCAAAAAATTTGCGCTATTTAACGGTTTATAGGCTTAATAATTGTTAAAACTGATACGACAGATTCAGATTTATCCGGAAAGTCCCATCCGAAGGACGACGTGCTCAAGGCTATTTTCAACCTAAGTGATATTTCACCTACCCAGGTTTATTTACATAACATACGTCTCATTATCGAGTACCTCACATTCGAAAAAGCCCTGGATCATCGCTTAAAGTCCCATCCGAAGGACGACGTGCTCAAAGTGTTTTTTAACTTCCCGATTGAAACATCTGACCTAAGTGCCTCAACTAGATTTCTAAGTGGCGATCCTGAGCTCGGTAGACTCCATTCTTGACATTTCTCGCTTTTTAACGGTTTATAGATTTAATATTTGTTAAAACTGATAGAGAACGACCGGATTATCTGAATCCTACACAAAAATCAAAATAAAAATGTTTTTCAAAAAATTTGCGCTATTTAACGGTTTATAGGCTTAATAATTGTTAAAACTGATACGACAGATTCAGATTTATCCGGAAAGTCCCATCCGAAGGACGACGTGCTCAAGGCTATTTTCAACCTAAGTGAAATTTCACCTACCCAGGTTTATTTACATAACATACGTCTCATTATCGAGTACCTCACATTCGAAAAAGTCCTGGAACATCGCTTAAAGTCCCATCCGAAGGACGACGTGCTCATAGTTATTTTTCACTTCCCGATTAAAACATCTGACCTAAGTGCCTCAGCTAGATTTCTAAGTGGCGATCCTGAGCTCGGTAGACTCCATTCTTGAAATTTCTCGCTTTTTAACGGTTTATAGATTAAATATTTGTTAAAACTGATAGAGAACGACCGGATTATCTGAATCCTACACAAAAATCAAAATAAAAATGTTTTTCAAAAAATTTGCGCTATTTAACGGTTTATAGGCTTAATAATTGTTAAAACTGATACGACAGATTCAGATTTATCCGGAAAGTCCCATCCGAAGGACGACGTGCTCAAGGCTTTCAACCTAAGTAGAAATTGACCTACCCAGGTTTATTTACATAACATACGTCTCATTATCGAGTACCTCACATTCGAAAAAGCCCTGGATCATAGCTTAAAGTCCCATCCGAAGGACGACGTGCTCAAAGTGTTTTTTAACTTCCCGATCGAAACATCTGACCTAAGTGCCTCAGCTAGATTTCTAAGTGGCGATCCTGAGCTCGGTAGACTCCATGCTTCAAATTTCTCGCTTTTTAACGGTTTATAGATTTAATATTTGTTAAAACTGATAGAGAACGACCGGATTATCTGAATCCTACACAAAAATCAAAATAAAAATGTTTTTCAAAAAATTTGCGCTATTTAACGGTTTATAGGCTTAATAATTGTTAAAACTGATACGACAGATTCAGATTTATCCGGAAAGTCCCATCCGAAGGACGACGTGCTCAAGGCTATTTTCAACCTAAGTGAAATTTCACCTACCCAGGTTTATTTACATAACATACGTCTCATTATCGAGTACCTCACATTCGAAAAAGTCCTGGAACATCGCTTAAAGTCCCATCCGAAGGACGACGTGCTCATAGTTATTTTTCACTTCCCGATTAAAACATCTGACCTAAGTGCCTCAGCTAGATTTCTAAGTGGCGATCCTGAGCTCGGTAGACTCCATTCTTCAAATTTCTCGCTTTTTAACGGTTTATAGATTAAATATTTGTTTAAACTCATAGAGAACGACCGGATTATCTGAATCCTACACAAAAATCAAAATAAAAATGTTTTTCAAAAAATTTGCGCTATTTAACGGTTTATAGGCTTAATAATTGTTAAAACTGATACGACAGATTCAGATTTATCCGGAAAGTCCCATCCGAAGGACGACGTGCTCAAGGCTTTCAACCTAAGTAGAAATTGACCTACCCAGGTTTATTTACATAACATACGTCTCATTATCGAGTACCTCACATTCGAAAAAGCCCTGGATCATTGCTTAATGTCCCATCCGAAGGACGACGTGCTCAAAGTTATTTTTAGCTTCCCGACTAAAACATCTGACCTAAGTGCCTCAACTAGATTTCTAAGTGGCGATCCTGAGCTCGGTAGACTCCATTCTTGAAATTTCTCGCTTTTTAACGGTTTATAGATTTAATATTTGTTAAAACTGATAGAGAACGACCGGATTATCTGAATCCTACACAAAAATCTAAAATAAAAATGTTTTTCAAAAAATTCACGCTATTTAACGGTTTATAGGCTTAATAATTGTTAAAACTGATACGACAGAATCAGATATATCCGAAAAGTCCCATCCGACGGACGACGTGCTCAAGGCTATTTTCAACCTAAGTGAAATTTCACCTAACCAGGTTTATTTACATAACATACGTCTCATTATCGAGTACCTCACATTCGAAAAAGCCCTGGATCATTGCTTAATGTCCCATCCGAAGGACGACGTGCTCAAAGTTATTTTTAGCTTCCCGACTAAAACATCTGACCTAAGTGCCTCAACTAGATTTCTAAGTGGCGATCCTGAGCTCGGTAGACTCCATTCTTCAAATTTCTCGCTTTTTAACGGTTTATAGATTTAATATTTGTTAAAACTGATAGAGAACGACCGGATTATCTGAATCCTACACAAAAATCAAAATAAAAATGTTTTTCAAAAAATTTGCGCTATTTAACGGTTTATAGGCTTAATAATTGTTAAAACTGATACGAGAGATTCAGATTTATCCGGAAAGTCCCATCCGAAGGACGACGTGCTCAAGGCTATTTTCAACCTAAGTGATATTTCACCTACCCAGGTTTATTTACATAACATACGTCTCATTATCGAGTACCTCACATTCGAAAAAGCCCTGGATCATCGCTTAAAGTCCCATCCGAAGGACGACGTGCTCAAAGTGTTTTTTAACTTCCCGATTGAAACATCTGACCTAAGTGCCTCAACTAGATTTCTAAGTGGCGATCCTGAGCTCGGTAGACTCCATTCTTGAAATTTCTCGCTTTTTAACGGTTTATAGATTTAATATTTGTTAAAACTGATAGAGAACGACCGGATTATCTGAATCCTACACAAAAATCAAAATAAAAATGTTTTTCAAAAAATTTGCGCTATTTAACGGTTTATAGGCTTAATAATTGTTAAAACTGATACGAGAGATTCAGATTTATCCGGATAGTCCAATCCGAAGGACGACGTGCTCAAGGCTATTTTCAACCTAAGTGATATTTCACCTACCCAGGTTTATTTACATAACATACGTCTCATTATCGAGTACCTCACATTCGAAAAAGCCCTGGATCATCGCTTAATGTCCCATCCGAAGGACGAAGTGCTCAAAGTTATTTTTAACTTCCCGATTAAAACATCTGACCTAAGTGCCTCAGCTAGATTTCTAAGTGGCGATCCTGAGCTCGGTAGACTCCATTCTTCAAATTTCTTGCTTTTTAACGGTTTATAGATTTAATATTTGTTAACTGACAGAGCCATAGAGTGTGCTGGTTTCGGATTATGCCAACGTCAGCACAACGTTCAGACTGACTTTAAATATGGTGACACCGATCCACTATGGAAGAAAAATGCCAAAAAAAAAAGATGTATGTATAGATATGAACACAAATTAAAACTTGTGTACATTGTGATATAATCTATATAAATAAAGCTGAAACGGGGCATTCTTTTGTGCCCGATTGAATAATAGGCTATGTGGCGTCCCAGAATTTTGAACGGTAGGGAGGGTTGTAAGGGGGGCCTAAGTATATAAATAGTGCTAACTCATTAACTAATGGTCAAATTGTCATGAAATTTCACACGTAGTCTTTTTAAAAGCCAAACAGGAAAAAAAGGTGTGTGGCGTCCCAAAGTTTTGAACGGGAGGGGGGGTTGTGGGGGGGCCTAAGTATAAATATAGAGCTTATATTAATAAAGCTGAAACGGGGCATTCTTTTGTGCCCGATTGAATAATAGGCTATGTGGCGTCCCAGAATTTTGAACGGTAGGGAGGGTTGTAAGGGGGGCCTAAGTATATAAATAGTGCTAACTCATTAACTAATGGTCAAATTGTCATGAAATTTCACACGTAGTCTTTTTAAAAGCCAAACAGGAAAAAAAGGTGTGTGGCGTCCCAAAGTTTTGAACGGGAGGGGGGGTTGTGGGGGGGCCTAAGTATAAATATAGAGCTTATATTAATAAAGCTGAAACGGGGCATTCTTTTGTGCCCGATTGAATAATAGGCTATGTGGCGTCCCAGAATTTTGAACGGTAGGGAGGGTTGTAAGGGGGGCCTAAGTATATAAATAGTGCTAACTCATTAACTAATGGTCAAATTGTCATGAAATTTCACACGTAGTCTTTTTAAAAGCCAAACAGGAAAAAAAGGTGTGTGGCGTCCCAAAGTTTTGAACGGGAGGGGGGGTTGTGGGGGGGCCTAAGTATAAATATAGAGCTTATATTAATAAAGCTGAAACGGGGCATTCTTTTGTGCCCGATTGAATAATAGGCTATGTGGCGTCCCAGAATTTTGAACGGTAGGGAGGGTTGTAAGGGGGGCCTAAGTATATAAATAGTGCTAACTCATTAACTAATGGTCAAATTGTCATGAAATTTCACACGTAGTCTTTTTAAAAGCCAAACAGGAAAAAAAGGTGTGTGGCGTCCCAAAGTTTTGAACGGGAGGGGGGGTTGTGGGGGGGCTAAGTATAAATATAGAGCTTATATTAATAAAGCTGAAACGGGGCATTCTTTTGTGCCCGATTGAATAATAGGCTATGTGGCGTCCCAGAATTTTGAACGGTAGGGAGGGTTGTAAGGGGGGCCTAAGTATATAAATAGTGCTAACTCATTAACTAATGGTCAAATTGTCATGAAATTTCACACGTAGTCTTTTTAAAAGCCAAACAGGAAAAAAAGGTGTGTGGCGTCCCAAAGTTTTGAACGGGAGGGGGGGTTGTGGGGGGGCTAAGTATAAATATAGAGCTAATTCTTTAACGGTTGGTCGGATTGTCACGAAATTTCACATGGAGTATTCCTGAAGGCCAAATAGAAAAATAAGGTGTGTGGCGTCCCAAAGTTTTGAACGGGAGGGGGCCTAAGTATAAATATAGAGCTAACTCATTAACTAATGAGCGAATCGTCATGAAATTTCACATGTAGTATTTTTAAAAGCCAAATAGCAAAAAAAGGTGCGTGGCGTCCCAAAGTTTTGAACGGGAGGGGGGGTTGTAAGGGGGGCCTAAGTATAAATATAGAGCTAATTCTTTAACGGTTGTCGGATTGTCACGAAATTTCACATGAAGTATTCCTGAAGGCCAAATAGAAAAATAAGGTGTGTGGCGTCCCAAAGTTTTGAACGGGAGGGGGGGATGTCTAGGGGCCTAAGTATAAATATAGAGCTAATTCATTAACTAATGGGCGAATCGTCATGAAATTTCACATGTAGTATTTTTAAAAGCCAAATAGCAAAAAAAGGTGTGTGGCGTCCCAAAGTTTTGAACGGGAGGGGGGGTTCTAAGGGGGGCCTAAGTATAAATATAGAGCTAACTCTTTAACGGTTGCTCGGATTGTCACGAAATTTCACATGGAGTATTCCTGAAGGCCAAATAGAAAAATAAGGTGTGTGGCGTCCCTAAGTTTTGAACGGGAGGGGGGGTTGTGGGAGGGCCTAAGTATAAATATAGAGCTAACTCATTAACTAATGGGCGAATCGTCATGAAATTTCACGTAGTATTTTTAAAAGCCAAATAGGAAAAAAAGGTGTGTGGCGTCCCAAAGTTTTGAACGGGAGGAGGGGTTGTAGGGGGGGCCTAAGTATAAATATAGAGCTAACTCTTTAACGGTTGGTCGGATAGTCACGAAATTTCACATGGAGTATTGCTGAAGGCCAAATAGAAAAATAAGGTGTGTGGCGTCCCAAAGTTTTGAACGGGAGGGGGGGTTGCGGGGGGGCCTAAGTATAAATATAGAGCTAGCTCATTAACGGTTGGTCGAATTGTCACAAAGTTTCACATGTAGTATTCCTGAAGACCAAATAAAAAAATAGGCGGTGTAACGGCTCAAAATTTTGTACGGGAGGGGGGGTAGTGGCGGGGGGGCCTAAGTATAAATATAGAGCTAACTCATTAACTAATGGGCGAATCGTCATGAAATTTCACGTAGTATTTTTAAAAGCCAAATAGGAAAAAAAGGTGTGTGGCGTCCCAAAGTTTTGAACGGGAGGGGGGGTTGTGGGGGGGCCTAAGTATAAATATAGAGCTAATTCTTTAACGGTTGCTCGGATTGTCACGAAATTTCACATGGAGTATTCCTGAAGGCCAAATAGAAAAATAAGGTGTGTGGCGTCCCTAAGTTTTAAACGGGAGGGGGGGTTGTGGGGGGGCCTAAGTATAAATATAGAGCTAACTCATTAACTAATGGGCGAATCGTCATGAAATTTCACGTAGTATTTTTAAAAGCCAAATAGGAAAAAAAGGTGTGTGGCGTCCCAAAGTTTTGAACGGGAGGGGGGGTTGTGGGGGGGCCTAAGTATAAGTATAGTGATAAGTCATTAACGGATGATCGGATTGTCGGTGTGACGGTGTGACGGCTCAAAATTGTTTACGGGAGGGGGGGTTGTGGCGGGCGGGCCTAAGTATAAATATAGTGCTAGCTCATTAACGCTTGGTCGTATTGTCATGGAATTTCACATATAGTATTCTTAAAAGCCAAATAGAAATATAGAGTGTTTATGTCACAAAATTTTGAACGGGAGGGTGGGTTGATGGCGGCCTAAGTATAAGTATAGTGATAAGTCATTAACGGATGATCGGATTGTCACGAAATTTCACATGAAGTATTCATAAAGGCCAAATAGAAAAATAGGGTGTGGGACGTCAAAAAATTGTGAACGGGAGGGGGGTTATGGGGGTAGGCCTAAATTTGAAGATAGTGATAGGTCATTAACGGATGATTGGATTGTCACGAAATTTCACATGTAGTATTCTTGATGGTCAAAATTTGGGAGGGGGGGCTAAGCATGAAAATAATGCTGAATCATTGAAGGGTAATCGGATTGTCATGAATTTCACAGTAGTAGTAACTATGTATTCGCTGTGGGGTTCACTGTTGCAAGACATTTACTAGCTGTGATGCCCTGCGTTCCTAATATCGTACTAGCTGTGGGGTCCGCTGTTGCAAGGCACTTATTAGCTGTAGTGCTCAGCCCCAGCGTTCCTAATTATGTACTGGCTGTGGGGTTCGCTGTTGCAAGGCACCTACAAGACATTTACTAGCTGTGATGCCCAGCGTTCCTAATTACGTACTAGCTGTGGGGTCTGCTGTTGCAAGGCGCTAGCAGTGTGGCCCAGCGTATTTAACTACGTAGGTACTAGCTGTGGGGTCCGCCGTTGCAAAACTCATACTAGCTATGATGCCCTGTGGTTCTAACTACATACTATCTGTGGGGTCCGCAGTTGCAAGGCACCTACTACCTGTAGGGCCCAGCGTTCCTAAAAACGTACTAGCTGTGGGGTCCGTCGTTACAAAAGCATACTAGCTGTGATGCTCAGCGTTTCTAACTACGTACTAGCTGTGGGGTCCGCTGTTGCAAGGCACTTACTAGCTGTGATGCCCAGCGTTCCTAACTTCGTACTAGCTGTGGGGTCCGCTCTTGCGAGGCACATACTAGCTGCGGTGACCAGCGTTCTAACTACGTACTAGCTGTGGGATCCGCCGTTGCAAGGCATATACTACCTCTGGTGCCCAGCGTTCCTAACTACGTACTAGCTGTGGTGCCCAGCGTTGCAAGGCATATATTAGCTGTGGTCACAAACGTTCTTAAGTTCGCACTGGCTAGGACGTCCAGCGAAGCTAAGTATTCACTAGCTGTGGTTTCCGCCGTTGAAAGGCGCATACTAGCTGTGGTGCCCAGGGGTCCTAAAAACTTACTAGCGTTGCTATAGTTGAAGGACTATAAGCCTTATTCCGTATGAATAATTGAAAATTATAACATCATGAATGTACTGTTAAAGGGTAAGCGGATTGGCATGAATTTCACATGTAGTAGTAGTAACTATGTATTCGCTGTGGGGTCCGCTGTTGCAAGGCATTTACTAGCTGCGGTCAATAGCGTTCTTAAGTACGCACTGGCTAGGATGTCCAGCGATGCTAAGTATTCACTATCTGTGGTTTCCGCTGTTGAAAGACGCATACTAGCTGTGATGCCCAGGGGTCCTAAAAACTTACTAGCTGGGGTGTTTGACGTTGAAGGACTATAAGCTTTATTCCGTATGAATAATTGAAAATTATAACATCATGAATGTACTGTTGAAGAATTTAAAAGACTTATAGGAGATATTAGTAGAAAAGTCAAAGTTCCCCGGGGAACGCCGGGTATTACTGCTAGTTGTAGAATAAATGTATATTTAGTTTCATGTGTGACGTCACGAAGGTAGGATTTATTTTTTTGTACATATAACTTCCAAGATGGCCAATTTCAATTTTCAAATTCTTAATAATTTTATTAAAGTCATTTTATTTGTAAATATGTTTTGATTTTCTTTTTGATTGCCCATCTCTCTCGCAATGAATTTCAAGTTTCGAAACTCATAGGCTCTACGGATTAACACCTTTGTGGTAAGTACCAATTCGGGACATATAAAATAATTGTTTGCTTTTTTTTTTTAGTAATCGGGAGACATAGTTGGATACAGAAATTGGTACTGTTAACGTCGTTTGAGAAATTTATAGGGTTATTTATAACATATGTTTTTTTTTATTAAGAGCTTCACTCAACTAGTCAATTTATAAATTTTTTCTTTTTTTGAATAAATATTTTTTTTAGTAATTACATTAACTTCAATTAGAATTAAATTCATTCAATTAATTTTTTTTAAATACTTTGAAAGAAATAATAAACCTTTCATTATGGCACCCTTCTTGTGGGGAAATTTGAATTTATATAACTATAAAAAACCTTTCAGGCTACACCCTATACAATACACCTAAGTTTCCGCTCTCTGAATTAGAGGCTACACCCTATACAATACACCTAAGTTTCCGCTCTCTGAATTAGAGGCTACACCCTATACGATATACGTAAGTTTCTGCTCTCTGAATTAGAGGCTACACCCTATACAATACACCTAAGTTTCCGCTCTCTGAATTAGAGGCTACACCCTATACAATACACCTAAGTTTCCGCTCTCTGAATTAGAGGCTACACCCTATACAATACACCTAAGTTTCCGCTCTCTGAATTAGAGGCTACACCCTATACAATACACCTAAGTTTCCGCTCTCTGAATTAGAGGCTACACCCTATACGATATACGTAAGTTTCCGCTCTCTGAATTAGAGGCTACACCCTATACAATACACCTAAGTTTCCGCTCTCTGAATTAGAGGCTACACCCTATACAATACACCTAAGTTTCCGCTCTCTGAATTAGAGGCTACACCCTATACAATACACCTAAGTTTCCGCTCTCTGAATTAGAGGCTACACCCTATACGATATACGTAAGTTTCCGCTCTCTGAATTGTAGGCTACACCCTATACAATACACCTAAGTTTCCGCTCTCTGAATTAGAGGCTACACCCTATACGATATACGTAAGTTTCCGCTCTCTGAATTAGAGGCTACACCCTATACAATACACCTAAGTTTCCGCTCTCTGAATTAGAGGCTACACCCTATACAATACACCTAAGTTTCCGCTCTCTGAATTAGAGGCTACACCCTATACGATATACGTAAGTTTCCGCTCTCTGAATTAGAGGCTACACCCTATACAATACACCTAAGTTTCCGCTCTCTGAATTAGAGGCTACACCCTATACGATATACGTAAGTTTCCGCTCTCTGAATTAGAGGCTACACCCTATACAATACACCTAAGTTTCCGCTCTCTGAATTAGAGGCTACACCCTATACAATACACCTAAGTTTCCGCTCTCTGAATTAGAGGCTACACCCTATACGATATACGTAAGTTTCCGCTCTCTGAATTAGAGGCTACACCCTATACAATACACCTAAGTTTCCGCTCTCTGAATTAGAGGCTACACCCTATACAATACACCTAAGTTTCCGCTCTCTGAATTAGAGGCTACACCCTATACGATATACGTAAGTTTCCGCTCTCTGAATTAGAGGCTACACCCTATACAATACACCTAAGTTTCCGCTCTCTGAATTAGAGGCTACACCCTATACAATACACCTAAGTTTCCGCTCTCTGAATTAGAGGCTACACCCTATACAATACACCTAAGTTTCCGCTCTCTGAATTAGAGGCTACACCCTATACGATATACGTAAGTTTCCGCTCTCTGAATTGTAGGCTACACCCTATACAATACACCTAAGTTTCCGCTCTCTGAATTAGAGGCTACACCCTATACGATATACGTAAGTTTCCGCTCTCTGAATTAGAGGCTACACCCTATACAATACACCTAAGTTTCCGCTCTCTGAATTAGAGGCTACACCCTATACAATACACCTAAGTTTCCGCTCTCTGAATTAGAGGCTACACCCTATACGATATACGTAAGTTTCCGCTCTCTGAATTAGAGGCTACACCCTATACAATACACCTAAGTTTCCGCTCTCTGAATTAGAGGCTACACCCTATACGATATACGTAAGTTTCCGCTCTCTGAATTAGAGGCTACACCCTATACAATACACCTAAGTTTCCGCTCTCTGAATTAGAGGCTACACCCTATACAATACACCTAAGTTTCCGCTCTCTGAATTAGAGGCTACACCCTATACGATATACGTAAGTTTCCGCTCTCTGAATTAGAGGCTACACCCTATACAATACACCTAAGTTTCCGCTCTCTGAATTAGAGGCTACACCCTATACGATATACGTAAGTTTCCGCTCTCTGAATTAGAGGCTACAGCCTATACAATACACCTAAGTTTCCGCTCTCCCTGTAAATCTCCTTAATAAGTTAAGTAGTAAGCTTCTCTACTGACATTGCTGCATTAGTGTATTTTTCAAAAATTTATAAAAAGAATCGGTGCCACAAGGACCACCTGTATTCTATATTTTTTTTTAAATACTTTAGTCAGGACCAACTAAAAATATTATTCATCTTAAATTATGGTTAACTATAATCGTATCTGGTTGAAATCACTATAGTGACGTTTTTTTTTCCACTGTAGCACAATTAAAAACATTTTTTTTCTCAGTTTTTTTTATGTATTTATTCTTATTCTTAGGGGATCTCGGTCCCAAAATAAATATTTATTTTCATTTCATTTCTTTCTAACACATTTACTGCATCCGCTAATCGATTTTAAGGAAATTTTGTAAATTTCACTTATTCGTCAATTTGGAAACAGTAAATATTTAACCTCCCCCCTACCACGCCCCCCCCCCCCCCCAAAGAAAAGCCCACAACTAGAAAAATAATTCCTACTTTCTTTGAATATATATATATTACTAGGGCCGGCCTTAGGTGAGATAGCGGCCGGTGCGGTAAGAAAAAATGGGCCTCTTCATAGATTTTTCATTCAATTACCGCTGGTTATTTTTGAGGGTCGCCAAAACTTATTGATCATTCTACATTCAGTTTAGAACAATTTTTTATTGTCAATTTACACACTATTTTTCAATATTTAAAACTGTTCGCTGAAATTTCTCTGAAAAATACATTTTTATTGAGGTACAATGTGAAATTATATTGGCTACATCAAGTGAAATTAACTTTGCGTGCTTTGGCCTCTGCAAATTGCTGGATGGTTTTGGAAAAATTATTATGGATAAAAAAACTTCTACATTTTTTTTTTCACCAATAATTTTGTGCTGCACTTCGAATTGCTTGGAATAATGAAATGTCATTCGTTGACATTTGTACGCAAAAGAACAGCAGCGTTTGTGGTGGAAAATACGCGAACCGACGTTATAGACAGCAAAGTTTGAATTTGATATATTATTGATAAAGTCAAATCAAATTTATTCAATCACTATATTGACTAACTTAAATGATTGTTACAGTTTTACACTTTACGATACTAATTGCAGAAGATAGAAAACAAAAAAAGTTTTTTTTTTTTTTTATGCTACCCAGAAAATGGTGCCCCCAACACCGTGGCGCCCTGTGCGACTGCACTGCTCGCACCGCCCTAAGGGTACGTTTATACCGAAGATGCATCGATGATGAAGGTGGAGGTGGAGGTCGCGGTCTACATATAGAGGTCGATGTTTCAAGTGGATGTCGGGAGGTGAACATTGACGTTGCAACATAACCTTGACTCCCTGAAACCTATCCCTGATCTGTTTATTTTTCCCCAAAACTAAAAAACTTTAACTAACAAAAGCATATAAAGCTAAAAAACTTTGTTTGTTTCAATATATAAACAGTAGTATGAACAGTGAAAGTGATGAACTTTCAGTTGCCACAAAGTGGTGGTTAATTTCGAATATTTCTAAAGGTTCATGTAGTGTTCACCCAATAAATGCTGCAAGACAACAATTTGGCGAATACCACACCTTATTTCAACAACTTAAAAGGTACCCTAATAGATTTCATGAATATAAGAGGATGGAAATTGAGACATTTAATTATTTTGTGATAGTTGAGAAGCAACTAAGTATCGAAAAGTACAACAACTTACACATAAATCCAATTTTGGCTGAGGAGAGATTGGTGGTAACAATTAGGTACGTACACATTAATATAAGCCTCGTTATTAAAATAAGTCTCTTCGGCAGTATAAAAAATACATTTTAAATTTATTCGTTCAGTATACGAGTAAGTGACTCTAGTTCACTATCACTTATTATTATTAGCTCTTCTTTCATATTTATTAATAATAATAATTATTAATAAAAAAAATGAGTGATAAAACTACTATGAGGTTAGGTTAAACGTCAACAAATAAAATATTTTGACAAGTGGGTTGAGCATGCGCATTGTGCAGTCAGGGAGGACCAATCAGCACATCGCTACATCGATGAAAAAACGATGAAAGCCATCGGGCATCCTTACCAAGAACACTCACATTCAGAAGCGGTAGTTTGATATGACATCGAGGTATCGACCACGACCTTCACCTCCACCTCCATCATCGATGCATCTTCGGTATAAACGAACCCTAAGGCCGGCCCTGGATATTACTATGAAATGAATTCTTAAAACCGGTATATTCCCTGTGATTGACTCATGCCCGAGCTGTAACTGTGAGGTCACATCGCTTACTATCAGAGCACTCCTTCGTAGTTCTAGCAGATATGAATCCCATTCTAGAATTTAAATAAAAAATTAATTTAATTTTGACTAATGAGGTTTAGTTATTTATGTCTTGGAACTTTACGAGTATCAGACTAAGCTTAACGTCCAATCCGAAGGACGGCGTCTTCAAGTTTTTTTTTCTTTTTTTACTTCTGAAATAAAAGAATCTAAGGGCCTCGATGACCACCCATATCTGCTTGCCTACTCAGCTCAAGATCAGATGTTGGAAACCCGGTTGAGGCCCTTAGGTTTGTTTAGAAAACCTTGAGCATGCCGTCCTTCGGATAGGGAGTTAAGCAATGGTCTCTAGCCTGTTTGATGTCAGGTCGTCGTTAATGCCCCCTACCCGAGTTAACTAAACATAGGTAGGCAATGATGATAAATAAAAACATTGACCAGAGAAACATGTGAAACAAACAGAGAAACACATTCTTTTATTTCATTCATGCATGTTACATAATTGTTGAGGGACGAAGAAGAAGAACGAAAATGACTACACCAAATCTTTCAATTTTTTGACGCTGTAGGCTATGGAGGATTCCATCCGTTGCTTTGAGAACCGTTTCACTTCGTCCATTTCTTCATTCGGTAATGGTCCTTGGAGTACATCTACACAATCCGTCCTTGGAAAAATGTCAAAATTGTCTAGCATGTTCACAATATCGTCTGGACCACAACATTCGATATGCCCTTGGCTGTAGTCTTCTGAGGTTTCAGGCCATCCAATGTCCAAACAAACCGTGCTACAATGTTTCCTTGTTTCACCTCGATTGATTGGTAAATGGAACATTTCAAAAAGGACACACGTTTTCAACTTTATATTTTCTACAAACTTCAACAAACGTTCATGTAAGGGTGGTTTATAAGGATACCTTGTAGGCTCTTCGAACTTTTCTGACCAACTTGATGTTATTCGCAGCTCCGCTTCATTCTTTCGTACATAAAATCTAATGACATTCTCCAAATAAAGTAAGTTCCCTGATACCATTGTACTCCAACTGGTGTAATTACTTGCTTCTAGTAGTGCGTTTTTCTGCGCTGTGTACAAGAAATCTTCCGTACCAGCTAAGGGATGATAAATCATAAAACTACCCTTTTCCAAGATTTGTTCAGCTGTAGTATGTCCAAATCTAGTAATTAGGTATTTTTTATGATCTTGTTCAAGTTTCCAGAAAGGTTCCATTAATATTTTATGTGTAAACTCATCAAGATGGGAATTTGTAAGTGTATATGATAGATATGATGTTTCATCATCAGTAGATATCCCAAAAGAACATATCTCAAAAAATGTCAATAACTGTTCTCCTACCTGGTGTCCATTATTTAAATGTTCTCCCAAAAGGTGTCCATAATCCGTGAGTTCTCCCTTTCCATTATGTCCGCACCTGTTCACTGTCCTGAAGACCCTTTTCTTACTGGCAACTTTAGGTTTCCATTTACAGTAACTCATTTCACTAGCTCCATTTCCAATAAGCTTCAGATCAAATATTCCGGTACATGTGTATTCTAAAACATCCAACTCCAACGATCCATCATGTGGAGGGCAACTAGAGTATATTGTCCCACCTTTTGGTACAACGATTGCACTCTGCCCATCACGAATAGTAGAACGATAATAACAGTGATCCCCTGTCTCTAACTTTTCAGTAACGACAGGTTGGTATGACCCGTCACGATCCTTATAAGATTCCCCAATGAAAATTATACACTCAGAGGTGCTCATTTTTAGTTTGAAATCAGTGTAAAATGAACCCATTGGGATTAGACTCACCATAAATAGTATGATACACAATCTCAACATATTTCTGATCGCACTAAATCTGCCACAATGGATCCCAGCTCCTGACGTGGCCTGTTATATATGTACATCTAGGCAGGGAGGTGGCCTGTTATTGGACTAGCAGGTATTATTTTGTCACTGGAGCATTATGTTCCTGGCTCACTTTACTTGCCCTCTGGATATTAACACAAAACCTCTAATAACTGCCGTTGTAAAGAATGTATCGACATGAAATATATAGCCTATAGCTCTACTATGCAGAGAGGTGACCTGTTATTGAAGTAGCAGGTATTATTTTGTCACTGGAGCATTATGTTCTTGGCTCACTTTACTTGCCCTCTGGATATTAACACAAAACCTCTAATAACTGCCGTTGTAATGAATGTATGGACATGAAATATATAGCCTATAGCTCTACTATGCAGAGAGGTGACCTGTTATTGCAGTAGCAGGTATTATTTTGTCACTGGAGCATTATGTTCTTGGCTCACTTTACTTGCCCTCTGGATATTAACACAAAACCTCTAATAACTGCCGTTGTAATGAATGTATCGACATGAAATATGTAGCCTATAACTCTACTATGCAGAGAGGTGACCTGTTATTGGAGTAGCAGGTATTATTTTGTCACCGGAGCATTATGTTCCATGCTCACTTTACTTCCCCTCTGGGTATTAACACAAAACCTCTAATAAATGCCGTTGTAATGAATGTATCGACATGAAATATATGGCCTACACAGCAGCACCCGGTCTCAGTGACACGGCCAAGAGGTACCGGTACCAGGTGAGCCCTCCCATTACACTTACTAAAAAGTTCGCCCCTCTGGCTTCCTTGCCTCAGCCCGACCCTTCAGACAACAGCAAACTGGAGCCCAAGATCCGGATTCCCCCCATTTTCTTATTAGATACTGGAAACTTACAAGAAATAATTAAAGATTTGAAAAAACTTACAAAAGCTCCATTTGACATCAAATTCTGTTTCAAAAAATTCAAAATTTCGCTCTCATCCTCAGAAGACTTAGGCATGTAACCAAATTTTACGATACCTCTAACTTAAAATACTTTACTTTTGTTAACCCGGAGGACAGGGGTCTCTCAGTAATCATGAGGGGCGTCCCATACTCCCTGATCGAGTCGGAGGTGTCCGAGCTCCTCTCCCTGAACTATCCAGTTCGGAAAGTGACCAGGCTACACCACAAAGACGGCTACGGCGACAAGCTGCCCACCCCGCTAGTTGCAGTTGAGCTGGAGAACAGTCCAGCGGGGAAGAAAATCTTCAACTTGGACCGCCTGTTTTATACGGTGGTCCAAGTGGAGCCCCGGCGTCGTACCGGACAGAGCCCGCAGTGCACCAACTGTCAGAAGTGGGGGCACACACAAAAATTACTGCCGGTTGGACCCTCGCTGCGTCAAATGTGCGGGTGATCACCACTACACTGTATGTCCCAGCCAAGCAAGCACACCTACCTGTCCGAACTGTGGGGAGCAGCATCCAGGGAATTACCGAGGCTGCAAGGAGTACCCTGCTAACAGACAAACTCGGCCCACCCTCAAACGACAGACAGACGCTAAGAGACCCGCTACCGGCCCTCCCACACTCCAACCCGCTACCGGCCCTCCCACACTCGAACCCGCTGCCGGCCCTCCCACCCCCCAGCCCGCTCCTGCTCCCACTCGCTCCGCCTGGCTCTCTGGCCCCCCTCTCGGGGCTCGCCCCGGCCACTCTGCTTCCTCACCTTCTCAAGGTTCAAACCCCGAATTCCCTACCTTCATCACCTCTTTGAAAACTTCCTTCACAGGCACAGCATCGACGTGGCCTGTCTCACCGAAACCCATCTCATACCCAATGAACCCTTTAAACTTCCAGGCTTCAAAATTTATAGAGCAGAAAGAGTGGCTCGGGCTGCTTCGGGAGGGGTCGCCATTTGTGTCAGGCGTAAATTTAAGCACCACGAGCTGATATTCGGGAATTCCAGTTGAAAATTGAAAACGGCTCCGCTTTAAAGTTGGTGGCAGCCTACCAGCGGCCAAATCAGCGACTGGATCCCACAGATCTCGAGGCTGTTTTTACGGGGGCTCCACCCTGCTGACTGGGGATCTCAACAGCAAGCACCCCAACTGGGGCTGTCGGGTTGGCAATGCCAATGGTCAAAGGCTTCTCGCCTTCACCGACCGCATGGCGAGTGTGGTCACTGCTCCCGACCAGCCAACTTTCTACCCAACACAGGCTCGCTATGTCTCTGATATTTTGGATATATCCCTCACTCAAAATTTAATCTTACCCATTTTCCAAATTCCTCTTCCCGAATTAGATTCCGACCATCTACCTGTTCTCAATACGTTCCACGGCAGACTTCTCACTGATCTCCAATACGCCGACTTATCGACGGAAAAATTGACTGGGACACCTTTCGTGACGAACTTGACCAAAACCTGACTATACCTCTCTCTTATAATACCACCGATGACTTAGACAGGACAATGACACTCCTTACCGATTCCATCAAGAGCGCAGTCAAGAAGGCGATTTACAAAAGTTCTACGACCCCCGGCAGAGGACAGGCATCAATACCCCAACGTACATCCTACGCCTGATTGAAGAGAAAAATAGGCTTCGCCGCAGCTGGCAGCGTAGCAGATGCCCGAGAACCAAACGCCAATGGAACCAACTGGGGCATCAGATTCGATGGGAACTGGAAACCAGAGAGTTGAGGGCTATCGTCAGTTTCTTCACAACATGTCCCCTAACGACCCCAATTTGTGGAAGGAGACTCGCAGGATCCTACGGCAGGACCCTCTCATCCCTCCTCTGAGACAAGGTGACCTTACAGCTACATCAGACGAAGAGAAGTGCGCCATGTTTTCTGCCTATCTCGAGGGTGTGTTTAATCCCAGCCATCCGGGAGTCAGGGATACCGAGCTACTGATAGAGGAAGCCATTAGCCAGGAGCCGCTCACCTCAGAACTGCCTTTAAAGTTCGTCACACCAGGGGAAATCAGGACAACTTTAAGGAATCTCCCGGGAAGAAAGGCACCACGTGAGGATTTAATACCAAATCTCGTCCTGATGAAGCTATCGGAGAAGGGGGTAGCGCTTCTCACGAGCGTGTTCAATGGATGCCTCCGAGCTGGATATTTCCCGACCCAATGGAAAAATGCGGTCGTACTCATTTTCCATAAGCCGGGAAAACCAAAAGACCAACCACCAAGCTACCGCCCCATCAGTCTTTTGAACAGCCTGTCAAAACTGCTTGAGAGACTAATCTACGGTAGGCTACTGGAGTTTCTGGAACTAGCGAACACCATACCTGCCCATCAGTTTGGTTTCAAGAAGAGGCATTCCACGACGCATCAGCTCCAGAGAGTGGTAGAGACCATTGTCAAGGGTTTCGAGGCGAAGCAATATTCTGCAGCCGTGTTCCTGGATGTTGCTGCTGCCTTCGATACAGTGTGGCACAAGGGCCTGCTGTACAAACTCCAGCGTACGGGAGCCCCCAGATACCTGCGTCTCATTATAGCCTCCTTCCTCACCGATAGAACTTTCCAGGTTAAGGTTAACTCTTGCCTTAGCGATCGAAGGACTATCGGTGCAGGAGTCCCCCAAGGTTCGATCCTCGGTCCCATTCTCTTTAATCTTTTCTGCCACGATATACCTGAGCCTCCAGGACTGCCACTATGCCGATGACACGCTTTTCATAGCTCAGGACTGTGATCTTCATAGGGCCGTGCGCACTCTTCAAGAGGGTCTGGATGTCCTGGCAAATTGGTTCAACAGATGGAAGCTGAGGATAAACGCGAACAAGACAGAAACTAAGGTTTTCGCACTCCGACGCATAAACCATGAAACACTGACACCGCTCAATATCTACCACAGAAAAATCCCTTGGACACCAACACACCAGGCGGTGAAGTATCTAGGGGTGCTCCTAGACACCAAACTGACCTGGGGCCAACACATTAACTCCAAATTGACACATGCCTACACTAGACTCTCCTCACTCTACCCACTTCTCAACAAGAACACTACACACTACTCAACACCGCACTCATCACATACGCCTGTCCGGTTTGGCTCGGCACAAGCCAGACCAACATTAAGAAAATGGTCAGGTTCGAAAACAAAGTTCTTCGCCTTGCCGTAAACGCACCTTGGATGGTAAGGAATTCTCAGATACGCAGGGAGCTGGGTGTTCCCGACGTTAGAGACTTCATATTGGAGTTAGCGACAAGGTTCAGGGCTGGGCTGCAGAGTGTTTCTGGAGCCGCTACCTTTGGCATGGGGGAACCTCTGCTACACCGTCGTCTGAAGCCCCTGCTTCTACAAGACATCTTTTAACAATATGCAATATGTATATATACTTTTTTTCTTTTTTTAATTGTGTATAGCGCCCATTGCGCTGAACCAAATAAAGTTTTTTTTTTTTTTTTCATAATTCAATTTTATTTTGTGTTATTGTAGAAATCAAAATGATTTTCCAAGGTGATCTATTGTGTGAACAATTGTTCCACATGTAAATTAGTTTCGAAATACGTACATTGAGTACTATTCTCTTAAAAAATAATTTGTGACAATCCACTGATATATTTATGCATTGAAAAAAAGTCTTATCAAGAAAATTAGTTTATTCTCAAATCCATTGAATAATAAGCTGAGTTTTTGTCACAACAGCTATTATAATTGATGAATGATTTTTATCTATTTCTACAACAGATGCGATGAAAAGACATAATCAAAACATTTCTCATAACATTTCCCATGAGCCTACTTTATTTGCGATTCAACTTCCTTAATTTGTGAACACGATAAAGTCCAGATAAAATGTATGCATCGGCACGGAATTTTATATTTGTATTCAGAACTCTATAATGGCGACATCTATTGATTTTCAGCGAAATTAGTCGAATGGAAGAGAGGCTCGACTTGAATACTTATAACTGTCAAGTATTGAATGTCTCGACAGTGTAAGCATTGAGAAGCCACGATTCAAGTCAAATATTAATTCGTGCTGAGGAGGTACCTAGCGAGTGATTCATCCATGTATTTTTAATTTCCCAGCTTAGAGGGAAGTTATTGTAATGGGTCCCAAAATATAAATAAACATTTTCAACATAACTTCTAAGTTCTAAGGAACTATTGTGGAAACTTGTAATAAATGAATAAAACAAACTTATTTTTTGAAATATTGTCTATTCCACTAAAGATATATATACATATAACTAGCGGTTTCGGCTTTATACCATCGTCAGGTCTAGTTATGAACTAAAACTTTAGTTCATAACTAGACCTGACGATGGTATAAAGCCGAAACCGCTAGTTATATGTATATATATCTTTAGTGGAATAGACAATATTTCAAAAAATAAGTTTGTTTTATTCATTTTAAACATATTTTTATGTTTCAAGGTAACTATAGTATTTTTACACTATTTTTGAAAAGATGTATGTAAGTGTGAACATACTTGGGTGCTAAATTTTTCCTGCACGAAATCTCGTGAATAAATATGATGTCGACTCCACTCTGGTGCCAATCGAAGCGTGTCAACGTCAATATGATCCGAAAGAAAGACTGCAATAAAGTGAATTTTAGGATTTCTTGAAAAAGATTTATCCGATCTAATTTGTTCTGGTGGTATCGATACATTGAAATATCAGAAATTCTCATAGAGTTGTTATCAAATTACATCTCATATTTTTTATAATATTAAACAAATTAATAAAAAAACAATAAATACCAATATTAATTGTAGGAATATTGAGGGTCAGTCAAAGATGAAAAAAAAAACACTATTCAGATGCCAACGTTTCGATATATTTTATATCATCATCAGGGCCTACAAACATGGGGGGAAAATCTAGATTAGAATCAAAAATAAACAAAAATTGTTTTTGTTGATAAACATTACTGAACGTTAAAAATACACTATAACAAGTTAAACATTGAAACTGACTTACTATGAATAATTACTAAACATTAAAATTAAATATGAGTACATAATTTTTGTTTATTTTTGATTCTAATCTTGATTTCCCCCCCATGTTTGTAGGCCCTGATGATGATATAAAATATATCGAAACGTTGGCATCTGAATAGTGTTTTTTTCCATCTTTGACTGACCCTCAATATTCCTACAATTAGAATCTACAGTCGCTAATCAGCATCATCAATAGTAATAATAACGAATAAGAGAATGAATCGAATAATATTTATTTTATTGACTTTTCGCTTACTCTCCTGTTATTATTATTTTTAAATTTTATTATTCGTTATGCATTGTATTATATACTCTATTTTACTGAATTGGAGTATTTAGATAGTATTTGAAGGTTTACACTATTTTTCTACAATTATAATATATAAAGCTATGAAATGAGTTTACTTCAAAAGTTAGGAATTCTATTTTTCTAGTTTGAGATTTGATTCGACTAAAAACATCTAAAGGTATTTTGTTGACGTGAAGAGCACGATTATATTTCTTGAATTGCAGAATTATATTTCTTGTTTAAATTTTGTTTCCCATCCAAAGGTTGATTTCACGAGTTCATTTTGGGCATTGAAAATGAAAAAATCTTACAATTTTTCATTTTCGCCTACATATGTGCATTCGCATGTCAATTAAAAATGTATGTATAGATGAGCAATTCTGTACTGAATAAAATGCCTACTTTTGTGATATTATTAATGATATTGATACCATGGGAAGTTTGCCGTGTGGACCTCAAGGGCCGCACTTAGTTAGAAATGCCACCTTTGTAGAGTCTTAATATACGGCCCAGTAATTTCCTCTGATTTAGGGTGCAAAGAGGCGAAACACACATCCGAGAACCTCCTTGTTTATTTTTCTTTTTTTCTTTGGTGCATCAACTACGAGGTTATTAGCGCCTTTTATTTACTTATCCATACCTGCTGAAATTATTATTATTATTATCTTTGTAGAATTTCCGAGAAGGAACAGGACCACCGGTGTTCATCGAGATTGGCTCCCTGGGCACTCTGGTGGACGGTCGAGAAACTGAGTCCATCTCTTCCTCCTCCAGTGACTCTTCTTCTTCCTCTTCGTCATCCTCCTCCACCACTAACTCCTCCGAATGAACAACCAATCAACTGTTCCTTCTCATACTTCACGTGAGTTATATATAGTGTTTCCAAATAATATTTAGGCAGGGCGCAAGTTGAGACGCAGGGTTTCTGTGAAGCACAGAAATTAATACTACCGCGAATGTTCATACGCAGCGTTAAGTGACTTAAGTTTCTGCCGCCCTTGAGTCTGCGAAAGTCTGTGTTCGTTCATAGTTTTCACGACGTGAGTTACGACAGCCCCAGTGTTTTTTTTTTTTTTTTTTTTTTTTTCAACATGGAAGAAAAACTTCTAGAGGCAGTTCGTGGGAGAAAGATGTTGGAGACTACATGAGAAGTTGATTTAAATCAGAGATATGGGAAGAGGTTGCGTCAGAGATTGGGGCTAATAATTCTTGTATTCTTCATTAGAACATTCAACCTTAAGGTCTTTCCAAATAACTGTTTTCGGAAGCTTCTTATGATAACATAAAGTTACAATTACTTCGTCGTCGTCATCTTCAGAATCAGATTGTGATGTTAATATACAATTTGCAAATATTGCACTCATCGGCACAACGTCACCGAACTGCATATCAACTTGCCAATTTCATGTCGATACATTCATTACATCGGCAGTTATTGACTGTTTTGATTTGTGCCCCTTTGATTCCCGCTTCCCCTCTGCCGATTTCATTGAAAATTAATAAGCGTCATCCTCATGAATATACATATAGATCGTGGGTTCGAAACCCGGCCGAGGCTCTTAGGTTTTTTTTTTTATCTAAGTGGTGAACAAATTTTGAGTACCCTTAGATGGGACGTTAAGCGATGGTCTCGAGTCAATATTGACTCCTAGCCTAGGTGAATAAACTTGGGTTGCCAAAATTTAGAGTCAGATTCATGTCCTCCGAAACGACGAAAGAGCGCTCTGGTAGTAGGCGATATGACCTTGTAGTTAAAGCCCGGACATGAGTCATAATAACTAACTAACCAATAACAACAAACTTACCAAAAAACTATCCATAAGAACAGTTCATACATGATTTACATTAGTTCTAAAAAAGGATGCGATGCGTTTGGTTCAAAAATTTCATATGGGACTACATTATATTACATATGTGATAGTAAGATGTTTTGGGACTAGATTTCTAATAGAAATAAAAGAGACGTTGTCTTCCCACTGTTTTATTTATACCAGAACCGGTTTTCGACGCAACAGCGTCATCATCAGTGGTTCATCTATCATAGAATAACAAAAATATACAAATAATAAAAAGTATAAATAATTCCCCTGTACCCTGATGCTTTAGGAATTATTTATACTTTTTATTATTTGTATATTTTTGTTATTCTATGATAGATGAACCACTGATGATGACGCTGTTGCGTCGAAAACCGGTTCTGGTGTAAATAAAACAGTGGGAAGACAACGTCTCTTTTATTTCTATTACATTATATTAATTAATTTGAGGATCAACCAAAAAAAAGGAATACAAATTTTTTTTTTTAATTTATGGAATCACGATGTCGAAAAACAAGATAATCCGTTGTAAACGCATCGAATTTCTGACAGATTACATAACTTGTTCTATACTCGGTTTAGCTGGGGAAGTATGAAGATAGTGATGAGCCGAAATAGAAATATAGAAATGTTGATCACTTAACAAAGTTGGCAGGAGTGTTGGGTGATGTCACGTCCCTATGTTTGAGCAGAACGTTTAAGGATGCTAGGAAATTTGCTAATTCAATGTTTTATTTTTGTGAACTTTTGTTTGTTTAAACACGTAAACAAATTGTCTCAAGAACATTTACCTTTTTATTATATGAAAAGTTATTTATACCCATAAAAGTGAGCAAAATTACTTACTTTTCACCCAAGTTACGGCTGAGAATGAAGCCCAACATCAACTCGACCGAAAAACCGGTCAACACGAAAAATGGACTCACGGATAACCTCAAAGCACGACTGAACAATACAGGTAACCCAGATCAGTCGAACTCACCCCGACTAGTGAGCCAGCCGAAGAGACCCTCTCCCCCAGAAGAAGACATGGAGTTCCCAGCACTCCCGGAGTCAGCCATGCAGCTAGACGGAGAGCCCTCACCGGGGGCCAGCCACACCCAGCCCAAGCGGAACAGGTACGCAATTCATTCCACTATACCCACGCATAACACATTCGCGCCACTCGCAGCACTCATCACCGACCAACACACTAACGATACCACCCCACAGACCGAAAAACAACTTAAAATCCCCCCAATTTTCATTTGTGAAGCCGACGATTTTCAAAAAGTACTGACAGACATTAAAAGTATCACAACATCTCCCTTCGAAACAAAACAATGCCACAAAAAATTAAAATATCCCTTATGACATCTGAAGACATTAGGAAACTGACCAAATTTTACTAAACAAATGACGTAAAATACTATACTTTCCTGAACCCCGAGGATAGGAAACTTTCCGTTGTTATCCGAGGGGTTCCATACTCCCTGACAGAAACCGAAATACAAGACGAACTAACCCCGACATACCCAGTCCTCAGTGTAACGAGGCTACTGAACAAGGACAAAGGCCCCACTCCACTGTGTGCTGTCGAGCTCCAGAATACTCCGGAGGGGAAAGCGATTTTTCAATTATCTCGTCTCTTTTACACTATAGTGAATGTCGAACCACGGAAGAGGTCTCAACGCATTGTGCAGTGCACGAATTGCCAGCAAGTGGGACATAGCAAGAACTTCTGCCACCTTGACCCAAAATGTGTCAAGTGTGCAGGAGATCATCATTTCACAGCTTGCCCATCACGTACTCTCCAAGAGTCCCCAAAGTGCTCTAACTGTGGTGGAAGCCACCCCGCCAATTATAAAGGCTGTGAAACCTTCTTAAAACTTCAATCACGAATCACACACAGAAAACACATACCAACCCACATTCATGAAACAACAAATGGAAATCCATCCAAACTTACTCCCCAACCAGTCTCAGAAAATCCTCCACAGTCACAGCAAAACATCCCCTCAGGAGCTAAATCAAACCCTTGGTTTACCCGGAGCAGACACCACACACAGACACCAGCAAGCACCCCTCATCAAACTAACCTCAACGAACAAGACCCCTCATCAAACCTATTTGACATACTACTAAATTTAATTAAACCTTTCATACCCAAAATCAAATACTTCATTTCCACAATACTCAATAACATACTTTCTTCCAATTGTGGTCAGCCCTAATTCCACAGTTGATCAAAATTTAACAATCCTAAATTGGAACGCGAATGGGTTGAAAGCAAAGCAACAGTCTTTCAGTAACCTCCTAACACGATACAACATAGACATAGTTTGCCTAACAGAAACACACTTCAAAGCGACAGACACATTCAGACTGACAGGATACGTGACATACAGACGAGACAGACAAACCCGAATAGCCTCTGGAGGAGTAGCTGTTTGTGTGAAGAAAAAAATAAAGCATTCCCATCTACTTCTTCCTGAACTGGAGCACCTGGAGGCTGTCGGGATTCAACTGACACTCACCAACAACAGACGACTCAACATCATCTCGGGATACCAACGACCAAACTTAAGAATAAAACAGACAGATCTAGAACACATTTTTACAGGAGACGCGACTGCACTTTTCGGGGACCTCAATAGCAAGCACACAATCTGGGGCTACAGAAGAACCAATAACAATGGGGTCAGACTTTTGTCGGCCACAAACAACCTCGGTGTTCAGGTCTCAGCCCCAGACGAACCAACCTTCTACCCGTCACAACACAGATATCATCCAGACATCCTAGACATCACACTTATACAAAATTTCACATTCCCAATATACCACGAGACACTAACAGACCTCGATTCAGACCAAGTCCCCGTCCTTAACACATTCACAGCACACAAACACTACACCGAACCGCTTCCACGACTTATAACAGGAAAAATTGATTGGAAAACTTTTCAATGGGAAATGGATCAAACTCTTGAAATTCCAATCTACTACAATCACACAGACGACATAGACTGGGCAATACAGACATTCACACAAACTGTTTACACATCTGTTCACAATGCTACATATCACCACTTCAAAGACAGACGACCACATATACATGACTCCATTCCCACTCAAATCCTAGCACTAATTCACGAAAAAAACACGGCTCGCAAACGCTGGCAAAGAACAAGAAGTGATGTAGATAAAAGAGACCTCAATCAC
The DNA here is from genome assembly GCA_963662175.1 of Aradus depressus. Classification (NCBI taxonomy): domain Eukaryota; kingdom Metazoa; phylum Arthropoda; class Insecta; order Hemiptera; family Aradidae; genus Aradus; species Aradus depressus. The sequence goes on along the minus strand of OY759226.1, from coordinate 22,547,272 downwards.
TTGACCCGACGGGTGAGATGGGAGCTCGACAACCACAGAATTTGTAAGTACAGGGCTTACTTGACCGACATGACCCCCGGCGATAGTAGTCTCTGGAAAGAAACCCGACGAATTTTGACACAAAATACATCCTTGCCCCCACTGACAGACGGACATCACACAGTGACGAGCGACGAAGACAAATGCGAAGTCCTGGCAACACACCTCGAACAAAAGTACCGCACACACGACACTGCTAACACAGACATGAACACCACAGTACACACATATCTATCCATACCGACACAAACTGTTGAAAATTTCATCAAGTTCACCACTCCCTCAGAAATCACAACATTATTAACAAACTTAGCAAACAACAAGGCCCCCGGTGAGGATCTCATTCCGAACATAGTGCTGAAGAAGCTGCCACCCAAGAGTATAGCCTTTCTAACCGGTCTGTTCAACGCATGCCTGCGATGCAGCTATTTTCCTCGAAATTGGAAAAACGCGGTTGTAATCGTCTTCCATAAACATGGTACACCCAAGCAAGAGCCGGACAGCTATCGGCCTATAAGCCTTCTGAACTCGTTGTCGAAGATCTTCGAACGACTAATATTGAGAAGACTGGGTTCTCACCTGGAAAGCACAAGGAATTGTTCCAGCTCACCAGTTTGGTTTCAAACATAATCATTCATCTGTGCACCAGCTACAGAGGGTCTCGGAAAAGATTGTGAATGGTTTCGAACAGAAGACATATACAACCTCTGTCTTTTTAGATGTAGCTTCCGCGTTCGACTTGGTGTGGCATGAAGGTCTCCGCTATAAGCTGAGGAAGACATGGGCTCCACAGTACTTGGAAAAGATCGTTGATTCCTTTTTGGAGAACAGGACGTTTCAAGTGCGGGTCAACAACATCCTCAGCTCCAAGCGTAGTATTCTGGCGGGAGTGCCACAGGGAGCTATCCTCAGTCCCCTCCTCTTCAGCTTATACTGCTGCGACATCCCCGAGCCATGTAATACCACTCTAGCACTATACGCAGACTACACACTACTTATGTGTCAACATGAAGACCTCCAGACAGCAGTTGACATGTTACAAACTTCTCTCAACCACGTCTCCAGCTGGTTCGCTCGATGGAAGCTTCAGTTGAACGCCAGTAAAACAGAAGCGAAGATTTTTGCCCTTCGCCGATTTTTTACAGAGGACCAGAGTAGGCTGCGGGTTGACGGACTTCCCATTCCATGGAACCCTAAAGATCAGGCTGTCCGGTACCTTGGTGTATTCTTAGACACACGGCTCACATGGATTCTTCACATCAACACAAAACTTACACAAGCATACACCCGTTTAAAACATCTCTATCCACTCATTAACCGCAACACACCCCTCAAACACTCTTGCACACTGCTCCTGTACAAAGCGTTACTTCTCCCATTGTTAACATACGCCTGTCCAATATGGCATGGCGCCAGTCCTTCACTCACAACACGACTACAAACATTTCAGAACAAAATTGTTCGTGTGTCTCTGAATGCACCATGGTTTATCCGAAACAGCCAACTCCATGAGGTTCCTCCATGAGGGAGTTCCTCGGGTCGCAGCCTATTTAAGGTCCTTAGTAGATAACTACCACGGAAGACTAGGCCTGTGTTCTGGAGCAGCCCACTACAATCTTGGCCAGCCTACTCTCCACAGAAGGCTCAAACCAAGATTATACCAAGACATTATTATTAATTAATTTCATTTTATATTTTCCATTTTATACTTTGTGTGAAGAACCAAGATGTTCTGGTCCAAATAAAGTGTGTTGTTGTTGTTGGGATATTTTAGTGGGTTGCCCAACCTCTGCTCTTTGTCAATTGTATTTTTTATTTACTTTGTTATTGAAGTGAAACGAATCTGAATTAATTATACATAGATTCCACGTATTAGAATTTAGCCAAGGATATCGGCCTGCTAAAATACCTCGTATACCTATGTGAATGAGGCCGGTGGTACAATGGTAGCGTACTTGCCCACTGAACTGAAGACTTGAGGTACCCGTTATAGACCCCTACTCTAGCTAAGTAAACTGGGTAAGCAAACTTGGTTCAGGTCCATCAGAGTAATGGAAAAGCGCTTTGGTAGTAGGCGATAGTTAATAAAAAGCCCGGGCATGAGTCACAATAACTAACGAACTAAATAGTAAATAGAGAAGAAAAACCTTTGGGAAATCACAAAATCTTAGATTTTACCAGAAAAAATGATAAAATATTGTTAAAATTTTCAATTACGTAAGATAAGTATTGATTTAATTACTTATATATGTGATGCGATTCAGGAAAAGTTTACGGAAGTCGAAAAAATCAATTTTACAACAGAACCAAATAATGCGGCAAAATTTAAATTGTCGATTTTATCACCAGTTCTTAGTAGTAACATTTTTCAAAATTGTGGACTAAAAACGAGCGCTAAAAATTAAATTGTCGATTTTATCACCAGTTCTTAGTAGTAACATTCCGCAAAATTGTGTACTAAAGATGAGCACTAAAATTTAAATCGTCGATTTATCTCCAGTTCTTAGTAGTAACATTTGGCAAAATTGTGGACTAAAAACGAGCGCTAACATTTAAATTGTCGATTTTATCTCCAGTTCTTAGTAGTAACATTTGGCAAAATTGTGGACTAAAAACGAGCGCTAAAACTTTCTTTGTTTTCTGTTTTCTTGTATTAATAACATTATTGCTGACAAACTAGATTAAACTCAACTTAGAGTAAACTCAATCCTGTCCGTTAGGATGCGAACAAATAAGGTAATAAGTTCCCCAATTTTTTGAACGTATTTCTAACGAGTGAATCAATTAACGTATCACTCCCGTTCAAAACCAGTTGACCGTTTGGGCTAATATTCAACAGTTTAATTACATTGGGGCTCCTAAATCCTCATACTAAATTGTGTGTCGATACATTCAGTTATATTAAGGGTTTTTTGAATTTAGCTCCCTCCCATGACCCCCCCCCCCCCCCCCCCCCCTTCCTTCAGTCGATATCGCTTAAAGATAGGTTCCTCATTGGGTTATGACTTTTAATAAGAAATTTCATGTCGATACATTCATTATATCGGGAGTTATCGTGTTCACAGACAGAATTCGTTTTTTCATATTCGGAATCTAGAGGTCGGAAAACATGAAATTCCGTTGAAAACTCGTCATCGGATTTTTCACCGATTACATAACTTTCTCTATACTTCTTATGGCTGAGGAAGTAATAATATTTTACTTTCAAGACTGAAGGAAAAAATAAATAAAAATCCCTGAGGGACCTCTTAGTAGTCTTATAGTTATGTGGAAGCATCTGTGTGTTTTCAATGGAAAAGAAGGAACGAAGGAAATTTCAGTAGCACAACAACGGAACAAAGACGCCATCCAAGCTAGAGTCAGTCACGATCACTCTATTCAAAAAATTACCTATCTCCTCCACAACTTAGCTCGGCTGCGCACTAGCTTTCTTGCACATGACTTATAACCAGTCACTCTTTAACGTCACATTTTCTCCTGACATTCAATGTAGTTCACAGATTGATTTGCACTAAAAAATCCGAGTTACGTCATTACTTCCCCACCTATACGAAGTATAGGGGAAGTTATGTAATCAGATGTGGAGTTTTCACAGAATTTCATATTATCCGACCTTAAATTTCAAATATGAAAAAAAAAATGTCTGTGAACACGATAACTCCTGATAAAATATATGTATCGACACGAAATTTTATATGTGAACACAGAACCCTCCAATGACGACACCTATTGTTTTTTAGACCAAATGATCTCTCAAGGACGAAAGGATCAGAGAGGACTCAATTCATTTTCAACAGTCACCAGTTAGGGATTTTGACTCATGCCCGGGCTTTAACTACAAGGTCATATCGCCTACTACCGATTTTCAGGGGAACTGGAAGAAGGGACGAAAGGATCAGAGAGGACTCAATTCATTTTCAACAGTCACCAGTTAGGGATTTAGACTCATGCCCGGGCTTTAACTACAAGGTCATATCGCCTACTACCGATTTTCAGGGGAACTGGAAGAAGGGACGAAAGGATCAGAGAGGACTCAATTCATTTTCAACAGTCAAATGTTAGTTATTTTGACTCATGCCCGGGCTTTAACTACAAGGTCATATCGCCTACTACCGATAGAGTGCTCTTTCGTCGCTCTGGTGGACATGAGACTCTACTGTGGGAGTCTAAATTTTGCCTACCTATGTTTATTCACCTAGAATTGGGGTCTTTAACGAGTATCTGACATTGTACAGACTCGGGATTATCGCTCAACGTCCCAAACGAAGGACGATGTGTGTTCAAAATTTTTTCACCTCTTGTTAGGTAATACTGCTAGTGTATAATATCAGTTCCTTGGGTAAAGAGAGGTAATACTGCTAGTGTATAATATCAGTTCCTTGGGTAAAGAGAGGTAATACTGCTAGTGTATAATATCAGTTCCTTGGGTAAAGAGAGGTAATACTGCTAGTGTATAATATCAGTTCCTTGGGTAAAGAGAGGTAATACTGCTAGTGTATAATATCAGTTCCTTGGGTAAAGAGAGGTAATACTGCTAGTGTATAATATCAGTTCCTTGGGTAAAGAGAGGTAATACTGCTAGTGTATAATATCAGTTCCTTGGGTAAAGAGAGGTAATACTGCTAGTGTATAATATCAGTTCCTTGGGTAAAGAGAGGTAATACTGCTAGTGTATAATATCAGTTCCTTGGGTAAAGAGAGGTAATACTGCTAGTGTATAATATCAGTTCCTTGGGTAAAGAGAGGTAATACTGCTAGTGTATAATATCAGTTCCTTGGGTAAAGAGAGGTAATACTGCTAGTGTATAATATCAGTTCCTTGGGTAAAGAGAGGTAATACTGCTAGTGTATAATATCAGTTCCTTGGGTAAAGAGAGGTAATACTGCTAGTGTATAATATCAGTTCCTTGGGTAAAGAGAGGTAATACTGCTAGTGTATAATATCAGTTCCTTGGGTAAAGAGAGGTAATACTGCTAGTGTATAATATCAGTTCCTTGGGTAAAGAGAGGTAATACTGCTAGTGTATAATATCAGTTCCTTGGGTAAAGAGAGGTAATACTGCTAGTGTATAATATCAATTCCTTGGGTAAAGAGAGGTAATACTGCTAGTGTATAATATCAGTTCCTTGGGTAAAGAGAGGTAATACAGAGAGGTTCCTGACGTGGCCTATTATATACGTAAATCCATGCAAAGAGGTGACCTGCTATTTGAGTATCAGGTGTTATTTTGTACTGGAGCATTATCTTCCTAGGTCACTTTACTTTCCCTTTGGATATTAACACAAAACCTCTATTAAATGCCGTTGTAATGAATGTATCGACATGAAATATATAGCCTATAGCTCTACTAGGCAGGGAGGTGACCTGTTATTGGAGTAGCTGGTATTATTTTGTAACTGGAGCAATATGTTCCTGGTTCACTTTACTTCCCCTCTGGATATTAACACAAAACCTCTATTAAATGCCGTTGTAATGAATGTATCGACATGAAATATATGGCCTACACCACTACTAGGCAGAGAGGTGACATGTTATTAGAGCAGCAGGTATTATTTTGGCACAGGAGCATTATGTTCCATGCTCACTTTACTTTGCATCTGGATATTAACACAAAACCTCTAATAACTGCCGTTGTAATGAATGTATCGACATGAAATATATAGACTATAGCTCTATACTTCCCTATGCCCATGCCGACCTGTCCTACGCTCTTGAGGAAAATCGTGAAGACGTTGTTCCCTCAACAACTGGAACAAGAGCTCCGAAGCTATGAAGTGGCTGTGTGCGAGTTTATCCCTCCGATAACCCCTGATGAACTGAGGAAGGCTAGTGAAAGAATGAGAACAGGCAAGGCACCTGGACTAGACGGTATTCCAAATATAGCGCTAAAAACTGCTATTAGTGCTAAGCCGGATATGTTCTCAGAGATGTACAACATATGCCTCAGGGAGGGAATATTCCCAGAACCATGGAAGAGGCAGAGACTAGTGCTCATTCCCAAGGGGAAAAGGCCTCCAGACGAGCCATCGTCATACCGCCTTCTCTGCATGTTGGATAGTGCTGGCAAAGTCCTGGAGCGAATCCTATTGGACAGACTTGAGGAAACCATAGGCGACGGACTCTCTGAGAACTAGTACGGTTTTAGAAAGGCTCGATCGACGCTGAACGCAGTGAATTCGGTGACAAACATAGCTAAGGAAGCGATCTCTGGCTAACGATGGAAAGGCGGTAGCAAACACTACTGCCTTGTAGCTACACTGGACGTCAAGAATGCCTTTAATTCAGCCAGATGGGACTGTATCTGGAAAGCACTAGGGAGACATAGCATGCCACGTTACCTCAAGAAGATAGTCGCCGATTACTTCCATAACAGGGTGCTAATTTATGAGACGCAGAATGGAGTCGAAAAGTATAATGTGACGGGCGGCGTTCCCCAGGGATCGGTACTCGGACCATTCAAGTGGAACGTGATGTACGATCTCTTGTTGAGAAGCGAACGTTAAGCTAGTGGCGTTTGCAGATGACGTGGCAGTCGTCATTACTGATAAGACCCTGGACGAAGTAAATAGCGACTTCGAGTATGTCATGGTACTCATCCATGAGTGGATGAAGTCAGTAGGCCTACAACTGGCAGAACATAAGACGGAGACAGTCTTGATAACGAGCAGGAAAAAGAGGGAGACCATCACCCTTGAGGTTGGTGACCATGCCATCTCGTCACAACCTTACATCCGCTACCTCGGTATTATGTTGGATGCAAGGCTATCTTCAAGTATCACATTGAGCAAGCCAGCAAAAAGCCGCGAACATCAATGCAGCACTGTCCCGGATAATGCCTAACGCGGGTGGACCAAGACAAGTAGCGAGAAGGTTGCTGGCTTCAGTTACCTCCTCGGTACTGCTCTACGGAGCTCCGATCTGGTCAGAAGCCCTTAAGGTGGCAACGTGCCGAAGCAAGATGGTGGCTGTGCATCGGATAGCTGCAATAAGAGTGACGGCCGCATTTCGCACCGTGTCCGGAGATGCTATGTGCGTCATAGCTGGAATGCCCCCGATAGACATCACTGTGGAAGAGCGCAAGAGGCTTTATCTGCGACGCACGACCGATCAAGCAGAAAAAAGACGGATCCGAGAGGAAGAAAGGAAGACCAGCCTGCAACAGTGGCAAACAAGGTGGAAAAATGGCAGGTGGACCCGCCGATTAATATTGAATATTGAGAAGTGGGTAAACCGGCCCCACGTTGAAGTAGGGTACTACCTGACCCAACGCTGTCTGGGCACGGGTGTTTCCGAGCATACCTGTTCAGATTTAAACGAGTAGAAGACCCGGACTGTCCACACTGCTGCGGAGCAAGGGAAGATGTTGAGCATATATTCTTCCAGTGTGCTCGCTTCAGCGAGGAGCGTCATGAGCTCGAAAGAGTTCTAGGTGAGACGCTCACGCCGGAGACCCTAGTGAGCTGCATGCTGGAGTCGCAGGAGAAGTGGACTGCGGTCGGCGGGTATGCTGCGGAAGTCCTCAGGAAGCTCCGAGAGATGGAGAAGCGTGGAATTGAGTAATGCTTAGTTGTCTTAGAGGGAGAGCGTCAGCTAGAGCCTCCCCCGTGAAGTAATGCGTGATGGCGGTTCCACGGGGATAATGAGGAAGAAGAGGATACAGGGAGGCAGGGAGGTGTTTTTAGTGAGTAGTCCCAATGAGGGAGACTCTCACACTGTCCAGTGACTACTGTCATCTTGTCATATGTTCGCCTATGAAAGGTTTTTCACCTCCCTCCGCACGAGAAAAAAAAAAAAAAAAAAAAGCCTATAGCTCTACTAGGCAGGGAGGTGACATGTTATTGGAGTAGCAGTTATTATTTTGTCACTGGAGCATTATGTTCCAGGCTCACTTTACATCCCCTCTGGACATTGAAACAAAACCTCTAATAACTGCCGTTGTAATGAATGTATCGACATGAAATATATAGCCTATAGCTCTACTAGGCAGAGAGGTGACATGTTATTGGAGTAGCAGGTATTATTTTGTCACTGGAGCATTATGTTCCAGGCTCACTTTACATCCCCTCTGGACATTGAAACAAAACCTCTAATAACTGCCGTTGTAATGAATGTACCGACATGAAATATATAGCCTATAGCTCTACTAGGCAGAGAGGTGACATGTTATTGGAGTAGCAAGGATTATTTAGTCACTGGAGCATTATGTTCCAGGCTCACTTTACTTCCCCTCTGGGCACTGAAACAAAACCTTTAATAAATGCCGTTGTAATGAATGTGTTTACTAAATAAAACTAAGTGTGCTGATACAAAATTGGAGGGTTCAGAGCACAAGTGAACCAAGTCCATCACAGTTGATTCCGAGCAATTGGCTCTCAAAGTTTTTTTTTCATAATCAATTCTGAGGTGCACCGTAGTAATAAATCTCATTATAGCTGAAACGGTTGTCCTTTCATTAAATAAACTGTCAACTAAAACAATCAGAATAATGGGTTTATGGACTTGGTTCACTAGCGCTCTGAAATAAATGAAACACTGGGGCCAAGGACTTGATTCAAGCTGATATCCTGCGGCGTTAAAATGAACTAAGGACTTGGTTCACTGTAGCACTGAAATATATTACTTTTACGCCTATTTAGCACGAAAAACCTCACAAAGTGAAAAAAATGGACTTGGTTCACTTGTGCACTGACCCCTCCAATTGTGTATCTAGATCGCTTTAAAAACCCACTAAATTGCACCAATTTTTAAATAAATATTGTCCCCCCCGTCAGCTGGGGGGTATTCCTTACCCCCCAGACCCCCCCGGTGGCTTTGCCCCCCCAATTTTAGACTCCACTCGCCGTCACTGTTCCTAAGTTAGCCGGTAGTGGGCAGTCAGTCTGTGTTATTGCTTTCCACTGTATAATCTTATTAATAAATAAATAAATAAAACAAACTTATTTTTGAAATATTGTCTATTCCACTAAGGACTTGGTTCACTGTAGCACTGAAATATATTACTTTTACGCCTATTTAGCACGAAAAACCTCACAAAGTGAAAAAAATGGACTTGGTTCACTTGTGCACTGACCCCTCCAATTGTGTATCTAGATCGCTTTAAAAACCCACTAAATTGCACCAATTTTTAAATAAATATTGTCCCCCCCGTCAGCTGGGAAAAACTTTGAGAGCCACTTTTTTTATAATGATTTTTAAATGAGCTTAATTTTAACTTTTCACCAATCTTAAGTTCCTTGGGTAACGCGAAGTAATACTGCTAGTGTATAATATCAGTTTCTTGGGTAACGAGAGGTAATACTGCTAGTGTATATAATCAGTTTCTTATCTTTAGTGGAATAGACAATATTTCAAAAATAAGTTTGTTTTATTTATTTATTTATTACAAGTTTCCACAATATGTCCGCGTTTCTCAACTTAGAATCTTATTAATCTAATGTATAATCCTCATTCCATATTTTATAGCACTTTTTTTATAATGATTTTTAAATGAGCTTAATTTTAACTTTTCACCAATCTTAAGTTCCTTGGGTAACGCGAAGTAATACTGCTAGTGTATAATATCAGTTTCTTGGGTAACGAGAGGTAATACTGCTAGTGTATATAATCAGTTTCTTGGGTAACGAGAGATAATAGTGCTAGTGTATAATATCAGTTTCTTGGGTAAGGAGAGGTAATACTGCTAGTGTATAATATCAGTTCCTTGGGTAACGCGAGGTAATACTGTTAGTGTATAATATCAGTTCATTGGGTAACGCGAAGTAATACTGCTAGTGTCTAATATCAGTTCCTTGGGTAACGCGAGGTAATACTGTTAGTGTATAATATCAGTTCCTTGGGTAACGCGAAGTAATACTGCTAGTGTCTAATATCAGTTCCTTGGTCAACGCGAGGTAATACTGTTAGTGTATAATATCAGTTCCTTGAGTAAAGCGAGGTAATACTGTTAGTGTATAATATCAGTTCCTTGGGTAACGCGAGGTAATACTGCTAGTGTATAATATCAGTCCCTTGGGTAACGCGAAGTGTTCAGGCGAGTTGCTTGAAGTTGCCACCAGTTTCATTTATTATTTTGTATATTTAGATACCCCCTCCCACTTGTTGTCCTGATAGGGATTAGTACCCTCTGTACTCCTGAAGTCTGTCCCCAGTTGTCCTTTGGATGCCTCTCCCTGAGGTTGTCTCCCGTTGCCTCTAAGGCCCCAGTCTATTCCCAGTTGCTTACCAAGCCCCAGTTCTCTCTCTGGTTCGTTGCCTCCCCCTGAGGCCCCAGTTGTCGTGTCTGTCCCCGTTGCCTCCACGGCCCCATTTTCCCAGTCGTATCGTTGCCTCCCCCTGAGGCCCCAGTTTGCCTGCTCCAGATAGACCGTCCAGACTTCCGTCCAGTAAGGTATTTAATACAATAGCAATCGCTGGCCAGCCATTTGTAATTTGTTTAGATGCCCCTGGGCGAAGAAGGCTCTGCCTGGAAAGTGGTAAGTTTTATATATAGTTCATTTCTAATTAATACAGTCCACTGTTCAAAACCCCCCTCCGTATGCTCCACCCTGATTAGATAAATCGGCAGTGGCGCCTACACGAAGTAATACTGCTGGTGTCTAATATCAGTTCCTTGGTCAACGCGAGGTAATACTGCTAGTGTATAATATCAGTTCCTTGAGTAACGCGAGGTAATACTGTTAGTGTATAATATCAGTTCCTTGGGTAACAACAGGTAATATTGATAGTTTATAATATCAGTTTCTTGGGTAATACTGTATTGTATATTAACAGTTCCTTGGGTAATACTGTTAGTGTATAATAACAGTTCCTTGGGTAATACTGTTAGTGTATAATAATTGTTAAAATATAGATTGTAAATAAAAACATTGATCTGAGAAACATTTTTTATTTCATTGAGTAACATTCTTTTATTTCATTCATCCATCTTACAATAATTGTTGAAATACGGAGAAGAAGAACGAAAATGGCTACACCAAATCTATCAGTCCATTGATGCGTGAGGCTATGTAGGATTGCAGCAGTTCCTTTGAGGACCGTTTCACTTCGAGCATTTCTTCATTCGGTAATGGTCCTTGGAGTACATCTACGCAATCCGTCCTTGGAAAAATGTCAAAATCGTCTAGCTTGTTCACAATATCGTCTGGACCACAACATTCGATATGCCCTTCGCTGTAGTCTTCTGAGGTTTCAGGCCATCCAATGTCCTTACAAACCGTGCTACAAAGTTTCTTCATTTCATCTAGTTTCATTGGGAAAAGGATCAAATTGAAAAGGACACAAGATTTCAACTCTACAATTTCTAAAAACCTGATAAAGTTTTTACGTAAGGGTGGATCACCAGGCATCATTGTATGCTCAAATTCGAACTCTCCTGACACACTTGAGGTTATTCGCAGCTCCGCTTTATTCTTTTTTGCATAAAATCTAATGACATTCTCCAAATAAAGTAAGTTACCTGATACCATTGTACTCCAAGTGGTGTAATTGCTTGCTTCTATTAATGCGTCACTTTGTGTTGTGTACAAGAAATCTTCCGTAGAACCTAAGGGTCGGAACATCATATGACTACCCTTTTCCAAGATTTGTTGAGCTATAGTTTCTCCAAATCTTGCATAGAGGTCGTTTTTATCAGATTGTGAAACTTTGGGCAAAGGTTTCATTAATATTTTATGTGTAGAATTATCAAGATGTGTATTTCTAAGTGTATATGATAGGTATGATTTTTCATCATCAGTAGAACATATCTCAAAAAGTGTTATTAACTGTTCTCTTACTATGTGTTCATTATTTAAATGTTCTCCTAGCTGGTGTCCATAATCCGTGAGTTCTCCCTTTCCATTATGTCCGCATCTGTTCCAGAACACCCTTTTCTTACTGGCAACTTTAGGTTTCCATTCGCAATAGTCAACTCTAAATAGAATGGAAGACAGACGAGTCTCACATCTGTAGCCTAAGGGAACCAAGGTTGTACCCCCTTCCTCCATGGGACAACCAGTGAGTAATATGTCGTTTTCTTGCAGAACCATTACACTCTTATCTTCACGATCTGTAGAAGGGAAATAACCATAATTCCCAGACGATATATCTTGAATGAATACGGGTTGATATACTGCTATTTTTTTTAACACCATCTTCGTGGGTTCCAGGTTTCTAATGGAAGTTTCACACTCAGTAGTAATTTTTCCATTGGCTTCATCCAAAAATGAACCCATTGGGATTAGACCCATCATAGATAGTATGATACACAAACTCACCATCATTCTGATTGCACTAAATCTGCCACAATGGATCCTAGCTCCTGACGTGGCCTGTTATATACGTACATATATCTAGGCAGGGAGGTGACCTATTATAAGCTTAATTTTAACTTTTCACCAATCGCTCGGGTTTACACTAAGTAGCAAAACAGCTATATAGCCGAGCTATATAGCTACGACTAAAAACAGCCGAGCTATATGTAGCCGAGCTATATAGCTACGACTAAAAACAGCTATGTAGCCGAGCTATATAGCTACGACTAAAAACAGCTATATAGCTATGTCTAAAAACGCTTCGTTGTGTAGCTGTAGCCGCTGTATGAGCAGGTACTTGATGAAAACAACCAGTTCACTTCGAGATGGCAACCAAGAAACATGTAATTGTTGTTGCCGCCACAACAACAGTCTTACTGGCATCTTTGAGAACGGAACGGAGGTTTTGGATGCGACCATATCTTCAGGACATAAAGAAGCACAGTGGTAGTGATATGTTAAATAATTTGAACCTAGACGATAATGCAGAAGACGCGTCATTGTGTTATGAAATTCGCTGCGATGGAAGTTTTAAAAACTTCTTACGAATGACAAGTGCTGATTTTGAATATCTACTCTGCACCATTGGACACAAAATTGAAAAGAAAGACACTAACTTTAGAAAAGCTATATCTGCTCGTGAAAAACTAATCTAATGTCATCTCTCGTGCAATTTCATTCCACGCGTCGAGCTTTCGGTTTCTATTTTTTAAATCCATGTCGCTCGAATCCCATAAAACAGGATGCCCGCGAAAGAGCATCACGTTCGTTACGGCATTTCTGTCCCACTCAAATTCACACAACAGGTCCTACATTTTTTCAATTTCACAAGACACTGCAACAAGGGACTACTTCACTGCTTCAGAGCAAGCACACAACTGACGAGCGTCTTTGGGCGACAGCTATATAGCTGTGCTACAACAAAAAACTCGCTTCTAGCTCAGATATATAGTTCCCTTTGATCTTACCGACCGATGGGAAACTCATATTCTGCTATATAGCTCTTGATTTGAGCTATATAGCTGTTTTCGGGTGGCGTTTTAAAAAACTTGTAGCACAGCTACATAGCTCGGCTATATAGCTGTATAGCTACACAGTGTAAACCCGGCATTCCTTCATTCCGTAAAGAAATTATTTGATTCTTCGTAAACAATGACAATTCTTTAGATTTGCGGGACAATTTAAAACCTTTCAATGAAATAGTACACGGTAGAACAGTTCAACCAACTGAATAAATACAATTTCAGTGTTTCTCAAGAAGGCTTAATGCCATAATACAAGCCAAAGGGATGCATACAAAATATTAATTTTGCTTAAAATTGGAATAATAATTAAAATTGAAGTATTTAATTGGTATTTCAGGCAATTGCCTATACTTTTTTTATGCTGTTTTTTCCCATTTTTCAAAATTGATTTGTTGCAATGTTTTTTTTTTCAACTACTCTTGTTCAAGTCTTTCTCATAATAAATGTTTTCTTTTAAAAAGCTTTTTGTTTTGTTCTCTATTTTGTTATAAACTTTATTGAGCCACTGTATATGTTGTAGTTATATAATTAAAATATTATTTAGTTATTCGACAGGCCGTGGCTGCTCGGCTGAGATCTTGCCCAGCCAGCATTTTATATCCTAATTGTTTTTATCTTTTTATTTGTTTAAAGTACATGTAATATTGGCCCAAATAAAAAAAGTGTTTCTACCTCTCTATTACCCATCTCCGTGATGAAGCCGGTGTGTTATGAATAGATGCAAATAAATCTATATTAATAAAGCTGAAACGGGGTTTGTTTGTTTGTTTGTATGTATGTATGTTTGTTCCAGCATCACGCCCAAACCGCTGGACGGATTTTTATGAAACTGCCCATGTAGCATTCTTTTGAGCCCGATTGAATAATAGGCTATGTGGCGTCCCAAAATTTTGATCGGGAGGGGGGGTTGTAAGGGGGGCCTAAGTATATAAATAGTGCTAACTCATTAACTAATGGTCAAATTGTCATGAAATTTCACACGTAGTCTTTTTAAAAGCCAAACAGGAAAAAAAGGTGTGTGGCGTCCCAAAGTTTCGAACGGGAGGGGGGGGTTGTGGGGGGGCCTAAATATAAATATAGAGCTAACTCTTTAACGGTTGGTCGGATTGTCACGAAATTTCACATGGAGTATTCCTGAAGACCAAATAGAAAAATAGGCGGTGTGACGGCTCAAAATTTTTTACGGGAGGTGGGAGTAGTGGGGGGGCCTAAGTATAAATATAGAGCTAACTCATTAACTAATGGGCGAATCGTCATGAAATTTCACATGTAGTATTTTTAAAAGCCAAATAGGAAAAAAAGGTGTGTGGCGTCCTAAAGTTTTGAACGGGAGGGGGGGTTGTGGGGGGGCTTAAGTATAAATATAGAGCTAACTCTTTAACGGTTGGTCGGATTGTCACGAAATTTCACATGGAGTATTCCTGAAGGCCAAATAGAAAAATAAGATGTGTGGCGTTCCAAAGTTTTGATCGGGAGGGGGGGTTGTAAGGGGGGCCTACGTATATAAATAGTGCTAACTCATTAACTAATGGTCGAATTGTCATGAAATTTCACATGTAGTATTCCTAAAGGTCAAATAGAAATATTAGGTGTGTGACGGCCCAAATTTTGAACAGGAAGGAGGGTTGTGGGGGGGGGGGGCTAAATATACATATAGAGTTAGCTCATTAACGGTTGGTCGTATTGTCACGAAATTTCGCATATATTAATCCTGAAGGCCAAATAGAAAAATAAGGAGTGTGGCGTCCCGAAGTTTTGAACGGGTGGCGGGGTTGAGGGGGGGGGGGGACTAAGTATAAATATAGAGCTAGCTCATTAACGGTTGATCGTATTGTCATGAATCGGATTGTCATGAATTTCACATGTAGTAGTAGTAACTATGTATTCGCTGTGGGGTTCACTGTTGCAAGACATTTACTAGCTGTGATGTCTAGCGTTCCTAATATCGTACTAGCTGTGGGGTCCGCTGTTGCAAGGCACCTATAAGACATTTACTAGCTGTAATGCCCAGCGTTTCTAATTACGTACTAGCTGTGGGGTCTGCTGTTGCAAGGCGCTAGCAGTGCGGCGCAGCGTATTTCACTCGTAGGTACTAGCTGTGGGGTCCGCCGTTGCAAAACTCATACTAGCTGTGATGCCCTGTGGTTCTAACTACATACTATCTGAGGGGTTCGCAGTTGCAAGGCACCTACTACCTGTAGGGCCCAGCGTTCCTAAAAACGTACTAGCTGTGGGGTCCGTCGTTGCAAAAGCATACTAGCTGTGATGCCCAGGGTTCCTAATATCGTACTAGCTGTGGGGTCCGTTGTTGCAAGGCATTTACTAGCTGTAGTGCCCAGCGTTCCTAACTATGTACTAGCTGTGAAGTTCGCTGTTGCAAAGCACTTACTAACTGTAATGCCCAGCGTATTTAACTACATACTAGCTGTGGGGTCCGCTGTTGCAAGGCACTTAATAGCTGTGATGCCCAGCGTTCCTAACTTCGTACTAGCTGTGGGGTCCGCTGTTGCGAGGCACATACTAGCTGTGTTGACCAGCGTTCCTAACTACGTACTAGCTGTTGGGTCCGCCGTCGCAAGGCACATACTAGCTATGATGCCCAGCATTCCCAACTACGTACTAGCTGTGGGGCTCAGCGTTGCAAGCCACATACTAGCTGTGGCCACAAACGTTCTTAAGTACGCACTGACTAGGACGTCCAGCGATGCTAAGTATTCACTAGGTGTGGCTTCCGCCGTTGAAAGGCGCATACTAGCTGTGGTGCCCAGGGGTCCTAAAAACTTACTAGCGTTACAACAGCTGAAGGACTATAAGCCTTATTCCGTATGAATAATTGAAAATTATAACATCATGAATGTACTGTCGAGGAACTGAATAGCGTTATAGAAGATATTGGGAGAAAAATCAAAGTTCCCCGGGCAACGCCGGGTATAACTGCTATAGATTTAATATTTGTTAAAACTGATAGAGAACGACCGGATTATCTGAATCCTACACAAAAATCAAAATAAAAATGTTTTTCAAAAAATTCACGCTATTTAACGGTTTATAGGCTTAATAATTGTTAAAACTGATACGACAGAATCAGATATATCCGAAAAGTCCCATCCGATGGACGACGTGCTCAAGGCTATTTTCAACCTAAGTGAAATTTCACCTACCCAGGTTTATTTACATAACATACGTCTCATTATCGAGTACCTCACATTCGAAAAAGCCCTGGATCATCGCTTAAAGTCCCATCCGAAGGACGACGTGCTCAAAGTGTTTTTTAACTTCCCGATTGAAACATCTGACCTAAGTGCCTCAACTAGATTTCTAAGTGGCGATCCTGAGCTCGGTAGACTCCATTCTTGAAATTTCTCGCTTTTTAACGGTTTATAGATTTAATATTTGTTAAAACTGATAGAGAACGACCGGATTATCTGAATCCTACACAAAAATCAAAATAAAAATGTTTTTCAAAAAATTTGCGCTATTTAACGGATTGTAGGCTTAATAATTGTTAAAACTGATACGACAGATTCAGATTTATCCGGAAAGTCCCATCCGAAGGACGACGTGCTCAAGGCTATTTTCAACCTAAGTGATATTTCACCTACCCAGGTTTATTTACATAACATACGTCTCATTATCGAGTACCTCACATTCGAAAAAGTCCTGGAACATCGCTTAAAGTCTCATCCGAAGGACGACGTGCTCATAGTTATTTTTCACTTCCCGATTAAAACATCTGACCTAAGTGCCTCAGCTAGATTTCTAAGTGGCGATCCTGAGCTCGGTAGACTCCATTCTTCAAATTTCTCGCTTTTTAACGGTTTAGAGATTAAATATTTGTTAAAACTGATAGAGAACGACCGGATTATCTGAATCCTACACAAAAATCAAAATAAAAATGTTTTTCAAAAAATTTGCGCTATTTAACGGTTTATAGGCTTAATAATTGTTAAAACTGATACGACAGATTCAGATTTATCCGGAAAGTCCCATCCGAAGGACGACGTGCTCAAGGCTTTCAACCTAAGTAGAAATTGACCTACCCAGGTTTATTTACATAACATACCTCTCATTATCGAGTACCTCAGTTTCGAAAAAGCCCTGGATCATCGCTTAAAGTCCCATCCGTAGGACGACGTGCTCAAAGTGTTTTTTAACTTCCCGATTGAAACATCTGACCTAAGTGCCTCAACTAGATTTCTAAGTGGCGATCCTGAGCTCGGTAGACTCCATTCTTGAAATTTCTCGCTTTTTAACGGTTTATAGATTTAATATTTGTTAAAACTGATAGAGAACGACCGGATTATCTGAATCCTACACAAAAATCAAAATAAAAATGTTTTTCAAAAAATTTGCGCTATTTAACGGTTTATTGGCTTAATAATTGTTAAAACTGATACGACAGATTCAGATTTATCCGGAAAGTCCCATCCGAAGGACGACGTGCTCAAGGCTCTTTTCAACCTAAGTGAAATTTCACATACCCAGGTTTATTTACATAACATACGTCTCATTATCGAGTACCTCACATTCGAAAAAGTCCTGGAACATCGCTTAAAGTCCCATCCGAAGGACGACGTGCTCATAGTTATTTTTCACTTACCGATTAAAACATCTGACCTAAGTGCCTCAGTTAGATTTGTAAGTGGCGATCCTGAGCTCGGTAGACTCCATTCTTGAAATTTCTCGCTTTTTAACGGTTTATAGATTAAATATTTGTTAAAACTGATAGAGAACGACCGGATTATCTGAACCCCACACAAAAATCAAAATGAAAACGTTTTTCAAAAAATTCGCGCTATTTAACGGTTTATAGGCTTAATAATTGTTAAAACTGATACTACAGATTCAGATATATCCGGAAAGTCCCATCCGAAGGACGACGTGCTCAAGGCTTTCAACCTAAGTGGAAATTGACCTACCCAGGTTTATTTACATAACATACGTCTCATTATCGAGTACCTCACATTCGAAAAAGCCCTGGATCATCGCTTAATGTCCCATCCGAAGGACGAAGTGCTCAAAGTTATTTTTAACTTCCCGATTAAAACATCTGACCTAAGTGCCTCAGCTAGATTTCTAAGTGGCGATCCTGAGCTCGGTAGACTCCATTCTTCAAATTTCTTGCTTTTTAACGGTTTATAGATCTAATATTTGTTAACTGACAGAGCCATAGAGTGTGCTGGTTTCGGATTATGCCAACGTCAGCACAACGTTCAGACTGACTTTAAATATGGTGACACCGATCCACTATGGAAGAAAAATGCCAAAAAAAGAAAGATGTATGTATAGATATGAACACAAATTAAAACTTGTGTACATTGTGATATAATCTATATAAATAAAGCTGAAACGGGGTTTGTTTGTTTGTTTGTTTGTATGTTTGTTCCAGCATCACGCCCAAACGGCTGGACGGATTTTTATGAAACTTCCCATGTAGCATTCTTTTGAGCCCGATTGAATAATAGGCTATGTGGCGTACCAAAATTTTCATCGGGAGGGGGGGTTGTATGGGGGCCTAAGTATATAAATAGTGCTAACTCATTAACTAATGGTCAAATTGTCATGAAATTTCACACGTAGTCTTTTTAAAAGCCAAATAGGAAAAAAAGGTGTGTGGCGTCCCAAAGTTTTGAACGGGAGGGGGGGTTGTGGGGGGGCCTAAGTATAAATATAGACCTAACTCTTTAACGGTTGGTCGGATTGTCACGAAATTTCACATGGAGTATTCCTGAAGGCCAAATAGAAAAATAAGGTGTGTGGCGTTCCAAAGTTTTGATCGGGAGGGGGGGTTGTAAAGGGGGCCTACGTATATAAATAGTGCTAACTCATTAACTAATGGTCGAATTCTCATGAAATTTCACACGTAGTCTTTTTAAAAGCCAAACAGGAAAAAAAGGTGTGTGGCGTCCCACAGTTTTGAACGGGAGGGGGGGTTGTGGGGGGCCTAAGTATAAATATAGAGCTAACTCATTAACTAATGGGCGAATCGTCATGAAATTTCACGTAGTATTTTTAAAAGCCAAATAGGAAAAAAAGGTGTGTGGCGTCCCAAAGTTTTGAACGGGAGGGGGGGTTGTGGGGGGGCCTAAGTATAAATATACAGCTAACTCATTAACTAATGGGCGAATCGTCATGAAATTTCACGTAGTATTTTTAAAAGCCAAATAGGAAAAAAAGGTGTGTGGCGTCCCAAAGTTTTGAACGGGAGGGGGGGTTGTGGGGGGGCCTAAGTATGAATATAGAGCTAACTCATTAACTAATGGGCGAATCGTCATGGAATTTCACATGTAGTATTCTTAAATGCCAAATAGAAATATAGGGTGTATATGTCACAAAATTTTGAACGGGAGGGTGGGTTGATGGGGGCCTAAGTATAAGTATAGTGATAAGTCATTAACGGATGATCGGATTGTCACGAAATTTCACACGTAGTATTCCTGGAGGCCAAATAGAAAAATAGGCGGTGTGACGGCTCAAAATTGTTTACGGGAGGGGGGGTTGGGGCGGGGGGGCCTAAGTATAAATATAGTGCTAGCTCATTAACGGTTGGTCGTATTGTCATGGAATTTCACATGTAGTATTCTTAAAAGCCAAATAGGAAAAAAAGGTGTGTGGCGTCCCAAAGTTTTGAACAGGAGGGGGGGTTGTGGGGGGCCTAAGTATAAATATAGAACTAACTCATTAACTAATGGGCGAATCATCATGAAATTTCACATAGTATTTTTAAAAGCCAAATAGAAAAATAAGGTGTGTGGCGTCCCAAAGTTTTGAACGGGAGGGTGGGGGTTGTGGGGGGGGCCTAAGTATAAATATAGAGCTAGCTCATTAACGGTTGATCGAATTGTCACAAAGATTCACATGTAGTATTCCTGAAGACCAAATAAAAAAATAGGCGGTGTAACGGCTCAAACTTTTGTACGGGAGGGGGGGTAGTGGCGGGGGGACCTAAGTATAAATATGGTGCTAGCTCAATAACGGTTGGTCGTATTGTCATGGAATTTCACATGTAGTATTCTTAAAAGCCAAAAAGAAATATAGGGTGTATATGTCACAAAATTTTGAACGGGAGGGTGGGTTGATGGGGGCCTAAGTATAAGTATAGTGATAAGTCATTAACGGATGATCGGATTGTCACGAAATTTCACATGAAGTATTCATAGAGACCAAATAGAAAAATAGGGTGTGTGACGTCAAAAAATTGTGAACGGGAGGGGGGTTATGGGGGTAGGCCTAAATTTGAAGATAGTGATAGGTCATTAACGGATGATCGGATTGTCACGAAATTTCACATGTGGTATTCTTGATGGTCAAATAAAAAAATACACTATGTGACATTTTAAAAATTTGGGAGGGGGGCTAAGCATAAAAATAATGCTGAATCATTGAAGGGTAATCGGATTTTCATGAATTTCACATGTAGTAGTAGTAACTATGTATTCGCTGTGGGGTTCACTGTTGCAAGACATTTACTAGCTGTGATGCCCAGCGTTCCTAATATCGTACTAGCTGTGGGGTCCGCTGTTGCAAGGCGCTAGCAGTGCGGCCCAGCGTATTTAACTACGTAGGTACTAGCTGTGGGGTCCGCCGTTGCAAAACTCATACTAGCTGTGATGCCCTGTGGTTCTAACTACATACTATCTGTGGGGTCCGCAGTTGCAAGGCACCTACTACCTGTAGGGCCCAGCGTTCCTAAAAACGTACTAGCTGTGGGGTCCGTCGTTGCAAAAGCATACTAGCTGGGATGCCCAGTGGTTCTAACTACGTACTAGCTGTGGGGTCCGCTGTTGCAAGGCACTTACTAGCTGTGATGCCCAGCGTTCCTAACTTCGTACTAGCTGTGGGGTCCGCTCTTGCGAGGCACATACTAGCTGCGGTGACCAGCGTTCTAACTACGTACTAGCTGTGGGATCCGCCGTTGCAAGGCATATACTACCTCTGGTGCCCAGCGTTCCTAACTACGTACTAGCTGTGGTGCCCAGCGTTGCAAGGCATATATTAGCTGTGGTCACAAACGTTCTTAAGTTCGCACTGGCTAGGACGTCCAGCGAAGCTAAGTATTCACTAGCTGTGGTTTCCGCCGTTGAAAGGCGCATACTAGCTGTGGTGCCCAGGGGTCCTAAAAACTTACTAGCGTTGCTATAGTTGAAGGACTATAAGCCTTATTCCGTATGAATAATTGAAAATTATAACATCATGAATGTACTGTTAAAGGGTAAGCGGATTGGCATGAATTTCACATGTAGTAGTAGTAACTATGTATTCGCTGTGGGGTCCGCTGTTGCAAGGCATTTACTAGCTGCAGTCAATAGCGTTCTTAAGTACGCACTGGCTAGGATGTCCAGCGATGCTAAGTATTCACTATCTGTGGTTTCCGCCGTTGAAAGACGCATACTAGCTGTGATGCCCAGGGGTCCTAAAAACTTACTAGCTGGGGTGTTTGACGTTGAAGGACTATAAGCCTTATTCCGTACGAATAATTGAAAATTATAACATCACGAATGTACTGTTGAAGAATTTAAAAGACTTATAGTAGATAATAGTAGAAAAGTCAAAGTTCCCCGGGCAACGCCGGGTATTACTGCTAGTCTATATTAATAAAGCTGAAACGGGGTTTGTTTGTTTGTATGTATGTTTGTTCCAGCATCACGCCCAAACGGCTGGACAGATTTTTATGAAACTACCCATGTAGCATCCTTTTGAGCCCGATTGAATAATAGGCTATGTGGCGTCCCAAAATTTTGATCGGGAGGGGGGGTTGTAAGGGGGCCTAAGTATAAAAATAGTGCTAACACATTAACTAATGGTCGAATTGTCATGAAATTTCACACGTAGTCTTTTTAAAAGCCAAACAAGAAAAAAAGGTGTGTGGCGTCCCAAAGTTTTGAATGGGAGAGGGGGTTGTGGGGGGGCCTAAGTATAAATATAGAGCTAACTCTTTAACAGTTGGTCGGATTGTCACGAAGTTTCACATGGAGTATTCCTGAAGACCAAATAGAAAAATAGGCGGTGTGACGGCTCAAAATTTTTTACGGGAGGGGGGGTAGTGGGAGGGCCTAAGTATAAATATAGAGCTAACTCATTAACTAATGGGCGAATCGTCATGAAATTTCACATGTAGTATTTTTAAAAGCCAAATAGGAAAAAAAGGTGTGTGGCGTCCCAAAGTTTTGAACGGGAGGGGGGGTTGTGGAGGGGCCTAAGTATAAATATAGAGCTAACTCTTTAACGGTTGGTCGGATTGTCACGAAATTTCACATAAAGTATTCCTGAAGGCCAAATAGAAAAATAAGGTTTGTGGCGTTCCAAAGTTTTGATCGGGAAGGAGGGTTGTGGGGGGGGCTAAATATACATATAGAGTTAGCTCATTAACGGTTGGTCGTATTGTCACGAAATTTCGCATATATTATTCCTGAAGGCCAAATAGAAAAATAAGGAGTGTGGCGTCCCGAAGTTTTGAACGGGTGGCGGGGTTGAGGGGGGGGGACTAAGTATAAATATAGAGCTAGCTCATTAACGGTTGATCGGTATTGTCATGAATCGGATTGTCATGAATTTCACATGTAGTAGTAGTAACTATGTATTCGCTGTGGGGTTCACTGTTGCAAGGCACTTACTAGCTGTAGTGCTCAGCCCCAGCGTTCCTAACTATGTACTGGCTGTGGGGTTCGCTGTTGCAAGGCACCTACAAGACATTTACTAGCTGTGATGCCCAGCGTTTCTAATTACGTACTAGCTGTGGGGTCTGCTGTTGCAAGGCGCTAGCAGTGTGGCCCAGCGTATTTCACTACGTAGGTATTAGCTGTGGGGTCCGCCGTTGCAAAACTCATACTAGCTGTGATGCCCTGTGGTTCTAACTACATACTATCTGTGGGGTTCGCAGTTGCAAGGCACCTACTACCTGTAGGGCCCAGCGTTCCTAAAAACGTACTAGCTGTGGGGTCCGTCGTTGCAAAAGCATACTAGCTGTGAAGCCCAGGGTTCCTAATATCGTACTAGCTGTGGGGTCCGTTGTTGCAAGGCATTTACTAGCTGTAGTGCCCAGCGTTCCTAACTTCGTACTAGCTGTGGGGTCCGCTGTTGCGAGGCACATACTAGCTGTGGTGACCAGCGTTCCTAACTACGTACTAGCTGTGGGGTCCGTTGTTGCAAGGCATTTACTAGCTGTAGTGCCCAGCGTTCCTAACTATGTACTAGCTGTGAAGTTCGCTGTTGCAAAGCACTTACTAACTGTAATGCCCAGCGTATTTAACTACATACTAGCTGTGGGGCCGCTGTTGCAAGGCACTTAATAGCTGTGATGCCCAGCGTTCCTAACTTCGTACTAGCTGTGGGGTCCGCTGTTGCGAGGCACATACTAGCTGTGGTGACCAGCGTTCCTAATTACGTACTAGCTGTTGGGTCCGCCGTCGCAAGGCACATACTAGCTGTGGTCACAAACGTTCTTAAGTACGCACTGACTAGGACGTCCAGCGATGCTAAGTATTCACTAGGTGTGGCTTCCGCCGTTGAAAGGCGCATACTAGCTCTGGTGCCCAGGGGTCCTAAAAACTTACTAGCGTTACAACAGCTGAAGGACTATAAGCCTTATTCCGTATGAATAATTGAAATTTATAACATCATGAATGTACTGTCGAGGAACTGAATAGCGTTATAGAAGATATTGGGATAAAAATCAAAGTTCCCGGGCAACGCCGGGTATAACTGCTAGTCTATATAAATAAAGCTGAAACGGGGTTTGTGTGTGTGTTTGTTTGTATGTTTGTTCCAGCATCACGCCCAAACGGCTGGACGGATCTTCATGAAACTTCACATGTAGCATTCTTTTGAGCCCGATTGAATAATAGGCTATGTGGCGTCCCAGAATTTTGAACGGTAGGGAGGGTTGTAAGGGGGGCCTAAGTATATAAATAGTCCTACCTCATTACGGTTGGTCGGATTGTCACGAAATTTCACATGTAGTATTCTTATAGACCAAATAGAAATATGAGGTGTGTGGCGTACCAAAATTTTGAACGGGAGGGGGGGTTGTGGGGGGGCCTAAGTATAAATATAGAGCAAACTCTTTAACGGTTGGTCGGATTGTCACGAAATTTCACATGTAGTATTTTTAAAAGCCAAATAGGAAAAAAAGGTGTGTGGCGTCCCAAAGTTTTGAACGGGAGGGGGGGTTGTGGGGGGGCCTAAGTATAAATATAGAGCTAACTCTTTAACGGTTGGTCGGATTGTCACGAAATTTCACATGGAGTATTCCTGAAGGCCAAATAGAAAAATAAGGTGTGTGGCGTTCTAAAGTTTTCAACGGGAGGGGGGGTTGAGGGGGGCCTAAGTATAAATATAGAGCTAGCTCATTAACGGTTGGTCGCATTGTCACGAAGTTTCACATGTAGTATTCCTGAAGACCAAATAAAAAAAAAGGTGTGTGGCGTCCCAAAAATTTGAACGGGGGGAGGGGGGGGGTAGGCCTAAGTATAAATATAGTGCTAACTCTTTAACGGTTGGACTCAACCTGATCAGAGCTCAGTCCGGTGACCCACTCCATGACTCTAGTCATATACCTCCTCAGAGAGAAGAGACCAGAACAGAGCGTCGTGCTAGTCAGAGTAGAGAGAACTTAACAAGGACTCAACCTGATCAGAGCTCAGTCCGGTCACCCACTCCATGACTGTAGTCTTATACCTACTCAGACAGAAGAGAGCAGAACAGAGCGTCGTGCTACTCAGAGTAGAGAGAACTTAACAAGGACTCAACCTGATCAGAGCTCAGTCCGGTGACCCACTCCATGACTCTAGTCATATACCTCCTCAGAGAGAAGAGAGCAGAACAGAGCGTCGTGCTACTCAGAGTAGAGAGAACTTAACAAGGACTCAACCTGATCAGAGCTCAGTCCGGTGACCCACTCCATGACTCTAGTCATATACCTCCTCAGAGAGAAGAGAGCAGAACAGAGCGTCATGCTAGTCAGAGTAGAGAGAACTTAACAAGGACTCAACCTGATCAGAGCTCAGTCCGGTGACCCACTCCATGACCCTAGTCATATACCTCCTCAGAGAGAAGAGAGCAGAACAGAGCGTCGTGCTAGTCAGAGTAGAGAGAACTTAACAAGGACTCAACCTGATCAGAGCTCAGTCCGGTGACCCACTCCATGACACTAGTCATATACCTCCTCAGAGAGAAGAGAGCAGAACAGAGCGTCGTGCTAGTCAGAGTAGAGAGAACTTAACAAGGACTCAACCTGATCCGAGCTCAGTCAGGTGACCCACTCCATGACCCTAGTCATATACCTCCTCAGAGAACCTCTCCGGTTTTCTATTTCTAGTTTTATATCTTTGGGCAAATTATTGAAAAGAGTTGCTATAATAAACGGTGTATGTTTGGTTGTCCAAGTGGTGAGTGGTCTGTGCACGATAGTACTGGTGGAGTGAGGGGTTCGTGTCGGGTATCAGTGAGGAACAGAATAGAAAGTAGATGAAGCATTTAGGAAAAGCTGTCTAAGGAGGTTTTTGAGGTATATATGCCGGATCGGAAGAACGGGGGAAACAGAAAAAACTTGCGTAGTAGGAAATGTAGCAGGAACTTTCAAAATGGTCTTTATAACTAGTTTTTGGGCGGTCACCAGCGGCTTTACAGCTGAAGCTGTTGAACCGCCCCAGGCCATGATCTCATAGTCTAACATTGAACCTATGTATGCATGATAGATATTTTTTAGATCATTGAAAGGTAAGACTTCCCGCAGGGTTCTAAATGCAAAAAGCATACTCCTTACTTTCCTTGTTACTCGCTAGATGTGAAAGGCCCAATTTAGTCTAGAGTCTACCCAGACTCCTAGATACTTCTATTGTGAGAACCTTTCGAGGGGTAGGCAGGAACAGCATAGGGTGGAGTCACAATTATGGATTTATAAGGGATATTCAGGGTTAATGGTTATCAACGAAAATGTTATGTATTTGCATTTTGTTACGTTAAGTGTGAGAGAGTTAGAACAAAGCCACCCAAGTATGTCCTTAAGTGAAGCTCTTAAGGCCCTGACGTAGGAAATAGATAATTTCCGAAATGTTGGCCAAATATTGAGTTTTTTTATTTAAACAACAGAACCTAGACTTTCTTAAACATTGGAAAGATACTGTCTACTCTATTAGTCATTATGTTTTGTTTACACAACAGAACCTCGACTTTCTTAAACATTGGAAAGATACTGTCGACTCTATCAGTCAATATGTTTTTGTTTGATCGATTTTTTCCCCAAGAGAAACTTCAATTTTAAATTGAAGAACTGATGACCAACGTGAAAACAGATTCCAAGGAAGGAATATATATGTATATATTTCCCTCCTCCTCTTGGCCTGATGAAAGGAATATATATCTAAAAAGAAAAATATAAATAAACACACTTTAACATTAATAATTTTAATGAGGAGCCATGGTGGCCGTGCGGGCTAGAGCGTAGGGCTTTGGTCGCATGGTCTCACCTTGAATTCGAATCCCGTCCGGGAGTGAGTTTTATTTCGTAGATAGAACTCCCTCCCGGGGCCATGGATGTCGTGAATGACATGATTAATATGCGTCGTACATAAGGCCAAAATAAAAAAAATAAACATATCATATACAGCTTTTTTTATGTTTGAAACAATTTATTCTCCTATCATTTTGTCCAATATAGCCTTAGTTCTCAAAGTCTCTAATTTTAATTTATACAAAATTAAATAGTTTAAATAGTTAAATAAAATTGCATTTAAATCATGCATTATAATTTCATTCATTTTACATAAAATATATACGTGTTTCTTCACAAAAATAAATACCCTGATATTTAGCATTGGTTAAAAAAACATTGGCAACATTGGTCAGAGGTAAACCTAATTTAACCTCTCCATTCGCTATAAACAAAACAAAAATACGAAGTGATTCACGGAGTTTGAAGAAGTATAGTTTATCTATAGTAAAAGTATATTTGTTAATTGAGTTTTGGCTTGTAAAATAGTGATTTTAATATTTAATCTTTCTGAATGGCTGAAAATAAAACTTGTAATGGATTTAGAATTTGTTGTGAACTCCAGATAAGTGTTACATCAAAGCCGGTCAAAGCATTCGTTTTTATTAGAATTGTAGAATGGGCTTTTGTTAAAGATGTTAAAAGACATATTATGAAGATTTTCAATTTAAAAGATGATATTGATTTATTCATTGAGGATTGTTTACTTCCAGAAAATGAATCTATTAAATTAATTAATTCTACCGATGTTTTGATGTGAGTATTATTTATATTTCATTCTTTTTTTATTAGTGTGAAATTTTAATTTGACATTTTTTGTATAAGTCGAATTAAGAATTAAGAACTTCATTCCAGGCAGTAAGGGATTGCAATATCCTGTATTTACATATTAGCTGATAGATCCGTCTCTCGGTGGCCATATTTTCCTCAGTTTGGTATTTTGTTGATTTTTGGGGGTGCCGGTGATCCAGAGAAAACATGTTTGCGTATAGTGCATAAGATCACGGGTTCCGAACCCGACTGAAGCCTTCAGGTTTTTATCTGGAAACGAATTTAGGATATGAGGCAGTTAAAGCATAAAAAACCAACGGACAGACATGACTTTGGATTACATTTTTTATATAATATATATATATTATTATATATAATACTTAATTTTTAAATTATTTAATTTTATTTCGACACATTCATTATATCGGCAGTTATTAGAGTTTTGTGCTCAGCCTCCTCCAAAATCTCTCTCTTTCGTTAGGCCGATTAAGCTGAATATGAAATGAATGAAAAAATGAAAATACATTTTATTTTGGGACCGAGGTCTAAGAATAAATACATGAGACTCACTGAACAGAGCAACAAATACAAATAAAATAAAATATCAGTTATGAGATAAAAGTGCTACAGTGGATAGAAACAAGAGAAAAATAAATAAGAAAATAATGGAATAAGTAAAAAAATAAATAAATAAATAAATAATTAAATTAACAGCTTCATTATGAAGAAATCATACGAAAATAAATATATAGAAGAAGATAAAATAAATTTAAAAAATATATAAAAATCAAGATTATGGATGTGTCGATAGATGTCCTTATGAGATTCAGGATACACATATAAAATTCAGGATACACATATGAAATTCAGGATACACATATAAAATTCAGGATACACATATAAAATTCAGGATACACACATAAAATTCAGGATACACATATAAAATTCAGGATACACATATAAAATTCAGGATACACATATAAAATTCAGGATACACATATGAAATTCAGGATACACATATAACATTTTGTGTCGATGTATTCATTCTATTGGGAGTTATCTTGTTCACAGACGCATAAATAGACAGGATTTATTGTTTTATTTATTTATTTCCATTTTTGGAATTAG
This sequence comes from Aradus depressus, assembly GCA_963662175.1. Classification (NCBI taxonomy): domain Eukaryota; kingdom Metazoa; phylum Arthropoda; class Insecta; order Hemiptera; family Aradidae; genus Aradus; species Aradus depressus. The sequence continues at coordinate 22,518,529 of OY759226.1, read as the reverse complement.
AGGTTTGTAAAACAAGAAATCCTGATGAAAAATCAACATTTAATTTCTCATTGATTATATAATCTCTTGTACTAATTAAATCTGGAGAAGTATACGTAAGAGTATAATAAATAATAAAATATATATATATATATATATATAATGAAATAGTATAATATATAAAATAGAAATACATATAATAAGGCTAAGATTCTGTGCATGTACAGGTCATAACATCATCTGTATCGCTTCATGAATTGAAGACCAGAAGTGGAAAAGGCTGTTTGTGTCTCGCAAGTCGCTGGCACTTAGGGGTCATTCATAAATTACGTAAGGCATTTAGGGGGGGGGGGGGGGGGGGGGGGGGTATAAGTTCAATATTACTAATTCGTACTAGGGGGGGGGGGGGGGGGGGGGGGGTAAAGAATTTGATCTTATGTAAGTTTTTGAATTTAAAATCTACTAATTTCGCGCTACGAAATGGCGCTATTAGATAGCGCCATCTATAATTAGTTCTGAAATTCAGTATTGAATCCTACAGAAATCATAAGGTCTCAGTACTTCTAGACTTTTTTTTTATATACTTTTGTCTCGCTGACTAGGGATTTCCCTATTGCTTGAATTTTGAAAAATAATTGTCATTTTAGTATCATTTATTTATTATACCTGACATGTCTGCATATTTACATCCACTATTATTTAAAGCTTGGGTACAAGCTTTTCCACGTAAAACTTCAAAGATTTGTCGAGAAGAGTCGAAACATGTTTTGGAAAACTAATAAAGAAATTTTTAAAAATAACTCCAGTGCTTTTGAGACCTGTGTTTCTGAAAGTTAGTCAATGGATAAATAAATAAGTAAAGTTTGGATTAATTATCCATTTATATATTTTATTTGAAGTAATTTTATACAGCAATGAAAAAGTTGTCCTATACTTCGTATGGCTAAGGAAATGCAATGTGAGAAAGCTGTGAAAATATGTATAATTCATTTAAATTGTATTTAGCATTTATTTTATTATGATTATTATTTTTTTTTTAGAGTGAAAAACAGTTCAACAAAGCAAGAAGATGTGAGTGTCAATTATGGAACATTTGCCATTGAAATGAATGGTATTAGCTCAGCTGTTGAAGATAAAGAAGTAACAACCTCAGGCGTCGACGAATCGCTCTTAGATGCATGTATGGACGAATTGTCAAAGAAAAGACAACAATTGTTGAAGACAGAAGTGAAGAGCAGTGGGGAAAATTTAGAAAATTTAACAGCTGATGAGGGGATTCCTGTTAAGAGAAAACGGAAGAGAAAACATAAAAAGAGAAATATTAGCATTGATAATATTGTAAATTCTAATGAAGGAGATATGGAAAAAAATGTATTCCAAATTTACAAAAAAGTAAGTTGAAATACACCAGTAATGTACTTCACCAGTGTGAATTGATCAATTAAGTTTCCGCTCTCCCTCCAATACCTATCGCCGTTTGTGCTGAAAATCTTTAGTTGACTTATATAGGGGTTTCTGAATCTTCATACTAAATCTCGTGTCAGAACATTCAATATAGCGGCAATTATTAGAGTTTTTTTGTTAAGTCCCCCTCTATTCACTTCCTTCCCGTTGGAAGATTTGGCTGAAAATTAATAGTTGTCGACCTTATGGGGTTCTGGACTCTGAATCAAGGGGTTACTGAGGATCTGGGACTGGCCATCGACGGAAGTATCTGTGCCGATTGGGTCGACCCAAGTCCGTCTTATAGTGCCTGCTTCTATTTTTTCCAGGAGCCGACGGATCGGCTGACCATAGCGTAGTCACCAGCTGCCTCAGATCCAGTTCGATATACAATTCTGTCCCCTGAATCAACTCCACCCTGGCTTAGTCGTATAGCGCACAATGGAGAACTACATGTTTTGCAGTCTCAATGCCACCGCACGAACAGTTCGGGCTGTTTTTCTTCTTGAAATTGAGCGTTAAAATTCACTATGACCTTATATTTGGGACATTCAATGATCAGAGTGTACCCACGTAAAGTCAAGGCGTACCTGGACGTCCGGCAATTATATGTACTTCGTTCGGCCATCCGAGCGTTGTGGCCAACGTTGTTGCCATTTTTCCACTATCCAATTCTGGGCGATGTCCTCGCAACGCTCTGGTATGGACTGTCCGCGTATCCTTCCTCGAGGGCTTGGCGTTTGAGTTTAACTGAAATGTCCATTTTGGAGACTAGATTAAAAATATGTAACCATAATATGTTATATAGTCTAATTTTGGGATTTTTAGAATACATCAAAATTTTAATCTGGATTATGATTCTGCATTTCTAATAGAAAATGTCCGGTCAACAGATTCTAAATATTAAGGCACATTATTGAGGAGAGCATGATTCATGGGAGTATGTAACTCCAAAAAAAAATTTCTACATTTTTAAATAATGTTTCGCATTTCTCTTCTTTTTATCTGGGTGGTGTACAGACCTTGAGCACGCTGTCCTTCGGATGGAACGTTAAGCGATGGTCCTGAGCCTGAACTCATTAAAGATCCCTAGCCCAGGTGAATAAAACTTCAGGGTACTCAACATTTACGGCTCCCATAGTTGAGTCGGCCTCATGTCCAACAGAGTGACGATATAGCGCACTGGTAGTAGGCGATATGACGTCTTAGTGTAAGCCCGGGCATGAGAACTAACTCTGATAATTAAAACTTGTCTACAGACAAAACCCGCACCACATAATTAATACGCTATTATTCTGTTTAGACTTGGTCGTCTTTATGTATGTATTGTAATCATGTAAAAAATATATATATAATAGAAATGAGGGCTCCAGTAGCTCAGTGGTATGCGTGCTTGACTTCTGAGCTCAAGAACGTGGGTTCGAAACCCGACCGAGGCCCTTAGTTTATTTTATCTCTTAGGTAGGATAAACTTAAGCACGCCGTCCTTCGGATGGGACGTTAAGCGATGGTTCCAAGCCTGTACGATGTCAGGTACTCGTTAAAGACCCCCTACCCTAGGTGAATAAAAGTTTAGGGTAGGCAAAATTTAGGACTCCCACAGTAGAGTCGGGCTCATGTCCACCAGAGTTATGAAAGAGCGCTCTGGTAGTAGGCGATATGACCTCGTAGTTAAAGCCCGGGCATGAGTCATAAAACCTAACCTAAAATAGAAACTTTTATAATTTAATTTAATATTATCACGTTTCCTGTAGAAATTTTGTTGGTCATCTACTAAATTTTAATTTCTACAGTAGTTTCCGAAAAGGGCCCTAATAAAGAATGTAGAAAGTTGATGTGCAATTTTTAAGAAAGTGCACATATTTAAAAAAAAAATTCAACTTCATTTGGATTCTTCTAAATTCTGGGATGCCATCAAATTTTTCTAAATTTGCAAAAATATTTTTATTTGGTTAACAAGGAAAATGAATAGCAAAGAATCGAGAACAAAACATTTTTTGGTTTATTAATATTTAACCTACATTATAAAGAAAAGAATAAATTTGGGAAATAAAAAAATCAATTATTTACAAAAATTATACTACTTACTAATTCCTAAAACTACATTGGTCTTTTTTCTTTGGCCAATTTTTTTTTTTATACTGGGCATATCTATTAATAAATAAAAAGTACTTTATTTTGTTTGTGATTCTCTATTTTTTTAGTCCTTTAATTTTCTATTTCTTTTTTCCTTATTATAATATAAGGACTAATAATAATTTTTTTTTAAGAATTCTCTGCGATTCTTCTCCTTAAAAAAAATTATTATTAGTTTTAGTATATTTTAAATTTTACAATGTGTTTATTTTATATATGAGAGTATATGTTTTTTTTTCTGTTTAGGAACAGAGATGTAAGAATATGATGCCAGAAACCAAAGTATTCAATGGTTGCAAGTCAATGCACAAACGTTTTAGTGATGAAGATGAATCCAAAACGACAGTAGAACAAACTGAAGAAGAAGAGACTGATGAAGTGGAGATGGAGACAATTGTGGAACCAGAGAGGAGAGGTGAAGATACAGAAAATCCTGAATTAGTAGGTGAATACAATAGCTTCTATACTTAACCTAGCAAAGGACGCAAGGACGAGTGTAGAGAAATTCTTGAGTAACTCCGTTTTTAAACTGATTTGGGACTCACTGAGTGCCCCAGGGTCCTGTGCAGCATCTTCCCCTTCCGGTCGCCCTCCTGTTTCTCTTCAGGATCTCATATTGATTTCAATATATATATATGGTGGGCTGGTGTTTAACACCTAGGGACCTAAGCATCCAGTGCTCTTATCCCTTCCCTTGGAAGCGCTGGGCTTCCCCCTTATTATATTACCTGTATGTTTATTAGGATGGTCCTTAAATATGCCATTTCGCAATTTTGAAACGTGCGCACCCTAGAAATTTTCTTCAACCCGAAACAAAATTTTTGGCGCTAAAAAAATTAAAAATACTATTAAAGAACCCGTGCCCCACAAGGGTTAAAATTTTAATGGAATTTAACATAGGATTCAACGACTATTGCTTTCGCGCATGCTTAGCTCCATAGGTTTTCATTGGTATTCTTAAAACTTATGGTATTTAGATGTTTTCGAGGTCGCTGAATAAAATGCCGTTGTCAAAAAGTCGATTTTGACAGTTGACTGCTGTCAAAACGCTGTCAACAAGGCTCCAATTTTCAGAAAAGCCGTATAAGAACGCTTTTTATATGTTTTCGCGGTCACTGAGCTCAAATTTTGGTTCGAAATTCAATTTCAACACATCCCAGTTTTAAAAAGAGTTGTAAGAGAAATTTTGAAATAATTTCATTTAAATCATTCCTTGGGGTAGTAGCAAATATCACATAGTAATTGAATTTAAAAAAATAATATTTATTACAACAAATCATGTTGAAACATTATCCCTTTGTTCGAATAACAACGATCCAACAAAAAAAAAGTTAGTATTCATTTAAAACTTTATTTTTCTCATAAACAATCATAAAATTCTAGACTCAGAATAAATCTTAGTTTACATTTTTTTTGATTTTTTTTTCCGGTTTACAAATTTAAATTAATTTTTTGTTAAAGTCTATTAATATTATAAATGTTAAGTATATAATTAGTTATTGATTAAAAAAGTTTATCATAATTTGCTAAATAAAGTTTTGTTGAGATCAACGTTGATAGCTGTGATGTGTTGAAATTGAATTTCGACCCAAAATTTGAGCTCAGTGACCGCGAAAACATATAAAAAGTGTTTTTATACGGCTTTTTTGAAAATTGGAGCCTTGTTGACAGCTGTCAACTGTCAAAATCGACTTTTTGACAACGGCATCTTATTCAGCGACCTCGAAAATCTCTAAATACCATAAGTTTTAAGAATACCAATGAAAACCTAAGGAGCTAAGCATGCGCGAAAGCAATAGTCGTTGAATCCTATGTTAAATTCCATTAAAATTTCAACCCTTGTGGGGCACGGGTTTTTTAATGGTATTTTTAATTTTTTTAGTGTCAAAAATTTTGTTTCGGGTTGAAGTTTAATTTTCTAGGGTGTGCACGTTTCAAAATCGCGAAAAGGACCACTCTAATGTTTATACTACCTGAACCAAGCCCTTCATTTCATGAAGTGCTCAGTCTCCCAGTTTCCTTAATGAACCTGAGAATGCTCTCACAGTCCAATCTTCTTAAGTCCTCCTCTGCGATTACATCTCCACCAAAGATGCGGAATCTCATTCGCGCATATCCCGAGCTGATGCCCAGGTTCTTAAGTAACTCGGTTTTTAGACTGATTTGGGACGCTCACTGAGTGCCCCCGGGGTCCAGTGCCGGGTCCCCACTCCGTTCGCCCCCCGGTTTCTCTTCGGGACCTCATACTTATTTGAAGAGTCAGGCATCAATGACCCTCGTGGTTGATATGTCTTTAAAAAAAAAATAATTTAAATTTATGGTACCAAACAAACAAACTGACAAAGCAATAAAAAACATTGTACGCCTTTATTCGTCCTGTTCCGTTTTATAAACTGAAATATCAAGGCATCTTGAAAACAGCCTACTTAGCTGATGATCAAGGGGTTCGAAACCCGGCCAAGACCCTTAAGTTTTTTATCTGGTAATTGAAAAAAACGCTAGAAGGCCGTCCTGTAGATAGGACGTTAAGCGAGTCATTTAAGACCATTAGTTGAATGATGTACACCAAAGTGAAGAAAGAATACTTTAGTAGTAGGCGATATAAACTTGTAGTTATATTTTATTTAGAAAAAATGTATGATTATTTATTTTTAAACTATTCTAATTTATTTTTCAACTTTGTTTCAGGCAATTCTTTTGTGGGAGAATCCAATGATGCAAATGATTTAAAATCCAAGTTATTGTCTTTGGCTTCTGATAGAAAATCTGGGAAAATATTCTCCCGTCTTAATCGTTCTTTTTGTTGACAATAAATGTAAAATAAAAATGTACATAAAATCCCATTAATTTATTTCTCATATATAAAACTTTGAATTTTTCGAACTCCGTTTTTTGTTTTTTTAAATCCTTGAAGAGCTTTAGATAATGTAATATTTTAGTGTGGCTTGCTCTGGAGTCACTTATTAATCTTTTTTTTTCTTCTAGGTTAGGTTTTATGACTCATGCCCGGGCTTTAACTACAAGGTCATATCGCCTACTACCAGAGCGCTCTTTCGTCACTGGTGGACATGAGCCCGACTCTACTGTGAGAGTCCTAAATTTTGCCTACCCTAAATTTTTATTCACCTAGGGTAGGGGTCTTCAGTACCTGACATCGTACAGGCTCGGGACCATCGCTTAACTTCCCGTCCGAAGGACGGCGTGCTTAAGTTTATTTTACCTCCCAGATAAAATAAACTAAGGGCCTCGGTCGGGTTACGAACCTACGTTCTTGAGCTCAGAAGTCAAGCATGCCTTTCTTCTATATTTGAAATCTATATACAATATATACATAATAAGAGAATATGAGGTCAAAAAAGAAAAATGTAACAAGGTCACTTGATGGGAGAAGCCAGCCAGCGCTGACACTCCTTCGAAAGTTAATTGTCATTATTCCCTATCCTCAGAGAGAAGATCGCAACGCCATCTCCTGTTCAAGCGGCGGAGAGGATTGTCAGGATGGAAGTGAGAGGAAAGGTCTTGTGCGAGAGGATTTGAATGGGAAGATAGGTTTCTATGTAATGATTAGGACTTGATTGGTGACATAGAAAGGAGCGTTGACAATTCGTTGGAGGAGTTTGGACTGGAATGCTTGGATACAATTGATGTTTAGCTGTGCTCCAAAGTTCGAGTCCGTAGGTCCAAATTGGATTGAATGATCTTGTAAATCGTAAGTTTGTTGTTAGTTGTCAGTTTCGATTTTGTTCCAAGATTATTAATAAAAATAATATTTATTTCGGTTAAACTTTAACGTTGTAATTGGATACTTTATATATTTTCAGACATAATAAAATAGCTTATAAATTGTCTACAGATAATACATTTTAAGATACATAGGAGAGCTCAGAGATAAATTTCTTGTCTACTAAGTTCAAGATCGCAGGTTCGATACTCTACCGAGGTTCTGTTTTTTTTTTATTTCTGAGGGGTTAAACAACCTTGAGCAAGCGTCCTGATGTGACGTTAAGCATCCCGAGCTTGTATGATATCTACTTGTTAAATACCCCAGATAACTGGCAATATCTTATTTAACCCCATGTTGTCAATAGGATTTTTATATTATTTTATTTTTGGTTAAAAATTTAATAGTATTTGTGTTTTGAATTTGTTTGTATAGTTCTCATTATTTACTATGATTTTTCAAGTGTAAATGTATTGTTTGTATTTATAAACTAATTGGAAAAGATTTTGTACATTTTGTGTTTTGTTCCTCTTGTTTTTGTAAAATAAGATTGTTTTCTATTTTTGTATATTTGTTAATAAATTGTTTATAATATATATATATTTTCTTATATAGTTTTCTCCTTTTTTTAATTAATGCTTTTCCTACGATGTAACTTATTGTACAGATTGATTCATTTATAACCATTCTTTCTTTTTTCTTAAGGATGAAAAAGTGATTAAAAAAAATATAGAGAAGCGCGGGTTTGAAACTCGCAAACAATAGGACTCCCACGGAGAGTCGGTCTCATGTCCACCTGAGCGAAACAATGACGTTCTGGTAGTAGGCGATGTAATCTCATAGTTGAAGCCACAGTAATAATGTAACACAGAAGATGAATTATAATTATTATAAAAATAATATAATAATATAAAATTCCTTATATCTCATGTCGTAAAGAGCGAAATATAGAGAAACAAATATATATATTTATATATAACTGAATAGATTAACTATGTCATGACATTTTTATCTTTTTTTCTTTAATAAAATCTATTTTGAATGAGTAAAACATGAAAAAACATACTATTAATAATAATAATAATTTTTATTGTTTGAAGGGATCACCCCTATACAATTGAGTCAGTGACTATTACATTTACAATATTAACATAATAATGACACATATAAATGAATACACATATAAAACAATAATGACATATAAAGGAACCTTTAACAAACTAAATAAATAAAATAAGTAATTACAAATTAATAATAATAATGTAACAAAGACAGTAAATATGGAGTGGGGATGTAGATCTAGAATATTAATATAATATGTAAGTTGAAGTACATTATTCATTAACAATGAATGATCTAAGTTTCAAAGCGCTGATTATATAATAGAAAATGTTTGAGATATTATTCTTATTATGAGCCAGGAGTAATGTATGAAAGTTGGATCGGTCTATACTGACACTCTGAGGCAGGAAGTGGCTTCTAATGGGGGAGTAGATCGGACAGGATATTAACAGGTGGTATACGTCTTCCAATTCATTTTTATTGCAGATTGTACAAAGTTCCTGGGGATTAAGGGTGTATACATTATTTTTGTAACTGATTTTAAGATAGTACTTGCCAGATAGACGGAGTTGAGCCAGTGCTTTGATGTGAGAGAAAGGAGCGTTCAGGTTTAGGTATGGTTGGAGTTGATCTGGGTTGTAAATTATATTATATATATTTATATATATCTGAATAGATTAACAAGTAACTAAAGAAAATAGTAAACAGGTAAATAATAAAAATATTAAACAAAAAGTCATTACGATAGAACTTACAGGATATTGGTGTCAAGGAAATAAAAATAAAATCCAAAATATGAACTTACTTAAATATTTTATATATGGAACACAACTTTCATGTGATGGTGATTTTTTTACTTTTTGTACATCTACATGTACGTTTCGTTTTTAACATGAAACATTTTAATTGAATTTCTAATTTTTTATTATATCTGTTGCTGTCAAGAAGTGGGGAAGGGCATTAAAGAAGTTGATTCCGTTATGAATTATACTTTTTTTTAGGAAGAGAGTAACAATGTTTAGTTATTTGAAATTCTACAGGTATCATAAATTACACCATTGTTTTTGAGACGGAAAATATTTACATATATTTTTTCTAATGAACATTAATGCATCAAATATTAGAAACAGCGCAGATCATGGCAAGATTCTAAGTTGTTTTTAAATATTTCTTTGCAGCAGCACTCTAAAAGTAATACGAAATAATCCAAGGAACTAAATAATTATACATTGAAGACTATCATTCAACCGAACCTTGATTGTTTAATAATTACATCATAATATTGAATTTGGGTTGATTTTCGCTATTTAAAGTTCCCGCTCTTCTTGGTTCAACTATGTATCAAGTTTAGTTATGAAGTCGGTGGAGGGGTGGGGTTTTTATTATTTTTATATACAACAATGACCTATGCACCTAAAGTCTAAAAAAATATTTAATTGCTGTGTTGAAAAAATAAATATAATTTTTTAATATTACATTAGTATACAATTAATTTGTATTGAAAAGTATTTTATTCTATTTACAATTTAAAAAAAACATATATATTAAAAAAGTTACATTTAAAATTATATTTTTCATTTCAACAGTCTGTGAAATAGCATCTGCATTTTGCAATAAGGAAATCTACAAGAGCTGTTGTATCCGACAAGCAGTGACTTGAATGGTTATCATGGCGGTATTTTGACAGAATTTGGGTTCAAGTTTATTTTTCGAAACTTCCATATTTTATTTTGTCAATGGAACATCCACAAAATGGATTTCGAGTTCGATTTGAACTCTTCAAAAAGTTTGCGATCAAACCGTTGAATTGTTTTATTTATATTGACCGTGACAAATTGAAGACAATCAAAGACTTGGAATTTCATATATCAAAGCTTTTTGATATTAATAATGTAATATTTTTGACAGTTGATGGTGTATTATTACCCTCAAAGGAAACAGTGGAATTAATCAAACCATCTGATTGTTTAAGGTTAGCATTTCAGTATTTTATAAACAATATTTTATTTATTGAATGTAAATGTTTGTATATAACGTTGTATATTTGTAATGGTGAACGAATCAAGTAGAACTGTTATAAAATATTAATGAAAGTCTAGCTTGAGATTTTATCAACTGGGAAAAAATATTTTTTTTAAAATTTAACCTTTATTTAATCAGCTAGTTCTGGAGTTTCCAACGCCGATATGCACGCATGTTTAAGGGCAAGAAATTCGTTTAAAAAAAACATGAATAGTTGGATATTGCCTTAAGTAAATTGTGAATTTTTTCAAACGGCAGTTTCTCAACTTTTATTAAGTTGATAATTTTGTAGTGAGGTTATGAAGTACACAGGCGTTCTAGTAATTTCTTTTGAAGATTTCTCTAGCAAATTAGGACTTTTGTTATCAGATTGTTTTTTTTTTTTACTCCTCTTGTCCTGATGATCGAATTATGTTGAAGTCAGTATTTTATCAATATAAACACCGAAGCAAAAGTTTTTATTTTGTTATGTCGTGTTTTGCGGTTCCTGAATAGTGTTAGAAGATATTAATTTTTGAAACTAGGCCGCACTATTATTTTTAATAGCAGGTATAGACGTCATAATTTAGTGGAACTTTTATATATATATATATATATATATATTTTTAAAGAGATTTTGTGAAATTGAAACATGTGTATTTTATGAAGTATTTTCATTGGCAAATGAAAAAAATTATTAGAATAACACACTGTAGTAGGTTTTATAACAAAAATAAGATATTTTTTACTATCTAATATTATATCAGGTGACTTGATTAAATTTGTTAGGTTGCTGAAGAGAAAAACGCCTTATTGATTATCGGCCACCATTATAAAACCTAAAACCGAAATATTTATTTTTGTAAATATATTTTTTAGCTTTCCAACAATATGCGATACGTTCAAATTATCTTTGCGAGTCAACATAAAAAAATAATAATATCTGATGTAAAAATGCTGCAATTTTTATTTGATATTTTTCGATTTTTGTTTCTTCAATTTGGAAATATGATGTTGCTATTTTGAAAATTTCATATTTGAAAAACTAAGACGAAAATGCGAGCAGAAGGAATTACAATAACTGATGTTATATGATATTGATTAATAGAGTCGACAGTATCTTTTCAATGTAGAAGGAATTCAAGGTTCTGTCGAGTAAATGAAAACTCAATATCTGGCCAACGTTTCGGAAACTATTTATTTCCTTCTTCAGGGCCTTATAATGACTTGAGTGGATATGTGTGGTGAAGGTGTTGTGAGTTTGTGTCCACACACCATAGCTCTATACTGGACACAAACTCACCATACACATCCACTCAAGTCATTAGGTATTGAGAAGGTGAAATTTTGAAAATAGCAATATCATATTCCCAAATATATATATATATTTAAATATATATTATATATATATATATATATATATATATATATATATATATAAATTTAATGAATAATTTACAAGATTTGTTAGCCATGGTCGTTCCATCAGCGTCTGGTTGTTAGAAGGTTTATATGCCCTTATATTGTAATGAGAGCGCTGGTAACTCAGAGCCTACTGAGTTCAAGATCGCGGGTTCTAATCCCGGCTAGGCCCTTAGTTTTTTTTTATCTGGCAATAAAAACCTTTACCAATGCTGTCCCGTCCGTTAAGCAGGTGCGATATCAGGTACTCGTTGGTTAGCAGAAGACTCCTAACTTGGATAACAAAAACTGTGTAGGCAAAATTTAATACTCCGTCCTGTTGAGTCGGGCTCATGTCCACTAGAGCGACGAAAGAGCGCTCTGGTAGTAGGCGATATGACCTTGTAGTTAAAGCCCGGGCATGAGTCATAATAACTAACCATTAACAACAAACTATACCAAAAATATATAAATCACATATTTTTTAAAATATATTTGTACATTGCATGTTTTTGTTATAAATTGTGTTGTATTTAATGTATTTTAGTTATGTATATATATTTTTAGGGGAAAAGTATTAAATGGAGACTGCAAAAGTGAAACTAATATATCCTGTTCAGATGATCTACCTGAAGGGTATGGTCATTGTGGAGAAGAGATGTCTGAAGGGAGTTTTGACGCTTCTAAGAGACGAAAGACGAAATACGACACTGGAGGAGATGATTCAACTGAAAACGAACTGGCTCATTTGAAAATGTTATTTCCTCCTCCGGATTCGAAGAGAAAACGTAAAAGAAAGCACAAAAGGAAAAGTGAAAATGAATTTGCCGATAGTGGTGGTATGTCTTTATAAATATATGTCAGTATTAGTAAGTTGTTATGACTCATGCCCGGTCATATCGCCTAACTCCAGAGCGCTCTTTCTTCGCCAAATTTTGCCTACATAGGTTAATTTACCTAGGGCAGTGGTCGGCAAACTCATTAGTCAACAGAGCCAAATATCAACAGTACAATGATTGAAAATTTCTTTTGAGAGCCAAATTTTGTAAACTTAAACTCAAAAGCTGGCCTTTGCTAAAAAGTCCTCCATCTGATTGAGGTAAGTTCGCTGAGATCGACCCCTTCCAACTCTCCCATCCACACTCGTCTTGTATACTTATTTTGTCTATCTCCTCTCTATATGTCCAAACCATCAACATATCTTTCTCAATCCTCGACACTACATCTTCTTTCACTCCACAACGCTCCCTAAAATTAATTTAAATAAACTTTACTTAAAGCTCGGAAGTAATACATTGTTGAACACGATGCAAAGATACGACTTGACGATACGCGTTGACATTTAATCTTTTTGGAAATGTTTTCTCATTAAGTCGCTTCAGAGTACTCGCCTAAAGATAAAGACACATAAACACCAACTAAGTATGTAAAAATAGAAATAAGAAAACATGTCATCACGAAGTTTCATTGTACGTTCGCGCCCCCGCACGTGGTATTATGTGGAAGAGCCACACTCAAGGGGCCAAAGAGCCGCATGTGGCTCGCGAGCCGCGGTTTGCCGACCACTGACCTAGGGCAGGGGTCTTTATCGAGCATCTGACATCGTACAAGCTGAAAAAAAAACGTAAGGGCTTGGGTCGGTTTTCGAAACCGCGATCTTTAATTCAGAAGGATCAACTCATCAAATTTTGAGTTTGTTTTTTATTCATGTGTTAAACAATATCTGTCGCACTGCCAGCAGCCCTGGGGAACCACTACAGAGGACTATAGACTTCTTTAGAGATATAAAGCTAATAGATGGGGTATAATGCAAGCAAAAATGTGGAAGTATACAATAATACATAAAATATATATATAGGTAGGTATAATTATATACAGAGACTGGAGGATTATATTATTGGCGATAAAAGGGGGAATATTTGAGATTGGTCTGATCGTTCATACAATTTCCTTTTTGTAGATTTCCAATTGTTCCAGTGAGTTGAGTTAATGTACCTTTGTCACAAAAATGTAGGTATTGTCCGCGTGTATTTATATCGAAAGAGGGCGCCGGTAGCTCAGTGGTATGCGTGCTTGACTTCTGAGCTCAAGGTCGTGGGTTCGTAGCCCGACCGAGGCCCTTAGTTTATTTTATCTGGGAGGTAAAATAAACTTAAGCACGCCGTCCTTCGGATGGGACGTTAAGCGATGGTCCCGAGCCTGTACGATGTCAGGTACTCGTTAAAGACCCCTACCCTAGATGAATAAAAATTTAGGGTAGGCAAAATTTAGGACTCCCACAGTAGAGTCGGGCTCATGTCCACCAGAGTGACGAAAGAGCGCTCTGGTAGTAGGCGATATGACCTCGTAGTTAAAGCCCGGGCATGAGTCATAAAACCTAACCTAACCTTTATATCGAAATGATGTTTGTTTTCGTTGATGGGTTGTGCGAACGTGATATTTACTAGTTGGATCGTAATGAAATTTGATGTAAATCTGAGGCCAGATGCGACAGATAATGTGTAGGATTAGGATTATAGATATTCAAAATCGAGGTCATAGGCATCTACGTACTTAGAGATGGAGTAATTTGTATTAGTTTACGTTCATGTTTATGGTTAACAATGTATCTATATTTAATTTTAATGTTGATAAATGTATTCATAGTAAGTCAGGTTCAACCGACTGGCCAAGGAAGGTTCAAATAAACCTTTCATGGGGCCAGAACCGGTGCTGGGAGTATCTCGGGAGACATACCGAACCCGAATCAAAGAATGGACTAAGGACCTTTTGGAGCTTACTTGGAGAGAAAAGACCACATGCAGGCAGTCGAAGATGTTCCTGGGAGGGGAGTCCAGGGTTCTGAAAGACGGGATCCTGAACCTCAAAAGGAACGAGCTCAGGCAACTGACTGGAGTTCTCACAGGACATGGTCCGTTCAATAGTCACCTACACACTGTGGGAGTCAAGGACAGTCCTACCTGCGATAGATGTGGGGAAGAAGATGAAACGGCGGCACACTTCCTGGGCATCTGCTCGGGATATGCGCGAAAGAGATTCCACATCTTTGGTAGAGATGCAATCGCAGAGGAAGACTTTAAAAGATTGGACTATGAGAGCATTCTTAGGTTCATTAAGGAAACTGGGAGACTGAGCACTCCATGAAGGACTTGGGTCAGGTAGTATAAGTTAGTATAAATATAGGCATATAGTTAATATAATAAGGGGGAAGCTAAGCGCTTCCAGGGAAGGGATAAAAGCACTGGTTGCTTAGGTCCCTAGGTGTAATACACCAGCCCACCATATATATATATAAGTCAGGTTCAATTTTCAACTTGTTACAATGCCTATTTTAACGTTCAGTAATGTTTATAAACACACTAATTTTGTTTTAATTGTGATTCTAATCTTGATTCCCCCCATGTTTGTAGGGCCCTGATGATGATATAAAATATATTGAAACGTTGGCGTTTGAATAGTGTTTTCTTCCATCTTTGACTGACCCTCAATATTCCTACATTATAACATTTAAAAAAAAATAAAACAGAATACGGTATCACAGTTATAATTATTATTGTGATAACGTATTTTGGTTTTTTGTTTTATTTTTACCTAATTTTAGCTTATATAAGCTTATTACGATACGAGGACGCCAGTACCTCAAAGGTAGAGTGCTAGCCTACTGAACTTTAGATTGCGAGTTCGAAACTCGACCAAGGTACTAACGTCCGTCGGATGGGACGTTAAAATATGATCCCGAGCCTGTACGATGTCAGGAACTCGTTAAAGACCCCCTACCCTAAAGGCTCATGTCCACCAGAGCGACGAAAGAGCGCTCTGGATGTAGGTGATATGACTTCGTAGTGAAAGACCGGGCATGAGTCATAATAACGTAACTATAAATTCTGAATCTTACATAACTCAAAAAGTAATATTTATTTTATGATTAATTAATAATTATTAAAATATTTTTATTAATAATTATTAAAATATTTTTATTAATAATTATTAAAATATTTTGTATATATTTGGGGCTGTTCACAAACTACGTCACACGCCTGGGGGGTTTATAACTTATGTGATGATTGTGACGGTGGGGAGGGGGGGACTAAACAAAAAAATTACGTCACGTTTATTATTACACTTTAAAATAAGGGCATAGACAATTTTCTAAAAATATTTAAAACATTTAAAAACCGATTTGGGAGGAATCGTAATATTCCTCAGTATTTTTTCATGATATGGATTATCTCGCTTGAATAATCGAAATGTTAAATACTTAAATCACTGTTCTTTTATTTAATTTATGAATACAGATGAATATAATATGTATGTTGTATTTATGCTAAATTGAAGTTGTATTTATGATAAATTGAAGTTTTATTATTTTTATACAATTTAGTACTTTTCTTTAAAAAAAAAATTCAGTTTAAATTGGGGGGGGGGGGGGGGGGGGGCATGAAAAAATGACGTCACGTTTAGGGGGTTAAAAACACCTCAAAATTGCGTGACGTAGTTTGTGACCCCATTTTAAATTTTGGTTCTAGGTAACGTTTTATGAGTTGGATGGTTCATTATCAACTCTTTCACATCTATTGCTAATTAGGAAAAGGAATATCATCTTTGAAAAAAAATTAATAATACTTGCTCAGGAAATATTTATTTGTGAAAAGTTACAATTATGAAGTGAGATAAGCTGCTATGGTGGAAAAGCGTGTCCTTAACGTGGTTGCTCCATAAATTGGTTTCTGGAGAAGATAGTCTGAACTGCATAGCATAGAAACTGGTTCACGGTTGCTTTTTGAGGCTCCACTGCAGATGAATGATCCAATAAAAGTGTATAACCCACCTTTTGTATGTTTAGTTTCTTCTACTCCTCTTGAGAGGTCGGAACAGGACACGGAACCGGACATTCCTGAAGTAGACGTTACAAGAGAAGTTCATCAAACAGTAAAAACACCAGAAACGGAAGTTGTCAAAATTCCTAGTCTCAACGATACTCTGATTTTTAAAGTAAGTCAATTGTTTCTTGTTATTTAGTTAGTGATATATATTCTTGTGACTGGTTTAGCGATATTACTTCCCAAGCTGTGCGAAGTATAGGGGAAGTTAGATAATCGGTCAAAAATTGCCCCACACTCGACTGGTTCGAAAATTTTCGAAAAAACAAAAAAATTATCTATGTTTAAATAGAGTAACCCAATTTGATACCTCCCTTGTTGAATTTTGTTTGTAGTCAGCATCCAACTAGTCCCTGATATGTGTCCATTTCTTTAACGTCATCATCATCATCGGCGCAACATCTCATCTCGTGAGTCAAGGCCTCCTGGATCAGCCTTCGCCAGTCGTCTCGGTCCTGTGCAGCTGCCCTCCAGTTCCTGACTCCAAGTAGGATCCTCGCATCATGCGCAACACCGTCCTTCCAACACAGCTTCGGCCTCCCGTGGATTTCCTCCATTAATGTCATCTTTGGCACATCATGGTCTCCCATTCTTGCCAAGTGTCCTGCTCATCTCAGTCTGTGAAGTCTTACTACGTCCGGTTCTTGCGACAAAGCGTATAGCTCCTGATTTATTCTTCTCCAGTCCTGTCCGTCGTAGACACCTCTATAGATGCAACGTAGGATCTTCCTTTCGTGAATCAGGAGTGCTTGTTCGTCGGTCTCTGTTATTAACCGTAAGTTAACACTGGACGAATCAATCTTTGTAGAGTTGCAGCTTTGTTGCCCTAGAAAGTAAGTTACTTCTGAGGTGACACCACAAAGAAACAGCGGGTGGATTTGATGATCCTGCTTCTTATTTCATTTGAGAGGTTATTGTCCACATTAACCTGACATCCTAGGTAAGTGAACTCATTCACTTTTCCCAAGAAGTATGGGCCAATATGAACTTCTTCATTAGGTCTTAACCTCTTGACCCATGACCATATACTTTCTTTAATGTATCGACATAAAGTTCAATATGTGGATGTGGATTCAGAAGCCACGATGTAAATCAAATGTTGATTTTTAGCCCAAACTTCGATTTTCTTTGGAAGATGAGCGAAAACGTAATTGATTAGTTATGTTTTTTTTTTTAATATTGTCTACTTGACAAAATATATGTAAAATATGGGAGTACTGCTACCATCTTCAGCCACGACTACAACGAAAATACTCCCATATATTTTGTGAAATAGACAATATTTAAAAAAAAAAAAAAAAACCTTTTTCTTTATATTTTCTATGAAGGTAATTGCTGTGTATAATGTTTACAATTTTTATGTAATTTCACTGTCCATATTTACATTTTATCACTTTTTACATACATAATTTATTTATTGTTAATGATTGACCTGAACTGTAACACTTCCTAATTCTAGTAATTTTTTAAAAATAATTGTTGGTTTATGTATGTTCAGTTTCACCCCCTGAGGATTGCAAATTGTCGAAACTAGTTGTGGAGTAAATCAATAATATATAGTTAGACTGATACCTCTATATTACTTATTGGTAATTAAATTAACATCCTGTTTTTTTTGTTTTGTTTTTTCAGAAATTGAAAATGAGTGAGGACTATAGCCCAACTTCATCGGAAAATATTCTGGGGAAGATTGTTGACATAACAGAGACATCAACTGGATCATATTATGTTACATTTCAAATATTAGGTAATATAATAGAATACATTAGGGTAGTTATTATGTCAGAACTCAATTCGACGTCAAAGTGTATTAACTACCCTTAAAATGTAGCTTATTTTAAAATTTAAAAATAATATCTCATTTTTTTAATATTAAATAGGAATATATATATATATATATTTTATTTCACAGGTTAGGAGTTTATTAAATATAAAATCATTTTCCTCTCTTAATTTCCACAATAATCCTCTAGTCCGTGCCCTCCATTCTGCCATACTTCCGCAACGACTTAGGCGTCAATGGCCTAGAGACCTCCTTAGCAGCAGTGACAGTGATTAGTTACAAATGAGAGTAACTCAATGACTAGGGAGTGTCACCACTGGGCCATTTATACAATTGGAAATATCTATTTGTAAATATATAAAAAAAAAGAGGGCGCCGGTAGCTCAGTGATATGTGTGCTTGTCTTCTGAGCTCAAGAACGTGGGTTCGAAACCCGACCGTGGCCCTTAGTTTATTTTATCTGGGAGATAAAATAAACTTTAGCACGCCGTCGTTCGGATGGAACGTTAAGCGATGGTCCCAAGTCTGTACGATGTCAGGTACTCGTTAAAGACCCCTGTCCTAGGTGAATAAAAATTTAGGACTCCCACAGTAGAGGCGGGCTCATGTCCACCAGAGTGACGAAAGAGCGCTTTGGTAGTTGGCGATATGACCTCATAGTTGAAGCCCGGGCATGAGTCTTAAAACCTAACCTAACCTATAAAAAAAAATAGCTTTAATTTTTTTTTAAAGTGATTTTTACTAAAAAATAAAGAAATGTTTTTAAAATATTGTCTATTTTACAAAATATATATGAAGTATGGGAGTTTTTTCGGTATTGCTGCCATCTTCAGCCATGTCTTAACAAATACTAAAAAAAATGTATATACGCTCTTCTCTTCATATTTTTAGTTTGATTCTTGCTATGTTTATCACTTAATTGTGAGTTTGCGATGATAGTTTGTCTACATTTATTTTTTTTCGTATTTGTTAAGACATGGCTGAAGACTATAGCAATACCGAATGTACTTTATATATCTTGTGAAATAGACAATATTTAAAAAAAAAACATTCGTTTTTCTTTCTTAATATTTATTGAGCTGAGTTTACGAAGCTCTTTCTTAGGCGACTCATGTATTTTGTTGTACTCGTACTCCTAAACCCCTTTACCGATCACATTGAAATTTGCCATGATGGTAGTGGACATGGTGACGATGGTTTTTTATTTTAGAAATAATCACCGAAAAACGAAATCCCCATTGAAATCAATTGAGAGACAAAATTCTCGCGCAAAATAGAATTTTTCGATTTCAAAAGTAAAAATCTTCGGTTTACCATCAGACACCATTTTTTGGAGCCAGTTTTTTTCAGTGTTCTAACGTACAAACTTCGACTTTTTTTCGATAAAAATATTCTTCAACATACAAAGAACACATAGTAAAAATAATTTTGTGCAAAAACAGCTGTTGTTGTCTACAAAAAGGTTAGAAAAAATCCATTGAATTCAATTGAAATCTATTTAAAGTGTTCATATTCATAAAGAACATACAAGGTGAGAAGTTACTGATAATTATTAAAACATTAACTGAGTTTTTTATACAGATATGCCTGACTCAGCTCAGTTTTTGCAAACAGCAGAATGTATTGCACACCTAGTTATTAAGTGATAATATATCTGCGAAAAATGTTAAGTATCAATTAAATATATTATATTTATTTTGTTTCAGAGGGTGATAAAGAATTTGAAATTCCGAAAGGTAAATTTTCTTTAGAAGATGAAGATTCTTCATATAAGAAACCTGATCATATTCTAGCTCAGATGTTCTGGCAAGACGTTATAGAACCTCGTGTTGCCAGTTAATAGGATTTTATTTATTTTTTTTTGTTCAGAAATTTTTTTGAATTTGTATTGTCTTGATGATTTACAACGATTTTCCAATTTTGTATTTTGTATTGTTCGTTTGTATAAACTAGGGTTTTATTTATAATTTTCATGTTTCTTATACCTAATTTCAGATGGTTTACGATGACTTTTGTATTATACATTTTGTGTTTTTTCCCTTTTGTTTTTGTAAAATAAGATTATTTTCAATTTTTTTTATATTTGTTAATAAATTGTTTATAATATATATATTTTTTTCTTATAGTTTTCTTCGTTATTTAATTCCTTGTCCTACCATGTGACTTACACAGATTGATTTATGTACAGTCATTCTTTCTTCTTTCTCAACGATGATAAAGTGATAAAAAATTATAGAAAAGCGCGGGTTCGAAACTCGACTAAGGTTTTTTGTCTGGTAATTGAAAATCATTGAGCATGCAGTCCTTGGGATAGGACATTGAGCGATGGTCCTGAGTCTGTACGATGTCAGCTACTCCTACCCTTGGTGAATAAATCTGGTTTGGAAAAATTTAGGACCCATAAAAGAGCGCTCTGGTAGTAGGCGATATGACCTCGTTAAAGTCCTAGCGTGAGTCATACTTAACTTAATATAGAGAAGTTCAGATTTGGTCACACTTAGAAGGGTTCTTAGGGCGACTATTGTGTTAATGTATTTGTGAATACATTTAATAATTACAATGTTCTGAAAATTGTTATACAATATCGTGAAAATTTGACGATTTTATTGTCTGGAATCTCGTTCACTACATTATATTGATTGAATAGTAAAATAAAAAAATTTAAAAAAAATTAATGAAGCTATGTTTCAAACTTCGTTATAGATACTTGTCTTTTTGTTGTGAAATCATAAAAATATTAGTTATTTCTTCAATATTTTCATATTACCTTATATAATAACATTAGAAAACACAATGTTATTCATAGGCTTTTATCTGCGGCCTAGGTATACCTATTGTGTACCCCTAAAGACAGATTCTTCTATCTGGTACAAGTTATGTAAAAATAAGTTATGTAAATAAATAAATTATTTGAGGTGTTTCAAGACAAAAAGGATAAAATAAATTCGAGGATCTTGAGGATTATTTTATTTCATAAGTAAATATATACAAAATAGATTATAATTAATTTTGATTATTATTTTATGCTTCAGTTATATTAAATACAAAATACATAATGAATTTCATTTAGAAAATAATACATCTATAATATAAAACTACATAAATACTTGATAGCAAGTAGCAGGTATTAGAGTCATATCACAGTTACTCTAATAATAGTACTAATAAAATCAATGTTTTGATTTGTTCGCTATTAGTAATCTCACCTTAGGAGGAAGCAGCGTAGTCAGGAGCGAGGGGGGGGGGGGTTGATGTCAGAAACTGTGAACGTAGATACGATATCCTATAACGTCTACAGACATTTCTTTTTGTTTAATATAGTCTTCACTATCATTATTTTTTATTTTATTTTGTATTATGAGGAAGAGTCGTAAACACATCACGGAACATTATAAAAATAATATTTAATCTATATTAATAAAGCTGAAATGGGGTTTGTTTGTATGTTTGTTCCAGCATCACGCCCAAACGGCTGGACGGATTTTTATGAAACTTCCCATGTAGCATTCTTTTAAGCCCGATTGAATAATAGGCTATGTCGCGTCCCAAAATTGAGAACGGGAGGGGGTGTTGTAGGGTGGGCCTAAGTATATAAATAGTGCTAACTCATAAACTAATGGTTGGATTGTAATGAAATTACGTATGTAGTATGCTTAAAGGCCAAATAGAAATATAAGGTGTGTGGCGTTCCAAAATGTTTAACGGGAGAGGCGGTTGTGGGGGGCCTAAGTATAAATATAGTGCTAAATCTTTAACGGTTGGTCGGATTGTCACGAAATTTCACATGTAGTATTCCTGAAGGCTAAAGAGAAAAATAGGGTGTGTGACGTCACAAAATTGAGAACGGGAGGGGGGTTGTGGGGGTAGGCCTAAATATGAAGATAGTGATTGGTCATTAACGGATGATCGGATTGTCTTGAAGGACAAATAGAAAAATAAGGTGTGTGACATCTTAAAAATTTGAACGGGGGGTGGGGGGGGGGGGCTAAGCATAAAAATAATGCTGACTGATTG
Organism: Aradus depressus; assembly: GCA_963662175.1. Classification (NCBI taxonomy): domain Eukaryota; kingdom Metazoa; phylum Arthropoda; class Insecta; order Hemiptera; family Aradidae; genus Aradus; species Aradus depressus. The sequence continues at coordinate 22,496,109 of OY759226.1, read as the reverse complement.
AAGGGTATTTGGATTGTCATGAATTTCACATGTTGTAGTAGTAACAATGTATTCGATGAGGGGTCCACTGTTGCAAGGCATTTACTAGCTGTGATGCCCAGCGTTCCTAATATCGTACTAGCTGTGCGGTCCGCTGTTGCAAGGCACCTACAAGATGTGATGCCCAGCGTTCCTAATTACCTACTAGCTAGTTAAAAATATAATTAATTACTGTATTATATTTGTTATTATTATACTCATTTACTTATAAAATTAAAAAAAAATACTGAATAATTGTTCGGGAGTTTTTTGCGTAAATTGACACACAAAAATTCAATCACGATTTGAGGAGTACATTTCATGAAAATATGTTGGTAATTCCCGGTTTTACCAGTTGAGTGAGAGCTTAATATGATTTTTTTAATAAAAAATTGCTAAAAATATAAGTTTCCCAAAATATATATACTTAATGATATATCAATGGGAAGGAATGACATTGTTAGTTTACTGAAAGAGCGATATACGGATGAGGAAAGGTAACTGAAGCGGCTACTAACGTCTTTTTGAAAAAAAATACCAAAAGAGATCTACCAATGTTTTTGGAACAGGTATACACATGCCTTCCTCTCACCTAGGAGGAAAAACATTTTATTATTATTTTGAAAATTGGCCCAGCAATATGTGAATAAAAAAGTAGGGTAGGAAAAATTTAGAACTCCCAGGGTCGAGCTCATGTCCATTAGAGTGAGGAAAGAGCTCTTTGGTAGTAGGCGATAAAAAAAATACACATTCAAAAGTGTAACACGAAAACTTTTGAAGCTTTAATATTTCTGTTCAACGAACTTGATTGTCTATTTTTATTTGAATAATTTTTGTATAAAATTTGAATAAAAGTAAAAACGGAATAATCTTTCGGGAATTATTGCGTAAACGGACTAATAAGAATATAAACAATCCCTCAAATCGTGATTTGGGGAGCATTAAAATATATATTTAATAATTTATTGATGGGAAGGAATGAAAACACTGTCACTGTACCGATGTTTTTGGAACAGCTATACACATGCCTTCCTCTCACCTAGGAGGAAAAACATTTTGTTATTATTTTAAAAACTGGCCCAGCAACGCTGCTTATAGGTGATTCGTTTCGTTGAATTGATTTGATTATGTCATTAGATAATTTTGATTTTAGAATTAATACAAATTAATTTTTTTTCTTTAAAATTTATAATGAAAAACAATTCTTATTACTATCCCTGATATATTTTGATTAGTACTTACTGATTAATGACACATAATCATAAGATTTTTTTTTTAATGGCGTAGCGAAGATGGGGCTTCAAAATGGAGACCCCAGAAGTTTCTGTCTACGCCACAGGTAAAAACTGACCGTAACTTGACAAAACGGCTAATTACAACTAACACCTACAATTAATAAATACAATTTTATTATTATTATTATTTTTTCAATAAAAAGAAACGCAACAATACAAATAGTATACAAAAAAATAAAATGGAACTGTGACGGTTATAGATCATTCCTCACGGATTGTGTGACGGTCGTTGATTCCTTCGTAAATATTGATAGAAGATTTTGAATTAACATAAAAAAATATGTTAAAACATTTTTCACTGAATCAAATGATGAAGTGAAAAAGTAAAATAGAAAACCGAAAAATGCTATTCGTGCCAAGACATCCACCCAGTACATCCTGTAAACAGAAGAGAAATAAATAATTATAAAAATATTAAGAATATTGTTTTGAAAAAATAAGAAAGGAAGAGTTATTGTGACTCATGCCCGGGCTTTAACTATGAGGTCGTATCGCCTACTACCAGAGCGCTCTTTCATCACTGGTGGACGTGAGTCCGAATCTACATGGAAATTCTAAATTTTGCCTATCCTACATTTTTATTCACCTAGGTTAGGGGTCTTTAACGATTACCTGACATTGTACAGGCTCGGGAGCATCGCTTAACGTCTTATCCGAAGGACAGCATGCTCAGGCAACCGGCGCTCACACAAAGGAAGAGACATCAGTTTAGCAATATCTGTACAATGTCAGCTATTCGTTAAAGACCCCACTACACTAAGTGAATAAAAATATAGGACTCCCATAGTATTCGTATAGTGGGGCTCATGTCCACCAGAGTGAGGAGAGTGTAAATTTCTGGGAAATTTCTGAAATTTCTGGGAGTACAACACGACTGCACGGCGAGCAATACCGCCACTTTCAATAAAACAATTGTACATATCAACTTGTTCCTGTGGGAAAACTGCATCCTTCGGTTCATTTTGACTGGCTGATTAATACTATATGAAAGGAAGTAGATACTGTTGTAAAAGTTGTTTATTTCCATGAATTAAAATTCGCTTTCATAAGACCATTTGGGTAAACAATGACAGTGAATGTAAACAATAGAAGCAATTTAACGTGTTTACTAAAATTAGCAAGCAAATGCGGTTTATTGGAATTAATACCGAAACAAAATAAATGTGTGTTTTTTTTTTTAATTTTGAACCATAACTTTATAATTTTTTGACCAATTTAAAATCGGGTTGCCCCATTGATTTCAGCATAAAAAATCCTTTAAAATGATGTATCGGAAGGTATAGGGTCCTACTTGAAATTTTAAAGTTGTATTGGTCCTGGGGTACCCCCTACAATTTTTTTTCAAAAACCACTCGAAATATTAAACTAGACTGAAAAATATTAAATACGTATTTTTTATTTTTTTTATAACGTTATCGGTTTAAGAGAAATTCAGCCGGGCCATCTAAAAAGGACACCCTATATATATATATATTAGGGTGTATCGAATTTTTTTCAATTTGAAGGCCCTACGAAAAATTGAGAGTATTTGACATGTAAACAATAACAGAATATCAAATAAACTATTATCGATGCTTTAGGGGGTCCCACATTCGTCTCAAAAACACGATTTTCACGCTTTTTCGAGTAGTATATTAAGAACTGAAATTTTTTTCGATTTTATTGTTATTTTTCTGTCAAATTCCAATTCCAAGTCGTGCCCCACTTAATTACAAGTAATATCATCATAAAAAGACATTATTTCAAGTACTTAGAAGTTAACCAAGGAATATTAATTATAGACAAAATGACAGACGAGAAATAAAAATTATTCAAAATCCTACCATTGCGTCAGATTTTAATGCGGATTGATGCGTTGGAAATAATCTTGATCTGCAAAAAATCACCGGACTCTGACAACCGAGTTTTTCGAGTACCCAAACTAAATTTTGAAGCTACTAATTATACAGAGTTATTAGGAGTTTACTCCTTTTTTAATTTTGTCCTATATTGATAAAATTGCACACTTTTTTAAATTTCAATTTCACTTATATAAAGAATTTACACTAATTTTCATCAAATTTTAAAATACTAAAGTTATCCGCATTAAAATCTGACGCAATGGTAGCATTTTGAATAATTTTTATTTCTCGTATGTCATTTTGTCTATAATTAATATTCCTTGGTTAACTTCTAAATATTTGAAATAATGTCTTTTTATGATGATATTACTTGTAATTAAGTGGGGCACGACTTGGAATTGGAATTGGAGTAACAATAAAATCGAAAAAAATTTCAGTTCCTTATATACTACTCGAAAAAGCGTGAAAATCGTGTTTTTGAGACGAATGTGGGAACCCCTAAAGCATCGACAATTGTTTGATATTCTGTTATTGTTTACATGTGAAATACTTTCAATTTTCGTAGGGCCATCAAATTTTTAAAATTTCGATACACCCTAATATATATATATTATATATAATCACAAAATAATATTTGACACATGTGTTTTATTATAATTATTATTTAAATAAGTGTATGGTGCTACTTACATCTTCATATGTCTCCTGGCAGACGGGATGGTCTCCGGGCTCTCCTTAAGGATGTACAACCGAGCTGCCAGGATACAGTCAGAGAAGTATTTCCTCAAGTCCATTCCCTCTCCGTCCACTTTGTACTCAATACGTTCTCTGTCGTTCATTACCTCTCTGATTTTAACAGCCCACTCGTTCTTAAAGTACCATTGATTGTTGGCATAGTATTCGAACACTTCAAAACCTTTGTTGATTCGATCCTGGACTCGGAGTAGCCTGCAAAGAAAAAAAAATGAAATATATCAACAATTACTAATATTTTCAAATATTTATTTATTCTTATTTTTTAGTAGTATGGTTCTTCTCTAATTCATGAGTGTCAGACTCTAGAGTTAATAGGTTAGGTTAGGTTTTATGACTCATGCCCGGGCTTTAACTACGAGGTCATATCGTCTACTATCAGAGCGCTCTTTCGTCACTCTGGTGGACATGAGCCCGACTCTACTGTGGGAGTCCTAAATTTTGCCTATCCTAAATTTTTATTCACCTAAGGCAGGATTCTTTATCGAGTACCTGCATCTCTGCACTTAAGTTTATTTTACCTTCCAGATAAACTAAGGGCCTCGGTCGGGTTTCGAACCCACGAACTTGAGCTCAGAAGGCAAGCACGCATACCACTGAGCTACCGGCGCCCTCTATAGTAATATATTATATACGAATTTACAATCTACTTACACAACCCAAAAAGAATAATTGAATTTAATATGTACATAGATTTTTAATTGTGAAAAACACCACTTCTCGGGAGAGTGAATAAACTGTTTCATGGTTCATTCAAAATCAGTGCTTATTGTCAAACATTTTTTACCTATGTCATTATACGTGGTGTTATGCCTTATTCATAACTCTATAAGAATTTTATCGAATTATGTATCTTAATTAGTCAAAACGCACATTCGTTAGTTTGATTATCTATAATTGATGATCATTTTTCTATAATTTACAACGCAAACTATCGAATGTGGCATTTTCATTAGTTTGCATTGTATAATATTTAAATATTTACATTGCAAACTATTGAATATGTCACAATCGATAGTCTGCTTTAAAACAGCTCATTGTTTTTACAAAAAATTGCAACAGCAAACACACGAACATGACATATTCAATACTTTGCCATGCAGGGAAATTGATTTTGTTCCTATTCGAACTAGATCAAAAACGCGAATGTGGTACATTCGAGACTTTGAAATCCCAGTTCAAAAAATTTGTTCACAATAACGAATGCAGAATAACAAATTTCTTATTGGTCACTTTGATTTTGGACATCATTACATAGTTTGGATATTCGTCCCTTTGCCAGGGTTATTCCTCCCCTTTACAACGTGAATTCAGATTCGAGAGTTCGCTACAACATTCATCCGTCCTAAAGCTATCGCTATAGACCGAAAACGAAAAATGCGTTTTTCACATTGGATACTTTGCATTTGTATCGACATATAGGCGAAAATGAAAAATTGTAAGATTTGAATCACCGGCTATATACTTCCCCAGAACGAAATAATCAATTAACTTTTCGCCTCACAAAACCAATCGACTGTTTGCCTCTAATATTCACCAACCTATATAGGAGATCTTAAACCCTCATACTCCCCGGAACCCCCTTCCCGTCAGCCGATATGTCTGTAATTTTACAGGTTATGTTGTCATTTTGTTTTGACTTTAAATATGAAATTTCATGTCGATGCACTCATTACGTCAGCAGTTATTGGGGTTTTTGAGTTGAGCGTCCCTCCTCTGATCCCTCTTTTTCCCTTCTACCGATATCGCTGGAAATTAATAAGTGTCGTTCTTATGGGATGAAATTTTGTATCAATACATTCATTCTATCGGGAGTCATAGTGTTCACAGACATTCTATCGGGAGTTATAGTGTTCACAGACATTCTATCGGGAGTTATAGTGTTCACAGACATTCTATCGGGAGTTATAGTGTTCACAGACATTCTATCGGGAGTTATAGTGTTCACAGACATTCTATCGGGAGTTATAGTGTTCACAGACATTCTATCGGGAGTTATAGTGTTCACAGACATTCTATCGGGAGTTATAGTGTTCACAGACATTCTATCGGGAGTTATAGTGTTCACAGACATTCTATCGGGAGTTATAATGTTCACAGATATTCTATCGGGAGTTATAGTGTTCACAGACATTCTATCGGGAGTTATAGTGTTCACAGACATTCTATCGGGAGTTATAGTGTTCACAGACACATGAACAGACAAAAATTTTTTTCCTTTATTTGGAATCTAGAGATATGAAAATATACTAGGTGTGCAATACATTCTGCAGGTTACAAAAACTGAGCTGAGTCAGGCATATCTGTATAAAAAACTCAGTTAATGTTTTAATAATTATCAGTAACTTCTCACCTTGTATGTTCTTTATGAATATATTAATACTTTAAATAGATTTTTTCTAGCCTTTTTGTAGACAATAGCTGTGAATATTTTTATCGAAAAAAAGTCGAAGTTTGTACGTTAGAACACTGAAAAAAACTGGCTCAAAAAAATGGTGTCTGATGGTAAAACGAAAAGGGCTTCGCCCGGATTTTTACATTTGAAATAGAAAAATTATATTTTGCGCGAGAATTTAGTCTCTCAATTGATTTCAATGAGGATTTCGTTTTTCGGTGATTATTCCTCCGTGGTATGTTCGATTTCAGATTTTTTTAGTAGTAAACCATCGTCACCATGTCCACTACCATCGTGGCAAATTTCAATGTGATCGGTAAAGGGGTTTAGGAGGAGTACGAGTACAACAAAATACATGAGTCGCCTAAGAAAGAGCTTCGTAAACTCAGCTGAAAAATTCCACTGAAAACCACGCAAAAAAAAGAACGTTATAAGAGAGAATTGAAGCGTTATATGAAGGATTACAGAAAATTGTACTGAAGTTTTACAATAATGGGGATGACATGAAATGATCTCCATACAAAACGGAATGATTTTCAGAGGAAAACTTACACAGGTTTGTTGCCGGATAGGAAGATCAGTGTGTCCAAGAAGTAGGCTGGGATCATGTGAAAAAGAACCACACAGATCTTGTGAAGAAGTCGACTTCGTTTCATGGACCCTCCAGGGTACCAGACTGCGTTATTGAGAGGGATATCATGGGTGATGATATCTTTACCAAGGTCGATGATCTGTTGCCAGGTCACCTGCCACTCTGAGTTGGAGGTCAGGTGGTACACTGGGTTCCTGGCTCTGCAAAGTACAAACAGATATTTTCGTGAATCATCGAAAATGTATTTACCATTATGAATTAATCAATCAACATTTTGCTCTCCCTTCTAAAACCAGACGAGTATTTGCGCTAATATTCAAAAGTTGATTTAAATATCTTGGGCTTACAAGAGAAAAGCATAAAGTCAGAAAATATGGTTTCGAGTTATAGACAATTTTAATATTCAAAACTCTTTTTTAATTTTGCTACAAATTATTTTGTTGTGACCAATTACTTTAGGTGAAAAGTATATGCTTGGGAATAGTAGGTTTTTTTCATTCAAAATTGGTTTTATTAACTCTCTAATACACTGGCTTTTCATTGATACATTAGTACCCTCGCGCGGCACTCAGTACCGCATGCCTAAATATTGAGTTTTTTAGCAGTTTTGCACCCCATACAACTCCAAAATGTTATTATTAGGCGTACTGAATGCATAACAATGTTTTTAAAAACTTTATTGAAAATAAAAATTACAAAATTGTTTAAAAAAAGTAACAAAAATTGAACCTCTTAAATAATGTTTAAGAATTAGATATATTGAAGTAAAGAAAAACATCTTATTATAGTACAAATGAAAAACAATATAATTTATTATAAATAGTTTATTTTTATTATAAATATTTATTTTATTTTAAGGTTTTTCCTTATTATAAATAAGGAAAAAAACTTAAAAATTAATAAATAATTATTTTTTAATTAATTAATTAACAGCTAATTATTATTATTTAATTATAAATTAGTAGTTCATGAAAAAAAATTAACTATAACATAAAAATATACTTAGTTATAAAGAAAACAAATACGAAATAAAATATAAAAACTTATATTTTAACATAGGCATGGTATACAGTACCGCAATTGTTGTCCCTTCCACTTTAACCTATTGTTACCGACTGATAAAATATCAGATCAATGCGCTACTTGTTGTGTTCATTCATAGACATGTCATTGAAGAATAGAAGTGGGGATTAGCTTGTTATTAAAAATGGGTACCGCGAAAATCAAAAATTTAGTAAATTTGCACGGAGTGCCGCGGCGAGTGTACTAAAGGGTTAAAAAAAAATAATGATAAAAATGTCATGACTTAGTGCCTTTCAGTTGTAAGCCCACGATATGGCCTCCTAAATCGTTATACTAAATTTTATATCGATAAATATATTATATCGGCAGTTATTGAAGTTTTTGAGTTAAGCCTCCCCTAATCCCCCCTCCCCTTTGGCCGATTTGGCTGGAAATCGATTGGAGTTGTCCTTAAGAGGTTTTTGGTCACACATATAACATTTTGATACATTCATTCTATCGGCAGTTTTTAGAGTTTTTATGTTAAGCCTCCCACCTAATCTCTCTGTATAATACTGATTAACCGACTTAACAAATCAGTATTTGTTAAGTCGTGGCTGAAGATGGTAGCAATACCAAAAAAAAAAAGTAGTCCCATACATCTCTACTTCTATAAAATACGATTTCTGTGTGTAACTGACTATCTTTGTGTAATTGCGATATACTTCGGAACTCATGAACAGATACATTTACAATATTTATCAAGGAAGGCTTTAGGCTACATATCATTACGCTTTACTATATGGAGAAGTTCGTAATTTTGTACATTTATTGTGCTTTTGATATATTCAATACTTACATTCGGTTTTCAATCCGAAATTCATTCAATTAATATGTGTAAAGTTAGCAATTATAATGATCTTCAATATTCGAGTTAACATTAAAAGTTTGCGACCCATCATGCTTCTGAGGAACTTGAATCCTCCGGCTTTATGCAACGGCATGCGGCTGAGAGTGGAATCATTAAAGCCAAACATGATCAAAGCCACCATCATCACCGCTTGAGCTGCAGGAGATAGTGTATTTTATTGGATTACCCATTCCGTTTCAAACGGTTGCAGTTTCCAATCAAAATTTGCTTCGCTATCTCTATCAATAAGGCCCAGGGACAAACCCTAAAATTAGTCGGTGTAGACTTACAAAATGAATGCTTCTCACACGGACATCAGTACGTCGCCTGCTCCCGTGTCAACAGTCACACCAACCTATTTCTCCAACCGATGGTAGAACTTCCAACATCGTTTACACCGAAGTCATTCGCTGATTCTATTGCGACCTATCTCATCCCCTCTTTGTCCTGCACCTAGTATTTTGCACCTAGTATTTTATATCTTTCATGGGCGGGAAAAAGAGTACAAGTCCATTTTTGACCAAAACAGTATTATTACATATTTCACAATGTGAAGTGTGGTGAGAAGAGGACGTCGATAATGTCTCTGACGTAGTGTAGACCTAATTTTTTGGCTGTTAAAAAAAAATTTCTCCAGTGGCAAAAGACATTTTCTGTTCTGAAAAATATACTTTTTTGACTTGTACTGTTATGGCCTCCAACCAAAGATATATTTTGTGAAATAGTCAATATTTCAAGAAACATAGGTTTTTCTTTACATTTTTTTAATGAAATATTGTTACAAAAAAAATGTTGCTACTGAAATATCATTATTTTCTTCTTTTCCAGTGAACACACACATGATGTTTACACATGAGATTTCTAATTGGACACAATGTTTTTGTAAGTGTCTATTGCGTGGAGTACCCTGTCTATCTCCTGGGGCAAGTACTTCCACTCACCCCCCCCCCCCCCCCCCCTTCTCTGTATTCGGCGGCCATCTTCAACAATGTTTATATTCATAAAGATTGTATTTTTGAACAGGAAAGAAATACATAAATTATTTTTACCCAAGCTGAAGATAGTTCCACATGGCGACAACAACACCATTGGCGCAGATATCGACTGGCATGTAGTCAGCATATCCGGTGTTGTCGCAGTACATAGTCCGGATGACTCCCTTGCCGGCTCCGATCAGAAGTCCTGTTGGACCGTTGATATTGTCCGTCCACCCGGGAAGAGGTTCCAACCAAGTAGGAATAACTGAAAAATACATAAATTATCAGTTTATACGAAACAACCGGAATAAAGTACCTCTATCTTTATAAAAAAAAAGTATTTTTTAGTCAATATATCAGTAGGTACCTTAGAACCAAACTATCTTATGTCCATTTTCTTCTGTTTTAGAAAAACTCAAAATACACTTTTTTAAAAATTGTTTCAAATGAATTGAAATGAATTATTGTATTCCTGCCTTCATTCTTTTTTCCTGAATGTCTTATGTAATGTATTTACTATGTCAATAATTAAATTGATATGATTGAGCATTAAAAAAAATAATGTTTCACTTTTAATTGGACATTGTGATGAAGTTTGGGTCATTAATCAAAGTTCAACATTAGGTCACAGGGACATACAATTGCATGAGAGGAGGTTGTAATGTGGTTACAATGTGACATAGGCTAGGTGTACCCATTTTTTCTGAGAGCCAAACAATCTTAACTGGACACATGATATATCCAAATTTAATTTAATTTTGATTTAAACGATCGTATGAGCAAACTCTTGTCTGTAAGATAGTTTGGATCTAAGCAATTGTGGACATTACATTTTCTTAATTTTAAAATAAAGATTTCTGATTGGTTTAGAGACATATGATTGTCACCATCGGAAAGAGCGCCCTACAATTAGTAAAGATCTACTTTTCACCAAAAATGGACATACGATAGTTTGGTTCTAAGGTACTGATATATATTTTTCTCAGTATAATGTATTGCGTTTTATTTATTATACATATTATGTACACATTTATTTTGTAATTACATGTATCCTAAATGCTATTGCAGAATAAGCAGGTCCCAAATATGAATTTTGGTTGATATATATTTAGTCATCTTTACGTGTTATGGTGATTTTTATTCCATATATGATTAAATTTTTTTACAATATGTTCCACAATATCTCTGCGAAAAATGTTAGTTATCATAGCCAGATTGGACAACTCATATCAGACTGAAACGCACTGACCTCAAAAGACGATTTGGAAGACTGAAATCAATCATCACATATACAACACTATCGGCGATATCGGCTGAAGGGACGGGGGGTTCAGGAGAGGATCTGAAGTCAAAAACCCGAAGTCAAAAATAACTGCCGATGTAATGAATTTATCGATACAAAATTTAGTATAAGAATTTAAGAGCTCCTATATAAGTCAACTATTGAATTTTAGCGCAAACGATTGAGTGATTATGGAGAAGGGCGAAAAGTTAATTGATTAATCTGGGGAAGTATGTTGCCGGTGATTCACTGTCTAAATTTTTTTTTGTAATATCTAGAAAAAAAAAACGTATTTAGATGTAATTCGGACATTTTTTAATGGGAAAATTTCTGACTTTAAATGTATCTCAGATTTAATTCGCGGTGAACAGGCGAATGAACACTTGTGACAAAATGTCAAGAGGGACTTTGCAGCTATAAAATAACTTATGGTGAAAAAATAAATAAAAATAAAACAAACTAAATATATTTTATTTACCAATTGAGGGCCGGAGTACAATAGCAGGGAAGCCTTTGTTAATCCGTTCCACCACTAAAGATTCTGAGAGGTTCTTCGTGAAAGCATACGAATTTGGAAAACCTTTTAAAATTCTGAAATAAAGAAATGAAAAAAAAACAAAAAATTATTTCAATGAAAGAAACAGTTATATTCATTTGAAAAAAAAAAAAAATGATTTGTCAAATAAATAAAAAATATATTTTGAAACCAAAAGGGCTTTCTTATGCACAGTCAATTTCTTTTAAATATTTGTTTCCTTAAAAAGTGAACTTTTCTCCTGAATAGACCGTTGACCAGATTTTATACAGTTTTGGTATACAAATTCATAGTGCCCATAAATGTCTCTATGCCCCCCTTCTGTTCAGTTATACAAGGAATTAAATTCATTGACACACAGAAACATATATATTTACAAAACTCTCCTATTTATACACAGAAGACACAACTTGTTTAATAAAAACAAAAACATCGTGGAAATAACTTTGCGAAATAAAGCAACTTTTCAATTACCTCATTTGACAAAAAAACATTACGCAACTTAATGTTTACTACCTAGGCCTTCGAGCTTATAATCTAATACTTTGTTGTATTCAAAACGTAAAATGCTGGATGAATAAAATCAATGATGAATAATTTTTAAAACTAATTTCATTTTAATATACTTTACATAAGTATTGTCTAACTCCATTAGCGATCATTTCATATCAAAACTTTAGTTAGCCATCTTTTCATCTTTTATACACCTCTTTAAATTGTTTTCCCGCACTCAGGCCTAGGTCTTTCCTCAAATTTTACGTTGTTACTTTGTTTGTAAACTTTATATAGTATATTATATCAATAATTACATTGTCTATTTAAAGTTGTCTCACTGTACATATAATACTGTATAATTTGGATAAATAAAAACTTTATAAAAAAACAAAAAAGTTTAGACCATCCACTTTGACTTGTACCCCAAATATGATCTATGCACCGAGAAATAAAATGTTTATCTCAAATTTCAAGTTCATTGCTAAAATAGTATTTAGCTTTCAGATGCATTCATACTTACAGACCATTCAGAAAATGGTCAAATTGTGTTTAGGGGACCTCCTAATGTGTAGTTTCATTGAAACATGTTTTCCACATGATTACAATACTTTCTTGTTAAATAACTCTGTTAGTTATTGTGACTCATGCCTGGGCTTTAACTACGAGGTCATATCGCCTACTACCAGAGCTCTAATTCGTCACTCTGGTGGACATGAGCCCGACTCCACTGTGGGAGTGTTGCCAACCCAGGTTTATTCACCTGACATTGTGCAGGCTCGGGAACATCGTTTAATGTCTCATCCCAAGGACAACGTGCTCAAGGTTTTTTCACCTTCCAGATAAATAGTGCATTGGAAAAATGGCATGAAATATACTGAAATTTTCATCTCAAATTTCAAATTCATTGCTACAATAGTTTTTAGCGTTCAGAATGTTCATAAACAGACCAGAAAATGGTCAAATCGAGACCACAAAATGTGTAATTCCACATTGAAAATTCGATCTCCATGTTTTTTTCTCCATAATTTTTTTTTTTTACTTGTTAAATAAGCAATATAGAGGTATTATGGATGGTGTAAATAAAATATATTATTCGACTTGTACGACTATTAGTTAGTTATTGTGACTCATGCCCGGGCTACGTAAAGGACGACGAGCTCAAGGTTATTTTTACTTCCTAGATAAGAGAACCTTAGGGCCTAGGCCGGGTTTTGAAATCACGATCTTGAGGTACCGTCGCCCTCCTGATACTTCTGTATTACTTATAATAGTATTTTCTTATAATAAAATAGAAAAAAATAAAAATAATATAGGTTAGGTTAGGTTAGGTTTTATGACTCATGCCCGGGCTTTAACTACGAAGTCATATCGCCTACTACCAGAGCGCTCTTTCGTCACTCTGGTGGACATGAGCCCGACTCTACTATGGGAGTCCTAAATTTTGCCTACCCTAAATTTTTATTCATCTAGGGTAGGGGTCTTTAACGAGTACCTGACATCGTACAGGCTCGGGACCATCGCTTAACGTCCCATCCGAAGGACGGCGTGCTTAAGTTTATTTTACCTCCCAGATAAAATAAACGAAGGGCCTCGGTCGGGCTACGAACCCACGACCTTGAGCTCAGAAGTCAAGCATGCATACCACTGAGCTACCGGCGCCCTCTCAACTTCACTATATTAAATAAAATAAAATTCATTTTACTTTGTGCTAACAGAATCGACGAGCTCCTCATCCATAAGTTCACAGCTTTTGATAATTTTGTAAGGATCTGCAGCTGCTGGGTACGGCTTCTCTTCAAGAATTTTTTGATCAAGGTGACAATAAGCAGTAGATATATAAACGAACAGCTGCAACAAAATACTTTCATTAGCAAACAATTGTTAAATATCTTCACAAATTTGACAATTTGCCGGGGGCACAGGCTGCAGTTTCCGTGGTTAGCGTTGCAGACTTTTTGTTATTAATTTGGGAGACTCGGACCTCTAGAAGCTCCCCCTGAGGTAACCACTGACAGTAATACTTGAGTTGACTTTACATGAGCAGCAAAAATGCAAAGCGCAGCAGCAGCAATTTCACGCTGTGGTTTCTGTGCTTTTAGAATTAAATGGAACACATCCAATAGTGCATTTGCTGCTGCTGCATTTTGCATTTTTACTGCGCATATAAAATCAGTTTTAAGAGTATAAAGTATAAGATAAATGACGATTTTGAGTTGATGAAAAGTTTGGCGACCACTGCTCTATAAGAAATACAGTTTTATTTTATTTCATACTAAATTTTGTGTCGATATATTTGTTACGACGACAGTTATTTCGGTTTTTTAGTTAAGAACATTAATAATCAATTTGTGACATTCTCTTTGAGTCCTGGGTCCGCTTATACAATTTTGTGTCTATACATTCATTTATGTTTTTTTTGTCATTTTTGGAACTAGGGAGTCGCAAAACTTGTAACTTCGAATTTCTGACTGATTGTAGCTGACTTCGCATAAGCTGTTGAAGCAATAGCAAATTTATGATTTGGAAAGCGAAAATTTCCACTTTCTATGAAGAATAAAAAATTCTAGAATTCTAGTAAGGTTTTAAGAATACCTACTTATTGTATTGGATCACTCAGAAAAGGAGTTCCTAATTGTGTGACATTCTCAGCAGACGTGACTGGGGAGTACATTGGATGGTTACTCAACAAGAGCGGCATGATCTGAAAGTCTCTTTGAATCTATTAACTTGCTCTTATATCTAGTATCTAGGGCGCCGGTAGCTCAGTGGTATGCGTGCTTGCCTTCTGAGCTCAAAATCGTGGGTTCGTAACCCGGCCGAGGCCCTTAGTTTATTTGATTTGGGAGGTAAAATAAAATGGGACGTTAAGCGATGGTCCCGAGTCCTTACGATGTCAGGTACTCGTTAAAGACCCCTTTCTAGGTGAATAAAAATTTAGGGTAGGCAAAATTTAGGACTCCCATAATAGAGTCGGTCTCATGTCCACCAGAGTGACGAAAAAGCGCTCTGGTAGTAGGCGATATGACCTCGTAGTTAAAGCCCGGGCATGAGTCATAATAACTAACTCTAGTATCTAAACTGTACACTGTATCTGCACTCACCAATTGAATTTTCTCAATACTTAAAATGATCATTTACGTTAACAAAAATTTCTACATAAGAGATCATCTAGGTAACTCTCTTTGAAAATAACTATTGATTTTCAGCCAAAAATCGACAAAAGGGAACGGGGGATTAGGAGGAAGGCTTACCACAAAAACTCTAGTAACTGCCAATAGAATGAATGTATCGATATAATATTTCGAATGTTAATTCAAAACCCCATAAGGACGACACATGGGCGTAGCCTGGGGGGGGGCAGCGGGGGGGGGGGGGGGCACGTGCCACCCCTGGCCAGAGAAAAAAAAAATATAAAAATTAAATAAACTAAAAAAATTGTTTTTATTAAAAATGCATTGCTTGCAAGTTACCATAGGATCTTCAAATTTCCCTTTCTTCTGACTCCTAAATCAGCAATCAGCTGTTGTAAGTGCAGGCCGCAGGCCATGTGCTGTAACTGTTCACTGTGTTTGTGTTCACGTGACAGTTTGTTTTGAGGTTCTGACGAAGTTTTCGTCTAACAGTTCCGTTCCGTTTTGACTGTTTTCCATATTTGCATAAAATGATTAAAATTAGCATGGATTTTAGGAAGTTTTTTAGTAAGTATCTTGAATTATTTTATAATTGAATTGAAGAGCCTAGAGATTCAGACAGATAACCTAATAGTCCAAGCTCCCATGGCACAAAAAGAAGGTACCCAATCAAACATCTCAAATTTTAAAGGTGAAAATGCTTGGAAAACATGTAAAAAAACATTTTACCCCCGCCAGACTAGAAAAAATGTATTGATTGATATGTTAAATACATTTTTGAAATTAGCTAAAAAAATGAATTTACTTTTTAACCCCCCCCCCCTCTTGTAACCTAACTTTGCCCCCCCCCCCCCCCCCTGCTCAAAATCCTGGCTACGCCCCTGACGACACATCAATTTTCAGCGGCATCGGCTGAAGGGAAGGAAGGAATCCGAGGAGGACGACTCAAAAACCCTAATAACTGCCGATGTAGAGAAGTTATCGACACAAAATTTATTATGAGGATTCAGAAGTTTCTATGTAAGTCTACTATCGATTGATCGCAATCTATCGATTGCTTTTAGAGGTAGAGGAATGATTCACCGACAACTTTTTTTATTTGTATTAATTTTATTTTTTCGTTTCCTAGATTCGTGGCAATATTACTACTGATGAATAATAAGTATCTTTAATAAATTACCAAGAAATTACCAAATATTTACTATTAGAAAATGTCTAAATTATCTGAAAGGAAACTGCCTCGCCTCTCTGTCCAGTAGGCTACTCTGCTGTTTTTGACGAAGCTGCGCGACCGAATTCTACTTGAATATCAAAGTTTATCTTATCTGCTTGGATTTTAAATATATTATTGGAATAGAATTAAACTATAGCATCTCTAAAAGTTAATGTTTTTTTTTTTTTTTGCATTGCAGGGGGAAATGCTGTGACGCACATCCAGGGAAGGTAGCCCTGGATAGTGTGGGACTCGAGACGGTTCACCATCACCATACCCACTAAAACCCCCTCCTTGCCGATCCTGATTCCCTTCCGCGGAACTGACGGTCTGTCATTACTTCGCGGAAGGGAGGAAGGGTGGCTGGTAACGCCCCTTCTTCTGTTTTATTACCGCTACTGTTCCTTGTCAGCCCTCTCCTGAAGGGCCAACCCGCCCATGATGAGCGCTGCAAAATCGCAGCCTTTATCCCACGACTCCTGGGAGCGCAGCATAGCGTCCACGTAACTGGTAGCAGTCAGTGGGGCGCCCATGCTGCACTCCAGATTTTTCCTTCCCTCCTCAAATCTGGGGCATTTGAGGAGGACATGCTCCGCCGACTCCGTCTCACCAAGGCACGCGGGGCAGTCTGGTGTTGTTGCTGCCCCGATTTTGTGGAGGTACCCCCGGAACCCACCGTGTCCCGTGAGTACCTGGGTGAGGTGGTAATTCACCTCCCCATGCTTCCTGGTGAGCCAAGGCTCGACTCGAGGGATGAGCCGATGGGTCCACCGTCCCTTTGTGGACTTGTCCCATTCTTCCTGCCACTCCCTAATTGTCCTGGCCCTCTCTGGCTCTGCTGGACCAGGGCTGGCCCCCGCGTCCTGATAGAAGTTAATGATTAAAATGTACTAAACAGTCAAACTTTAAAATTTTTCAAAAACTACTAATTTTACTCATTTTGTACTATGTTGCGCGACCGGAAGATATGAAACAAATGTTTAATAAGTGCAAATATATTGATTTTACATACTTATAGTAGTTAATTCATGGTATAGGAACGCAATTAAAACCATCTGGCGTGCTTAAAAAAATTATGAAAAATTAAGGTTTTACATAATTTTTTGCTAACTTCGATGGCATTGCGCGACTGGAAGACAAATTAATAAAAAAATAATAATTAGTGCTTTTTTCACGTCTATACCAATGGCAACTTTTGTGCACTATAGCGATCTGAATTAAAAAAAAAAAATTTTTTCGAACCACCCTAATCTTTATGGTATACCACAAGAGCGATAAAATTGGGCAAGACGATTATCGACAAAAAATGTTTTTTTTTTTAAAATGAAAATCTGTTTTTTTTTTCTCATAAAGCATCAACGTTTTGAAGCTATTATAATAGCTAAAAAAAATTATTAAAAAAATTGATCAAATATTTTTATACGTTCAAAAAAAATTCAAAGAATACCCTCCCTCTCTTTCCAAACAGACCTAATATTTCTTTACGTTTCTATTATTCTTGATTTTAAATAAAATGCAATTTTAAGCATATTTAATCTTTACTATTAAAAAAAATTTTTCGATGAATCTAATGTTCGAATTATTTATCGATTTAAGAAAAATGCAAATTATAAAACAAGAAAAGATCCCCACACAAGTGATGCCAAATTGTAATAAAAAGGAAATTTGATAATATGAAAATTATATATTAAAAAAAAATCGAAAATAATTTACTTGAATGATTCTAATTAATATATTTAAACAAAATTTACAAAAAATTTACTGTATCTAACAAAAAAATAATTAATAATTAATAAGAAAATTTGATAATTATCTGTCGAGGTTTAAGATAACATAAAGAGTGATAAAAAATAAAGAAAAACGTATGTTTTTAAAAATATTGTCTATTTCACAAAATATATGGGAGTACATTCGGTATTGCTATCTTCAGTCACGACTTAACAAATGATGGGGTTAGAATCAAAATGGTCTAAGTGACATTTTTAAAACTTTGAAGAAACTGTGCGTTAACAGTGCCGGCGTTAGCCAACGCGAGGCCCTGGGCCGTGGACTTTTCGCGAGGCTTTCGCGGTTAAAATTAAATTTCAGCTCAAGGTTTCACCTCAAGTAACATTTGGAAAGAAAGTTTGTAGTAATACTGCGAATTCTTCGAATAATCATCATCATTTAATATTATTGTTATGGTATTTTTCAATCGATACTCCATTGAATGGGGTTTTTTTTTATCATTTTCAGAATAATATACTGACTACTGCGGACGATCAGAATTGTTTTATTCAATATCTCGTGTTCTTAAGGATATTATCAGAAGAAATATTTTTACATTCGTGGCATGCGATAATTAGTTTGATCAAATACATTTCAATTTAGACATGTAAGTTAACCTTGCGAGCTTTTTGTTTTGCAAATGTGTCGATGACAGTGTCGAAATCAGTAGTACGCGAAATATGGAACGTTTCAAATGGAACTAAGATGCATTCAAACATCCATGCAAACACTAATAACTGCACATTAATAAATTGATCAATGTATACATTTTTTTAATTTACAAGCGCGAGGCCCTGGGCGGTGGCCCAGATTTGCCGCACCTAAAACCGCTACTGTGCATTAAGTTCTTACCTGATTTAAAAAAAGTCTATAATTAATCGGAAATATTTTGTCTTCTGCTTTAAGGTGAAAGTTGCTGTTAGCAAACCATAAAATTGAATAAAAATCTTAATTTCAAGGTCACTATTGATATGTTTAAGTTACTTGTTCATGTCACCAAAATGGTATAAGTGATTTCCCACTAGATCTCAGCACTGGCTAGGATTTCACTTGTACAACTTTTTTCCTGAACAAAACTATCATTTTTGTACCCGATTATGCACTTAACGAAAAATTTTCAAAAATGTCACTTGGAACATTTTGATTGTAACCCTGTCAAATACGTTTTCTGGGGTTCATCAGTACTTGTTAAGCCGTGGCTGAAGATGATAGCAATACCGAAGGTACTCCCATATCATATCATATATATAAAGCTGAAAATGTCTGTGCGTTGTACCGCTATAACTCACGAACGGCTTGATGGATTTGATTAATTTTTTTTTTAAATTTGTTCGTCATCGTCTGTGGAAGGTTATAGGCGTATTAGTACCTCAATATCTGGTCCATCCCAGCATCCACTCACGCAATCTTTGTAACTCGAAAACCATTGCAACGATTAATGAGAAATCTTTTTGAATAAATTAGTTTTAGCTCCAAAGCTAGCGTTACTACAGTTGAAAGACTATAAGCCTTATTCCGTATGAATAATTGAAAATTATAACATCATGAATGTACTGTCGAGGAACTGAATAGCCTTATAGGAGATATTGGGAGAAAAGTCAAAGTTCCCCGGGCAACGCCGGGTATTACTGCTAGTTATATATATATTTTGTGAAATAGAATAGAAATTTTTTTTAAAAAACATACGTTCTTCTTTATTTTTTATTAAGTATTTCACAATATCTTTGCAAAAAATGTTAAGTAACATAGAGAGTGATTCCAATTTCGCCATCTTACGCGACTAAAGTGAAGTTTCCAACACTCGATTTGAATTCGCCGCAGACTTGACGCCGCTATCAGCTCTCTACTTATATTTATTTATTTTTATTTTTTGACCATTACTACAAGTGCACACTTACCTCTAGTTTTTTAAAAGTTTCAGTTAAATCGAGCATAAGTTTGGTGCCTCGGGTGTTCAAAAGGACTGCCTTTTTCAGGGGTTCATCAAATCTGATGGTAGCCGCCGCATGGATAACAACCTGAATATTCTCCCTGAGTAGTTCTTTGTCCTCTTTAGAGATTCCAAGCTCCTCCGAAGTCATATCTCCTCCGATGACACTCACTTTGTTCAAGATCTCTGCTCCGTGGAGTGCTTTCACCTTGTCGAACACCTGAAATTCAATCATTAAGTCAATTAATATTTACATCTGCTAAAAATGATAGGTGTTATAAAGATCATTTAAGATGGAGACTTTGATACTAAAATTTAACACAGGAAACCAAAATGGCTAATATTTTCTGAAAATATTGTAGTTTAGATAAATAATAAGAGCACGCATTGCTGCAGGGAACAGATGTCTATTTGCTGTCCAAAGACTCAAGTTCCGCATATTAATGTGGAGGGCCAAGCTAATTGTTTATAAAACCATTGTTCGTGCAATCGTGACTTACACTGGTGAAACTTGGGCGTTGACAAAAGAAAATGAAGAGACTCTACTATTGTGGGAACGCAAAGTACTCAGAAAGATTTATGGACCTGTTTCCGAGAACGGCAGATGGCGTATCCGGAAGAACAGAGAATTGAGAAACCTCTACAGGGATTCCGACGTGGTGTCTGTGATCAAGCAGGCGAGATTACGTTGGTTGGGCCACGTAGAGAGAATGGAAGGAGGAAGACTCCCTAAACAGGCCCTGCATGGTAGGCCAGGCGGTGCCAGGAGAAGAGGAAGACCAAGACTCCGTTGGCTGGACGACGTGGAGGCGGACCTCCGAGTGTTGGGCATCAGAGGATGGAGGGAGAAGGTTTTGGGTCGGAGGATTGTGACGGAGGCCCGGGTTCTTTCAGGACCGTAGCGCCGCAGGAAGTAGAAGAAGATAAATGCAGACAATAAATAAATAAAACAAACTTATTTATGAAATATTGTCTATTCCATAAAAATTGTTTTACTTAAAGTACCGGTTTTTGCGTTAAATCATCGTTTTATTTATAAACTAAGACAGTTGACAAAATGCGAACTATTCTTATAGATCAGTTAAGAACCGCCTTGGTGAAACTTCATATAGGAAATCCCCATAGCGTACAGAGCTCAAGATCGAGGGTACTCCGAGGTCGTTAGTTGTTTTTTATCTGGGAGGTCAGAAAACATTGAGGATGAGACTTTAAGCGATGGCACAGAGCCTGTACGATGTGAAGTACTTGTTAAAGACCCCTGTCCTAACTGAATAAAAATTTAGGGTAGGCAAAATAAAGGACTACCAGAGTAGAGTCGGGCACATATTCCTCAGAGCGATGAAAGAGCGCTCTGGTAGTAGGCGATATGACCCCATAGTTAAAGTTCAATCCCAATGTATCAACACAAAATTTTATATGTCTATCCAGAACTCTTTAATCAGCTAAATCGGCCAACTGGAAGGTGGGATGATTAACACAAAATCTACAATTACTGCCGATGTAATGAATGTATCGACACAAAATTTGGTATCATGATTCAGAAGTATGATGATTCACTGTGTAAGTCAAATAATGCATTTTAGCCCAAACGATCAATTGGCTTTGGTGGGAGAACGAAAACATAATTGATTAATTCGCACCAATGATTCACCGACATCGTTTTAATTTTTATTTATTGCAAGAAAACTACGATATACGATAATTTTCATAACGCAGCAATTTATTAATTTCTCAGACTTTTTTGTATATAGGAAAAAGAAAGTGAGATTTTTTTTTTTGGTGCCTGCAATATTAACGATACATGCAATACGACTGACCTACAATCAGTGGGAAACTTTCCCATACACTCTGTTTAATATATATATATACACCTATACTTATATATTATACAGGGTGTGTCAGCAATCTCTGGCAATACTTCGGGATATGGTTCTTCACTTCATTTGGAACAAAAAAGTTCTAATAAACCATGGTCCGATTCGTTCACCTTCAAAAGTTATTCTTGATTTTAGACTATACTTTTTCTCATAAAATTGATCATATCTCAAAACGTATTTGTTATAAATCAAATGCAATTACACCATTGGAAACAGCATTAAATTTCCTATAAGGGACACAAGTTTTAAACCGATTATCAATGATCATCAGCGGAAGAACATGTTGACCTATGATTCCCATCCAAACTTTGATTTTAAATTGGTATTGGAGATTACGATTCCCAAGTTCATTCCAGCATTATTATCTAATCTTTCTCAGCTAAACTAGAAAAGGATTTTTTCGTTAATTAAATCATATTTTTCCATTATTATTTTTTTATCATCTCCAATTCCATTTTAACCATAGTAATAAACTTTGATATATGAGAAAAAAATAGAGCCAATATTAGCTAATCTTAGGCTATTTTTCTCACAGTTGTCAATTTTGTATTTCATTGGTTTTTACATTTATTTCGCATTTTCTTTGACAAAACGAAAAATAAACCCCATAATATTTATATTTATTGGAAAGATGATGAAATGTAGATATTTTTTCCGTAATCGGACCGTACGCTACCCTTGAAGAATTGTAAGAAAACACCATTCAAAAGTTGTTTTTAACACTCGAAGCGCTGTAGAGTTGAGATTAAAGTCGCAGTAAAAACTAATAATGAACTAAATTTCTAAATAAAACGTTTGTCCCTATAGAAAATTTTATGCTGTTTTCAATGGTGTAATTGAATTTGATTTATGACAAATACGTTTTGAGATATGATGGATTTTATGAGAAATGTAGGAAGATTAAAATTTTTACAAAATCAAGAATAACTTTTGAAGGTGACCGAATCGGACCATAGTTTATTGGAACTTTCTTGTTCCAAATGAAGTGAAGAACCATATTCCGAAGTATTGCCAGAGGTTGCTGATACACCCTGTATATATGTATAAGAAAGTTACCTGTACGTAAGTAGAAAGGAAACACAAACTTATACAACATGTTTCATATAATGTTGCAACTTGTTTTCATTGTATCTAAGTCTCCAATTATAAGCCCCATTATATTTTTTTTTTTTTACAAAATATGCTGAGAAAATCCCTTTCTTGTCATTCTATCAGCTGGAATGAATGAGACCATACATTCCTCTATTCGTTTTTTGTTCTCTTCAAAAATATTCGGTTTTCAAAAATGAGAACATTGGGAAATTATATCAACTATGTTTT
Source organism: Aradus depressus (assembly GCA_963662175.1). Classification (NCBI taxonomy): domain Eukaryota; kingdom Metazoa; phylum Arthropoda; class Insecta; order Hemiptera; family Aradidae; genus Aradus; species Aradus depressus. Next base: position 22,472,776 of record OY759226.1, on the reverse strand, counting down.
CGAGAGCGCTGATAGCTTAGAAGAAGCGTTCTTGCCTTCTGAGCTCAAGATCGCGGGTTGGAAACCCGGCAGAGGCTCTTAGATTTTTTTTTATCTTGGAGTTTATCTTATTTATAGGTATATTATTTTTTATAATAAGATTAAGTTCCTACGTAAAGAACGACATATGTAAAGTACTCAAACCTGTTTGCCTCATGTCTTAGTAACCCGCTTTCTCATTTGTTATGAAAAAATTAAACCAGATATTAGAAATTTGCTTTATAACAGTCTCGTTTTGATGTTTACAATTTATTTCCAATAATTAGTTATTGTGACTCATGCCCGGGCTTTAACTATGAGGTCATATCGCTTACTACCAGAGCGCTCTTTCCTGGCTCTAGTCATCTAAATTTTATCTTCTAAATTTTTATTCATCTAGGATAGGGGTCTTTAACGAGAACCTGACATCGTATACAGGCTAGGGATCATTGACTAACCGTCTGTCCAAAGGACAGCATGCTTAAGGTTTTTTCACCATCATTGCGGTGACGAGGGGTGGGGTGAGATATATGGGATCTAGAAGGCCGTGTTCTATTATATTTTATAAAAAAAAACAGTAAGTTAACATTGTTATACTTCTCCAGTTACACAAAGTATAGGGGAAATTATGTAATCGGTCAAAAATTCGATTCGGTATTTTCAACGGAATTTCATATTTTCCGACCTCCGGGATTACAAAAATAGAAAAAATAAATTTCTGTGTGTGTGAAACACGATAATTCCCGATAGAATGAATGTAACAATACGAAATTTCATATGTTTATCCAGATCCGTTCAAGCATGACGCCTATTGATATTCAGTAAAATCGGCCCAACGGGAACATGGGATCGGAAGGAGGCTCAACTCAAAAACCCAATAACTTCCGTTGTAATGAATGTATCGACATGAAATTTTATATTTAAATACAAAACGCTATAAGGATGACACATATTACTTTTCCGCGTAATTCAACGACGACTTATTTATTCATTTTTGACAGGTATGACTAGGTATGACTCAATAACTGTGTATGCAGGGGCGTAGCCAGGGCGCGCGCGAGAGCAGAAAACCAAGATACAAATTAAATAAACTAAAAAAATTGTATTTATTAAAAATGGATTGCTTGCAAGTTACCAATAAGATCTTAAAATTTCCCATGCGTCTGATTCCTAAATCAGCAATCAGCTGTTATTAAATCTACATGTACAAAACAAGTCATATTACTATATATTCTCAAATACTCAACTAGTTTCGCCGTGTTAAGGCATTATCATCAAGAGTTACTTACAAACTGAATGCCTTAACACGGCGAAACTAGTTGAGTATTTGAGAATATATAGTGGTTTGACAAAGAAATTGTGTATTTTAAGTCATATTACATTTATTTAAATATATATGAATTTCATCATTTCATTTCCTCGCTCAAAATCTTCATTTATGTTATACTTTATACTCTTAAAGCTGATTTTACATGCGCAGTAAAAACGCAAAGCGCAGCAGCAGCAAATGCACTCTATTGGATGTGAGTCATTTAATTCTAAAAGCACAGAAACAGCGTGCATTTGATGCTGCTGCGCTTTGCATTTGTACTGCTCATGTAAAGTCAACTTAAGTATTACAGTCAGTGGTTACCTCAGGGGGAGCTTCTAGAGGTCCGAGTCTCCCAAATTAATAACAAAAAGTCTGCAACGCTAACCACGGAAACTGCGGGCTGTGCCCCCGGGAGTCTATACCCCCCACCCTCGTAGCCTAACTTTGCTCCCCCCCCCCCCCCCCCCCCCCCTGCTCAATATCCTGACTACGCCCCTGTACATTGCCGGTGATTCACCAGTTAGAGTTGTGATATTTAACGATTGTATGTATCTAACTTACGAAGTCTAAAGTATACATTTTTATGACGTATCCTATTACGATGTTCCCTCCCTACTGTGATTGTTCCTCTAGATAACTGTTACTGAGAAGTTACAGTGACACTGAACCAGTGTTGTTGCAGACAGTGTCGCCAACCTCTTACGTAAAATAACATCTAATATACAAGTTGGTAAACTTTCCTTTTGTGAAATCCGACCGTTTTAGTGTGCCGCTCATTGTACATTTAAATTTTATTTCCTACTCTGATAGTCAAAAGGAATGAAGTCAGAAACTTTCATTTTTCTGTTTGGAGTAACCTTAGATATGTAGACGACGTAGTACCCAGATCTATCTTGAGGCTTAATGAGTCCCAAGGCCCCCGCTTACGAAGCACGATCATTTTACACAGACGACTCTTCGTTTACTGACTATAATTCACTGTATAAGTTTTACAACCCCAGCAACACGAAGTATAAGGAAATGTGTGTGATTGGTCAAAAAGTAGATGCGGAGTTCTCAATCGAATTTCATGTTTTCCGACCTATAGATTCCAGATAAGAAAAAAAAAATGCTGTGTCTCTGTAAACACGATAACTCCCGATAGAATGAATACGAGGTGTGTTCAAAAAATAACGGGAATTTTCGGTTTTTGAAAAATTTCATTTATTCGTCTACAACAATGATATCCCCTTCAAAATAGTCCATTAAATATTATACACTTATGCCAGCGCTTCTCCCAATCCCCGAAACACTTCTGGAACTCGATCATTGGGATAGCATTTAGCTCTCTCAGCGATGCGCTTTTAATCTCATCTATGCTTGTGAAACGACTGCCCTTTAAGGTTCTCTTTATTGCTGGGAACAGAAAAAAGTCACACGGAGCCTTGTCTGGCGAATATGGAGGCTGGGGCATCATTACAGTGTTGTTTTCGCTGCTAAAAATTCACGAACAAACAATGAGTGTGAGCAGGTGCATTATCGTGGTGCAAAAGCCATGAATTTTTTCACCACAAATCCGGGCATTTTTTTCGGATTGCTTCACGCAAACGGCGTTTGACCTTGTGGCACGAACTCATGGTGCACTATGCCGTTAAAATCGAAAAACACAGTGAGCTCGACCTTCACATTCGACCGCACTTGTCGAGCTTTTATACCACTCGTAAACCCTAGTTTTACTCACAGCAGACTCACCAAAAGCAATATTTAACATTTCTAAAACTTTGTTTCACTTTATTCCATTCCTATTTGGCTGAAAATCAATAGGTGTCGTTGTTGGAGGGTTTTGGATTAACGAAAAAAAATTCATGTCGAGTTAGTTATGATTCATGCCCGGGCTTTAACTACAAGGTTATATAGCCTACTACCAGAGCGCTCTTTCGTCACTGATGGACATGAGTTCTATGGGAGTTCTAAATTTTTCCGACCGTATTCGTCTAGAGTAGAAGTCTTTAACGAATACCTGACAATGTACAGCCTCGGGACTATTGGTTAACGTCCTATCCGAAGGACGGCGTGCTTGTTTATTTTACCTAGGTAAGTAAGAGCCTCGGCCGGGTTTTAAACCCGCGATCTTGAGTTAAATAAGCAAGCACACATACCACTGAGCCGGCGTCCTCAAAAATATTTCATGTCGGTATACGAGGTGTGTTCAAAATGCAAAGGAAATTTTATAATTTCGCGGGTTGTATTAGTCTGATTAGCTCGATTTTTTCGTTGTGTTAGTAAACATATCTGAAAAGTATCTACATTGTTAGCCAAACCGGATGTTTAGTCTGCTGCCAGCTGTCAAAGAGCTTACATATGTTTTGGTACGATCGGTGATTATTTATTTGTTTACTAAATGGATCAGAGAATTTCTATTAAATTTTGCTATAGGTTAGGTTTTATGACTCATGCCCGGGCTTTAACAACGAGGACATATCGCCTACTACCAGTGCGCTCTTTCGTCGCTCTGGTGGACATGAGCCCAACTCTACTGTGGAAGTCCTAAATTTTGCCTACCCTAAATTTTTATTCACCTAGGGCAGGGGTCTTTAACGAGTATCTGACATCGTACAGGCTCGGGACCATCGCTTAACATCCCATCCGAAGGACGGCGTGCTTCGGTTTATTTTACCTCCCAGATAAAATAAACTAAAGGCCTCGGCCGGGTTTGATTTTTATATTTTTTTAAAATTTATTTTATCTTCTATATATTTATTTAGATACATTCATTTTCGTATGATTTCTTCATAATGAAGCTGTTAATTTAATTATTTTTGTATTATTATTTTATTTATTTATTTATTTACTTATTCCATTATTTTCTTATTTAGTTATATTCATTTTGTTCTTGTTTCTATCCTCTGTAGCACTGTTATCTCATTACTGATATTTTATTTTATTTGTATTCGTTGCTCTGTTCTGTGACTTTCCTGTATTTATTCTTAGGAGACCTCGGTCCCATAATAAAATTTATTTTCAGTTCATTTAATTTATTTAAGTACAATTGATCGTGGGCTTACAAGAGAAAAGCACTAAGTCTGAAAAGAATGTTTTGAGTTACAGTAAACTCCCGATTATCCGCGGGATTGACTGGCGTGGATACCGCGGATAATCGAATTTCGCGGATAAGCCGCAAAATTGCCGATAATGGTTAAACAAAGGCCGAAGGCACTAAAAATACAACACAGAAGTAGTGCTTTAAATAAGTTTATTATACAATAAAAGGACGTACCTGATAACAAAACTCAAACAATGTCATGTAGGTTATTAAAAAGTCGTGTTTACTGTTTAACAAAAAAGTCAGTCATTTGCTTTTTCTTTTTCGTAGTGAAACACTTTATCTTTATTTGGGATTTGAGTTTTCTCAACACCATCTTGTCACAAAGTGATGCGTCGTCTTGCTCTTCAAGGTATTGAATAATGCAGTCAATGTGTCCTAATGCTGCATCATGAGTAAAGCTCCTCTGCATCCGCATTTCCTCTTCACCCTCATTGTCTTCCCATTCAATCCCTCCTACTTGATTTATGATGTTTTCATCTGTGAGGTGCTCAAAGCCTGCATCATTCGATCCACTCAACGATATTTTCCTCATTTACATCAACACCCCCCGCAACAGATTTAGCTAAATTAGCGAGGATGTTGAGTGCAACGTCGTCTTCGTCTCCCTCTTGAATGATCTCTATAGCCGGAAAAATCTTCCGCCAGGATTTCATTAGAGTAGACTGCTTGACAGATTTCCAAGCATTGCTAATGTCATAAATGCTGTCGAGAACCGTGTAGGCTTTGAAGAACGTCACCAGGTCATCTCCTTCATCGATTCTTTTCTTCAGAAAACCGGTCCTGTATTTCTTCTTCAATGAAGCAATGACACCTTGATCCATGGGCTAGTCGCGTCCAAAACTGCTCAAGCACACACTACGTATATACCGATATATGTACTGCACAGTAATACTGGACTACATAAACGTTTTGTACTGTATGTACATTATTAAGTGTACTGTACTGTACATACATTATTAAGTGTACTGTACTGTACATACATTATTAAGTGTACTGTACTGTATGTACATTATTAAGTGTACTGTACTGTATGTACATTATTAAGTGTACTGTAACGTTTAAGTACGTATTTAGTAACTTTATTTCAATTTTTGTGAAATAATTTTCGGTTTCAAAACCTTCCTTTTTTATAAAAATGCCTCCTACAGGCACCGCGGATAATCGAGAGTTTACTTTATGGACAATTTTAATATTCAAAACCCTTTCTTAATTTTGCTACAAATTATTTTGTTGTGACCAATTACTTTAGGTGAAAAAGTATATGCTTGGGAATATTATGTTTTTTTTATCTGTTTTACTCAATCAAAATAGATTTTATTTAAAAAATAATGATGATAATGATAAAATGTCATGAATTAGTGCCTTTCTGTTGTAAGCCCACGATATAAAATTAATAACTAAAAACTAAGAACTAATCAGGAAAGGTAATAATGACAATGGTGGTATTGGGTCATGGTTTTCAAAGATGTCTTCTCTTGTATAAGAGACATTATTTTTCAAACTTATATTCATGAAACTTTGAATTGGTGTCCTTGGAATGCCTCAACCTCGAGACATCACTATACTATAGTCACGTTATACAACGAATTATTCCTTCACAAGGTTCCTAGCTCAGTAGTTATTGTGACTTATGCCCAGGACTAGCCTGGACTCTTTTCAATATCAATATTCCCTTTCAATATCTCATAGGTTTTATGACTCATGCCCGGGCTTTAACTACGAGGTCATATCGCCTAATACCAGAGAGCTCTTTTGTCACTCTGGTGGACATGAGCCCGACTAATGTGGCAGTCTTAAATTTTGCCTACGCTAAATTTTTATTCAACTAGGGTAGGGGTTTTTAACGAGTACCTGACATCGTACAGGCTCGGGACCATCGCATAACGTCCCATTCAAAGGACGGCGTGCTTAAGGGCCTCGGTCGGGTTTCGAACCCACGTTCTTGAGCTCAGAAGGCACGCATACCACTGAGCTACCGGCGCCCTCTAAATGTATATATATATATATATATATATATAAAGTCTTCAACTGAATAGAAACAATCGTTAAGTATCACCACTCTAATTGTTGTATAAAAAAAAAATAATAATAATGAATCGGTGAATCACCGGCTATGTACAGGGGTGTAGCCAGGATTTTGAGTGTCAGGGGGGGGAGGGGGGGGGGGGGGGGGGGGGGGGGAAGCAAAGTTAGCTCCCCCTGAGGTAACCACTGACTGTAATACTTATGTTGACTTTACATGAGCACCCAAAATGCAAAGTTCAGCAGCAGCAAATGCACGCTGTGGTTTATGTGCTTTTAGAATTAAATGACTCACATGCGATAGCGTGCAACTGCTGCTGCTGCGCTTTGCATTTTTACTGCGCATGTAAAATCAGCTTTAATAGTATAAAGTATAACATAAATGAAGATTTTGAGGGAGGAAATGAAATGATCCAATTCATATATATTTAAATAAATGTAATATGACTTGTTTTGTACATGTACATTTATGTAACAGCTGATTGCTGATTTAGAAATAATAAAAATAAATAAAACAATTTTTTTAGTTCATTTAATTTTTATCTTGGTTTTTTGCTCTGGCATGTGGGGGCACACCCCCCCTCCCTGCCCCCCTGGCTGTGTACTAAACATTTTTAAAAAATCATATCTCTGGACGGTTTGAGATAGAGAGCTGGGGTTGGTGGCGTTTTACTCCTTTTTTGATGTACTTTTACCCAAATTTTTTTTCAGGTTTACGGTGTACCACCCGGTATATGATTTTAAAAACTAAATAGGTTTTGGATGGAGAGCAAAAACCTAATAATTAGGTGTAATCAGCTCAATTATAATCTTCTAAACGTTAATCCTCTGAACAAATAATAAAGTAAAGTAATCATCTTAGATTTCTCCATTATATAAAACCTAATGTACTTATAGTGAACTAAAACGTGTTCTACGTACTCAGGGATGAACACATTAATCCGTATCTTATCCGTACGGATGGGGGCGAGTTGGCTAATCTACGGATCTCCTGCTGTATAGAAACAATATCACTTCCCCAGCTGAATACGAGAAGTTATGTAATCGGTCACATATTCCATATGGAGTTTTCCGCGAAATGTCGTCCGTGATTAACTGGCAATGTTCTTCCACAGAACGGATTCATCAATTACGTTATCGCTCTCCATCCAAAATCAATCCACCGTTTGCGCTAATATTCAACAGTTGATTTACACAGAGACTTCTAAATCCTCATACTAAATTTAGTGTCGACCTTATCGTGTTGACCTTGTAGTAATATACCTGACTAAGGTCAAAATAGAACTCAGCGAATCACAATAATTGACTAATTTGTTGTGGGGAAGTACAATGCCTGTGATTCGCTGAGTTCTATTTTGACCTTAGTCAGGTATATTACTTCAAGGTCAACCCATGATAATACTTTCTTCAGGTCTCAATTCGTGACTCATGAAATCTCCGTTTATGAGGTCTGTTCGTGAAGTGATTTCTAATGGTGCCCAATATAATCTGATCTTAGCCGTCTCTATTTAGTTGATAATATTTATTGACAATTAAACAATTTACACTGCTATAGTTCTCTTTCTATATATTAAACTATGAAAATATATATATACAGTAGAACCTCTTTAAGTCAAACCTCGATAAGTCGAAAACCTCCAAAACTCGAAAAAAAGTTTTGTTCCTTTCCCTTCAAGCTCCAAAACCTCCATTACTCGAAATCTCAACCCTCTATTAGTCGAAATAATCAGTGAGTCCCTACAAGCCATTTTGGTACATATTTTCCCTCTATAACTCGAAAAAATAAATTGGACCTCTGTATCTCGAACATAGCAATGTTTTATTTTACAACCTTTACAACTCGATTATTTGAAACTTATTACCTCTATAGCTCGAAGAAAAATAAGTTACCGACTTTAAGAATTTGCCGACAATGTACACCATTGTTTCTTAGGAAACAATTTAGGAGTATACAATAAATATGATTACCAATTATCTAAAGCAAAAAAAAATTACTGACTTTTTTTAATACCTACATATACTACGTATTTTTTATTTTAAGGATGTTTTGAAATAATGTTGATTTATAATAAATATAAATATATTTGTTACCTCTGTAACTTGAATTTTTATTTATTTCACCTCTCTAACTCAAAATTAGTTAGAATGAATCTTAACCTCTACAAGTCGAATCAAAATCCGCCTAAGTTGAAATCCTCCATAAGTCGAAAACTGTATAACACGATTTTTTTGGCGTCTCCCTTGATGTTCGACTTATAGAGGTTCTACTGTAACTGCTGATTGAATGAATATATCGACATAAATATCGGTTTGACCGACTATCGATATTTTGACACCACTACTCAAATAGGAAATGAACAGTTTCCAAAAAGTTGTACAAATATTGAAAATTGTATTTACACGACAGAACCTTGACTGCTCTAAACAGTATGAAGATACTGTCGACTTTATCAATCATCTTAACTCTAAACCTTTGTTTAATACTTCATTTTTCATTGTCTAGTTAAATAATTAGACATTGATTGTGACATGTATGCTAAAAACCGTCTTAAAATGTCGTTTTGAAACCCATTTTTTTAGGATTTGGCTCGATTTATTCTAAAACTGTTAGTTCTATCGAAAAATTTGTTCTTACCAAAAATGTTCCTTATTAAATTTTCAAATTTTAAGCTTATATGTTAGGTTTTATGACTCATGCCCGGGCTTTAACTTGGTCATATCGCGCTCTTTCGTCACTCTGGTGGACATGAGCCCGACTCGTAAATTTTGCCTACCCTAAATTTTTTATTCATCTAGGGCAGGGATCTTTAACGAGTACTTGACGTCGTATAGGCTCGGGACCATCGCTTAACGACCCATCCGAAGGACGGCGTGCTCAAGTTTATTTTATCTCGCAGATAAAATAAATTAAGGGCCTCGGTCGGGTTTCGAACCCACGATCTTGAGCTCAGAAGACATGTTCGTTATGTCATAGGTATCTAGTTTTATAGCTGACGAAGGAAGCAGCTTTCCTTTTCGTAAATAGTTAGTGTGTCGTGCCCATTCTTTCTGACGACCTCAACTCTTCAGGTTTCAAGGTCTATGGTTTATTTTACTTTCTCTAGGTCTCTTTTCGCGACTTATTCGACCTGTGTTCATGTATTTGGACATTAAGATATAGGTTGCAAAATAAAAATATATATATATATATATATATATATCTGTGAATCACCGGCAATGTACTTCCCCAGTGCGAATTAATGAAATAAGTTTTCGCTCTCCCCCCGGAACCGGTTTGGTTCAAAATCGAGTTGTATTACTCAGAGGCTTCTGTTGAACCAATGTTGATATATTTAGGTATTTTTATTATAATTTTATTTATTTTTTATTTACTAGCCGGTTTTCGAGGTTGTCCTCATCATCAAGAGGAACAACAATTATGTATATGTACCTTTTTACTTGCGGTAGTATGTAATCTGTCAGGAATTCTGGGGAAGTACATACTCCGGTATTTCATTCATGTTTTCTGACCTGATTACAAGGAAATTTTATATGGACGACAACTATTGATTTTCAGCCAAATCGGCCAAAGAGAAGGAGGGCTTAACATACAAATCGACCAAAGAGAAGGAGGGCTTAACAGCAAAATTGACCAAAGAGAAGAAGGGATTAACAGCCAAATTGGCCAAAGAGAAGGAGGGCTTAACAGCTGTGTTTGGAACCCCATAAGGACGACAACTATTGATTTTCAGCCAAATCGGCCCAAGAAAAGGAGGGCTTAACAGTCAAATTGGCCAAAGAGAAGGAGGGCTTAACAGCCAAATTGGCCAAAGAGAAGTAGGGCTTAACAGCTGTGTTTGGAGCCCCATAAGGACGACAACTATTGATTTTCAGCCAAATCGGCCAAAGAGAAGGAGGGCTTAGCACCCAATTGGCCAAAGAGAAGGAGGGCTTAACACCCAAATTGGCCAATGAGAATGAGGGCTTAACACCCAAATTGGCCAAAGAGAATGAGGGCTTAACACCCAAATTGGCCAAAGAGAAGGAGGGCTTAACTCAAAAATCCTAAACACTTTCGATGTAATGAATGTACAGACACAAAATTTAATATGGTGATTCAGAAGCCCATATGTAATTCAATTATTGTTTTTTAGCCCAAACAGTCCATTAGTTACGGTGGGAGAGCGGAAACTTATTTGATTAATTCGTTCACCGAAAACTTCTTAAATTGTTATGTTTGATAAAAGATCATACTATACTTTATATTCCCAACTAAACGAAGTTCAGGGAATCTGTCGAAATATCGATGTGGAGTCAAAAATTAAAAATAAAGTTTGTATGTAAGTGAATGAATGTGTCGACACGAAATTTCATATGTAAATTCAAAGTCCTCTAAGGAGAACACTTATTAATTTTCAGCGAGAAATGAGTGATCAAAGGGAGGCTTAACTAAAGAAGAAAAGGTAATTGATTAATTCGTTGAGGGAAGTACATTATTATTATTATTTTTTTTCCAACCTATTCATTAATCACTTGTCACTCCGTTAGTCATCATCCCCAGCAGCTCCAAGACTGGGACACTGGCAAAAATTTCGCTCAAAAATTTGAAGATGTCGGTTTTGTGCAAAAATATTGAGAGTGTGAGGACAAATATTGTGCAAAAAAAGAGGTATTCAATATTTTGTGGGGCGTTCAACATTTTTCTGAAAGTTTAGAAAATTTTTGCGGACCTGTCAATATTTTGTAGCATGAGAGCGCAGTGTGAGGAAATTTTGATAAAGTGTAGGTTCCAAGCTCAGTTCACGAAGAAGGTTACGATGACCATGGGTCGGTCGCTTCTTCAAAATATTCCTGACCCACACTCTTTTCTTCTTATTTTTTAAAGACTCCTAACTACGCTACTTTCAACCTCCGGGTTTGCCCTGGGCAAAGAAACGTATGCGGCTATGGCTGAGTACAACGCGATGCGCCGTGCTTCCATCACGAATTTTTAGTCGCCACTCAAATTGTGTGCAATATTTTTGTGTAGTGTGAGGAGTCCACGACCATTCAATATTTAGTACAAAAAATAAACTCAATGTTTGTGCTCAAAATTTTGAGCGAAATTTTTGCCAGTGTGAGGGTCCTTTAAGTCTCTTATTAACCCCCGACGAAAAAGGAGGCGTGTTATAAAGTTTGAAGCCTTTGCCTATGTGTTTCTGTCTCTGACATCGTAGCTCCAAGAGGGATGAACCGATTTCAAAGCGGTTTTTTCGATTCAGAGCTGGTATTTGCGAGATGGTTCTTAGCCATGTTTGGTGGAAATCGGATATTCAGGTTCTATTACAGCTAGAGACTTGGAGTTTGAGCTCAAATGTTTATAAGGCCAAGCCCCCCCCCCCCCCCCCCCCCCCCCCAAAAAAAAAAGCAAGCTCTCCCCACCAAGGTTTCAGTTAAAAAATAATTAACAAAAATTATTTTTTATTGAGTCGGGTTTTTTTTTAAATATTTAATTTTATGTTTTTCTCATTTCTAGTTCATTTTATACAATAAGTTGGGTTTTTTTCAATTAAAAAACGATTAACTTTGTGCAGTATTTTGCGAATGAGAATAGTGCAAAATTGCATAAATTTTCTGTGAATATGTTAATTAATCAAGTGGTGATTACATGAACAAATGACAGACAAGCATGATGATATCTCTTTCCGTGTGTGGTCATAATGTAAGTTTGGTGCGTCTAATGATGGGTTTATCCAGGACTCTTACATCACATCAAATAGCCTCGAGGCAAATACCAACTCTAAAAAACTGAATTACTTAAGTTAAAAATTGTGTCTAAAATTATTTTATTATTTATAAAATATAAAAAAAAAGTTCGGCTGTGAATCACCGACAGTGTACCTCCCCAGCACAAATCAGTCAATTTATATTTCACTCTTACTCTAAAACTGAATCATCTTCCTAAATTTTGTGTGATTCTGGACACAAATATAAAATTTCTTGTGGGTACATTAATTTCATCGAAAATGATCGTGCTCAAAAGCACAGAACATATTTTCATTTTTTAATTTTTCAAATCAGGGTGTTGGAAAACATGAAATTGTGGAGAAAATTTAACATCACATTTTTGACGGAATATCGTCGGTGATAGTTCAAGACTGCGTAAGAGCAAATTGTAAAAACCTGGTAACAGCAAAAATCGCAAAATTGAAATATCGCGCCAACAGATTCCTAACGCTGATTCGCTTATATTAGATCTCACGCGATTTGAAATAGCCAATAGAGAATCGTTTTCGCTATTGAAACAATACCGCGTACCAGTCACAGACCTGAAGTTGCCAGTAAATCCGCGTATTTACGTTATTCTAGAACAAGTCACAACACGGAAGGAATTTTATTCAGTACAGAATTATTTATTAATAGAATAATTTTTGTGACTCATGCCCGGGCTTTAACAACGAGGTCATATCGCCTACTACCAGAGAGCTCTTTCATCACTCTGGTGGACTTGACTCTACTGTGGGAGTCCTAAATTTTGCCTATCCTAAATTTTTTATTCATCTAGGGTAGGGGTCTTTAACGAGTACCTGACATCGTACAGACTCGGGACCATCGCTTAACGTCCCATCCGAAGGATGGCTTGTTAAGTTTATTTTACCTCCCAGATAAAATAAACTAAGGGCCTCGGTCGGGTTTCGAACCCACGTTCTTGAGCTCAGAAGCCAAGCACGCATACCACTGAGCTACCGGCGCCCTCACGAATATATATATGTATTTTCCATAACTTGTTAACATAGTAAACAGAGGCAAAGATACCGCCATATTGGATCAATTTACTTTGAGCACCATATTTGATCACTTCAGGAAGAGTCTTAGACTGTATATAAATACATAGAGGGCGCCGGTAGCATGCTAGCTTACTGAGCTCAAGATCGTAGTTTCGTATCTGATGGATCGTATCTTAGAGGTAAAAAAACCTTGAGCACGTCGTCCTTCGGATGAATCTGTGTCATATTAATTACTCTAGATAACAATATCTGAGTTGCTATAAATTAGGACTCTCACAGTAGAGTCGGGCTCATGTCCACCATCGCTCTGGTAGTAGGCGATATGACATCATTAAAGCCCGGGCATAAGTTACAATAACTAACAATAAGGTACATATATATTACTTACTGGAGAGTTGAACAGCTCGTCTAGTCGCTGTCGACCATCTTTTCCCTTTTTGCATCTTAGAAGAAGGTAGATTTTCTCAATCTCTGGTGTTTTCCTCATGATCTTCTCCAGTAGTATTTTGCCCAGGAACCCAGAGCCTCCAGTCATGAAGAGTGTTTTCCCGATGAGAGTGGAACTGATCCGGTCCGGTAAATGTCTGAGTTTCTCTGGAATGGCGGGCATCTTGCCGTAGTATGGCTGAGGGATATCCTCCCGCGGCATCCTAAAATCAAAATAATATACACTATTTAGATACACATACATATACATAAATGTGTACCGGTTTCGGCTAACGCCATCGTCAACACCAGGTTCAACAATAATAGAGATATGAGCTAGGCAGACATATTTATATTAACTTATTAACTATTAATAGTACCTGGGGGTAGGAGGGGTCGTCCTCCCTAGGGGGTGGAAATCCCTATTCTAACGGTATTGACCAACAGTAGATATATTTGAAAACGTAAAAATAAAACGAAACCAAAATATTATAAAATATAAAATTTTAAAAATGATCATATTTTAAATTTTATTTATTAGTATTTTCACTTTATCGACACAAAAGGCCAAAAATTTATTTGGAAACTATTTAGTTTCTTAATATGCCGGAAATATTTTAGTTACTAATAGATCCATGGGTCCTTTCTCGTACCAATTATGTTTTTACACGTCACTTCCTTTCTCATGTTCACTTGAAAGGAAATGAAACTTTATTGCTTATAGAGATACAAACCTCATAGCAAGGGTTGACCTTACTAGTTCACACTTAAATGTAATACATTTTACACAAGTGAAATAACTCCTAAACAGTTAGAGATATCAAAATTGTGCATAGGACTAGAGTTGTAGCACTCGCCGAGAGCTATAGTATGGCGTCCTTGAAAAGACATAAATAACTCTTTTAATGACTCAAACAGCCCTTCGAAGGGCGGGGTTCCCTTTTGACCCTTAAGTTTCATTACATTTTATGAAAGTACTAAAGAAACAAGGAAGAACTGTCCAAACAGATTTTTGATACGTCAAGTAGTTCTCGAAAAAAAACCTTTTAAAGTTGCACGTTTTTCTTATTCTGAAGTTAGTTGGAATTTAATAACTTCAGAATAAGAAAAATGTGCAACTTTAAACGTTTTTTTTTTCGAGAACTACTTGACGTATCAAAAATCTGTTTGCGCAGTTCTTCCTTGTTTCTTTAGTACTTTAATAAAATGTAATGAAACTTAAGGGTCAAAAGGAACCCCGCCCTTCGAAGGGCTGTTTGAGTCATTAAAAGGGTCATTTATGTACTTTCGAGGACGCCATACTATAGCTCTTGGCGAGTGCTACAATTTTAGTCCTATGCACAATTTTGATATCCCTAACCGTTTAGGAGTTATTTCACTTGTGGTCCGCTTATCTGGGCCAACCTGTATATATAACATAATATATAAAAGTTTATATATCAATATAACTTATAATTAAAAATAGAAAATATAACAAACTGAATTCAACAAAAAAATTAATTTTGGAAGATACATTATAAATATGGGCCGAAGTAAAGAAAAGAAAAATACCAACTTTCGTGAAATGTGTTATATTGAAATGTATAAGGTAAACGAGAGGGCAAATCATAATAAAACTGTTTTTATAAATTTTAAACCATTAGTTACGAAAATAAATATATTATTGATTTTTTCATCGTCATCAATACTTAACAAATTAATTATTTTATCCGAGATTGCATTATAGTGTGAAATATATTTATTGATAAATTTGTTTCTGTATTGGTTTAACATTGGACTAGTTATGAGAAGATGGATTATGTTATCATTATCACTGTTACAAAGTGGAGAAACAGAGTCAACCTGAAATTTAGCTTGGTAATTTAAAATAAATAAAACAAACTTATTTTTTGAAATATTGTTTATTCCACTAAAGATATATATACATATAACTACCGGTTTCGGCCTTACACCATCGTCAGGTCTAGTTATGAACTAAGTCAGTTTGCAGAGTGCGAGCCTTCTAATACGTCTCAGGAGAGTGGGTGCTATTTCAACTTGGGAATCCCCCGGCTGTACCGTTAGCTACGTCATGAAATATTTTAACAAAAACCTTTTTTCGTATTTACATAAAACAATATAATTTGACTAATTTTTTTTTTTTTGTCTTTTATTATAAAGATGCAACTGTTGCTAGGGTGCAACAACCAGCATCTATGATGGTAGGTATGGATACGTTGGCGTGAATGACATATCAGAGGAAGGCCACCCAGTGGTAGGGCCTCGGGACGAAAATTTATCTTAATTATTTGGACAAGAACAGAAAAAAAAAAAAAATTAAGAACGAATAGAATTCAAGGTGGAAGTAAGTCGCGGTTCCATATTCTCTTCAACCTTCGTGGGGGGTTTTGTGGTAAGTGTTGTGAAGATAAAGTACGTATTTCTGGGTTTGTATGTGTGTAAAGTTTTCTAAAAAAACGTATGTAAGTAGTTTGTATTGTGCCGGGTACTGTGTGTATCATAAGATCATTATGAAGTGTTCTGTTGTTTATGTATGGGGGGATAATTTGACTAATAAGTAAAAAAACATATATGTGGAACCAAATATTAATAACAGATAATACAAACATATATGTGGAAAAAGAACTGGATCAGGGTGTTAACAAAGGGGAATAGTTGAAATAAATTTGGTCATTCATACAAATGTTCCTTTTGGTAGCTTTATTTATTTCTAATTGTTCTAAGCTATCAAGTAGCCTGCTTTTTGAGCAATAATGGAGATATTTGATGCCTGTAGATGGATCGAAAGTGTGACTATAGTCAATTATGTGGGTCGCGAATGTAGAACGGTTGCCTCGGTTCTTTATTTCAGCTATGTGTTCTTTTTTTTTTTTTTGGCCTTATGTACGATGCATATTAGCCATGTCACTGTGTAATTTACTAGTTACTTAAGACATCCATGGCCCCAGGAGGGAGTTCTATCTATGAAATAAAACTCACTCCCGGACGGGATTCGAACCCGCAAATCATGGTGAGACCATGCGACCAAAGCCCTACGCTCTAGCCCGCACGGCCACCATGGCTCCCAGCTATGTGTTCTTATTTCTGTCTTTAAAACGACGTCCTGTCTGTCCAATGTATAATTGACTGCACGTCGCGCACTCTAAACTATAAACTCCGCCTTTATTCTCAATATCGGTTTTGTCCCTACCTCTCTCTAAGCACTGGCTTTTAGACCCGATATTAAAACCTTATTTTTTCAACAACTTACCTATTTTTTCCGAAATTTTTCCGTTATAAGTTAAGCTGACCCATCTATTAGAAACTTTATTTAGTTTTTCTATTTGGTCAGTTTATTCTTAAAATTATGATTTTTGACCTTCTTTTCAATTTTATTTATGGTTTTTTGTGGGTAGCTATTGTTTTTGGCTATTTCCTTAATGATCTTAAGTTCTTTATATTTTGATTGTTGGCTCATTGGAATTGAGTAGGCTCTGTGGAACATCGAATAAAACACATTAACATCTTGGAAGTTGTTAATTCAAATGAGTTGTATATTTTCCTGAGACCCGTAATTGTGAAATAATTCTTTGTTTGCTTATATGGTTCCTCCATTTTTAAATAACTTCCGCTATTGCCAAAAGAACTGTAATTTCTGTATTCTCATATTCACTTCATACTAGCGTTACTATATAATGACGTTGCGTGTTGGCATCAGCGGGTTTTTTTGTTTCATTGTTCAGCGTGATTTTGAGAGTGACTTTCTTTGAAGAACATTTTTGAGGGCGCCGTTAGCTTACAGGTAGTATGCTAGTCTACAGAGCTCGATCTCAGGTTCGAAATCCAGCCCAAGAATTTGGTTTTTTATCTGCGAGGTGAAAAACTTTGAGCGTGTCTTTCGGATGGGACGCTACATGAAAGGCAACATTTGGAGTCTCAGAGTAATGACGGGCTCATGTCCACGTGTGACGAAACTCTGGTAGTAGGCGATATGACCTCGTTGTTAAGCCCGGCCATGATTCTCGAAAAATAAATTTTTCATAATTTTTAGTTATTGTGACTCATGCACAGGCTTTAACTAGAGGTTATATCGCCTACTACCAAAGCGCTCTTATGTCGCTCTGGTGGACATGAGTACCTGACATACAGACGATAGCTAACGTCCCACCTTTTCACCTGCCAGATAATTTTATTTTTTTAATAGGTAGTTATTACGGCTCACGCCCGGGCTTTAACTACGAGGTCATATCGCCTACTACCAGATCGATCTTTCGTCAATCTGGTGGACATGAGCCCGACTCTACTCTGGGAGTCCTAAATTTTGCCTACCCTAAATTTTTATTCACCTAGGACAGAGGTCTTTAACGAGTACCTGACATCGTACAGGCTCGGGACCATCGCTTAACATCCCATCCGAAGGACGGCATGCTTAAGTTTATTTTACCTCACAGATAAAATAAACTAAGGGCCTCGGCCGGGTTACGAACCCACGTTCTTGAGCTCAGAAGGCAAGCACGCATATCACTGAGCTACCGGCGCCCTCTCTCTCTCTATACATATATATATATATCCAGCACTCAATGAGGACGACACCTATTGATTTTCAGCTAAATCAGCCAAATGGGAATTAAGGGGTGTGGCTTAACACAAAAAACTCTAATAACTGCCGATATATCGGCACAAAGTTTATCATAAATTTTTTTTTTTTAAACTGTAAGTAAATTGATGACTTTTAGCCAAGATAGGTTTTTTGGTGGGAGAGCGAAAACTTGATTAATTGGTGGCGAAATTGGAGGTGAATCACATACAACTTTTTTTTTCTCTCAGTATATCTCGAAGCCATACATTCAATTTGGATAGTTATTTTAAAAAACATTAATTTCCTTATTTTTCTTATGTTAAAAAATAAATAAATAATAATATAAAAATGTATCTCTGAACACCCGATGTATAAAAAATGGGGCTAGACTAAATGCCACTTGTGTAGGAAAATGTTGACATGATCAACAAGTTACGTTACAAAACCAATCATTACGTTTCCTTCTGGTTTTTCCCAGTTATATAATTGAATTTAAATAATTGATTAGAATTAATTATTATACTTTGAGTACGCCGTCCTTTGGATGCTTCCGAGCCTGTGCGATTTTAGTTTCTTGTTAAAGACCCCCATTCTAAGTAACTAAACCGGGATGGACAACATTTCTGACTCACACTGTTGAGTCTACCAGAGCGACGGAAGAGCGCTCTGGTAATAGGCGATATGACTTAGTAATTAAAGCCCGGACATGAGTCACAAAAACTATATAAATTTATTTACATTCAAAATGAGCTAGGGCTGTCTTTTAATAAGACCCAAAATATGTTTGAAAACACACGAATTATGTCGCTTCCCGCAAGTGAAATCAAAAATATTTTTTTCTTTCTAATACTTTTTTTTGCTTTAGAAAGTCAAGAAACACCGCATCAGGTAGATCACGAAGTTGGCAAAAGGTCAACGATTTCTACCATTCCCTGGGTGAACATCGATATCAAAACATCGATTTTATAAATCGATGTTACATAACAGGTAGACATTTTTCTTCTTCTCATTATTGGAATCAGGGGTATTGTGAAACAAGATATTGCTGAATTAGTAGGGCACCGGTAGCTCAGAGATAGCGCTTAACGAGCTCAAGATCGCGGGTTCGATACCCGGCCAAGGCCCTTAAATCTTTTATATGAGAGACCTACCCTAGTGTGTGAGTCGGGCTTCTGTCTAAGGAGCAACGAAAAAGCGCTCTGGTAGTAGGCGATATAACCTCGTACTCAAGGCCATTGCAAAAGCCACAATAACTGTCATTATTAATACAATTTCTATTGTATATAATAACCTATAATTATATTATATGTCTATAAAGCCGGATCCACCCTAAAAAGTGGTTTAAAGTGTCCGTCCAAATTTGGACGAAATCGAACGAGTGGTTTGCGCACGGGGGTGAGTGAAAGCATTTAATTTTTTTTTAATTCTAAGAGTGTATTTTGGGATCGTTGTGCGGGCTAGTAGAGGGGAGCGCTCCCCACCCCGCCTCTCTCCGTCACTCTTCCGCTTCACTCACCTCGTTGGTGAACCCTAAAATCATGACAGGCAGTGATGCAGACTCTGAATATGATAATGGCCAGGACCGTCGTCCAATAAGAGGAAATTAAGTACAGAAATTACAAGTGTTGCATCATGTTGGGAGGAACAATATTTTCATATTAATACCCAATCTACTGCTAATGAAACACACAAAGTAAGTGTACGCCTGCTTAGCGTCGCTGGCGTCATAAACAGCGTCTCTTTTTCATTCTCTATTCTCTCGCGTTCATAAACCTACATTTCTTATTTCTCTCACCATAGACCTATTGTCTCAACTTTGGAATCAAATGATTTCTGATGTTCCTAACAACGAAAATAATGTTGATTTAACAAATGAATGTAAATAAAATAAACCAATAAATAAAACTGTTTGCACCTAAAATGTTGAGTTAATTGAGAAATCCTTTTGCGATATAAAAATAATATATATGGATCAAAAAACAAAAAAATTAAAAAATCGCGGAAAAAGTTTCACAATTTTTTTTTTTGGAAAATTCAAATTTCTAACTTCCTTTCAAACTTCCTTTTCGTACAGCTGGAGAAGTGAAAGTTCATTCATGAAGATTTATATCAATATGAATATAATCTTTAGACAATTGAATGGATAAGGCGTGTTCCAGAACTCACCCAATGTTTAAAGAGTCGGATTCATGGCGGATGTTATCTTTATTGTTTGTTTTTTTCCAATTTTTATAACCCAACAAAATGTTATTAAGACGATACGATTGCTCATGTCCCGGAATACACGCTCCGGTAGTACTGCCAGGAAGTCCGACTACACTTGGAAAAGCCAAATATACGTTGTGTAAGACACCAACAGACCGGAATAACTACATGTTCCACTCGTTGCCTTCTCATCAACCATCCCGCTAATAGTACGTCTAAAATGGCAATTTTGGAAAAAAAAAAAAAAAAAAAAAATCAACACTGTTGTACTTCCCCAAATGAAGAATTATTTAAATAATTGTATATTTTTCGGCAGATAATATATTATATTATTCTCCTATTTATTTTCTCTAAACTATAATTAGTATAGGGAAAGTTATGTGATCGGTCAAAAAATCAAAGTTAAGTTTTGAACGGAATTTCATGTTTTCCGACAACCTGATTCTAGAAATGACAATAAATAAATAATGTGTGCAGTGAGTGTGAATTGGTACAGGGTAGGAAATAATTTAATGCAGGAAATTTTTTAAATAATAATACGTTGGTAACAATTTCTATTTACAGTTAAGGCTACATTAATTTATTAACTTATAGATATTGCCTTAAAGATATTATTATAAATATGAGACAGATTAACTTATTGATAAATTGTTTCTTAAAAGAATTGTTTTTTCATTCCGGTTATAACGATATAATATGTATGTACTTACATAGTTGGGTAAAACAGTATGAGTTTTGAATGGATGAAAATTCGAACCTTATAGAAAAGGGTTTTAAACACGGTTCTTGTTTACTCTTTCCGAGCGCAATGAGTCATTCCATTTCCAAACATACCATTTCCCCCTTGTCGAATTTTCTTCGAACTTCCTTCTTCCCTTCTAGTGCGTATATTCCTAGTTTCAGATTAGTCTTTCTTTTGCCTCCTTAGGGATCGTGACAGTGTAAAAATTGAATTGAAAATGACTTCGAACAAACGTCGCGCATTTTCTATTGAAGAAAAAGTGAAAATCATAAATAGGATTGAGAAAGGAGAAACAATCAAAAACTTAGTGTCGAAGCGATACTACGATATCGACAGTCTGGAAATACAGAGACAAAATCAATGAAACGTTTGAAAAAGACGTGACTTTACATCAGAGAAACCAACCGAAGAAACAATGGTGGCGTCTGTTTTGAATAAGAGCAAGGAGGAGGACAACGATGACATCGACGGCACTGAAGAAGACCATCAAAACTCCGACTTTGTCACAAGTCTACAGCACTCTTGGAGTCATTCGGACGTACGTCGCCCTAAATGATAATGTAAATAAACCAGAAACCACAGCTTCCTTAAAAGAACTTCATAACCATGTAAGCAAAAATTTATACTTAAAAAAAAACAAGCGAACTAAAATAATTGATTTTTTTGTGGAAAATTAATACATATGTACCCATGTATATGTAATTTATGTATACAGTTACAAATGTATGTAAGTAAATTTTATGTAAATTTTAAAAAGTAAATAAAAATATGTAAACTTTCTCGTTATGATCATTGTAAAACACCTTTTTTTTCACTAACAAGCCCATACATTTGTATGTAGGTTTAACAGTTTGGTTCCGGATATAACGATGTATTTTTCTTGGTCCCTTGAATATCGTTATAACCGGATTTAACTGTATCTACATGAAATTTCATATGTGAATCCAGAACATTTTAACGACGACAAGTAATAATTTTCATCCAAATCGACCAGCCAAATCTGGAGAAGTACACTGATGGTTCACCGACAACGTTTCTGTTCAGTGAACTAGTTAGCATTCATAAGAAATGTGACGTAAATCTGAGACCAGGTGCGACAGGTATTGTATAATATAAACAAACTCAACGTCTGCAGGCTCTAGAGTGAAAATTACGTTTTCATTCCCCTTGTGCGATGTTGTCTCGATGAGTTATTAATAAAGTCTCTCTGTGAATGCTGACGTGGCGGGAATTGATAGCAAAAATGAAATTAATTTTTACAAATTTGAAAAACTTTGTCTTGTTAAATACTTGCTGTCATTTTTGTGCAGTAGACAATTCCGCAAAACCTTCAGAGCTATATATTTGATTATGTAATTTGTTTAATAAAGAAATTTCTCCATAAAGATCCTTATGACCAACCTTTTTTTGTATGTTATATGTAAAATGAATCCCAGAGAAATCAAATCATGCGAAATAAAGTATTTTCGCGTACTTTATTGTTCTCATAAAGTACCTATAGAGTACAATTACCCGAAATAACGTACAATACTTTATAATAAAGTACGGGTGGCAACCCTAGGCACAACTCAAAAACACTAGGCAATAACTTCTAATTTAATAAAGTTATCGACAAAAAATTTAGAATGAGGATTTATGATTATATTGAATATTAGCACTAATTAATTGAATAATGACTTTTATTATATCCTTTCTTTCGGATGGGTCGTTAAACAATGAAAGTGCTCTGGTAGTAGGTTAGGTTAGGTTTTATGACTCATGCCCGGGCTTTAACTACGAGGTCATATCGCCAACTACCAGAGCGCTCTTTCGTCACTCTGGTGGACATGAGCCCGACTCTACTGTGGGAGTCCTAAATTTTGCCTACCCTAAATTTTTATTCACCTAGGGTAGGGGTCTTTAACGAGTACCTGACATCGTACAGGCTCGGGACCATCGCTTAACGTCCCATCCGAAGGATGGCGTGCTTAAGTTTATTTTACCTCACAGATAAAATAAACTAAGGGCCTCGGTCGGGCTACGAACCCACGACCTTGAGCTCAGAAGTCAAGCAGGCATACCACTCAGCTACCGGCGCCCTCTGCTTTGGTAGTAGGCGATATGACCTTGTTAAAGCCCGGCCATGAGTCATAATAACTAACTTATTAAATTAAACTCAGATACAGTAGAACCTCTTCAAATCGAACCTCGATAAGTCGAACATTATTACATGTTCGTTGTATATATTACATATTTTCCCTCTATAACTCGAAAAAATAAATTGTACCTCTATATCTCGAACATAGCAATGTTTTATTTTACAACCTTTACAACTCGATTATTTGAAACTTATTACCTCTATAGCTCGAAGAAAAATAAGTTACCGACTTTAAGAATTTGCCGACAATGTACATCATTATTTCTTAAAAAACAATTTAGGAGTAGGTATACTATAAATAGGATTAACAATTGTTGATATATAATAAATATAAATATGTTTGTCACCTCTGTAACTTGAATTCTTATTTATTTCACCTCTCTAACTCAAAATTAGTAAGAACGAATCTTAACCTCTACAAGTCGAAATCCTCCATAAGTCGAAAACTCTATAACTCGAATTTTTTGGCGTCTCCCTTGATGTTCGACTTATAGAGGTTCTACTGTATAATATTATTTGAAACGTGGAATAGGGAAGTGTTTTAGTTTAACTGGATGTTAATTATGTCGACCTACAGACTGGGCAGAACTTTCACTCAAACCAACAGGTCCAGAAAGGCACATCCCTATAACAACCCAAAACTATTTATACTGAACCAAGAGTCTAACTTAACGAATTTGTTGTGTTTTTGTAAATCGACAATGAATTTCCCCATAGAAACTACGCAAGAAAAAAAATATATAAAGCTTCAAAATAACATATTTAAAAAAACAAATAAATAAATAAAATAATACTCGCTAAAATAATAATTCGCTAAATCGTCGGGGAAGAGGGCTTTACAAGTTTATTTATTGATAGACCATGGCTGTGGTCGGCTAGGAGCAAAACCCCCAGCCCAATTTGGGGCGTTGGCTGCATGTAGTATGGTGGGGCGCCGCGGCGGCGACCATCGGCGTTCTTGCAGTCGTCCAATACTTCAATAAATATAAAATACAAAAACTATTTAAAAAAATTTATAATATATAAAAATTAACAATTTAAAATGTCATGGTTGCGAACAGGAATAATGTATTTGTCCCCATCCATAAAATTTTAAATAGTTTATTCTTTAATATTATTTTAGGTAGTTAGGTTAGGTTAGGTTTTATGACTCATGCCTGGGCTTTAACAACGAGGTCATATCGCCTGCTACCAAAGCGCTCTTTCGTCACTCTGGTGGACGTGAGCCCGACTCTACTATGGGAGTCCTAAATTTTGCCTACCCTAAATTTTTATTCACCTAGGGCAGGGATCTTTAACGAGTACCTGACATCGTACAGGCTAGGGACCATCGCTTAACGTCCCATCCGAAGGACGGCGTGCTTAAGTTTATTTTACCTCCTAGATAAAATAAACTAAGGGCCTCGGTCGGGCTACGAACCCACGTTCTTGAGCTCAGAAGTCAAGCACGCATACCACTGAGCTACGGGCGCCCTCTAGGTAGTTTTTTTTTTTTTTTTTTTTTTTTTTTTTTCTTTTGGCTT
Source organism: Aradus depressus (assembly GCA_963662175.1). NCBI lineage: Eukaryota > Metazoa > Arthropoda > Insecta > Hemiptera > Aradidae > Aradus > Aradus depressus. Next base: position 22,448,002 of record OY759226.1, on the reverse strand, counting down.
TATGAACGGTGCATATTAGCCATGTCAATGTGTTATGTATAATTATTTAAGACATCCATGGCCCCGGGAGGGAGTTCTATCTACGAAATAAAACTCACTCCCGGACGGGATTCGAACCCGCAAACCATGGTGAGACCATGCGACCAAAGCCCTACGCTCTAGCCCGCACGGCCACCATGGCCCCCGCCCTCTAGGTAGTTAGTTTTTGTATTTTATATTTATTAGAATTTTATTTGTTTTTCGAATGTTTTTTTTTTTTTGGCCTTATGTTCGATGCATATTAGCCATGTCCCTGTGTTATCTAGTTATTTACGACATCCATGGCCCCGGGAAGGAGTTCCATCTACGAAATAAAAACGTTTTGAATGTGTTGTAAAGTATGTTATTTTGAAGCTTTATTTCTTCTTTTCTTTAAATTGTTTGTTTTTGTTAGGACATTGATGTTTATTAAAACATCTGTTATTATTATTATGTTGGACTTGTATATTATACATGTGTTATAAAATCAGTCTCAGTTTAGAAATGTAAAATAAAGTGAAAATATGTTGTGCAATTTTGTCGTACTAATTTCTTAACAGTTGGCGAACGAGGATGGGATCCGAACCCACGCGTGCAAATAAGGTAGCTACCAGGTGCAGCACCAGAGTCCGGCATCCGCCTAGCAGAATGACATACGTCAGGCCTGGGGTACAAATAGGCCGGCTGTCATCAGCGCTGCCGGGGAAGAGTTGTTAGGACATTGATGTTTATTAAAACATCTGTTATTATTATTATGTTGGACTTGTATATTATACATGTGTTATAAAATTAGTCTCAGTTTAGAAATGTAAAATAAAGTGAAAATATGTTGTGCAATTTTGTCGTACTAATTTCTTAACAGTTTTTATGTTTATGCATTTTAGTGCATATAGTCTAATGTTTTATGAGTTTGTCTTGGCAATTAGAATTTTGTAGATTAATACTACTGTCTGAGGGCAACCTCGAAAACCGGCTAACATAAAATAAAAATAATACAATCTGTAAGAGATCAGAATATATTTTTATTTTACAATCTGTGAAATAATCATTTCTCACTATATCAGCTATTTTCACATTATATATATAAAGCTGAAAATGTTTGTGCGTTGTACCGCTATAACTCACGAACGGCTTGATGGATTTCATTATTTTTTTTTTTTAATTTGTTCGTCATCGTCTGTGGAAGGTTATAGGCGTATTAGTACCTCAATATCCGGTCCATCCCAGCATCCACCCATGCAATCTTTGTAACTCAAAAACCACTGCAATGATTAATGAGGAATCTTTTTGAATAAATTAGTTTTAGCTCCAAAGCTAGCGTTACTACAGTTGAAGGACTATAAGCCTTATTTCGTATGAATAATTGAAAATTATAACATCATGAATGTCGAGGAACTGAATAGCCTTATAGGAGATATTGGGAGAAAAGTCAAAGTTCCCCGGGCAACGCCGGGTATTACTGCGAGTATATATCTATAAAACAAAATTTTTTTACACCAAAATATGAAAATATGTAATATAAACAAAAAAATAAGAAAAGAAAAAATAACAAATAATAACTAATTGTATATAGTAAAAGAGGAAAAAAAAAACCATACATTAAATAGTCAAAAATAACCCTTTCAGTGGTGGCGCTGCGCTGAATAAAGAGCAAGAGAAAATGACGAAATGCTCACCTGTACCATCTTCAGCCACTGTACACAGTGTTTGTCAAGTTGTGTTTGTTGAGTCGTGGCTGAAGATGGTAGCAATACCGAAAGTACTCCCATATATTTTGTGAAATAAACAATATTTTTAAAAAACATACGTTTTTGTTTATTTATTTTATTATGTGTTTGACAATATCTCTGCAAAAATGTTAAGTGAATAGTTTTTTTTTAAAACACTGTTCGTGCCTAGAACAATATCTAGTAAATTATTAAAAGGAATTTTTAATTTTGTCCTTGAATACAGTAATGGTGGCCGTGCGGGCTAGAGCGTATGGCTTTGGTCGAATTTTCTCACCATGGTTTGAGGTTCGAATCTCGTCCGGGAGTGAGTTTTATTTCGCAGATTTTTTATTTTATTTTATTTTTATATTCCACTTTGTCTATTACAAATTATAATGCCTCGTACTACGGTGAAAGTGTGGATTTATTACACTAAGAACGATTTGATCTCAGCGACTTGCAAAAAGTGTTTTAAAAAAGTGAAATATTGTGGGAATACGAATAATCTCCAGTAGTTTTATATCCTTATTTCACCAATAGAGTTATTGGGTTTTTCGTAGTTATTTCAAATAAACAATCTCTCTCTCTCTTTATATATTAGTATAGATTAGTCCCTTAAACACTTATGTGCCTAAAACAATTTCTACTAAATTATTAAGAAGAATTATAAGTTTACAAAAGCACACTTAAGTAAGAAACTTACAACACTTTCCCCTTTCAAATCTTTATTTAAAAGTAACCAGAAATAATTTCCTGCCGCGTTTTAGTAGCCAATTTTTCTGTTTCCTATTACACTACACTGTATATTTCACAATCCCAGTGAATGCCAAATATTAATTTTTCTCTTTACATGCTATGTCCTCGACAGGTGATGGAAGGGACAACTATGAAATTACCTTGGAGGTGAGGTTGGCAACAGTGCAACACATTATCTTGGAGGTGAGGTTGGCAACAGTGCAACACATTATCTTGGAGGTGAGGTTGGCAACAGTGCAACACATTATCTTGGAGGTGAGGTTGGCAACAGTGCAACACATTATCTTGGAGGTGAGGTTGGCAACAGTGCAACACATTATCTTGGAGGTGAGGTTGGCAACAGTGCAACACATTATCTTGGAGGTGAGGTTGGCAACAGTGCAACACATTATCTTGAAGGTGAGGTTGGCAACAGTGCAACACATTATCTTGGAGGTGAGGTTGGCAACAGTGCAACACATTATCTTGGAGGTGAGGTTGGCAACAGTGCAACACATTATCTTGTAAGTACTTTAAGAAAAAAAGGAAAGTCGTCGGTAAATCACTGGTAATGTACTTCCACGTAACGAATTCATTAACTTTATGCTTCCAGTCCAAAACCAGTCGACTGTTTGGGCTTTTTGGCAATATTAACTTACTTAGGGGCTTCTAAATGCTCATACTAAGTTTCGTTGTCGATAAATTCATTACATCGGCAGTTATTAGAAGTTTTGAGTTAAGCCTCTCCCTAATCACCCCTCCCCTTTGACCGATCTGACTGAAAATCGATAGGTGTTGTCGTTAGAGAGTTCTGGGTTCACATATAATATTTCGTGTCGATACATTCACTCTATCGGGAGCAATCGAGTTCGCAGACACATATATTTTTTTTTTCATATTTGGAATTTAGAGGTCGGAAAACATAAAATTCCTTTGAAAACTCCGAATCGAATTTTTGACTGATTACATAACTTCCCCTATACGGGACGATGGTCCCGAGCATGTACGACTAGAGATATATCGATACAAGTAAATACAAGTAAAGTATCGATACTTTTATTAGATACTAAGTACTTTTGGTATCGATACTTTTCTTTCAATACCAAGTAGGTATCGAATAGATATTACTTGTATCGATTCGAAGTACTCGTTTCAAATTTCAACAATTAAAATCAGATATTCTCCCTGAGACAGATCCTTGAGAAAGGTAAAGAGTACCAGATCCAGACCTGCCATCTCTTCATAGATTTTAAGGCTGCTTATGATAATGTCGACAGGCTGCAGCTGTTCAGGGCTATGGAAGATTTCAACATCCCGAGAAAGCTGATCCGTCTTTCAAAGCTGACGATGGCAAGCGTGCAATGTACGGTCCGGATCCAGGGAGAGTTCTCTGAGGAGTTTGAATCGAGTAAGGGAGTGAGGCAGGGTGATTCCTTAGCATGCTTACTCTTCAATCTCGTCCTGGAGAAAGCAGTAAGGGAATCAGGCATACAGACGAACGGGACCATTTTCAACAGGACTGTACAGCTGCTAGCATATGCCGATGACATTGACATCATAGGTAGGTCATTTCGAGACGTCAAAGAGGCATTTCTGGCCTTGGAGGCACCGGCGAGGAGGTTGGGGCTTGTCATCAACGAAGCCAAGACCAAATACTTGGTTTCAGAGCAGGAGGTCGAGCCACCGGAGCAAGTCACCATTGGCCCTTACTTCTTCGAGAAAGTGCAAGAGTTTGTATACCTCGGCTCTCAGGTAAACGTGAACAACGACATGTCAGCCGAGGTAAAGCGAAGAACAGTGGCAGCGAACAGGAGCTTCTTCGGCCTGAGGCATCATATAAGAAGTCGCCTCCTTTCAAGAAAAACAAAGTTCAGGCTTTATAAAACGTTGATCCGCCCCATCCTAACATACGGGTCCGAGGCTTGGACTATCTCCAAGTCAGATGAACAACATCTTCTGGTCTTCGAAAGAAAGATCCTCCCCCGAATATATGGCCCAATACGCGATGGAGAAGACTGGAGACGACGCACGAACCAAGAAGTCTATTACCTCACCCAGGAACCAGACGTTGTGAAGGTCATCAGGCTGGGAAGACTCAGGTGGGCCGGACATGTGGCAAGGATGGGCGAACATGAGATCCCGAGGAAGACGATGTCGGACCGGCTTTACGGAACAAGACGCGTCGGGAGGCCGAAGCTGAGGTGGCAGGATGGTGTGGCGAATGATGCGAGGAGCCTGCTTGGAGTCCGACACTGGAGTGCAGCTGCACAAAACAGGGATAACTGGCGGACACTGTTGGAGGAGGCCTTGACTCATTAGTGGGTTGTCGCGCCATTGTGAATGAATGAATGAATGAAAAAAAATTATATAAATTTTTCAATTCATCATCGTTCACCGTTTAACTTCTTACAATTGTCTTTTATTTGTTGTTGCAATAAAATAGTGAACTCAAATTACGGTCCACGGACAAATGACATATATCGATGTTGATAACCTCATGTGTGATGTGATGACGCAGTCTGCATGATGCGTCCTTATTTCTTACCTTATTTACATTAAATGGTTTATCGTTTATGAAGGTATACGTTTGTTTAATTTTGAAGAGAACCGTGAACATGATTACGATTTCACCATTTAATTTTATTTTTACATTCTCTCGATTATAAATTATAATGCCTCGTCCTACGGCGAAAGTGTGGATTTATTACAATAAGAACGATTCGATCTCAGCGACTCGCAAAAAGTGTTTTAAAAAAGTGAAATACTGTGGGAACACGAATAGTCTCCAGTAGTTTTATATACTTAGTAAAAACAAATTGTATGTTAATAAACGAACTACTAGATTCTATCGATACGAGTAGATATCGATACGTTTTATTCGATACTTGAGTGGTATCGAAAGTTTTATTCGATACTACTCATGAGTAAAAGTATCGATACTATGTGGTATCGATTGACCCCTATGATCGACGTCAGATACAGGGACCAATAGACAGTTTCATGTTTTCCCTGTTCACACATTGTTTGATGTAGTTCATCGATCTTCCTTAAACGATTTCTTCCTTTACATTTCGAAGAGTGACGATAATTATTGTCGTTCTTCGCACTCATGACACCAAATTTATTTCACAAATCACCACGATTTCAAACTGTAATATGTGTTCGAAGACAACATATGAATTAGTATGAACATAAAACGGGGTGGACCTACAGATGACGACTACAAAGCCGCTAGAGAAAAGGGATTAGTGTTGCGTTCAAATCAAAACAACCCTTCCCCCACTATTCATTTCGAACCCCCCAGACCCCCAGTTGTACATTTTCGTATTTTTCTGTTTCTTGTAAATTTTTTTTTATATGTACTTGTAAATTTGAAAAAAAATGATAAGATAACATGTAAAAAATTAAAAAAAATTCCTGCATAAAAAAACCTAAAATTCGGAATTTACAATTTAAAAAAAAATATATTAAAAAAAAGTTGAGCCGTTTTGCCAAAATACTTTTAATAATTTTGGTGCTATCTGTTGAAATAAATACATAATAAAATACGGGACATTTAACCTTAAAGATCCCTACCCTAGGTGAATAAAAATTTAGGGTAGACAAAATTTAGGACTCTCACAGTAGAGTCGGGCTCGTGTCAACCAGAGTGACGAAAGAGCGCTCTGGTAGTAGGCAATATGACGTCATAGTTAAAGCCTGGGAATGAGTCATAATAACTAAACGAATAGAAGGGAGCGCTCCCCACCCCACCTCTCTCCTCACGTTACTCACCCCGTTGGTGAACTCTAAAATCATGACAGGCAGTGATACATACTCTGAATATGAGAATAATGGTCCAGGACGTCCAAAAAGGAGAAATTAAGTTCAAAAATTACAAGTATTGCATCATATTCGGAGGAATAACATTTTCATATTAATACCCAATCTACTGATAATGAATCACAAAGGTAACTGTATGCCTGCTTAGCTTAGCTGGCGTCATAAACAGCGTCTCTTTTTCTTTCTCAATTCTCATTCTATATTCTCTCGCGTTGAAAAACCTACATTTCTTATCTCAAATGAACTTGAATAAAATAAAACTCGTTTATTTGTGGTATTGTATAATTTCACAGAATATATATACATGGGAGTACTTTCGGTATTTCTACCAACCTCAGCCGAAAGCATAAGAGATAAGACTGAAAGAATTTAAACTAGTTTTATTTCATTCAAGTTCATTTGAATTATTTCACAATATCTCTGCAATAATGTCAGATTTCTTATTTCTCTTAGCATAGGCCTATTGTCTCTACTCAACGAAAATAATGTTGATTTAACAAATGAATATAAATAAAATAAGCCAATAAATAAAACTGTTTGCACCTAAAATGTTGAGTTAATTGAGAAATCACATGCAATATAAAAATAATATTTATGGATAAGAAAAAAAAAAAAAAATGAAAAATTGCGAAAAAAGTTTCACTTGACGTGTGTTCCAAACACAATTTTTTATACAGTAGAATCCCGATAATTCGTATGGTCAAGGGACTGAAGGTTTGGTACGAATTATCGGGATTACCAATTATCGGGAGTACAAAATAAAAAAAATTAAAAACGTATTAATGCAAATATGTATGTATTAAGAAGTATGTACAATGTGGTAAGGATAAAAACTATGCAATAAACACTGCTTTATACTAAACTATACAATAAACAATACATGCAATAAAAAATATGTATGTTCTAGATTAAATAAACACCAATCAAACATTTGTTGGAAAAAATGTTAGACAAGATCAATAAAATTGCTAAAACTTTCCCCCTCTCCTCTCCTCTCCTCATTTCCTTACAGTGAAAAGAGTACGAATTACATGAGATAATATGAGATTTCATTGAAAACTTGTCTCTCTCACTCGCTCTCCCCTTTGCCTCTGTAGGAATCACGTGATTTCCTATAAAACATTTATCTCGCACTCATTCTGCTCTCTCGTCTCTCACTGTCCTCTCTCCCCCTCTTGAAAACACTACGAATTAACGAGGTTTTTAAGCTGGAAATACGAATTATAAGACGTTTTAAGTGACCTCGAGCATAAAAATAATACGAATTACCGAGGGGTCCGAAATGCATTGTTTTTATACCACTTATCGGGATTTTCTCTGGGGACCGGCAGATTTGTACGAATTAGCCGGAAATACGAATAATCGGGATACGAAATATCGGGATTCCACTGTATATGGATCTAGAACGCCAATCATGAGGATTTATTTAGAAGATTTATTGATTTCCAAACAAATTGATAAATTGGTTTCAGAGGGAGAGCCATAACTTACTTGATTAGGTCGAGCTGGGGAAGTGGACTGGCGGTGATTCATTGACGACCTCTTTTATGTAACGTTTTTATGTTTGAAGGAAAACCACCGCAATATTAATGCATTTAAATTAAAGCCGAGCTCAAGAAATGTTATAAAAAAACGTGGGGAAATGTGGTCTGTGTTTACTTAATTTCAGATGACTGTTGAGGGTTTTACTGCTAGTCTGCAATAAAAACGAATTTGAAGACGTATACCACCTGTTAATATCCTGTCCGATCTACTCCCCCATTAGAAGCCACTTCCTGCCACAGATTATCTCAGTATAGACCGATCCAACTTTCATACATTACTCCTGGCCCATAATAAGAATGATATCTCAAATATTTTCTATTATTTAATCAACGCTTTGAAACTTAGATCATTCATTATTTATGAATAATGTATTCAACTTCCATATTATATTGATATTCAATATCTACATCCCCACTGCATATTTACTGTCTTTGTTACATTATTATTATTATTAATTTATAATTAGGTAAGTAATGGTCACTGACTCAATAGTATAGGGGTGATCCCTTTAATCAATAAAAATTATTATTATTATTATTAAATATAAATTATAATGTCATTTCAATATATATTTCGTCCCTGAAACGCTCTTAGCAATGTATCAATCAATTATACACGTGGAAGGTTATAAGTGATAGACAGAATATATAATGTCTCCTAGAAGGGTTGCACTACACTTAATGCAAATATATCAGGAAGGATAAGTGTTAGTTACTATATGAGATTTGAGAAAGTAGGCCAACAAATGTCGAAATGGTCGCCATTTTGGCAAAGGTGACATTTTGATTACAGTTGCTTCCTTGTGTTGTCACACATCAAATCGTTTCACATTTGGATTAATATGTTCATAATGTATGAATAATAATAAATTTCCATCGTCATGCATTGTAATAACACTGTAAACATGTCTGAATCGTCACAATGGCTTTATTTAAATTTTACTTTTAAATTGTTTATTTAAATGTGAAAGTAAACAATTACTTATTGTTTTATTTTTGGGTATTTTAACAATGAGTTTGTTTACTACCGGACATGAGCCCGACTCTACTGAGACCTAAATTTTGCCTATTCTCAGGTTATTGTTCCTTTCTTTGTTTTTGTGCCTCATGCCCGGGCTTTAACTAAGAACTCATCACCTACTACCAGACTGTTTTTATGTGAAAACGTCTATTTGCTCGTTAAGCACAGTGATAGCCGGTCAAACATTCTTGTGTTACAAAATACTGTCAGATTTCAATCGATAATAACTACGAGACTAATAATGCGATAACAACGGTTGAGGTCACAATGGATAGAGCATGTCTGCACGTGTTTGTTTTGCCTGTGACGTTATCGGGCTGGTGTGGGCGCCGGCGGATGATTGTTGCGAATTAGCGTTGTGTAAAATTAGAAATTAGTGTAGCGTGATAACCCGTTTAGATAGGACGTTGATTCAAAGAGCTTGAGAAGCACTACTAGGACTCAAAGTGAAACAATAAAAATATTAGCCGAAATATATGTAAAAATCGGTATTAAATTTAAAATTGCAACAAAATTAAAGATGTCGTCTCATATGAATCGTAAATATGCGCGGAATTATAGAAAACGCAAATCAGAGGAAAGCTCGCATCAAAAGGAATTTAAAAAACCTAAAAAATAAAATTACATTTCCTGTAGAAATTATAAATGAACTTCTACTAAATTTTGATTTCTAAAGTAATTTCCGTAAAGGGGCCTAAAAAAATATCGAAAGTTCAAGACGTGCAATTTTTGAGAAAATATCAATATCAAATAACAAAAATCAAATTATTTACAACAAATCTTACAAACTAATTTCTACATATACTTTAGTCTCTTTTCTTTTTAAATATTGTAGCCATTCTTTAATTCAATGTTATTTTGGGCATATAAACATATAAATAAATAAAAGTACCTTTGCGCATTTATTTTACTGTTATTTCACTCCTACATGGTTCACTACACCTTAACGCTAAAAACACTTCTCTATCTAGACTGTCCACTTTCACATCTCTCCTTAGACTGTTTCACACTATTTAAAACAGATGATCGTCCTCTTTTGTACTCCCTTCATTGGTTGTTCACATTTCGTTTTAAAAGAAAATGCTGCTAGTCCATCTTTGTATATTTATTCACTAATTAAGTTACTTCACTCCTGTTTTTAGGTTAGGTTAGGTTTTATGACTCATGCCCGGACTTTAACTACGAGGTCATATCGGCTACTACCAGAGCGCTCTTTCGTCAATCTGGTGGACATGAGCCCGACTCTACTGTGGGAGTCCTAAATTTTGCCTACCCTAAATTTTTATTTACCTAGGATAATCTTTAACGAGTACCTGACATCGTACAGACTCGAGACCATCGCTTAACGTCCCAACGGAAGGACGGAGTGCTTAAGTTTATTTTACCTCTCAGATAAAATAAACTAAGGGCCTCGGTCGGGTTTCGAACTCACGATCTTGAGCTCAGAAGACAAGCACGCATACCACTGAGCTACTCCTGTTTTTATACACCGCCTCTTTTTATACCTCTCTGTTTTTATACAAATAATAATAATTGATTTTATAATATATTAATTAATAATCTTAATGTATGTAAATTTTTGACTTCACAGAATATATTGACACGGAATTTAGTATGAGGATTGAGAAGCCACTATGTAAGTCGTATATTTGAGTTTTAGCCCAAATTGACATTGGAGGAAGAGCGAAAACTTAATTGATTAATTCTTACTGGGGAAGTACATAGCCGGTGAATCACCGACAACTTTTTTATTCGCACATTTATATAAGAGCAGGTCGAATGAAGAAATCGTGAGTGAGATGCATTTCTTTGTCTGTACCGATCTTGGCAACCTAAAATTATTGACTTTGATGTTGAAATGAACCTCCTCAATAGATGACGGGTTTCTCAACTTTGTGTTATATCATACGACGATCATTCAGCACTATAGTACGATATATATCCAGCAGTAGGAAGAAAGTGTAGCGATTGTATCCGAACAACGACGATGTCGCTAAGCGGACAAACTTACAAAATATCCAAACAACATTCCCAGTTCCCCAATTGAATAAGTGCAGACCATATGTTTGTATATTATAAATTGTATTTTTATAATATACATACAATTTATAGGTTAGGTTTATGACTCATGCCTGGGGTTTAACTACGAGGTCATATCGCCTACTACCAGAGCGCTCTTTCGTCACTCTGTTGGACATGAGCCCGACTCTACTGTTGAAGTCCTAAATTTTGCCTACCCTAAATTTTTATTAACCTAGGGTAGGGGTCTTTAACGAGTACCTGACATTGTACTGGCTCGGGACCATCGCTTAACGTCTGATCCGAAAGACGGCGTGTTTAAGTTTATTTTACCTCCCTGATAAAGTAAACTAAGGGCCTCGGTTGGGTTTCGAACCCACGTCCTTGAGCTCAGAAGGCAAGCACGCATACCACTGAGCTACTGGCGCCCTCTGTCTATATGTGTTTGTGTGAACACGATAACACTCGATTGATAGATATTTTTTATTTAGACTTTTTTATTTATTCATTTATAATTGATTAATATATATATATATATATATATATATATATATATATATATATATATATATATATATATATACTAGCAGTAATACCCGGCGTTGCCCGGGGAACTTTGACTTTTCTCCCAATATCTCCTATAAGGCTATTCAGTTCCTCGACAGTACATTCATGATGTTATAATTTTCAATTATTCACACGGAATAAGGCTTATAGTCCTTCAACTGTAGTAACGCTAGCTTTGGAGCTAAAACTAATTTATTCAAAAAGATTGTTGCAATGGTTTTCGAGTTACAAAGATTGCGTGAGTGGATGCTGGGATGGACCAGGGGTTGATTAAAAAATAGACCTTAACCTTCCGGTAGATAAAACTTATCTATTCAAAAAGATTCCTCATTAATCATTGCAGTGGTTTTTGAGTTACAAAGATTGCGTGGGTGGATGCTGGGATGGACTAGATATTGAGATACTAATACGCCTATAACCTTTCACAGACGATGACGAACAAATTAAAAAAAAAATTAATCAAATCCATCAAGCCGTTCGTGAGTTATAGCGATACAACTCACAGACATTTTCAGCTTTATATATATGATAACAAGACACAACAAATTATATATTATATTATTATATTTGAAATTATCCTGGTCGTAATTGAGAAATCATAGCATAGACACAGAATAACAGAGAAGACAACTTTTCAGACGTTTTGTTTCCCACAGTATGTCGTCTACACTTTTCTGGAATTTCCTCATCGTCTTTGTGGGAAAAACCGTCATTGTCAATGATTTGTTCTTTAATTAATTTTTCCTGTTCGCGATACCTTTAAATTTTAAATTTCCCAGCTGTACCAAGTATAGGGGAAGTTATGTAATCGGTCAGAAATTCGATGTTAATTTTTCAAAGAAATTTCATGAGAACACAATAACACCTGATAAAATGATTTTTTTGAAAGTTTCTATGTGTATCCATTGATGTATAAAAATAATACACACATTGAAAAGATTAAATGATAAACATTAAAAAATTAATTATATTTATTTTTATTTAAAAAAACATTTCTTTTAAAACAAATGCATGTAGAAAACAAAACATGGCCATCAGCTGTTTTAATTAGTGTGTATAGTGAAGAGGTCGAGGCCGAGCGATGGCGGCGGTCTGAGTGATAATGTAGAGTGGTGTTTTGGGCTTATGTTGTAATGAACTAAATAGAAGTGTATTGACGGTGAAATTAATCCGCTAAGAAGGTACAGCTGTTTGTTTATATGTACAGGATACATGCTCAGAAATATATAACTTAAATTTAAAGAATGGCCAAAAATATAAAACAAAAAAAAAAAAGTGAAATAGTTTTTTTTGGCCTTATGTACGATGCATATTAGCCATGTCACTGTGCAATTTACTAGTTATTTACGACATCCATGGCCCCGGGAGGGAGTTCTATCTATGAATTAAAACTCACTCCCGGACGGGATTCAAACCCGCAAACCAAGGTGAGACCAGGCGACCAAAGCCCTACGCTCTAGCACGCGCGGCCACCATAGCTCCCAATTGAAATAATTTTTAAGATTTTTCTTTGTTTCAATGTTTAGTTTTTTAATTTGATAATGTGGATGATTTAAAACAATAAAATAAACCCAAATTATTTGTTCTCGTAAATTCTATTCTATTCATTTTTCATTGCTTGCTCAGTAAGATTATTTGAAAAACCTTTGGATTAGATATAAATATATTTGAAAAATTTAGAAAAACGTCTCTTTAGAAATCCAAATGAAAAGTGTGTTAATTGAATTTTTTTTTAAATTTATGTACATTTTCTTCATAATTGCACGTCTTGAATTTTAGATATTTTTTTTATGGCCCTTTTCGAAAAACTACTGTAGAAATTAAAATTAAATGGAAGACCACTTATAAGATATAAATAGTATATTTATATATTAGAATAAAATAATCATTTGACTTTTTTATTTTATCATAGTATCATTCGATGTATATTGTACTTTTATCGATTATATCATCGATCGTCTAAAATTGTTTTTATTTAATGTTATTAATAATATCTGCGTAATGATTTCCTATTTTACCTGTATCAGTTTTGTAATTGACAAAATAAAAAAGTCAAATGATTATTTTATTCTAATATATAAATATACTATATTTTTAATTAATAGATACTATAATATTATTGAAATATGTCGCAAGACAAAAAATAAAATAAATATTTAAAAATAATAATTATCAACTTTATAAAATGGTTATAGATTAGAACTTGGCACTAACCATGCGAGGTGTTCTATCAAAAATTTTGAATATTACCCTTTACCAAATAAAGGGTTTTTGATCATGTTAGGCAAATAACAGGAATATCTAAGGTTGGTTTAGCATTAAATTAATAACAAAGATTGTTATAATGTTAATTTTATATTGTTGAAACTTGATGCACGTTTTCTATTTGTACTTGTTAATTTGTTAATTTTAGTCATTGAAGATGGGAAGAATGGTCCCGAAACGTTTGACGATGTAATAAAAGAATTTTATAAATAAAAATTGGGAGTAAGAAATAAAAAGCTGCTTGACCAAAAAACCTATTATCACATATATGCTCCTTACACAATATTGAAGAAATTATTTGGTTATTTTATTTTATGTTCATTGTAATAAATTTCTATATTACAACTGAGTGTATATTACTAATTATTTACCTACCTCTTATAATTTAATTATAGTTATTGCTACATAATTATAATAATAACACATTTATTTCTATATATTATTGTAATAATTTTTATTATGCCCTCCCTTCTACCTGCAGTACCAGCACCGGTACTGATATAGGAATAACCGCATGAGGATTGAATTTTTATGTCATAGCATGTTCAATGTTCAATATGAAACTCAGTTAAAGGAAAATAAAATAATGAAGGAAGGAGGGCATTTTGAAATCGGCGCGCTTTTTTCGCCAAGCGACATTTTGTTTCGCATTGTCCAGTCACAGATCCTAAAAAAACAGGAGGGGAAACTGGAAAGTGCCGGCGATCTCGATCCGAGTACCGGTACAGCGGAACAGGAGAAAATCCTCCCTCCCAAGGTCTGTGTTCACTGTTTCTGCTCCAAACTGTACCGGTAATTTCAAACCAATAGAGCAGGTAGCAACTGCTCCGGCCCAAGATTAGGTGACACGTCACTGCTCCAGCTGTACAGTCCCACCCCTAATCTGTACATTGTTAGCCAAACCGGATGTTTAGTCTGCTGTCAGCTGTCAAAGAGGTTACATGTGCTTTGGTACGATCGGCGATCATTTATTTGTTTATAAAATGGATCAGAGAACTTGGATTAAATTTTGCAATAAGAATGGAATAAAGTGCAGCAAAGTTTTAGAAATGTTAAATATTGCTTTTGGTGAGTCTGCTTTGAGTAAAACTAGGGTTTGTGCGGTCGAATGTGAAGGTCATGCATGAACGGCATAGTGCACCATGAGTTCATGCCACAAGGTCAAAACGATCAGTAAGGAGTACTACCTACAAGTGCAACGCCGTTTGTGTGAAGCAATCCGAAAAGAACGCCCGGATTTGTGGCGAAACAATTCATGGCTTTTGCACCACGGTAATGCACCTGCTCACACTTCATTGCTTCTTCGTGAATTTTTGGCCAAAAACAACACTGTAATGATGCCCCAACCAAATAAAATTCTTTTCAAAAACCGAAAATTTCCGTTATTTTTTTAACACACCTCGTACTTCCCCTATACTTCGTATATGTATACAGTAGAACCTCTATAAGTCGAACATCAAGGGAGACGCCAAAAAATTCGAGTTATAGAGTTTTCGACTTATGGAGGATTTCGACTTGGCGGATTTTGATTCGACTTGTAGAGGTTAAGATTCATTCTAACTAATTTTGAGTTAGAGAGGTGAAATAAATAAAAATTCAAGTTACAGAGGTAACAAACATATTTATATTTATTATAAATCAACATTATTTCAAAACATCCTTAAAATAAAAAATACGTAGTATATGTAGGTATTAAAAAAAAGTCAGTAATTTTTTTTTGCTTTAGATAGTTGGTAATCCTATTTATTGTATACTCCTAAATTGTTTTCCAAGAAACAATGGTGTACATTGTCGGCAAATTCTTAAAGTCGGTAACTTATTTTTCTTCGAGCTATAGAGGTAATAAGTTTCAAATAATCGAGTTGTAAAGGTTGTAAAATAAAACATTGCTATGTTCGAGATACAGAGGTCCAATTTATTTTTTTGAGTTATAGAGGGAAAATATGTACCAAAATGGCTTGTAGGGACTCACTGATTATTTCGACTAATAGAGGGTTGAGATTTCGAGTAATGGAGGTTTTGGGGCTTGAAGGGAAAGGAACAAAACTTTTTTTTCGAGTTTTGGAGGTTTTCGACTTATCGATGTTTGACTTAAAGAGGTTCTACTGTATCATTAAATTGGAAGAAGAGACCTATAAGAAAAAAAAAAAAAATAGAAAAACTCTAATAACTGCTATTGTAATGAATGTACTGACACGAAATTTCATATGTAAATTCAAAACTCAATAAGGATGACACCTATTAAATTTCAGCGGAACTAGTCAAAGGGAAGGGGGATTAGAAGAGGGGATTCAACTCAAGAATCCTAGTAACTATCGATGTAATGAATGTATCGAAATAAAATTTAGTATGAAAGTTCAGAAGCCATTACGTAAGTCAAATATTGGAATGTGAACTTAATTGATTAATTCGTGTTGGCGAGGTCCACCAACAGGATTTTTTAAAAATATTTTCCTGCACCGTTCTTGACATAATATTCTTTATTCTTCAGTATTGTTGATACTCAGTTATTATAGGTAATTTCTAAGTTATTATCAGTATAATAACTATATATTTATATGAAAATAATTGTAATAGAATGGTCTACCAAAATGATTGTACTGAAACCTTGGTAAGAAACTAGGAAGAGAGACCTTGTTGTGAAAATGTCAGTTTGTTGTCAGTTGATGAATTGAGCTCCTATAGACCTTGAGTACAGAAACACTGTCATCCAAATGAGGCAAGGACGAAGCATCATGAGGGATTAATAAATATTAATCACTAATCGAAATGATGATTAACAAGACATTCTTATACCAGCCACTTTTGTAGATATCACTCCTCACAAATTCTGACAACTGAGTTGTGACTCAGAAGGGGAACATGAATAACATATCTGTCCCACATATGTTATATATATATGGCGTAGTCAGGATTTTAAGCAGGGAGGGCAAAGTTAGGCTACAGGGGGGGGGGGGGGGGGGGGGTATAGACTCCCGGGGCACAGCCCGCAGTTTCCGTGGTTAGCGCTGCAGACTTTTTATTATTAATTTGGGAGACTCGGACCTCTAGAAGCTCCCCCTGAGGTAACCACTGACTGTAATACTTAAGTTGACTTTACATGAGCAGTACAAATGCAAAGCGCAGCAGCAGCAAATGCACGCTGTGGTTTCTGTGCTTTTACAATTAAATGACTCACATCCAATAGCGTCCATTTGCTTCTGCTGCTCTTCCATTTTTACTGCGCATGTAAAATCAACTTTAAGAGTATAAAGTATATCATAAATGACGATTTTGAGCGAGGAAATGAAATGATCCAATTCCTATATATTTAAATAAATGTAACATGACTTGTTTTGTACATGTACATTTATGTAACAGCTGATTGCTGATTTAGGAATCAGACGCACGGGAAATTTGAAGATCCTATTGGTAACTTGCAAGCAATCCATTTTTATTAAAAACTATTTTTTTAGTTTATTTAATTATAATAGCTCCCTACGATAGCTCCCTACAGAATGGACGTATCGACAATTATATGTATATATATATACGTCCATTCGGTAGGGAGCTATCGTGTTCACTGACAAACGGACATTTTTTTTTTTTTTCCTATTTCGAAATCAGACGATTGTAAAACATGTAATTCCTGTGAAAACACATCATCGAATTTCTGATCGAGTACCTAACTTTCTCATTAGAGGGCGCCGGTAGCTCAGTGGTATGGTTGCTTGCTTACTGAGCTCAAAGATCGTAGGTTCGAAACCCGGCCAAGGCTTTTGGTTCATTTTATCTGGGAGGTAAAATAAAGATGGGACGTTAAGCCCAGGTACTCGATGTGAATCCAGAGGAGGGAGAGACACAGTGATCTGTTAGCGTGGTTGGTATAAGAAAGTCCTGTAATGGCTAGATCACAATTTTTTATATAGGTTAGGTTAGGTTAGGTTTTATGACTCATGCCCGGGCTTTAACTACGAGGTCATATCGCCTACTACCAGAGCGCTCTTTCGTCACTCTGGTGGACATGAGCCCGACTCTACTGTGGGAGTCCTAAATTTTGCCTACCCTAAATTTTTATTCATCTAGGGTAGGGGTCTTTAACGAGTACCTGACATCGTACAGGCTCGGGACCATCGCTTAACGTCCCATCCGAAGGACGGCGTGCTTAAGTTTATTTTACCTCCCAGATAAAATAAACTAAGGGCCTCGGTCGGGCTACGAACCCACGACCTTGAGCTCAGAAGTCAAGCACGCATACCACTGAGCTACCGGCGCCCAATTTTTTATATATAAAAAAATCATTTAATTGAGAGCCTGATGATGCGGGCAACCTAAAAAGCCGGCTAGTATAAATTTAAAAAAAATTGTGAGATATTTTACTACCATTAATGCTGAATTTAAGGTATTCCTTTTACTGAAGAGATACATTTCTTTGTCCAAGATCTCGGTAAAAAAAATGTCATCTAAGACAGATTTATGCCCAGAAAGAAGATCTGGGAGTAGATCTCGAGATAATCCGAAGATATACAAGATTATCCTTTCAGTGTATTATTCTAGAATA
The DNA here is from genome assembly GCA_963662175.1 of Aradus depressus. NCBI lineage: Eukaryota > Metazoa > Arthropoda > Insecta > Hemiptera > Aradidae > Aradus > Aradus depressus. The sequence goes on along the minus strand of OY759226.1, from coordinate 22,429,762 downwards.
ATGCTACTATTTCCTTGAAACATGTTGTTGATAGACGAATCATTCAAGGCCACACTCCATACAAACATTTCATGAATTATTTTCTTTACTATTCAAGATCTGGGGGTTAGAAATCTGGCAGAGGCTCTTTGGTTTGTTTTCTGGGATGTGAGAAAACTATGAGCACGCCCTCCTTCGGATGGTCCCGAGGCTGTACGGATCACCGGTAATGTACTTCTCCAGGTCCCCCCATCACGCTATACTAATTTCTAATTTTACACAACGCTAATTCCCAACAATCAAACACAAGAAAGTTTGACCGGCTGTCATCACTGTACTTAACGAGCGAATAGACGTTTTCACGTAGAAAAAAAAAATAAAAAAAAATAATAATAAAATAAAAAACAAAAACAAAAAAAAAACAATAAAAAAATAAATAAAAAAAAAAAATAATAAAAAAATATATATATATATATATTTATATCGGTGCACTCATTACATCGGCAGTTGTTGATTTTTTGAATTCACATATAAAATTTCATGTCGGTACATCCATTCTATCGGGAGTTATTGTGTTCACAGAGTTCGGAAAAAAAGAAATTCCGTTGAAAATTCATAGATGTTTTCACCGATTACATAACTTCCCCAATACTTTAAATATCTAAGGAAGTAGAATGCCCCTGAGATGTTCTGTTGGCACTGGAAGACTGAGGTTCATCAAAGTGAAACGTCTCAAGACGTACTCGGCACCATGACGTAAGTCCCACAAGATCTGATGTAACACGCAGTCCTTCCTCCAGACAGTCTCTCGAATAATAAACTACTTCTGTTTATATTTACTTAAATTTATTTAAATTTTTTTTTTTTTTTTTTTTTCTGCCCTAGTCAGTTCAGAAATGCTTACTGTACGTGACTCTATTAAAAAGGAAGTGATATTTCCGTAAGATCAACTACTAGGACGACGCTCTAGGAACTAGTTTAAGATAAATACGGCAAGAAATTCGTATCACGTTTGTCTACCATATTTAGATTTCGACGTAACTGTGTGTCGCTCTCCTGATGCTATTCTAACACCGATACAAATGCAAACTATCGAACTATCGATAGTGAAGAAACCTCTTTTTAATCAGCTAAACTTTTCGTATCGGTCGACATTTTGTGCTAATATTCAACAATTGACTTACTTAGGGGCTCCCCGTTTCCTTTGGTCGATTTGGCGGAAATACAATAGGTGTAGTAGTTGGAGGGTTCTGAGTTTACATATAAAATTTCGTGTCGATACATTCATTCTATAGAGAGTTATCGTGTTCACAGACACACAGACAGACACTTAAATAGAGAACCCCCTAATTTTTCAAAATTTTTCAGCTGAATCGGCAAAAGGGAAGGTGGGAAGGGATCAGAGTTGGACTTAAATCAAAAAACCCAATAAAATCCGATGTAATGAATCTATCGTCAGGAAATTTTTTTATTATTATTTTTTTTTTCATATGTCAATTTAATTTCTAACCTTAGTGAAAGAGGATTTCCCGTTGAGCAGTGTCGGCCAAATGGCTCCCTCAGCTCTCAAAACGAGCATGCCGTCCTTCGGAAGGGACGTTATGGCAACCTTGAGCCTGCCAGGTATTCTTTTAAAGGCTCCCTATTCAAATTGTTAAACTTGGGTAGGCAACATTTAGAACTTGCATAGAGCTTCCAGGAAAGAGATACATATTGAATGCTTAGGTCCCTAGGTGTACACCCAGTATATCTTAGTAAGACGCAAAGTTACTCTGGCAACGCTGGAATATCTTCAAATAGGTTATTTTAAATTATAGTAGCGAGAAATGTATCACAGGTTGTCAAATAAGATGTCTGACCTCTCACAGATTTTTATTTGTATTAGCTAGCCAGCTTTCGAGGTTGCCCTAATCATCAGGTCTACAACAGAAACCATCCTTAAGCAACAAAAACAAAAACCAAAAAACAGGTTCTGTTGGTAACAATCATAAAATATAAAGGCAACAAAGATATAAATAAATATAAATAATTATATAAATAAATTATAAAAAGTAACAAGTTGAGATTGAAATAACCATACCTGATAAATTTTTTTTTAAATTGTTAAGGGTTTTAGATGCTTTTATTTATTTATAGTTTGATTTTATTATGAACAATTTTAAATTTTATTTACTAAAATATTTTAATTAGGTAAAAATATTTTTTTATTTATCAGGTATGGTTATTTCAAACTCAACTTGTTACTTTTTATAATTTAATGTATTTATATTTATTTAAATCTTTGTTGCCTTCATATTTTATGATTGTTACCAACAGAACCTGTTTTTTGTTTTTGTTGCTTCTTTTGTAGACTACATGATGATGAGGGCAACCTCGAAAGCCGGCTAGCTAATACAAATAGAAATCTTTGAGAGGTCAGACTACATCTTATTTGACAACCTGTCTCACCCAGCCATCTTCATATTATTCGAGAAATGTATAGTCGATAATGGTACAGGATACGAAACCAGTATTGGAATATGGTTGAAGGGAAAACTAAAATTGGTCTGCAGTTGCAACAACAGAGAAAAAAGTGAATGCAAAAGTGCATTCGTGTTATTTGCGATGCAATTTTGAAATAAATGAAGGCTAGCATTTATGTGGGCGAAAGTAGGTCAAAGCTACGTAGCTGAAACAAGTCCAAGTTCTTTTGGGGTTCCATATTTGTAAACTGACTCTTGTATAATTATCCTAATGATACTTGGCCAAGTTTTTGCTCTCCCTCTAAATCCAAACGAGAGATTTGGATGAAAATCATTAGGTGTGTTTACTCAGTGACATTTCAATTCTAGTTTGAAATTTTTTCTCTTATTGTATCATTCATTACATGTGGAATTTTAATTTTTTTTTCACTTTCTTGTACCTAATAGTATAAGGAAATATTGTAATCGAGCAAAAATTCGAGCAGAGGATTTTCACGTTTCCGTAGAGATGAGCTCAGGTCCACCAGAGTGACGAACGAGCGCTCAAGTAGTAGTAGGCGATATGACCTTGTTATTCTTATAGTTAAAACCCGGGCATGAGTCATAATAACTAACTTATTTCAAAATTTACTTTTTATCCTTGCAAGAAATTTTTATTTTACAATAAAATTGATGAGGTTAGGAAAGTTATCATATATATAAAGCTGAAAATGTCTGTGCGTTGTACCGCTATAACTCACGAACGGCTTGATGGATTTGATTAATTTTTTTTAAATTTGTTCGTCATCGTCTGTGGATGGTTATAGGCGTATTAGTACCTCAATATCTGGTCCATCCCAGCATCCACCCACGCAATCTTTGTAACTCAAAAACCACTGCAATGATTAATGAGGAATCTTTTTGAATAGATAAGTTTCATCTGCCGGAAGGTTAAGGTCTATTTTTTAATCAACCCCTGGTCCATCCCAGCATCCCCTCACGCAATCTTTGTAACTCGAAAACCATTGCAACGATTAATGAGAAATCTTTTTGAATAAATTAGTTTTAGCTCCAAAGCTAGCGTTACTACAGTTGAAGGACCATAAGCCTTATTCCGTATGAATAATTGAAAATTATAACATCATGAATGTACTGTCGAGGAACTGAATAGCCTTATAGGAGATATTGGGAGAAAATTCAAAGTTCCCCGGGCAACGCCGGGTATTACTGCTAGTTATAAATAAATACGAAGAAGAAGAGTTTATTGTAACAGTCGCATTTACAGAGGTACAATTATACAATAAGGGTCCTTAACCATTACCCTTATACACTAAATACAAATCAAAAATAATCAGTTAAATTAAAAACAATGCTACTGCTTAAGAGTTAATTTAAAAAAAAAACTCAAACAAAGAAAAAAAACAAATACAAAGTGATTGAAATGAACAGAAAATAAATTATTAAACATAAAAAAAAACAGAGAACGGATATTTTTGTGTTTCCCTCCCTGAGTTTTCCCTATTTTCTTTACCAAAACGTTTTTATTTGTGTCACACCTAAGTAAAAAGTTTGTATTGAAATTTATTATAAATAAGTATTTAGTCGGTGCCAATGATGAAAATCAATTAACAACAAAAAATTATATATATTTTAGAAATTTTTTTAAAAATTAAAATATATTCGTGCTTATACTTTCCAAAAACAATTCATATCGATAGGAAACATAATTTATCGATAATTCACAATTCAACTCAATTTTGCGAAGGTTACGTTTTTGTTATTCTTATAGTTTTCTGTGTATTATTTGAATGATTCGGTTTATTCAGTTCGAAATATTTCTAGTCAAGTGTGTTTCCTCACTTCCTTCGGACGGAATTTGACACATTTTTTACATCTAATAATAACTAAAATATATTAAAAAAATTTAGTGTGTAACTTTCAACGTTTGCATGTCCAACATAACGTAATTTGTTAATTATTAGTAGTGTTATTTCATAAGAATGAAGATTTCTAGGCCAGGTCTATCTCAACATTTTCACTTTTCTATGTCTTAATTATGATTGGGCTACGATGTTTCCTAGTTGTAATGAATTAGATGAACTCGGAAAGTAGTACATTGTATAAGAACAATTGATGGTTTTTAATTCATGTTGATGACATTCAAAAGATTAATTTCAACCTTCTAAGACTTAGAGTTTCTCAAAGGTTTTCAAAGAATGTTTAAACGCTCCTTAGCGTTTTTGTATTTTATCCCTAGTGAATTTTAAATGAATAAGGGTTGTTATGAGGATGCGTTTATAATAACTATTGATTTTTGATAAAAAGTGTAGTTTTTCAAAATACATATGTCTAAAATGAGCCCTTGAATAATGAAATTCAGTTGTTTTCCTCTGGGTACGTCAATTTCATAAGTTGAAAACTATTAACGTTTATGACAATTTTTTTGGAGCCCTCAAAAATACCTTTAATTTGTTATCTTGAAAATTAAAACCTTTCAAGGAGTTTCAAAGTTTTTTTTATTATTTTCTGTGATATGTCTGACGCATCGCCATTCAAATTAAAGTACCTAGATACTAAGATCGTAATTAAATATCATGTATTCTTAGGTATTTTGATAAAAAAATGTATCTACTCTATTTTTTTTTTAGTGCCTTGCTTATTTAGGTACTTTTTAATCTTGGTGCAACGCAATTTAGGTTTTCACAATGTCTGAACTGATGTTTCTGATAGTGGGTAGTTTTTTTTTTTTTTTTTTTCATTTAATCAAAACCTTGTTACCAACAACGCCTACAGATTGCTCTCTTCCCTTCTCAAAATTTAATTTTGTCTCATTGTACAGAGTTTTTCTTGAGAGTAGACATTCTTATACCCAGTAATGCCAGTATGAAATAATTTTTAAGATGGGTTAAAGAGAGTCATCTGTAAGTGTGGTTGGTATAAGAAAGTCCTGTAATGACCAGATCACAATTTTTTTTAATGCGTTCGAAAATACCTTTAATTTGAAAATATGTCAAGTACATTAAAAGTTGTGGATTATTTTTTGTTTCGTGGTTCATTTTCGATGCATCGCCATACAAATTTAAGTACCTACAGCCAGTAACAAAAATGTTCGGACGGTTTGATTTTTCAATAAAAAATTATAATAATTAAATGCAAAAGTAATAAAAAATAATTTAAAAAAATAATTAATGCCATTTTTCAATCAAGAATAAGAATTCAAAAGTGGGTTAGGATAAAGGAAAAACAGCTTTGATTAGAACAAATAAATATTTTAATGTAATAAATTTTATAACAAGTAATGTAGGTAACAAAAATTTTCGGACAAAAATGTAAACAACTATAAATAAATTCAATGTTTTTTTTACGATTTCACAAATTCAAAAACCATAATGTTAATTAATTTTTGGTTGGGTACCCTTTTTGTGTAATAACATCTTTCATTCGATTCGGCATTGATGATGAAACTAATTTTTTGGTGAAATTTGGAGATATTTTACCCCACTCTTCTAATAACTTTTGTTTCAATTCGTTTTTTGAAGCAATGGGTGTTAATCGAATTTTCCTGTCGAGCTCACCCCATACGTGTTCAATTGGGTTGAGATCGGGCGATTGGGGGGGGTTTCATAACTTTAGGGCAGTTATACAAAAGCCAAGTACGTACCAATTCACAGGTGTGTTTCGGATCGTTGTCTTGGTAAAAATGAAAAGTCCGTAAAATCCCAAGTTTTTCAGCACTCTTTTTCAAATTGCTCCTTAGTAATTCGGCATAAACTTTTCCAGTCATGGTGGTTTCAATGAAAACCAGTTCACGAATTCCACTAGACGCCATACACCCCCACACCATCACTGAGCCACCCCCATGTTTTACTATTGGTTTTAAATTTTTTGGGTTCAGCTCCTTATTACGCCTTCTCCAAATTTTGTCGCGACTGTCGGGACTAAATATATTAAACTTACATTCAAAAGTATTTGCTTGCAATAGAACAAACCGCAATAATAAAATATTCTTGTATCTGGTAACTCTTCACAACATAAAAAGAGATCTCAGGTCATGTAATGTCAGAAAACTAGATTTTTGTGATATGACGTTGGAAGAGAGCGACAGCAGCGCTGACCCTCGGCAGAAACCGTCCCTTCCCCCTACTCTATCCCCTCCACCTTCCCTCTAAAGAAACTAAGTACCCAATTTTTCTAATTTAAACGTTTTTTCTCCGATATTTCGACAAATAAATGTTTCCAGATCATGTCCGTTTACTTCCATGTAATATATGTATACATATACTATTACTTTACTTTTGTTTACTTCCCTATACATATAATATATGTATACATAATAATATGTACTAAAAATTTTGTAATCGTGTGAACATCAGAGATCAATTGCATGCGTGTGTTTATGTGAGAGCTCAAACGCTTTGACCTGACATCGTACAGGCTCATGACCATCGCTTAACATCCCATCCGAAGGACGGAGTGCTTAAGTCTATTTTACCTCGCAGATTAATGACATTACTCCAAAAAATTTCTGAATGATTCTGGAACTCTTTTGCGAAGCTCAATCTTTTTTTTATATTTTTTTCACTCACAAACGGTTTTTGGTACTCTCCCATTATATCCTGCTTCTTTTAGAATTCTTCGAACATTTTGTGGGTGAACTTTCTTTCCCGTTTCTCTGTATACCTCGGCGACGATCTGAGGTGCACTCCTCGAGGGCTTGTTTTTAATTTTCCGGACAACGCTACACCTTTCTCGGTCGTTTAATACTCTTGGACGGCCAGAGGAAGATTTCAAATCTATCCGATCCTCGTGCTTATACCTTCGAATTACATCGGCTACGGTGCTTTTACTTCGGCCTACCATACCACCGATTTTGCGGACACTTAATCCTTTTTCATAATTAAAAATTATTATCTGTTGAACTTCAAAAGATGTTCGACCCATCTTGACAGCAGGAAATACAAATAACTACTGAATGCAGTAATAGAAGGATATAAACACATTTCATTTGTTCGGTATTAGCGGTTGGTTGAGAAGGGATTAAAGATCATGATCAGAGTCGCATTTGTTTACAAAACAAACAACAGGTGTCCAGAAAATTTTGTTACGTGAATTTCTTGTCTTCAATTATTAATGCAAAAGTTCCTATTAGCTGTAAATGTTTAATTAATTGTTTTACGGAGTTTTGAAATGATTGATGATCTCGAAATTTAAAACTTTGCTTGAATTAAATATTTTGCCATATAACTATGTGTAACTGCAAAAGAAAAACAAAATTATAAATTGTCCGAAAATTTTTGTTACTGATTGTAGATACTTAAAGCGTAACTAAATATAATGTATTTTTAGGTATTTTGGTAAAAAATGTACCTTCCCTGCTTATTGGACTCAGGTATTTTTTAACCATGGCTCAATTCCATTCAATAAAAGTAAATATATTTTTTGTAATTTGAATTATATATAGTTTTGCTTCTTCTCAAACCATAATAAAATATTGTTGTTGTCCTTATAGGGTTTTGGTCACACAAATGAAAAATTTCGTGTCGATACATTCATTCTATCGGCACTTATTAGAGTTTTTATGTTAAGCCTCCCCCAACCCCCCATTTCCCTTCGGTCGATTTGGCTGAAAAACGACAGATGTTGTCTTTAGAGAGTTCTGAATTCACACATAAAATTTCGTGTCGATACATCCATTCTATCGGGAGTTATTGTGTAAAAAGAGGTCGGAAACCATGAAATTCTGTTTAAAACTTCGTATCGAATTTTTTACCGATTACATAACTTCCCCTATACTTTATATGTCTGGGGAAGTTAAATAGATAAATTAAAAAGCTGTTTACTCTTTAACCAGTTAACAATTTGATGCTTTATATGGGATATAAGAAGATTAAATTTTGTAAGCTGTTAGTTACTTTGAGGTTGGAAAGTGACAATTGTTAATGGTAGTCTTTAAGCTGATTAGAAGTAAAGTACCATATTGACAATAATGACGTAAAGATTCCTTACCATTTAGGATACACATAAAGTTGTATTGTAACGGTCTCTCTGTTGAAATCATGTTTATTACTATGAGCAAATCCTCTTTACCAAGAAACGTTATTATTTGTGAAATCTTTTGTGTTTTATTCTTTTGTATTCTCATCTTTAATACATTTTCACAGAATAGTTGACTGACTTTTGATTCCTTATACTAAATTTTGTTTCCTTACACACATTACTTCAGCAGTTATTATGTTTTCGACCCTCCTTCCTCATGAAGTTTTGAATCCGTTTACTAAATTTTGTTTCCTTACACACATTACTTCAGCAGTTATTATGTTTTCCACCCTCCTTCCTCATGAAGTTTTGAATCCGTTTACTAAATTTTGTTTCCTTACACACATTACTTCAGCAGTTATTATGTTTTCGACCCTCCTTCCTCATGAAGTTTTGAATCCGTTTACTAAATTTTGTTTCCTTACACACATTACTTCAGCAGTTATTATGTTTTCCACCCTCCTTCCTCATGAAGTTTTGAATCCGTTTACTAAATTTTGTTTCCTTACACACATTACTTCAGCAGTTATTATGTTTTCGACCCTCCTTCCTCATGAAGTTTTGAATCCGTTTACTAAATTTTGTTTCCTTACACACATTACTTCAGCAGTTATTATGTTTTCCACCCTCCTTCCTCATGAAGTTTTGAATCCGTTTACTAAATTTTGTTTCCTTACACACATTACTTCAGCAGTTATTATGTTTTCGACCCTCCTTCCTCATGAAGTTTTGAATCCGTTTACTAAATTTTGTTTCCTTACACACATTACTTCAGCAGTTATTATGTTTTCGACCCTCCTTCCTCATGAAGTTTTGAATCCGTTTACTAAATTTTGTTTCCTTACACACATTACTTCAGCAGTTATTATGTTTTCGACCCTCCTTCCTCATGAAGTTTTGAATCCGTATACTAAATTTTGTTTCCTTACACACATTACTTCAGCAGTAATTATGTTTTCGACCCTCCTTCCTAGTGAAGTTTTGAATCCTTAAACTAAATTTTGTTTCTTTACACACATTACTTCAGCAGTTATTATGTTTTCGACCCTCCTTCCTCATGAAGTTTTGAATTTACATATTCAAAGCTGGAGTCCCCCAAGGAAGTTCCCTCAGTCCCCTACTCTTCTCTCTCTACACATCACACATTCCACAACACGAAAACACACTACTTGCTACGTACGCAGACGACACAGCCATTCTCTCAACACACTCAGACCCAACACAAGCAAGCTCACACTTACAGGAACATTTACACCAGCTAACAGATTGGGCCAACAAATGGAGAATAAAAATTAATGGAGACAAATCTCTGCAAACCACATTTACCCTCAGACACAACACTTGTCCACCAGTTTACATTAACAATCAGCCCATTCCTGCATCCGACACTGTACGATATCTAGGACTTCATTTAGACAGACGTTTAACTTGGACAACTCATATCAGACTGAAACGCACAGACCTCAAAAGACGATTTGGACGACTGAAATCCATCATCGGACGACGATCGACATTATCGCTTGAAAACAAACTTCACATTTACAACACTATACTAAAACCCATCTGGACTTACGGCATCGAGATATGGGGATCAGCCAAAAAATCAAACATACAACGCCTTCAGTCAATACAATCCATCATACTACGCCACATTGCCAATGCACCATTTTACGTTTCCAACCTCACATTACATAATGACCTCAATATCCCATTTGTACCTTCTGTTATCAAGACACGATATCAAAATTTTCACGACAAACTCCATCATCACGCCAATCCACTTATACAAGAATTATCTACAAACACTCTCCCCACAAATCCACCACGACGCCTCAAGCGGATATGGCAGAGGGACCTGCTCCAGGACTAGCCTGGACTCCTCTTCGGCCACGTACCTCAGCAGTACAGCCACGCACCTGACACTGCTCTATTTATCACAATTGCTAATGGCAAATGTTATTATGCCGTTGTAAATATATAAATAAATAAAAAAAAAAAAACAAAAAAAAAAAAAACACTTTGTGTCGATACGTTCACTACTAGTTCACTACACTCACTAAGAGTTTTTGTATTGAACCTCTCCCCTAATCCCTCTTTTTCCCTTTGGTCGATATGTCTGAAAATCAATATGTGTCGTCCTTGTAGACCTGGATACCCATATAATATTCTATCGGGAGTTACCGTGTTCAGAGACAGACAACATTTAATTATTTTTTTAACATTTATTTCATTTTATTTTATTTTTACTAATATTGTTATTACTAATCTAAGAGTTAATTATTGTGACTCATGCCCGGGCTTTAACTATAAGGTCATATCACCTACTACCAGAGCGCTCTTACGTCACTCTGGTGGACATGAGCTGACTCTACTACGGAATTCCTAAAGTTTTATTCACCTAGGGCCTATCTGACATCGGAAATGCTCGGGACCATCGCTTAATGTCCCATTCGAAGGACGGCGTGCTTAAGTTTATTTTACCTCTCAGATAAAATAACGTAAGGGCCTCGGCCGGGTTTCGAACCCCTCGATCTTGAGGGTTTAGGGAGAGCCTTGACACAAAAACTCCAACAACTTCCGATGTAATGAATGTATCGACATGAAATTTTATATTAAAATTCAAAACCCCATAAGCATGGCACCTATAAATTTTCTGCGAAATCGGTGTATGGGTTTTCTAAGGACGACACCTATTGGTTTTCAGCCAAATTGGTCAAAGGGACGTGGGAGATTAGGGGGAGCTTAACATAAAACTCGTTAACTGCCGACGTAATGATTGTATTGACACAAAATTTCTTGTATAAACTCGAAACCCTGTAAGGATGACACCTATTAATTTTCTGCGGAATCTACCGAAGGAAAATGGGGGACCAGAAAAGGGGATTCGATTGTTATATCCATTAACTGCTCATGTAATGAATATATCGACACAAAATTTAGTATGAGAATTCAGAAGCCACTATGTAAGTGAAAAATTGAGTTTTAGCCTCTCATATTTACTAATTTCATTATCACTCAAAAAAAACAAAAATAAAAAGTGTTGAAATTATTACTATCACGGAATCATCAAACAATAAACTGAGCGACGCATGTAATTTACACTTAGGTTTAAGTCAGGGTGGTAAATAATACAGAAGAGAGATGCCACCTTGAGTTTAATGCTAGACCAAGGTATAATAATGTCTTGTAATTAGCTGATATCTAATGGGTGAAGGCAACAAGTTCTGTGAAATAAGGAATCCACCAAGGACATACCTAGGCCCATTATCTTTCTCTCTTTATACAATTTTGGTAAAGGCGTATCTATTGCAAATTTGATTTAAAAGATTTGGTTAATTCAATATTTAATTTATTCTTAATAAATAAATTACAAACATAAAATATGACTGTTGCTAGACTTTGTCCACCTATAAGATAATTTTTTTTTTACTTCCCTAGCAATACGAAGTATAGGGGAAGTTATGTAATCGGTTATAAATTCGATGCGCCGTTTTCAACGAAATTTCATGTCTTCCGACTTGATTACAAAAATGAAAAAAAAAAAAAAATTGCTCTCTGTAAATACGATAACCCCCGATATAATAAATATATCGACACAAAATGTTATATGTGTATCCAGAATTCTCTAAGGACAACACTTATTGATTTTCAGCCAAATCGACTAAAGGGAAGGTGGGATTAGGGGGGAAGCTCAACACAAAAACTCTAATAACTGCCGTTGTAAAGGTGGCTCCACACGCGACGGAAAAACCGAAGGCATGCCTCGAGGCGCAAGACCTCAAGGAAAACCTCTATGTGTGTATGGAGAATTCTGTTGAGGTATTCCTGCGGATCTGACGCCTGGAGGCCGGAAATTTCAATACAAAATCTCATTCGTATTGCCTCTGCTTATAGCGTCTCAAGGCCGATCGTACCGTGTGGAGGGGTGGAAGGTAGGCCTCAGTAGAAAATTTCAAATCTTCGTAGCATCTTCCATTAGCCAGAAATCGTAATGTGGCACTCAATCTTTCATGAGGTGTAATTGCGGTCCTCATTATGGTGTCCTTTTTCTGAATGATCGGCGTCACCAATGTTAAGAGCCTAAGGTATGTGTCCTTATCCATCCGCAAATAATTGTGCCAATCTTTCGGACTGAACCTCAATTCTTTTAATAAATTTACATGGGAGTAAACTTTCCTTTTCTGTAACCAGTCATTAGTCCACAACTTTCGCTTCACTTTTTTTTTTATTACTTTCGATAGCTAACAATAAACCAGCAACAGCAAGAGCATCATCTGTTGACGCCATTGCGCGAACACACAAACTGGAGTGCCTTAAGGCTGGCCTTCGTATATTCCGTAGTGTGTGGAGACCCCCCATAATTTTGGTCCGCCTCAACGCATGCCTTCGGTTGCGTGTGGAGCCACCTTAATGAAATGTCATAAGTAAACTCACAGTTCTATAGGGACGTCACCTATTAATTTTCAGCGGATTCAGCTGAAAGGAGAGATCACAGGGGGACTCAACTCATTAATCCCCCAATAACTGCCGATGTAATCAATTAATTTTTCACTCATGTCAAAACAATGGACGGTTTCAGATAAGGTTAGGTTAGGTTTTATGACTCATGCCCGGGCTTTAACTACGAGGTCATATCGCCTACTACCAGAGCGCTCTTTCGTCACTCTGGTGGACATGAGCCCGACTCTACTGTGGGAGTCCTAAATTTTGCCTAGCCTAAATTTTTATTCATCTAGGGTAGGGGTCTTTAACGAGTACCTGACATCGTACAGGCTCGGGACCATCGCTTAACGTCCCATCCGAAGGACGGCGTGCTTAAGTTTATATTACCTCCAAGATAAAATAAACTAAGGGCCTCGGTCGGGCTACGAACCCACGACCTTGAGCTCAGAAGTCAAGCACGCTTACCACTGAGCTACCGGCACCCTCTTTCTTTGAAAGATAATTTTGTTATATTCTTTTCGTTCTTTGTTCGGGCTAACAATACACATCACAATTCATGTTAATTTTCAGTAAAATTGACCAAAACAATGGGGGGAGGGGCTCAACTCAAAAACCCTAATAACTGCCAATGTTTTGAAGATCGATATTAACTATTGATTTTTAGCCAAACAGGTCGATTGGCTTTAGAGGGAGAAAAAAAAAAGTAATTAATTCGTTCTGCGGAAGAACATTACCAGGGATTCACCAAAAAAATTTTTTTTTATCATTTTATATATAAACATTATTAGTAAGGTACTGTTGCATAATACCGCTTGTATGCAGTTCAATGCACCTCAGTCATTATATTTCGCCTGATTTTAGCCACTTTATACTATTTGGATTCTTATTTTTATATAATTACTATTATTTTATTTTTTAAATGTATGTTAGGTTAGGTTTTATGACTCATGTCCGGGCTTCAACTACGAGGTCATATCGCCTACTACCAGAGCGCTCTTTCGTCACTCTGGTGGACATGAGTCCGACTCTACTATGGGAGTCCTTAATTTTGCCTACCCTGGTTTATTCACCTATTGTAGGGTTGATCATCGCTCATCGCTCCGATAAGGTTTCAGATAAGAATAAATGGTTGACTAACAAACGGACCTCTGAATCGTCATACTGAAATTTATATCGATACATTGATTACATCGGAAGTTATTCTCCGGTAATAAGCGATTTGTTAAAGCCCAGACGTAAGTATTTAAAACTTTTTTTTTTTTTTAAATTTTAGACTAAGACATTACAATGTTATTGGACTAGTTTGGCGGGTGTCAAGGAGCGATGGTGAAGGGCAGTGATTATACCCTGAACGTTTAATAACTTAATCCTTTTTAACAATAAAACCTTGAGTGTTTTGTAATTATCTCGATTAACAGTGCATTGTTGCACATCCATGACGTTTATGAATTGTTAATATGACATTGTTCTCGCGTATGCAGTTACGATGCAGTAATAATAATAAGAACATCCATTTAATAAATTAATAAGATTTCAATGATGTCTATTACGAAATCAGAAAAATCGAAAGTCTCTTAAAATGCCAAGCACTTAGACTGTATTAAATGCTTACATAACTGTAAATACCGTTCAAAAATGTTGGACTCCCATACAGTATATATAGAACAAACTAAAAAAGTCGTCTGTGAATCAACGGCATTGTACATCCTCCCTGTGAAACCCATTTATCGATTTGTGCATAATTTTGTGTCGATACATTTATTTTACATCGATAGTTATTAGGGTTTTGAAAATAATTCTTAATGGGTTCTAAATCCAAAAATTTCGTTTTGTTATTTTGGAGTTGAATACCGTCCTTTGATCTCCAAAATTAAAAAAAGTGTCCTTATGGGTTGAATTTCCATATGAAATTTCATATCTATACATCGGAAGTTGCTGATTTTTTATTTTTTACGTGAAAACGTCTATTTGCTCGTTAAGCACAGTGATAGTCGTTCAAACTTTCTTGTGTTACAAAATACCGTCAGATTTCAATCGATAATAACTATGAGACTAATAATGCGATAACAACGGTTGAGGTCACAATGGATAAAGCATGTCTGTACGTGTTTGTTGTGCAGTGTTTGTTTTGCATGTGACGTTATCGGGCTAGAGTGGGCGCAGGCAGATGATTGTTGCGAATTAGCGTTGTGTAAAATTAGAAATTAGTGTAGCGTGATAACGCGTTTAGATAGGACGTTGATTCGGATGTCATTGTAAAGAGCTTGAGGAGCACTACTAGAGTACTACTACTAAAGATGTCTTATATGAATAGTAAGTATGCGTGGAATTATAGAAAACGCAAATCAGAGGAAAGCTCGCATCAAAAGGAATTTTAAAAACCTAAAAAGTCTAGTGCCGAGCAAATGCAAGAGCTACGGCAGTATCGAAAAGAAAATGAGAAAAAGGCGCAAAGACGTTTTCATGGAAAGTCTACGGCGTGGACCTTGACTACGCCTTAATTTTTTTTAAAGCCCTCCTCTAGTCCGCTGAATTGATTTTAACAATATTTTGAACGCAAGTATAGATTGCTCAGCCCTTAGTAAATTTTAATAATATTAGTAAGAAGCAGCCTTTTCATCCTACTCTCTAGTGATGCTTACCAATTTCAAATTTGTAAACATACCCTATTTTGCAATCTGTGGGACGCTATAACTCTGTTTGTTGTGATCCTATCTCAAATTTCGATCGATTTCAAATATCGATAAAGTTTATTTTTTCGATAGGTCTTACTGTTCTCGTACAAATTAATTAAATATCTAAAAAAAGGGGGTTTCGAGTTGTCATTTTAAGATGGTTTTCGGCATGTATCTCGCAAACCGGGTGGCCTATGGAAAAAACAATTGTTTCATACAAAATGTATGTGATATCTTCAATCAAAATTTCAAGCTTATTTCTTCTATAGTGTTCAGGAGACCTTGAAAGATATAATTTCAGTGAAAATACGGAGATGATAGAAATGAAAGACTGTTGTGGCCACTGTTTTATTTCCGACCAGAATCGACTTTCAGCGCAACTGCGTCATCAGTGGACCATCTGTGAGGATTAGGAGGAGTACAGTGTCCTTTTAGACTACAATAAGGAGTACAGTATCCTTTTAAACTACAATAAGGAGTACAGTGTCCATTTAAACTACAATAAGGAGTACAGTGTCCTTTTAAATTACAATATGGAGTACAGTGTCCTTTTAGACTACACTATGCGCCACTGTACTCCATACTATACGGATGGTAAACTAGTTTTATTTTATTTTGTTACTCTGCACCCTGATGCTTTATGGTTTTTGTTACTTCTCCATATTTATATTTTATATTCATAGATGTGTCACTGATGATGACGCAGTGAAAGTCGATTTTGATCGGAAAACAGTTGTAAGACGTCTGTTAATTCTATGTATAATATATTTCTTTAAACTAAGGTTTGTGAAATTTAGAAAATAAATTATTACCCGAGAATTTTGGTTAGAACATAGAAGGGTAATAAATATTTTGGCAAAAATAATTTGTCAATATTTCGCACCATTGGTATACTTTCTGTTTATTAATGTAGGGAGAAAGTATAAAAATATGTCATATGTTTCAGTATACTGTACGTGTTTGAAGAGCTATAAGGTTTAATGGGTTACGAAACCATGAATAGTTAATCAGTTTTTTTTTATATACCAGAAGAATCTATACCTGTTTTTCGGTGTGAAAGGAGCATAAGACCAGACGAGTGTTTTGAATCAGCGGTATTTAACCTGGAGTAGAAACCTGTTACTGGAGAACAGGTTTACTCAGCAGATATTAAGTATACGTTACGCTAGTAATTACAAAAAAAAAAGTGAAATTTAAAAGACATATTTTGGTAGGGAACAGATTTCTTATGGTTACTCCCTAGTGATGCTAGCCAAATTCTGTAACAATATTTGAACTAAAAAATAAAGAAAAACGTATGTTTTTTTAAAAATATTGTCCATTTCACAAAATATATATAGACATATGGGTGTACTTTCGGTTTTAGTACCATCTTCAACCACGATTTAACAAATACCAAGTGGAAGTTTTTCCTATACAGTAAGTCTTAAAAACATTAAAAATAAAATGTCTCAAATTGAAATCTTAAGAATAAAAGAAAAATTTGAAATAGTATTATTGGCGATAAAAGGGGTGAATATTTGAGATTGGTCTGATCGTTCATACAATTTCCTTTTTGTAGCGCTCTGTTTATTTCCAGTTGTTCCAGTGAGTTGAGGAATGTACTTTTGTCACAAAAATGTAGGTATTGTATGTCTGTATTTATGTAAAAATTTTGTTTGTTTTGGTCCAAAATATGTTTTTTTTTTTTTTTAATTCCTATTATGTGTTTCACAATATCTGAACTGTTTTCTACAATCCTATTGTAGGCTACAGCTCTTTAGGTACAACCTGGATGGCCAAAATGGTCATGGAGACTTTAACGCCAAGCTCTTTTTCTTTAAGAGGAAAAGAGCAACGTGAACAGTTCATGAGGTGGGATCGAGACTGCAGAACATGTAGTTCTTTGAATGTCCGCTGTACGATCAAGCCAGGGTGGAGTTTGAGATAGGGTATCCTATCTGAGCGTGGACCAACGGCAGCTCCAAAGGTGTACAGCCAGTTTGTTGAGTCCTGGCAGTAAGACGGACTGAAGACAATCGCCCATCTGAGGACGCCCCCAGGCCGTCACAGCCTTCTTTTGTTTGGAATTAAATTTTAAAAAATTTACCAACATTCCCCCCGTTGATCTCGAGCTCCCTCAACGCACGACAGTCATGTTGCACATCATAATTGGTGTTTTCAAATTTCAAAAAATTTGATTAAATAACTTCCCGTATACTTCTTAAGGGGATGCAAAAATTGATATTGTGGGTAGATAAATGTGATGAAAAGTCTATATTTAGGTCATATATGAACATTTTAAGGTCTGCCCTCAAAGGCGGGATACAGACCTGACTATAAACCCTAGAGAATCTGTCCAGTATTCTACTTACTGAGCTCAAGATTACGGGTTCGAACCCCAGCCGAGGCTCTTAGGTTTTTTTTTTTTATCTGGGTGGTAAAAACCTTGACCTCGGATGGGACGTTAAGTGATGATCCTGAGCTTGTGCGAGTCAGGTTTCTAAATATGAAAAAAAAAAATCTGTTTGTCTATCTGTGTGTCTGTGAACATGATAACTACCGATAGAATGAATGTATGGACTCAAAATTTTATATGTGAATCCAGAACTCTGTAACGATGACATCTGTTTTCAGCGAAATCGGTAGTAAGGAAGGGGCTTAACTCATAACCCTCAATAACTGCCGATGTAATGAGTATCGACATGAAATTTCATATTTAAAGTCAAAACCCAATGAGGACATAACTTCTCAAATTTCAGCGATATCGGCTGAAAGAAAGGGGAGTTGAGGAGAGGGGGGCTCAATCCGAAAACCCCCGATGTAATGAATTTATATATACAAAATTTAGTATGAGGATTTAAGAGCCCCTAAGTAAATCAACTGTTAAATATTTGCGCAAATGGTCAACTGGTTTTGGTGGGGGAGGGAAATTTAATTGATGAATTTGTTCTGGGGAAGTACATTGTCGGTGATTCATGACTTTTTTTTTCTTTCAGAATAGAGAACGGAAAATTTTATTTATCTGAATGAGGAAAATATATAAAATGTTTACCTTGAATATTTTTATGTAAGGGGGGGGGATAATGTAAGCCATGCCTCGCCACTGACTACGCCATTGAATGTATTTGAACTCGAAATGATTTATAAGAAAAATAGTCTGAAAAATAATTTAGCTGAATGACTAATATTTCAGTTGCGACGCTATCTTCCGTCTTCGCAGTGAAGGTCAAAATAGGTGATATACGAGCGTGTTTTGTTTTATGTTTTTGATCAAGGATTTTTTTCTGTAAATAAAACCAATTAGATATAATGATTTTTTTTTTTTTGTTTGCGGCCCCCTCAAGAAGTATTTAGATACTCCTATATTTAGATACAAATGAATTTTTACTTTCTCATCTCTATAGAATAAGGAATCGTGCAAAAATCTGAGTTCGAGATTTCAAGGTCCCCTGAATCTTATATTATTGGAAAGTTGTGAGCGCTTTACCGCAAAAAAAAAAAAAAATTGGAGCTATGGAAATTTGGAATGAAGTCCCGTATGCAAACTTAGATCTGATTAGTTTTTGCCAAAAATCTGTCGAAAATTGAGACCACTTTACATCAGGGCCTAAGTAAAAAAAAAAGTCTATTGGTGAACATGATAACTCCCGAAAGAATGAATGTATCGACACGAAATTTTATATGTATATTCAGGGGCGTAGCCAGAATATTAAGCAGGGGGGGGGGGGGGGCAAAGTTAGGCTACGATGATGGTGGTATAGACTCCCGGGGGGCACAGCCCGCAGTTTCCGAGATTAGCGTTGCAGACTTTTTGTTATTATTTTGGGAGACTCTGACCTCTAGAAGCTCCCCCTGAGGAGTTGACTTTACATGAGCAGCAAAAATGCAAAGCGCTGTGAGTCATTTGGCTTTTATTGGCTGTGAGTCTTTTAATTCTAAAACCACAGCGTGCATTTGCTGCTGCTGCGCTTTGCATTTTTGCTGCGCATGTAAAATCAGCTTTAAGAGTATAAAGTATAACATAAATGACGATTTTAAGGGAAGAAATGAAATGATCGAATTCCTATATATTTAAATAAATGTAATATGACTTGTTTTGTACATGTACATTTATGTAACAGCTGATTGCTGATTTAGGAATCAGACGCAGGGGAAATTTGAAGATCCTATTGGTAACTTGCAAGCAATGCATATTTTTAATAAAAACTATTTTTTTAATTTTTATTTTGGCTTTTTGCTCTTGCCAGGGGGGGCGGGTGCCTCCCCTGGCTATGCCTCTGTGTATATTCAAAGCCCTATAAGGATGACATCTATTAATTTTCAGAAGGATGAGCCGAAAGGGAGGAGGGATCAGAGGGGACTCAACTGATATATCTTAATAACTGCCGATATAATGAATATATCGACACAAAATGTTGTATGTCGACTCAGAAGCCACTATGTAAGTCAAATATTGAGTTCTAGCCCAAACGGTCAAATTGGCTTTGGAGGGAGAGCGAAAACACAATTGATTATATTGTGCTGGGGAAGCACATAGCCGGTGATTTACCATTTTCCTCTTTTGTTTCAGAGAATAAATGAAGCTCTGATGTTCATATGTTTCCAGTGGAACTGCGTCATCATCAGTGGTACATCACCAGTTGGTGTCGTTTAGACGACACTAAATATACTAGTGAAAACCAATTCTGGCAACGTTTTTTATTTATATAAAGTAGTAGTATTTGTGAAAAACCTTGAGCACGCTGTCCTTTGAGGTACTTGTTTAAGACACATCTACCTTAGGTCACTAAACTTGGGTAGATACAATTTAGGAGTCCCACGGTCTGAAATTCAGAAATTAACACTCGATAGAATATATCGACAAGAACTTTTAACTGGAGCGGGACGTCTTAATACTCCAATAAAAAAAAAAAAAAATGCAAAAACGGCCGATGTAATGAATGTATCGAGATAAAAAATTTAGTTTGAGGATTCAGAAGCTCCTATGTCAACTGTTGATTTTTAGCCCAAACGGTCCATTGATTTTGGAGGGAGAGCAGACACTTAATTGATTAATTCGTTCTGGTAAAATATTCACTAACGACTTTTTTTTTTATATTTCACGCACAGGAGCGTTTCCTGCGAAACGCGCTCTTTGTATCGTCATGCCTCACTCGATTGGAGATGTACACTGGCTATTGAATTACTGGTTATCAATCTCCGTCAGAGCATCAAGAATGAGCTCATCTTTAACAATGAAAATATTTAAATAAAATTGTTATTGTTTGCAAACAACATCAAAAAACATTATTTTCTGACATTCTATTAATTTTTAAATTATATCATAGCTTACATCTCTAGGATCAGCCTCAGGGGGACAATTTTGGTCCGGTCGTGACGGAATTTCATATATCTTCTTCGCTTAATACCATCAAGGTCGAAAGAATTTTAGCCCTGGAGCAGGAGGTGAGCAGACAGTCCAGACCAGAGCGTTGCAAGGATATTGTCCAGGAATGGATAGTGGGAAAATTGGTCACGAAGTTCGGATGGCCGATATATGCATACTTTCCGGAGGTACTCCTTGACTCGACGTGGGTACAGCCTGACCACTGGATGTCCCAGATATTATCAGGTCATGGAGACTTTAACTCCAAACTCTTCTTTGATTGCAGAGCCCGCTGTATGACCAGGCCAGGGTAGAGTTGATTCGCGGGACCGGATCATACCTGGGACTGAATCCACGGCAGCTGGTGACGGAGACCGATTACCCAGTGTTCAGTCGGAATGTCGGCTCCTGGCGAGAGCAGAAAAAGTGATATGAGATGCTGGGGCGACCACCGACCACACTTGGTCGCCTTCGGCCCACCATAACCTTACTTAAAGCAGTAACCAGATCCCGAGCTCCCTCTACAAACATTGACGGCTGATGTACAATAGCAAGATGCACCCAACACAATACAGTGCAATAATAATAATAAAAAGAATGAAGATATCGTATAACAGTAAAAATCGTTTAAAAGAACACCGGTTGTAAAAACATATCGATTATAAGAACGAAATTTCTAGTTCCCGACCAGCTTTAATACAATTTAATGTAAAAAATATCTGGTTATAAGAACATGGTTAGTAAGAACATATCGCTTTTAGTGACCTAAAGTTAATGGATTTCTGAGAAAACAAACCTTTTATCAGAACTTCATGAGAAAACAAATCCCTGGAAAGAGGAGTTCAGACATAAAATATTCTACGAAAATAGTAATCAATTATTTTCATGGAATGTTTCCATCGTTGTTTACATTATTTTCTGACTACACATTCTCTCTCAGTTCTCTGCAGTTGTACAAACAGGACGGTGCAATGAGTGAAAAAAAACGAAAAATCTTTACGGTAGAGGAAAAACTCCATATAATTTCTCGTTTGAAAAATAGAGAAAAAAATGGAGCTTTGTCGAATGAACTAAAGGTGAGTCATGCAACCATTTCAAACATTTTTAAGAACCGTCAAAAATTAAAAGAAGAATTCGAAAACGATCGTACCATCAGGAAAAAAATTCGTACAAGTTCTCATGGTGATGTCGAAAAAGCTCTGTTGCAGTGGTTCAAGGTTCAAAGGAGTGCAAACATTCCGATAAATGGACTAATTTTGCAAGCAAAAGCAAATGATTTTGCAAAACTGTTGTTACTAAATGCGGTTGCTAATTTCAACCCCTTAAAAGTAGTTCCAGAGGAAAGAGGCTTCAACTTTTAAAAAATGGATCGATAATTAAACAGAAAAAAATTGATTACCGGATATAGCAACTATCGGGTTTAAGAAGCAAGTTCAGACGGTCCCTTGGATGTTCTTATAAACGATTTTTACTGTATAAAACTCGATCACGTATTTTTGCACGATTGCAATAGGAATTATACTAAGATATCAGAAAGTAATACTTGAAACGTCACAAACAGAACCCCAGAAGGAGGCTATTATTGATTTTCCGCCAAATTGGCTGAAGTAGATTAGTGGGGGGCTTGACTCAAAAAACCTTGATGAATGAATAAAAAAATGTATGAGGAAGATTTTTTTTGGAAGAAGATAGCGTAATTGAAAAATGAAATCAAAAGAAATTTTATTATTCTGGGACCGAGGTCCCCTAAGAATAAATACATACAGAGTAATGAAAATGAAATATAGTATCAGAACAAAGAAATAAAAAGATAGGTAGGTAAATAAAAATTAGTGCTACATTGGGGAAAAACTATACAACTAAAAAATAGATAAACAAAAAATAAAAAAAAACAGGAAAAAACATAAAATTAACAACTTCAATATGACGAAAAAAAATAAATAAAAGTATCTACAAAAATAAAAGAGAATAAGTAAAAAAGAAAAAAAGGAAATCCATAAAACTAAGAAATAAATAAAATTGATAATATAAATATAAATCTACCGAGCATAGTACGATGGTTGATTATAAAAGAGAAGGAAGGATGCCCAGCCAAGGTTAAAAATAAAATTAATTTAGAAAACAGAAAATAAGATAAGATAAAAAATAAATAAATGCATAATAAAAATATATTAATGTATAAATGAGCCAAAAATGAATATTATTGATCATGATCGCATAATTTAGGAAATATGATAAAAAAAAATATAATAAAAATAGAGAATGACAAAGACAAAAAAGAGAGAGAAAAAAAAAGATAATTGAGGTTGACGAATTAGAGAATACGGGGGAGAGATCAAAGGGGAGTGGATTGTTTAGTGAAGAGGAATTGGAATAGTGAGGATTTGAAGGAAGCCACGGAAGGAGAATGACGGATTGGGGGAGGCAGGGAGTTGTAGAGAGAGGAGGCCTGGACAAGAGAGTTGTGGAAGGCTGAGGAGCGATGGGAGGGGATGAAGAGGACCGAAGGACGGAATCTAGTGTGCCTCTGGTGAACCGAAGACTGGAATTGAAACATTTGGTAGAGGTAGTAGGGTACTTGCGTACGTGGCTTAAGATAGTTGGTTCAAAACCAGACGAGGCCCTTAGGTTTCGCATATGGGAGGTGAAAATGTCTTAAGTACACCATCCTTCGGAGCGATAATCCCGATACTGTACGAGTTAAAGCCTCCTACCCTTGACTAGTTATAGGGGATGTTATGTAATCGGTCAGAAATTCAATGTTGAGTTTTCATTCATCCTCTGATTGGAAATATGAAAAAAGAAAGCTTTCGGTGAAAATTGAATGAATGTCGACACCTATTATCTTTCCGGAAATAAGACGAAAGGAAGCGGGGGGGGGGGGGGGGGGGGTGTAGGGGTAGGTGGCTTGACTCATTAACCATAATATATGCCGATGTAATGAATGAATGGCAAAATTTAGTATTAGGTTTCAGAAGCCCCTAAAGTCAACTATTGATTTTTAGTCAAAATGGTCTAATTTTGGAGGGAGAGCGAAAACTTAAATAATTCATTGTGGATAAGAACATTGTCGGTGATTCCCTATTGACTCTGATAGCTGTTGATGACAGCTTGTTTATCGCTATGATCTACCGTGTTATATAGATTTCACGCACAGGTTAGGATAGATTCATTCAAAAAAACTACCGTAACATTACGATTATACACCGAATTAGGAACGTAAACTCAATATTCTGAGTGAATAGTTTTTTTTTTTTTATTTGTTTGTGGTCTTATGGACAGAAATGTATCTGAAAAATGTATCAAAAATGTCATGGTTTTTGGTTCGAGATACTATTAAAATTGGACCGTAGCACAGTGTGAAATTTTTGAGTTTTGATTTTCAAAATTCGAGCCCCCGCTCAATTTTTGATCAATTTGGATGAAACTAGGTGCAAAATATTTGTGAAAGCTGGCTTTTTATCAATAACTGCGGGTTTCAAAATCAAGGTATTATATGCCAATTGACAGCTGCCAAAACTCCGCGAAAATTTTAAAAGTTTTTATTTATTTTTTTGTCTAAGTGGTTCTAATGTTGTCATTTTGACCTAAAGTGGTCCAAATTCAATATATTGGCTATTTTTGCCACATGCATATAATACCTTGATTGTGAAATCCGCAGTTATCTGATAAAAAGCCAGCTTTCCCAAATATTTTGCACCTAGTTTCATCCAAATTGATCAAAAATTGAGCGGGAGCTCGAATTTTGAAAATCAAAACATAAATTTCACACTGTGCGTAGTGGGGAGCACCCATTTATGCAATTTGAAAAAAAAAAAAAAAAATCGAGAGTAGCACGAAATTACAAATTTTTCTTTATTTAATTTTTTTTATTTTCCCAATTATTAATTTATTTTTCTTATAAAAATGGGGGTTCCCAAACCACCGAATATCGAAGATACTGGACAGCAACATAAGGAAAATAAAATTTCTGATAATGAAAACATGGATACTGTATTAAGTTAAAAGAAGTTCACAAGTTAAAAGAATTAAGTTATAAAGAGTGAATAGTTGTTTGTTTTGTTTACCGGCCATGTGTACTCCCAATTGTGGCAGCATTGACGTTCTCAATAGTGGCTTCATTAAAAAAAAATAAATAAAGAAAAAATAACCGGTATCTCTGGGAGTCAACCTTGGATTAAATAGTTATAGAAATAATATTAATAAATTATAGTAAATTATTATGAATCATGCCCGGGCTTTAACTACAAGGTCATATCGCCTACTACCAAAGCTTTCTTCACTCTGGTAGATATGAACCCGACTATGCCTTTCTTTGTTTTTACATTACTCAGGAGTTGTTAAAATTGAAGTTATTTGTTAAAAAACAAATATGTTGGCAAAAATTGAAGTTTTAATAATTTTTGTAATAATTTAACAATATGAAAAATGTGTTTAAACAATCGAAAAATTGAAATACAAAAATGGAAATTTAATATTAATGTTATGAGATTTTTTATCTCTATAAGCAATAAAGTTTCATTTAATTTCATGCTAAAAGGTCGATTGGTTTCGGAAGGGGAGCGAAAAACTAATTGATTAATTCGTGCTGGGGAAGTACATTTCCGGTGATTCACCAAAAAAAATTTTTTAAAATTTTTGGAATGAAGATTTGGAAAATATTAATTCTTATGTATAAACTCAAAATCAAATTTCTGACCGGTTACATAACTTTTCCTATAAGAGGAAAAAGAAGCGGAAATGTTTTTGTTATTAACATTTTACGGTAGCTGTTATGACATTTTATCTTTGTTATTTATTGAGCTGAGTTTAAGAAGCTCTTTCTTAGGTGACTCATGTATTTCATTGTACTCGTACTCCTCCTAAACCCCTTTACTGATCACATTGAAATTTGCCACGATGGTAGTGGACACGGTGACGATGGTTTACTACTAAAAAATCTGAAATCGAACATACCATGGAGGAATATTCATCGAAAAACGATATCCCCATTGAAATCAATTGAGAGACAAAATTCTCGCGCAAAATAGAATTTTTCTATTTCAAATGTAAAAATCCGAGCGAAGCCCTTTTCGGTTTACCATCGAACACCACTTTTTTTGAGTGTTCTTCGACTTTTTTTTCGATAAAAATATTCACAGCTTTCGTCTACAAAAAGGCTAGAAAAAATCAATTGAATTCAATTGAAATCTATTCAAAGTATTAATATATTCATAAAGAACATACAAGGTGAGAAGTTACTGATAATTATTAAAACATTAATTGAGTTTTTTATACAGATATGCCTGACTCAGTTTTTGCAAACAGCAGAATGTATTGCACACCTAGTTATAATCAGTGTTAATACTGATAAATACCAGGTATTACGTCAATTTTTGTTGAACAATTTATCATTAATGTTAAACTCGACTATAGATATGGTTAAAAAAAAAAGGTAACCCAAATGGATCTGGTCCATAAGAGTGAAGGATGGCGGAAGGTGATGTTGTAAGCTAGTTTGTGGGTTCAGTGCGGGGCTAAGCTAGTCAGCTGCAACTCTCACTTCTTGATTTTTAATATATACAAATAACGTCATATTAATACAAATGAGCTTTGGCTAATCATCGTGTTCATTTACTTCCCCAACTTTACGAGGTATAGGGGAAGTTATGTAATCGATCAAAAATTTGATGCGGAGTTCCGACCTCCTGATTTCAAATATTTAAAAAAAATTGCTGTCTGTCTGTCTGTGGACACGATAACTTAGAATGTAAATACAGTAGAGTCCCGCTAAACCGGACACCGATTATCCAGATATCCGGTTAATCCGGACGGGATTTTAAAAAAAAAACGAATTAAAATTTAGTAAACAAAATGCGTGTACGTGGTGAACTTTTATCAGGTGTCAATGTTGCCAGTGAAGATTTTAAAGTTAAATTTAGGGAGCCATGATGGCCGTGCGGGCTAGAGCGAAGGGCTTTAGTCGCATGGTCTCACCATGGTTTGCGGGTTCGAATCCCGTCCGGGAGTGAGTTTTATTTTGTAGATAGAACTCCCTCCCGGGGCCATGGATGTCGTAAAAATAACTAAATAATAACACATAGATGGCTAGTGTGATATCTGCCGAGGCCAAAAAAAAAAAAAAAAAAAAGTTAAATTTGAGAAGTTTGTTTCATATGTACCAATAAGTACTAATAAACTTAAGCACGCCGTCCTTTGGATGGGACGTTAAGCGATGGTCCCGAGCCTGTACAATGTCAGATACTCGATAAAGACCCCTGCCCTAGATGAATAAAAATTTAGGGTAGACAAAATTTAGGACTCCCACAGTAGATTCGGGCACATGTCCACCAGAATGACGAAAGAGCGCTATGGTAGTAGGCGATATGACCTCATAGTTAAAGCCCGGGCATGAATCATAATAACTAACTGTACCAATAATCTATACATTGCAAATCTATACCTTGAAGTATTGAAAATAAAATTAAACTTAAGGAAAAGATGTATTTATGAGAAAAATAAATCTCTAAAATATTTATCATTATTTAGTTAATATATTACTTATTTATTATTATATATATATATTTTATTTTTCTTTAAATATAAGAATATATATTTTGTAAAAAAAAAAAAAAACATTCATTGCCATAAGGGTTGTATTCTATAGTGCATAAAATATTTATCTAGTTATGTCCGAATGCATTTTTGCCATGTTAGTATAGTTGAAAGCTAATAAAATATTATATATATTTATTATATTTTATTTCTTTAGATTTTATTGTTTGTTTGTTTTTGTATTTATAACGATAATAATATAATTGATTTATTTATACATTCGGAGGGCGCGGGTTGGTCAGAGGTTGCTTGCCTACTGAGCTGAAAATCACGGATTCGAAGCTCGGACGCTCCTAGGTTTTTTATCTGTGGTATAAAAAAAAAAAACCTTGAGCATGTCGTCTTTCGGGTGGGTTGTTTAGCGATAGTCCCGAGTCTGTATGACGTCAGAATCTCGTTGATCCCTATCCTAGGTTGGGAACATTTAGGACTCCAAGAGTTGTTGAGTCGGGCTTATGTCCACAAGCGATAGGGGCTTATAGTCAAGCCCAAGTCAAGTCAGTGTTTCTGTGTTAAGCCCCCCCTTCCTATAGCTGGGAAGTAAAAAGCGCTTCATAAAAAATAATAAAAATAATTTTTTTCATAAAAGTGTACAAATGATTTTAATCCATTTTTACAATACTTTTCGTAATTATTACAGAAATTTACTACGAATATGAAATTATAAATGGAGTGTCAGAAAGGTAAGCATTCAAGCGGCGGACAGGTGAATGATTCGTTCGATTGAGCCCATTGTATGCAGATAACATTGAATAATCAATCTGATTAGTGTTCAAGAGGAAGAATAAAGGAAGTATTTACTGAGTCGTCTACAGTAGCAGTTATTGTTCATATCGTACTCTATTTGTTATGGTTTCCTTTTTTTGATTCAAATTCGTCATTTTCTGTTGGAAATTGTAGAGTGTTCAATTTCATTTTAACCTTAAAACGTTCGCAAACGCTCATTAGAAGCCCGTTCTGAAACCACATATGAAACTTCGTGTCAATACATTTTGGCAGTTATTAGAGTTTTTGAGTTAAGCCCCCACCCCTGAACATCTTCTACCCTTCAGCTATACCAAGAATAGGGGACGTTATATATGATTCGAAAAATAAAGAAAAATATACTGCCTCTCTATGAACACGATAACTCCCAATAGAATCGACAAGAAATTTTATATGTATATCCAGAATCTCATAACAACTCTTGATTTTCAGCCAAATTCGCTGAAGGGAAAGGTAAAGTTAAGTAAGGGGTCAAAAACCCTGAAAATTGTCGATGTAATGAATGATTTTTTTGTTGTGAAACGTCTTTCATTTCGGTTAATAGTATCACTTGCTAAAACCGTATGTAATGAAAACATGTAACACTGTCGCTTATATATTTGCAACCTTGAGGAAAGAAGCCATTACTCGATCACGCATGATTTAGCCTCGCGCGCGGCGTTCACAGAGGCGTAGCTCGACAGTAGGTTTGTCGATCCGAGCGGGAGTGGTCGTGTTTGAGTGATCTCACTTTGCCGTAGTGAGTATAATCCTTTGAATTCAAATCGGTGTTCTTTATTTGTTGCAGAAATTTGACGGTTGCTTACGACTGTATCCTAGTGTCCACCCTCTGCAGCACGCACAAGAAGTTTCACCTACCCCACTGTGGCTGCGCTCCCATTAGTTGAAACGGCCGAGACTAAATCTGTTGGGGGGGGGGGGGCAGGCGCCAGTAGCTAGAGGAAACCCGACCGAGGTTCTTAGCATGTCTTTCGGATGGGACGTTAAGCGATGATTCCTAGACAACGATATCACTCGTTAAAGATCCCTTAGGTGAATAAACCTAGTTAGGCCAATAGAGCTCCCACACTACAGTCGAGCTCATGTCCTCGGAGAGCTTTGGTAGTAGGCGATATGACCTCGTAGTTGAGGCCCCCTCATCCTGACAACACAGTAGGCGCTATGCTGCAGTAATAGTTATTCCTAGGATTATTATATATTGATGGTACTTACGTGTACGAAGGTAGGTAAAGTGACTGGAGACTGGTAAAGTGTACTGGGGGATGACCAACTCCGGACTGTGTTAGCAGGAGAGAGTTCTTCAACTGGCTTCACAAGCAGTAGAGGGGGGAGCCAGGTTACAACATTCGCGTTCCCCACCCGCCGCGTCAAACATACTAACGTAATCAGGGGGAAATACGTCCCCAACAAAATACCACAATCAGTCAGTTGGGGGAATTTGGGAAAATATTGTAAATAATTGGAGCTGACAATTCGCATTAAAAAATTAAAAATAAAATTTGGATTAGCGGGAAATGTACGAGTATAAAAAAAAGTCGTCGGTGTATCACAGGCTACGTACTTCCCCAGAACGAATTTATCAATTAACTTTTCACTCCCCTCCAACACCAGTCTGCGCTAATATTCAGTAATTGACTTACATAGGGGCTGTTAAACAAACCCTTAAACTAAATTTTGTGTCTATAAATTCATTAAATGGGCAGTTATTACGGTTTTCCAGTTGACCCCCCCCCCCCCCCCCCCCACCTCCCCCCCCCTCCCAATCCCCCTTTTTTCTCTCAATCTCGGTGAAATTTTGAATTTACAAACCTATATTTTTTTTATTTATTTACAAACAGATATTTACAGATATCTAAAAACATTATTTGATACCTACAAGGCTTTCATTTTTATTTTTTGGGCAAAGTTCCTCCACCCCTCAGTGGAATCCACGTTATGTTTAATGTAGATGTTGATTAGCGACTGTAGATTCTAATTTTAGGAATATTGAGGGTCAGTCAAAGATGGAAAAAAAAACACTATTCAAATGCCAACGTTTCGATATATTTTATATCATCATCAGGGCCTACAAACATGGGGGGGAAATCAAGATTAGAATCAAAAATTAAAAAAAAAAAAAATTTTTGTTGATCAACATTACTGAACGTTAAAAATACACTATAACAAGTTAAACATTGAAACTGACTTACTATGAATAATTACTAAACATTAAAATTAAATATGAAAACATTACTGAACATAAACATTAATAATGGAAATAGACAAATAGGTGGAACATAATAAAGAGTAAACATTGAAACTGACTTACTATGAATAATTACTAAACATTAAAATTAAATATGAATACATTACTGAACATAAACATTAATAATGGAAATAGACAAATAGGTGGAACATAATAAAGAGTAAACATTAAAATGACTTACTATGAATAAGCAGGGTTGGGGAGAAGGCATGTATGTTATGTTTAATCATTATTTTTCACTACTTTTATACTAATTTATTTTATTTCTCTTGGTTTATTATTTTATATATTTTTATTATTTCTTTAATTTTTTATTATTATATTCAGAAAAGATATATTATTATAAAAAAATAATAATGTTTTTGTTTATTTCTTCTTACTCTTATTATTATTTCATGGATCTATTTATTCCTTTATAATTTTTTATTTATTCATTTATATTTGATTAATATATATACTTTTTTTATTTTATTTTGTTTATATATTGTTATAGTTACATTGTTTTCTTTTTCTTTTCTATATCTCGCACATTGGGACCTGATGATGGGACGTAAGAACATCCCCAAACATCGTTATGATAAAGACACTTCCGGAAGATATTTAAAAAATAGTTATCTTAATTTTTATTAAATTGAAAAATGTAGCCTATGTATTAATATTTTTTGTACTCATATATTTTTGTACTCATATATTTTTAAGTATTTATTTTTATTGTTTCATTTTACTTTTTTTAATAGTTTTGTTACTATTAATCATATAGGTGTTAGATTCAAATAGTTATAAATCTAATTTATTTTTTTTAATGTATAAATTCTTTTGAAGTATTCTATTATTATATTATGGTTTAACGAAAATAAAATAATTATTATTATCATATGAATTTTTGTGTCGTTACATTTATTACAAGTTCTGTTATTAGGGTTTCTGAGTTAAGCCTTTCCCCTACTCCCCTTTGGTCGATTCGGCTGAAAATCAATGTGTCGTCATTTGAGGGTTCTCAATTCACATATAAAATTTCATGGTGATATATTCATTCTATTATCATGTTCATAAGCACACAGACAGATAGAAATTTTTCTTTTCATATTGAAAATCTATAGGTCGGAAATCATGAAATTCCATTGAAAACACCGTATCGAAATTTTGATAGATTCCATAACTTCCTTTATCGTGTAGCCGAATTTCATTTTTATGAATGTCGTGTTGAATCTATCCAGCAAGGGATACACAATATCATTATCTGTGAAATTATTAGCTTTCAACACCACCAGCAGATTATTCATATACAATTTTATACTTATTGACAAAACCCTTCAGCACGCAGTCCTTCGGAGTGTCTTGAGCCTATACGATGTCAGGTGCTTGTTAAATACATTGAGCACGCCGAACTTCGGAGTGTCTTGAGCCTGTATAATGTCAGGTACTTGTTAAAGACTGAGCACGCCGTCCTTCGGAGCGTCTTGAGCCTGTATAATGTCAGGTACTTGTTAAAGACCTTGAGCACGTCGAACTTCGGAGTGTTTTAAGCCTGTATGATGTCAGGTACTTATTAAAAACCTTGAGCACGCCGTCCTTCGGAGATTCTTGAGCCTGTATAATATCAGGCACTTGTTAAAAACCTTGAGCACGCCGTCCTTCGGAGTGTTTTAAGCCTGTATGATGTCAGGTACTTGTTAAAGACCCGCCTACCCTAGCTAAACCTGAATAAGCAAAATTTAGGACTTGTATTAGAGTCGGGCTTATATCCATCAGAACGATCAAAAACCACTCTGGTAGTAGGCAATATGACCTTATGCTTCAAGCCCGGGCATGAGTTTAACGAATGGAAATTTTTGAGTGGAATGAACAAACACCGTTAAATGACATACTCATCCTGTTGAGTGAAAGGCATTTCCAAAAATACCATCTTTCCAGTGACGTTAATTATAATATTTGACAAATGACTTTAAATATTTATAACATTGTTTTCAAAAACATTCTCAACTCCTTTCATAACTACAAATTGTCATAAATGGTTGTTACATATCGGAAAAATGCCGGCCATTTGTAAAGTTCTGTGTAAAAAGAAAATCAGAATATTCCGCTTATATTTATGACTTAATCGAAATCTCTTAAAATAAAAGTTGTAACAAACTGAAAAGTAGGTACATTTTATAAGTCATTTGTGTCTGTGTCGGTGATTCACCGACATTTGAAGAAATTCCACTGAAAACTGAACATCGAATTTCTAATCGGTTACAGCTGGGAAGTAAAATGGGAAGAGAGGGAGAATAAATTTTATATGTTTTGTCCGGACATCGCATGTAATCAGCTTCACATGAAGTAACACAACATAAAGTTAACTCCTTAGCTAGTTATTCAATAAGTATTCCATTCAGGCAAGTATTCTTTCCTTCGGCCGATTTTGCTGAAAATTAATAGGTATTATTATCTTCGTGAAATTTTGATTTTAAATGTGATATTTAATGTCAATACATTCACATACAATAGAACCTCTATAAGTCGAACATCAAAGGAGACGCCAAAAAATTCGAGTTATAGAGTTTTTGACTTATGGAGGATTTCGACTTAGGCGGATTTTGATTCGACTTGTAGAGGTTAAGATTCATTCTAACTAATTTTGAGTTAGAGAGGTGAAATAAATAAAAATTCAAGTTACAGAGGTAACAAACATATTTATATTTATTATAAATCAACATTATTTCAAAACATCCTTAAAATAAAAAATACGTAGTATATGTAGGTATTAAAAAAAGGCAGTAATTTTTTTTGCTTTAGATAATTGGTAATCCTATTTATTGTATACTCCTAAATTGTTTTCTAAGAAACAATGGTGTACATTGTCGGCAAAGTCTTAAAGTCGGTAACTTATTTTTCTTCGAGCTATAGAGGTAATAAGTTTCAAATAATCGAGTTGTAAAGGTTGTAAAATAAAACATTGCTATGTTCGAGATATAGAGGTCCAATTTATTTTTTCGAGTTATCGAGGGAAAATATGTACCAAAATGGCTTGTAGGGACTCACTGATTATTTCGACTAATAGAGGGTTGAGATTTCGAGTAATGGAGGTTTTGGGGCTTGAAGGGAAAGGAACAAAACTTTTTTTCGAGTTTTTCGACTTATTGAGGTGCTACTGTATAAGAGTTTTCATGTTAAATCTCTCACTAATGCCCATTCCATTCTGCTGATTCCGCTGAAAATTAATAACTGTTGTCCTTATGGGGCTCTAATTCCTCCTTCCTTTCGGCCGATTTGACTGAAAATATTTCGGTGGCGTCCTTATAGGTTTCTAGATACACATATAACATTTTTGTGTTGATACTTTTTATTCTATTGGGAGTTATCATGATCACAGACACACATATAGATTTTTTTTCTTCTAAATCTGGTGAAAACCTAACTTCGAATTATTGATCGATAATATAACTTCTCCTATACGTAAAGTAGGGATGGGGGTCGAACTATCAACTTATATTTCTTTGAAAGGTTAGGTTAGGTTAGGTTTTATGACTCATGCCCGGGCTTCAACTACGATGTCATATCGCCTACTACCAGAGCGCCCTTTCGTCACTCTGGTGGACATGAGCCCGACTCTACTGTGGGAGTCCTAAATTTTGCCTACCATACATTTTTATTCACCTAGGGCAGGGGTCTTTAACGAGTACCTGACATCGTACAGGCTCGGGACCATCGCTTAACGTCCCATCCGAAGGACGGCGTGCTTAAGTTTATTTAACCTCCCAGATAAAATAAACTAAGTGCCTCGGTCGGGTTACGAACCCACGACCTTGAGCTCAGAAGTCAAACACGCATACCACTGAGCTACCGGCGCCCTCTAATTTTTTATATTATTATTCTTCTTATTATTATTTTATTTTATTTTTATTTTTTATTATTATTGTTGTAATTATTTTCTCATTGTATACATAATAATTATTTTGTATATATTCTTCATGACTTCATGGAGACATTTTTATTTATATTATTATTTAATTTTTTCCTCTTGTATTTAGTTATCAATGTACATAATTTGTTACATTACCTATGGTCAACAAATTTACTTATGGTATGTACCGATTGTAAATATGCATAATAAAATATTAATACAAAAAAAAAAATAGATTTTAGCCACAAATATCAGATGAGGGGTGACTGGAACAGTAGAAAGTGGAGTGGTCTGCGGTGTGCTTTAGTAGCATTGCATTGTACTTATTGTAGCAAGACAGTGGTTCCAGTTCATCGGAAGGCGAAGTTTAGACTTCCGCACTCAAGGAACCTCCATTTATTACTTTCTTATATAGAGTGACGAATGACCGCTCTGGTAGTAGGCGATATGACCTCGTAGTTAAGTAGCCCGGGCATGAGTCATAAAACCTAACCTACCTTACTTTCTTATATCTTAAGTACCTATTAGGTTAGGTTAGGTTTTATGACTCATGCCCGGGCTTTAACTACGAGGTCATATCGCCTACTACCAGAGCGCTCATTCGTCACTCTGGTGGACATGAGCCCGACTCTACTGTGGGAGTCCTAAATTTT
This sequence comes from Aradus depressus, assembly GCA_963662175.1. Classification (NCBI taxonomy): domain Eukaryota; kingdom Metazoa; phylum Arthropoda; class Insecta; order Hemiptera; family Aradidae; genus Aradus; species Aradus depressus. Next base: position 22,394,698 of record OY759226.1, on the reverse strand, counting down.
GCCTACCCTAAATTTTTATTCATCTAGGGTAGGGGTCTTTAACGAGTACCTGACATTGTACAGGCTCGGGACCATCACTTAACGTCACATCCGAAGGACGGCGTGCTTATGTTTATTTTACCTCCCAGATAAAATAAACTAAGGGCCTCGGTCGGGCTACGAACCCACGACCTTGAGCTCAGAAGTCAAGCACGCATACCACTGAGCTACCGGCGCCCTCTTAAGTACCTATTATAATCGTACGAAAATCCGAGATTGTGTTTTCCACCAATTTTCACATTCCATAGTCCTCTGAATAGGTTTCCACAATTTTCTACGAGCGCTTTTCGTCGCTCTGGTGGACATAAGCTTGACTATACTGTGGAAGTTCTAAGTTCTAAATGTTGCCAATCCAATTTTATTCACCTTACATGAAGTCATTGACAAGTATCTGATAATATCCCATCCGAAGGATGGAGTGCTCAAGGTTTTTTCATATGCCACTTAAACACACCTAAGGGCTTCGGCTGGGTTTCGAAGCCGCGATCTTGAAATCCGAAAGGAAGTATTCTTTTTTTCCAATCTCAAAAACGATCGTAGCTGTGAACTTGAAATTTAAATTGAACATCACATGAGTCCACTTAGATCTGATTATTATTTATTATTAGAGTTTATTGTAACAGTCGCATTAACAGAGGTACAATTATGCAATAATAAGGTTCCTTAACCATTACCCTTATACACTAAATACGAATCATAAATAATCAGTTAAATTAAAAACAATGCTACAGCTTAAGAGTAAATTTTAAAAAACACTTAAAGAAAAAATAAAATAAAAAATACAAAGTAACTGAAATGAATAGAAAATAAATTAATAAACATTCAAAAACAGAGATTATAATTTAAAATCGTGAACGGATATTTTTGCGTTTCCCTCCCTGAGTTTTCTCTATTTTCTTTACCAAAACGTTTTGATTTGGGTCACACTTAAGTAAAAAGTTTTTACTGAAATTTGATTATGTAGTCCAGTAGGAGCTCAACATTTAGGTGCTCATGGATTTGGAGGATGGAGGTGTCCCTCGAGTAGCTACCAACCAATCTAAGGCATTTGTTTTGGGCCACTTGAAGAGTTCTCAAGTTGGTATTGCTTACAAGACTCACACTGGGCATGCATACGTTATTACTGGCTGCAACAGAAGCTTGTATATGAGGAGTCTATTGGTTAGATTAAGGGCTGCCTTTCTATGGAGTAACGGGAATAAGGAGAACACAAGTCCGCTCACAGTATTTGCTTTCTGTCTGATATGTTGCCTGAAGGTCAGTGTCTAGAAGAACACAAAGATCTGATTAGATTTTAACCGAAATCGGACGAAAATTGAGATCTCTTTACTTTTGCGCCTCAGTACATTTTACAAGATATCCCTTATATTTATGACCCAATCGAAATATCTTTAAATAAAATTTGTAGAAAAAAACTAAAAAGAGCATTTTATAAGTCACTTGTGTCTGTGTTTGTGAATATACCGACAGAAAATTTAGTTTAAGTCCCTATGGAAGTCAACGGTTAATTCGTGATTCACCGACATTTGAAGAAATTCCACTGAAAATTCAATGTCGAATTTCTGATCGATTATAGCTGGGAAGTGAAATGAGGAGGGAAGAAGGAGAATATGCTTTTTATGTTTTGCCCGCACATCGCATGTAATCAGGTTCACATGAAATAATACAACATAAAGTTACCACCTTAGCTAGTTATTCAATAAGTTTTAATTGTAAGAAATAATTTTTGTAATTACGAGAAAAACTTACATAAACTTCATAATTTTATTGTGCCGTTAAAACTGAATTGTGTCCGATTTCGCAATCATTTTGTGAGGTACACAAAATATACTTATTGTTAATTTAAGCTTCGCAGATAAAGAGGAACTTGAAAATAATTTGTTTTAAGTTATTAACAGTTATACGCAATTAGTTATTGTGACTTATGCCCGGATTTTGCCTACGAGGTTATATGAGGAGTTTGGAGCCAGAGCGGACCAACTGGTTGAAACTGAACAGGAAGAAAATGGCAATTGAAAATTGAGTACATTTTGTTTATCTCCATAAATGGGCCCCAAATATTTATTTATATTTGAAATTTTAGAATAGTATTGGATGAGTGATTCCTTTTTGTGTTCTATAAAGTTTTTGAAGGCCGTATGATCCATTGTGACTTTGAAAATATATGCACAAAATACTTGTGGACTAAACTTAAAGTGCTGCTATCTATCACTGAAGTGAAGAAACTAAGTGATCCACACTGGTTTTGAAAAAGGGAACCTATGCCAACATCAGGATGGTAATAACTCATTTTCCGAAAAATTGTGGGTTGGTCCGCTCTGGCTCCAAACTCCTCATATATTCTATCATATGATATAGGTATATATATATATATATATATATATATATATATATATACCTAATACCTGATGATGAAGGCAACCTCGAAAGCCGGCTAGCAAAAATTATTAAAATCTGTGAGAGGTCAGACTATATTTTATTTTACAGCCTGTGAAACATGTAACACTAACTATAATTATAATAATTAACGTTACATAATCTTTTGGTAGTTGCTCACTACAATAATCTCGGTTATACTTGACCGATCTAGCTGGTTATCTAGCTTGTACTTCCTTAGCTAGACCAAGTATAGAGGATGTTATGTAATCGGCCCGAAATTCTAAATACATTTCCTATGTGTGTGTGTGATCGAAATCGGCCTATTGGAAGGGAAGAGGGCTCAACTCAAAAATCGATATAATAAATGTAATGACTTGAATTTCAACATATGTTTCCAGAACCCCATAAGGACGACACCTATCAATTTTCAGCCAAATCGGCCCATGGGAAGGAGTAACACTAAAACTATAATATAAAGAATGTTTTGACATAAAAATTTACTAAGAGAATTCAAAAGTCTCAGAAGAAGGTTGGTGGGTTTTAGAGGGAGAGCAAATAGATAGATAAACTTTTATTGCAGTAAAGATTACAACCTTTATGGCAATGAGTGTTTTTTTTTTTTTTTTTTTTTTTTACAAAATAAATATTCTTATAGTTAAATATATAAAATAAAAAAAAAAAAAAATCGAAAATTATATACAAAGAATTGTACAAAATAAGCAATATAGCAACTAAATAAAAAGATACCAATAATATTGAAATAGTAAAAATGGACATGCTTTTTAATATAAATAGTGCAAGCAACCAGGATAAAAAAAAAAACAATTCGAAAATTATATACAAAGAATTGTACAAAATAAGCAATATAGCAACTAAATAAAAAGATACCAATAATATTGAAATAGTAAAAATGGACATGCTTTTTAATATAAATAGTGCAAGCAACCAGGATAAAAAAAAAAAAATTCGAAAATTATATACAAAGAATTGTACAAAATAAGCAATATAGCAACTAAATAAAAAGATACCAATAATATTGAAATAGTAAAAATGGACATGCTTTTTAATATAAATAGTGCAAGCAACCAGGATAAAAAAAAAAACAATTCGAAAATTATATACAAAGAATTGTACAAAATAAGCAATATAGCAACTAAATAAAAAGATACCAATAATATTGAAATAGTAAAAATGGACATGCTTTTTAATATAAATAGTGCAAGCAACCAGGATAAAAAAAAAAACAATTCGAAAATTATATACAAAGAATTGTACAAAATAAGCAATATAGCAACTAAATAAAAAGATACCAATAATATTGAAATAGTAAAAATGGACATGCTTTTTAATATAAATAGTGCAAGCAACCAGGATAAAAAAAAAAACAATTCGAAAATTATATACAAAGAATTGTACAAAATAAGCAATATAGCAACTAAATAAAAAGATACCAATAATATTGAAATAGTAAAAATGGACATGCTTTTTAATATAAATAGTGCAAGCAACCAGGATAAAAAAAAAAACAATTCGAAAATTATATACAAAGAATTGTACAAAATAAGCAATATAGCAACTAAATAAAAAGATACCAATAATATTGAAATAGTAAAAATGGACATGCTTTTTAATATAAATAGTGCAAGCAACCAGGATAAAAAAAAAAACAATTCGAAAATTATATACAAAGAATTGTACAAAATAAGCAATATAGCAACTAAATAAAAAGATACCAATAATATTGAAATAGTAAAAATGGACATGCTTTTTAATATAAATAGTGCAAGCAACCAGGATAAAAAAAAAAACAATTCGAAAATTATATACAAAGAATTGTACTGAATTGTAAAATAAGCAATATAGCAACTAAATAAAAAGATACCAATAATATTGAAATAGTAAAAATGGACATGATCTTTAATATAAATATTGTAAGCAACCAGGATAAAAAAAACAATTCAAAAATTATATAAAACAAGATATGACATGACCATGAATAAATAAAAAAAATACATCAAATAAAAAATATATATGTCCATCTTACAGACAACAAATTAAATTATATTATTCTTTATTTTCAATCCAACAGTAAAAAATAAAAATAAATTGTTAATTTTTCTAACATCTATGTTATCAAAAAAATTCACAATTGGTTCTGAGTCGTATTCTGGTCTATTAGTGAGATAATTGTAGAGAAATGTTTGCCTGGGGGACAAAGAGGGACAATAGAACAAAAAGGGTATGAGGTCGTCCTTCTCATCTAAGGTGCAGCCTGCAGACACTTTCAGGACAAAACTCATATCTAAACCCTCCAAGTAATATCCTAAAATTTCTATTGCTATTGTGCAGACAAATTTGAGCTGCCAGTGGGAGTTTTTCAATATGGCAGTTTATTGAAAGATAGCTTTCTTGTGACCCTAAAGCACAGACCAGTCGGCAAAGGGAATTGTATTTAGGAGGGAAAGCAAATATTTGTGCGTGGGGAAAATTTCCAGTGATTCACCGACTAATTTTGACGTATTTATGCATAGCATCTTGTTAGTATTGTTTTGTTGTAGGACAAATTATTTTTAGAAAAAAGAAAAATGGAATACAAGGTCAGTAAATGGTTTATAAGTCTATAATTTAAAAATGGTAGACAATATTTTTTTTTCTAATATAATCGTAAGAGACATAATCGTTGGATAATTTTGTCTCGAAATATTTCTAAATAAAGAAGGGTTTTTTTCCGTCAATTTACCATTTAAGTAAAATAAAAAAAGGTTAATGGGGAAAATCATGAAAATTGTATGATGTCCCCCCTCAAATCTATGAGAGAACACAATAAGAAGTATTTTGGGCATGTAACAAATCACGGGCAGTCTGTTCAAATTACATCATTATTTAAATTATACATAATTTTTTATTAAGTGTAATATTGCGTCACTTCCGTAACGTTTTATCGTTACACTGCGAATTTTTTTAAAATTTACTTTAGTCCTGTAGAGAAAAATGAATTTAGTTTAGCTATTGAATTTAGTTATTAAAACATTATTTACAAAATACATTTAACTCATATCGAATTTAGTTATTGGTTGGTTGGTTGGTTATTTTGGGCGAACAACTGCTTCGGTTATTATCGCCCTATCTTGTTACATTCCTTGCACTAACTAAGCCAGCGAACTCTTAATGCAGATGACAGGAACAGACATGAACGGATCCCACAGGGGGCCACGGGGCCCAGGGAAGGCCAAGCACAGGACCAAGGGTAACCAACGAGCAGGCAGGCCGGACCGGGGGACAAAGACAACGGCACCGCCGGGCCACTCACTCAAGTATATGAAGCATTTAGCTTAATCGTGAAGTTAATGGGACTTGAGGACGAGGGTGTGCATGTGAGGAAAGCCGTCCACACCCTCCAAGTCCGGGACCGTTCCACCCGGCGGAGCCGCCCCAGGCCCCCCCATCCAGCCAGCCGTGCCCGCCGGCCACCCGAGGGACCCACACAGGACCCCCCCCCCCCCCCCGGGCCCCCAGACCCCCAGGGGGACCCGCCATGGGCTGTTTAGGCCCCACTCAACTGGCGGAGCGACCTAAAGAATTTAGTTATTGAAACATTATTTACAAAATACATTTAACTCATATCGAATTTAGTTATTGAAACATTATTTACAAAATACATTTAACTCATATCGAATTTAGTTATTGAAACATTATTTACAAAATACATTTAACTCATATCGAATTTAGTTATTGAAACATTATTTACAAAATACATTTAACTCATATCGAATTTAGTTATTGAAACATTATTTACAAAATACATTTAACTCATATCGAATTTAGTTATTGAAACATTATTTACAAAATACATTTAACTCATATCGAATTTAGTTATTGAAACATTATTTACAAAATACATTTAACTCATATCGAATTTAGTTATTGAAACATTATTTACAAAATACATTTAACTCATATCGAATTTAGTTATTGAAACATTATTTACAAAATACATTTACCTCATATCGAATTTAGTTATTGAAACATTATTTACAAAAAAATACATTTAATCGCGATAATCGTCATGAAATCCGTGGATTATCATACGATTATAATTATTTCCATATACTGGATGTATAAATAAAGTATAAATCACAAAAACTGGATTGATACATCAAATTCATAGGTTGAGTGAATCTGATGTACAAATGACAAAGTTCGCATCGCACGTTCGCTCCAATTGACAATGTTCAAACAGCATGAACATAGATAAGATGACCTACTCTGGTCTATGGTTATGGATGGTACCCTCGTCCATCTGTTGTTCCGACTCTCTCTAGGTCTCTTTAACAGCGTGTAGAGAGTGGCCGAAGTGCCGTATTATCTAATAGGAAACTAGCTGTGGGACAGATAACTACGGAGAGTGCATGTCTAGTTGTATAGTCTGTTCCTCCGGCCACAGACAGACATCCATTAGAATGGACTGGCTTTAAAATGAGGATTAAATACAAGAACGGGCAAGTATTCGAACCAAGTATTATGTGCCATTGGGACAGAACATTATCATAAATTAAGAATAAAAAAAAATAAAAAATAAAAGGCTTCGGTGCATCACTGACAGCGTACTTCCTCAGCACAAAAATTAATCAATTAATTTTCTACTTACCCAGCTCTACAAAGTATAGGGGAAGTTATGTAATCGATGAAAAGTTCGATGCAGAGTTTTCAACGGAATTTCAAATTTTTCGGTGTGAACACGATAACACCCGATGGAATATATCAACATGAAATTTTATATATGAATTCAAAACCCCATAAGGACGACTACTGATTTTCAGCCAAATCGCCCAAAGGGAAGAAGAGAATTGGAGGAGGGGGTTCATCTTAATACAAAATCTTCAATAACTGCCGATTTAATGAATGTATCGCCACAAAATTTCATATTCGAATTCAAAACTGCATAAGGACGTCACTTATCAATTTTTAGCGAAGGATAGGGGGTATGGGGAGGGGGGTTGAACACAAAAATCCTAATAACTGCCAATGTAAATAATGTATCGACCATAGGCTTTAACTACGAGGTTATATCGCCTATTGTCACTCTGATGGACTGGAGCGTGACTCCACTATGGGAGTGCTAAATTTTGCTATCTAGGTTTATTCACCTAGGGGTAGGAGTACCTGATATTGTACAGGCTTGGGACCATCGCTTAACGTTCCATCCGAAGGACGGCGTGCTCAAAGTTTGTTCACCTCCCAGATAAAATATCTTGAGCTCTCTGGCTGTCATTCTTATTATGGGCCAGGAGTAATGTGTGGAAGTTGGATCTATGTTGACACATTGAGGCAGGAAGTGGCCTCTAATGGGAGAGTATACAAGGTAGGGTGTTAGCAGGAGGTACGAGGGGTGATCAAAAAGTTCTAGAACTTATTTTTCAAAAATTTATTTAAACAATTTACAAGTTATAGGATATTGTCCCCTTCAAAGTACGGATGATCGGATCGTGATGAAATTTCACATGTAGTATTCTTAAAAGCCAATTGAAATATAGACTATCGGGCGTCACGAAATTCTTAAGGGAAGGGGGGTTGTGAGGGAGGCTAATCATAAAAATAGGACTAGCTCATCAACGGATAGTCGGATTGTCATGAAATTTAACATGTAGTATTCTTAAAAGCCATATTGAAAAATAGGGTATGTGGTGTCTCCTAATTCTTAACAGGGGCTATGGGGGGGGGGGGGGATAAGCAAAAAAATTGTTCTAACCCATTAACGGATGGTCGGATCGTGATGAAATTTCACATCTGTAGGTAATTGTTAATATTATTATTGATATTGATATCAAGCTTGGAAGTTTGCCGTATGGACCTCAAGGGCCGCACTTAGTTACAAATGCCACTTATGTAAAGTATTAATACACGAATTTTCCTTCCAGAAAATTTTCCTTCTGATTTAGGGTGCAGAGAGGCGAAACATACATCCGAGATGCTTGTTTCTGTAATTAATTTTAGGGTAATACTTTCCCGAAGGACGGAGATGATATTACCCGGTTGAGATGGTATAGGAAAAGAGAAAACGTCGATATGAAAACGGGAACGAAAAAAAAGAAAACCCTAAAGTATAGATAGAGGCTGTTAGTGAGTGAAGCCGGTCAAAGGGCCGAGGATTAGCATTTCACATTGAGGGATTTTTTTATTTTTTTAAAAAGGGGGCCCTTTGTGAATGATTAGGCGGGCTTCTCTCGTCTTCCGCCAACTTCTAATATTCTCGTTGTATCTCAAAAAAATTACTAGTTGACAGTTCATGGATCTGTTGGTCCAAGGAGAACCACATGGAATCCATGTTGACTACTATGTGCCAACTTAGCCGTTTGGTGAGAGATTTCTGGAATAAAGTTTTGTGATGTAAAAAAAATTAATTTTTGAGCTGAGTTTATGAAGCTCTTTCTTAGGCGACTCATGTTTTTCGTTGTACTCGTACTCCTCCTAAACCCGTTTACCGATCACATTGAAATTTGCCACGATGATAGTGGACACGGTGACGATGGTTGCCTACTAAGAAAATCTGAAATCGAACATACCTCGGAGGAATAATCACCGAAAAACGAAATCCCCATTGAAATCAATTGAGAGACAAATTTCTCGCGCAAAATAGAATCTCTTTTCGGTTTACCATCGGACACCACTTTTTTGCGATAAAAATATTCTTCAACATTCAAAGAACACAGTAAAAAGAATTTTGTGCAAAAACAGCTGTTGTTGTCTACAAAAAGGCTAGAAAAAATCCATTGAATTCAATTGAAATCTATTTAAAGTATTAATATATTCATAAAGAAGAGGGCGCCGGTAGCTCAGTGGTATGCGTGCTTGACTTCTGAGCTCAAGGTTGTGGGTTCGTAGCCCGACCGAGGCCCTTAGTTTATTTTATCTGGGAGGTAAAATAAACTTAAGCACGCCGTCCTTCGGATGGGACGTTAAGCGATGGTCCCGAGCCTGTACGATATCAGGTACTCGTTAAAGACCCCTACCCTAGATGAATAAAAAATTTAGGGTAGGCAAAATTTAGGACTCCCACAGTAGAGTCGGGCTCATGTCCACCAGAGTGACGAAAGAGCGCTCTGGTAGTAGGCGATATGACCTCGTAGTTAAAGCCCGGGCATGAGTCATAAAACCTAACCAAACCTAACCTATTCATAAAGAACATACAAGGTGAGAAGTTACTGATAATTATTAAAACATTAACTGAGTTTTTTATACAGATATGCTTAGATTACGTAATAACGCCTATGTCAACGGACTTCAAACCTAAGAAAACTATCATTGGTGATTTAGAAATTGTGTCGTTTGGTCAAACAGATGTTCACGTGAAACACCGAGAAAAATTTCCGGTAAAAGTGCGCAAACTTGAAAACCCTACGGTTCCATCCAGTGATCACAAACCGGTTCATATGCCCCTTTTCAAATGCACTACTTGTATGTTAACCGACCACATTAACAGTATGATTCAATTTTAGACTGACAGCTCAGTTTTTGCAAACAGCAGAATGCATTGCATACCTAGTTTTTTTTTATTTTACTAATTCAGCATATTACATGCTATGCTAGTAGATATAAATATAGACATAAAATAAATAACATATAAAATAACAGATTGGTGTACCTCATCTTGAGAACCAGCTCAGCTAGAAGGACTGCTTATAGAAGTGAACAAATAAAAGATGAATGTAAAAGATAATTCCGAGAATGGGTAACAATTATGAAAGTAAACTTGAACACTTGGTCTCTAAAGCCTAGTCCACACTAGTAGACATGTTGCGCGATTTTGGTCTCTGAGACGTGTCTCAGGTTGTCTACGTAGACATGTCTATAGACCAATCCCCGTCTACGGGCTGTTGCGAGACCAAAAATCGCAGGTCTAAAGTCTCCCGATCGGAATGGGAGACCGCATGCAACGTTAGACTTATTGCGCAACATTTTGACAGTGTGGACGTCACTCGGCGTCTAGAGGCGAGACAGGTCCCAGTCTGTGGTGTACATGAGGCTCGTGAATGAGTCTCCACTTGCTAGGAAACGCAGTGTGATTGCCAGTCGAAGAGAAGCTGTGATGGTTTCTCTAAATTTTGTATCTTGCTTCATTATTATCCCTCCAACCATCAGAAGCAAATCTTCAAAATCAGTAGGCGACAGCCGGGTGAAATTTCGAAAATCCATGGCGTGTTCCAGTCTTAATTTATATAATAATGCATTACCGAACCTAGATCCTTCTGCAAGCACTTCGCGCGTCCACCAACGTTTACGTTTTCGCGTTCTTTCACTTGTAATTAGTACTAAAAGCAGGAACTCATTCCACACAAAACAATGTCCTCCATGGTGGACTGCGAAGATGAGACTGAGAAATTCACATCGTAGTGTGGACGCTAGACGAGACAAAGAACGATGTCTCTAGACGGTCTATAGACCGTGTCTCGAGACCGCCTATAGACAAATCGCGCAACGTGGTCTACTAGTGTGTACTAAGCTTTAGGGAGGATGTCTTGAGGGAGCCATGGCTTGAGTCTAAGGGCTGGAGTAGTCTTCTCTAGTTCGTAATAGGCTGGTACTTCTGCGGTTCTTAGCAAATCAAAAAACTTCTTGGTAACTTTCTTTACGTAGTCCTCAACATATCACGTGCCTAGTTCTTCGTGAAGCTGCTTGTTCCCCAGGAACCATGGCGCATTTACTGTCTTGCGTAAAATTTTATTTTGCAGCTTCTAGAACCCTAAATTTTTTACCAGATGGTAGGCGCATAGAAGCCAAATGATGGTCTTGTATATGAGAAGGCTGCATCTTAACAATAAAAAAATGTACACACATTAAGATTATTAATATATTACAATATCAATTATTATAATAATATATAATATAAACCTTGTGCGGTGTTCACTTCTCATCTTCATCTAGTTTCACTACAAAGTAAGAATAATATTTTTCTAATAAAACTAGTAATATTTCTTTGATGTTTCTTAATCATAAATTCTCCACAAATATAACAGTTTGGAGAGTTTACACATCCACGGTTCGCCATAACTTCAACACAAAACGCAGTAGGTTCTTCTCACTTTGTTGACAACATGGATAATACACAGAAACATCTGATGATGAGAAAAATGGTCTGCCTTCTGAATAGTGATAATAGCACTTCTTAGGTACAATAATTGCCACACCAAGCGCTAGTTACGTTAAACACCTTATTAATTTAATTATTTTTATTTTCAAGAACAGAAAATTTTCGGATAATAGATACTAATACAAACAATATCAGAATTTAGGGAGAAAACGGTTTGTGATACAGCAATTTTGGTGTCCTTTTTGAATTCAGCAGGTCAAAATACATAGAGAAAAGGTAAAATAATCAAAAAAGGTTTTTCATCGCTGGCCTGTGAAATTATTTGTATAATAACAGCTGTTAAGAGTGAAGTAACTTAATTAGTTAGGTTAGGTTTTATGACTCATGCCCGGGCTTTAACTTTAAAAACTTAACATATCGCCTATTACCAGAGCGCACTTTCGTCACTCTGGTGGACATGAGCCCGACTCTACTGTGAGAGTCCTAAATTTTGCCTACCCTAAATTTTTATTCACCCACCATCACTTAACGTCCCATCCGAAGGACGGCGTGCTTAAGTTTATTTTACCTCCCAGATATAATAAACTAAGGGCCTCGGTCGGGTTTCGAAACCACGATCTTGAGCTCAGAAGGCTAGTACGCATACCACTGAGCTACCGGCGCTCTCAACTTAATTAATTTAAAACAAAATGTGAACAACCAATGGATGGAGAACAAAAGACAACGAACAGCTGTTCAAATAGTGGGAACTTCAATAACGGCCGATGTAATGAATTTGTGGACACAAAATTTGGCATGAGATTTTAGGAAGCCCTGTGTAAGGCAACTATAGATTAGGCGCGAACTGTCGACTTTCAGAGGGGTAACGAAAAGTTACCTAAGTGATTAATTCGTTCTGGGGAAGTACACTGTCGGTGATCGAAATCAAGGGTTCACGAAACATGAAATTCCAGTGAAAACTCGACTTCGAATTTCTGAGCTACTATAACTTCCCCTATACTCCACTACATATTTCATGGCTGCCATGTTCGATTGGCCTCTGATAGCTCGCCTTCTGCCTAATAGTTTGTAAGGCGTCAACCTCGTGATGACGTCAATCGGAGGAGGAACGAGTTACATCTACCTTATAGTTAACTTGTACGAGTTATAATTTTCGAGGCAGGAATAACATGGAGAGCTCAGATTAAATAGAGATCATCTCGGGCGGTTAGTCTCGGCTAGTTGCGGAATTGAGGCAAAGTAACGAGACGTAAATTACATTTCACTTGCTCAGCTATATAGTTTAGAGAAAGTTAAGCAATCATTAAGAAATTTGATGCGGAGTTTTCAAAATGAGACATGAAAATTCATATTTAATCTCAAAATCCCATTAGGAAAATGTTAAATTTCAGCGAAATCGGCCTTAGGGAAGGGGGTGCTAAGTAGAGGATACGTCAAAAGAATTTATACATTAAGATTTATAACTAATTGAGTCTAACACACGCATGATTAGTAGTAATAATAAAACTATTAAAAAAAGTAAAATGAAATTAATAAAAACTGAACAAATAAATACTTAAAAATATATGAGTACATAAAAAACAATTAATACAAGATACGTTTATAATAAGTAGACACATTTTTCAATTTAATAAAAATTAAGATAACTATTTTTCAAAAAAAACTCTTAGGAAGTGTCTTTATCCCAACGATGTTTCCGCACGTTCTTACGTCCCGATGTGCGAGATATAGAAAAGAAAGAAAACAATGTAACTATAACAATATATGAAAAATAATATATATATATATATATATATATATATATATATATATATATATATATATATATATATATATATATATATATATATATATATTAATCAATTATAAATGAATGTATAAAAATGTCTAAATAAGTAACAAATATATAAATGAATAAATAAAACAATAACATACATGGGACTGGTCTTTAAGGTGTGGAGGAACTCTGCCCAAAATATAAAAATGAAAGCTTTGTATCAAATAGTGTTTTTTGGATATGAAACAACATTTTTATTTTTTATTTTTATTTATTTATTATTGTGGTTATTTTATTTATTTTTTGAACAATGTGAATAAAATTCCTTTTCCGTGTAAAGGGTTTCCTCTAACATGAAGAACATTTTTAGTTGAAATTAAAATTTTTTTATTGTACCTATTGATTTCAAGACGTGGGGAAGGGCATTAAATAAATTAATTCCTTTATGAGTTATATCGAAAGTCTTCTTTCTTCCTGGTATCGTATTATTATTAATATATATATATTTATTATAAATAACTGCCTATGTAATGAGTTTATCGACAAAGAATTTTAAAGTATGAGGATTTATGAGAAACTATTTAAATCAAATATTAAGTTTTACCTCAAACGGTGTACATAAGGTGATTGAGGGACTACTTTCTTTGATTTTGAGATTTTTGTTACTTTATTATACCAATACAATATGTCTGTGCGTGTGTATATGTGATTGCAAAGTTGTGAGCTCCCTACTGCAAAAGCGATTGTAGCTATGAACTTGAAATTTGAGATGAAGGAGTCACATGTTATAGGTTAAGTCTGATTAGATTTGGCCGAAATCGAACGAAAATTGAGATCATTTTCCATCGGGACTTAAGTACATTTTACAAGATACAACTTGTTTATAACCTAATCAAAAATCATTTCGAGTAATAGTTGTATAGAATACTAAAATACATAATTTATGTGAAATACTATTTTTTACAGGTCGTCCGATTTTCGAGATACATGCCGAAAACCATCTTGAAATGTAGTTTTGAAACACATATTTTTACACATTTCCTTGATTTACCCAAAAACGGTTAGCCCTATCGAAAAATTAACTCTTACCAAAATTTTTCCTTATAAAATTTCCAATCGGAATCAAGTGTTTAAATTTGAGGTAGGATCAATACAACTATGATTTTTTTTTTGTTTTTTTGGCCTTATGTACGATGCATATTAGCCATATCTCTTTTAAAAGTGTTATCTATTTATTTTACGACGTCCATGGACCCAGGAGGGGGAGTTCTATCTATTTTAATGAAACTCACTCTTGGACGGGATTCGAACCCGCAAACCAAGGTGAGACCATGCGACCAAAGCCTTACTCTCTAGCTCGCACGGCCACCATGAACCCAAATAAGATTTTTGTTTGGTACTTTTTTGAAAAATTATAAAAGTTAAGAAAAATATATGTGACGTGGTCATTCCAGGACTTTCTTATACGGTACCAACAACGCTTACAGGTCACACTCTCTCCCCCTCGTCGTCTCAATATCATTTCATTGTGTCTCTTTGTACAGCGTTATCTCAGTAGACATTCTTATACCCAGTAATGTCAGTATGAAATAATTTTTGAGATGGGTTAAAAAGAGTGATCTGTAAGCGTGGTTGGTATAAGAAAGACCTGTAATGGCCACGTCACAATTTTTGTGTTTTTGTTGAAAAAAAAAAAAAAAAATCACTAAAAAAGTTTCTTTCATGATAAGTAGGGATAAGACGATGCATTCGCGGAAGTTGTTCGTTGGCAAAATTACCCTGTATTTAGAACCGTCTAGCTTTCTCCACGTCAATCTCCTCTCTGCTACGATACGCATGGAGTGTAGTGACCGCACTCTCATGGCAATGAGACGAAACGAATAGCTACCAGAAAAATATTTAAAATTAATCGCAATTTTATTATTTTCTTATATTTATAGTATAACGAAATATTGGCGAAAGTTCGAGATCGAGGTTTCAACTGATTTTTTCCCCTGAATACATTGCGAACATATTCGCGATGATATATCATCAAAAATTATTCTAGCTATGAATTTGAAATTTGGAATGAAGAAGTCAAATTAGATCTAGTGCTAAATTAAGATCTGATGAAATTTTGGCCGAATTTGAAAAAAAAATTAAACCACTTTACTTTGGGCCTAACTACATTTTACAAGATACCGCATTTATGATCAGATACAAATATGTATCTGATCATATCCAAAAACATTATTTGATACGAATCTTTCACTTTTATTTTTTGGGCAGAGTTCCCCCACACCTTAAAGGTCAGTCGAATATACGTTATTATTTTATTTATTCATTAATATATTTTTATTCATTCATTTATAATTGATTATTATATATATTTTCATTTTTTTTATATATTGTAATAGTTATATTGTTTTCTTTTTCTTTTCTATATCTCGCCCATTGGGACCTCATGATGGGATGTAAGAACGTCCCGAAACATCGTTAATGTGTCTACTTATTATAAACCTATCATGTATGTATTAATTTTGTTTATGTACTCATATATTTTTAAGTATTTATTTGTTCAGTTTTTATTAATTTAATTTTATTTTTTTAAATAGTTTTGTTATTACTACAGTAGAACATCTTTAAGTCGAACCTCGATAAGTCGAAAACCTCCAAAACTCGAAAAAAAGTTTTGTTCCTTTCCCTTCAAGCCCCAAAACCTCCATTACTCGAAATCTCAACCCTCTATTAGTCGAAATAATCAGTGAGTCCCTACAAGCCATTTTGGTACATATTTTCCCTCTATAACTCGAAAAAATAAATTGGACCTCTGTATCTCGAACATAGCAATGTTTTATTTTACAACCTTTACAACTCGATTATTTGAAACTTATTACCTCTATAGCTCGAAGAAAAATAAGTTACCAACATAAAGAATTTGCCGACAATGTACACCATTGTTTCTTAGAAAACAATTTAGGAGTATACAATAAATAGGATTACCAATTATCTAAAGCAAAAAAAAAATTACTGACTTTTTTTAATACCTACATATACTACGTATTTTTTATTTTAAGGATGTTTTGAAATAATGTTGATTTATAATAAATATAAATATGTTTGTTACCTCTGTAACTTGAATTTTTATTTATTTCACCTCTCTATTTCAAAATTAGTTAGAATGAATCTTAACCTCTACAAGTCGAATCAAAATCCGCCTGTCGAAAACTCTGTAACTCGAATTTTTTGGCGTCTCCCTTTATGTTCGACTTATAGAGGTTTTACTGTAGGTATATATTAAGAACGAATAGTATTCAAGGTGGCAGGCAGTAAGTCGCGGTTCCATCTTCTCTTCAACCTTCGTGGTAATATTAAAAAGCCTACGATTATAGTTAATTTTGCTCGAAAGCCTTGAGTTCCAAAAATAAGTCATAACGGGCATTGGCGATAAATGGAATAAATAAATAATTAATTGAAAGTAAATAAATATAAATCCGAAGGGGTGTTGAATATTCTTCATTTTTAGGATTATAGTAATAAAATATTATTATTAGTTAGATATTATGAGTCATGCCCGGGCTTATGTTCATTATAATTATTATAAATGAATAAATAAAAAAATATATAAATAAATAAATAAAACAATAACGTATATTTAAAATATTATTTTTTATTGGATAGTTTTAATGGAAAATTATTATTTTTTAAATATAATATATGTGATGTGGCCATAACAGGATTTTCTTATTACTTTACTTTACTTTACTTCCCCTGGCGCTACGGTCCTTATAGAACCTGGGCCTCCGTAACAATCTTCCGCCATTCTACTCTATCCTCGGCCTCCCGTCTCCATCTTCTCACACCCATCGTTCTGAGGTCGTCCTCCACGTCCTCCAGCCAACGTAAGCGGGGTCTACCTCTTCTTCTTTGTCCTCACGGGTGTCCCACCAGTATCCTTCTCGGCAATCTGTCTGGTTCCATCCTCTATAAATGTCCCAGCCATCGCAGCCGCCCCTGCTTTACTAAGGCCACTAGGTCCGGGCTCTTGTACAGGTCCCTCAGCTCCCCATTGGTCCGTATCCTCCATTCCTCAGGAGTAGGGTCGTATATCTTTCTCAATACCTTCCTTTCCCACGTATTGAGTAAGACTTCGTCCCTCCTACTCAGGACCCAGGTTTCACTCGCATATGTGACGACCGGTCTCAGGACTGTTTTATAGATTGTTATTTTGGCGTCTCGGGACACAGTTCTCGATCCGAGCACCTTCTGCAGTGACCGGTAGCATCTATTCCCAGCAGTTATCCTCGCTTTGATGTCTTCTTTAACGTCGTTCCTTTCCATAAGATTTTCTTATACCAACCACTTTTTTACAGATCAATTTCCCTCCCGCTCTACCTTCTCAAATTCATTTCATATTGTCATTAATCGGTTTAAGAAAGTCACTCTCAGTATTACGCTGTAAAATAAAACAAACTGAACTGGTATCTCCATATATTCAATAATAATATCATATGAATTTGAGGGGATGGAGAGTGGTGTGTAAAAATGTGGTTGATATAAGATAGTTCTGTTATGGCCACATCACATTTTTTATAATCAAACTATACGAAGTATAGAGGATGTTGTGCAATCTGATGTTGGGTGTTCATGAGAGGGAACTTGGAGGGAGACATGTAAAAATGTGATTGGTATAATAACTTGAATACTACTTCCTCTATGGGTATCATAGAAAAAAATCATCCAAAAAAAAATAAATAAATAAAGGTATATTGTTGCGTGATAGGTATGCGACCTAGAGGTCAAGAAACTAGTTTCATCATGGAGGCGGTTATAGTTGGAAGCTCCAAGGTCTTTGACCACATAAAACTGTTCCTTTCACCGGAGCGGGGGCTTCCTAACCACTGAAGAAGAGCAGGAAGCTAGCCTAGAAACTAGGCACATAGTTTCAAAATCTACCTTAATTTATATGATAATATACTGACCGACAAAATTAACATACCTTGTTACTTCCCAAGCGAAGTATAGGGGAAGTTTTGTAATCGGTCATAAATTCGATGTTAGCTATTTGACTAACCTGCCCTCCAGTGTACCTTAACCAAAATTCCATCCCTTTAAAAAACTAAGTCCGCTATCTAGGCCTCATACTCAACAAATGACTAACTTGGAATCCTCACACGAGACTGAAAATACAAGAAATGAACAGACGTTATAAACTTCTACTAAGACTACTAGACAAAAGATCCAAACTAACTTTGACAACAAAACGACTTATATACAACGCAATACTCAAAACTATGTGGACTTACGGACTTGAACTCTGGGGTTCTGCCAAGGCTTCCAATCCCTTCAATCCAAAGTCCTTCGTACAATAGCCAATGCTCCTTACTACTTCTCCAACAAAACCCTTCACACTGACCTTAACGTACCTTTCATCACTGAAGTCGCTAAATCCAAATTAAAAAAAATTATTTTCCCTTCTTAGTTCCCACAATAATCCTTTAGTCCGTGCCCTCCATTCTGCCACACTTCCCCAACGACGGCTTAAGCGTCAATGGCCTAGAGATCTCCTGATCAGAAGCAGTGACAGTGACAGTGATTAGCTATAAACGAGAGAAAAACAGCGACTAGGGAGTGTCACCACTGGGTGATTTCTCCCCTCATGATATTTTGACATTGCCATTACCTCTTTATTAGCACATTTGCTTGTTGTATTTATGTGTATACAGTTGTAAATAGCTATTTGTAAATAAAAAAAAAAAAAAACTATTTGACTCTATAAGGTCATGTATTGCCCACTACCAGAGCGCTCTTTCGTCACTCTGGTGGACGTGAGCCCGGGGGTCTTTAACGAATGACATCGTACAGGCACGAAACAATGCCGGGATTCGAACCCACGATCTTGAACTCAGTAGTATGCAAGCAGGCGATCTTACCTAATTTGATATTAAATTTTCCCTTCTGCTGAGTCCGTAGAAAATTAATAAAAGTCATCCTTATGCGGTTTTGAATTATCATATGAAATTATTTTTCGATACATTCATTAAAACGGTTATTAGATATTTTGAGTTAAGCATGTCTTCTAATACCCCTCCTTTTTGGCCGATTTGGCTGAATAAAGGTTTTGTCCTTATATAAAGGTTTTGTCCTTATATAAAGATTTTGTCCTTATATAAAGGTTTTGGTCACTCATATAAAATTTTGAGTTCTATCGGCAGTTTTTCGTCTTTATGTTAAACCCCTCCCCCATAATCTCAATAGGTGTCATTGTTAGAGGGTTCTGGATTCAAATATAAAATTTCTTGTCGATACATTCAGTTATATTATATCGTGTTCGTACAGACAGACAGACATTTTTTTAAATACTTGGTATCTAATGATACTTAACATTTTCGCAGAAATATTGTGAAACATTTAATAAAAATATTTAAAAAAACGAACTATTTTACAAGATATATAAAATATAAGGGAGTAGGTACTTTGGGTATTGCTGCCATCTTCAGCCACGACTTAACAAATACTAAATGGAAGTTCAACAAGTTTAATATCCAAACGGAACCTACCCTTTCTTCATTTATTTCACATATACATATATATACTTATATATATATTTGTATTTTAATCAGCACATACAAACAATTTCAAAAATGTTCTTTATTAAGGTTTCAATTTGAGACAACATTTTATTTTTAATGTTTTCCATAACATGACTGAAGATGGTAGAAATACCAAAAGTACTCCCATATATCTCTATATGTGATTGTAAGATATTGTGGGATGACATTTCTAATAGAAATAAAAGACGTCTTTCCACTTTTTATTTAGACCAGAACAGGTTTTCGAAGCAAAACAGCGTCATCATCAGTGGTTCATCTATGATGGAATAATAAAATATACAAATAATGAAAAGTATAAATAACACTTAAAGCATCAGGGTACAGAGTAACAAGATAAAAATTATTTACCCCATCCACACAGCACAGCGGTTAAGGACAGACTCTAGAAACCATATTAGAATGAATGGTTTTGCAAGCAAAGAGAGTGAGTGAGCCTAGCTATCCCCACCCCCTAGAGCTATGCCAGTTGTCCTTTAACCGCTGTACTGTGTGGGTGGGGTCATTAAGTTTATAATTTTTCTTTTGTTACTCTGTACGATGCTTTAAAAGTTATTTATACTTTTCATTATTTGTATATTATATTATTCTATCATAGATGAACCACTGATGATGATGCTGTTGCGTCGAAAACCAGTTCTGGTCTAAAATACAAAAGTGGGATGGCAACGTCTCTTATTTCTATGAGATATACTCCTATATATTTTACATATCTCGTGATATAGACAATATTTTCAAAAAACATTAGTTTTTCTTTGGAATCTAGAGGTCGGAAAACATGAAATTCTGTTGAAAACTCCGCATCAAATTTCTGACCGATTACATAACTTCCCCTATACTTTGTGTAGTTGAGGAAGTAAACTAGGAATTAAATGTGGATATGCCCTTATATTGTGGTGCTTGTTTACGAACCAGAACGAAATAACAGCAGGAAACTACTATCCAATATGCTTCAGACAGCAATTAGGATAATCTTCAGGGTGACCGGAGTTAAACCCCCCTCTAGGTTGTGGCTCAGGATCAACATTACTTCTGGGAAACCCTGCTGAGAGCTAATTTGGTCCAAAATGACGTCCTTGAAGCTTCCATTAGAAGGGATGAGCCATGAAAATAATGATCAAGTCACTTGGTCATTGACGCTGTCTTTCTTATGATGGGCGTTACGGGGCGAAAATCCAACCAAGAATTAAAGTTAATTACAATTTTTGAGAGACATTTTAATCGTTAATGTCCAATGGATCATCAGTCATACTCAGGGGCGGATCTAGGGGGGGGGGGGGGGGGGTGGAGGTGGTGGAATAGCCCTTGGAGAGTGACATGCGTCATGAACCAAGCAATAGACATATAAAGTAGTCGGTGAACCACCGGCTAAGTAAGTTGGTGAACCACCGGCTAAGTAAGTCGGTGAACCACCAGCTAAGTAAGTCGGTGAACCACAAGCTAAGTAAGTCGGTGAACCACCAGCTAAGTAAGTTGGTGAACCACCAGCTAAGTAAGTCGGTGAACCACCGGCTAAGTACTTCCCCAGAACGAATTAATCGATACATTCACTACATCGACAATTATTGGCGTTTTAAAGAAAGCCCCCCTTCCCTTCTGCCAATTCCGCTGTTATTATTAAATTTTGTCCTTATGGTGTTTTGAATTAACATATGAAATTCCGTGACAAAATATTTATTCTATCAGAAGTTATCGCGTTCATAGACACACTGAGAGACAGAAATTTTTTCCCCATATATAAAATCTGGAGGTCGGAAAACATGAAATTCAGTTGACAACTCCACAGTATTAACTATCCGGCTTTCGAGGTTGCCCTCATCATCAGGCAGTCTGATAAAATAAAAAATTTAATTAAACTAATTAAAATATTTTAGTAAATAAATAAAATAAATAAAAAATTGTTAAAATTTCTAGGTGGTTTTATTTATTTATATTCTTTTTGTTATAAAATTTTAAATTTAACCTACTAAAATATTTTAATTAGTTTAATTTAAAAAAATATATATATTTTATCACCCGGCCGAGGCCCTTAGTTTATTTTATCTGGGAGGTACAATAAACTTAAGCATGCTGTCCTTCGGATGGGACGTTGAGCGATCGTCCCGAACTGTACGATGTCAGGTACTCGTTGAAGACCCCTGTCCTAGGTGAATAAAAAAATTTAGGATAGGCAAAATTTAGGACTCCCACAGTAGAGTCGGGCTCATGTCCACCAGAGTGACAAAAGAGCGCTCTGGTAGTAGGCGATATGATCTCGTAGTTATAGGCCGGGCATGAGTCATAAAACCTAACCTAACCTATATTTTATCAGACTGCCTGATGAGGACAACTTCGAAAGCCGGCTAGCTAATACAAATAAAAATGTGTGAGAGGTCAGACTACATCTTATTTGACAACCTGTCTCACTACATCAGCCATCTTCATATTATTGCGGAGGGCGCCGGTAGCTCAGTGGTATGCGTGCTTACCTTCTGAGCTCAAGAACGTGGGTTCGAAACCCGACCAAGGCCCTTAGTTTATTTTATCTGGGAGGTAAAATAAACTTAAGCACGCCGTCCTTCGGATGGGACGTTATAGAAGACCCATAAAGACCCCTGCCCTAGGTGAATAAAAATTTAGGGTAGGCAAAATTTAGGACTCCCAGAGTAGAGTTGGGCTCATGTCCACCAGAGGGACGAAAGAGCGCTCTGGTAGTAGGCGATATGACCTCGTAGTTAAAGCCCGGGCATGAGTCATAAATCCTAACCCCCCCCCCCCCCCCCCCCTTCATACTATTGCAGTTTTTAGAGTTTTTGAGTTAATCTTTCTCTGGTGTCGTCTTTTTGGCGTTCTAGATACATAATTTCATGTCGTTATATTCTTTCAGTGATAGACTCCACAGACATACACTGGAAATTTTGTAATTCTGATAAAAACATAACATCGACATTTCTGACCGATATCATAACTTCCCTCAACTTTGTAAAGCTGGGGAAGTAATATAGTATTGTTTCGATACCCAAAAAATATTAATATTGGTAAATATCGATATATCGTAGAAAAATGTCGATATTGCCAAGATCACTCTCCTGGGCCAGTCCGCTCGTGTCATCTGTCAACTCAGAGTGCGTGAAAGACCCAACACGAAACACTACAGAATCAATCTTAATTTGGAAGTTTTAGCAATAACATCTCCAAATCAGGATCCTCTTCGTCTCTCTTCCTCTTCGTGCAACTTAAACAGAAGAAAAGACATGTAGAAACTAAATGCATCTGACGTAAGATTACTTAGTCAAACAGTTTATATAAGATCCTTTAGAGAAAAAAAAGGAAAGAAAAAAATAGCCATATTTCTCTGATTCTTGTGTTCTTTGTTTATGCAATTGTACGTCTCGCGACACTTTCTCTTTAGATCGGAATATCTCAACCTTTTACTTCACTCTATGAAGTATAGGGGAAGTTATGAAATCGGACAGAAATTCGAAGTTGAGTTTTCACTGAATTTCATGTTTTCCGACCCCAGGATTCCAATAATGAAAAAATCAAAAAAACATTAAGGCGTAGTCAAGGTCCACGCCGTAGATTTTCCTGGATAAAATCATTTTTCAATTTCTTTTCGATGCTGCCGTAGCTCTTGCATTTGCTCGGCACTAGACTTTTTAGGTTTTTTAAATTCCTTTTGATGAGAGCTTTCCTCTGATTTGCGTTTTCTATACTTCCACGCATATTTACGATTCATATGAGACATCTTTAATTTTTTTACAATTTTGAATTTAATACCGATTTCTACATATATTTCGGCGAATATTTTTATTGTTTCACTTTGAGTCCTAGTAGTGCTCCTCAAGCTCTTTACAATGACACCCGAATCAACGTCCTATCTAAATGCCTTATCAGGCTACACTAATTTCTTATTTTACACAACGCTAATTCGCAACAATCATCCGCCGGCGCCCACACTAGCCCAATAACGTTACAGGTACAACAAACACGTACAGACATGCTCTATCTATTGATTGAAATAATCTAGGATTAGAGCCTACAACTGTAAACCAAAATAAGAATTTAAAAAATCCAGTTGATGTATCCAAAGAAATGAAATGTTGACCCTCCCGTCGGTCCTTTTAGTGAAACAGTGCAGGTTCTCCTGATATAGAGAAACATGGGGGAGCATAAAAAAAAAATTTAATTGACATATATGTAAAATTTAATTGACATATATAGCAAAACATTATTATTAAGTCGGGAAAAGGAAAAAAGTATATCTAGTTCATAAAAAAAAAATTATTTCTCAATATAAACGATATAATATGTCAACTATTCTTCATATTTTAATTAACATTGAATAAAATAATCTAGGATTAGAGGATAAAACTGTAAACCAGGGTTAGAATTTCAAAAATGCAGTTGATGTATTGAAAGAAAATGTCGATTTTTCCATCGGTCCTTTCAGTGAAACAGTCCAGGTTCTACTGATATAGAGAAACCCCATGGGGGAGCATAAAATAAAAATATTGTTCATAAAAAAAGTTGTTTTCAATATAAACGATATAATATATTATATCGTTTATATTGAAAACAACTTTTTTTATGAACAATATTTTTATTTTATGCTCCCCCATGGGGTTTCTCTATATCAGTAGAACCTGGACTGTTTCACTGAAAGGACCGATGGAAAAATCGACATTTTCTTTCAATACATCAACTGCATTTTTGAAATTCTAACCCTGGTTTACAGTTTTATCCTCTAATCCTAGATTATTTTATTCAATGTTAATTAAAATATGAAGAATAGTTGACATATTATATCGTTTATATTGGGAAATAATTTTTTTTTATGAACTAGATATACTTTTTTCCTTTTCCCGACTTAATATTAATGTTTTGCTGTTGGTTATGTGAATTACTAAAAACAAATTCCATGATTTGGGGTGAAGGCGCGATTCGGGATAATTTCCAAATTCACTTTTACCATTGGATTAATGGTTACCTTCTCTATTGAATGTGACAAATCCCATGTTGAAATAATTAATTGGTTTTTCGCTTTATCGCAATAGAAACATAAACGCTAAGATAAATTATTATCGCAATCATATCCTGTAATGGTAAGGCACATATTGATTTTTTGTAAAACTTAAGTACCTGTAAGCGAAGAACGTTTTTTTAATTGCACAAATTACTATAAATGTCACTTGAAGACATTTGAAATTTAAGTTATTTTCCGTTTTGCAATCTAACAATTAAGTGTTCAATGAATAAAATAATTGATGTATTACCTAAGTCAAATTTTAACAAGCGTTGTATTTTCTACTTAAGTTAACAAACATTTAACTGTTAAGCACTGTCATTATATTGTAACTTACATAAAATTTATTATTTTTAATTTAAAATTTATGATAACAATAATTCTTACAATCCGAGATATATGAGGTTTAGATGACGTAATTTGAGGAGTTTGGAGCCAGAGCGGACCAACTGGTTGAAACTGAACAGGTAGAAAATGGCAATTGAAAATTGAGTACATTTTGTTTATCTCCATAAATGGGCCCCAAATATTTATTTATATTTGAAATTTTAGAAAAGTATTGAATGAGTGATCCCTTTTTGTGTTCTATAAAGTTTTTGAAAGCTGTATGATCCATTGTGACTTTGAAAATATATGCACAAAATATTTGTGGTCTAAACTTAAAGTGCTGCTATCTATCACTGAAGTGAAGAAACTAAGTGATCCACACTGGTTTTGAAAAAGGGAACCTATGCCAACATCGGGATGGTAATAACTCATTTTCCGAAAAATTGTGGGTTGGTCCGCTCTGGCTCCAAACTCCTCATTTAATCGGTCAGAAATAAGTTTTCCGACCCCTTATTTAGAAAAAGGAAAAAAAAAATAAATGTATTTTCTGACTGTCTTTTTGTGAACACGATAACTCTCGATAGAATGAATGAACGAAAGTAAAAACTTATGAATCGGGGTTTAGTCTGAAATTCAGAGATCGAAAACCCTTCAAAAGTGAAAAAAAAAAAACAGAATGTAAAAGTCCAAACAAATAAGAAGATACGTAGACCCGGGATTCATGGTTCCAGAACCAGTCTAGTATTTCGGATATCGGTTCTTGACTGTGTGTTTGTTTGTCTGTGAACACGAATGCTCAAGATGAATGAATGTATCAACATGGAATTTATTAACTTTATATATATATGTGTATTCAGAACCAACATAAATTACACAGGCCAGCGGTGAAAAAACTTTTTTGATTATTTTACCTTTTCTCTATGTATTTTGGCCTGCGAAATTTCAAAATGACAGCGAAATTGCTCTATTACATACCGTTTTCTCACTAAATGCTATTCTGATATTGTTTGTATTAGTATCTATTTTCCGATAATTTTCTGTTCTTGATAATAAAAATAATTAAATTAATAAGGTGTTTAACGTAACTAGCGCTTGGTGTGGCAATTATTGTACTATTCTTACTTTGGAGTGAAACTAGGAGATAAAGATAAGACTGTCTTATCTCTTATGCTTTTGGCTGAGGATGGTAGAAATACCGAAAGTACTCCCATGTATATATAGTTGGTGAAATTAGACAATATCATAAATAAACAAGTTTTATTTCTTTCAAGTTCATTTGAATTATTTCACAATATCTCTGCAATAATGTCAGTTTTCACTGTATGAGTTAGTTCTTTTTTCGTTTCCTTGTAATATAACAGAAGTTTTGTTTGACAGTTTTCTAGGGTAAATCAAAAAAAAAAAAAAAAAATGCAGAGGACTTTGAGAAAATTTAAAATAATTAATGAACAAAAAACTCAGCACTTAAAGAATTGAAAAGTTTGAATTCAGAATGAAGGAAAGACATTTATGTCGTTTATTTTCCTTTGGTGATGTTTTAGATTTCCATTTCCTTTAGAAAGCAGCTTCGCACCAATTGTGGGGATGTAGATAACCCATGGGATATCACCAATGGGTTATCTATTATTGTGCCCTTTTCTGTTCATGAGAACTTCACAAGAATATAAATTATATTTTAAGAGGGAACTAAAAATGCATATTTTTGCATATCTGAACCCTATTCGCATATTCCTATTAATATTATTGAGATTTTTCGGCCATACCTATTTAAATTTTCGTTTTTTTTAAGCCATTTTTATTTTTTTTTTGTAAACTGACAATTAATAAAAATGAATCCTGTTTTTTCCACTAAATTTGCTTCTGTTTGGAAACGTGTACGCGCCTTTTATTGAGATTCCATGAACTCCAATGTTTCTTCAATGAATTCATTGTTTTCATATTGCAAACTTTTTATTCTGACGGTTTGTTTACTTTAATAATTTATTCTCAAAACTTTTTTTTATGCCCACTTCTTTTTTATTCTTTTCTAAGTCGATCAGTTTTAAACGTTTGGATGAGAAGCAGTGGAGGTGGTGAGTGAAGAGTCAGCGGTTGAATTGAGCCCAATGGATATTGGGGTTTTCAACTATGCGCCAGTTACTTCAATTGATGTGGAGCGCTCATTCAGCCGATACAAATCAATTTTGAGGCCAGACAGTCGATCCTTTTTGTTTGGAAATTTAAAAAAGGTTGTTGTATTTAATTGTAACAGTTTTTTAAACGATTAAGTTTTTCTCTGTTCAAATAATTTTTTATATCACTATATTTTTTAATTTATTTTTTCGCTTATATATTTTTTATTTAATAAATTCCATATCTAAATAGGGTTTTTATTACTTCTGTAGTTAATTTTATAGGTACTTTTTTCCGCATTTTTTAGTTTTCAATTGTTTTCGCATATTTTTAGTTTTTAATTGCATATTTTCCGAATATATTTGCATATATATGTGATAGTGTCTTTAATAGTGAAACGTAAATGCGTTTTATGTAGGATGTTTTAGTCTCAATAGTCGCAATGTATTCATTAAATGTACATTTGAGTTATTGGTTCACTTCTTGCTGGCATTCTCATTATTATTTATTTATATTCTCCTATTTATTTAAAAAATATATATTGTTATTCATCTCATATGTGCTTGTATTCTAAAATTTAATTAATATTCGTTTATATATATATATATATATATATATATATGTATAAACGAATATTTATATATTTACATTTTTTTCTACTAAATGATGAGTTTTTTGTAGACTACCTCGAAAGCCGGTTAGCATAAAATAATAATAAATCGGAGAGAGGTTAGATTACATGTTTATTTTGCAACCTATGAAGTATGCATGAAATTGCAGGAACATGTTATAGTTTAACGGAAATAAATATTTCATAGATTGCAAAATGAACATGAAGTCTAACCACTCTCCGATTATTATTTTATGCTAACCGGCTTTCGAGGTACTCAACAAAAAACTCATCATTTAGTAAAAAAAAAGATAACTAAAATACATACACACATATATATATATATATATATATATATATATATATATATATATATATATATATATATATATGCTATTCGAAATATTAACAATTTACAATTTCTTAAATTGGGACAGAAACTTTTTTTAACAACCAAACTGTTTTAACTTTATTTACCTTTATTAGTTCACAGACGGATCTGATTACACTTCCCTGTCTTATTTTAAAACAATATTCATGTAGAGTGTTTTTTTTTTACTATTCATATTTTCTGTATAAATATTTCCCCTGAAGGGTATGCTTATTCATTTATTTTTTATTTTACATTTTTAATTTTTTTTTCTCTCCCTTATATATCTAATGTGAGACGGAACCCCAGTTTTAAAAATACGGCTGAATACCTACATATATGTAAATAAATTCTATTTTATTAAAAGGCAATCTCCACATATTTAAAATTCCTTCAGGAAATGAGTTAGGCAGACCCTTTCGAATAATTCCCTTTTTGAGGTGAAACTCAGACCCTGATAATTTTTTATTATTTTATTTTTTTTCAAAGATATATATCTGAAAAAAAATACAATATAATATAAATATATACTTATTTTTTCTGAAATTGATTTATTATTTAACCACTACACAAGATGTACAACCAGCAACTGAGCAGACATCGATAGAAGAATAAATAAAAAAAAAAAGACATAAGAGGTTTGACGGAAAAAAAATATGACATCACTTAATAAAAGAAGATCTCTATGCCAAATTCACTTTAACCTTCTTCGAGGATTGTGAAGTAAATTTGTATTTAAAATATTAAAGATTTTTTATGATTTTCATTGCTCTTCTCTTTTTGAAAAAAGTATCACTCATAAAGGAATTAATTTATTTAATGCCCTTCCCCACTTCTTGAAGTCAATAGATACAATAAAAAAATTTAAATTTAAACTAAAAATGTTCATGTTAGAGGAAACCCTTTTACACGGAAACGGAATTTTATTCTCACTGTTCAAAAAGAATAATATAATCACAATAAAGAATCGTGTTTCATATCCAAAAACATTATTTGATACAAAGCTTTCATATTTATTTTTTGGGCAGTTCCTCCACACCTTAAAGATCAGTCCAATGTACCTTATTGTTTTATTTATTCATTTATAATTTTTTTTTATTTAGACTTTTTTATTTATTCATTTGTAATTGATTAATATATATATATATATATATTTATTTTATTTTTTTATATTGTTATAGTTACATTGTTTTCTTTTTCTTTTCTATATCTCGCACATTGGGACCTGATGAAGGGAGATAAGAACGTCCTGAAACATCGTTGGAATAAAGACACTTCCGAAGAGTTTTTTTTTGAAAAATAGTTATCTTAATTTTTATTAAATTGAAAAAAGTGTCTACTTATTATAAACGTATCTTGTATTAATTTTGTTTATGTACTCATATATTTTTAAGTATTTATTTGTTCAGTTTTTATTAATTTCATTTTACTTTTTTTAATAGTTTTGTTATTACTACTAATCATAGATGTGTTAGACTCAAGTAGTTATAAATCTAATATATAAGCTATCTTAATGTATAAATTCTTTTGACTTATCCTATCACCATGTATTGGTTTAACGGAAATAAATTTATTATTATTATGAACTTTCGGATTGGTATGTAATTATGTATTAGTGTAGAAACATTGGCATACTGTGGTTCAGAAATATAATATTCTTACTTTTAATTATTATTGATTGAAATAAAAATAAAAAAATAAAATTATAGTCTATGAAGAAATATATATATATATATATATATATATATATATATATATTCATAATTGTATATTCCCTGTATATTCATATTACATAACTTCTCGTATACTTCGTATAGATTGGGAAGTAACTACAATAAATTTAAAAATAAAAGTGCTTTGCTCTTCAGAAAGTAGAGAGACATCTTGTTAGGAGGATTTTGTGTCGATAAGGAGTGTCTCGGGAAAGTTGGCTGTTCTAGAACAGGACCCGACACCTTCAATATAACGAGAGTTGGTTTAAAGTTGAAGTTGGAACAGAACCAACTCGGAGCTTCTAATGAAACACACCAACAGCTCACCTCTGTTACAATATATAGACAAACCATATAGGAGTGCACACACGATAATCAGTATGAGTTATATATATATATATATATATATAAAATGGAAAATATATATATATATATCCTACATTTAGTTCATCTCCATAAATTGGCCCCAAATATTTATTTATATTTGAAATTTTAGAATAGTATTGGATGAGTGATCCCTTTTTGTGTTCTATAAAGTTTTTGAAGGCCGTATGATCCATTGTGACTTTGAAAATATATGCACAAAATATTTGTGGACTAAACTTAAAGTCTGCTATCTATCACTGAAGTGAAGAAACTAAGTGATCCACACTGGTTTTGAAAAAAGGAAACCAATGCCAACATCAGGATGGTAATAACTCATTTTCCGAAAAATTGTGGGTTGGTCCGCTCTGGCTCCAAACTCCTCATATATTGGTTAGGTTAGGTTGTCTAAATTGGGCGAAAACGATGGAAAAATGCCAAAATTGGGTGCCACAATTTTTTTTCAACTATGAAAAATGGATTCCTTGTTAAAAAATCTAAAGGATCCTACATTGTTAGAGTGGGAATATAAAAACGCTTAAAATTATTGCTATTTTACTAAAAACTCCCATTTTAGTTCTTGATTTAACGCAAAAAATGTAATTTCCAAAGTGAAATGAAATTAAAAATTACATCAAAATTCATTTATTATTTTATTATATTATTTAATATTTACTTTATTAAGTCATAAAAAAATATATATTATATACTTGCACATAGGTTTACTTACATAATTTCTTGAAAACAAGAAAATTAAACAACACAAATATTAAATTATTTAAAGTGTTAATAAACTAATAAATTAATTTATATCTAATTTTTTTTTTAATTTTTTAGAAATGTTTGCGTTAAATGAAACAACAAAAATGGGGAAAATAAAATAGCTATAATTTTAAGAGTTTTTATATTCCCACTCTAAAAATGTAGGATCCTATAGATTTTTGAACCTGGAATCCATTTTTTATAAGTAAAAAAAAATGGTGGCACCCAAATTTGGCACTTAAAATGGCTATAAAGGTATCTCAAAATGATAATTTATTTTAAAAAGTACGGGTTTGCTAAAAAAAAGGTATCTTGAGTTTTATTTAATATTTTTCCTTCGTTTTCGCGCAATTTAGAATTGAAAAAAAAAAACGATTTTAGCAGGTATCACGTTTTTGGCTAACATTGAACTGTTATATATCGGAACCATTAATTTCTAAAAATCTAAAATTTTACACAAATACTCAGAGATACTAAGAGAACATTCTCACAAAGTTTCAGATCTAAGTAAGCACATAAAGTATCTACATTTCAAATTTCATGGTGATGGTTACAATATTTTCTGGCTTACAGCGCTCACATGCACATAATCATTGCAAAAATGGTCAAATGTTAGATAGGGTTAATCGTTTCAACGTAAATGGAATTAACCTCTAAATAAAATTTCAAGATTATTTATTGTCAAAGGGAAAAATAATAAAATTTAGTTAATTAATTCGTGATTCCCCGACTTTTTTTTATATTAATATTTTTTTCTTGCTTTGATCGCTAATATAATTTTTTCATTAGATTTATAAAAAAAAAATGAGAGAATTTTAAAATCGACTACATAACCTCCCGTAGTAAAAGTATTACCCGTTTGACGATATACGAGCATTAGGTAGATTGAGGGGCCTGGTGGCTATATAATGCGGGGAAACACAATGGGCTCATCGCTTAAGCCAGGACTTTAGCCCATGACAATGGGCCCCATTGTCATCAATTGCAGATATCCCAAACTTCAGTCGTATCAACTTTTACTAACAGTTGTCTCTCAACTTTTTAACATCACCAGATGGGTTATTGAGGAAGTTGTACAAAAAATTTTGGAAGAATGCCATCAGTTGCTCTTCCTAGTGCCAGTGGAGGTAGAATTAACTTAAGCATGCCGTCCTTCGGAAGAGACGTTAAGCGATGGTCCCGAGCCTTTAGAGGGTTAAAGACCCCATTTTTGTTTCTTGATTTAAACTCAAAAAATGTCATTTCCAAACTAAAATCATTTTTGAAAATTGCACCAAAACTCATTTATTAATATTTTAAATAATTTAATATTTACTTTATTAAGTTATAAAAAATATATATATTACTAGCTGACCCGACAGACGTCGTTCTGTCAAAAGCTATTGGACTAGACTTTTTTTTTTTGCTTGGAACCACAGCAAGTTCCTACTTAAGAACACAGGGCACCTTAGATAGTATGCGCCTTGCAACTCCGTGCAACCAGCTATTAAGTTCTTAGGACCGCTGGGCAACACAGATAGTACGTAGTTAGGAACGCAGGGCACCGCAGCTAGTATGTGCCTTGCAACTGCGGATGCCCTAGGTATTTTGTGCTTGAGAACGCTGGTGAGAGCTATTATTTACCGTGCAACCACCTTCAAGGTAATACATGCTTAGGAAACCCACCCTATCAAAATTAGGGCTAATTCCCATCTTTAAGAAAACTCCATGTGAGATTCATTCAGCATTAATGGACCCCCGCCCCTCCCGTCCAAAAGGGTCACAGCCAATTTTTAAATATTGCTTTTGAAACTACTATTTAGGTATATGCTTGCCCCCCCCCCCCCCCCCCCCCATTCCCCCCTCCCGTTGACAATTTTGAGACGTCACATATCCTTTTTTTGTTTTTGTCTTTTATGAATACTACATGTGAAATTCCATGACAATCCGACCATTCGTTAATGAGCTACAACTATTTTATGCTAAGGCCTACCCCAAAACCCCCCTCCCTTTCAAAATGTTGAGATGCCACACACCCTATTTTTTAATTCGGGCTTTAAGAATACCACATGTGAAATTCCATGACAATCCGATCATCTGTTAATGACCTATCAGTATCTTTATATTTACGCCTACCCCCACAACTCCCCTCCCTTTTATGACGTCACACACTTTATTTTTCAATTTGACTTTCAAGAATTCGACATTTGAAATTCCATGACATACCGATCATCCGTTAAAGACCTATCACTATCTTTATATGTAGGCCTACCCCCACAACCCCCCCCCCTCCCGTTCAAAATTTTGAGATGTCACGTACCGTATTTTTCAATTTGGCCTTTAAGAATACTACATGTCAAATTCCATGACATTCCGAACATCCGTTAAAGACCTATCACTATCTTTATATGTAGGCCTACCCCCACAACCCCCCCTCCCGTTCAAAATTTTGAGATGTCACGTACCGTATTTTTCAATTTGGCCTTTAAGAATACTACATGTCAAATTCCATGACATTCCGAACATCCGTTAAAGACCTATCACTATCTTTATATGTAGGCCTACCCCCACAACCCCCCCTCCCGTTCAAAATTTTGAGATGTCACGTACCGTATTTTTCAATTTGGCCTTTAAGAATACTACATGTCAAATTTCGTGACATTCCGAACATCCGTTAAAGACCTATCACTATCTTTATATGTAGGCCTACCCCCACAACCCCCCCTCCCGTTCAAAATTTTGAGATGTCACGTACCGTATTTTTCAATTTGGCCTTTAAGCATACTACATGTCTAATTCCATGACATTCCGAACATCCGTTAAAGACTTATCACTATCTTTATATGTAGGCCTACCCCCACAACCCCCCCTCCCGTGCAAAATTTAGCCAATCATTTTTATTATATAGATGTAGATATGTAAAAATTGAATAAAACGAAACAGTAAGAGTTGTAATTACGTTTTATTCAGCCAAGAAAATAACATGCACTAAAAACTGAATAAAACGAAATGGTAAGTAAATGATTTTAGGGTGTCTGAGATCGATTCACTCGATCGATTCATTGTTCACATCGATTATTACGACCCCAAACATCGATTCTTCGATTAATCTATCTCAGATCGC
Source organism: Aradus depressus (assembly GCA_963662175.1). NCBI lineage: Eukaryota > Metazoa > Arthropoda > Insecta > Hemiptera > Aradidae > Aradus > Aradus depressus. The sequence goes on along the minus strand of OY759226.1, from coordinate 22,360,461 downwards.
CATCCCTAGAATTAACAGCTAAGAACTCTTCATAAGAACCTTCCTCGGACTTCAACGAATATTTGAAAAAAAAAATTAGCCGAATTGGTCCAGCCGTTCTCGAGTTTTGCGCTTAGCAAAAATTTGAAAGGGGGGGGGGGGGGGGCTAGGCCTAATATAAAGATAGTGATAGGTCTTTAACGGATGATCTGATTGACATGGAATTTGACATGTAGTATTCTTAAAGGCCAAATTGACAAATACGCTTCGTGACATCTCAAAGTTTTGAACGGGAGGGGGGGGTTGTGGGGGTAGGCGTAAATATAAAGATACTGATAGGTTAGATGCTGATACATTAACAGATGATCGGATTGTCATGGAATTTCACATGTGGTATTCTTAAAGGCCGTATTAAAAATTAGGGTGTGTGGCATCTCAACATTTTGAAAGGGAGGGGGGTTTTGGGGGTAGGCCTTAGCATAAAATAGTTGTAGCTCATTAACGAATGGTCGGATTGTCATGGAATTTCACATGTAGTATTCTTAAAAGACAAAAACAAAAAAAGGATATGTGACGTCTCAAAATTGTCAACGGGAGGGGGGTATGGGGGGGGGGGGGCAAGCATATACCTAAATAGTAGTTTCAAAAACAATATTTAAAAATTGGCTGTGACTCTTTTGGACGGGAGGGGCGGGGGTCCATTAATGCTGAATGAATCTCACATGGAGCTTTCTTAAAGATGGGAAATAGCCCTAATTTTAATAGGGTGGGTTTCCTTAGCATGTATTACCTTGAAGATGCACCGTTGCACGGTAAATAATAGCTCTCACCAGCGTTCTTAAGCACAAAATACATAGGGCATCCGCTGTTGCAAGGCACATACTAGCTGCGGTGCCCTGCATTCCTAACTACGTACTATCTGTGCTGCCCAGCGGTCCTAAGAACTTAATAGCTGGTTGCACGGAGTTGCAAGGCGCATACTATCTAAGGTGCCCGGTGTTCTTAAGTAGGAACTTGCTGTGGTTCCAAGTAAAAAAAATTAAAAAAAAAAAAATCCAGTCCAATAGCTTTTGACAGAACGACGTCTGTCGGGTCATCTACCCGGATATCTAATCCTACACAAAAATTGAAATAAAAATGTTTTTCGAAAAAAGTCGGGCTAAATACCATTCTTCAAATTTCCTGCTTTTTAACGGTTTATAGATTTACTATTTGTTAAAACTGATAGACAGATTAAGATATATCGGGAAAGTCCCATCCGAAGGACGACGTGCTCAAGGTTTTTCGAACCTAAGTGAAATTTTAGCTACCTAGGTTTAGTTACATAACATACGACTCATTATCGAGCACCTGACATACAAAAAGGCCCTCAATCATAGCTTAAAGCCCAATCCGAAGGACGACGTGCTCAAATTTATTTTTATCTTCCCGATTAAAACATCTGAGCTAAGTGACTTGGCTAGATTTCTAAATGGCGATCCTGAGCTCGGTAGACTCCATTCTTCACATTTCTAGCTTTTAAACGGTTTTTAGATTTAATATTTGTTAAAACTGATGAACAACCGGGATATCTGAATCCTACACAAAAATCGAAATAAAAATGTTTTTCGAAAAAAGTCGGGCTAAATACCATTCTTCAAATTTCCTGCTTTTTAACGGTTTATAGATTTACTATTTGTTAAAACTGATAGACAGATTCAGTTATATCGGGAAAGTCCCATCCGAAGGACGACGTGCTCAAGGTTTTTTGAACCTAAGTGAAATTTTAGCTACCTAGGTTTAGTTACATAACATACGACTGATTATCGAGCACCTGACATACAAAAAGGCCCTCGATCATAGCCTAAAGTCCAATCCGAAGGACGACGTGCTCAAATTTATTTTTATCTTCTCGATTAAAACATCTGTCCTAAGTGCCTTGGCTAGATTTCTAAGTGGCGATCCTGAGCTCGATAGATTCCATATGTGTGATAAAATAAGTTACCGTTTGGTTCCAACTAAAATTATCAAGGAAGAAATGTGGAATATAAGTGGGCTTTGAGGTACCGTTTTGACATATTTTCTGAAAAACAAATTAATACAGCTATGTTGGTAGATAGGCAGCATCCAGAAACGAAGATGGTCAACCAAAGAAAAATTCAGATGTATCGGGAAAGTCCCATCCGAAGGACGACGTGCTCAAGGTTTTTCGAACCTAAGTGAAATTTTAGCTACCTAGGTTTAGTTACATAACATACGACTCATTATCGAGCACCTGACATACAAAAAGGCCCTCAATCATAGCTTGGAGTCCAATCCGAAGGACGACGTGCTCAAGTTATTTTTAACGTAAATGTAATTTCAACTACCCAGGTTTAGATACATAACATACGACTCATTATCGAGTACCTGACATACAAAAAGGCCCTCGATCATAGCTTAAAGCCCAATCCGAAGGACGACGTGCTCAAATTTATTTTTATCTTCCCGATTAAAACATCTGAGCTAAGTGACTTGGCTAGATTTCTAAATGGCGATCCTGAGCTCGGTAGACTCCATTCTTCACATTTCTAGCTTTTAAACGGTTTTTAGATTTAATATTTGTTAAAACTGATGAACAACCGGGATATCTGAATCCTACACAAAAATCGAAATAAAAATGTTTTTCGAAAAAAGTCGGGCTAAATACCATTCTTCAAATTTCCTGCTTTTTAACGGTTTATAGATTTACTATTTGTTAAAACTGATAGACAGATTCAGTTATATCGGGAAAGTCCCATCCGAAGGACGACGTGCTCAAGGTTTTTTGAACCTAAGTGAAATTTTAGCTACCTAGGTTTAGTTACATAACATACGACTGATTATCGAGCACCTGACATACAAAAAGGCCCTCGATCATAGCCTAAAGTCCAATCCGAAGGACGACGTGCTCAAATTTATTTTTATCTTCTCGATTAAAACATCTGTCCTAAGTGCCTTGGCTAGATTTCTAAGTGGCGATCCTGAGCTCGATAGATTCCATATGTGTGATAAAATAAGTTACCGTTTGGTTCCAACTAAAATTATCAAGGAAGAAATGTGGAATATAAGTGGGCTTTGAGGTACCGTTTTGACATATTTTCTGAAAAACAAATTAATACAGCTATGTTGGTAGATAGGCAGCATCCAGAAACGAAGATGGTCAACCAAAGAAAAATTCAGATGTATCGGGAAAGTCCCATCCGAAGGACGACGTGCTCAAGGTTTTTCGAACCTAAGTGAACTTTTAGCTACCTAGGTTTAGTTACATAACATACGACTCATTATCGAGCACCTGACATACAAAAAGGCCCTCAATCATAGCTTGGAGTCCAATCCGAAGGACGACGTGCTCAAGTTATTTTTAACGTAAATGTAATTTCAACTACCCAGGTTTAGATACATAACATACGACTCAATATTGAGTACCTGACATACAAAAAGGCCCTCGATCATAGCTTAAAGCCCAATCCGAAGGACGACGTGCTCAAATTTATTTTTATCTTCCCGATTAAAACATCTGAGCTAAGTGACTTGGCTAGATTTCTAAATGGCGATCCTGAGCTCGGTAGACTCCAGTCTTCACATTTCTAGCTTTTAAACGGTTTTTAGATTTAATATTTGCTAAAACTGATGAACAACCGGGATATCTGAATCCTACACGAAAATCGAAATAAAAATGTTTTTCGAAAAAAGTCGGGCTAAATCCCCTTCTTCAAATTTCTGGCTTTTTAACGGTTTATAGGCTTAATATTAGTTAAAACTGATAGACAGATTCAGTTATATCGGGAAAGTCCCATCCGAAGGACGACGTGCTCAAGGTTTTTTGAACCTAAGTGAAATTTTAGCTACCTAGGTTTAGTTACATAACATACGACTGATTATCGAGCACCTGACATACAAAAAGGCCCTCGATCATAGCCTAAAGTCCAATCCGAAGGACGACATGCTCAAATTTATTTTTATCTTCTCGATTAAAACCCGATCCTGAGCTCGGTAGACTCCATTCTTCAAATTTCTAGCTTTTAAACGGTTTTTAGATTTAAGATAATGTTTGTACCTTTTTCATGAAACATTTCACAATTAAAATCTGAGGCCATGAGATGAACGAACTGTGAGAGGAGTGTTGGGTGATGTCACGTAGTGTTGGGTGATGTCACGACCCTATGTTGAGCAGAACGTTTAAGGATGCTAGGAAATTTGCTAGTTCAATGTTTTATTTAACGTTTTTGTGAACTTTTGTTTGTTTAAACACGTAAACAAATTGTCTCAAGAAAATTTGGTTCAATTCATGGTTGAAGTCTATGTTTTAATCAACCTGGTGGTCACAAGCGTTCTCAAGTACGCACTGGCTAGAACGTCCACTGATGCTAAGTATTCACTAGCTGTGGTTTCCGCCGTTGAATGGCGCGTACTAGCCATGGTGCCCAGGGGTCCTAAAAACTTACTAGCTGGGATGTCTGCCGTTGAAGGACTATAAGCGTTATTCCGTATGAATAATTGAAAATTATAACATCATGAATGTACTATTGAAGAATTGAAATGGATTCGAACGAGAGATATTAGGAGAAAAGTCAAAGTTCCCCGGGTAACGCCGGGTTTTACTGCTAGTATAGGTTAGGTTAGGTTAGTTTTTATGACACATGCCCGGGCTACTACTAACTGCTAGTGCTATCTGTGTTGCCACACAATTTTAACTACCTTTAAAAACTGTTTTTAAATCAATGTTTTGCTGTTGTTCGCGTGAGTATTTACGGAATCCCTCCTGATTATTATAGACATGTAACTATTTTTTAATTATTTTTTTAATTTCATGGCTATTTTTGAATTTTTAAAAGCGCTATAATATAATAGTGACATACTTATCCACATTGTGAAAAACATAACACTGAATTATATTTATTTAATTTTTTTTTTTTGGTCTCATATTAGCCTTGTCTCTCAGACCTGGATAGAATGGAAATATTAGATATTAGACCTGGGTAGAAAAAGTGGTCAAACCATTGAAAGTGGTCAAACCTCAAAAAGTGGTCAAACCATTGAAAGTGGTCAAACCTCAAAAAGTGGTCAAACCTCAAAAGTTGTCAAACCATTGAAAGTGGTCAAACCTCAAAAAGTGGTCAAACCATTGAAAGTGGTCAAACCTCAAAAGTGGTCAAACCTCAAAAGTGGTCAAACCATTGAAAGTGGTCAAACCTCAAAAAGTGGTCAAACCTCAAAAGTGGTCAAACCATTGAAAGTGGTCAAACCATTGAAATTGGTCAAACCTCAAAAAGTGGTCAAACCATTGAAAGTGGTCAAACCTCAAAAAGTGGTCAAACCATCGAATGTGACAAATCTACAGAAAGTGGACGAATCATTGAATTTGTTCAAGCTATAGAAAGTGTTCAAACTAAAAAAGTGGTCAAACCTTCAAAAGTGGTCAAACCTCAAAAGTGGCCAAACCTCAAAAAGTGGTCAAACTTAAAAAAAAGTGGTCAAACCATTGAAAAGTGGTCAAACCTCAAAAAGTGGTCAAACCATTGAAAGTGATCAAACCTCAAAAAGTGGTCAAACCATTGAAAGTGGTCAAACCATTGAATGTGGTCAAACCTCAAAAGTGGTCAAACCATTGAAAGTGGTCAAACCTCAAAAAGTGGTCAAACCTCAAAAAGTGGTCAAACCTCAAAAAGTGGTCAAACCTCAAAAGTGGTCAAACCTCAAAAAGAGGTCAAACCATTGAAAGTGGTCAAACCTTCAAAAAGTGGTCAAAGCATTGAAAGTGGTCAAACCTCAAATGTGGTCAAACCATTGAAAGTGGTCAAACCTCAAAAAGTGGTCAAACCATTGAAAGTGGTCAAACCTCAAAAAGTGGTCAAACCATTGAAAGTGGTCAAACCTCAAAAAGTGGTCAAACCATTGAAAGTGGTCAAACCATTGAAAGTGGTCAAACCTCAAAAGTGGTCAAACCTCAAAAAGTGGTCAAACCATTGAAAGTGGTCAAACCTCCAAAAAGTGGTCAAAGCATTGAAAGTGGTCAAACCTCAAAAAGTGGTCAAACCATCAAAAAGTGGTCAAAGCATGGAAAGTGGTCAAACCTCAAAAAGTGGTCAAACCATTGAAAGTGGTCAAACCATTGAATGTGGTCAAACCTCAAAAGTGGTCAAACCATTGAAAGTGGTCAAACCTCAAAAAGTGGTCAAACCTCAAAAAGTGGTCAAACCTCAAAAAGTGGTCAAACCTCAAAAGTGGTCAAACCTCAAAAAGAGGTCAAACCATTGAAAGTGGTCAAACCTTCAAAAAGTGGTCAAAGCATTGAAAGTGGTCAAACCTCAAATGTGGTCAAACCATTGAAAGTGGTCAAACCTCAAAAAGTGGTCAAACCATTGAAAGTGGTCAAACCTCAAAAAGTGGTCAAACCATTGAAAGTGGTCAAACCTCAAAAAGTGGTCAAACCATTGAAAGTGGTCAAACCATTGAAAGTGGTCAAACCTCAAAAGTGGTCAAACCTCAAAAAGTGGTCAAACCATTGAAAGTGGTCAAACCTCCAAAAAGTGGTCAAAGCATTGAAAGTGGTCAAACCTCAAAAAGTGGTCAAACCATCAAAAAGTGGTCAAAGCATGGAAAGTGGTCAAACCTCAAAAAGTGGTCAAACCATTGAAAGTGGTCAAACCATTGAATGTGGTCAAACCTCAAAAGTGGTCAAACCATTGAAAGTGGTCAAACCTCAAAAAGTGGTCAAACCTCAAAAAGTGGTCAAACCTCAAAAAGTGGTCAAACCTCAAAAGTGGTCAAACCTCAAAAAGAGGTCAAACCATTGAAAGTGGTCAAACCTTCAAAAAGTGGTCAAAGCATTGAAAGTGGTCAAACCTCAAATGTGGTCAAACCATTGAAAGTGGTCAAACCTCAAAAAGTGGTCAAACCATTGAAAGTGGTCAAACCTCAAAAAGTGGTCAAACCATCGAATGTGACAAATCTACAGAAAGTGGACGAATCATTGAATTTGTTCAAGCTATAGAAAGTGTTCAAACTAAAAAAGTGGTCAAACCTTCAAAAGTGGTCAAACCTCAAAAGTGGCCAAACCTCAAAAAGTGGTCAAACTTAAAAAAAAGTGGTCAAACCATTGAAAAGTGGTCAAACCTCAAAAAGTGGTCAAACCATTGAAAGTGATCAAACCTCAAAAAGTGGTCAAACCATTGAAAGTGGTCAAACCATTGAATGTGGTCAAACCTCAAAAGTGGTCAAACCATTGAAAGTGGTCAAACCTCAAAAAGTGGTCAAACCTCAAAAAGTGGTCAAACCTCAAAAAGTGGTCAAACCTCAAAAGTGGTCAAACCTCAAAAAGAGGTCAAACCATTGAAAGTGGTCAAACCTTCAAAAAGTGGTCAAAGCATTGAAAGTGGTCAAACCTCAAATGTGGTCAAACCATTGAAAGTGGTCAAACCTCAAAAAGTGGTCAAACCATTGAAAGTGGTCAAACCTCAAAAAGTGGTCAAACCATTGAAAGTGGTCAAACCTCAAAAAGTGGTCAAACCATTGAAAGTGGTCAAACCATTGAAAGTGGTCAAACCTCAAAAGTGGTCAAACCTCAAAAAGTGGTCAAACCATTGAAAGTGGTCAAACCTCCAAAAAGTGGTCAAAGCATTGAAAGTGGTCAAACCTCAAAAAGTGGTCAAACCATCAAAAAGTGGTCAAAGCATGGAAAGTGGTCAAACCTCAAAAAGTGGTCAAACCATTGAAAGTGGTCAAACCATTGAATGTGGTCAAACCTCAAAAGTGGTCAAACCATTGAAAGTGGTCAAACCTCAAAAAGTGGTCAAACCTCAAAAAGTGGTCAAACCTCAAAAAGTGGTCAAACCTCAAAAGTGGTCAAACCTCAAAAAGAGGTCAAACCATTGAAAGTGGTCAAACCTTCAAAAAGTGGTCAAAGCATTGAAAGTGGTCAAACCTCAAATGTGGTCAAACCATTGAAAGTGGTCAAACCTCAAAAAGTGGTCAAACCATTGAAAGTGGTCAAACCTCAAAAAGTGGTCAAACCATTGTAAGTGGTCAAACCTCAAAAAGTGGTCAAACCATTGAAAGTGGTCAAACCATTGAAAGTGGTCAAACCTCAAAAGTGGTCAAACCTCAAAAAGTGGTCAAACCATTGAAAGTGGTCAAACCTCCAAAAAGTGGTCAAAGCATTGAAAGTGGTCAAACCTCAAAAAGTGGTCAAACCATCAAAAAGTGGTCAAAGCATGGAAAGTGGTCAAACCTCAAAAAGTGGTCAAACCATTGAAGGTGGTCAAACCTCAAAAAGTGGTCAAACCATCGAATGTGACAAATCTACAGAAAGTGGACGAATCATTGAATTTGTTCAAGCTAACTAAGATCTTTGTGGGTTTGTACATTTATAATAAATTTCTAATAATAATTTCCTTTTTTACTTGGAACCACAGCAAGTTCCTACTTAAGAACGCCGTGCACCTTAGATAGTATGCGCCTTGCAACTCCGTGCAACCAGCTATTAATTTTTTAGGACCGCTGGGCAATACAGATAGCACGTAGTTAGGAACGCAGGGCACCGCAGCTAGTATGTGCCTTGCAACAGCGGATGCCCTAGGTATTTTGTGCTTAAGAACGCTGGTGAGAGCTATTGTTTGCCGTGGAACGGTGCACCTTCAAGGTAATACATGCTTAGGATACCCACCATATTAAAATTAGGGCTATTTCCCATCTTTAAGAAAGCTCCATGTGAGATTCATTCTGCATTAATGCACCCCCACCCCTCCCGTCCAAAAGGGTCACAGCCAATTATTAAATATTGCTTTTGAAACTACTATTTAGGTATATGCTTACTAAATAAAACGAAACAGTAAGTAAATGACAAAGATGGCAACCAAACAACTAGGGTTGGGCGATAGTCGATAGTTGGCACTATCGATAGTCCGATAATATCGGTTAAAAACTATCGAATACTATCGATAGTTTTCCGATAGCAATTCATTTTTGTCCAGATCTATTTAATAAAGAATTTCAAGAAATTTATTATAATTAAATTCAATTACCTACCTACCTATTGCAAACTTGCAGGATTATAAATTATAAGATAAGGGATAATTATAAAGATAAATGAAAAACGAATTTATTTGAATTTTCAAAAAGTGTGTGTAGATAATAAAAATTAATCCCATTTTTATACGGCGAGAGCGCAAAGGTTTTAATTAAGTTTTTAATTTATTTTGAAGTTGCCCGTCTCGCCCGCCACAAAGGCCGCCACTGCAAAGGCCTACTGATTACTCAGCCATCTCAATTTCCATTGTTGTAAGCTGTCTAACAGCGATAATCATTCATCTAGGTACATAAATTCCTAGAACAAACATAAATAGAAATATTACAAAATTTGGATAATTAAAATCAGCTTTGTGCTCTCGCCGGCCAACGGCTTTGTTTGAAGTTCTGTGATAAAGAATTAATTAATTTGCCAATTTGCGCTCGCGTCGTATAGTCACCCTCATAATAAAAATCAGCTTTGCGCTCTCGCCGGCCAACCCCAAAAAAATTTCTAAGAATTGTAGAATAAGATTCCCAATTAAAGAGGAAGTTAGGATTATAAATACTTAGAAGAGCCAAAGCCCAATACCTTGAATTTAATTTGTTTGCACAAGTGCGTGACTACGTCATCAACTTCAAAACTTGTGAGTAAAAATTAAAAAAATATCAATAGTCAAAACTATCGTTATTGGTTACCGATAGGCGTGGCCTATCGATATTGGGTACCGATAGGCGTGATCTATCGATATATCGATAGTAACTATCGACTATCGCCCAACCCTACAAACAACCAAAGATAAATCGAGGAACTTGCCAGAACATTGCCAGAAGCGAAGTTTTAAATATTGGCCAATTTTTAAATATTGCTTTTGAAACTACTATTTAGGTATATGCTTGCCCTCCCCATACCCCCCCAATTTTGAGACGTCACATATCCTTTTTTTGTTTTTGTCTTTTAAGAATACTACATGTGAAAATCCATGACATTCCGACCATTCGTTATTTAGCTACAACTATTTTATGTTAGGGCCTACCCCCCTAAACCCCCCTCCCTTTCAAAATGTTGAGATGTCACACAACCCTATTTTTCAATTTGGCCTTTAAGAATACTACATGTGAAATTCCATGACAATCCGATCATCCGTTAAAGACCTATCACTATCTTTATATTAGGCCTAGCCCCCCCCCCTCCCTTTCTAATTTTGAGACTTCACACATCCTATTTTTAAATTTGGCTTTATAGACTACTACATGTGAAATTCTAGACAATCCGACAATTAGTTAATGAGTTACCGGTATCTTTAAACAAAGGCCTACCCCCACAACCCCCCCTCCCGTGCAAAATTTAGCCAATCATTTTTATTATATAGATGTAGATATGTAAAAACTGAATAAAACGAAACAGTAAGTAAATGACAAATATGACAACCAAACAACCAAAGATAAATCGAGGAACATTGCCAGAAGCGAAGATTTAAAAACAACCAAGAAAATAACACGCACTAAAAACTGATAACACGCACTAAAAACTGATAACACTCACTAAAAACTGAATAAAACGAAACCGTAAGTAAATCACAAAGATGACAACCAAAAAATCAAGAAACTTGCCAGAACATTGCCAGAAGCGAAGATTTAAAAACAACGAAGAAAATAACACGCACTAAAAACTGATAACACGCACTAAAAACTGAATAAAACGAAACCGTAAGTAAATCACAAAGATGACAACCAAAAAATCAAGAAACTTGCCAGAACATTGCCAGAAGCGAAGATTTAAAAACAACCAAGAAAATAACACGCACTAAAAACTGATAACATGCACTAAAAACTGATAACACGCACTAAAAACTGAATAAAACGAAACCGTAAGTAAATCACAAAGATGACAACCAAAAAATCAAGAAACTTGCCAGAACATTGCCAGAAGCGAAGATTTAACAACAACCAAGAAAATAACACGGAAAAAAAACTGATAACACGCACTAAAAACTGAATAGAACGAAACAGTAAGTAAACGACAAAGATGACAACCAAAGATAAATCGAGGAACTTGCCAGAAGCGAAGATTTAAAAACAACCAAGAAAATAACATGCACTAAAAACTGAATAAAACGAAACGGTAAGTAAATGATTTTAGGGTGTCTGAGATCGATTCGCTTGATCGATTCATTGTTCACATCGATCATTACGACCCCAATCATCGATTCTTCGATTAATCTATCTCAGATCGCCATCCCTTGAATTAACAGCTAAAAACTCTTCATAAGAACCTTCCTCGGACTTCAACGAATATTTGAAAAAAAAAATTAGCCGAATTGGTCCAGCCGTTCTCGAGTTTTGCGCTTAGCAAAATTAGCCAGTCATTTTTGTTATATAGATATACCTGCACATAGGCTTACTTTAATTTCTTGATAACAAGAAAACTAAACAACACAAATATTAAATTATTTACTTAATGTATTAATAAACTAATAAATGAATTTTTATGTAATTCTTTCTAAAAAATTTTTTTGCGTTGAGTCAAACAAACGAAAATGGAATTTTTTAGTAAAATATCTATAATTTTAAGAGTTTTTATATCCCCACTTTAAAAATGCACTTAAAATGGTTACAAAGGTATCTCAAAGATCATAAAAGGTCAAAATGATATTTTCTTTTAAAAGTACGGGTTTGCTAAAAAAAAAAAGGTACCTATCTTGAGTTTTGTAAAAAGTTTCATTCGTTTTCGCGCAATTTAGAATTGAAAAAACGCGATTTTAGCAGATATCACGTTTTTGGCTAACTTCGAACTGTTGTATATCGTAACAATTAATTTCTAAAAATCTAAAATTTTACACATATACTCAAAGGTACTAAAGGAACTTTTTTTTTAAGAGAGGTTAAGCGATGGTCCCGAGCCTGTACGATGTCAGACCTCTACCTTAGATAAATAAAAATTTAGGGCTTCCATAGTAGAGTCGGGCTCATGTCCACCAGAGTGACGAAAGAGCGATCTGGTAGTAAACAATATGACCTTGTAGTCAAAGCCCGGGCATGAGTCATAATAACTAACTAATAACACGTATAAACTAAATATAGACAGTAATTATAGTACATGTCAACAACAGAAGTCATGACGAACTGAAGCCAAACCACAAAACATCCTGTCATTGTCAACAGGTATATATAGTACAACATGTAAGTAGCCATTGAAACATGTTATTAAACTCTTTAAAGAAAAATATGTTATGAAAACAGAACAGAAGGTTTCGAACCCGCGATCTTGAGCTCAGTTGGCTAACATGCTACCTCAGAGCTACCGGCACCCTCGCTACTACTAATAATAAATAAATATATACATTTTATTATTCGATGTTGGTCGATACAATTTAAACATAATTTATTTCTCATTATTTGAGGCGCTACATCTTTGATCCAATCTCAAATTTGGGACAAGTTAGCGATTGGAAGTTTAATAAGAAAGATTTTCTTTTATTACCAATTTTCCAAAAGACTAACCTTTTTTCGAGTAAATGGAAACATCAAAAAATACATAATAACTGCACTTTTCTAAACGATTTTTGGCATGTATCTCAAAAACCGGACGATCTGTCAATAACACTGGTCTGCAAAAAAAAAAAAAAAATTTCGAGCCATCACACCATTCCTGCTGATTCTTATGTAAAATGACCTCCTGAATCCGAATATGACCCCCATTTTCCCCCATCACCCACCGTTTTTGGGGGAGCCCCCCCCCCCCCCCCCCCCCACCTATTTTTATCACTTTTCGATATTTTGATTGTCATGAATTTGATTTGGAGGGGTGAAAAGATTTTAGCTGTAAATAATAATAAATAAATAAGTACCTCCATTTGGTGTTTGCTTTCCTTTTGTACCCTGAGGTAGAAGTTTCTCGTACCAAAAACCAGCAGTACTCTGCCCAACATGCTCGCATTCCACTTCCCTGAAAATCTAAAATAATCCTTTTCATCCCTCCAAATTATCAAAAAGTGATAAAAATAGGTGGGGGGGGGGGGGGGGGGGGGGCTCCCTCGAAAACAGTGGGTAATGGGGGAAAACGGGGGTCATATTCGGATTCAGGAGGTCATTTTACATAAGAATCAGCAGGAATGGTGTCAGGGCCGATTTTCATGCCGAACAGTGTAATCGTATTGAGAATAAAATATGTATTTTAGTTTTCTCTAAAACTTATACAAGAAAATATTTTTGATTAGGTCATATCTAAAAAATGTACATAGACCCTGAAGTAATGTAGTCTCAAGTTTCGGCTGATTTCGTCCATAATCTTGTGGGAAGTAGAGATTTTTAGCCCAAACAATCGGTTGGTTTTGGAGAGAATAATTCATACTGGGGAAGTACATTGACGGTGATTCAGCGAGTACTTTTTTACTTTCTTATATCTATAGTATAAGGAGGTATTGTAATCGTGCGAAAATCCGAGATCGAGTTTTCAACTGATTTTCACTTTTCAAGGCCCTCAATATATACCATTTTTGCGATGATGTGCATATTTCTGTGTATGTGATTGAAAAGTTGTGATTTTTTTTCAGAATTTTCTAACGAAATTTCAGCAGTATCGACTGAGCTCTGAAATTTAGTAAACTCTTCTACAGACTGAAGTTCTTCCTGTGACTAGAGTTTAGATGTAGAGGATATATTCGATTGCTTAATTACTTCTTTCATCGTATGTATGGTAGTTTTTTTTATTTTAATTTTTTTATTCTATATTTGCAATCTATATACCTACAGTATATACAAGATAGTCAAATATGTGGTCAAAAAGAAGAATATAACGTCACTTGATAATATTATAATATTTTAGTGTAGCTTGCTCCGGAGTCACTTATTAATCTTTTTTTTTTCTATATTTGAAATCTATATACCTATAATATATACATAATAAGCAAATATGTGGTCAAAAAGAAAAATATAACGTCACTTGATGGGAGAAGCCAGCCAGCGCTGACATTCCCTCGAAAGTTAGTCATTATTCACTATCCTCAGAGAGAATATCGCGAGGCCACCTCCTGTTCAAGCGGCGGAGAGGATTGTCTGGATGGGAATGATAAGATAGGGCTTGAGCGAGAGGATTTGAATGGGAAGAAAGGTTTCTGTGAAATGATTGGAATCGGGATTTGATTAATTCATTGACAGTGGGAATATAATACTGAGATCTCTGTGTAGGACTTTATTGGTGACATAGAAAGGAGCGTTGACAATTGATTGTTTAGCTGTACCCCAAAGTTCGACTCCGTAGGTCCAAATTGGACGTATAATGGTCTTGTAAATCGTAAGTTTATTGTTAGTTGTCAGTTTTGATTTTTGTAGTCGACGTAACAGTTCGTATCTTCAATTCAGTTCTTGTCGTTTAAGTCGTGTATGTGGGTTCCACGTAAGTCTACTGTATAGGTAAAACCCGAGATAGCGAACGAGAGTGATCTGTAAGCGTGGTTCGTATAAGAAAGTCCTGTAATGGCATATTTTTCAATTGATACAATATCTATATCTACCTAGCTATCAATAATATACCAAATTTTTGTATATAATTTTGTGCATGTGAAATAATGTAATTTCGCCCAAAATGAACAGATTCTAGTAATTATCGGATAGATTAGTAGATGTTGAAGAAACTGAAGAGAATGGAGTCGACCGTAATGAGGAGACCATTAGTTGGTTGGTTCGTGCCTTGGATCACAGTAGATCAGCGGTCCCTCTCTGGGGATCTTCCAGAACAAAAAACATCGATCTATCGTAGTTCGTATCTCTGGCTTCGTTGAACAGATTGTTTCAACTTTCTTTATGAAATAATAAGGCTGTAAATTATTTTATATAATTATTCAAATTACCAATAAAAAAGAATCACTGCCTACGTACTTCCCCAGCATAACATAACTTTCTCTATATTTGTACAGCTGGAAAACCCTCCAAAACAGATTTGGTTGAAAATCAAAATATGACTTAATCAGAAGCGAAACCACATACTAAATTTCGTGTCGATACGTCAATACAAGTTGTGAAGGTTTTTTATTACAACCGATTTTAGTTTCGAGTGGATTTATTCTTTCGGGGCGCCGATAGCTCAATGGTATGCGTGCTTGCTTACTGAGCTCAACATCGCGGGTTCAAAACCTGGCCGAGGATCTTATTTTATTCTATCTGGGATGTAAAAAAACCTTAACACGTTGAGCGCCATATGTATAGATATGATACAATTCGTGCCTATTACCTGGGGCCATATGTATAGATATGATGCAAATCGAATCGTCGCTGTCAGGCCACATGTATGGTTTAGGGTTCTAGTATAGATCTAATACAAGGTTTTCAGACAGTTCAAATGGAGAGTTTAAAAAAAGTATATACTTAAACTCTCCGTCTTTCGAATGAGACGTTAAGCGATGGTATCGAGCCTATATGATGTCACATACTCGTTAAAGACTTCCATAGTAAAGTCCGGCACATGTCCACCACTGACGATAGAGCGCTCTGGTAGTAGGCGATATGACCTTATAGTTAAAGCCCGGGCATGAGTTATAATAACTAACTAGTTATGGTGTTCACAGACAGAGAAGTTTGACACATAACTGCTAATCAATGTATCGACAACAAAATTAATATGAAGATTCAGAAGTCCCTATTGTAAGTCAACAATGATTTTTAGCACAAATGGTCGATTGGTTTTGTAGGAAGAGCGAAAACGTATTGGCATCAGGCGGTCGGAAAATATTACATTCCATTGAAAAATCAACATCAAATTTCTCACCTATTATATAACGCTCTCTATTATTCTTCGTTCTGCTAAGAAGTAAAAAAATTCTCATGATATTTCTTGTTGAGAGTGAACCCAAGTCAAAAAGACGAAAAACTAGAATGGATCTTTCTTTCTTCTTTGAAGTTCGTTTAGAAGAAAGTTTTGCCGCGAGAAAAGATGAAAAAAGCGTTCCTTCTGAGAGGACTGGTAGTGACATATTGGCCAAGTTAAGTTTCAGTTCTTTCTCAGCTTCCATTGTCATCTTCTTACGATCTGAGACAGAAACATGGCCACAAGATGGCAACTTTCAAAAGAAAATATTAAAATTAACATTCTACAGAGCAATCCACCAAGCCAAAGTTAAGATTATTTCAAAACAAAATATTTTACCATATCTGGATAGAGAAATCGGTTGAACACTTGCGAAGTTACTTCTGAAGAAGTCCTGGTGGAAGTGAATCTTAATTTTGACTAAAGATGAGTATCGAAATGAATATATCGATAGTGTGTCAGAAATTTGATTTTGATTTTTCAACAAAATTTCATGTTTCCCAACCCCTGATTCAGAAAATGAAAGAAATAAACGTTGTCTGTCTGTGCGCCTGTGTACACGATAACTCCCGATAGCATGACTGTATGAAGCAGACTCACGAAATTTTTTATGTATATTAATAACAGTTTAAGGACAACATCTATTGATTTCAGCTAAATCGGCCCAAAGGAAGGAGGAGGTTTAATACAAAAACTTTAATAACCTCCCGTTTTAATGAATGTAATAATAAGACGAAATTTTATATTTAAAAAAAATGTTTAAAAAAAAGTATAACTCATAAAGGAATTAATTTCTTTAATGTCCTTCTTCTTGAAGACAATAGAAACAATAAGAAAATTTAAACTTCAACTAAAAACTTTATATTAGAGAAAACCTTCTTTCGGAAAAGGAATTTTTTTCTCATTATTCAAAAATAATAAAATAACCAAAATAAAAAAATCGTGTTTTATATTCAAAACTTTATTTGATAGGTACATAGCTTTCATTTTTATTTTTTTTGGCAGAGATCCTCCACAGATATCCTCCTTTAAGGTCTGTCGAATCTACGTTTCAATCGTTATTTTTTATTATTTATATACTAATTTATTTTTCTTGTTTTTCTCTTTTATGTATTTTTATTAGAATTTTATTTATTTATTTCATTTACATATATATTATAATTGTTATTGTTATTTTGTTTTCTTTCTTTTTTTTATATTTCGCACTTTGTGACCTGCAGATGGGACGCGGGAACGTCCCGAATTGTCGTCGTGAAAAGACACTTCAGGAAAAGTTATCAAAAACATTTTAATTTTAATTTAATTTAAAAAAAATCTACTGTATTTATTATATATGTAGGTACCTACTTTATCTATTGTAAAAAAATATTTTTTTTGTACTCATAAAATTTCAAGTATTTATTTATTTATTTATTTATTTTTACATTTTAGTAGTATTACTAATTCTAATCTATGAGTGAAATTATAAGCTATCTTAATGTAAATATTCTTATGATCCTATTACCATGTTATGGTTTAACAAAATAAAAAAATTAAATTATAATTATTATTTTAATCAAAGCGCCATAAGGATAACCCACCCATCGCGTTTCAGCTAAATCTGCAAAAAAGGAAGGGGGGATCAGGGAAAGTTTAACACAAAAAACCCAATAACTGGCGATGTAATAAATGTATTGACACAATATTTAGTATGAGGATTCAGATGCCACTATGTAAATAAAATATTACGTGGAAACCAAAAATTAGTTGATTAATTCGTGTTGGGGAAGTACATAGGCGGTGATCCACCGATAACTTTGTTAGGTTAGGTTTTATGACTCATGCCCGGGCTTTAACTACGAGGTCATATCGCCTACTACCAGAGCGCTTTTTCGTCACTCTGATGGACATGAGCCCGACTCTACTGTGGGAGTCCTAAATTTTGCCTACTCTAAATTTTTATTCACCTAGGGCAGGGCTTCAACGAGTACCTGTCATCGTACAGGCTCGTACATCGCTTAACCTCCCATCCGAAGGACGGTGTGCTTAAGTTTATTTTACCTCCCAGATAAAATAAACTAAGGGTATCGGTCGGGTTTCGAACCTACGTTCTTAAGCTCAGAAGGCAAGCACGCATACCACTGAGCTACCGGCGCCCTCTTTTGTTTATTTATATAATTTAGTTATATAAACGTTGTTGAGGGCGCCCGTAGCTCTGCAGCTCAATCCGGCTTAGGCCCTTAGGTTTTTGTCTTATTGTTAGAGGTGAAAAAACCTTGAGCACGCCATCCTTTGGATGGAACGTTAAGCAATGGTCCCGATGTCACGTACTCATTAGAGACTCCTTATCTAGGTGAATAAATTAGGATAGCCAAAATTTAGGACTCAAGTCGAGATCAAGTCCACCAGAGCAGCGAGTGAGCGCTCTGGTAGTAGGCGCCATGACCTCATAGTGAAAGCCATTAGTCACAATAATTAACTATACATATTGTTAGTTAAAAAAATGTATAAGTATAATTTTATTTACTTTAAGCATAAAGGGTCGCCCATTCTGTTGATGCGCGCCTGCATTGAAGTCTAATTATTGTAATTGTTTTTATGTCAGTCCCAGTAAGTATCCTTCATCTGTCATGCCGGTTCTCAGTCTACATTTTGACTCAATCGTCTTAAAATATTAGCTTTAATCATATCCAAGTTGAAAGTAAACCTTGAAAGACGAACCATCTTGATTAGATATTTATCCTACCAAGCAGAGCAAATCAACGTCAAGATTCTTTTGAACTATAAGGTTTCTGTCTGAGTGACATCTTAGAACTTAATTTAGAATTTGGTTTGAGCAGAATGATTAGATTTTAATTCAACGAACTCCAGGAATGATAAGATCTTTTAAGTTTGCAATTTGGTGAACATTGTTCTTAGCTTCACTTTAGGTTGTCGGCAAATCACCATTATGTATTAAGTGTAATAAGTTTCCACTCTCCCTCTTACAATCATTTTGGTTAAAAATCAATCCATCGGCAGTTATTGGCGTTTTTGAGTAAAGCCCCCCTCCACTGTTCCCCTCCTTTTCCTTCGGCCGATTTCGCTTCAAATTGATAGGAGTTATGGGGTTTTAAATTAACATAATTAATTTCGTGTACAAACATTTATTAAATCAACAATTATTACAGATTTTGTGTTAACCCTTTCCCCCTTCCCTCATTCCAATTTGTCTGAAAATCAATAGATTTTGTCCTCATAGGGTTCTGGATATACATATACAATTTTGTATCGATACATTCATTCTTTTAGGAGTAATCGACAAGTTTGTTTCATTTTTAGAATCCGTTTTTACATTTTTTTTAAAATCCCCCCAACACTTTATACGTTTTTACAAATAATTCTCTCCTTTTTTAGTTGGAAATTTAATAAGGAACATTTTTTGTAATGACAACATTTACGATGAAACTAACCTTTCTCGCATAAATCGAACAAACGTCTAAAAAAATGATTGTCAAGATTTTAGAACGATTTTTTGCATGTATCTCACAAGCCTTCGAAAATAATTTATTTATCGTGGGCTTACTGCAAGAACCCATTAAGTCATTTTTTTGCTGATTTGAGATACTGGTTGTTTCTTATAGAAAAAAATGTTCTCGTTCCAATGAAAGAACTAAGTCGCTGCTTGTATAGCTGTTGTAGTAAGCAGGAAAACAAAACCTAATAAAATAATATCTTGCAAATGTAGGCTGCAAAATACAACTAAGTAAAAATGACTTAATGGGTTCTTGCAGTAAGCCCACGATATATAAGTTGTATCTTGAAGAATGTACTTAAGTTTCGAAGTGAAGTGGTCTCAAATTTGGCCCGATTTCGGCCAAAATCTTATCAGATCAATATTAGCACATGTGACATTTTTACATAACTGTTCATGTGTAAAAAAATAAAGTTACTAATGACCACATATTGTTCGCGTTATGGGGAGCGGATGTTATTTTTTTTTGTATGCCCACCACTTTTTTCCACTCTGGATCCGGTCTCTCCCCCGCCTCTCTGTCCTTCTTCAACTCTAGAATATATATATATATATTTTTTTTGGTAAACAAAGACTTTTGTCAAATGACTAGTAGCCGGGTGTGGCAGCAACTGTAAATTTTCACTTTGGTCTGTAGCCGATGAACGATTGTGCGCAACTGCTCGTCCCCATGGTGATAGGATCGATGTGAGAGAGCCCCCCAGCAGCGCCGCGGCCGGTAGTCGTCCCCCAGACTTCTACATCGTCTCCTGCCTACGCTACAGGTTAGTTGCCCATTTTAGTACGTCAGTTTAGAAGTTGATCATTTGGCTTATGTCATTATATATGATTATAATATGAAAATTATTCATAAAATCATATTTATATTAAAAATCGTTGTGTTTTACATCAAATAATTTTATATTTTCAATGTCTTTTTTATGATCTTCAAAATAATATTATCGAAATCTGATTTCAAAAATTTTAATATTAAATCTTGTCCGAGATAAGGCCAGATTCTGATTGCCCTATTCTCAAAAACATAAAAGAAACATGGTTTCTGCATGGCGACTCTCTGTCTGAGAAATTTTATATTTTTTTGTTCATGAAAACTTCGTTATAATTATCGGTAAATTAGAAAGAAATTTTTGAACAAATAACTATATCTTATACTTGAACGAATGACACAAATTTTAGCAAAAGTTCGAAAACAAAATTTCATATTCTGCAATTCTTCCATATTAATTTTTCAAAATAAATATTATTAAATACTTATAAATAATGATATTTTAAATAATATATAATCTATTTAACTATTCATATTATTCCAAAATTACATTTCCTTTTTATTATATTATTCTTTTTCTTTGCTAGAATATGAAAATAAATGAGAACTAATGAAAATTATCAATGACACTCATGAATTCGTGTTGTATAGTACTAAATAAAATAAAATATTTTAGTAATAAGTACATGTACTAAATAAAATAAAAAACTCTGATATATTATATCAGAGTTTTTTCAGCAAATAACAATAATTTTGAAATCTTATTATACCATTGATATTATTTTTTTTAAATTATGTTTTATTATTATTATTTTTGGAAGTCTAAAGATGGGGTTGAAAAATCGTGTCTGAAATAAGGGCAGATTCTGATTGTCCTACCTACAAAAACGTAGAGAAAAATGGTTTCACACATGGCGCCTGTCTGTCTGCCTGAGAATTTTTTTTTTTTTCTTTCGATCATGATAACTTCGTTGTATAACAATATATTCTAAATATCGGCAAATTCCACAGAAAATGATGAAAAGTAACCATATCTTCTGCTTAAATTGTAACAGAAGTTCCGAAAGAAGTATATCGCATTCCGCAATTTCATTGATAAAATTATATTTTCTTATTATTTTCTTTGCTAGAGATGAATTTTGTAAATATTATTACATATGATATTGTATATATAGTTTATTTCATTATGTATTATTATTAAACGGAATTTATAGTATGTACAGTATACATCTATGTTTATACTGGAAATCATTAATACAATGCAGTATTTTTAATATCTTTTTACGATATTTTAAAATATATTATCGAAATCTGATTTCACAACAGGCATTATCATTCAAATTATAATTCATAAATTACATTTTTTTTGAAAATATAGAGAAGTGGTTGAAAAATCCTGTCCAAGATTCTGATTGTTCCATGACGCCTGTCTGAGAAATTTTTTCTGTTGTTCATGAGAAATTCTGCACAAATGCATCAATTTAAATGTCTGCCTATTAACTTTTTGAGTCAATCGGATCAGCTGTTCCGGAAATAATTGCAATATATGTCATATTTTCTACCTATAAGAATATAATCTAATGTGACAATTAAAAAATGGGTTTAAATAAAAATGAAAATAATTGAAATACTTAATAAAATTAATTATAAATAAACTGATAATAAAATAAAATAAAATTACCACATTTCCTGTAGAAATTGAAGCTGGTATTCTACTAAATTTTGAAGAAAGTTCACATATTCTAAGAAATTTCAACTAATACTTCAATTGGATTTCTTTTAAAAATAATAATTAGATGCCATATTGTTTTCCTAAATTTTCAAAAATGTTCAATGCAATCCAAAGATATAGATTATCTTACTGGGTTAAGTGGGAAAATGAATAGCATAGAATAAGAGAACAAATATTGCGTTTATATACTTAAACCTACATTATAAATAAAATCAAAATATCAATATCAAATAAAAAATCAAATTACTATATCAGTCTTTTTTCTGTTTAATAGTGGCTACTATTTATAATTCTTTTATATTTTGTTTGGGCATATATACATATAAATAAAAAGCACATTTTCTCTTCTACGTACTTATAACAATAAAACTTATAATGTTATAGTTTTCACTCCTACATCTTCTCTCACTCAGACTGGTTCCCTTAACCCCCTCCCCTGCTTCTGGGGAGTTGACTCCTCGCTACTCCCCTCCCAAACAATTCATTGTCCCATCCAGTAAACAAGTTGTTTATGTGCAAGTGACATGTTGAAGTTAAGATAGTTTTTGATATCTGAGGCTCTATAAATTTGATCTGTCAAGAGAAATGTCCTAAGTATGTTTGTGAAGAGTGGCCTTAAAAAATAAAACAATTCGTTGGCAAATCACCCCTGACCCCCTGGTCCCCAGCACGAATTAATCAATTGATTTTTCGCCCCCCCTCCCCCCCCAAAATGAACTTTTTAATCCACATACTAAATTTTGTTTCGATACATTCATTACAACGGGAGTTATTAAAGTTTTGTTTTAAGCCCCCCTCTGGTCCCCCACTTCCCTTTGATCGATTCCGCTTTGAAATTAATTTGTTCCTTATGGAGTTTTGAATTTACATATAAAATTTCATGTCATTAAATTTATTACAACGGCAGTTATTAAAGTTTTTGTGTTAAGCCCCCCTCTGATCGCTCCCATCCCTTTTTCCGATTTGGCAAAAAATCAACATGTCAGAAAACCAAAATTAAGGGGGGGGGAAAACATGAAATTTCTTTGAAAACTATTTTTATGAATCTCTTCCCCACTCCTTTCCCTTATATTCATTTCTCCCTCTTTTCGAACTTGCATCACTGGTGGGGTGTAAAAAAGTCATGATTATCTCAGATTTTTACACTAATAAACAACGTTATATATGAGGAGTTTGGAGCCAGAGCGGACCAACCCACAATTTTTCGGAAAATGAGTTATTACCATCCTGATGTTGGCATAGGTTCCCTTTTTCAAAACCAGTGTAGATCACTTAGTTTCTTCACTTCAGTGATAGATAGCAGCACTTTAAGTTTAGTCCACAAGTATTTTGTGCATATATTTTCAAAGTCACAATGGATCAGACGGCCTTCAAAAACTTTATAGAACACAAAAAGGGATCACTCATTCAATACTATTCTAAAATTTGAAATATAAATAAATATTTGGGGCCCATTTATGGAGATAAACAAAATGTACTCAATTTTCAATTGTCATTTTCTTCCTGTTCAGTTTCAACCAGTTGGTCCGCTCTGG
Source organism: Aradus depressus (assembly GCA_963662175.1). Taxonomy (NCBI): domain Eukaryota; kingdom Metazoa; phylum Arthropoda; class Insecta; order Hemiptera; family Aradidae; genus Aradus; species Aradus depressus. Next base: position 22,337,145 of record OY759226.1, on the reverse strand, counting down.
CTCCAAACTCCTCATATATAAAAACTTGAATTACATAAACTCAACGCTAGATATATAAAATGATCCTGAAAGTTAGAACATTGTTGAAAGTTTTAGATGCTGAGCTATAAAGGAACACGCATTCTAACTTATATAATACCCCAGGTAGAATTAGTGGATGTGTTCCTTTCTGTTCTTAGTTACGGCATCTCCAAGTAACTAAATTAGTTCCATCTCTTGGTACAAGTACCTGTTTCCCCTGGGCCAGGTCAAACTCTACCTTGGAGCCTATTCTTCACCCTGGGGGACTTTATATATGGTCCATTTATGCTGTACTTTAAGACTTTAGGCCTTTGCGGCTTGCCTTGCGGTATCTACATTTCATGAGGATTTCTTACATATAAATCTTTAGTTGTCTAAAACAATTTTACTACTATCATATTGTGATAATATATATCTACCAACCACAACAGTGACTAACTATTTACTTACAATTTTCTCACAATCTTAGCCCAGCCAGTCCTAATGAAAACTTGACAAACTTAGAAGAAGAAGAGTTTATTATAACAGTCGCATTTACAAAGGTACAATTATACAATAAGGTTCCTTAACCATTACCCTTATACACTAAATACAAAAAAAAAAAATAATCACTTAAATTAAAGACAATGCTACTGCTTAAGTGTAAACTTTAAAAAACTCTTAAAGAAAATAATATATAATAATAATAATCATAAAATCCATTTGTGAGGAGAAAACGCACTAATGTAAACTATTAACTAATAGGTACCTAATAATCATAAACTATAAATGTGAGGAGAAAACACACTAATGTATTTGTACAACTAATAAAAATGACTAAACTATAAACTCATAGGTACCTACCTAATAATCATAAACTCCAATTGTGAGCAGCAAATACACAACTATTTTTATAATACTAATAAAGATCATAAACTATAAACTAATAATAACCATAAACTTCAATTGTGAGCAGAAAATACACAAATATCTTCATAATACTAATAAAGATCATAAACTAATAATAATCATAAACTCTAAATGTGAGGAGAAAACGCACTAATGTAAACTATTAACTAATAGGTACCTAATAATCATAAACTATAAATGTGAGGAGAAAACACACTAATGTATTTGTACAACTAATAAAAATGACTAAACTATAAACTCATAGGTACCTACCTAATAATCATAAACTCCAATTGTGAGCAGCAAATACACAAATATTTTTATAATACTAATAAAGATCATAAACTATAAACTAATAATAATCATAAACTTCAATTGTGAGCAGAAAATACACAAATATCTTCATAATACTAATAAAGATCATAAACTAATAATAATCATAAACTCTAAATGTGAGGAGAAAACACACTAATGTATTGATACAACTAATAAAAATGACTAAACTATAAACTAATAGGTACCTAATAATCATAAACTCTAAATGTGAGGAGAAAACACACTAATGTATTGATACAACTAATAAAATTGACATAACTATTAACTAATAGGTACCTAATAATCATAAACTCCAATTGTGAGGAGAAAATACACTAATGTATTTATACAACTAATAAACACAGGATAAGGATAATATCTATAGTAAAATAATTTCAGTTGGTTGAACAAAACAAAACATTATTTTTTGACTTCGTCTTTTTTTGACTTCTGTTGCGCTTATCTGGAACTAAGCTGGAAGACTCGCCTGGCCGGGCCTCAAAGCTCTGTCAGCCTTGTCGGGATCTTGCAGACGAGAGGTTTTACTGTAAGTACTTATGTAAAGAATGTACCATCGCAAAATCGATATAGTTAATTAATCCGCTTTGGGGAAGTACGTTGTCTCGCTGAGTTATTTCACAAGGAGGTACCGTGTGTTTCAAGTTTCCAGTACCAGCGAAACATCTGGATCACATGAGACCTAAACTAAGTTAAGGCCCCTTCAAAGACACTCCTGGCCGACCACAGTAAACACTCCAGTAACTTTGCACACTTAACCACTTGAATCTAACATCGTCTTCTCTAAAACGTTATGAAACATCTAAAACAGTAAGTTATTATGTCTCATGCCCTGGCTTTCACTACGAAGTCATAACGCCTACTACCAGAGCGCTCTGGTGGACATGAGCCCGACTCTACTGTGGGAGTCCTAAATTTTGCCTACCCTAAATTTTTATTCACCTAGGTTAGGGGTCTTTAACGGGTACCTGACATCCTACAGGCTCGGGACCATCGCTTAACGTCCCATCCGAAGGACGGCGTGCTTAAGTTTATTTTACCTCCCAGATAAAATAAACTAAGGGCCTCGGTCGGGTTTCCAAACCACGATCTTGAGCTCAGAAGACAAGCACGCATGATTGTAACTAAATTATGATTAATAGCAAATAATATGATGATGGCTGATGTAGTGAGAAGTGATTATTTCACAGGATGTCAAATATAAGATAGTCTGACCTCTCACAGATTTTTATTGGTAGTAATAGCTAGCCGGCTTTCGAGGTTTCCCTCATCATCAGGCAATCTGATAAAAAATTAAAAATGTTGAATAAAATTAATAATATAATAAAAATAAATAAATAACAATCTAAAACATTAACAATTTAAAATATCATGGATGGGGACAGACGAGTTATTCCTGTCCACCATCTGAGTCACAACTCTAGAGTTCGAGATCAAAGAGGGCGCTGGTAGCTCAGTGGTATGCGTGCTTTCTGAGCTTAAGAACGTGGGTTCGGAACCCTACCGAGGCCCTTAGTTTACTTTATCAGGGAGGTAAAAAAAACTTAAACACGCCGTCTTTCGGATGAGACGTTAAGCGATGGTCTCGAGCCTGTACGATGTCAGGTACTCGTTAAAGACCCCTACCCTAGGTGAATAAAAAATTTAGGGTAGGCAAAATTTAGGACTCCCACAGTAGAGTCGGGCTCATGTCCACCAGAGTGACGAAAGAGCGCTCTGGTAGTAGGCGATATGACCTCGTAGTTAAAGCCCGGGCATGAGTCATAGAACCTAACCTAACATATAGACTGATATGACATTACTTCACCAGCTGTACGAAGTAAAGGGGAAGTTATGTAATCAGTCAAAAATTCGATGTCCAGTTTTCAACTGAATTTCATGTTTTCCGACCTCTAAATTCCAAATATGATAAAAAAAAAGTCTATATGTAAATTCATAATCCTCTAACGACGACACCTATTGTTTTTTAGCCAAATAGGCCAACGGGAATAAGATAAGAGCCAAAATATTGAATATATCGACACAAAATGTATTGTGTCGATATATAAACCTTTATGTAAGTCAACGATTTCTAATCCAAATGGTCTGGAGGGAGAGGGAATACATAATTTAATAATTTGTTCCGGGGAATTACATTGCCGGTGATTCACATAATGGTCATATTCCATTGGTAATGTGGAACTACTTGACATAGTGCATTACCCAGCAAAGTGCATTATGACATAATGTATGACACAGCCAATGTTAGCATTCTTGGGTCCATATGGGTTACCATTACCATCAGTTATGTAACTATGTAGAATATTGGGTTACATTCTGCGGGAGTACTTCAATGGTAACAATATATCTTTAAAGACAGTTCAGTTTTCAAAGTGTTCTAAGCATATCCTCTCTCAAGGACGATGGGATTTCTTAAAGAGGATGTACTATGCCCGGAGTAACTTTAAGCAGGTTAGTAGCTTAGGTTAGGTTTAGGTTTTATTTCTCATGCCTGGGCTTTAACTACGAGGTCATATCCCCTACTACCAGAGCGCTCTTTCGTCACTCTGGTGGACCTGAGCCCGACTCTACTGTGGGAGTCCTAAATTTTGCCTACCCTAAACTTTTATTCACCTAGAGCAGGGGTCTTTAACGAGTACCTGACATCGTACAGGCTCGGGACCATTGCTTAACGTCCCATCCGAAGGACGGCGTGCTTAAGTTTATTTTACCTCTCAGATAAAATAAACTAAGGGCCTCGGTCGGGTTCGAACCCACGTTCTTGAGCTCAAAAGGTAAGCACGCATACCACTGAGCTACCGGCGCCTCCTAGGTTAGTAACTTAAAGTTTCATAATTTTAGAATTAAGTAGACATTTTTCAATGATTTCGGGACGGATGGTTAATGACTTACCTCCCCGTCTCATCCCCTCAGCAAAAATAGAAATTTCTGATGTCCCATGTCCTACGTTACTTTATATGATTCATACCATGGTCTACAAGGTCATATCGCCTACTACCAGAACGCTCTTTTGTCACTCTGGTGGACATGAGCCTGTACTATGAAGTCATATATACGAGTATATATAGCATCCAGTGCTCTTATCCCTTCCCTGCAAGTGCTGGGCTTCCACCTTATTTTGTTACATTCATGTTTATATTACCTAAACCAAGTCCTGAAGTGCTCAGTCTCCCAGTTTCCTTAACACGGTTCATTGCCAGCGCTGTTTCGTACAGCAACGCTGCCAGGCCAAGCCGATAAGACCTATAACACTCCTCCAGGCCACGCCTGTTTTTTTTTTTTATTCATATAAATTAACACATAATAAATATTTTCTACCATTTTTATGCAAGTTTTAGCGCTCCCCATAAACAAAATGGCGTATGTATGTTATACTTGTTTTTCGCGGGAATTGCTGATTATTGTTCGTGGTGGGGAGAGGCCATCCAAGACCAACTCCCTATTTGAACTGCCTGAAAACCTTGTATTAGATCTATACTTAATCCATCTCTATTTGTATCAAATTGATACATGTGGCCTGACAGCGACAATTCGATTTGCATCATATTTATACATATGGCCCCAGGTAGTAGGCACGAAATTTATCATATCTATACATATGGCGCTCAACGTGTTAATGAACCTGAGAATGCTCTCGTGGTCCAATCTTCTAAAATCCTCTTCAAAGATGTGGAATCTCGTTCGCGCGTATCCCGAGCATATACCCAGGAAGTGTGCCGCCGTTTCATCTTCTTCCCCACATCTATCACAGGTGGGACTGTCCTTGACTCCCACAGTGTGTAGGTGTCTATTGAACGGACCGTGTCCTCTGAGAACTCCAGTTAGTTGCCGAAGCTCGTTCCTTTTGAGGTTCAGCATCCAGACTTCCCTTCCAGGAACATCTTCGACTGTCTGCACGTGGTTTTTTCTTCCCATGTATGCTTTTTATAGCTGCTTATAACTGGCATTAACAGATTGTAGATCCAATTCATGGCCGTATTGTACTTTTTGAGTTGGTCATATCCGCGATTTCTTCTCAATACTGTTGTAAGTTTGTCGATTAGCAAATGTATACATTTTCGAACTAACTTACAAATAATTTTTTTAATTACGACAAAATATGCAATTTTGCCTAAACATTTGTAAACCTGAAATTTCGTGCAAAATAAAATGTATATTAATAAGTATGTATATTAATCAGGATGCCTTAATTTGTAAAAATAAATTGTTATTTAATGATTCCAGGCAAGCGAAAAAAAAAAAGAAATTGCACGGGAATCCGTAATCTATGTGTCTGTAGACTTTGAAGTTAATATGTCTGATCGTATCCATTGTCGACAAAGCTCATTGTTCGCGTCTTACACAAAACATGTGTGGTGCAACGGCTCAATGATAATATATGGGGCTTCTTTTAAAATCAATGAGTGGTAAAGTTTGAGAAGCCTCATAGGGCTTATCCTTCCTGGCCTTGTTAGAGGGCTTAAGGACGTCGGCGTCAGCTGTCTGTCATGATTTAAGTACAGAGGTTGACGTTTTCACAACTCTTGGGTGCATTCAATGATGTAATTTCATCCCGACAAGAAATTTAGTGTAATTCCATCCCCCTAAGTACAAGCCATATATTAATTTTTAGCCATAAGGGCTTGATGGGTGTTAGAGGGAGAGCAAACAATTACTTGATTAATTCATAAGGGGGAAGTACTTTGTCGGTGAATCAACGAAGTCTTTATATTCATGAAATTTCTACAGTTTGATTGACTTTTCGTGGTCCTGCAAGAAACAGGATTACCTTACAGCTGTCATCCAATAAAATCCTATATTTTCTACAGTAATTATTAATATCGTTTATTGTTTTTATTATTATCATTAATATTGTTAGTTATTTAGCAATTACTTAATTGTTATCTGTTTATTTGTACACAATATAGATTTTAAAATTGATTCAAATATTAAAACAAGAAAAAAATAATAATTGAAAAGGAAACAATAATTGAGAACAAAAGAGAAAGACTCAAATCTCCGATATGGTATAATAAATAATTATAAAACAATTTATTGAATAATGTACAATATTGTAATAGTCGGTCGTAGGAAAAAAAGTGTGTGCAACACTTGGGGATGTGGACAAAAATAAGTCCTCACTATTTTGTCTTTGTGTGATATAAGCCCCTTATACACACTAGTTGTACAATATACTGATAAATTCTGCTTTTTTTGTCTTCATTAACCATACCAATTAAATAATCAAATAAATATATGTATATATATTTATTTAAGTGGTTAAGAGAGTGGTTATATACCTACATTTTATTTGATTTTTATTATAAGTATTAACTTTTTTAAAGTAGGTAAATTTTAGACTAATAAAGGACAATAAAAATATTAAACCTAAAAGTATTTTATTGATCTGGTACTTCACTGTTACATACAAATGTTATAGTGGTTTGTGATAACTTTGAAATTGTCGAACACGTTTCGTTGAAGTTTTTGGCATTTTTAACTATTTAACACTAACTCAGAACAAAACTAAACGTATTAAATTAATAATCAAAGGTATTATTTTAACGCATGAACACACAGCTGCTGAGGCATCGATACCGACCTAAACTCGTAGTTGACTTGTACGCATGGGCTACGCATCCCTTCTCCTTAGAGTTTCATGTTTGATTTTTTATGTCGAAATGAAAATGAAATGAAAATAAATTTTATTATTCTGGGACCGAGGTCCCCTAAGAATAAATACATACAGAGAGTGATGAAAATGAAACAATGAAATATAGTATCAGAACAAAGAAATAAAAAGATAGGTAGGTAAATAAAAATTAGTGCTACATTGGAGAAAAACTATACAACTAAAAAATAGATAAACAGGAAATAGAAAAAACAGGAAAAAACATAAAATTAACAACTTCAATATGATGAAACAAAATAAATAAAAGTATCTACAAAAATAAAAGAGAATAAGTAAAAAAGAAAAAAAGCAAATCCATAAAACTAAGAAAGAGATAAAATTGATAATATATATAAATATAAATCGACCGAGCATAGTACGGTGGTTGATTATAAAAGAGAAGGAAGGATGCCCAGCCAAGGTTAAAAATAAAATTAATTTAGAAAGCAGAAAATAAGATAAGATAAAAAATAAATAAATGCATAATAAAAATATATAAATGTGTAAATGAGCCAAAAATCAATATTATTGATTATGAACGAATAATTTAGAAAATATGATAAAAAAAATATAATAAAACTAGAGAATGACAAAGACAAGAAAGAGATAGAAAAAAAAAAAAAAAAAAAAAAAAAAAAAGGCGGGGGAAAAGTGATTAGAATGATTAGATAAGTAAGGTTGACGAATTAGAGAATACGGGGGAGAGATCAAAGAGGAGTGGATTGTTTGGTGAAGAGGAATTGGAATAGTGAGGATTTGAAGGAAGCCACGGAAGGAGAGTGACGGATTGGGGGAGGCATGGAGTTCCAAAGAGAGGAGGCCTGGACAAGGAATGAATTGTGGAAGGCTGAGGAGCGATGGGAGGGGATGAAGAGGTCTGAAGGACGGGATCTAGTGTGCCTCTGGTGAACCGAGGACTGGAATTGAAACATTTGGTAGAGGTAGTAGGGTTCTTTGGATTTAAGCATTAGGAAGAGGAAGGAGCCTACGAGGTAGTTTCGGCGGTAGGAGGGTTTGAGCCATTTCAACTCGGAGTACCAGGGCGAAATATGAGCGTCTCTAGGGACATCGAAAACAAATCTGACATGAGCGTTCAGGATTCGCTGGAGTTTGATATCGAGTCCCTTACTCAGATCATTATAAACCAGGCACCCGTAGTCGAAATGGGGGAAAATTCCGATCGGTAATTCCGATACACTTGTCTCGCTCAAGAAGTTTCACTTCAAAAAATAATAATAGGCAATTATTATATATATAATGTTTTATAATATTAATATTATAACTAACTCTGAAAACATTAGACGTTCCTGTATATTTTAACAGAATTTTCAAAACAAATATCTTCTTTATAACTCTTTACTTTCCAGTTAGGGGAGAAACTGAAGAAGTTAGAAGAGGAGCCTTTCCTCTTGCCTTCGCCTATCCCACTGGTAATTCGAAGAAAATTGGAAATATGGAAAAAATTAAGTTAAGTCTTTGATGAGTTCTTCCCAGCAATATCCGCTCATGGTAGGAGGCAGAGAGGTGCCTTCGTAGAGGAACTCTTTTGTCGAAAACAGGAGATAGAGACAGGGCCTTTGGGAAATCGAAATGGGATAAACAATAAATATTATAAAAAATATTAACAAGAAATATGAAATATATTACGCATTGAAGGGATCCGTAAATGAGCAGTGGCGGATCTATAGTTTTGTGGCCCCTGAAGCTTTTCTGAAAATTCAATCTACGATTTTCACACCATTACTATACTTTCTTATGCCTTAGGAGCATAAGAAAGTATAGTCTTAGGAATCAGAGGTTTGCTGAGTTAGGAGATAATGGAAAAGTAGGGACTTAAATGAAAGAAGAGATGGTCCAGAGAATTTGCATTAAGTTTTGCTATAAGAATTGAATAAAGTGCAGCAAAGTTTTAGAAATGTTAAATATTGCTTTTGGTGAGTCTGCTATGAGTAAAACTAGGGTTTACGAGTGGTAGAAGCGTTTGCAAGAAGAAGCAAGTGAAGACGTTGAAGATGAAGAGCGCCCTGGACGCCCCAGCACATCAACACCTGATGAAAACGTGGAAAAAGTGAATGAGGCGCATCACTGAGAGAGCTAAATGTTATGTATATATATATAAACGGTTATATCAAAATATGGTGGCTTATATTGAAAAATTCTAGATATAATTGTATATGAGACTGGAAAACAATAGACTTGATGAGTGAATGGCTCTCGTGATCCTGAATAGGACAGAGGGCTGAAGGGTTGTCAGAGGAAATGTTGAAGTGTGCCCTCTACCCACATTCACTATGTATCTATTTAAACAATGTCCGTCAGTCCGCCATTTATCAACAGAAACAGCTTTTAAATAATTTGTGAAAAATAACATCACATTGGTTAGTTGAAGAGCTTAGCTTTCCTTATCTGAGAAGTTGATAAAAGCCCTTGAGCACACCGTCCTTCGGATTGGACGTTGAGCGATGGACCCCGGACTTGTTACGATTTCAGGTACTCATTAAAGACCCCTATCCTAGTTGAATAAAAATTTAGGCTATGTAAAATTTTAGTCAGCGCAAGGGCGCTCTGGTAATATGACCTCATAGTTAAAGCCCGAGCACACATCGTTTAACGTTTCACTCATTCTTGCATTATTATGGATATATGTATTTATCATATATATTTTTATGGATTAGAGAATATATAAATTAAGTTTGCATAGCAAACGTTAACTTGAAAATTTAAAGAACCCCCGACACAATGAAATTTTGGGGAAAACCGCCGCAAAATTCCTGATATAATTTATTTAAATAATAAAAAAAAAACTCCAAGTCTCTAGCTGTAATAGAGGTCGAGATCCCTACACAGGATCTGAGTAACCTGAAGATCTTGGAAACGGCATACCCGATTTCCAACAAACATGGCTAAGAACCATCTCGCAAATACCAGCTTTTGGAACCAAAAAACCGCTTTGAAATCAGTTCAACGGTCTCGGAGCCACAAACCGACACACAAACACACACAGACAAAGGCTTCAAACTTATTGCACCCCTCTTTTTGCGTCGGGGATTAAAAATCTATTATATTTAATGTTGAACAAGCTCATTGTTTTATTTATTTCATTAGCTTTCCACTATATCGACACAGACCGCAGAAATGTATTTGGGCAAAATTTAGCATGAGAAATCAGAAGCACTTAAGTCAAATATAGTTCAAATTGACCGTCAAAGAAATTAAGCGTACCCCCCTCCCATTCCACCCATAATTCCTACGCCTATTGATGGGTCCAGTTTGTGTAGTAAGTGTTTTATAAATCTGCTAAGCCCCTGTTAACCTGAGAGGTTCAGATAAGTTGGCAACAGATAATTAATAGGAGGGCAGGGATCCCAGATAACAGTTCAGATAAGGAACACTCCCCACCCGTTTTCAGTAGATCAGCCCTGAGCGTTAATTCTAAGGGCCAAGGGATCATCTCAAAGCCCCCTATCGTGTATTAATGAGCTAATACTTAACAGAAAAGTATATACCAACTTCTATTAGAAAAAAAATGTAGCCGGTGAATCATGCAGATCAAATTAGTCAATAACGTTTTCTCTCTCCTCAAAACTCATTATTCGACATACATAGTGAACTCTAATCCTCTAGTCTTTTATTTATAAAGATGCAACTGTTGCTAGAGTGCAACAACCAGCATCCATGAGGATAGGTAATGTCATGTTGGCGTGAATGGCATGTGAGAGGAAGGCCACCCAGTGGTAGGTCCTCGGAACGAAAATTTATCTTAATTATTAGGACAAGAACAGGAAGAAAAAAATAATAAATAAATAAAAAGGATTTGGAAGACAATTTTGATGGATGGGTAAGAGAGGTGATAAAAGTAAAGGGAAATAATGTAAAAAAAAAAATGTTAAGAACGAATAGGATTTAAGATGGCAGTAAGTCGCGGTTCCATCTTCTCTTCAACCTTCGTGGGGGATTTTGTGGTAAGTGTTGTGAAGATAAAGTACGTATTTCTGGGTTTGTGTGTGTGTAAAGTTTTCTAAAAAAACGTAAGTATCGGGTACTATGTGTATCATAAGATCGTTATGAAGTGTTTTGTTGTTTATGTATGGGGGTCACTGTATTATTAGTCTGAGGGTTTTTGACTGAAACGACTCAATTCGTTTGATGTTGGATGTCTTTGGTGAACCGTATATTTGGGATCCATATGTCCATAATGGTCTCAGTAAGTAAGTGAAACAGTTCCGTTTTTGTGTCATGTCTAATTTTGATCGTCTGTTTAGAAGTCCGTAGAGTATTTTGAGTCGACGGTTCAGCGTGTTTCGTGTGAAACATGTGTGAGGGTGCCATGTCAGTCCTAGAACTCGTACAGTATTAGTTTGAGGGAGGGGCTTGTCGTAGATGAAAACGGGGGGGCATGTTTCTCGTCGAAGTGTAAATGTGACGTACTGTGATTTTTCTGTATTAAGTTTTATTTTCCATGTGTTGCACCAGTTTTCAATTTGTGTGAGATGGTGTTGTAGTGTAAATGAGGCGTGTAAGAAGTAAATTAATAGGTAACTTAATTATGGGGTTTTGAATTTATATATAAAATTTCATGTCAATACATTCATATTCATTATTCATTATATCGGCAGTTATTGGGAATTTTGTGTTGAGCCCCTTCCCCTTATCTCTCCTTCCTTTTTGGCTGATTCCGCTGAAAATTAATGGATGTCGTCTTTATTGGGGTTTTGAATACACATACTCTTTCGGGAGTAATTACTCCGATTACTCTTACTTCGCCATTATAGACAAAAATTTAACTGAATTTTATTTTATGGCACATTAAATATATTTATGGGGTGTTTGAAAGGCGAATGGAGTTGGTTGTTGGAATTTGAGTTAGTCACTTAGTGAGACAAATCTGATCAGCGAGCTGTAGTCTGTAACGGGAGGGCGTCCTAACTCTTTTAACTGACTCAATGGTTAGTTAGCGTGACTCATGGCCGGGCTTTAACTACGAAGTCATATCGCCTACTACCAGAACGCTCTTTCGTCACTCTGGTGGACATGAGCCCGACTCTACTGTGGAAGTCTTGCTTACCCTAAATTTTTATTCACCTTGGGTAGGGGTCTTTAACGAGTACAGGCTCGGGACCATCGCTTAACGTCCCATCCAAAAGACGGCGTGCTTAAGTTTATTTTACATCCCAGATAAAATAAATTAAAGGGCCTCGGTCGGGTTTCGAACCCACGATCTTGATCTCAGAAGACGAGCACGCATACCACTGAGCTACCGGCGCCCTCCCCTATATTATTATTCACATCGGGTAGGCGTCTTCAACGTCTCTTTCCTAACATTGTACAGGCATAGCTTAACGCCCCATCCGAAGGACGGCGTGCTCAAGGTTTCTTCACCTCACAGATAAGAAACCTAAGGGCCTTGGTCCAAAAATATGGAAATAGTACCTATGCGCTGATTAAAATACAAATATATATATCCGTATATGAAATAAATCAACGATGACAAAAATTAATAGATGGATAAAAATAAAAATATACAGTTTTTTGAGAAAATAAGTAAGTACACACAGAGAATGGAGGATTATATTATTGGCGATAAAAGGGGTGAGTATTTGAGATTGGTCTGATCGTTCATACAATTTCCTTTTTGTAGCGCTCTGTTTATTTCCAGTTGTTCCAGTGAGTTGAGGAATGTATTATTTTATTATTTTTTTTTTTTTTTGGGTTTATGTACGGTGCATATTAGCCATGTCAATGTGTTATATATAATTATTTAAGACATCCATGGCCCCCTGGAGGGAGTTCTATCTACGAAATAAAACTCACTCCCGGACGGGATTCGAACCCGCAAACCATGGTGAGACCATGCGACCAAAGCCCTACGCTCTAGCCCGCACGGCCACCATGGCCCCCATTTTTTTTTTTTTTTAATTTAAATATATTTGAAGCATTTTATTACATTACCCAAGTGCGATGTATTATGTATTATACATACCTGTATATAAATATATACATGATATATTCACGCATATACATATTTTATACATATTTGCATATTCATGGATAATGTGGAAATATGAAATTAATGGCTGACGTGGAGATTTGTTGGATGGAGGAGTTGTTGCCTCTAAGAGGAGTCCCGCTGTATCGATCGGCTCCCTCCAACCGTAATCACTTATATGAAACTGTTTAAGCTCTAGTATATTATATACACATCTAGTATCGCTATAGTATATCGCTATCCGTAGTAAGAAGTGATTATTGGATAGTTTATAATAATATAGACTATTAAATTCGTAACACAGTTATAGGTTTAGGTTTTTATGACTCATGCCCGGGCTTTAACTACGAGGTCATATCGCCTACTACCAGAGCGCTCTTTTGGTGGACATCAGCCCGACTCTACTGTGGGATTCCTAAATTTTGTCTACCCAAAATTTTTATTCACATAGGATAGGGGTCTTTAACGAGTACCTGACATCGTACAGGCTCGGGACCATCGCTTAATGTCCCATCCGAAGGACGGCGTGCTTAAGTTTATTTTACCTCCCAGATAAAGGTTTTCGAACACACGTTCTTGAGTTCAGAAGTCAAGTACGCTTACCACTGAGCTACCGGCGCCCAAAGTTATTTCAAGTTGCAGTCTTAAAGTTTTTTTTTTATTAATTCCTTGCAACATTAAAATTTTTGATCTCAAAGCCGGTGTCTCCCTATTTGTGTATATTCGAAGTCAATAATCACTTTTTCAGGGATCCAATGAGCCACCTGAGCTTTAATGAGGCGGAACAATCTCTCGTAAGTTTCTAGCAATTTGTTTGGCAAAAGTGCAAATACTACTGGAACAATGTTGGTCTCATGATGTGTACTATCCAAATCTGCATAAATTATGTTTATCTGCATGATGGCAAGTTTTTTTTTTACGTATGCAAGATGGAATCGGAGTTAGGTGCAGTCAGGTAACAAAAGTTGTCGAACCCTTTTAGTTCAGGTAATCCCCCCCCCCCTCCCCCCCCCCAAAAACAAAGTATACGCAAATAGGGTGGTACCCTCAAAGCCAATCGACTGTTTGGGCTAATATTCCAGGGTAGGTACATCCCATGGGTGAAAAACCGGCATAATAATAATAAAAAATTTATTTCCGTTAAACCAATGGTGATAGGATATTGTCAAAAGAATTTATACATTAAGATAGCTTATAAATTAGATTTATAATTACTTGAGTCTAACACACGTAGTAAAAAAAATATTAATAGAAATACATAGATACATTTATAATAAGTAGATACATTTTTCAATTTAATAAAAATTAAGATAACTATTTTTTTAAAACCCTTCCGGAAGTGTCGTTATCACAACGATGTTTCGAGACGTTCTTACGTCCCTTCATCAGGTCCCAATGTGCGAGATAGTAACTATAACAATACATAAAAAAAATAAAATAAAATAAATATATATATATATATATCTTAATCAAATATAAATAAATATATCCATAAAATAAAAATAAGAATAAGAAATAAACAAAAAAATTATAATACTTTTTAAAAAATAATAATATATTTTTTCTGAATATAATAATAAAAAATAAAATAAATAATAAAAATACATTAAGTAATATATCAAGAGAAATAAAATAAATTAGTACACAAGTAGTGAAAAATAATGATTAAACATAACGTAGAGTCGACTGACCTTTAACCCTAGAATACTAACTACACGTCTCGGAGACGTATTCAAGATTTATAACGTCAGCTGCTTCGCTTGACCTTGAAGTGTTTCCCCGTCCTTCCAGCTATGCTTCGTTTGAGTAGCCTTGGGTTGATTTAGTTGGGTTCTAGCCGCCGGTCTTCATATTTCAGCTAAGTACTGAATTTTTTTCATAACATAGTGCCTCTCAGAGACGTAGAGTTAGTATTCAACGTAAATTATTCTACGTCTCTTGGACGTGTTGTTATGAATGATTGGTGTATTTTTCTACGTCTCTCAGACGTATTGTTATGAATAAAGGTGCTTATTTATACGTCTCTGTCACGTAGTATTAGTAATGATAGGTGCTTTCATCCATAACTCTGATACACGGTTTTAGGATATATTTGTATTTTATATTAATTATTTTATGAACGGCTTTGTTTCAGAACGCAACCATATTTTTTAGTTTTAACTAAAGTTATAAAAGTCGCAAAAAAGTTGGTAAAAATAAATGTTTGAAGAATGTGTTAGTCACATGCCTACTACTTATGTGTTCTACTTACTCTGATTTATTCGAATTCGACTCCTATTTTTTAGTTCAAGTGTTTTTTTTTTATAGGATCTGAACAGAATATACCTATCAATTGTGTTTTTTTGCTTAAAAATAAGGAAAGAGTTTTAAAAGTTGTCAAGGAGTTATTAAAAATATTTTTAATGAATGTGTTGGTCGTTTAAAATACCTTTTAGCATAATAATTGAACACAATAATACGCATAACTTCAATACAAATCATTTCTGATAGCAAAAATGGATTTTTAATGCCATGTACGTCTGAGAGACGTATAGTTAGTAACAAATATATCAAAGTTTATGTTAGTATTCCAGGGTTAAGGTGTGGAGGGTTTTTTATTGTAGTCATTTTATTCTTTTTGAACAGTGAGAATAAAATTATTTTTCCGTGTAAAATAGCCGGGATAGCCAAGTCTTTCCTTTGTAAGTTGAAGCCCGGGCATGAGTTACAATTACTTACTAACCAGAAGCGGAAATGGTCAAAACGTGTTCATGGACTTTAAAATTTCCTTGTTTTCTTCAGACACCCTTCATGTGTGACCTTTCAGTTAATATCTTTTTTCCAAATGATCCTCTCGGGATCTTCGCCACTCTCCAGAGAGTGAGGGAGGGTGTGATCCACCCCTAGAAGCCGACAAAGGGCGATAACAGAGGGTCTTGGCTCTTTATTGGCTTCCTAACTCCGGTCTGGAACTGCGGGTCTACAGCTGGAGTGTTGTCATGTCACTTCCTTGTAGTACTGGTTATCTTTCAGAGTCCCACTCGTGCTTATAGTTAGCCCGAATGAGAAAGTTTTCGCTCTCACTCTAAAATCAATCGATCCAAGTTTCTGAAAGGATTATATAATTTTCCTGCTGTTTTTTTAAATGCAATAAGATGTAAGTTGTGTTTTTTTTGTGCCTCATGCCCGGGCTTCAACTACGATATCGCCTACTACCAGAGAACCCTATTCAAAAATGGGAGTCTTAAATGGTCTACCCAGGCATGGTCTCGATACGAATCTTTAACGAGTATTTGATATCGCCCAGTTTCAGGACAGCTATTTGTTGGAGTGCTCGATATATGCTAAGAAATGCCTTTGGACATGAGTTGTCTGCTGGGATAATGGACTGTCTACCTAGAAGGTCGAATGAGTTTTCATGTCTTCTGAATATAATATTACTTTAGTTTTCTTACTTACGTCCAAGACATAATATATGTGATCTGTTAAAACTAAAATTCGTTGCCATGCGTTACAATTTAAACAATATTTTCAATTGTTTCCTACAAACATTTATTGTTCTAGCGCTATACATTTGGTTAATTTGGTCGTATTGGTTATATATAGGTAGTTGGACATTTTTTGCAAGATTAAATTTTTTGAAAGGTTACATTTTTTGTGTAAATCAAGCAAACGACTAAAAAAAAGTGTTTCGAGACGTCAACTTAAGACAAATTTTCATCATATAACTCACAAATGCCTATAAAAAAGGTAGGTATTGCATATACGAGGTTAGTCCCATAAGTACCCAACCTGACGTATAGATGGCGGTTGTTGTTTGAAAACAATTACTATGGTACAAAGTACTTAAGTTTGAAGTTTGAAGACGCTACGTTGTTTAGTATTTGTTTGGCACCAATCGAGTTGAGGAGGGGTACTATGGGGTACTGAGGAGGGTTTTAGCTAGTAACTTATAAAAACTAAGTCATAAATAAAATTTCATATTTGAAATCTAGAAGTCAGAAAAAAGTTATCGCAGCGCGAGATATTTTGAAAATACAGTAGAACCTCTATAAGTCGAACATCAAGGGAGACGCAAAAAAAATTCGAGTTATAGAGTTTTCGACTTATGGGGATTTCGACTTGGGCTGATTTTGATTCGACTTGTAGAGGTTAAAATTCATTCTAACTAATTTTGAGTTAGAGAGGTGAAATAAATAAAAATTCAAGTTACAGAGGTAACAAACATATTTATATTTATTATAAATCAACATTATTTCAAAACATCCTTAAAATAAAAAATACGTAGTATATGTAGGTATTAAAAAAAGTCAGTAATTTTTTTTTGCTATAGATAATTGGTAATCCTATTTATTGTATACTTCTAAATTGTTTTCTAAGAAACAATGGTGTACAGTGTCGGCAAATTCTTAAAGTCGGTAACTAATTTTTCTTCGAGCTATAGAGGTAATAATTTTCAAATAATCGAGTTGTAAAGGTTGTAAAATAAAACATTGATATGTTCGAGATGCAGAGGTCCAATTAATTTTTTCGAGTTATAGAGGGAAAATATGTACCAAAATGGCTTGTAGGGACTCACTGATTATTTCGACTAACAGAGGGTTGAGATTTCGAGTAATGGAGGTTTTGGGGCTTGAAAGGAAAGGAACAAAACTTTTTTTCGAGTTTTGGAAGTTTTCGACTTATCGAGGTTTGACTTAAAGAGGTTCTACTGTAAATAGATAAGAGTACACAATAAAATTGTGTTTCAACACGGAGAAAATGTAAAGATATAAGTCGGTTTTGGGAATGAATCTGGTGTTCATAATTCAAAGCAAGCAAAGAAGCTTTCGGTTTTTGGAACAAAAACACGCAAAAATTTCAGTCTGGTTTTTTGAACGAAACCGAAACTTTTCTTCTCTGAGTCGGGATTTGGAGACAAACGAAATGTTGAAACCCCATTTTTCGCCATTTGATTTAGCACATGTTTTACGCTCGATTTTGGCAAAAATTAATTGACTCGGGATTTGGAAATAGTGATCTCAACTGTAGTCGTCGGTATCATATTTCCCCAGTGCAGATTCAGTTTACAGGATGTTCCTCGATGTTCAGATACCTAAAAACATGTCTCATCCGGGCTTTGAACTACCTATCCTCTTGTTACCCTTTAATTACACGTTCAGACAGAGGTTTGAAGCTTTCAACAGACCTGGAGACTCTGATTGTGTTCCCTGACGGTTCAACTAAATGGAGATGTTTAGTTGGGATTTGGGAGAAGATGTCTCTTAGCAATCAGGACTTAGTAGCTTAGCTTCCCTTGGCCCAGGGACTTTCCCCCCCTCCCCCCGGGATTTAATTATATACAACTTAGATCAATGCTACCAACTCAACTTAGCGCTCTCTCAAGTCGGCAACTGTTCTAGAAGCTGTCTTAATAATAGGCCCCAGGCGAGTGACAGTTCATAACTCACAATTATCAGTCATTGTATATAAGTACCAAGTATTATTTTATTTATTTATAATTTTTCAAGAGGGGAGAAATCACCCAGTGGTGACACTCTCTTTGTAACTAATCACTGTCACTGCTGCTGCTAAGAAGGTCTGTAGCCCATTGATGCTTAAGCCGTCGTTGGGAAAGTAGGGCATGGACTAGAAGATTATTGTGGGAACTAAGAAGGGGAAATAATTTTTAATACTTGGATTTAGCCACCTCGAATTCAAAAGGTACGTTAAGGAGGTCATTGTGAAGAGTTTTGTTGGAGACGTAATAAGGAGCATTGGCTATTTTACGAAGGATTTTGGATTGAAAGGATTGGAAGCCTTGGCAAGTCCGTAAGTCCATATAGGTTTAGTCAGCCAATTTTCAATCTAAACTGTATTTGCCTCAATACGATGATCAAAACGAAGAATCGATTTTTTTTTATTTTTTGAACTATTGGTTGTGCAGAATTTTGATTCAAAATTTTATCTACTACATTTTTAAAAAATCAGTGCTTATAGATATGTGTAGAAAAAAATCTTAAATTAAATGCACTTTTCAGAATTTAAATTGGTTCAGTAGATCAAACCGAAACAGAAATCGCGTCTGGTTTTCTAAGGAGAATTTTCTGCACTGGGTTCAATATTTACCCAATTGTGAGCTTGGGGACACAACTTCGGTACACATTCGGAGAAGGCGAAGGTCAGATCTGTAAAAACATGGTTGGTATAGGTCAGTGTTGGCAAAAATTAAGTTTGATTGACGATTAAAATCTAAAACAAACGTAATTAGTTTAACTGACGATTGACGATTGAATTAGTTTTAGTCGTATAAAAAATTGAAATAATGATTGAATCAATTTTAGTTTTCAATGTTGATTAATAATTTGATTGCAATACTAATGTCGAGGAAATTGTAAAGTAAACGAATTATTAAATTAGACAAATGGTTTATTCTTTTATTAGTCATTCACACATGGTACGCAAATAACAATATTTTCATATTTTTTATTTATTTATTCTTTTACTAGTACAGCACATATAATCAAACCGTCAATGTTTTCGATTCATTATATTTAAATTGCTTTTCATGACGACTCTTTTCTCAAACATCTCATCAGATAGTTTGTGTGATTTCGGTGAGTTGGTCATAGTAGCATAGGAAAACATTCTTACAACTGGTCCCGATGACGGCATAGGCTCTGTAGCTAACAATACAATAGACCCTTTCCAGGTAGTGACACAAACAGCAATGTGCTAATAAACAGAAATGTACCTAATTACCTATAAGATAAGGCTTATTTTGAACTAGCAGTAATACCCGGCGTTGCCCGGGGAACTTTGACTTTTCTCCCAATATCTCCTATAAGGCTATTCAGTTCCTCGACAGTACATTCATGATGTTATAATTTTCAATTATTCATACGGAATAAGGCTTATAGTCCTTCAACTGTACGCGCTTTGGAGCTAAAACTAATTTATTCAAAAAGATTTCTCATTAATCGTTGCAATGGTTTTCGAGTTACAAAGATTGCGTGAGTGGATGCTGGGATGGACCAGGGGTTTATTAAAAAATAGACCTTAACCTTCCGGTAGATAAAACTTATCTATTCAAAAAGATTCCTCATTAATCATTGCAGTGGTTTTTGAGTTACAAAGATTGCGTGGGTGGATGCTGGGATGGACCAGATATTTAGGTACTAATACGCCTATAACCTTCCACCGACGATGACGAACAAATTAAAAAAAAATTAATCAAATCCATCAAGCCGTTCGTGAGTTATAGCGGTACAACGCACAGACATTTTCAGCTTTATATATATGATGATGATTGAAAGAACTTGAGTAATTTTTAAGAGTTTAACATTTAATTGCGTTGTGTCAGTAGTTGCTAGAAGGCACAAGGTCGGTTCATGTTCTGGATAATATTTTATTGCCTCGTTTTCAAATACGAAAAATATCTTATTACTTAAAAAATTAATCCAAACTAAAACTAATAACTAATGATTACTCGATTTTAGTAGTGACTAAAACTAAATTATCAATCGTGATCAATTTAGTCATAACTAAAATAATCACTAAGTTTTTAGTTTGATTCGTCAATCGATTGAAAATATTAATGACTAAGCCCAACTCTGGTATAGGTGGTATAGGTTGTCCTTGTGGCACTGATTCTTCATATTTACAGTAATGTCGATAGATTTCAACTAGATACGATCTTAGTCCATTAGTAAAACTGGTAGACGATTCCGGGTGAACCGAGACCGGTTCCTGGGGATAGCAGGTCCGGGTATTTGAATTTTCAGGTTCCTGGTTCTCGGTTGCAGACCCGGAATCGAGTGCAAAGTTCCGAAACCGGACCCGGGCACAGTGATTAGGATTTTCACAAGTTTCCCAATATGGTAAAAGATGTGAACGTTTTTCAGAACTTATATGTAAGTTTCCGCTCTCCCACAAAATATTTAATCTTTTTATTTAGACTTCCTTCTCTTTTTGCTCCTTTTAGGAATTGGGGTTTACTTGGTTATAGATTCGGACTCAGTTCACGGTTCGAGGCACGAATCCGGGCCCTTCAATTCCAGACCCGGGATCCATGATTACTGAACTAGAACCCGGTCTGGAACTCACAGATGAGACATAGGCCCACTAATAAAGAGACTAAAGATTTATAGCGAGAGCAGAAACTTACTTGTGAGTTGGGTACTAGTGTAGCCTCAAATTCAGAAAGGGTCGATTAGCTTAGGAGGGAGAGCGAAAACTTAATTGATTAATTCTTGCTGGGGAAGTACATAGCTGGTGATTCATTCGACTTTGTTTTTATTTTTTTAAATACTAAAAAAAAATCTTTTTTGAGAACAGGGTTTTCTCTAACATAAAAATCCCCCCCCCCCCCCCCCCCCTCCCACCCCCATACGTACAAAAATGAACCTAGATATAGAAATGGTAACTTCAAATGAGATATTTGAACCATGGTCCAGTGCTACTGAAGAAGGAAATGGGTTTTTCACGTTTTCATTATCTGAATGGGGAGGTCTTTCTTCGGTTGGTTGGTTGAGGGCCCCTCAATAATGCCTTCTCCCCCACTCACGATTTTTAGATAAAATCGGTCGCAGAATGCCATCATGTCGCTTAGATCACAAGTTCTGTTTTCTATCTATTTTTCTTCTTACATTTTCCTATTCTTTTATTTAACCCCTTTTGTGATGTTATTCCAGCGTATAATTGTCTCCTCTATCTAAACGAAAGAAAAGAAAATTTGTGTCTTTATGGCCTGTACATATTCATTACATTAGACGTTCGTGAGTTATAGCGGTACAACGCACAGACATTTTCAGCTTTATATATATGATATCGAGTTATCGTGTTCACTGGCAGACACACTGTAGGTAGAAATATATTTTTTTTCTCTGCGAAAACAGATTACGTAAATTTTCTCTACTTCATACAGTGGGCATTTTTGTAAATAAAAATAGAAAGAGATAAAATTTGACATTTTTTAGACAACATTTTTTTCTTTTAGTTTAACATTCAGTGATTCATTTCATTGTAGTGTTCGCCGAACAAAATTCTTTGAATAGTTTTCAAGAGTAAACAAATACAAAGGCAGTTTAGTTACAGGATGTGGCCTTTTTTTTTTTTTTTTTTTTTTTCAAACCTTCCCCTCAAATAGATATTCTAAGCATAGAAGTGTTGTTATGTTTCGGAACAACCGCAGTCTGTCTTTCTTCTTCAAGTCTCATTTCCTGCTCACTGTCAGTTCAGGAAATCAAAACATCCTTCAAAAGCATTAGCACAGCATTATAAAATTTAGTCCAGAAGCCGCTGAGGACGACATCTATTCGTTTTCAGTCAAATCGACCAAAGGGAAGGGGGGAATTAAGGGAGAGACTTAACATACAAATATTACGAATTTATCGGCACAAAATTCAGTATGAGGATTTATGAGTCAACACTATAAAGTGTATGTATACTACTAAATAAATATTTGTAAATATATAAATAAATTTTCCCCTTTCTGTGCAGTTCTTATATAAATTTATTTATTATGTTTCGAGGTCATATCGCCTACTACCCGAGCGCTCTTTCGTCAATCTGGTGGACATGAGCCCGAATCTACTGTGGGAGTCCTAAATTTTGTCTATACATTTTTATTCACTTAGGGTAGGGGTCTTTAACGAGTATCTGAAATCGTACAGACTCGGGACCATCCGAAGGACGGCATGCTTAAGTTTATTTTACCTCTCAGATGAAATAAAGTAAGGATCTCGGCCGGGTTTGCAATCCACGAACTTGAGCTCACTAAGCGATCACGCATACCACTGAGCTACCGGCACCCTCTTTCTGTAGTAGAGATAAAAGAAGGACTCTGGCTCACTCTTTCTTCCTATTTCCTTTGGCGATCCCCATTCTAGACACAATCGGCACCAGAATGCCATCATGTCACTCAAATCACGGGTTCAAATTTGCTTATTATTTATTATAATTTTTCTATATATTGTCCTCTTTCATTCTTTTGTTATTCCTTTACCTAACCTCTATTGTGCTATTACTCGAGCTTATAACAGTTTCCTCTATTTTATTATCCCAGCTAGCTACAAATAAACATTTATAATTTCGAAGTTGAGTTTTTCCCGAAATTTCATATTTTCCGACCCACTAATTCAATAAATGAAATCCTGGACACCGGTATTAAAGTGCAGAGAAGTATCCAGGGGTCAGCCAGTGAAAGGAGCTTTTTTTCATGTCCAATTTTGCCAATTCTTCTGGACAAGTTTTTTGGTTTTTTTGAAACTTGAGTACCAAGCTTACTATTCATGTTCCTCAAATATTAGAATATTATAACAAGAATATAGTTTATAGGTCATGAGTAGATAATAATTCTATGTCCTGGGCCGGAAGTGACGTCATAGCGATGGATGCATGGAGAAAGTATAGCAACCACTGACCCAGCTCCAACCACTAAAACCTAGCCTTAACCACCGCGCACCCCCTCCTTCGCCCCAACCCTCCGAGCACCCCCTCCTTCGACCCATTCCCCTCCCCTCCCATGGAAAAAATTGGAGGCGTATCCAGAGAGCCCCCCATGTACTTCCCCAGGTCTAACCACCCCCCTCCCCCTCTGAAGACCCCCTCACCCTGCCATTACCCTCCCTTCTCATACAAAAAATTCGAGGCGTATCCAGAGAGCCCCCACTTGCCACACCCCAATAAGTTTCCGCTCTCCCAACTCAACGTCATTCATTCTATATTAATTAGGCCATCTAAGAAAAAAAGAGTTATTCTGAATTTGAAAAAACTTTGTAGGCACATATATTTCGTATGTCAAATGAACATACCTAATAATATTATGATCGTTTCCAACGATATTATATACGAAAAATGACAAGTTGATGTTTTTCTTGAACAAAAGACACCAATTGGGATTAGAGGAGATGCCTAACACAAAAACTATTATAACTGCTGATGTAATGAATGTACGTATTGTGATGTATAAAAAAAATATAGGTACACATTTAAATTATTAAAATAAAAAAATTAATTATATTTATTTTTCTATAAAATCCAAGAAGCAACTGAATTAGTAAATACATAATATGAATGCATTTTCTTTTAAAACAAATGAGTAGAAAACAAAACACGGCCATCAGCTGTTTTTGAATTAGTGTAGAGGAGTGAATGTTGTGTGGTCTGGGTTGAGATGTGAAGGTGGACAGAGAGTTGTTGTTTAGGCTTAACATGTGATGAACTAAGTAGGTGTGAATTAACAGTAAAATTGATGCTCAAAGAAGGTACTGTTATTTATTTATATGTACAAAATATATTACATTGATTTGAAGAATGGCCAAAATATATATAAAAAAAAAAAAAAAAGGATTGAAATAGTTTTAAGAATTTAGTTTTTAATTTTATAATGTAGATGTAAGAAAATAAACCCAATTATTTGTACTCGTAAATTCTTTGCTATTCATTTTCCCTGTTAACCCAGTAAGATAATTTAAAAACCTTTGGATTAGATTTAATATTTTAGCAAAATTTAGAAAAACAATATGGCACCTCTTTAGAAATCCAAATGAAAAGTTGGTTAATTGATTTTTTCTTTAAATACGTGCACTTTCTTAAAAATTGCACGTCTTGAACTTTTGATATTTTTTTAGGGCCTTTTTCGAAAACTACTGTATAAATCAAAATTTAGTAAAAGACCAGTTATAAAATTTCTACAGGAAATGTGATAATTTATTTTTTATTCAATGATTTGTTTAATTATTATTTAAATTATTATTTATACTAATATTGATTAATTTTTAACAACATAATTTATTTTACCACAGTATATACATAAAATTTCATATATGAGTTCAAAACCCCATAAGAACGATTCTTATCGACTAGATTCCTGATCTCATCCATTCCTTCCTTATTTTCTGTTAATATTAATCGATATATACCGATCAACGACAGCTAATCAAAATAAAATCCGTTGTTCCCACTCGAGAAATGGACACAATTGGCCCAGGTCAGTATCGATTACACTTATTTTTACCTCAAGATCGACCTCCTGTCTTTAAAAAGTATTTTTAAACCTAGCTTCATGGAAGTAGGTCAATCGAATTCGACGAAGAGTCAAAAAGGAGATTAGCTGATGGAAATGGTTTTGAATTTAAATATAAAATGTCATATCGATACATTCATTACATCGGCAGTTATTGGGTTTTTTTCAGTTGAGTCTTTCCAAAATAAATAAAAAAATCAGAATTTTAATATTTAATTTTTCATCAGAGGTTTGGAAAACATAAAATTCCGGAAAACAACAACAATTTTCCCAGGTGTGGAAATAATATCTTCAAAAAAATCAGATCTTTCACTCTACAGAAGGACTGTAGCTAGTGAATATAAATCGTGTCGACATTGAAGAAAAACTTGCTTTTGTCCGATAACGAAAAACCGAAATTAAAGAAAAAAAAATTTGGAATCAAAAAGGCAGGAAAGCTCCGAAGAGAACGTTTATAAAAAAACAAAAGAAATGTTTTAATTTTGTAAACAGAAGCTTTTTTTTTTTTTAATTTCGTGATGGGAATCCTTTCTGTAGTAGAGATAAAAGAAGGATTCTGGTTCTCTCTTCCTTGCTATCTCCTTTGGCATCCCCCTGTTTCATTGTCCTCAAGGGGATGGAATTCCACCGTTATTGTATATACCCACGGAGTTTGGAGGACTGTGGAGTGGGAGTAGCCGTCAGTGCCAATTTTCAAATTTCGTTTCCTCTATACAGCAGATATTCTACTTCCCAGCTATATGAAGCATAGGGTAAGTTATGTAATCGGTCAAAAAATTGTCGACCTGTGATAATAAAAAAAAAAAAAAAGTTAAATAAAATTAATAAAAATATAAAATTAAAATTTGCTGGATCTCCTGACGTTGTGGGAAGCGAAGAGAAGGATGCAGAAGATACAGTGGCAAAGGAAACAGCAACATTGCCTGGAGAAGAAAGTAGTGACGACAATACCAGACCTGAAGACATGCCTGCGTCGCAAAATAAAAGAGAGCTGGGCCTCTGTGTGGATTAACATGGACCTAACAAATAAACTTAGATGCATCAAAGAAAATATAGATAAATGGCAAAGCTCCGAAAGGCAGAATAGGCAGGATATATGTCTGATGCGGCTCCGTCCCTTTTATTAACACAGTTTCTTAGTGTACTTGAATGGGGCATTACCCCCCCAGGGTTAGTTTTATATAATTTATTATGTCTAATATTCACTAACTCCATGTGCTCACCCATTTTAGCTAAATGAGAAAAAAAAAAAAATTTTTTTAGGTGGACGTTTTAACTATAACCATCGTTTAAACGTGTGAGTTGTCAGATAATAATTAAAACAATGAAATGTCTGAATCAGCAACAGGACATCTGACATCCTGACCTCCGCATATCCACCTCAAGTAAAAAACATTCCGCCCTAAGAAAATAAAGAAGAAATTAATCAAAAGATCAAAAATTGTCAGGAGCTCAGACATGACATGGTGTACTACAACTGGATTCGCAGATCGAAAATATTGAGAATACATTAAATTAATTATTTAATTAAGGTAAGCTTAATGAGTTTTATTATGGATAATAATGCTAATATTATAATATGATAATAATAATAATAAAAATCCAAAATACAGTGGAACCTCGCTCAACGAGCATTATTCGTTCCAGAATCTTACTCGTAACACGAAACAATTTTTCCCATATATATAAATTATAATGTAAAATACGATAATGCGTTCCATGCCGAAAAAAAATAAATATTCATACTCGAAAAATGTATGATCACAAGCGACACTAAGATGCTAGCGGAACGAGTGCTAAACAAGGACTGATGTAGCAAGGGCACAATTCGGGACTTCCCCTCTTTTCGTCACTCGTTATGCGAAGTCACTCGTTTTTTACAATTTGTTTTGCTTGTTTTGCGAATTACTCGTTATGAGAGGTGCTATTGAGAATATGTGCCCTTGTCGCGCGGAACCTCTAAGGTTCTGAACAAGCACTAAACACAATTGTTGAACATAGTGCTGACGATGGGGTAAGCCGAAATTGGTACACTAAATGTATACATTTTTGTAAAATTAGATACTATAAATGCTAAACAAATTCCACTATATCTGAATACATTTCGCAAAACTGTATTCAGATATACATTTTTTATTATTTTTCAGAACTCAGTTTTTCTCACTGGTTGAGTGCTTCAGCTTACAGAGGTGAAAGTTAGAAGTTCGAATCCATCTCTGTTCATTTATTTTGACTCATTAGTGAACCCCCCCTAAAAAAAAGTCGACTCGTCCCATTACTTAATTGACAGATACACAACATTGTCCAGTTGGGTTTAACAAGATGCCATCTCATTTCTCGTACAAATACCCTGTTATGGTTTTTGGGAAAACATGCGCCTACCATTTATTTTGCACGTCCCTAAATGGCGAAAGTCCTGACACTTTTGGAAGGTACATTATAGAACATAAAATTTGTTGTCAAAATTGGGATTCAAACGCACGTAGGTACTCTTTTTGGAAACAATTTGGAGAGCTATAATTGCATTCGTATTGGCCGTATCTCCTTAGGTTTTTTATCCGGAAAGTGAAAAAACTTTGAGCATGCCGTCCTTTGGATGAGACGTTAAGCAATAGTCCCGAGCCTTAAGGACGCTTATCCCAAGTGGATAAAAATTTAGGGTAGGCAAAATTTAGGATTATAGCAGAGTCGAGCTCATGTACACCAGAGCGACGAAAGAGCGCTCTGGTAGTAGGCGATATGACTTCAAAGTTAAATGCCCGGGCATGAGTCACAATAACTAATTATATTTGGTATGGAAAAAACAATTACTGTGTATAGGAGAGTTTCTTATACATTCTTTGGAGCAATATAACTTTCATCATATTCGAAATCTAATTGCATAAAAAATATTTAAAATTTAATAAGGGTCATTTTTGTTAAAGACTAATTTTTTGATAGGATTAGCTATTTTCACGTAAATTAAGCAAACGTCTAAAGAAAGTCTTTTAAGACGTAATTTTAGGAAGGTTTTTGGCAAATATTTCGTAAACCTGTCTTTCAATTTTCTGTATAATTTTTATTTGAAGAGGTTTTTGGATTTTCATAATCGTAAGCGTTATCTCTTAAAATATACTTAAGACAATCGTTTTTGAATTAACGCATACTTAGACCATTACGGTTCCGTTCCAAATCAATTTGATTATTCTGAGAAAATAGATGGTATATTTATTGGTCTAAAAAAAAAAAAAAACGCTGAGTGAGTAAAGGTTTTCCTCCTTCCATTCTGAACATATATTTGATATGAAAAAAAGATTCATCTAAAAGGCACTGAATTGTCTGTGGAGAGTCTCACCTGAGGGCCCATATCGATTTTAGATTCCATCTTCCAACTCGGCCTCTAAGGCACACGCAATCGTAATGTACCGCACCAAGTCGCCTGATTTACAACGACAGTCTAAATGACTCAAAAAATTTCGTTTTACGAAAATTGGCACATTAATTTGATTTTAGTTAATAGATCAACTGAGGCGGCAATGGCCTCGAGACCTACTAGTGGATTGAAGACTAATCACATCTACAAACGTTTTATGTTTCTTTTTCATCTATTTTTTTTGTTGTTTTTTATGTTAGGTTAGGTTTTATGACTCATGCCCGGGCTTTAACTATGAGATCATATCGCCTACTACCAGAGCGCTCTTTCGTCACGCTGGTGGACATGAGCCCGACTCTACTATGGGGATCCTAAATTTTGCCTACCCCATATTTTTATTCACCTAGGGCAGGGGTCTTTCACGAGTACCTGACATCGTACAGGCTCGGTACCATCGCTTAACGTCCCATCCCAGATAAAATAAACTAAGGGCCACGGTCGGGTTTCGAACCCACGTTCTTGAGCTCAGAAGACAAGCACGCATACCACTGAGCTACCGGCGCGCCGGTATTTCTAATCCGTTAATAACACGACAATGGAGTTTCATTATTGAATGATTTCTCTTTCAAAATCCAATCAGTCAAAACTTCGATGCCGAGTTTTCAACGGAATTTTGTGTTTTCCGACCTTTAGACTCCAAATATGTAAAAAATGTCTGTCTGTTTGTCTATGAACACGATAACTCCCGATAAAATGAATGTATGTACATGAAATTTTATACGTGATTTCAGAATCCTTTAAAGAAGACACCTATTATTTTTCAGCAAAATCTACTAAATGGTAGATGGGATCAAGGGAAGTCTTAACATAAAAGATCCAATAACTGCCGATAGAATGATTGTATCGATACAAAATTTTAAATGTGTGACCAAAACTCCATAAGGACAACACTTATGGATTTCCAGCCAAATTGGACAAAGAGGAGGGGGGTTTAGGGGGGAGGCTTAACACAAAAACTCTAATAACTGCCGATGTAATGAATGTATCGGCAAAAAATTTCATATTCTTATTGAGAATATTGCGTTGAGCCCCCCCTTTCCCTACTCACCCAATTTTCTCATTCTCCGATTTCACGGAAAATTAAAACGGGAGCTATCGTGTTGACAAACATTTTTGAAATCAAAGGGAAAACATGAAATTCTTCTGAAACCTCAATGTCGAATTTCAGACAGATTTGATAACTTCCCCTACACTTTGTATAGTTGGGAAAATAAAAAGAAAAATGCTATACCGCAGTGCCGCTCCTTAGATTTCGCCGCCTAGCGTCACGTCAGGGATCACACCTGATTCCGTAGGACATGACCACAGCTTACAGATGGAGGACACACATTACACTTTCAGATGGGGTGGACTTCTGGTAGCAGAGGGGTGCAAAATACAGGGAATCCAAAGATGGTTTGATACAAGCTGACCAACTTCCTCATCTCACCACTTGAGACATTCTCATGAATTTCATATGAGTTCTCATGTGTAGGGTTGCCAACTCTACGTCAAAAAAATACCCAACAGTACCAAAGTTTTCGGGGAGAAAAAGAATTTTTGAAGTGAAACTTCTTTTAAATCGTTGTCTTACGAAACCCGAGCTACAATTTTGTTGTGACATAACATGCAACGGAAATGACGCATACAGCTATTCATTGTAATATCCGTTATAATAGTAGTATTTAAGTCTTTATTCAATTAACATAATAGAAAATTACATACAAAACATATATACAATAATGTGACCTTTTATGAAGACAAACTCAATGGCCTAAGCCGTCTTGAAGAGTCTAGATTTACATAAATAATATTATCTTATTTCTTATGAACTTATTAACAACAAATTTTTCTTTCTAAAATACAAATAAAAATAAAATAATAAATATATCTTTGTTCCTATTTATTTATTTATTTAATTCACAGTTTCTGAAATCGTAAGCCTTATAGCAATAATTTACCAGTAGTTGCCAATCTTTTCCATTTAATAATTCCAACGTAAATGTAGTATCTATGGTGTTTTTAAATATTTTATTTTTTAAATCATGATATTTGGGGCAGGTAATGAGGAAGCTATGTAGATCTTCTTTACAGGGGCTGTAACACATTGGGCATACAGAGTGCCTATCTTCGGAAGTATATTGATTGATAGGTGTATAGCTTAGATGCAACAGTTCACCTCTAATCGAATACTTGACATGATAGGTCACTCTGTAAGTAACTATTAACTGAATAATGGAAATATCCGTTATAGTATTTATAATAATTAAAGCTATTGTTTAGTTACAGGGGAGCGATATGGAGCGTAGGGCTTTGGTCTCACCTTGGTTTGCGGGTTCGAATCCCATCCGGGAATTCATAGATAGAACTCCCTCCCGGAGTCATGGATGCCGTAAATAACTAGATAACACCATTATAAGAGTCATGGCTAATATGCATCGTAAATAAGGCTAAAAAAAAAAAAAAATACAAGAGAAATCTCCTGTAAACAGTGTTACTTGTTAATGAACGAAATGACAATAACGTAAAAAGTAACAACAAAAGTATGCAAATAGAAAACATAAACGGGCGCCAGTAACTCAGTGGTGTGCGTGCTTGCTTACTTGCTCAGGTTTTCATTTAGGAGGTGAAAACACTTTGAGCATGCCGTCCTTTAAATGGAGCGTTAAGTTATTTAAGAATATATATAAAATAACACAATAAGTAGATAAACCAGGGGTGGCCAACCCAAATGATCTTGCGGGCCACATTGGAAATGCATTATAAACCCGCGGTCCTCATCTAAAATTATATATAGTCATAATAGATTTGGATCCACTACAAAAAAAAAATTTGTTTGAGTGAAAATTTAAAACAGAATGATTTATTATTATTGTTTTTATTATTATTCATACATATAAAACATAGATAATATAATAATGATAATAATGAAATGATGGAATAATATTTAATTTATTTATAATTAGTGAGATATTTGTTTCTCAACTCTTTCTCTTAGCTTTTGCAAGTCGATCTCAATGCGTGTATTTGCACATGTTTTGTTCAAAAAACATATTTTGTAAAATTGTGATGAATCTCGCGGGCCATAAAATTATTTAAGGCGGGCCTCTGGTTTTTCACTTCTGAAGTAAACATTAGTCTTCTATAGTTTTCCTTAACTCCAAACTTGGCAGAACTATGAAGAACTATAAATATGAAGCTTCTGTTTATCTAAAACTATTATCAATTTGTGGAGATGTGTCTGTTGTTCAGATTCATCTACCAGAACATCTCCCAAACATCTAGAAAATAGACCACATCATCCTTTTCTTCCAAAGAATAGAACTAATATTTTCCATTTTTAAATAAATCCATATTCTTTTTTCCAAAGATGAACAAGTCCTCTTAGCCTGAGCACGTCATCCTTCGGATAGGACGTTAAGAGATGGTCCCGAACCTGTATTATGTCTGGTACTCGTTAAAGCCCTGTACACTAAGTGATTAAAAAACAGTAGCGTCGAGCACCACCAGAATGACGAAATAGCACTCTGGTAGTAGGCTATATGACTTCGTAGTTAAAGCCTGGGCGACAATCACAATAACAAACTAACTATTGAACAAATAACTAATTTTCTAACTTAGTATTATTATCTAGTTTTTTTCGAGGGCGCCGGTAGCTCAGTGGTATGCGTGCTTGTCTTCTGAGCTAAAGATCGTGCTAAAGATCGCAGGTACTCGTTAAAAGACCCCTACCCTAGGTGAATAAAAATTTAGGGTAGGCAAAATTTAGGACTCCCACAGTGAGATACGACCAAAGCCCGGGCATGAGTCATAAAACCTAACCGTTTAATACTCATATGACGTAATTTCCATTTTTACCAAGAAAGTTTTATAATAAATAGGTCAGAAAGGTGTTTTTCACCAGAATTTTAAGTGGAAAAATGAAAGAAAAAAAATTACTTGTTTATATGTGTTTGTGATCATAACTCCCGAATAAATAAATGTAACCCACACAACATTCTATTTATTATTTTCGACAAATCTTATATAGCTTCTGTTCTGAAATAATATTATATATTATATAATATTTGAAGAGCACGGGGAAAGAACCAGGTTTGTCACTTTTTTCTCGAATGTGAGATATCGCCACTACAATATAGCATATTAAACATATTTCACGATTCACCATCGTTACGGGCTTCAAAAAGACGGTTTGTCACTGCGAAAACGGAAGCTGAAAATATGACGTGCGGGGAATTGATACGATACGGACTTTCAAACATTAAATTTCAGTTTTCTCAATTTCAGCATCTGGTGACAAACCTGGTTCTTTCCCCGTGCTCTTCATATATTATAAATAAATCTTTTATAATACATTTTTTTTGGCTTCATATTCTCTTATTCTTTGTTGTTCATTTTACGTCACCAACTAAACTAGTTATGAGGGAAGTTATGTAATTGGTCAGAAATTCGATGCGGAATTTCAAGTTTTCAGATCTTCAGATTCCACTGAATCACCGCCATTGTACTTCCCCAGTACAGAATTAATCGATTATATTTTCGTTTATATTAATCTAATTTTTAAAAGTTTGTTAATTGAAATAAACTTTTTCACTTTCTTAAAAATTGCACGTCTTGAACTTTTGATATTTTTTTAGGGCCCTTTTCGGAAATTACTGTAGAAATCAAAATTTAGTAGAAGAAAAGAGATCAATTCTCTACAGGAAATGTGGGAATTTATTGTTTATTTAATTATTATTAATTTTACTTATATTTTTTGATTTATTATAATTTTACATAACCCAATTATGACATTCTTGTGGATACATTCATCCTGTCAAGAGTTATAGTGTACAATGAAACACTCACAAACAGACAGACTTTTTTTTCCACTTTTGAAATCTAGGGTTCGAATTACATAAAATTCCGTTGAAGAGTCAACATCAGATATCCAAATACATAACTTGCTCTATACCTCGTCTAGCTGGGCATGTAAAAACGATGCCTGTATAATGTTATAATATTTCAGTGTCTGTGCTAAGTGGTGGGGGGATGAGAAACTTTGTCCATTACCTTCCTTTTGGCCCCCAACCCACCCTTACCTCGATTTATCAAACCACCCCCTGTTTCGGCTCCACAAGGTTGGTGACCTCTCTTTTATAATACATTTTTTCATATATTTTTTTGGCTTCATATTTTCTCATTATGTGAAGTTCATTTTATATCACCAGCTATACGAGTTATATAATTGCTCAGAAATTCGATGCGGAATTTCATGTTTTCATATACGGATAATAAAATATAAATATAGAAATTAAAAATATAAATAAATATTGAGGACGCCGGTGGCTCAGTGGTAAGCGTGCTTGACTTCTGAGCTCAAGAACGTGGGTTCGAAACACGACAGAGGCCCTTAGTTTATTTTATCTGGGAGGTAAAATGAACTTAAGCACGCCGTCCTTCGGATGGCACGTTAAGCGACGGTTCCGAGCCTGTACGATGTCAGGTACTCGTTAAAGACCCCCTACCCTAGATGAATAAAAATTTAGGGTAGGCAATATTTAACACTCCCACAGAAGAGTCGGGCTCATGTCCACCAGAGTGACGAAAGAGCGCTCTGGTAGTAGGCGATATGACCTCGTAGTTAAAGCCCGGGCATGAGTCATAAAACCTAAACCTATACGGATAACAAAAAATATTTTTTATTTTATTTTTTTTGTATTTATTTATTTTAAGCCACAACTATGCAAACAATGCACAACCAGCGGCTGGGCTGACAGGTACTATACAAAAATAATGAAAATAAATATGACATGAAGGGCTTGAGAGAGGAAAAACAGCCAGCGGTGAACCCTCATGACATCATTTCATAACATATCTCTATACCAAACTCTCTTTAATCTTCTTGGGGGATTGTGGGGTTTTGTATTTAAGATTTTGCGAATATCCGGATTGTTGTGTAAGTAAATTTTGGTGTAGAAACGTTGGTTTAAATGTTTAATGGTTGTGTCTATGGATGTGACGTTCAAATCGCGGTGTAAAGTCTTGTTGCTAACGTATGGTGGGCATTGCTTGATCAGTCGGAGAGTCTTGAATTGAAGTACCTGTATTCTTTCGATGTTCGATGTCTTGGCTGTACCATATATTTGTAAGCCATAGGATCCAGAGAGGTCGGAGAAGATAGGTATAACAATTTAGTTTTTGTTGAGTAAATAATTGTCGCCCCCCCATGGAAAATGTGGCTCGGGACCATCGCTTAACGTCCCATCCGAAGGACGGCATGCTCAAGTTTATTTTACCTCCCAGATATTGTACTATTGGATGTAGAACGATACTAGATATACTACGTTATATGGCATTGTCACCAGCATTCTACACATGTGCAAAATTTCAAAACTCTAGCTTAATTAGAACTATTCGAAATTTTGATCCCAAGATTTGACCTAAACTAACAAATGAAGTTAAATAAAAGTTTGTAAAAACATTTGTATTTATTTTAAATGTTAATAATATGTATATATATATGTGTATATATATATATATATATATATATATTTTTTTTTTTTTTTTTTTTTTTTTTTTTTTTTGCCTTTATGAACGGTGCATATCAGCCATGTCAATGTGTTATGTATAATTATTTAAGACATCCATGGCCCCGGGAGGGAGTTCTATCTACGAAATAAAACTCACTCCCGGACGGGATTCGAACCCGCAAACCATAGTCAGACCATGCGACCATAGCCCTACGCTCTAGCCCGCACGGCCAACCTGGCTCCCCTCACTCAATTTTGTAAGAATAAAATGATCTGTTTCTCAGTACTCTTGTAAAAATTATTTGTGAGATTACTACAGAAACTTTTTTCATAATCATCATGGATTAAGATTGTGCTATTACAAAAATTTTAAATAATATCGAAAACATTTATTAGAACATTTGACTGGGCTGTGACAGAAAGAGAAAGAAAAAAATATCAGAAAGAAATTTTGTCAAATGGGATGAATCTGTAAAGATGGATAGGATGAAATGACCTGGTCGAATGGGCAGATCGTTCACTGCATCTGTACTCGTTTGATTTCTCTCTTTGGGGTCCATTCTGGGATAACGACATAGAAAAAAGAGCACTAAAGACCCCTCCATTTTTCACTCATATAAAGACAATGTTACTTACATTCACGTTAGAAGATAATTCAAATTTTGTGTTTTTTAAAAAGCAATTGCTCCATTTTATAGCCGCTATGTGAAGTATAGGGGAAGTTATGGAATCGGTCAGAAATTCGATGTTGAATTTTCACCGGAATTTCATAATTTTCAACACATTAAATTAAAATAAAATAAAAAATTAAGAGTACAAAAAACTAATTTTCCAAAAATAGCATTAACCCTAGAATGACACCGTGGGGTGTCTGACACCCCAATCGAAAGTTAAAGTGTATTACTTAATTTCCTATAGTTCACAGAAGTCCCCCGACCCTATTTATGTAAATCACAGTAATCTCCTCCCTAACCTTACTGGGACTTCTAACACCTTTAGTAGGCCCTTATGACTTTAGGAATCAACATTGAAGTGATCTTGGGGTGTCTCACACCCCACGGTGTTATTGACGTCATTCTTTTGTTTTACCTATTACAGGTAAGTTCTTTTTTTTATGGCTTTGTTTATAGTTTATGTGTTAAATCGTTATAGTTAATGTTTACTGTGGAGTTGGAAGTGGGTTTTGCGCCAATAGCTTTCTTCATAACGTATATTTATATATTTTAGGAAAGTTATGGCATCTCAAAAGAGGCAATGGACTGAAGAGGAACTTTTGGTGTATCTCGAAGAATTGAGGAGAGAGGATATTGAGGAACTGGGAGGCAGTTCTTCTGAAGAAGAATATGAAGAAACCCATGTTCATTCGGACTCTGAAGAGGAATTAGATGACACATTCGTGAGACATGAGGAGCTTAGCACATGTGCAGACTCTTCGACCACATTGTGCCAAGACGATGTCCCCGCATGTCAACGCAGGTGTACTGTATGGCATGGTCAATTGGAGGAAGCCAATGCCCAGAAAAGATTTTTTAAATGAACTTGGATTCCAATTACTCAAACCATATTTAGTGGAACGGCCCAAGATCAATCATTTAAGTAGAACTTTGAAAGTACTCATACATGAAATTTTGGGTCAACCCTCAAGCTCAACTCCATCTACTGCAATTGTTATACCATCTGGAAAATATATGAGATGCTCTTTATGCAACAGAGATAAGGATAGAAAATACAAAATGGTTTGCATGAGCTGCCAGAGGCCGATGTGCAACGATCATCGTCTAATGAAGTGCACTGATTGTGACTGAGTGTAACTATGCAAATTGTATATATTTCTTGTTAAAGTGATTTTTTTTACATGGACACTATACTTGAGTTTAAAAAAAAGAATTAGTTTTTACCTTTCTTATAAATAAAATTTCGTACAGTATTTTTATCTATATCTACTTCTTAACTTTTTCAACATGTTACATCCTTATTTGATATTTTTCCTATTCAATTAAAATGACTTTCTAATTTTGTTTGTTTGTTTTATATTCATTACATACATTCTAAAATATTAAATCTGCATTAATTTTGGATTAATGTGAAAAAAAAATTACAAGAAAATTATATAAAGTTGGGTTGTCAGACACCCCACGATGTCAATAGTGGTGACGAAATTCACGGTGTCATTCTAGGGTTAAGTACTGTAATGTATTTACTTCTCCATTTTTTTTTTTTTTTTTGTGGTGCTCCTGACCCTCTGAGGGGGTAGGTCACAACACCCTATTGCTATGGGGAACGAGTAACCTTCTTCGGTTGTGGACCGGCTCAATGGTTACGGTCCACATTCTTCCTTGGTTTGCGGCGCTTTACGCGGGATCTGCGTCTCTGAGCCGGGGGCTGCCGCCGCACGGCTATTGGCGGTCGGCGGGGCCCCTTGATATTAGAAGGCTTCCTTGATTCTCCGCTAGGAGGAGACGAACCGACCAAAAGCCTGGTAGTCAGCCTATGTCAACAATCCCGGCAGGTCCATTCCCAGGTACGATCCTGTCCGGCGAATCAGCTACTTAGGAATATATAAATATAAATCCTCACACTAAATTTTATATCGATACATTCATTACATAACCAGTTATTATTAGGGTTGAGCCGATTCCGTGGAAAATTATTAGTTGTCGTCCTTATGGGGTTTTGAATTTGCATATGAAATTTTGTGTCGATACATTCATTACTACAGTCAAGGTTCGGAAAGTATGAAATTCCTGTGAAAAGTCAACATCGAATTTTTGACCGATTACATAACTTTCCCTATATTTCATATAATTGTGGAAGTAAACATTCTTATATAATTATATATTTTAAAAGATAATACAAATGCCAAAGAAATGTTTTCTATCTACATACCTTGATACAGAGAGGTATTCTAAGATAAGGTAGTTATTGTGACTCAAGCCCGGGCTTGCTGTAAGGTCAAATCGCCTACTACCAGAGAGCTCATTCGACGCATAAGCCAGACTACTATGGGAGTTCTAATTTTTTATTCAACAGTGTAAAGGTCTTTAACGACTATCTGACATAGTACAGGCTC
Organism: Aradus depressus; assembly: GCA_963662175.1. Classification (NCBI taxonomy): domain Eukaryota; kingdom Metazoa; phylum Arthropoda; class Insecta; order Hemiptera; family Aradidae; genus Aradus; species Aradus depressus. The sequence continues at coordinate 22,299,308 of OY759226.1, read as the reverse complement.
AGCATCATTGCTTAACGTCTCATCCGAAGGACGACGTGCTCAGTGTTTTACCACCTAGATAAAATAGGTCTCGGCCGATACTCACCAGTATGTTACAAGCTGGCGCCATAATGCCGAGACGCCCGGTTCCCTGCAGAGTTTCGTATATTTAATATGCAAAGCAAGACAAGTACTTCAGACATGCACAGCTGGGATATTAAGTTATTGATTCCTGTATGTCCATATTATTTTCAAAATTGTTATTATTATAATAATATTATTTTCCCTCGCGTTAAAAGCGTTACTTTGCTACATTTAAAGTGAATTTTTTTCCCACTTAAATAAATAAAAAGAGCGCTCACATGGTTGGAAAAGGTGGAGTTTTCAACGGAATTTCATGCTTCTACAAGCAACTTCCCCGTACCTCCTGTACAATATGGAATATGGAAAATTGGAAAATGGAAAGCTTAAAAATTCAATTGAAATCTTAATAATGAAAGAAACATTTTAAATATATAATAATTTGCAGATATAAAGGCAGTTGTTAAAAATAATTATACAAATTTACAAAAAATTAAAAAGAGGAACTGAAATTTTTTACTTACAGAAATATATTTTTTTGTTATGTATAGTTAAAAACTAAAACATTAATAAAGGGAAAAAAATACCTAATTAAATATTTTTCCAATATAGTCCATCACGAAATTCAAACACAAAAATTAAAACACGAGGAACTCAACGAGGCCACGACTAGATCGAATTGTTATTAATTCATATATCCAAATATTTAAACAATTAATTATCAGTTTTTTAGGTAGTCTGAAACAGGAAGGTTACAGGTGTGTTACATATGTTTGTACACCGTCTATAAACAAGTACGTTATAATCTTAAGAGAAAACTCAAACAAGACCTTAGACCTGCATAGCAAGGAAATTATGTTATTGATAGTGACTTATCCCGGGCTTTAACTACGAGGTTAAATCGCCTATTCACAGAGCGCTTTTTCGTCTTTCTGATGGGCATGAGATCGACTGTGGGAGTCGATTTTGCAAACACTGGTTTATTCACCAAGGAGTCTTTACGAGTGCCTGACATCATACAGGCTCCATCGCTTAATGACTCATCCGAAGAAATTAATCCATGCCTCAGCCGGGTTTCGAACCTGCGATTATGATGTCTTTACGAGTGCCTGACATCATACAGGCTCCATCGCTTAATGACTTATCCGAAGAAATTAATCCATGCCTCAGCCGGGTTTCGAACCTGCGATTATGATGTCTTTACGAGTGCCTGACATCATACAGGCTCCATCTCTTAACAACCCATCCAAAAAAATTAATCCATGCCTCAGCCGGGTTTCGAACCTGCGATTATGAGAAGAAATGAAGTTATTAGTTAATTATTATGACACCAGGTTTTAACTATGAGGTCATATCGCCTACTACCAAAGTGCTCAGGTGAGACATGAGCCCGACCCTACATTGATTGTCCTATATGTTGCCAATCTTGGTTTTTGTCTATGAAGAGTACCTGAAATCGTACAGGCTCGGGACCATTGCTTAACGACCCTTCCGAAAGACGGCGTGCTCATGCTTTTTCCATCTTTATTGATTGTTTTATGTCCATATTATTATTAAATATATTTTAACTTTTCCCTCGCTTTTTTTAATGTTTAATTTTCCCTTTTAAAAGCCTTACTTTGTTTCATCTTGAGATTTTTGTCCCTTAAGTAATTAAAAAGAGCTCAGGTGGGAAAAAAAGCTTTTTTTCCCCTTACTTTTTTTCCCCCTAAATAAAATAGAGTTCATTCAAATGTCACAAGTTCAGTTCTTGCCAACACTGCCTTATTGGAATTTACTTCGCCATCAAGTGGATACAATTTTCCAGGGCTTTCCACTCTTTTTTCTCATCTTCTATTTTTTATCAGGATACCATGAAAAAAAAGAAGCAAAGGCACTGAGCACGCCGTCCTTCGGAAGAGAGTTAAAGAAAGCAAAAAATCTCTCTCCATGTCATCCCCCCCCCCACCTTCCATTCCCCCACAGTTTATTTCATACTGGCGTTATAGGTATGAGATAGTCTGAGAATTACGCTATGCAATAATTAAAAACCAGCTAACATGAACACATTACTATCATATTCCCAAATATGTCAGCATGAAATCATCAATGAACCCCCACTATCTTTCTTCTCTGAGATAATAATCTAATAATAATGATTATAACAATAACAATATTTATTTCCGCTAAACCAAAAAAACGTAATACGTCACGTCATATGATTTTGTACATTAAAAAACTTAGATATGAAATATAAAATAATATTTAAATAAATAATAAATAATGGAAGATATATCAAATTCCTAGTATTATATATTATACTATTTATATACTAGTATTATTGAGGGCGCCGGTAGCTCAGTGGTATGCGTGCTTGCCTTCTGAGCACAAGATCGTGGGCTCGAAACCCAGCCGAGGTCCTTAGTTTTTTTTATCTGGGAGGTAAAATAAACTTAAGCACGCCCTCCTTCGGATGGGACGTTAAGCGATGGTACCGAGCCAGTATGATGTCAGGTACTCGTTAAAGACCCATGCCCCAAATTAATAAAAATTTAGGGTAGGCAAAATTTAGGGTGAGATGCACGATTCCTCTCCGACCTCCACGATTGCTCTATGATTGGTTCTGATTGCGTTTAGCCCATGGCAGGTTTCCTCTCACCTATGATCTTGTTTACTCTCCGTCACCACCCCTTCCTCACCATTCACACATCCCTCTGGAAATCATCCCTCGCTCAGTGTCCCAGTGTCAAGGTCAGTGTTCACATTATTATTTATCATTACTTATATAATAAAATTATTTAACCTGAATTGTCCTCATAGCTTAGAAACTAAGGAGAGGGGCAGATATATCGTCCCGCCGGCGGAACGCCAGCTATTACGCCCCTACAATTTATATTTATATTAATTTATCTGAACTTTATTATTTACTTATTCCCTACACAACTGAGAGGAATAATGCCATTCGGTTCAGAGCACTCAACTTCGTCCGAGAGGAACCGTGATGTGGGCATTAGACTGTTCCCCCCACTGCTCTTAATTGGAGAGGAATCCGGCGACGCCCAAATTTAGGACTCCTACAGTCGGGCTCATGTCCACCAGAGTGACGAAAGAGCACTCTGGTAGTAGGCGATATGACCTTGTAGTTAAAGCCCGGGCATGAGTCACAATAACTAACTAAACCCCAGAAAATGTTTCTTCTGATTCGATTACCGTAACAGCGGCAGTTAAGGACAGGAAAATGCAATTAAGTACAAAGCCCTGTTAATATACTCAGCTTTTTATTCTGAAAATCTTCCCCAGGACTTTTTTTTTTTTTTCTAATGTTGATTCATTGTATTTAATTTGCCTCCATTATAATTTTTGTACTGGCCATTAACTTATTAACAGATGTCGTAAATCATCTCGTTAGTTAATGTTGTAGTTAATTCATATTAAAATAATAATACAAATTTAGTTTCATTAAAGATAATACATTTATCTGAGCAAGGACTACGATTAAAAAATTTGTCGGTCAATCACCGATTATGTACTTCCCCAGCAAAAATTAATCAATTATGTTTCCGCTATCCTTCCAAAGACAATCGAGAGTTTGGGCTAAAATTCAATATTTGGTTACATTCTGAACCCTTATACTAAATTGGATTCGGATGGTACTCGTTAAAGACCCTTACCCTAGGTGAAAAAAATTTAGGGTAGGCAAAATTTAGAACCCCCTTAGTAGAGTGGGGATCATGTCCACCAGAGTGACGAAAGAGCGCTCTGGTAGTAGGCGATATGACCTCGTAGTTAAAGCCCGGGCATGAGTCATAATAACTATCTTATACTAAATTTTGTGTCAATACATTCATAACATCAGCAGTTATTAGGATATTTAAGTCGAGCCACTCTACTGCTGCCATTCTTATGAGGTGTTGAATTTAAATAAAAATTTTATTTCGATACTTTCATTACATCGTTAGTTATTGAGAGTTTTGCGTCTAGTCCGTCTCTGACCCCCCCTTCAATTGATTTCACTCAAAATTCAAAATGAACAGGTATCGTCCTTATTGAGTTTTGAATTTACATATGAAATTTCATGTCATACATTGATTACAACGGGAGTTATTAGAGTTTTTGTGTTAAGCCCCTAATCCCCCCATTCCCTCTGACCTTTTTGGCTGAAAAATAGTAGGTGTTGTCCTTAAAGGGTCCTGGATATACGTATAAGATTTCGTGTTGATATATTCATTCTAGGAATGTTCACAGTCACATACACATATAGTTTTTTTTTTTTTCGTTTTCGGAAATTTTGTATAAAACTTTTTAAAAAAATGGGGGTGCCGGTAGCTCAGTGGTATGCGTGCTTGCTTTCTGAGCTCAAGGTCGTGGGTTCGAAACCCGGCCGATGCCCTTAGTTTATTTTATCTGGGAGGTAAAATAAACTTAAGCGCGCCGTCCTTCGGATGGGACGTTAAGCGATGGCCCCGAGCATGTACGATGTCAGGTACTCGTTAAAGATCCCTACCCTAGGTGAATCAAGATTTAGGTTAGGTCAAATTTAGGACTTCCATAGTAGAGTCAGGCCCATGTCCACCAGAGTTACGAAAGAGCGCTCTGGTAGTAGGCGATATGACCTCGTAGATAATGCCCGGGCATGAGTCACAATAACTAACTAAAGCTCTCTATTTAATGTATTGTGGCATGTATGAGGGTTCCATGTCTGCCAATGTAAGACCTAAATAAATAGATAAATGTATTTATGTAAATGATACTCTTTCAAAAAAATAAATAAAGCGTAATAAAAGGTCTGAGATTGGAAGGTTGAACGGATTGACGTCACAGCTGGGGTGGGTGGAGGGGGGACACCAGTTATCGTACTACCTTCAAGTCTATATACCTTGATTTATAGACTAGCGGATCGAGTTCGAGATAATATTTCATCACGAGATTACGACGGGCCTTAAATCTTAGTGTGATAAGGGCGTGCCTGGTGGCTTCAGGGGTGGGAGGTGGTATTTTGGGGGGGTAGTCGTGGGTCTAAGAGCGATTTTTCATTTTCTCATTACTGTTTCATTATTTAGTTAATCCGCAATGTTCATTAGGGGTTTGTTACCAATAAGTGGATGCCAAACAATGAGATAAATAAATTAACTATTTTAAATGTAAAATGCAATATTCAAAGATAGTACTGAGCATATTTCAACGAAATTTCATTTTTTTCAACCTCCTGTTCCCAAGAATAAAAAAAAAATGTCTGTCTGTGAACACGATAACTCGCGACATAAGTATCGACCAGAGATTTAATAAGTGTATCCAAAACCCCATAACTATGACCCTATTAATGGTGAAAGTTAAATAAAAACACTAATTACAACACAATAAGGATGACACTTATTAGTTTTTCGAAAAATGAACAGATGAAAAGCCCCCCCCCCCCCCCCCCTCTCCCCAATTAAAATTTTTAATTTTATTAATACACAAAATATTAAGTTTTAGCCCAATCGATCCATTTGTTCTGGTGGGAGAGCGAAAACTTAATTAATTTATGCTGGGGAAGTACATTGTTGTTGATTCACCGACAATGTTTTTTTTTTTTTTTCATTGTGTATATTTCATTGTGAACGGAAGAAGAGACGGGAGAACGTCCCGAAATATCGTCGTGAAAGATACTTTTGGAACGCGGAGAAAAATATATTCATGCGGCAAAAATAATATTCTTGTGACATGAAAAAAGGTTCTAGCTGCAAAGCAATTTGTTTTTTGAGGCAAAAAAGTTTTATTCCTGCTGTCAAAAGAAATATTCTTGCGGCAAGAAAAAATCTTCTTCTTTTTTTTTTTTTTTTTGAAAAAAATCTTTTATCTGAGCCCTTATATGGGCGTCGAAGAGTGGTAAGACCGAGGCTGCGGTGGTGTGACTGCGTGGCAAAAGACGCCAGGAGCATCGGGATCCGTAACTGGAAGACAGCAGCACTAAACAGGGACACATGGCGATTGATGTTGGAGGAAGCCAAGACTCAGCAGGTTGTAGAGCTACACTAAAAAAAAAAATTAAAAAAAAAAAAATCTTGCAGCAAACCAATTTTCTTCTTGCGGCAAAATAATTTTCTTTTTGCTGTAAAAAAACCCTCACCTAAACCTCGAATGGCCTTTCGAGTTAAATAACTAATATTACTGATTCTATTTTTAAGACTGAATACTTCCAAATTTGAATTTGAATTTACAATAAAAATTATTTAATAATGTTTCACGATTAATGGATTATTTAAGAGAATGAAGCACAAACATTTAACACAATTTGCACCTCCCAGGATTCGATGAGCTTTCAATCTCCTCAGGAGATTAAAATGGATCAATAACCGTATTAGAACGGGCTTAAGTTCAAAAACACATGTATGCACTTGTAGTTAAATCGTCTATTTACTGTTACCTCGTAATCTGTAGTAGCACTTCGTTCATGTTGACTGGAAATCATAGAAAAAAATCGTCTGTTTCTGTCTCCTTCCAAAGGCAATCGACCGTTTGGGCTAAAACTCAATAGAGTGAAACCTCTCTTAGACGGACAACAATGGGGTCATGGAAGTTGTCCGCCCAGCAGAGGTGTCCTCCTAACAGAGGGAAAAGAAAAATAGAAGGCGAATTGATAAGGATGAAAGGTATCTTTTCTAAACACGTGTATCGTATGTAAAAAATGTTGTTTATTGAACAACTGAATACAGTTTTAAAAAATAGGAAATTTGTAATAAAATCAGAAATTTGTACTAGAATCCGAACATAAACAATGGTATAACGTCTAAGTTCTAAAAAAAATCAGACATTTTCTTTTGTCTCAATTTTTTTTCCACAATCCTATATTGTCCTCTACCTGAGAAATTAAAATTAATGACGAAGCATCGTTTACTTGGAGGCAATAACGCTTGATTAAGTTCGCGTTGGTTTTGGTAACTGGCAGTATGGAACATTACAAACTTCTTGGGATTACGAGTCCCTTCGTAAACACAGGTGCACTACGTGGAAAGTTTGGTAGGTTGGTAGTACAATGTACAAAGAGAAGTCTAAGAACATATTAACGTCAACCCGAATTAGAATCCTGCCTGTCCTTCCAACAAAGGTAGCCTGCTCTTCTCGGTACTCCATTTCACTGTCCGCTTCCGTCCAAGAGAGGGTTCGCCTAAGAGAGGGGCAAATGTGTTGAAATCCGTACCTATATATTCTGCCAGGACCGTAAAAATTGTCCGCCCACCAGGGGTGCCCGGCTATCAGAGGTGATCGCCAAGGAGGTTTCACTGTATTTGACTTGCATAGAGGCTTCTCAATTCTCTTACTAAATTTTGTGTCGATATGTTCATTATATCGGCAGTTATTGGGAATTTTGAGCCTCCCCTCTAATCCTCTATTTTCCTTTGGTCGATTTGGCTGAAAATGTATAGGTGTCGTCGTTAGAGATTTTGGACACATATAAAATTGTTTCTTCTATCTGGAGTTATCGTGTTAACAGCCACAAAAACACACTTTTTTTTTTTTTTTTTTTTTTTTTTTCATATTTCCATTCGAAATTCCATTGAAAACTCAGCATAGAATTTTTGACCAATTACATAACCCTATACTTCGTATATCGAGAGAGCCGGTAGCTCAGTGGTATGCGTGCTTGCCTTCTGAACTCAAGGTCGTGGGTTCGCAACCCGGCCTAGGCTCTTAGTTTATTTTATCTCGGAGGTAGAATAAACTTAAGCACGCCGTCCTTCGGATGGGACGTTAAGCGATGGTCCCAAACCTATACGATGTCAGGTACTCGTTAAAGACCCCTGCCCTAGGTGAATAAAAACTTAGGATAGGCAAAATTTAGGACTCCTACAGTAGAGTAAGGGCTCATGTCCAACAGAGTGACGAAAGAGTGCTCTGGTAGTAGGCGATATGGTGATTTACTTCGTATAATAATAATAATAATAAATGTATTTCCGTTAAACCAATACATGGTAATAGGATACGTCAAAAGAATTTATACATTAAGATAGCTTTTAAATTATAATTATAATTACTTGAGTCTAACACATCTATGATTAGTAGTAAAAACAAAACTATTAAAAAAGTTGAATGAAATTAATAAAAACTGAACAAATAAATACTTAAAAATATATGAGTACATAAACAAAATTAATACAAGATACGTTTATAATAAGTAGACACATTTTTCATTTTAATAAAGAGGGAGAATAAGGCCACAACTATTATATAATAATAAACTATGTACTAGTACTTGGCTTCAATGTTCCATTTAATACATAACCCCATAAGAGGAACAAGGGAGAGGTAGAGAGAGAGAGAGAGGTACAAGGCACCGCTCCATCGCTCAACTAGACACAGACTGCCCGGGCTCAAGGAGTGGTCACCTAATCAGTGCTAGACACAGCGTCAGCACTTCTTTGGTCAACTCTCCCGGCCGCAGAGCATTCAGTTCAAACTTAAAATACTTCCCCCCCCCCCTCTCTCTCTCTCTCTCTACATATAAATGAATAAATAAAACAATAACGTACATTGGACTCACCTTTAAGTTGTGGAGGAACTCTGCCCAAAAAAAAAAAAATTAAAGCTTTGTATCAAATAATGTTTTTGGATATGAAACACGATTCTTTATTGTGATTATATTATTCTTTTTTTTTCAGTGAGAATAATATTCCGTTTCTGTGTAAAGGGTTTCCTCTAACATGAACATTTTTAGTTGAAATTTAAATTTTTTATTGTGTCTATTGACTTCAAGAAGTGGGGGAAGGGCATTAAATAAATTAATATATCTGGAGAAGTAATAAATTGCCTGACAACTAACAGATTTTGTGAGAGGTCAGAATATATTTTTATTTTATAGCCTGTATAAATTTAACTTTTTCCTGTTATGATTTCCGGGTTAATATTGCTTTTCATAAAGTACAAAAGGTAGAAGGGACTTAGGACTTAAATGTAGAAGTTGATGGGAGAAGTTTACCAAACTGTAGAATAGGGATTGGGGAGTTCGTGGAAAATTGGTGGCTGTAGATTTGGAGGGGAGGTTGTAAGCAGCAGACAAATTGAAAGGGATTATTGGGTGAATAGAAGGAAAGGGATCTATTTTTGAGAAACTCCAGGAGGAGGCTGACAGGAGAAATATCGTATCTCCTGGAGGGAGAAGTTCATCTGTTACTTGGCAGTCTCTTTAGATCTTCCTAACAAGGAGAGTTAGTCTACTTAACTTATCTCTCCACTTTTACCAGAATAGAAAAGAATAGTTTATTTGTTGGCGTTCAATGTCCTAGATTTTTGACGCCGTACAAGATTAGTTCGATGAGGTGACTAGTCTTCATTGAGGATAGGACGGCTTCTATAGATGAGTTGTCTCCGAGCATCTCATGTAGGTAGTTCTTTTGTTCGTAAACCCATGGCCTTCAGTATTTCTTCATATCCAGGGCACTCCTCCTGGCTTACTTAGGGTTCAATCGATACCACAAAGTATTGATACTTTTACTCAAGAGTAGTATCGAATAAAACTTTCGATACTACTCAAATGTCGAATAAAACGTACCTACTCGTATCGATTGAATCAAGTAGTTCGTTATAATTAATTTTAAAAAAGCTATAAATCTATATATGTAGATTTATAGATAAATAATATATATAGGTATATAATAAATAAAAATTCAAGTTACAGAGGTAACAAACATATTTATATTTATTATAAATCAACATTATTTCAAAACATCCTTAAAATAAAAAATACGTAGTATGTAGGTATTAAAAAGTCAGTAATTTTTATTTGCTTTAGATAATTGGTAATCCTATTTATTGTATACTCTTAAATTGTTTTCTAAGAAACAATGGTGTACATTGTCGGCAAATTCTTAGAGTCGGTAACTTATTTTTCTTCGAGCTATAGAGGTAATAAGTTTCAAATAATCGAGTTGTAAAGGTTGTAAAATAAATCATTGCTATGTTCGAGATACAGAGGTCCAATTTATTTTTTCGAGTTATAGAGGGAAAATATGTACCAAAATGGCTTGTAGGGACTCACTGATTATATCGACTAAGAGAGGGTTGAGATTTCGAGTAATGGAAGTTTTGGGGCTTGAAAGGAAAGGAACAAAACTTTTTTCGAGTTTGGGAGGTTTTCGACTTATCGATGTTCGACTTAAAGAGGTTCTGTTGTACTATGTTGCTTTACTCACCAACCGAGATTTATATGTTACTTATTTTGCTTGGCTAATTGCGTTAGGTATTATTACTTAGGCTAGCAAGGGAGGCTTCAAGGGAGGCTATTAAAATCAGAACTCAATGATAACAAATAGAATGACAAGAACAGTTAGCTGTATACAGAATTATGTTTGCGGAACTGCTAAGCACAATCCGATATTTAAAGACGGATCAAAGACACCAGAAGGTCTTGGATGTGCTTTTGCTTCTGAAAAAGAGATCCGCCCATTGACACTTCCCCGAATAGCAACAGTTTACACTGCGGAGATGACAGCCATATACCAAGCTTTAGAGTACTGCTACACAATTAAATGCACCAAGTACTTGATTTGTTGTAGGTTGTAAAATAAAATATAGTCTGACCTCTCACAGATTTTATTAATTTTTGCAGTATACAAAAAAAAAAACCATCATTTAGCAACAAAGAAACAGACATTGGATTTTAATGAACAGAACTTTATGCCTGTTTCTTTGTTTGCAGACTGTCTAATGATGAGGGCAACCTCGAAAGCCGGCTAGCAAAAATTAATATCAACCTGTGAAACGTTTTGTACCAGTGTTGAAAAATCAACATCAAGTTTTTGACCGATTCGATAACTGTTTGAAAAAAAAATTACGTCTTCTTGATTTTGGTTATTCACAAAGGCCCAGAAAAGTCTCTTTATAATTTATTGGCAAGAATTCAAAATTATTTAGGGTAAGAGATTGAGAGGGGAGGCACAAAGCACTTAGAGGTCGTTAGAAACCATAATTCTCATTCAGCCCCCCCCCCCTTGATTAAATTAAAAATTAATAACTTAACGATCACAGCACCCACATCATAGGCTAGAACAGATAAGTATCATGCCTTCAAACTTACCTCTCACTTTGATGGAGTCACAATGTTAGCATATTTGATGCGTATTGTTGTGATAATAAAAATATAAAAATTATTAATTAAACTAGCAGTAATACCCGGCGTTGCCCGGGGAACTTTGACTTTTCTCCTAATATCTCTCGTTCGAAACCATTTCAATTCTTCAATAGTACATTCATGATGTTATAATTTTCAATTATTCATACGGAATAACGCTTATAGTCCTTCAACGGCAGACATCCCAGCTAGTAAGTTTTTAGGACCCCTGGGCACCATGGCTAGTACGCGCCATTCAACGGCGGAAACCACAGCTAGTGAATACTTAGCATCAGTGGACGTCCTAGCCAGTGCGTACTTGAGAACGCTTGTGACCACCAGATTGATTAAAACATAGACTTCAACCATCCTGGAGCTAAAACTAATTTAATTAAAAAGATTCCTCATTAATCATTGCAGTGGTTTTTGAGTTACAAAGATTGCGTGGGTGGATGCTGGGATGGACCACATATTGAGGTACTAATACGTCTATAACCTTCCACAGACGATGACGAACAAATTAAAAAAAAAATTAATCAAATCCATCAAGCCGTTCGTGAGTTATAGCGGTACAACGCACAGACATTTTCAGCTTTATATATATGATAGTAGAGGGCGCCGGGTAGCTCAATGGTATGCGTGCTTGTCTTCTGAGCTCAAGAACGTGGGTTCGAAACCCGACCGAGGCCCTTAGTTTATTTTATCTAGGAGGTAAAATAAACTTAAGCACGCCGTCCTTCGGATGGGACGTTAAGCGATGGTCCCGAGCCTGTACGATATCAGGTACTCGTTAAAGACCCCTACCCTAGATGAATAAAAATTTAGGGTAGGCAGAATTTAGGACTCTCACAGTAGAGTCGGGCTCGTGTCCACCAGAGTGACGAAAGAGCGCTCTGGTAGTAGGCGATATGACCTCGTTGTTAAAGCCCGGGCATGCGTCATAAAACCTAACCTAACCTATAATATAATATAATTTTTTTGTTTTTTTATCCTTAAAATACTTAAAATGATTTAATTCAAGCTGAAAATGAGAGAAAATTCCGATTGGGATCCAATAGACCCCACCTTACCGTTTGTTCTCGCCTAGACCACCTTACCATTAGAGGGTAAAACTTTAAAAAATTGTTTTTTATAGTTTTTTTTTTACTTCTCAAATTTAATTTATTATTTTTATTGGTCCTTAAAATTAATCTTTATCTAATTTTGTTTCTCTAAATGAATTCTTTTCTATTAACTTCGTTTCTTTGCTAGTTGCCATGGTGAAATTATGTTTACATTACAGCGCTTTAAAATGACAAAATGAAAGGTCTAATAAGATTTTAAGAAGGTTGACTTGAAAGGGCGCTCATAAACGTTGGTTATGATGAAGGAAGGGAGAAAGGGGACTTGGTTGACAGTAAGACTGTAATTAAAACGGAAACTTCAAAAAGATCTGATATATTGTCTCTATGACTGAGACACTATTAACTTCTACACTCTTATTACTTTCTCAGATATACGAAGTTTAGAAGAAGTTGTATAATCGAATCCCTGATTTCAAAAAATAAAAAAAATTTCTGGCTGACTGTTATACAGTAGAACCTCTTTAAGTCGAAAACCTCCAAAACTAGAAAAAAGAGTTTTGTTCCTTTCCCTTCAAGCCCCAAAACCTCCATTACTCGAAATCTCAACCCTTTATAAGTCGAAATAATCAGAGAGTCCCAACAAGCCATTTTGGTACATATTTTCCCTCTATAACTCGAAAAAATAAATTGGACCTCTGTATCTCGAACATAGCAATGTTTTATTTTAGAACCTTTACAACTCGATTATTTGAAACTTATTACCTCTACAGCTCGAAGAAAAATAAGTTACCGACTTTAAGAATTTGCCGACAATGTACACCATTGTTTCTTAGAAAACAATTTAGGAGTATACAATAAATAGGATTACCAATTATCTAAAGCAAAAAAAAATTACTGACTTTTTTTAATACCTACATATACTACGTATTTTTTATTTTAAGGATGTTTTGAAATAATGTTTATTTATAATTAATATAAATATGTTTGTTACCTCTGTAACTTGAATTTTTATTTATTTCACCTCTCTAACTCAAAATTAGTTAGAATGAATCTTAACCTCTACAAGTCGAATCAAAATCCACCTAACTCGAAATCCTCCATATGTCGAAAACTCTATAACTCGAATTTTTTGGCGTCCACCTTGATGTTCGACTTATAGAGGTTCTACTGTAATATTTAAATAAATAAATCGGACAAATATAATGATTCGTCCATTGTAGAAATCAAAATAAATACTTTTTTTTCTACAAAATTGAATAAATTCGTATTTTATTTTCAAACCCGGCTAAGTCCATTTATTTATTCTGGAAAGTGCTAAGTCCAAGTTGTTTATTTTCAAAACTGGCTAAGTCCAAACATTTTTTTTCGTTTTCTGTGCGTATTCACTTACAAAAAGTAGCCGGACTACAAAAATTAAAAGTTATTTCCATCAGCAATACGCGAAATATAGTGTTTTCTATTTTTTTGAATATTCATGCAACTGGAGAGTTATATGTTGTTTTCTCAAAATTTACAAAAGTGGACTTAGCCAGTTTTGAAATTAAGCCCTTCATGTAACTGTTTTTTTTCCTTGGTGGTAGGAGGATGTAGTGAACTTACTTATGTAACTGTTTTATTAGACTAAATAAATAAGATATATTGAGAATATCCTGAGGTTTTCTCGTTTCTAATTCCTGAATTTCCGCCGGGTCGCCGGGATTCGGGTAGAGAGGAGAATGGTTGAGTAGACAGGCCAATTATGAACCCAAAAGGGATGGTCCTTATCTCAAGACGCCATGTTTTGAATTAAATTAAACTCCAGCCATGGGCGGCTTCACGGGGGGTGGGGGGGAGGGGGGCATATCTCCCCCCACCAAAAAGGTTAATCCATAAAAAAAATTGTCGGAAAATCACTTGATTTTACTTCACCAGAATGAATTTTCAATACATTTTTCGCTCTGCTTATCCCAATCTACCATAAGGGTGTCTTATTCGAAGACTTTTGAACCATCAAACTAAATTCCATATATTTGATTGTAAGATGTTATGGGGACGACAGTTCTCATAGAAATAAAAGACGTTGTCTTCCCACTGTTTGATTATCGACAAGAACTGGTTTCCAACGCAACAGCATCATCATGCAGGCGCGGATACAAGTTCAATTGCCCCGCCTTTGCCTCGAACGAATTTCTTACTGTTTTCAAGAATTGTTATAAACGTATCCATAATTAAACCGACTACAGAATGCAATATTAAATTCGAAATACAACTCCCTCTACCGATTGGTCAGTGCTTTAGGACCTCAGGAAAGCTATCTTTCATTAAACTGCCATATTGAAAAACTCCGAGCTCAAATTAGTCTCCACAATAGCAAGAGAAACTTTAGAATATTACTTGGAGGGTTTAGATATGAGTTTTGTCCTGAAAGTGTCTGCAGGCTCTGTACCTTAGACGAAAAGGACGGCGACCTCATACACTTTTTGTTCTATTGTCCCTCTTTGTGTATCCCCAGGCAAGCATTTCTCCACAATTATCTCACCAATAGACCAGAATATTACTCAGAAACATTTGTGCATATTTTAAATAAATAAATTTTATTTTCTAAAAAAAAGAAAAAAAAAAATCCATTCATTGCCATAGAGGTTGTAATCTTTTGTGCAATATAAGATTATTTATCTTCTTTTGTATCTATCTAATTAAACCGATTACAGGCGGAAAGACCCGGAAAAATATTCTTAAGACCTCTTCTGGTGAAGACGACAAAGTTATCAAGTCTCTCCGCTTCAGACAGCTTTTTGATGTCGATCAGGGTGCTGCTCTGCTTCTGCTAAGAGATGATGCTGCACTGTGTGTATTGGCAGGTGCAATAAGGATGCATTTCTTATAATAAATGACATGAGAGCCACCTCCTCGGTCTTGCCTTTATGCACATCCATAGACATATTGCAATTGACATCGAAAATATGATCACTAGATATGCAAAAACCGGCCTATTAATTTTCAGCGGAATTGGCTCGAGGGGACTCAACTCAAAAGAAAATAGTTAGTTATTGTGACTCATGCCCGGGCTTTAACTACCAGAGCGCTCTATTGTCACTCTGGTGGACATGAGCCCGATTCTACTAGAGAGTAGGTACCTTAAAGAGTACCTAACATCGTACAGGCTCGGGCCTTCAGACGAACTATAGATTTTTGGTATCTCCCTTATTTGCGTATTCCCAGAATGCGTACACCTTCGAAATATACCCACTATGCGTACACTCTTTTAATCATTTGTATTAAAGAGGATCAGAAATTTTTGTTACCTGACCGTATTAGACCTTGATTCCGACTTGCGTATAGAAAAAAAAAATTCTCCAGTATGCGTATACATTGTTTCATGAACTAATTCAGAAGCTTTTTCAGCAGCCTGTTTTTCTCCGGAAGCAATCAGCTAGTTCTGGAGCATCATCCATGATTTGTAAATAACCATCTTTGACATCCTAAACTCTTAGGAATTCGAAAGCATGATGATTTGACGAAGCTCAGTATCCTGATGATAAGTAACCAAACCATATTCTTGTACTTTTCGCCAAACAGCTTGGGCGATATGACAGTAACAGCTGATTTTTTTCAGAGCCAATATTGCAGCCAGTTCGAAGTCAATATTCACTTTTTCAGGGCTCCAATCAGGCACCTGAGACACCAGGCAACTGCAACAGGTTTGGCAAAAATGCAAATACTACTGGAACAATGTTGGTCTCCTGATGTGTACTATCCAAATCTGCATAAATTATGTATATCTGACTGAATTGAGTAGAAGAACTCTTGAAAGTCCCGTCCATGAGGAATTGCTTATGTTGAACTAGAGCTTCTTTCAAGCATTTTCAAGATGCCGGTTAGTTGGATGTCTTCTGGATTTTTTGGTTCGCTTTGTAGTCCCTGAACATATCGACCGTACGCAAGATGGAATAGGAGTTAAGTGCATTCAGGTAACAAAAGTTGTCGAACCCTTTTAGTTCAGGTAATTCCCACCCTCCCCCTCCCCAAAAAAAAAAAAAAAAATCGGATAGTGGGTATACGCAAATAGGTTGGTATCAGATTTTTAGTTTTCGTGTCAATTGGTTTTGAAGAGAGAGCAATATGGAATTATCAGTAGGTGATAAAGGGGGTTGTAATGGAGAAGGGATGTTTAGTGTGGGCCAGTGGGAGACCCTCGTCAATCTAACACCAGAAGCTAGTGATGGCCACCCCATTCCATCTCTGGGAAGGAAATGGGATAATTATCTGAGTCTGTACCTGGCGGGCCTGACTCGTACCAATTGGCCTGTTTCTATGTAGGAGAGAGGCCGCAACCAGGCATAAAAACACATTTACCCCTGTTTGGCCAAGAGGCTCACGTAGCTCTAGAACTCTCTGAGTCAACTTGCAAACCTCATCCCATTATACTAACGGCTAATCTGCCAGTCCTACCATCACGTATGTCCTCTTCAGTGCTGCCTCTTACTGGGAATGAGGTTAGCTTATAGGCTGTTAAGAGAAAACTTCTTCCTGGAGATAGGTCAGTTCAACATTGAATTGTAATTGTACGAAAATCCGAGAGCGAGTTTTCAATGCAAGTTATGTTTCAAAGTCTATGGTTTAAACTCTCCAAAGATTCTCACATTTAGCATTGGGCATTTTAGTAGAAAAAAGGAGTAAAAGAAGAAAGGCATGAGGTTGATTTTCAGCCAAATGGACCAATGGAATGGGGAAGAGTAAAGGGAGGCAAAACACAAAAACTGTAATAACTGCCATTGTTATTAATGTAATGTAGTGGTTCATATTAACCACTACATAACAAAATAAAAAAAAATGAGTGTAGGTACAATTATATAAACATGCCACGCCTACCTCTATGGAGAGGGAGGTTATGTTAAGGTTGTCTCAATTTGATAATATATAAAAGTTGATTAATTTATTAGATTTAATTATAGATTAGGTTAGGTTTTATGACTCATGCCCGGGCTTTAACTACGAGGTCATATCGCCTACTACCAGAGCGCTCTTTCGTCACTCTGGTGGACATGAGCCCGACTCTACTGTGGGAGTCCTAAATTTTGCCTACCCTAAATTTTTTATTCATCTAGGGTAGGGGTCTTTAACGAGTATCTGACATCGTACAGGCTCGGGACCATCGCTTAACGTCCCATCCGAAGGACGGCGTGCTTAAGTTTATTTTACCTCCCAGATAAAATAAACTAAGGGCCTCGGTCGGGCTACGAACCCACGAAGTCAAGCACGCATACCACTGAGCTACCGGCGCCCTCTTTAATTATAGAGCTTGTTTAATTGTAAATATTAAAATAGTGAAGTAATGTGAAAAAAGGATAAAAAAAAAAAATATTGTAAAGAAATAAAATTATAATTTCATAATTACTACCAAAATCAGAAGAGGACGTCTGAAGTCTACCAGAAATCCCATCTCATCAGTGGTCCAACACGGAGGCATCGATCGTCAACTCAATACTGCATGCAAACCTATTTTTATTGGCGTAAATTTTATGTGTGAAAATTGTGTGACTAACCCTTTTTAAAATATCAAAAAATAAAAAATAAAAATAAGTTTTTAAATAAAAAATTATCTTATATCAAATGTACGTCTTATCTTTCAATTTCTTTTATTTCAACCATTTAGTATAATAATTATAATTAAATATTAAGTAGACAAGGTAAGAGCCGTTACAGTATTGACATGAAATTTCATATGTAACTTCAAAGCTCCATAAGGATTATACCTATTAATTTTCAGTGAAATTGGCTAAAGAATTCCTCCAGTAACTGCTGAGAAAATGTTATGCCTGAACATGAGCCCGACTCTACTGTGGGAATCCTAAATTTTGCCTACCCTAATTTTTCATTCAGTTAGGTTAGGGGTTTTTAACGAGTACCCGTCATCGCACAGACTCGGGACCATCGCTTAATGTCCCATGCGAAGGACGGCATGCTCAAGGCTTTTTCACCTTCTAGATAAAAACCCTTGAACTGTGTAAGCAAGCACGTTACCTCTGAGCTACTGGCACCCTCGATGATGTAATGAATATATCGACTTCGTGTAAAGATGCAGAAGTCGATATGTAAGTCGGAAGGAGAGGAATAACTTAACTATTTCGTGCTGGCGAAGTATATAAACGGTGATTCACCGAACATTTGAACAAGAGTGCAATTATAGAGCTTGCCAGTGGAGCTATTTTCCGCTACTGTTCTTAGGATCTTCTCTACAAATTGTGCCTGGAATCAAATTTGAAAATGGCTGAACGATGATTGTTCTGAAGATAACCTCCAGAGACTGAGGTATAGTCGCAGTATTTCAGACCTGATTGGGGGTACTCCATCCCAATCAGAACTGATTGATCCAATCAACGTGCTAGCTCCTTCATCGTCTGATTGACTTCGTCGATATGTTCCTCAAGACAAGCCATTGCCCAATTTCTCATATTTCATGGTACAATTGAGAAATTTAGCAGTAACAAAGCCTAACAATCTATTGTAGAAGGGATCTAAGATAGATTAAAATATGAGACAAATGGACTCTTGTCCGGCCATAGCGCTCTTTCGTGGCTCTGGTGGACATGAGCCCGTTCCACTATGAGGGTGTCGTCCAAGATGCGGACAGTCTAACCTGCGGACAGTCCAACTTGCGGGCAATACGAAAGCGTGTAATCAAACTACTACCTGCTTCCTATTACAGGGATTTTCAATTTGCGGACATGTTTTTTTCTAATCGAGACACCAGACGGGTTTTTTTCAAATAAATTTATCACTACCTGAGACTGTGTGCCCTCTTTTATAGTACCTACCTCTTTTGGGAGACAGGACGAACGCCATGGAGTGGTCTCATTTTTTTATTCTTTTATTATTATGATGTTGATATAAAAATTAAAAGTTGCACTCAAGAAGAAAACAGGTATTTTTTCAATATGTCCGCAAGTTGGAATAAGTAGCAGGTAGGAAAAGTAAGGATGGGTACCTGTTTTAATAACTTGTCTGCAAGTTGGAATAAGTAGCAGGTAGGAAATGTAAGGAAGGGTACCTGTTTTAAAACCTTGTCCGCAAGTTGGAATAAGCAGCAGGTAGGAAAGTAAGGATAAGTGCCTGTTTTAATACTTTGTCCGCAAGTTGGAATATGCAGCATGTAGGAAAATTAAAACCTGTTTTAATACCTTGTCTGCTAGTTGGAAGGATTCTTCAGTCTTCCGCAAACTGGATGTCCGCAAACTGGATATAACCATTCTGGGAGTCCTAATTTTGCCTAACTACGTTTAATCACCTCGAGTAGAGGTCGTTAACGAGTACCTGACATAGTACAGGTTCGGGACCATCGCGTAGAACCCTCTAAGGACGACACCTGTTCATTTTAAGACAAATCAAGACAAATAAGGGAATATAGGGAATACTCAACGATCCCTTGACCCTATCAAAACGACACCTATTGATTTTCAGCCAAATCGACCAAAGAGAATGGAGGAATAAGGGGGAGTCACAACAAAAAAATCCCAATAACTACCGATGTAATTACAACATTTAGTATGAGGATTCACAAGACACAATATATGTCAAATATTGAGTTTTGCCCAAACGATCGATGGATTTTGGAGGGAGAGCGAAAACATAATTTATTAATTCCTGCTGGGGAAGTACATGGACTGTGATCTACCAACGACTTTTTCCGCAGGTATACGTCCGTAAAAGCCCGGGTATGAGTCACATTAACTAGGTAACAATACACACAAATACTATGACATTTTTCTTGTGTTAAAAAGTTCTAATGTTTTGCACTTTCTCTCACTGTTTTTATAACTCAAAAGGGCGAGGTTCTTTACAACTTCTCTCAAACTTTTTATTCTTTGCTTTTTATTCTGTTGTTTTTCTTTACAAATTTTGTAGTGCTCCAGTTCTCAACTATTTTTGTATAGTTCTTGAACTTTTTTGTTCATCACAAGAAAATTTTGTAGATCTTTTTAAGTATCATATCGTAATTCAATTTTGCACTTAACTCTATCATATCTTTAAATTGAAAAAAAAAAGTAGTCAAAATATTTATAGTTAATGATAATCATTTATTCTTTATTTCTGTAAACATTAAATGGTAAATTTTTTTTTTGTATTTTATTTATAAAGATAGAACCAGCATCTATGATGGTATTGATATGTTGGCGTGAAGGGCATGTGAGAGGAAGGCCACCCAGTGGTAGGTCCTCGGGATGAAAATTTATCTTAATTATTAAGACAAGAACAGGAAAAAAAAAAAAAAATAATAAAAAAAAAAAAAAATAAAAAGGAATTGGAAGACAATTTTGATGGATGGGTAAGAGAGATGATAAAGTAAAGGAAAATAATGTAAAAAAAAATGTTAAGAACGAATAGGATTTAAGGTGGCAGTAAGTCGCGGTTCCATCTTCTCTGCAACCTTCGTGGGGGGTTTTGTGGTAAGTGTTGTGAAAATAAAGTACGTATTTCTGGGTTTGTATGTGTGTAAAGTTATCTAAAAAAACTGTATGTAAGTAGATTGTATTGTTCCGGGTATTGTGTGTATCATAAGATCCTTATGAAGTGTTCTGTTGTTTATGTATGGGGGGCACTGTGTTATCAGTCTGAGGGTTTTTGACTGAAACGCTTGAATTCGTTTGATGTTGGATGTTTTTGCTGAACCGTATATCTGTGATCCGGTTCCGTGTAACAGTTCCGTTTTTGTGTCATGTCTAATTTTGATCGTCTATTTAGAAGTCCGTAGAGTATTTTGAGTCGACGGTTCAGCGTGTTTCGTGTGAGACGTGTGTGAGGGTGCCATGTCAGTCCTAGGTATCGTACATTATTAGTTTGAGGGAGGGGCTTGTCGTAGATGAAAACGGGGGGGCATGTTTCTCGTCGAAGTGTAAATGTGATGTGCTGTGATTTTTCTGTATTAAGTTTTATTTTCCATGTGTTGCACCAGTTTTCAATTTGTGTGAGATGGTGTTGTAGTGTAAATGAGGCGTGTATGTGAAGTTCAGTAGCAGCTAAGATGGCGGTAAATGGCAATATAAAGAAAAAAATTGAAATATTTCAAAAACCTTAATACCTGCCAATGTAATGAAGTTATCGACACAAAATTTAGTATGAGGATTTAGGAGGGGGGAGGGGGTGCGAACATTGGGGAAATACATTGATGGTAATTCACGACGAATTTTTAAGTCTCTTATTTTAAATTATTTTTACTTTTATTTCATAGATCCGCCCCCATATATCCGCCACTGGTGAACTAGACCGACCATTCTTCTCTATATTAGACCACAGAGAGGACCAGGACCTCTTCTCTTCCCACTTTAATGAAATTCCCAATGAAGGAAGGGACTTTCCTGGAACATTCATTCCCCATTCCTCCAGCATGGTTGTCGAGCCACACCCTTCCTTACCCCAGACAACATCTACATTAACTTGCTATTACTAGGACCGCTAACACCCCACCTAAATGTTTCAGTGTCATCAATTATAATTTTAGCTATTCTATAAGTCTCTTTTCTTTGAATAAATTAAAGAAAATAAATTTTATTCTTGGACCGAGGTTCCCTAAGAATAAATACTGTTAAATACATTAAAATGAAATTTTTGAAAAGAAGAAGGGCTGCGAAAAGTTGGAAATTTAGTTAGTTATTGTGACTCAAGCCCGGGCTTTAACTTCGAAGTCATATCGCCTACTACCAGAGCGCCCTTTCGTCACTCTGGTGGACATGAGCCCGACTCTACTGTGGGAGTCCTAAATTTTGCCTATCCTAAATTTTTATTCACGTAGGGCAGGGGTCATTAACGAGCACCAGGTCGTACTGGCTCGGGACCATCGCTTAACGTCCCATCAGAAGGACGGTGGGCTTAAGTTTATTTTACCTCCCAGATAAAATAAACTAAGAGCCTTGGTCGGGTTTCGAACCCCCGTTCTTGAGCTCAGAAGGCAAGTACGCATACCACTGAGCTACCGGCGCTCTCGATGTACGAAATATAGAGTTATGTAATTGAAATAACCAAATATTTGTTCTCAATTCTATTCGATTCGTTTTCGTTAACCAAATAAAAATATTTTTGGATTAGATAATTGACATCAATTTAATCAAAAAGTCCTGAGAATATTTCAGTAGAAAAAATTGTTGATAACAGAATGAATTGGAATATAACGTGAATATTCATTTTTTTTTTTTTTTTTTTTTTTTTTTTACCCAACTCAAGTGGACAAAAAAATGTATACTTCCCCAACAAGAATTAATTTATTATATTTTCGCCTTCCCTCCAAAACCACTCGACCATTGGGGCTAATCAATAGTTGATTTACCTAGTGGCTTCTGAATTCTCATATTAAATTTTGAAACCCCTCTCTGACTCCCTCCTTCCCTTCGACCGATTCTGTTGAAAATTAATAGGTGCAGTCCTCATAGGTTTTTTTTAAGAATAGCATTAGTTGATAATGTTCTGAATATATTTTTCTCATTTGTTTCAGATCTGATTCTTCTTCATCACTATCACTAAAGGCAAAGAAAAGTAAGAATAATTTATGTAATGTATTAATAATAATAATAATAATAATAAATATTTCAGCAGCTATATTTTTTTCTCACTTTTTTTTTTTTTTCAAGAACTTAGCAAATATAGACTTTTTGGGAACCAGATCACTGGATGTCATGGATATTATCGGGTCAGGAAGACTTCAACTCCAAACTCTTCTTCTTTAGGAGAAATAACAACCCAAACTGTTCGTGTGGGGGCAACGAGACTGCAGAACACGTAGTCCTCGATTGCCCACTTTATGACCAGGCCAGGGGGTAGAGTTGATTCGTCGGACCTGATCATACCTGGGATTGGATCTGCGGCAGCTGGTGACGGAGACCGGCTACCCAGTGGTCAGCCGGTTTGTCGGCTCCTGGCGGGAGCAGAAAAAAGTGGTGTGATGCGCCTGGGGCGACCACCAATCGCCACACAGCCCGCCATAACCTCACTTGAGCTAACCAGATCCTGAGCTCCCTCTACATACGGGGGATGTTGCACAAACACAAAGCGCACCCGAAAATAAAGGGCCTTATAAGGATTTAAACATTATTTAAAATATAAAATTATAAAGATATCTCAGTATTCGCTTCAAACTGACACCTAATTAAGGTAATGTTACCTTTAAAAGGTAAGGAAAACATTTTTAAAATGTCAAATTGAGACATTGAAATTAAAATAACAATTTCTGAGTTACCTCTGTCTCTTAATTTCCTAAATTGTCTCTTAATTTTCTTTTAAATTGTCTCTTTTATTTTAGAAGCCAAACAGAAGACATTTCTACTTGTTTAATGTAGCTAAGAAATATTCTTTCACATTCCAGAAACGCTCCATGTTGTCCATGGAATTTGGATTATTTCATTCCTGGATATTAAAATCCGGTCCTTAGGTTTTCTTTTTTCGGTAGGAAAAATACCATAACTGGTGAAACTTTGGCGTTGACGAATGAAAATGAAGAGACTCTGCTACTGTGGGAACGGAAAGTACTTAGAACGATTTACGGACCTGTTTCCGAGATCGGCAGATGGCATATTTGGAAGAACAGAGAATTGAGAGACCTCAACAGGCAGTCCGACCTGGTGTCTGTGATCAAGCAGGCGAGATTACGTTGGTTGGGCCACGTAGAGAGAATGGAAGGAGGAAGACTCCCTAAACAAGCCCTCTACGGTAGGCCAGGAGAAGAGGAAGACCGGGACGACGTCGAGGCGGACCTGCGAGTGTTGGGCATCAGAGGATGGAGGGAGAAGGTTTTGGATCGAGACGAATGGAGGAGGATTGTGACGGAGGACCGTAGCGTCGCAGGAAGAAGAAGAAGAACCATGAGCTCGCCGTCCTTCGGATGGGACTTTAATCGATGGTATTGAGCCTGTGCGATGTCAGATACTGGTTAAAGACTGTGAATAAACCTAGGTTGACAAAATTTAGAACTCCTAGAGTAGTGTCAGGCTCAAGTTCTTCAGAGGAGTGAGCCCTCTGGTAGTAGAGAATATGGTAGTAGTTAGAGCCCGGGCATGAGTCTCAATAACTAACTGAACTTGTATGTAATGAGAGTTCCCAAGTATAATAATAATAATTTTTATTGTTTAAAGGGATCACCCCTATACAATTGAGTCAATGAACATTACTTTTACAATATTAACATAATAATGACACATATAAAGGAACCTTCAAACAAACTAAATAAAAAACATAAATAAATAAAATAAGTAATTACAAATTAATAATAATAATAATAATGTAACAAAGACAGTAAATATGGAGTGCGGATGTAGGTATTGAATATCGATATAAAATGTAAGTTGAAGTACATTATTCATTAACAATGAATGATCTAAGTTTCAAAGCGCTGATTAAATAATAGAAAATGTTTGAGATATCATTGTTATTATGGGCCAGAAGTAATGTATGAAAGTTGGATCGGTCTATACTGATACTCTGAGGCAGGAAGTGGCTTCTAATGGGGGACTAGATCGGACAGGATATTAACAGCTGGTATACATACGTCTTCTAATTCGTTTTTATTTCAGATTATACAAAGTTCCTGGGGATTAAGGGTGTATACATTATTTTTGTAATGAGAGTTCCCAAGAAAGCAATTTGAGGTACCTATGTTTAACAGTTTGGGCAGTTCTGGTAGAGGCTGGTTATTATCAGAAGCAACTGGCCTAGTTTGACTAACTACTTGGGTTCCCTTTGAGGCTCGGCTCAGGATGAAATGAGACCTCTTCTCCCTGGCTTTTCTCTTTAAACACTTTCTCTTTGACTCCTAAGCCAGAGTTTTGGTTTTAACATTTATTATGGTGCTCATACCTCTACGTTCGCCCCAACTTAATTCTGGTGGAACTTTGATACTTTCTTGGGTATAAGTAAACTCGGGATCGGAGTTTTAAAGTATGACAATGGATGATTAGGGGGCGGCAACCGGATGATCTGTAGCCGTCGGTTGTCGTCCTTAGTTGATCTTACTGCTTTCTACTATTGAGCAGACAAACCGGCAGAACTTTAAGTAACATTTCTATTTCACTTGCTGTCCTATTGTTCAGTCCCAGGTATATAAAAAAGAGGAAATGTCACACTAATGAGGTTTTCGTGAAAACAGAAAAGCATGGAGTATTTCATACGGTTTCACCACACACTCCTCAAACAAGATGACAAATTTTTCGTTTACATATGAGGTGTGTAAAAGCAAAACTCACATTCTCCACATTTTGTGAAAATTAAGTTAGCGGTTTTTTCATGACCGCCATGTTAAAGTACACCTGATTTTAAGTGTAGTACTATTCAAAAGTCACATTATCCCTTCTATTTTGAGCATTGAAAAACAGGTTTAGATACAAAACTTACATTCTCCATCCTTCAGTGCAATACATAACTCACATTCTCCACTGACCAATAAGAAGCAGTCATTTTGCTGCGCACGCATTCCAAAGGTTGCAATCAGTCCGGTTATTGTTACCTGTCTCATGAATTTTTGCATTGTAGTAACAACATGTTGTTAGTGTTTTTTATTATATTGTATATAATTTTTGATTGACAACAGTCAAGTTATACCAGAACAAGAAATTACGGGTGAACCGTGCCAACTGTTAGAAGACATACCAGCATTAAACGTTTAAATAGTTAACTTAATATTTTTAATATTTTTTTTTTTAACTTTTAATAATTAAAAGTTATATTAATTAACAATTATTGTTAATTTTATTTAAAAATTGCTAGTTAAAATATTTTATTGTATATGGTAAATAATTAATTTTTATCCTATTCTTAACATCTAGGTTAAAAGAAGTAGAGAAAAAAAATAAAGAAATAAGTAAGTATACAATAGTTTTTGTGCAAATTCAAACATTTCAAAGCAAAACTCACATTCTCTTTCTCATTCAGTTTCAAAACTAGCTTTCTCCATAATTCAAATGCAAAACTAGCATTCTCCAAACTTTGAAGTTAACAAACGGTAATTATTCCTAGAGCTACATTGTTGACCTTAATCAAGTGATTTCGTAGGGACCATAAGAAAAAACGGATAAGAAAAGATAATTAAAAAAGTGTGTTTTATTAATTTTATAGGTTTTTTGCAGTTTTTCGAAAATTGACTAAAGTAGAGAATGTGAGTTTTGCTTTTAGACCCCTCATATATGAAAATGACTAAACGAGCTTTTTATTATATATTGGAGAATGTAAGAGATAAAATACAAAAATAGTCAAACTTCCAAAGAAGTATACGACCTGAAGAGAGGATCATGCAGGGGCGTAGCCAGGATTTTGAGCAGGAGGGGGGGGGGGGGGGGGGGGGGCAAAGCTAGGCTACGAGGGTGGGGGTATAGACTCCCGGGGGCACAGCCCGCAGTTTCCGTGGTTAGCGTTGCAGACTTTTTGTTATTAATTTGGGAGACTCGGACCCCTAGAAGCTCCCCCTGAGGTAACCACTGACTGTAATACTTAAATTGAATTTACTTGAGCAGCAAAAATGCAAAGCGCAGCAGCAGCAAATGCACGCTGTGGTTTCTGTACTTTTAGAATTAAATGACTCATATCCAATAGCGTGCATTTGTTGCTGCTGCGCTTTGCATTTTTACTGAGCATGTAAAATCAGCTTTAAGAGTATAAAGTATAACATAAATTACGATTTTGAGCGAGGAAATGAAATGATCGAATTCATATATATTTAAATAAATGTAATATGACTTGTTTTGTACATGTACATTTATGTAACAGCTGATTGCTGATTTAGGAATCAGACGCACGGGTAATTTGAAGATCCACTGAACCTGTGTTCTGGTTTTTGTATGCTATGTTAAATGTGTTGTGAGGGGCTCAAATTGAAGAGCTAACCTACTTAACAGGTTTGATAAATGAGGGGATGAGAGACGAGAAGATATTGATGGATGTCTTTCTGATGGGGACAAGTTAGCGGCCAAGTTGTGACGGCCAAGCGATACAATCAGCCACAGCAGCCAACAGCCATCGGCCAACAGACATTAATAACCTGTCCGTCCAATATTAGCCATTGCTCTATCACCAAATAATTAATAACTGTAGTTAAACTGAATATTTTAAAAGTTATTAAAACATCAAAAAATATGTGATGTGACCAATACAGGACTTTCTTATACCGACCACGCTTTCCGATCACTCTTTTTCCCCCTTCTCAAAATCATTTCATACTAACGTTACTGGGTATATGAAAGAAATGGGTCAGCGGTATTTTTTGTTTTATTGTACAGCGTAATTCTGTGACTGACTTTCTACGACAACTGGAAAGAGAGTGATTGTATATGAGTATCCAGAACTCTCTAAGGACGACAGCTATCGATTTTCAGTCAAATCGAAGGGGGAGATTGGGGAGGGGGGTTTAACAAAGCAAAGGTTATTAAAGTCATTAGTGACCTTTGTAATGAATGTGTCGACATAAAATTGTATACGAATATCCAGAACTCTCTAAGGACGACAGCTATCGATTTTCAGTCAAATCGAATGGGGAGATTGGGGAGGGGGGTTTAACAGGGCAAAGGTTATTAAGGTCATTAGTGACCTTTGTAATGAATGTGTCGACATAAAATTTCGGAGAACATCGACATTACATTAGGACAATACCTCTTAATTTTCAGAAAAATCTGCTTAACTCAAAAACGACAATAATTCATAGACGACTGTACACTGTTAGAAGTCAGACAGACAACTTTTCCATTACGCCCTAGTGAATAGTGAATATTTTTCAAAGGAAATATAGAAAATTGTTACAATTTTGTTTCAAATTGATTAATCTCCTTACAAGTTTACCAATGTTTCAGAAGTTGAAGTTTGATCGAACTCTCTAACAAGCTTATTGGTTTAAGTTCGACCTAAATTAAGTTTTCAAGTAACTACCAGTGTAACAATAAGTACCTTATGGATGTGCTATTGTCATTTCTCAACTACACAACGGCGACTATGAACATGCACAGCAAGAATTCATCAATTACGTTTTCGCTCTCCATCCAGACCCAATTGACCGTGAATCTCTTAGATTTTGTTATCTGGGAGGTGAAAAAAACCTTGAGCATGCCGACCTTCGGTTGGGACGTTGAGCGATGGTTTCAAGCCTGTACGATGTCAGATATTCCTTAAAGGTGAATAAACCTAGATAAACACAATCTAGGAGTCCCACAGTAGTCGGGCACATGTCCACCAGAGCGACAAATGAGCCTTCTGGTAGTAGACGATATGACTTCGTAGTTAAAGCCCGGGCATGAGCCATAAAATCCAATATTTGCCTTACATATTGGCAGTTATTGGGATTTTTGTGTTGAGTCTTCCCCTGATCCCCTCCACCCTCTCGACTGACTCCGTTGAAAATAAATAGGTGTCGTCCTTAGGGTTTTTGGATTTAGATATAAAATTTCGTGTCGATACATTCATTTTGTTTTTACTTCCCCAGCTATACGAAGTACCTATAAGGGAAATTATGTAAACGGTCAAAATTCGATGCAGAGTTTTCAACGGAATTTCATGTTTTCCGACCTCTAGATTCCAAATATGACAAAAAAAATGTGTCCACAAAATTTTTATGTGAATTGAGAACCCTCTAACGACGATCCATTGTTTTTCTGCCAAATCGAACAAAGGGGAGGGAACGATTAGGGGTAGGCTGAATGTATCGAAACAAACTTTTACATGTACGATCAAAGCTCTATAAGGACCACACATATATTGATTTTCAGTCAAATGGGAGAGCGGATTAAGGGAGAGGCTTAACTCAAAAACCCTAATAACTGCCGATTTAATAAATTTATCGACACAAAATTTAGTGTTATTTACGATTCATATGAGATGACATCTTTAATTTTTTTTCAATTTTCAAATTAAATACCGATTTTTACATATATTTCGGCGAATATTTTTATTGTTTCACTTTGAGTCCTAGTAGTGCTCCTCAAGCTCTTTACAGTGACACCAGAATCAACGTCCTATCTAAACGCGTTATCATGCTACACTAATTTCTAATTTTACACAACGCTAATTTGCAACAATCCTCCGCCAGCGCCCACACTAGCCCGATAACGTCACAGGCAAAACAAACATGTACAAACATGGTCTATCCATTGTGACCTCAACCGTTGTTATCGCATTATTAGTCTCGTAGTTATTATCGATTGAAATCTGACGGTATTTTGTAACACAAAAAAGTTTGACCGGCTATCACTGTGCTTAACGAGCGAATAAACGTTTTCACGTCAAAAAAAACATGTTAAGCCGATTTTAATGTATATTTTAATTGATATCAATGTCAAGTGAGGATCTCGAAGTATAGTTAGGCAGGCGTGCTATCCACTCCACCACCTTTCCACTATAGGATGGCTTTGTCTAGGTAAAAACAGCTCTTATAACGTTAAGTTAACTCTGACAAGAAGATAAAACAACATGGCAGCTCCTTATCCGATTTCATCTAACTCTCCTTCTATTAGGCTCATTTTTCATTTATCATTATATTTTTAATTAAAAATTTAAAAAGAAATAACGCTTGCTAGGTAAATATTTGGTCATTAGAGAACCTTTTTATACTAACCAGACCTAACTACATTTTACAAGATACAGCTTATGTTTATGACCTAATCAAAAATTGTTTCGAGTAAATTGTTGTACATAGTACTAAAATACATAATATATATGAAATACAATTTTTTACAGGTCGACTGGTTTTGCAGATACATGCCGAAAACCATCTTGAAATGTAGTTTTGAAACACATATTTTTAGACGTTTTCTTGATTTACCTGAAAACGAGGTTAGTCCTGTCGAAAAATTGATTCTTACCACAAAAATTTCCTGTTCTCAGATTTGAGATAGCATCAATATGAAGTTGTATCCCCCGAAGAATGTGACTTAAATAGTAAAGTAATTTTTAAATCGTAACTCATATTGACGATACTTTTTGAAATACTCGTGAATGATGGCCTCTCTAAAGTTGATTTAACCGAAAATACCTCTTCAATTGGATTAGTCTGCCGTAGTGAATAAATGGTTAAATGCAGTTATCTCGTGAATGATTCCTCAAAGAAGTAGATTGAGTTGATTTAAGCGAGAATATCTCTGGTCACTGGGAATAAATTGGTAAGTCTAAATTCGTAACTTTTCAGGGCAGCACTTTTTTACTTTTGCATTAATTGTGCAAATCCAGTTTTTGGAATAAATAAATTATGTTTGCATCATTATTAACCATATAACATATAAGATATTATCTTCTAAATCTATAGGAGTGAATGAAAATGAATATTGTTAATCTTTTTTTTAGTAGGTAAACCTAATTATTTACCATAATTTTTGAAATACTCATGAATGATGCCTCTCTAAAGTTGATTCAACTGAAAACGCCCTCTTCACTTGGAATAGTCTGCAGTAGGGAATAAATGGTTAAACGCAGTTATCTCAGAAGAAGTTGATTTAACCAAGAACGTACACAATTTTACGAGTTACCAAGAATCCCACATCTTTATAATTCCGAAAGTATTAGAGTCCTGAGCTCCTAATTTCTTCACAGTGCGCAGATGGCTTGGGAGATCATCACAGTACACTTAACTCATTTTGGCCATTTTTCGACTTAACAACTTGACTTAACTTCCCAGTGACCATAGATATAATGGTTGAGTTTTAATTTCTTCAGTAGAAGTTCACGAAGAAGAGACAAGATGTTGTTCTATTCTTTTGAGCTCTTGTAGTCTGTAAAAAAAGGATTGTCTACTGAAGTCTGGAAAAGAATACGGGAAAACGTGTGTGAAAAGTTGATCAGTTGGGAGCCACTGTAAAGAGGAGCGGCCTATTCAAAGAAGGGAAGGGGTTTAACGCTCCACTGCTCAACATCACTGCCTCTAACCAGATGGGTGGAGTAGAATAAAAAGAAGAAAATGAAAGATTATTTTTTAAAATATTATATGCTTTTGATAATGATAATGATAATGTGGGTCGTAAAGAGGGCTTTAATATTTTAATAAAAAAGAAGAATGTCGGTGAATCCCCAGCTATGTACTTCCCCTTGAATTTCGTTTTCGCTTTCCCTCCAATGCCAATAATTGAGCTAAAAGTCAATATTCGACTTAGGTAGTAGGTTCTGAATCCTTAAACTAAATTTTGCGTCAATTGTGCGTGGAGGCCCTTCCTCTGATCTCTCCCTTTCCTTCGAACGACATCGCGGAAAACTAATAGGTTCCATTCTTGTGGGGTTCTGAATTTAATTATAAAATGTTATGTCGAAACTTTCATGACATAGAAGTTATATATTTTGAGTTGAGACAGCAATTTTTTTTTTTTTTGTTTTTTCCGAGCGGGTGTGGTCGCGTGTGAGAGATCTCACTCTGCCGTAGTTGTGATAATCCATCGAACTGAAACCTGTGCTCTTCAGGGGTTATAAGGCTTAAAAGTGTGTAATTCGTTGCAGAAATTTGATGGTTGCTCGGCTACTCGGCTTGTGTATTTGGTTACGTTTCAATTACCCCACGTCTTATAATTTGGTAGGCCGGCACCCCAAGTTCAAATTCTGCGTTATGTTACTTTCGGTAACACGTAACACACGTATCGCGCATGCACCGAGAGAGAGAGAGAGAGCGCTTCACACTGTCTTCGTTCACTTGATTTTCGTTCCGATTTGATGTTTACTTTTTGATATGTAAAATATTTCAAAACAAAACGAAATGAGTACGTATTTCTAAATTGAATAATCTATTATTTTAAACATTAAAAAAACATTTTCGTTGGTAAATGTTTATTGATAAATAAAATTTATTTCAAAATGATATTTACAATACAAAAAAAAACTTAATGTTGCAATAAAATTGTTTTGAAAATCATAAAGGCATTTGATTATTATAAAAATATTTTATATTGAAGATTTATTGTTTCAAGGTTCAAAAATGTTATTGAATGTTTTTTGTAACGTTATCAGTAATTATTTGAAGTTATCAATGACTATGTGGACGGTTTGAGTCTTACCCCATCACCTCTCAACCCCTCAGGAAAATATATCTATGACGTTGTGTCTCCAAAGCTAATTACTGCAAAAATTGTGGAATAAATAAATATGTAAGGGTCAGATACAGGATATATTTGTCGGATCGTTACAGCCCACACAACACTGAGTAATTAAGGACCAGGTTTTGTTTAAAAGTTATTTTCGGTCCTCAGTAAGAGCAATTTAAATATTAATGGAAAAACATCCCCTCTAGATTAAAATTTTCCCTAAATACACTTTACAGTAAAAAAAAAGGGTGCTTTGGTCGGTTGGCAATATAATATCATAAATATCATTATATAAGATTCCATATCACCGCCTGTGTAAGTCATATGGCCTACTACCAGAGCGCTCTTTCGTCTCTCTGGTGGACATGTGCCCGACTCTACTGTGACAGTCCTAAATTTTGCCTACCATAAACTTTTATTCACCTAGGGTAGGGGTCTTTAACGAGTACCTGACATCGTACAGGCTCGGGACGCTTAACGTCCCATTCGAAGGACGGCGTGCTTAAGTTTATTTTACTCGCAGATAAAATAAACTAAGGGCCTCGGTCGGATTTCGAACCGGCGTTCTTGAACTCAGAAGACAAGCACGCATACCACTGAGCTACCGGCGCCCTCTCTGGTAGTGTCATAATTGAACTTAAAACTAACAACACATCACCTAAAAAAACTAATAATAACTCGAGGGCGCCGGTAGCTCAGTGGTATGCAAGCTTGTCTTCTGAGCTCAAGATCGTGGGTTCGAAACCCACCCGAGGCCCTTAGTTTATAATACACCCCCCGTGCCGCCAAAATCTAGACCCCTGCTTTTTCTCAACGACATCAGATCCCCTTTTAACCCTCAAAGTATATGAAATGTTTGACAATGAAGTATAGGGGAAGTTAAGTAAACGGTCAAAAATTCAATGCGGAGTTTTCAACGGAATTTCATGTTTTTCGACCTGATTCCAAAAAAATGCTGTTTAATAACAATAATTTTTATTTTTTTCACGTCTCCTCCGAAGGACGGCATACTCAATGTTTTTTTCAAAGTTACATAGCCGGTGATTCAGTGACGATTTTTTTTTTATTTGTCGCTATATTTCCTTTTGTGTGACTGAGGGAGCTCTCGACACTTCTGGAAGAATAATAAAAAAATATTTATTATAAATAAAAATAAAAATAAAAATGTATCTAAATGTATTATGTATTAGACTATTATTATACTTACTTATTTTCTATTATTTACTTATTAATTTATTATATATTTAATTTGAGGGCGCCGGTAGCTCAGTGGTATGCGTGCTTGACTTCTGAGCTCAAGGTCGTGGGTTCGTAGCCCGACCGAGGCCCTTAGTTTATTTTATCTGGTAGGTAAAATAAACTTAAGCACGCCGTCCTTCGGATGGGACGTTAAGCGATGGTCCCGAGCCTGTACGATGTCAGGTACTCGTTAAAGACCCCTACCCTAGATGAATAAAAATTTAGGGTAGGCAAAATTTAGGACTCCCACAGTAGAGTCGGGCTCATGTCCACCAGAGTGACGAAAGAGCGCTCTGGTAGTAGGCGATATGACCTCGTAGTTAAAGCCTGGGCATGAGTCATAAAACCTAACCTAACCTATATTTAATTTTATTATTATTACTATTGTACTAATCACTTATTTTTAATATTCTTCGACTTTTATAATATTTTCTGAGCCCCTATTCATATTAATGGTAGACTTATGATAATATTATGTTTAAAAAAAAATAAGAGAAGAGGAATATTGTAGAGACTGTTTATTTTCAGGCAGGGAAAAAAGGAAAATGAATTACTTTCCAGAAAATGTAGTCTCTTCCAAGATTTTTGTGTGGAAAAGTCTTAGAAATGAGATTCCAGGAGGAAAAAATAATAAACCTTCATATGAATTTTCTTCTTAGAAATGCCAAATGTACAAGAGTTCATATTATTATAAAATTTCCGGAGATAGACAAAAAGAAATTGTCTCAGGCAAATATTTATATTTCAATGTAATTTTGTAAAAAAGTTGTCAGTGAATCAACTGCAATGTACATCCCCAGTATGAATTAAATAAGTTTTCTCTCTCCCTCAAATCTAGCATTTTTGCTAAAAATTAATAGTTGAAAGGGACTAATTTTCGTGACAATACAATTCATTATATCGACAGTTATTACAATATTGTGTTCAGCCCAATCTAATCGTCTACTTTTCTTTTCCAGATTTGACTGGAAATCAATAAAAAATAAAGAAAAACATATTTTTTAAAATGTCTATTTCACAAAATATATATATAATATGGGAGTACTTTCGGAATTGCTACTATCTTCAGCCACGACTTAACAAATACTAAATGGAAGTTCAACAAGTTTACATTCCGAACTGTCCCTTTTTCCAGCCCCTAGAAGGGTTTTCCTTGTCCCTCCAGTACAGTAACGTCTTAAAATTATGGAAAAACACCAAAAATAAAATTTCGTGGAAAGAAAAAACGTATGTTTTTTAAAAAATATTTTGTATTTCAGCCACGACTTTACAAAACCCCGTGGGGGCTGAAAAAGGGGACAGTTTGGATGTAAACTGGTTGAACTTCCATTTAGTATTTGTGGCTGAAGATGATGGTACCAATACCGAAAGTACTCCCATACTATATATATTTTGTGAAATAGACAATATTTTTTAAAAAAATATACGTTTTTTCTTTACTTTTTACACAATATCTCTGCAAAAAATGTTAAGTACCTATCACAAATAATAAAAGAATAATTTTGAAAAGTATTTACTGTGGGCTGGTGTTTTACACCTAGGGACCTAAGCATCCAATGCTTCCCTTCCCTGGAAGCTGTGCATATGAAATAAATGCAATTTAAAAAATATTTTAAAATCTAGTTTATAAACTATACAATCTTATGATGTATCCTATCCCCATGTTATGTTTAACGGAAATAAATATTATTTATTTATTTATTTCGCAAAGTATAATAGTACACTACTTGACATTAATGCCCAATGTGGTAGCCACAGAGGAACATACTCAGATAAGTCTTCCACCCTCAAATTTAAAGATGACACCCTTGACTTGGTAAAAAGAATTGGACAACAGCACGTTCTACAAGGTTCTCATGTTGCGAAGAGATCAAAGAACCCCTTTTCAACCCTCTTCACATAAAAAGAACTATGAATATTTCACAAGGGCTGTCTTCTTTCATAAGTTTTAGGGTTCTAGGGTTTAGAGGCTTTATATTACTTCACCGAAGTTGATTACGTGCGATTTGCGGACAAAAAAAAAAAAAATAATAATAATAAAAAAAGTTAATATGCTGTCCTTCGGAGGGGAAGCTAAACGATGGTCTCGAATCAAAAGACGAATATCCGGAAATGTACTTCCCCAGCTTGAACTCATCGCCTCCTTCCCTTCAGCTAATTTTGCGGAAAATTACTAGGTGTCGTCCTTATACTATAAGGTTTTGAATTTAAATATGAAATTTTGAGGCAATACTTATTTTACAACTGCAGTAATTAAAGTTTTAGTGTTATACCTACCCCACTCACATCCCCTTCTTCCTTTCGGCCGATTTAGCTGAAAAATAAACTGTGTCATCTGATCTTTTTTGCTTTTTTTTTTCGTTTTTCAATGTATTTTTTTCTAGAGCTTACAAAAAGTTAAACATTTGCCAAAATAGAGGCTCGAACTAGATTATTGTGGGAATTAAGAGAGAAAAATAATTTTTTATACTTTAGCTATTTCGGTGACAAAAACAAACATTAAGGCGTTGTCAAGGTCCACGCCGTAGATTTTCCGTGAAAACGTCGGGATAAAATCATAACAAGTGTTTTTTCATTTTCTTTTCGATGCTGCCGTAGCTCTTGCATTTGCTCGGAACTAGACTTTTTAGGTTTTTTAAATTCCTTTTGATGCGAGCTTTCCTCTGATTTGCGTTTTATATAGTTCCGCGCATATTTACAATTAATATGAGACATCTTTAATTTTTTTGCAATTTTCAATTTAATACAGATTTTTACATATATTTCGGCAAATATTTTTATTGTTTCACTTTAGTCCTAGTAGTGCTCTTTAAGCTCTTTACAATGACACCCGAATCAACGTTCTATCTAAACGCGTTATCACGCTACACTAATTTGTAATTTTACACAACGCTAATTCGCAACAATCATCCGCCGACGCCCAAACTAGCCTGATAACGTCACAGCCAAAACAAACACGTACAGACATGCTCTATTCATTGTGACCTCAACCGTTGTTATCGCATTATTAGTCTCGTAGTTATTATCGATTGAAATCTGACGGCATTTTGTAACACAAAAAAGTTTGACCGGCTATCACTGTGCTTATCGAGCGAATAGACTTTTTCACGTCTAAAGGTGCGTTAAGGTCAGTGTGAAGAGTTTTGATGGAGACGTAGTAAGGAGCATTGGCTATTGTACGAAGGATTTTGGATTGAAGGGATTGGATGCGCTGGAGGTTGGAAGCCTTGGCAGAACCCCAGAGTTCAAGTCCGTATAAGTTTGAGTACTGCGTTGTAAGATTAATATAAAAAGAATTTCAAAAAATAATTATTTAGTGGGGGATAACAATAATTCCTGGATCATCCCCTCCGCACTGCGGCAGCTTGCGGAACTGTAGTTTCGCTACTGCTGACTAGTTACTCAGAGTCACAAATTTAACAGGAATTTCGAGTTGATTACATGTAGTTGGGGAGAGTGAAGTAACAGCTAGCCGGGAACTTTGGGTAATGGTCTGAGATAGTTGAAGATAGTTGGCTTGTGAAATTGTCCTATCCTGGGACAGGTGAAGGGCCCCTTCTGAATTTCAATAAGAGTTGATGGTCCCTTGGCTCCATGTAAAATAAGGGTTTCTCTCTCGCCAGATCGATAAAGGGGGATGAATCCTATTTAGTTGCCCACATAGAATCTTTGTACAGTAGAACCTCTTTAAGTCGAACCTCGATAAGTCGAAAATCTCCAAAACTCGAAAAAAAGTTTTGTTCCTTTCCCTTCAAGCCCCAAAACCTCCATTATTCGAAATCTCAACCCTCTATTAGTCGAAATAATCAGTGAGTCCCTACAAGCCATTTTGGTACATATTTTCTCTCTATAACTCGAAAAAATAATTGGACTTCTGTATCTCGAACATAGCAATGTTTTATTTTACAACCTTTACAACTCGATTATTTGAAACTTATTAGCTCTAAAACTCGAAGAAAAATAAGTTACCGACTTTAAGAATTTACCGACCTTTGTTTCTTAGAAAAAAATTTAGGAATAAAAAAAATTACTGATTTTTTTAAATACCTACATATACTACGTATTTTTTATTTTAAGGATGTTTTGAAATAATGTTGATTTATAATAAATATAAATATGTTTGTTACCTCTGTAACTTGAATTTTTATTTATTTCACCTCTCTAACTCAAAATTAGTATGAATCTTAACCTCTAAAAGTCAAATCAAAATCCGCCAAAGTCAAAATCCTCCGTGAGTCGAAAACTCTATAACTCGAATTTATTGGCATCTCCCTTGATGTTCGACTTATAGAGGTTCTACTGTATCTATGGTCACAGTTAATAATGGCCAAAATGAGTTAAGTGTACTGTGATGATCTCCCAAGCCATCTGGATTTACACGATTAATGCAAAAGTAGAAAAATGCTGCGCTGAAAAGTTACGAATTTAGATTTACCAACT
The DNA here is from genome assembly GCA_963662175.1 of Aradus depressus. NCBI lineage: Eukaryota > Metazoa > Arthropoda > Insecta > Hemiptera > Aradidae > Aradus > Aradus depressus. The sequence continues at coordinate 22,261,446 of OY759226.1, read as the reverse complement.
TATTCCCTGTGATCACAGATATAATACATATGGTGGGCTGGTGTTTTACACATATGGACCTAAACATCGGCTGTTATTAGACTTTTTGAATTTCCTTCCCTCACCCCCCCCCCCCTTTCCCTTCGGCAGATTTCGCTGAAATTTGACAGTTATGTCCTCATTGGGTTTTGATTTAAAATTTCATGTCAATAAATTCATTACATCGGCAGTTATTGGGGTTTTAAGATGATCCTCACCCCAAATCAACCATTCTCTTGGCCAATTTTACAGAAACTCGATAGCTATTGAACTTATGGAGCATAAGTCACACATAATATTTTCGAAATCGACATTTTTTGTGTTGTTTTCCCCCCTTCTCTTTGGTCGATTTGTCTGAAAATCAATAAGTTATTAGGGGGTTCCGAATCCATAAGATTTCGTTGTGTTTTGTTGTTTCTATCGGGAGTTGTGTGTATAGACACATATACAGACACACATACAAACAGCCCTTTTTTTCGATATTTGGAATCCGGAGGCGGAAAACATGCATCCCTTGAGAACTAAGAAAAATATATAATAAAAAATAGGGAGATTATCAGTTTAGTGCTTAAATTTGGGGATCTGGGCGGCAGATTGTGTTTTGGTGGTTGTGTTCCTGCGGCGCTCCCAACCCCGCCCAACCCCACCTCAAACTGTTTGCACTGAATCTATTTGCACCGGAGACAACACAAGTTGTACAACTGAATTAGGGATTCATTTCATTAGCAGAGAGCGAAGGACCGGGACAGGAACTCTGTAGGGGGCGGTTTTACCGCTAGCTTGAAAGAAAAACATACTTATATATTACAATTAAGCACGCCGTCCTTCGGACGGGACGTTAAGCGGACCTCTTGTTGCATAAACTTGAGTATACTCTTTCATTATCTTTTAAATATTTATATAGAATTTATAAGTCCCACCCAAAGAACGTGTGCTTAAGTTTTTTTTCACCTACAAGATCATAAAAAACTTCGAACGAGATTCGAACTCGTGATCTTGAGCTCAGTTCGCAAGCAAGCTACCTCTGACCTCCCGGCGCTTTAGTATTAACTGTAAATGACGGGTTTTCATTGGATAATTTAGATGTCATTTTGAAATTCAAAATGGTTGTTTCGGACGCATTTAACATTAACTCATTGATTAGCAGCCATTCGTTTAATGTTTAAAGAGCTTTAGAAATGGATTCAATCAAGGAGGCATTGTCAGCATCACAAGAATATTAATAATTGTGGTACAAATCTAACTAAATATGTTATCAGTAAAGTCCGAATACATTTCTGCGATCTGTATCGATATAATGAACAGCTAATAAAATATATAGTTATTATGACTCATGCCCGGGCTTTATCTACGAGATCTAGCCTACTACCAGAGCGCTCTTTCGTCACTCTGGTGGACAATCTACTGTGGGAGTCCTAAATTTTTTATTCACCTAGGGCAGGGGTTTTTAACCAGTACGGTGTAGTTTATTTTGTTTCCCATATAAAATAAACTAAGAGCCTTGGTCGGGTTTCGAACCCACGATCTTGAGCTCAGAAGGCAAGCACGCATACTACTGAGCTACCGGTGCCCTCAATAAAATATATATTAATATATTAATAAGAACTTGTTGAACTTATATATAGTCTTATTGCACAAAAAAAATGTACATAAAATGTATCGGTTTCGGCTTACGCCATCGTCAGCACAAAATTCAAAAGTGACATTTAAGTTTGCTAGGTTGTCATACAATTCTAAGGATATTTGATTAAACCTAAGAATGTGACGAAGTTTTACCTTAACTTAACATTTACAAATATTTAAGTTGTCAATCATATAATAGGGGGTCATAGTGGCCCTGCGGGTTAGAGCGTAGGGCTTTGGTCGCATGGTCTCACCTTGGTTTGCGGGTTCGAATCCTGTCCGGGAGAGAGTTTTATTTCGTGGATAGAACTCCCTCCCGGGGCCGTGGATGTCGTAAATAACTAGATAACACATTGACATGGCTAATACGCATCGTACATAAGGCCAAAAAAAAAAAAAAATCATATAATAAAAAAAATAAAATAAAAAATGTTTCTGGTGAATCACCGGCTATGTACTTCCCCGGTACGAATTAATGAATTACGTTATTGCTCTCCCTCTGAAGCCAATCGTCCATTTGGGCTAAAACTCGGATATTTGAATCAAGCCTTCTCTGGTCTCCCTCTTCCCTTCGACCGATTTTTCGGATAATTGATAGGTGCCATCTTTGCAGGGTTTTGAATTTAAATTTTAAATTGCATGTCGGTACCTTCATTACATCGGCAGTTATAGGGATTTTTCGGTTCAGCCCCCATCTGATCCCAACCTCCCTTTCTGCTTGTATCGCTGAAAATCAATAGATGTCGTCCTAACGGGGTTCTGGGTGCATATGAAAAATGTCTTGTCGGTAGATTCATTCTATCAGGTGTTCAAAGACACATAGACAGATAGACCTTTTTTTTTTTTTTCATTTTTGGAATGGCTCAGAAAACATGAAATTCTGGTGTCATCAAATTTAAGCAACATATTTCTGACCGATTACATAACTTCTCCTATACATCGTATATATAGCTAGTGAAGCATGACATGAATTGTTTCTTTTACAAGATTTGCAATGACTCCAAGACTGCTCTTCAGAGCATTCCACAGTTTTATAGCCGTGGAGCTCGACTGAGATATGGACACAGAGAAAATACTTTCACATATTCAAACTGATATTACTTATAGAAAAGATACGTGGTGATCACCCAAGACATGAACGCTGAGTGCTTCTCAATTCACATACTGAAACTAGGCTGTACAAAGAAAGGAACGTGGTGATCGGTCGGGACATGAACACAGAGATAGTAATTTCACATAGTCAAACTAATATTAAAAACAGATAATGTACGTGGTGATCACCCGAGACATGAACGCAGAGTGAACCAAATGGGGAGTGGCCTCCGAGCCTTATCGTGGTGTGGGAACGGATCCCGAGGTCTGATTGGCTGTTGTTTTTTTTCAAATTTGTCTCCAGCCAATCACATATTAGCAATTACATCCGCTTCTAGTTGTGTGAAAACCTGCACCACTGTCCATCATACACCGGATGTAGACAATTATCTTGGCTTCCTTTCCATTGTGTCTTTATTGTTCTTTATTTTCGCTCCCAGCGATCGCGATTCTCTCGCAGGCATCTCTGGTTCCGAGCATGCTCTTCCAAATGCAATTGTCTTTGATTCAATACCCCACAACCCATACTTTGCTCCTAGCGATCGCGATCCTCTCGCAAACATCGCTAGTTCTGAGCCTTATAATAACGATAAATATTGTCTATAGAGTAGACATGCTACAATATATATATATATATTTTTTTTTTTAAGTTTAGGACGCTTTAACTTTGCTAGGTATACGAAGTATACTGGAAGTCACGTAATCAGAGAAATATTTATATGGAATTTTCTCTGGAATTCCACTTTTTCCATGGCCGCTCTCTGGACAAAATATAAAGAAGAAGAAAGCAATTTATTTTTAGTCCGGTATTCTATTGGAAGTTTTCATTATTTGGCATAATATGCCATAGAAAAGATGACAGGAAATTTATTTCCCACTCTCAATGAATTAATCAAATTCCGATTCCCATTCAAATCCTCTCGCACCAGACCTTCCCTCTCATTCCCATCATGACAATCCTACCCGCCGGTTGAACAGGAGGTGGCCTCGCGATCTTCTCTCTGAGGATAGTGAATAATACAGGGAGTGTCGGCGCTGGCTGCCTTCTCCGTTCGATTTTTATGTAAAATAAATAAATATAAAAATAATAATTCAATTAAATAATTAAAACAAAAAGAAAATTATTTAAAATACAATTAATAAAAAAATATGACTGTAATTAATAATAATTGAAATAAACAAATACAATTAAATCATATAATATATATGATGTCCTTCTGATGGGACGTTAAGCGATGGTTGCGAGCATCTACAATATCAGGTACTCGTTAAAGAACCTCTGCCCTAGGTGAATACAAATTTAGGGTAGGCAAAATTTAGTACTCCCATAGTAGAGTTGGACTCATGTCCACCAGAGTGACAAAAGAGCCCTCTGGTAGTAGGCGATATGACCTTGTAGTTGTAGAGTCAACATAACTAATTCTACCTTAAAAGTAGGTTATATTATAGTCTTATATGCGATAATTTATGTATATATACAAATATTAAGGGTTTATGTTTTTACTACCCCCCATTCGGCCATTATATATTATATAAAGCTGAAAATGTCTGTGCGTTGTACCGCTATAACTCACGAACGGCTTGATGGATTTGATTAATTTTTTTTTTAATTTGTTCGTCATCGTCTGTGGAAGGTAATAGGCGTATTAGTACCTCAATATCTGGTTCATCCCAGCATCCACCCACGCAATCTTTGTAACTCAAAAACCACTGCAATGATTAATGAGGAATCTTTTTGAATAAATTAGTTTTAGCTCCAAAGCTAGCGTTACTACAGTTGAAGGACTATAAGCCTTATTCCGTATGAATAATTGAAAATTATAACATCATGAGTGTACTGTCGAGCAACTGAATAGCCTTATAGGAGATATTGGGAGAAAAGTCAAAGTTCCCCGGGCAACGCCGGGTATTACTGCTAGTTAAATATAATTACCACATTTCCTGTAGAAATTATATCTCTGGTCTTTTACTAAACTTACTGATTTCTACAGTAGTTTCCGAAAAAGGGCCCTAAAAGAATATCAAAAGTTCATGAGTGCAATTTTGAAGAAAGTGCACGAGATAGAGGAGGCTACGGTAGCACGAGAGATCCCCCGTACTACCTCGCTCTGCTCGCTGTGTATTAAGGTTCTTAGTCAAGAAGAACTCTCATGGAAGGGAGAACCTTGATGAAAGACAGAACCCAGGTCAATAAAGTGTGGACAGACACAAAGTTAAACAGAACAAATCCACAGTTGTGGCCAATCGACTCTTGGGACTGGCCAGGAACACAGACAAAAACACAAAGAAACCAACACAACACACACAAGAATGCGACACAAACACACACACAAGCTGCTTCTATCTCCAGGCTCACTTTACCACTTCTGTCATTTATACATTGTTCACTAGCCCCGGGATCAGAGGAGGATCTACAGATTTTGGCTCTGATGTTTTTCCTTTGAAAGAACCCCTACAGGAATTTGTTGCAAAAAAAAGTTGGTAGCGGTCAGGTGCGGTAGGACAAGAAGTAAATAAATATTTAAAAAGTCGTCGGTGAGAAAACACCGGTAATAAGGTCACAAGGGGAAATTATATATTGTGTATCCTGAGTCCCTTAAGGACGACCCCTATTGATTTTCAGCGGAAGGTCGAAGGGAAGGGGTGATCAGGGTGAACTCGACTCAAAAACTATGTTATGATGTTATGAATGTATCGACACGAAATTATATATTGTGAATCCAGAGTCCCTTTAGGACGACACCTATTGATTTTCAGGGTATGGTCGAAGGGAAGGGGTGATCAGGTGAACTCGACTCAACAAATCTAATAACTATCGATGTTATGAATGTATCGACACGAAATTATATATTGTGTATCCAGACTCCCCTAAGAACGACACCTATTGATTTTCAGGGGAAGGTCGAAGGGAAGGGGTGATCAGGTGAACTCGACTCAACAAATCTAATAACTATCGATGTTATGAATGTATCGACACAAAATTTAGTATGACGATTAATGATTCTTAGCCCAAACGATCGGTGGGTTTTGGAGGAAGATTCCGATGAAAATTCAATATCGAATTTTAGACAGATTACATAATTTCCCCTACATTTCGTAATAAATAAAGAGAATGTTAAACTATGTCTATGCGGTTTTTGAATCATAGGAAGTGAAATGAGGAAAACACTAAAACACTAGGAATTGTGGAATTCTCGTTGTGATGTGTGGTTTCTGCTTACAATTAGCTTGTGATTTACTCCCAGTTGGGGCGGTATGGCCCAGCCTGTCTGCCATTGTGGTGGAGATGAGCCCAGATATGTATTATGCCAGACTTGACTCTACACAAATCCGTATCTCTCTCTCTCTCCACTTCCCAGACCATCTCTTGCTTCTATGATAATGTCTTATTAGAATTGGTGATGTTGGCTTCCACTCATTCACATTCACCAATTAGGTCTACTATGTTTTACAAAGTATAATGAATTTCTGTCATGTTTATTTATTTACTTTAACTTCTGTTGACCGCTCCGGTGAACGTATCTTTGATAATTTACAACTATTACATCATCACAATAAATATTTATTAACTTCCCAGCACAATAGGAAAGTTATTGTAATGGATTAGAAAATCGAAATAAAAATTTTCATCATATTTTTATATGTCAATTTTTCCTGCACGAAATCGACTCCGCTTTGGTGCCAATCGAAGCTTGTCTAAATAAATATAATCTGAGAAAGAAATTTTATCAAACACGGTCCAGCAGTTTTTTTGTTTAAGTAAAAAAAAACTGTTAAAAAAGTGGATTTTAGGAATTCTTGAAAAGATGTAGGCTATTTCATTTGTTCTGGTTGCAATGTAGCATCCTTTAGAGCCATATTGAAAAACAAGCTATATGGCGTATGAAAATTTTGAACGGGAGGGGGGTTATAAGAGGGGCTAAACATAAAAATTATTCTAGCTTATTAATGAATGGTCGAATTGTCATGAAATTTCACATATAGTATTCTTAATAGCCATTTGAAAAAATAGGGTGTGTGAGGTCTCAAAATTCTTAGGGGGAGGGGGCGTTGTGGGGGGCCCTATGCATAAATATAGTGCTAGCTCATGAAATGGTCGGCTTGTGCTGAAATTTCACATATAGTATTCTTAATAGCCATTTGAAAAAATAGGGTGTGTGAGGTCCCAAAATTCTTAGGGGGAGGGGGCGTTGTGGGGGGGTCCTATGCATAAATATAGTGCTAGCTCATAAAATGGTCGGCTTGTGCTGAAATTTCACATATAGTATTCTTAATAGCCATTTGAAAAAATAGGGTGTGTGAGGTCCCAAAATTCTTAGGGGGAGGGGGCGTTGTGGGGGGGTCCTATGCATAAATATAGTGCTAGCTCATAAAATGGTCGGCTTGTGCTGAAATTTCACATATAGTATTCTTAATAGCCATTTGAAAAAATAGGGTGTGTGAGGTCCCAAAATTCTTAGGGGGAGGGGGCGTTGTGGGGGGGTCCTATGCATAAATATAGTGCTAGCTCATAAAATGGTCGGCTTGTGCTGAAATTTCACATATAGTATTCTTAATAGCCATTTGAAAAAATAGGGTGTGTGAGGTCCCAAAATTCTTAGGGGGAGGGGGCGTTGTGGGGGGGTCCTATGCATAAATATAGTGCTAGCTCATAAAATGGTCGGCTTGTGCTGAAATTTCACATGTAGTATTCTTAAGAGCCAATTGATATATAGACTAACTGGCGTCACGAAATTCTTAAGGGGGAGGGGGGTTGTGAGGGGGCTAAGCATTAAAATAGGTCTAGCTCATCAACTAATGATCGGATTTTAATGAAATTTAACATGTAGTATTCTTAAAAGCCAAATTGAAAAATAGGGTATGTGAAGTCTCCAAATTCTTAACACGGGCAATGAGGGGGGGGGGGGGTGCTAAATATAGGAAAAGTTATGTAAACGGATTGAAATTGAAATTTTGAGTTTTCAACGAAATTTCTTGTTGTCCTGACTGATTCCAAATATGAAAAAAACAAAACAATCAGTGTCCCTGTGAACACGATAACTCTCATTCACATTATCAAAATAGTGCATAATTGGTTCTGAGTCAAATTTTGGTCTATTAGTGAGATATTTCTGAAGAAATGTTTGCAAGAGGGACAATGGAACAAAAAGTGTATGAGGTCGTCCTTTTCGTCTAAGGTACACAGCCTGAAGACACTTTCAGGACAAAACTGATATCTAAACCCTCCAAGTAATATCTTAAAATATCCAATTGCTATTGTGGAGACGTATTTGTGCTAGCAGTCGGAGTTTTTCGATATGGCAGTTTTCTTGAGACCTAAAGCACTGACGAATTGATAGAGGGAATTATATTTAAAATACTAAAAAATATATATACAATAATAAACTGAAAAAAGAAAAAAACATAGAATTAACTTAAAAAAATTCAATTAAGTTTTACCCAATAAAATTTCCTTATCTTAAATTTTCCTTAAGTCAGAAATCTAGGCGTTGAGGCTTTCCCTTTTTTTAATTTTATTTTCTCCTCAACTTTTCCAACTGCTTGAGTCCTCTTTATTTAAGTTTAATTCAGAGAAAAAGAGAGAAAAAAAGTTAGTTGAGAAAAATTTTCATTTGAATGGTTTAATTTTAAAAGTTCACTTGTTGCGACTCAAAAAGGCAATTTTCTTCAAACTGTTCTCACAACTTTTTAGGAGCAAAATTCAAATTGTCTTTTGTTAAAGAAAGTTCAAGATCATGTTCGAAGCTTTTAGTCTGATGTTCAAAATTATTCTGTTAAGTAGTTCGTTCACTTAAACTCTTTGAAGGTTCATCCTTTAGTCCGCATTCTGTGAAGACATAGTCTAGAATAGGAGATTAGGGCTATCATTATAAGTTACACTTCTTCCCAAATTATGCTTAGTACAAAGTATACTGAGGTCCAGATGGCACGCTGTCCTTCGGATGGGACGTTAAGTGATGGTCCAGAGCCTGTACGATGTCAGGTACTCGTTACAGATACCCTAAGTGAATAAACATTTAGGGTAGGTAAAATTTAGGACTCCCATTGTAGAGTTAGGCTCATGTCCACCAGAGTGACGAAAGAGCGCTCTGGTAGTAGGCGATATGCCCTCATAGTTAAAGCCCGGGCATGAGTCAACTAACTCGATACGAAATTTTATATGTGCCTAAGGACGACACCTATTAATTTTCAGGCCAGTCAGCCAAAGGGAGGGGGAGATTAGGGGAGGCTTAACACAAAAACTATAGTAATTGTATTAGTGAATGTATTGACACGAAATGAAAGAGCGCTCTGGTAGTTGGCGTTATGACCTTGTACTTAAAGCCCAGGCTTGAGTCTCTATAACTAACTACAAAGTTGCTATTCGTTATTTATTAATTGTTATTTTCTGCAGCAGTAGCAGAATCCTACTAAAATTAAGATATATGTGATATGGCCATTATAGGACTTTCTTATACCAAGTACGCTTACACATCAAGAGCACCTATTAATTTGAGCCAAATGGGACAACAGAAAAGTCCCACAATCGTAGAAACCATTTCCTGACTTATTTTTTTTTTATAATTCTGAAAAATGCATTGGATCAAGAATCTATATATTTCTAAAGTGTGAAAAGTCATTATTATTGTTGTAAAAAAAACAAAAAAGTTGATCATAAATCAAGGGTAGTTATTTAGTTGAAAGCTTCGCCCTGAATCTTCGTCCGAAGAGGAGTGGGGGATATGAGCGGAACTTAACGATAAAACCCGAAGTAATGAATACATTGACACAGATTTGATTTTTTTTTTTTTTTTTTAAATATTTTATTTTATTATGCATATATTACAATCGGTACAGACCATAAGTAAAGTTGACAATAGGTAATAGAGCAATTTATGTATAATGATAGCTGAATACAAGAGAAAAAAAAAAAAATAATAATAAATAATAATTAAAAAAAAAAAAAAAATTATAATAAAAATGTCTCCGTGAAGTCAAGAATCAAAGAATAATATTCTTCATGACTTCACGGAGAAAGTAATTACAATGAAAGTAATAAAAAATATTAAAAACATAAAATAATATAATAATGAGAAGAAGAAGAAGAAGAAAAAGAATAAGAATATAATAAATTAGGTTAAAAAAAAATATAGGTATGTATATATATGCAGTAGAACCTCTATAAGTCGAACATCAAGGGAGACGCCAATAAATTCGAGTTATAGAGTTTCGACTTATGGAGGATTTCGACAGGCGGATTTTGTTTCGACTTGTAGAGGTTAAGATTCATTCTAACTAATTTTGAGTTAGAGAGGTGAAATAAATAAAAATTCAAGTTACAGAGGTAACAAACATATTTATATTTATTATAAATCAACATTATTTCAAAACATCCTTAAAATAAAAAATAGTATATGTAGGTATTAAAAAAAGTCAGTAATTTTTTTTTTGCTTTAAATAATCGTTAATCTTATTTATTGTACACTCCTAAATTGTTTTCTAAGAAACAATGGTGTACATTGTCGGCAAATTCTTAAAGTCGGTAACTTATTTTTCTTCGAGCTATAGAGGTAATAAGTTTCAAATAATCTAGTTGTAAAGGTTCTAAAATAAAACATTGCTATGTTCGAGATACAGAGGTCCAATTTATTTTTTCGAGTTATAGAGGGAAAATATGTACCCAAGTGGCTTGTAGGGACTCACTGATTATTTAGACTAATAGAGGGTTGAGATTTCGAGTAATGGAGGTTTTGGGGCTTGAAGGGAAAGGAACAAAACTTTTTTTTCGAGTTTTGGAGGTTTTCGACTTATCGAGGTTCTACTGTATTTAATAAATACATACATAAAAAAAAAAAATAATAATAATGATATAATAATAAGAATCAAAAAAAATATATATAAATTGAGCTTGACATCCCTCGACATGCCACAGCGATGAGGCCATCCTCATTCCTGTAACTTAGTGGAGGTAGAGGAGCCCACGGTAGCCCGGGTGATCCCCCGAACCACCTCGCTCTGATAGCCTTCGACCAGCAGTGGCGGCAGACCGAGAGGGAAGGGAAGAACTTCATGTGAATGCATGAGGGGAGAAACTGGCCAGTGTCGGCACTCCCTAAGACGACACATATCAAGGTTTCAGAGGGAGAGCGGAACCATAGTTCACTAATTCGTATTGGGGAAGTACAATGAGGTGATTCAAGACTTGTTTCTTCTTAGTGTCTTGATGAGGTATTTGAAATTTGTGTTTACATAATCCCTTATATATATTATTGATGAAGACCTCCTAGATCTAGAGTTACGTTGTGGGATTATTGTTGTGAGTTAATCCCTAATCCCTTTAGTCCAACGAAGTGGTTAGATGAGAGGATGAAAGGGATGGGATGGACATGGGCCCTTCTCCAATCCTCTTTCCTAATGTAAACATCTACTCACTTATCTCCTTCTTACTTTAAATGAAAGCCCCAAATGTCTTTCTAGATTAGAGTGGCACAGCTAGTAGTTTGTTATTGTGATTCATGCCCGGGCTTTAACTACTAGTAATCAATCAGCATCAATTTCACTGAAATTTTCAGGGATGTTTGTACATCAAAAAATATTAGTCATATGTATAGGGGTTTGTCCAAACTAACCCCAGGATACTAAGATTAAAATATTCAATATGAGGGTTTACTCTGTCACTAAGAAGGGCTAAAAATCAATTATATGTATTAATCGATAAATGGTTTCCAAACTTTAATTTCTCATCTCAAAAAATCGTTATCGCTCGAAAATCACGTTTAAGGAAAACGTTATTTTTATTATTAGTGTGCAAGTTGCTTTATTGAAATCTGAAATACTGAATAATATGAGGGTTTTCTGAGATGAGAAATCAAAGTTTGAAAACCATTTTTCTATTTAACTACTAGTTCATATCAGCGTTTATTCCTCGCTCTGGTGGACAAATCTACACAGGGAGTTCGACTGCTAGCTCAAATTCGTCTCCACAGTAGCAATAGAAATTTCAGGGTATTACTTGGAGGGTTTAGATATGAGTTTTGTCCTGAAAGTGTCTGCAGGCTCTGTGCCTTAGACGAAAAGGACGACCTCATACACTGTTTGTTCTTTTGTCCCTCTTTCTGTATCCCCAGGCAAACATTCTCCACAAATATCTCACTAATAGACCAGAATTCGACCAACAACCAATTGTGCACCTTTTTGACAACGTAGATGTTAGAAAAATTAACAATTTATTTTTATTTTTTACTGTAAGCTTGAAAAGTAAGAATAATATAATTTAATTTATTGCCTGTAAGATTATTATTCACCATTATTTCACAGGTTGTCAAATAACATATAGTCTCACCTCTTACAGATTTTTATTAGTAGTGGTAGCTAGCCGGCTTTCAAGGTTTCCCTCATCATCAGGCAGTCTGATAAAAAATGTAAAAAATTTGTGAATAAAACTAAATAATTTTATAATAAAAATAAATAAATAAAACAATCTAAAAGCGTTGTGACTCAGATGGTGGACAGGAATAACTCGTCTGTCCTCATCCCTGATATTTTAAATTGTTAAAGTTTTAGATTGTTTTATTTATTTTTATTATAAAATTATTTAGTTTCATTCAAAAAAAAATTTAATTTTTTAACAAACTGCCTGAAGATGAGGGAAACCTCGAAAGCCGGCTAGCTACTACTACTAATAAAAATCTGTGAGAGGTCAGACTATATTTTATTTGACAACCTGTGAAATAATCACTTCTCACTACATCTTCATATTCACCATTATTGTCAATTTCTGTAAATTGTATTTATATCTTACGGTTAGTGTACCGTAATTAGTGATAATTGTGTGGAAACCATATACAACCACGTTTTTTTAGAGATAATGCTAAACTGTCATACATGTTCGCACTAATAATTTTAAATAGTCATTTCCTAATACTTATTCGCCATATTGCAGCCGCCATCTCTAATGTTTTGCAATTAACACCGGAAGCATATTTTGTCACTAAAGTTTTGTGATTGAACTAAATTTCAAGTCAATCAGAATATTGAAAAGGGGTTAAAATCGACTTGCAAGATTTGTTGCAGACAGACAACGAAGCTAGTTAAATAAAAGCTTTTAAAAATAAACAAAATGGTGAGAACCCATTTAAGTATTGATCTGGGATTGGCCTGATGATGTGAGGCAGACTCAAGGAAGGGAGTACTTTCAATTGAGGGCTTCTACTGAGATATACAAAGAGAAGCCTCTCTTCAGAATTTCCCCCAACCTGACTAATAAGGTGTACTATTCAGACGAACAGAAAACATTTCTGGTTAATTGGATTGGTCAAAATTCAGGAGCTTCAGTCGTTTAAACTCTGAATTACCTTAGTTATTTTGACTCATGCCCGGGCTTTAACGCTCTCTCATCGCTGTTATGAACATTAGCCTGACTCCACTGTAGGTGTCCTAAATTTTGCCAACCTAGGTATTTAGGAATTTATATAGATTCCCACCTAAAATGGAATTTTCTTTTCGAAGGATTAAATAAAAAAATCAGATATTTATCTTTCCTATTAAACAGACTAAGAAACATTGTCCCAGGGAAAACCTTAAAAATTGTTTACAATTCATTTGTTTATTCTATAACTTCAACTGGGTTACCCAACTCAGGTGTTACCTGGCCTTGATCGGGGCTGACCACCTTCTGGACGGTCCCTCTATTTCTGATTTCCGGCCCCTCCGTGGTTACATTAAATAGACAATGTAATTATTACAATTATTGATATAATACACTATATAAAGTTTACAAACAAAATAACAAAGTAAATTTTGAGGGAAAATCCCACAAGGCCTAGGCCTGAGTGCGGGAAAACAATTTAAAAGAGATATATAATATATGAAAAGATGGCTAACTAAAGTTTTGACATGAAATGATCGCTAATGGAGTTAGACAATACTTATGTAAAGTATATTAAAATGATATTAGTTTTAAAAATTCCTCATCAATAATTTTATTCATCCAGCATTTTAAGTTCAGTTTAAAGTTTTGAATACAACAAATGGTATTAGATTATAAGCTCGAATGCCTAGGTAGTAAACATTTAGTTGCATAATGTTTTTTGTCAAATGGGGTAATTGAAAAGTTGGTTTATTTCGCAAAGTTATTTCGGCTATGTTTTTGTTTTTATTAAACAAGTTGGGTCTTTTGTGGATAAATAGAAGGGCTTTGTAAATATATATATCTTTCTGGGTGTCAATAAATTTAATTCCTTGTATAACTGAACAGAAGGGAAAGTTAAGGGTTTGTTAAAAAAGAAATAATTTATTACAATTTTCTTAAAAATGAAAAAACTCAAATTATATGAATTGTGAATTCTACTTTAAGGAAAATATTGTATTCATGAACTATTTTATGAACTTTATGTTTGAAGTAATTTTAACAATTAGTTGTATTTTCTGTTAACAGATAGAGCAGATGATGCAACCTTAGACTCAACTCCGTACCCTTGAGAAACAGAAGCCATGCTTTCTGTCTGTCTCATAGTTTTGGCTCATCTAGCTCCAATCTTCGGACGAACCGTCTCAGAACCCAAATACCACTGGAGAGCAGGTCAGTACCTATATTATTTCATATCGACAGAAAGATGAGCATTAAGAAAAGGATGAATATGTCTTTTTGTTTTATTAAATAACATTTTTGTAAAATTGCAAGCTTTTTGCTGCCTCAGCTAAATTTGATACTGAGAGTTCCATACTAAGGGGAAGAGTTCAACAAGTTTACATTCCGAACTGTCCCTTCTCCAGTTCTTTGTCCCTTCTCCAGTCCTCTGTCTCTTGTCCAGTCCTCTGTCCCTTCTCCAGTCTTCTGTCCCTTCTCCAGTTCTTTGTCCCTTCTCCATTTCTCTGTCCCTTCTCCAGTCTTCTTTCTCTTCTCCAGTCCTCTGTCCCTTCTCCAGTCCTCTGTCCCTTCTCCAGTCTTCTGTCCCTTCTCCAGTTCTTTGTCCCTTCTCCAGTCCTCTGTCTCTTGTCCAGTCATCTGTCCCTTCTCCAGTCCTCTGCCCCTTCTCCAGTCCTCTGTCCCTTCTCCAGTCTTCTGTCCCTTCTCCAGTTCTTTGTCCCTTCTCCAGTCTTCTGTCCCTTCTCCAGACCTCTGTCCCTTCTCCAATCTTCAGTCCCTTCTCCAGTCCTCTGTCTCTTGTCCAGTCATCTGTCCCTTCTCCAGACCTCTGTCCCTTCTCCAGTCCTCTGTCCCTTCTCCAGACCTTTGCCCTTCTCCAGTCCTCTGTCCCTTCTCCAGTCCTCTGTCCCTTCTCCAGTCTTCTGTCCCTTCTCCAGACCTCTGTCCCTTCTCCAGTCCTCGGCCCCTTGTCCAGTCATCTGTCCCTTCTCTAGTCCTTTGTCCCTTTTCCAGACCTCTGTCCCTTCTTCAATCCTCTGACCCTTCTCCAGTCCTCTGTCCCTTTCTTTTGTAAGGAAGAAAGGGACAGGGAAAACACCAGTGGGGGTTGAAAAATGGACAGTTCGGAGAGAGTTCATGAGAGGTTTAAGACAAAAATTCTAGTAACTGCTGTAATGAAGGCATCAACATGAAATTTTATATTTAAATTCAATATCCCATAAAGATATCACTTATCAACTCAAATACCCGAATAACGACCAATGTAATGAATGTTATCATCATCATCAGCGCAATAACTCATCTCTGAGTCAAGGCCTCCTGGATCAGCCTTCTCCAGTCGTCTCGGTCCTGTGTAACTGCCCTCCAGTTCCTGACTCTGGAAGGGTCCTCACATCATGCACAACCCCGTCCTTCCAACATAGCTTCGGCCTCTCATGGATTTCCTCCACTGTCATCTTTGGCACATCATGGTCTCCCATCCTTGCCAAGTGTCTTGCCCATCTTAGTCTGTGAAGTCTTACAAACCTTACTACGTTCTTGCGACAAAGCATGTAGCTCCTGATTCGTTTTTCTTCTCCTTTAATGAATGTATCGATTTTTAGCATATAATATGAGGATTCGGCCTTACCAATCAGGTAAAAGGTAAAAGAGACATCAGTTTTATTATTTTTATCAAAAATAAAAAAAAATGGAAAACTATACAAAAAATAGAGAGAAAATATATTTGAGAAGAGAGAAGGGACGTTAAAGGGCACTCGAGCTGTGGAGTGGCCCTTGGGAAGCAGTGTTATAGAAAAATAATATGAAGGGGCACCATTTATGTCAAACGGTTTTCTGACAGACATTTCCAAAAAGGAACCCCCATCTGAAGTGTTCTTTGTGGTTTTCGAGTATCATCAAATTTTATTTTTTGTTTTACGTAACGGTTATTATTCCATAATTTGATTTTGATAGAAGGATCCCACAGTTAATATGTGTGGTCACAGGGAATAAATTGGTAAGTCTAAATTCGTAACTTTTCAGGGCAGCACTTTTCTACTTGTGCATTAATCGTGTAAATTCAGTTTTTGGAATAAATAAATTATGTTTGCATCATGGTATTTAATTCAGATACAATACACCTTAATGTCGGTAATTGGGTATTAAATAGTTGTCGACAATTCAAATATCTAGGATCCTGGTTAACATGAGAGGGTACATGCGAGGAAGATGTACAGTCTAAAGTACAAAAGGGCAAACGGTTGATAGATTGCTTGAACTTGGTATTATGGAATAAAGAAGTTACATTAAAAACAAAAAAAAAACAAATTTACAAATGGGTACTGTTCTCTATGGTGCTGAGACATGGACAATGAAAAGGAAAGAAGAAAGCACTGCTGGCCCTGGAAATGGATTTTTGGAGAAGAAGATATCCAGACTAGAACATATCCCAAACACATACATAAGGAGACAGGTTAAGCAAGATCTAAGGATCATCTATTCCATAGAAACAAAACAGCTTGGTTGGTTCGGTCATGTAATGAGAATGGGAACAGAAAGATGGCCAAGACGTTTACTTGATTTCACCCCACAAGAAAGAAGAAAAAAAGGCAGACCGAAAAAAAAAATGGATCGAAGACGTTAATGCAGGAATGGCAGCGCGAGGCCTTAGGGACGGACAATGGGAGGACAAAAAAATGTGGAAGAAAGCTCTTTTTGGAGACGACATAACCTATGTTTGTACAATCAGTCGTTTAATAATAATATTTGCATCATTATTAATCATATACCTTCTAAATCTATAGGAGTGAATTAAAATGAATATTGTTAATCCTTTCTTGGATTTTCCCTCAGTTACCTAATCATTCCCCATCACTTACCTAATTATTAACCATACTTTTAGAAATACTCGTGAATGATGCCTCTCTAAAGTTGATTTAACCGAAAACGCCCTCTTCACTTGGAATAGTCTGCCGTAGTGAATAATTGGTTAAATGCAGTTATCTCGTGAATGATCCCTCAAAGATGTAGATTAAGTTGATTTAACCGAGAACATACACAATTTTACGAACCAAGAAACCCACATTTTTATAATTCCGAAAGTATTAGAGTTCTGAGCTCCCAACTTCTTCACAGTGCGCAGATGGCTTGGGAGATGATCACAGTACACTTAACTCATTTTGGCCATTTTACGACTTAACAACATATTCCCTGGGACCATAGAGACACCCTGTTTCTACCCAGATGACCGCAGCTAGAAACATGAAACCAAGTATCCAGAATCCTCCAAGGACGACACCTATTAATTTTCCCCAGAAAATGACTGAAAAATATATAGGTAGTTAGTTATTCTAACTCATGCCCAGGCTTCAACTACGAGTTCATTATGTCTTAACACTTTGGTCCGACTAGATTTATTTACGTAGGGAAGGGTCTTTAACGAGTATCCGACATCGTACAGGTTCGAGACCATTGCTTAACGTCCCATCAGGAGGTTGGCGTTCTCAAGGGTTTTCCCACATCCCTGATATAAAAAAAACATAAGAAAAATTGCATTACGGTTTTTTCATAAATAGAAACTTAAAATTAATGAAGGAAAACTGAAGCGATCTTACATTACACCAGAAAATAGAAAATTTGGACTGGACCGATACAGTAAAATACCTTGGTGATCTTCTCGACAGACGACTGACCTTCAGGCAACATATCAGACAGAAAGCAAATACTGTGAGCGGACTTGTGTTCTCCTTATTCCCGTTACTCCACAGAAAGGCCGCCCTTAATCTAACCAATAGACTCATCATATACAAGCTTCTGTTGCGGCCAGTGATGACGTATGCATGCCCAGTGTGGGCCGGTCTTGCAAGCAATACCAACTTGAGAACTCTTCAAGTGGCCCAAAACAAATGCCTTAGATTGGTTGGTAGCTACTCGAGGGACACCTCCATCCTTCAAAACCATGAAGACCTAAATGTTGAGCTCCTACTGGGCTTACTTAAGAGTGACACAAATCAAAATATTTTGGTAAAGAAAATAGGGAAAACTCAGGGAGAGAAACACAAAAATATCAGTTCACGATTTTAAATTATAATCTCTGTTTCTGAATGTTTATTCATTTTTTTTCTATTCATTTCAGTTTCTTTGTATCTGTTTTTTTTTCTTTAAGAGTTTTTTAAAATTTACTCTTAAGCCGTAGCATTGTCTTTAATTTAACTGATTTTTTTTTTTTTTTTTTGTATTTAGTGTATAAGGGTAATGGTTAAGGAACCTTATTGTAAAATTGTACCCCTGTAAATGCGACTGTTATAATAAATTCTTCTTCTACATAACAAAAATATCTTCTAAAATCTTTCATTTTTTTTTTTTTTTCTTCGCCAAGCAAAGTATATAGAAGAAGTTATGTAATCGGTCAGAAATTTTATGTTTTCACCGGAATTTCATGTTTTCTGACTCTCTGATTTCAAAAATGAAAAAATAATAATCTGTCTCTATGTGTGCATATATCAACATAAAATTGTATATATAAATGTGTATCAGCCGTAAGGGAGGAAGCGTCAGAGAAGGGGTCTCGAGACTCAGATATCCTAAATTACTGCTGATGACATCATACATTACATTGTAATGTATGTGACAACAGTGTATAATATGACACAAAATTTAATAGAGGATCAGAATCCGCGATGTAAGTCACTTATCGAGTTTTAGGCCAAATAATCGATTGGCTTTGGAGGGAGAGCAAAAACTTAATTTATTAATTCGTGCTGAGGTAGTACATTTCCGTGATTCTCCGACTGATTTTTTTTTCTCAATTCCAAGGTTGCGGGCTCCAATTGCCATATCCGATATCCCGTATGTGGAGCTCATATATCTTCAGACAGTTGGATTTATGTCTTCTTCGTGCTTTTTCCTTCTGCCGATAATAGTTCCCCAGAAAGTACTTCCAAATGGCTGCCTTTCCCACTATATTTTTATTAAATTGACAATTGAATTGGGACTATATGCTATGCAATCAAAATGTGTCCGATCCCGCAGGACTAGGGATCTATCGATACAAGTAAATACAAGTAAAGAATCGATACTGTTCTTTCTATACCAATTAGGTATCGAGTAGATATTATTTATACCGATTCAAAGTACTCGTTTCAAATTTCAGAAATTAAAAAAAAGAATATCAATTTTTCAATTCATCAGAATCGTTCACCATTTAATTTCATACAATTTTCTTTTATTTGTTGTTGCAATAAAATACTGAACTCAAATTACGGTCCACGGACAAATGACATATATCGATGGTGATAACCTCATGTGTGATGTGATGACGCAGTCTGCATGATGCGTCCTTATTTCTTACCTTATTTACATTAAATTATCGTTTATGAAGGTGTAAGTTTGTTTGATTTTGAACAGAACCGTGAACGTAATTATGATTTCAGCATTTTATTTTATTTTTACATTCCATTTTGTCAATTACAAAAAATAATTATAATGCCTCGTCTACGGCGAAAGTGTGGATTTATTGCACTAAGAACGATTCGATCTCAGCGATTTGCGAAAAGTGTTTAAAAAAAATTAAATATTGTGAGAATACGACTAGTCTCCAGTAGTACCTATTGTATCCTTAGTAAAAATAAATTGTATGTTTATTTTACAAGGCTTTTTATTATTTTCAGTATGTTTTTAATAATATAATTTTATCTTATTCGATTTGATTTATTTGTTTCTTATGCCCGCTACAATATCTCATTTATACCTTTCAAAATTGTGTTTTTTATTATTATTATGTAGGTAGCTATATATATTATACATGGTTTAAAATTAATTATAACGAAGTACTCGATTTTTTTCGATACGAGTAGGATCGAAAGTTTTATTCGATACTTTGTGAGTAAAAGTATCGATACTTTGTGGTGATTGAACCGCAGGACTGACTCAGAGGAGGGGGTTCCCGAGCCATCAGATATCCATGGGTCAGCCTGGTGTGCCCTGTACGTAACCGAGTCAAAATTACTTCTTTTTATTTAAATAATAACAAATTTATTTCCTTTAAACCAATACATGGTAATAGGATACATCAAAAGAATTTATACATTAAGATATAGATTTATAACTACTTGAGTCTAACACCTCTATGATTAGTAGTATTAACAAAACTATTAAAAAAAGTAAAATGAAATTAATAAAAACTGAACTAATAAATAATTGAAAATATATGAGTGTATAAACAAATTAATACAAGATATGTTTATAATAAGTAGTATTTTTCAATTTAATAAAAATTAAGATAACTATTTTTCAAAAAAAAACTCTTCGGAAGTGTCTTTATCCCAACTATGTTTCGGGACATTCTTACATCCCATCATCAGGTCACAATGTGCGATATAGAAGAAAAAAACAAAACAATGTAACTATAACAATAAAAAAAATACCTCACTCTGAAACACGCTGCTAAATTAGCTTCGAAGTCTGATACTCATGACGTCTTCACAGCTGCTCGTCCTCCAATAAACAACCAGTTTACTCCTTTCTGCTCAAGAGTACGAAAATACTTGGTACATTTTAACATAGCGACCTGGAACAAAGTGGAAAAAAGAATGCAGAGCGGGGACCCTCCTTGGATGTGGAGCCCTGTGAACACAAACATGGAACTACACAAACACAAGAAAACAGATACACCGGCACAATACTTTATACAGAAACACAATGACATATGCAGGAGACACATGGACTACACCAGGATCTACACAGACGCATCCAAGATGGAGGAGGGTGTGGGATGTGCAGTAGTCACCCCAGATTCGAACTGGACGTTCAAAATCAATCCAGAATGCAGCATTTTCACAGGAGAACTTTTCACGTTACTGCAAGCTTTTATATTCACATCCCAATCACAAAATTCCAAATTTCTTATTTTCACAGATTCTCTTAGCTCGATTCTGGCGATTCAAAATCTTTGGTCGGTTGACAAAAGCATTCAAGAAATTCACTCATGGCATTCAAAATTAATTAAAAAACAAAAAAAATTAAAACTAATTTGGATCCCGTCCCATGTTGGCATTTCTGGGAACGAAAAAGCAGACATTGCTGCAAAAGACGCTGCACTCTCCTCCTTACTGCCGCAACAAACAGTTAACACAGCACAAGACCTTTCAACCTACTTCAAAAACAAAATTGAACAACACTGGAACAATCAATGGACTCAGACGACTGACAACAAACTCAGAAAAATAAAAGACGAAAACAAGCCATGGAAACCTCCAAGTAACATGAACAGACGAGACACGGTAGTCATCACAAGACTAAGACTTGGACATACGAAACTGACACATTCCTACTTACTTCTTGGACTTGAACACCCGACATGCTCCTGCAACCAAGACTATTCAGAGCTCACAGTACAACATATACTGACTAACTGCACAAACTACACCGCATTAAGAAAGAAATACAAACTACCGACTGACATGAAAAAACTACTTCAAACACCCACCGACGAATACAACGGACTCATCCAGTTCCTTCAAGACACAAACTTCTACGAAGACATATAGAAGCAATAGTCGTCGCTAATGGCCCTGCAGTCGATGCGACGTTAAATAAAAACTAAGAAAAAAAACAAAATAAAAAAAAATAAAAAAAATAAAAAAAATATATATATATAGATAATTCAATTATAAATGAATATATAAAAAATTCTAAATAAATAAAAAACTATAAATGAATAAATAAAACAATAAGGTACATTGGACTGACCTTTAAGGTGTGGAGGAACTTTGCCCAAAAAATAAATATGAAAGCTTTGTATCAAATAATGTTTTTGGATATGAAACACGATTTTTTTTTTTTATTGTAGTTATTTTATTCTTTTTGAACAGTGAGAATAAAATTCCGTTTCTGTGTAAAGGGTTTCCTCTAACATAAACATTTTTAGTTTAAATTTAAATTTTTTTATTGTATCTATTGACTTCAAGAAGTGGGGAAAGGCATTAAAAAAATTAATTCCTTTATGAGTTATACTTTTTTCAAAAAGTGAAGAGCAGTGTTTAGTTATTCGAAAGTCTTCTTTCTTCCTGGTATCGTAATCATGACTAGTATTGTTGAGAGGGAAAATATTTTTATTTTTCATAATAACCATTAATGTTTCAAATATAAACAGCTATGGCAAAGGCAGGATTTTAAGTTGTTTAAATAGTTCAGTCACTTTAATAAAATTTATTATTATTACATAAAAATCTTTTGACGCTGACTAATAATAAATAATAAATATATATATGGAGCTGTGGATCACTAATGATTATAATTGTGTTGTGTTGAGGTGAATGGGGTTCTTGCTACGTGCCAGAGGGTTGTGGAGAAGGAAGCAGAGAACGTCCAGTCTGGTGTGCAGACAGACTGGTGGGCAAGACGGTTGTCGAGTATCTATGTCGTCTGTCAGAAGAGCCACAACGGAACAAACCATGCTTTGTTGCCTGCAGACATCACAAAGGTAAACTATCAAATGAGGCTAATAAAATTGTAAATATAATACAGTAGAGTCCCGCTAATCCGGACATACGGTTAATCCAGACGGGATTTGAAAAAAACTAATTAAGATATGGGAAACTAACTTTAATTTAAGGTAAGTACGAAAATAATTCAAAGAGAGGGTTTGACTACTGACCTTGAGGCGCCTACAAGATCGTCTTCTTTAAAGCAAAAAAACATTACGGACTGTTTTCAGTGAATCTAAAAATATTATTTTTGTTTTCATTACGTTCTGTACATTGTTTTATTTTATAGTCCTGTTAAGAATTTATCGTTTACATATTTCGTTTTAAAATTAATTTATTTTTTCTTGTCTTATGTACGATGCATATTAGCCATGTCAATGTGTTATCTAGTTATTTACGACATTCAAGGCCCCGGGAGGGAGTTTTATCTACGAAATAAAACTCACTCCCGGACGGGATTCGAACCCGCAAACCATGATGAGACCATGCGACCACCATGGCCCCCTTTAAAATTCTTAATTTTTACATTATAACATTAATGTTCCGTGGTGTGTTTTGTACAACAAAATAATTGGTAGTTTGTAATTAGAACCAATTATTTTAATTTTTTACTATGTTATATTATTCGCATGTTCATTGTTAATGCATAGGAAATATTATATAGTCTAGAACATTACCTAGATCTTAAAAAGGGTTCATACATTTGAAAAATTGTGATCTTCTTTTCATAAAATATCTCACAGTTTGACAGTTTAGCATAGATAGGAATATATGATGTCATGGGGAACACCAGGGGGGAGGGTAAGGGGTTCCTCGAGAGGCTGACATTCTGTAATATTAACTTAGTCTTACCTCTTATACTTTTGGCTGAGGATGGTAGAAATACCGAAAGTACTCCCATGTATATATCCTACCTTTACCGGAACAGTGACGTATCTCGTAACAGTGGCCTATTGAGGTCTCTGTTTACGCAAGAAAATTAATGCTTTTCAAAAATTAACATAAACTTATATATTGTTTTAATGAAAAATGCAAGCTATATGTTGAGAATTAGAGTGGGAAAACAAAGGAATAAACATAAATGGGACACATCTCACTAACTTGCGCTTTGCGGATGATATTGTTCTAGTTGGAAAGTCAAGCGAAGAACTAGAAACAATGATATCGCAGCTAACCACCACCAGCAGGAAAGTAGGACTGACGCTAAACCCGGAAAAGACAAAAGTTATGACCAATTCAAGAAGAGAATGCTTCATAGTTCACAAAGAAGAGATAGAGTATGTGGACGAAAACCGGTACCTGGGGCAAACATTGACTTTCCAAGCACGAACAGAGAAAGAGGTGAACTGCAGAATTAGAGCAGGATGGAGAAAATACTGGTCTCTGAAAAAAATACTTAAGGGAGAAATTGCAGTTGACCTGAAAGCCAAAATCCTGATGAGCTGCGTCTATCCATCCATCCTATATGGTGCACAGACCTGGTCGCTGACACAGAAGCTGGATCGTCGTCTGGAAGTAAACCAACTTAGGATGATGAGGAGCATGCTTGGAATAAAGATAAGTGACAGGATAAGAAACAGCGAGGTTCTACAAAAGGTGAGGCTAAGAAACCTCCAGAAGGAAGCACACTTGATGAAGTGGAGATGGGCCGGGCATATGACAAGGATGGATCCTCGACGATGGGCTAAAGTCTGCACGGAGTGGATTCCTAGAGACAGAAGAAGAGGAAAAGGAAGACCAGGACTGCGGTGGAGGGACGAGATAGTGGAGAGAATAGGGGATGGATGGTGCACAGTGGCCAGCAACAGAGAAACATGGAACAAATGTGTAACAGTATTATTTAACAAATAACCCTCATTTTTACTTTTTGCTTTTGTTTTGTTTTATTTTAATCAAGAAGTAACAGTTATACTTAAGAAATAATTTAATTTAATTTAGGAACATTCGTTAATTTATTTTCTGATTCCTTCTGTTGAAAGAGCAGTAGACTCAAAACCTCCAAAAGGAGAGGCTTTTGTTCTAAAAGAATGTCAATAAAGCTATTTTATTTTTTATTTTTATTTTTTTATTTTAATGAAAAATATCCAGTATTTTGCATTAGGTCCTTTTTCTAGTAAAAATATGGACAATTTTTGACCGAGAAACGTCTTAACCTGAAAATCGAAATTTTTTGAGTTAGGTCCCTGTGCCGGTATAGGTGCGATATATTCTGTGAAATTAGACAATACCACAAATAAACGAGTTTTATTTTATTCAAGTTCATCTAAATATATTTAGATAAATATATTACACCAAAGCGTGATTTAAGTGGCCCTCTCTTCTACAAAACGTACATATCAAGTAACAAAATTGAAGTCGTAAACCCATAAAGTTCATTTTAATTGTAACTATTTGATATTCAAGAGATAATCAGTCTCTCAGAAGTAAAAAAAAACTTTTTTTGAATAATTTAGTTGTTGAAAACCCCAAAAAGGTTAGGTTAGTTTTTATGACTCATGCCCGGGCTTTAACTACGAGGTCATATCGCCTACTACCAGAGCGCTCTTTCGACAAACAAACGATACTCTTTCGTCAACGAAGTAACGAGTACCTTACAAGGTACAGGCTTGGGACCATCGCTCAACGTCCCATCCGAAGGACGGCGTGCTTAAGTTTATTTTACCTCCCAGATAAAATAAACTAAGGGCCTCGGTTGGGTTTCGAACCCACGATCTTGAGCTCAGAAGGCAAACACGCATACCACTGAGCTACCGGCGCCCTCAAACCCCAAAAAGGTAATAGTCTATAATATTTTGTCCAGAATAGAATTAACAATTGATTATTTTCATTTAGATGTTCAACAATGAAAATAATAGTCTTTAAGTATTCAAATGTTTTATTAAAAATTGGAGATTATTTCTCGAAATTATTACTTTCTCGTAAAATTCAATTTACTATGCACTAGTTAAAAACGAATTATTTTTTTTATTATCTCTCACTATGCTGGCATTTCCTGTTGAATATGGAGATTTGGAATTAAAATTTTTATTTTTTATTAACCACTTTTTTTTCTAGAGAAATAGATTAAAAATTGATTTTCATAAGTCGACAAAATAGTTATACGTAGGATAGTCAAAATGTAAATAGAATCTCTGACTGTAGCCTAATGACAGGTTTTGGGAACTGACTGATCAGTAAAGACGTTGAAGTATTGAACTCAGTAGCATGAATCTTTGTTAGAGGAATGTAAGCAGTCTAAGGATCATAGTAGCCACATACCATTCTAAGTAGTCATATGAAGAAGCTAAGATACTTGTCCAACTTCGGCTAGTTGTCGGTGAATCACCGATTATGTACTTCTACTTTAGTTGGTTGACCTCACTTAAGCGGCGGTACACAGGCTCCCGCCCAAACCCCTCCGCAGTAAAAGCCGTCCAATAAAAAATTGCGTCCTACTGTTTAATTGGCATCCTACCATAAAGGAAGTATCCATTCAATTACTGTCCACTACCCACCACCCGGCTCAGGCCCCAGCAACAGAAGTAGCCAGATAACTGGCGTTCCGCGCTGGAGCCTGCAACAACAGCCACTACGAAACCAACCGCAGTTGGTGGTGCCGCTTGGAAAGCAACCACCCCCGTAGTACCATTGTGGCAAGCCTTGAGGTCCGGAATGGTAGCGAACCCGGGGCGAACCCCTACGGTTTTCCACCAACAGGGTGAGCGGATCAGAAAACTGAGCCGATCAACATGATGATGAAAGGGGCCCCGTTCCTAGACAACATGCACCTTGTACTTAGCACTTGATCAACTAAAGAGAAGAGAAGAGCAAAGAACGGGCACATGTCGGATGATAGAACTCCCACCAGAGTGAGCGGTATTAAGGCGCCCGCCCCACACCAGTCCTTGCAATCGCCTCGTACCATACGTTCAGACCACCGGGAGAGAAATTCTGAAGCCCCATTCTCCAGGCTTATAACGACGAACAATTCAACCGCTCCCAAGCGGTTGGTCGACGTCGGGTGCTTGACCCGCAACAAAGGGGAGGGAAGTCCGAAGAGCCCTCGAGTCCTGTGGTGGTTATACTTGCACCGGAGTAGCCTCTTAGTCGGCTTATACGACACGGGAGGACCAAGCGGGAGAGGTATTCTTGAATCTAAGCCCCCTCTCCAGGGCTACCCACCTTACCTTCAGACAGATCTCACTCAAAATTAATGGGAGCTATCTTTATGGGATTTTGAATTTAAATATAAAATTTCATGTGGATACAATCAACCGCCACTTTCAACGCCCTTAGCTGTGTGGCCTCGGCTACTCTGCGTGTAAATCGACACCGGAGTATTCGTGGCTGTAGCAAGATACGCTGTTGCTGGTTGGTGGTATCGCCCCACAAAGTGGCAGCACACGATTCTGTTGCAAGCCCAGAGAGCCCTTTTAAGGGTTACAAGAGCTTATCGAACTGTCTCTATGGCTGCGCTGCAAGTACTAGCAGGAGCTCCACCCATAGACTTGGTCTTGGATGGTGCTGTTACTTCTTATTACTGCAGACGCAATATGCCTTTAGGAGCAGATATTGATAAGCCCTTACGCCTAGCCCTGGAGCAAGAGGAGAGCGGACAGTCCAGACCAGAACGTTGCAGACATTGTCCAGGACTGGATAGTGGAAAAATTGCAACAACGTTGGTCATGAAGTTTGGATGGTCGAACGACTTATGCATACTTTCCGATTGTCCGGGTACGCCTCGACTAGACGTGAGTACAGACTGTCCACGAATGTCCCAAATATTATCAGGTCACGGATACTTTAACTCCAAACTCTTCTTCTTTAGAAGGAAGAACAACCCAAAGTCCTCAATTGTCCGCTGTATGACCGGGCCAGGGTAGACTTGATTCGCGGGACCGGATCATACTTGGGACTGGATCTGCGGAAGCTGGTGACGGAGACCGGCTACCCAGTGTTCAGCAGGTTTGTTGGCTCCCTTTCGGGACCAGAAAAAAGCGTGGTGACGCGCTGGGGCGACCACCAGCCCGCATAACCTCACTTGAGCTAACCAGATCCCGAGCTCCCTCCACAAACCTAGACGGGTGATGTTGCACAAACGCAAGGTGCACCCGAAAAATAAAGATCAATAATAAAATGGATACAATCATTACATCGGCAGTTATTGGGATTTTTGAGTTAAGGTCTTCTCTTCCATTCACCTGATTCCGATGGAATGTCCTTTGAAATTACATATGAAATTTCATGTCAATACATTTATTACAGTGGCAGATAATCACAACTATATAAATAATACATACATCAAGATTTGCTAAAAGTATAAAATATATCGATGTCAAAAGGGGAGAAATCACCCGGCGGTGACACTCCCTAGGCACTCAGTTGCACTCATTTATAACTCACTGCCACTGTTGCTACCAAGACGCTTAAGGCGTCGTTAGGGGAAGTGTAGCTGAATGCAGGGCACGGACTAGAGGATTACTATGGCAACTAATATAACTTTATATCTGGATTTAGCTACTTGGGTGACATAGGGAATGCAGAGGTCAGTGTAGAGGGTCTTGTTGGAAACATAATAAGGAGCATTGGCTATTGTATGACGGATATTGAATTGATCGTTCTTTGAAAAACATACCTATATAAAGTCTTCATTTTTCTAAAATATTTTGAAGTAAGTTTTCGAATTATTTATTTCATGACTATTTTCAGAAATTTTACAGGTACGAACCCTCCTTCATAAAATTACTACTTCCAAAATTTTCTGAAAGTGGGTTTGTAACAAATGATTCAATTCGGGTGAGAATTAATTACAGTTTTTTTTTTTAAGACTGAACCGCAATTTCAACAACGAGAGATATAAAAAAATGTTTTAGATAAAATTAATTTCTCTGTTAATACCACCAGATTAATTAAGAGACTCAATTAGTGTCTTTATTCAAACATTCTGTGCATTTTTTTATTATATACACATTTTTTATTTATTATTTGTTTCAATAAATTGTATATACATTGTATACCCGGCCGAGGCTCTTAGTTTTATTTTATCTGGGAGGTAAAATAAACTTAAGCATGCCGTCCTTCGGATGGGACGTTAAGCGATGGTTCCCAGCCTGAACGATGCAGGTACTCGTTAAAGACCCCTGCCCTAGGTGAATACAAATTTAAGGTAGGCAAAATTTAGGACTCCTACAGTAGTCTCGAGTTCATGTCCACCAGAGTGACGAAAGAGCGCTCTGGTAGTAGGCGATATGACCTCTTAGTTACAGCCCGGGCATGAGTCATAATAGCTAACTATATTGACTCATGCCCGGGGTATAACTAAGAGGTCATATCGCCTACTACCTGAACGCTCTTTCGTCTTAGCTTTTTTATCTGGAATGTGAAAAAACCTTGAGCACGCCGTCCATTGAATGGGAAGTTAATCCTTAGGTAAATAGTAAAATTTAGGACTCCCAAATTAGAGTCGGGTTCATGTCCGCCAGAGCGGCGAAATAGAGCATAAGTCACTTCAACTAACCACATAATATTATTTTTTGAACATTGGGTACTTAGGTCCCTAGGTATAAAACACCAGTACACTTTACATATAAGAGAGTGCTGGTGTTTTACACCTAGGGACCTAAGTATCCAATGCTCTTATCCCTTCTTTTTTATTACTTAATATGAGCTTATTTCATATTATTATTATAAATAACATTTCTTTAGTTTATTTGAATTCATTCTTTTTAGCCCATACCTACTATTAAAATTTTGTATCATATCCATTATCCGAAGGCCCTTAGGTTTTTTTATCTGGAATGTGAAAAAACCTTGAGCACGCCGTCCTTTGATTAGGAATTTAAGCCTTAGGTAAATGGTAAAATTTAGGACTCCCTTTTAAATAGGGCATAAGTCACTTAAACCATATAATATTATTTTTTTAACTTTATGTTTAAGCCCATGTATCTTTACAGTTAGATGTTTCCGTTAGTACTTCCCTCCTTTGTGAAGTTTTCCTTGAGGTTGGAGAGGTAAACACAGAATTATATAAATATGGCAACCTAGCATACATGAATGTTACTGTTCAACTTTATGCTGACGATGTAAGCCGAGACTGGTACCTATATATTTTTTGTGGAATTAGACAATTTAAATTTTAAACAAAAGTCGTTACTTATTTAAAAGTTATCATTAAAATGAAACACAACTTGACCTCCTTCCCATTTCATTGAAGTTTTTGAAGTTAATGAGCTTGGGGCGCCCCTGGTGGAGAACTGAATCAATATCATTACACTCTTCCTAATTTCTACCATTTGAAAACCAGATGTTCAGATGTTTCTTATCTTTTTGAACACCTGGTAAAATACTCATTTCAAAAACAATTGCAGAAATTCGTTCTTCCAAATGTTAATTATTGACTATATATTAAGCTCATCATCAGGCTATTCTATAACATAAGTAAAGTATAGATAACATTTTCTGCATTGATATTGTTAAAGAATTAATAAAAATAAAGAAAAAATTATAAAAATATTGTCTATTTCACAAAATATATAAATAATATGGGAGTACTTTCGGTATTGCTACCATCTTCAGCCACGACTCAACAAATACTAAATGGAAGTTAACTTAGTATTTGTTACTATCATTTACTTTAGTACCTATCTTTTCTTTTTAAATATTGTATCCATTCTTTATTTCAATGTTATTTTGGGCATATAAACATATAAATAAATAAAAGTACCTTACCTACTTCACTGTTATTTTCACTCCTACCTGGTTCACTACACCATAACGCTAAGCACAACTCTCTCTTAAGACTGTCCACTTCCACATCTTTCCTTAGACTGTCTCACTATTAGAACAGCTGTCGTCGTCTTTTGTCCTCCAATCATTGTTTGTTCATCATTCGTTTTAAAACAAAATGCGACTAGGCCATTTTTGTATATTTATTTACTAATTAACTTACTTCGTTAGGGGGCCATGGTGGCCGTGCGGGCTAGAGCGTAGGGCTTTGGTCGCATGGTCTCACCATGGTTTGCGGGTTCGAATCCCGTCGGGGAGTGAGTTTTATTTCGTAGATAGAACTCCCTCCCGGGGCCATGGATGTCTTAAATAATTATATATAACACATTGACATGGCTAATATGCACCGTACATAAAGCCAAAAAAAAAAAAAAAAAAAAAAAAAACTTCGTTCCTAACAGCTGTTTTTATACAAATAATGAGCAAATGTGGTAATTGTATGCATGAGTGTCTATGCCACATGTTGGGAGAGGTCAGCCAGCGCTGACACTCCCTAGGAACTAGTACAATGGTTAGTTTTCACTTAGAAGATCTCGAGGCCACCTCCTACTCAGACGGCGTGGAGGATTGTCAGGATGGGATTGAGAGGATAGGACTTGTGCAAATGGGTTAGGATGGGATGAAAGTTTATTGTGGAAATTTAAGAATCGGGATTGGACGGGATTTAGGTCTTCATGGAGTAATTTATTGGTGACGTAGAAGGGAGTATCAACAATTCAACGAAGGACTTTGGACTGGAAAGTTTGGATGCGGTTTATATTGGATTGTTTGGCTGTACCCCATAGTTCGAGGCCGTATGTCCATATTGGGCGTATTATAGTCTTGTAAATGGTCAGTTTGTTGGCAGTAGAAAGTTTTGATTTTGGTCCAAGTAGTCTACGTAGTAGTCCGTAACGTCGATTCAACTCTTGTCGTTTGTAGTGCTTGTGGGTTCCACGTCAGTCGGCTGACTAAGTAGAATCCAAGGTAACGCACCTGGTTAGAGGAAGGAATTAGAACGTTATTGATGGTGACGAGAGGGCACGTTTGATGGCGAAGTGTGAATGTAACCTGTACACATTTCTCTTCATTTTATTTCATCCGCCAGAGGATACACCATTTCTCGATTTCACCGAGATGTTCCTGGAGAAGGAGAGAGGCTACATTGGGATCAGGATTTGTAGACAAGATAGCAGTGATTTTTTAATATATTAATAATCTTAATGTGTGTAAAGTTTTTGCATCAAAGACAGTTATTATTTTTTGTATTAAGCCTCCCCCTTAATCCCTCCTTTCGATAGGGGTTGTAATAGGGTTCTGGATATATAATATATATATATAACTTCCCCGAGGGCGCCGGTAGCTCAGTGGTATGCGGGCTTCGTAATAAGAACGTGGGTTCGTAACCCGACCGAGGCCCTTAGTTTATTTTATCTGGGAGGTAAAATAAACTTAAGCACGCCGTCCTTCGGATGGGACGTTAAGCGATGGTCCCGAGCCTGTACGATGTCAGGTACTCGTTAAAGACCCCTACCCTAGGTGAATAAAAATTTAGGGTAGGCAAATTTTAGGACTCCCACAGTAGAGTCGGGCTAATGTCCACCAGAGTGACAAAAGAGCGCTCTGGTAGTAGGCGATATGACCTCGTAGTTAAAGCCCGGGCATGTGTCATAAAACCTAACCTAACAACCTATAACTTCCCCTATATTTTATATAGCTATGGGTAGTAAAAACATTGATTTATTGATTTTGAGATTGACCTAAAATGGTCTCTTTTCTGTTATACTGATAGTAGTTTTTGTTGCAGACCATCTGGAGTGGAAGACAGGAGAGTGGGGTCCTTGTACAGTGACACCCGTCGATGCCTCTTCGGACGTTGAGCAGGATGATGGAGCGAATGAGGAGGCCGGAGTCATGGAACGCAATGTAACCTGCGTCCTTACCTCACATGATCATCTACAGGTGAGACATTCACAATATCTATACTTGTAGACTAAAATTGAAATACAACTAAATAATAATATTATTAATATTTTTTTATTATATTATTATATTATACACCCCCGACACAACGTACTACTGCCAGCGAGTCACATTTCTATGGTCACAGGGAATAAGTTGTCAAGTCGAGAAATGACCTAAATGAGTCAAGTGTACTGTGATCATCTGCCATCTGCGCACTCTCGTAAAATTGTGTATGTTGTCTTTGAGGAATCATTCACGAGATAACTGCATTTAACCATTTATTCACTACGGCAGGCTATTCCAAGTGAAGAGGGCGTTTTCGGTTAAATAAACTTTGGAGATCATTCGCGAGTATTTCAAAAAGTATGGTTAATAATTAGGTAAGTGATGGGGAATGATTAGGTAACTGAGGGAAAATCCAAGAAAGGATTAACAATATTCATTTTCATTCACTCCTATAGATTTAAAATGTACATGATTAATAATGATGCAAACATAATTTATTTATTCCAAAAACTGGATTTATACGATTAATGCAAAATTAGAAAAGTGATGCCCTGAAAAGGTACGAATTTAAACTTAAAATGTATTCCCTGTGACCAGAGATTTCTCCCAAGTTCTCTCGGCACTCCAAGAAAATTAGGGTGGGCTGGGAGTGGCCGCATATAGTCGCAGACCGGCGGCGGTGGCTCCAATTTACCACAGCAACAGATAATTGTTTGTCCTTTATTTGATATAATTTTATAATAAACTTGTTAGGCCCTCTTTTCCCCGACGATACAGAGAACGATATGGCCTCCACCGGTGGTCGGCAACCCCTCCCCCCCCCCCCCCCCCCCCAAAAAAAAAGAGAATTAAGGCGTATTCAAGGTCCACGCCGTAGATTTTCCGTGAAAACGTCGGGATAAAATAATTTTTCATTTTCTTTTCGATGCTGCCGTAGCTCTTGCATTTGCTCAGCACTAGACTTTTTAGGTTTTTAAATTCCTTTCGATGCGAGCTTTCCTCTGATTTGCGTTTTCTATAATTCCGCGCATATTTACGATTCATATGAGACGACATCTTTATTTATTTGTAATTTTCAATTTAATACCGATTTTTACATATATTTCGGTGAATAATTTTATGGTTTCACTTTGAGTCCTAGTAGTGCTCCTCAAGCTCTTTACAATGACACCCGAATCAACGTCCTATCTGAACGCGTTATCACGCTACACTAATTTCTAACTTTTACAAAACGCTAATTCGCAACAATCATCCGCCGGCGCCCACACTAGCCCGATAACGTCACAGGCAAAACAAACACGTACAGACATGCTCTATCCATTGTGACCTCAACCGTTGTTATCGCATTATTAGTCTTGTAGTTATTATCGATTCTGACGGTATTTTGTAACACAAGAAAGTTTGACCGGCTATCACTGTGCTTAACGAGCGAATAGACGTTTTCACGTCAAAAAAAAAAAAGAGTGACTGGGAGAGTGTGGCAGGAGAGGACGTATAAGGTGTCAGTCAGAGAGAGATTGACTGAGAGGGTGTAGTGGGAGGGGGTATAGAAGAAGGGGTGAGACAGAGAGAAAGAAAGAGACTGGGAGAGTGGGGTGGGAGGGGGTGTATAAAAAGGTGTCAGAGAAAGAGAGACTGAGAGACCGGGAGGGTGTGGCAGGAGGGGATGTACGACTGGGTGGGGTGAGAGAGGAGAGGCAGCGCGTGTGGTCAATTAGCGGCTTGAAGCCCTCACTATATATTCCTTATTTTGTTAAATCTCGTTTAATGGCCACATTGAGGCTTTTAAATTGGAATTTTAGAACAAAATGAATTATCGTTTTCGCTCTCCCTCCAAAACCTTTATTAGTGTTGCTCTTTATTATGTTGGGTGCCTCTTTATTATGTTGGATGCCTCTTGCTGTGCAGCATCACCCATCGTGTCTGTAGAGGGAGCTCGGGATCTGACTAGTGCTTAAAGTGAGGTTATGATGAGCCGGGGGCCGATCAACGTGTGGCGATCGGTGGTCGCCCCAGCCCGTCACACACCCTGGAGGAGGAGATGCAAGGACAGGCGAGACCAGAGCGCCTGAGGAGCATTGTCCAGGAATGGATCATGGAAAGATGGCAACAGCGTAGGGCGCGATCGAAAGATGGCCGAACGACCTTCGCCTATTTCCCAAGCGTCCGGACGCACTCTCCATGGATACAACCAGACCACTGGATGTCGCAGGTGCTATCAGGTCACGGTGACTTCAGCGCCAAGCTCTTCTTCTTTAAGAGAAAGAACAGCCCTGCTTGCTTGTGTGGCGGCGTCGAGACTGCGGAACACGTAGTCCTCAAAAGCCCGTTATACGACGGGCCCGTGGTGGCGCTGAATTGCCGGACAGGATAATACCTGGGACTGTCGTCCCGCATAAGTCGTTCGGCCATCCGAACTTCGTGACCAATTTTCTCACTATCCATTCCTGGACAATGTCCTTGCAACGCTCTGGTCTGGACTGTCTGCTCACCTCCTGCTCCAGGGCTAGGCGTAAGTATATCTGTTCCTGAAGCATAATGCGTCTACAGTAATATAAGACATCACCATCCAAGACTAAGTCTATGGGTGGAGCTGCGGCCAGTACCTTTAGTGCAGCCGTAGAGACATTTCGATAAGCTCTTGTAACTCTCCAAAACCAATCGAC
The DNA here is from genome assembly GCA_963662175.1 of Aradus depressus. Taxonomy (NCBI): domain Eukaryota; kingdom Metazoa; phylum Arthropoda; class Insecta; order Hemiptera; family Aradidae; genus Aradus; species Aradus depressus. Next base: position 22,226,518 of record OY759226.1, on the reverse strand, counting down.
CTTTTATGCCGAAAATCAATAGTTTACTTACATATAAGTTTCTGAATACTAAATATCATATCGGTATATTCATTACATCGTCCATTATTGAGATTTTTGTGTAAAGCCTCCCCCTAGTCTCCCCTTCTTTTGTACCGCTTCTGCTAAAAATCAATAGGTGACGTTCTTATGGGGTTCTAGATAAACATATAAAGAGTTTCTTGAACCACCCCTTCAGCGGATTCCGCAAAAAATTAATAGCTGTCGTCCGAACGGTATTTTAAGCATAAAAAAATTCGTATCGATACATTTATTATATCAGGAGTTATCGAGATAACAGACAAATCCACAGACAGACATTTTTGGAATGAAGGGGTTGGAAAATATGAAATTCTGTTGAAAACTCAACATCGAACTTCTGACCGATTATATAACTTCCTCTATACTTCGTTTAGTTGGGGAAGTAAAAAAAAAATGTAATAAAAGCGAGAATCTTGCAAAAATTCCCTTGTTGTTTTAATAATATACATGAAATTTTCCCTTTGAATTATTTATAAAAAATTTGTTGCTCCTAATATGTTCCCCTCTTGTCATTTTTGTACTCTGCTTTTTTGCCGCCTTAAGCTGTATCCCATTCAGCCCCTACGTAAATATACAGCTGATTATATTAGATGGCCGCCAATGGCTCAGGTAACCCGAGAGATGGGTTTTTCCGTTAATATGTTTACCGAAAAAATACATTATTCATTAACAGAGGAATCCTTACATTCAGAAATTTTTTTTTTTTATTGATCAAAAATAAATGAAATGAAATGAAACTTTATCGCTTATAGAGATACAAATTTCATAGCAAGGGTTGACCTTACTAGTTCACACATAAATGTAATACATTATATATATATATATATATATATATATATATATAATTAAAATATAAAAATTAAAATTATTATTATATTATATAAAATTAAAATATATATATATATATATATATATATATATATATATATATATATATATATATATATATATATATAATTAAAAATAGAAAATATAACAAACTTAATTAAACAAAAAATTAATTTTGGAAGATACATTATAAATATGGGCCGAAGTAAAGAAAAGAAAAATACCAACTGTTGTGAAATGTGTTATATTGAAATGTATAAGGTAAACGAGAGGGCAAATCATAATAAAACTGTTTTCTAAATTGTAAACCATTAGTTAGGAAAATAAATATATTATTGATTTTTTCGTAGTCATCAATACTTAACAATTAATTATTTTATCGGAGATTGCATTATAGTGTGAAATATATTTATTGATAAATTTGTTTCTGTATTGGTTTAACATTAGGCAAGTTATGAGAAGATGGAGTATGTTATCGTTATAAGAATTATTTCACAATTACGGGTGAGGGCGCGTCCTTCGGATGGGACGTTAAACGATGGTCCCGAGCGGGTACGATGTCAGGTACTCGTTAAAGACCCCTACCTTAGTGGTGAATCAACTCAGTCAACCTTAGGTGAATAAAAATTTAGGGTAGGCAAAATTTAGGACTCCCACAGTAGAGTCGGGCTCATGTCCACCAGAGTGACGAAAGAGCGCTCTGGTAGTAGGCAATATGACCTCGTAGTTAAAGCCCGGGCATGAATCATAAAACCTAACCTAACAATTACGGGTCTCAGGAAAATAAACAACTCATTTGAATTATACAAATTACCCAGCTAAATTTCAGCTTGACTCTGTCCACTTTGTAACAGTAATAATGATAACGTCGATCAAAAATAATAAAATAACCCTGATATAAAAATTGTGTTTCATATATAAAAAACATTATTTCATACTGAGCTTTCATTTTCCAGAGATCTCAGTATTTCCACTGACAATGAATTAATCAAATCAATTAATTCGTTCTGGAAAAACACATTGCCAGTTAATCACCGAGGTCTTTCATTTCAATATTTTTATGTTGTTTTCAAGAAGTGGGGAATATTAAATAATTGTTAAACAATTTTTTCGTATGATGTCTTTATTCAAGTTCTTATATTCCTGTTGTTTCTGTTTTGTTAGATCTCGATGACAATTGACGAGGACAACTGTCTGGTACTGGGAAAGCCACCAGAGCGAAGCAGGGCCTGTACTCTGCCCACAAAACAAGAGTGCGTTCTCACTGAGTGGTCGGAGTGGACTGCCTGTTGTGGTCAGACCCGGCACAGGACCCGCAGTGTCCTCGTAGCACCCCACTATGGAGCCAGTCCTTGTCCTCAGGTTCTGTGATCTCTTTACTCGCCCTTTTAATAATAATAACATGGAGACGATGAATGTGGTGCCGATAGTTCTGTAAACTTGTGAAATTGTTCCACATGTAATACTCACTAACACTAACACACTGGAACTGCACAAATAATAATAACTTGAAGATGACTTGTTCATATTGTTCTGTCAACTATTGAAATAGTTCCACATGGAATAACACACTGGAACTGCACTAATAATAATATGAAAAATATAAAGAAAAATGTGTTTTTTAAAAATATTGTCTATTTCTCAAAATATATGGTAGCAATGCCGAAAATACTCCCATATATATTATATATATTTTATGGAAAAGATTATATTAAAAAAAACGTTTTTCTTAATATTTTTTTATTAAGTAAATAAAACAAACTTATTTTTGAAATATTGTCTATTCCACTAAAGATATATATACATATATAACTACCAGTTTCGGCTTTATACCATCGTCAGGTCTAGTTATGAACTAAGTCAGTTTGCAGAGAGCGACCCTTCTAATACATCTCGGGTGAAAGGGTGCCATTAAAACTTGGGAGTCCCCCGGCTGTACCGTTAGCTAAACTCATGAAATATTTCCTAACAAAACCTAGTTCTAAATTTACATAAAACAATATTACTAGACTAATCGTGGCAAAACAACAAATAAATAAGTACAAATACAAATAAATAATAAAAATAGAAATAAAATTAATAATAATATTAAGATTTAGATAACATTAAATATATATGTGGAACCAAATATTAATAACAGATAATACAAACATATATGTGGAAACAGAACTGGATCAGGGTGTTAACAAAGGGGAATAGTTGAAATAAATTTGGTCATTCATACAAATGTTCCTTTTGTTAGCTTTATTTATTACTAATTGTTCTAAGCTATTAAGTAGCCTGCTTTTTGAGCAATAATGGAGATATTTGATGCCTGTAGATGGGTCGAAAGTGTGGCTATTGTCAATTATGTGGGTCGCGAATGTAGAACGGTTTCCTCGGTTCTTTATTTCGGCCGTGTGTTCTTTAATTCTTTCCCTAAAACGACGTCCTGTCTGTCCAATGTATAATTGACTGCACGTCGCACACTCTAGACTATAAACTCCGCTTCTATTTTCAATATCTGTTCTGTCCCTATCTCTCTCTAGGCACTGGCTTATGGGATTGATAGTTTTAAACCCGATATTGAAACCTTTTTTTTTCAACTCTTTACCTATTTTTTCTGAAATTTTTCCGTGGTAAGTTACGCTGACCCATTTATTATAAACTTTATTTTGTATTTCTCATTTGGTCAGTTTGTTCCTAAAATTATGATTTTTGACCTTCTTTTCAATTTTATTTATTGTTTTTTGTGGGTAGCTATTGTTTTTTTTTATTAAGTGTTTCACAATATCCCTGCAAATAATGACTATAAATAATAACATGGTGAAGAGGACTGTTGTTCTGATTATACTGTCAACTATTGAAATAGTTCCACATAGAATAACACACTGGGACTGCACAAATAATAATAATAACATGGTGAAGATGTCTGTTGTTCCGATTGTTCCGTCAACTACTGATACTTCCATGCAAAATGCATCGTACTTAAGGCCAAAAAATAAACAATAAAAAAATTATTACTTGTTACTTTTTTTTAGTTTGTTCGACATTTAATTGAACTTATTTGTTTGAGATATCAGATGAATTTTATATTAGAAACCCATTTTTATCTAAGTCTTGATAAATTTTTTATTTTTATTTTTATTTTGGTATAACTGTATTTTTTATTTATTTTTTTATTTTGGTATATTATTTTTTATTTTTATTTTTATTTTGGTATAACTGTATTTTTTATTTATTTTTTTATTTTGGTACATTATTTTTTATTTTTATTTTTATTTTGGTATAACTGTATTTTTTATTTATTTTTTTATTTTGGTATATTATTTTTTATTTTTATTTTTATTTTGGTATATCTGTATTTATTTATTTTTTTATTTTGGTATATTATTTTTTATTTTTATTTTTATTTTGGTATAACTGTATTTTTTATTTATTTTTTTATTTTGGTATATTATTTTTTATTTTTATTTTTATTTTGGTATAACTGTATTTTTTATTTATTTTTTTATTTTGGTACATTATTTTTTATTTTTATTTTTATTTTGGTATAACTGTATTTTTTATTTATTTTTTTATTTTGGTATATTATTTTTTATTTTTATTTTTATTTTGGTATATCTGTATTTATTTATTTTTTTATTTTGGTATATTATTTTTTATTTTTATTTTTATTTTGGTATAACTGTATTTATTTATTTTTTTATTTTGGCATATTATTTTTTATTTTTATTTTTATTTTGGTATAACTGTATTTTTTATTTATTTTTTTATTTTGGTATATTATTTTTTATTTTTATTTTTATTTTGGTATAACTGTATTTTTTATTTATTTTTTTATTTTGGTATATTATTTTTTATTTTTATTTCGTTGAAATTTCTCTAATTACAATTACGTTAATCTAGATATTATTATTAGATGTTAAGAATATTTTTGTTAACTTCAATTCCATTATTTGATTTTTTTTTTTTTTTTTACTTTTCTATCTATTTATTATGTATGTTTTACCTGCATCAGATTTAAAATTAACTTTAATTTATATTTGATTTTTTTATTAGTATATTAACTTGAAAGATATAACAAATTTTATTATATACTGGGAGATAAATTTTGATAAGTTATATACTTTAATAATGGAACGTTACACATATGCACTTTTATATTTATTTTTGATAATATTCTAACTAGTAATTGTCCACAGTTGAGCGAGTGGAAGTCCTGCGACGAAGAAGACGAAGATTGTACCAAGCCTGAGACAGGGACGCGACTCCGCGTCGAGCGATGGGGCGAATGCAAGGTGATCTTCTCGTTTATTAATTATGAATATACTCTATATATATCATAATATACTATGTATTATATATTCCAATATATATATATATATATATATATATATATATATATATATATATATATATATATTCCAAAAATGAAAAAAAAAAAAAAAAAAAATTCTGTTTGTCTATGTGTTTGTGTCTGTGAACACGATAACTTCCTACAGAATGAATTATGTATCAACACGGAATTTTATGAGTGAACTTAAAGCCCCATAAGAACGATACCTATTTATTTTCAGCGGAATCTGTCAAAGGGGATGGGGGTCAGAAGGGGGCCTCAACTCAAAAATCTCAGTAACTGCCTATTTAATGAATATATCGACATGAAATTTTTTACTTAAATTCAAAACCCAGTGTAGACATAACCTGTCAAATTTCCGCAATATTAGCCAAAGGGAAGGGAGGGTTCAGGGGGGAGGGCTCAACTCAAAAACCCTAATAACTGCCGATGTATTGAATTTATCAACATTTAGTATGAGGATTTAGGAGCCCTTAGGTAAGTCAACTGTTGACAATTAGTGCAAACGGTCGACTAGTTTTGGAAAGGAAGCGAAAATTTAACATTAGAGAAAGTTAATTGGTTCTGAGGAAGTACACAGAAGTGATTCACTGACGACTTTTTTTAATTATTACTGTTACTACTATTATTATTATGACTATTATTATTACAGGTGAGTGAAGGCTCGATATGGGACGGAGAAGGAGGTGGCCACGCTGACAACTACTACAAACACTGGCCTCAGGTTGGAACACAGAGACGCGATATGACCTGTCTCAACTCTCAGGGTCAGACCCTCGATCTGAGGTCAGTATATATTTATATTTATTTCTACAGGCAAATCCCTATTAATACACAAAATAAAATGATTTACAAATAACCTCATAAAATACATCGTAAATAAACAAAAAGTCAAATAAATTATTTTGATTTGTACAAATATAACAATTATTTAAAATTTACTCAAATACTTAAATATTACAACAATTTGGTTATAAAATTAACACTATATTAATAATTATGGGTACAATAAAAGAAAAACTGGTAAGTAATAGCTAGAAATAATAATAAATCCAGAATGTAAAAAAAAAAAAAACATGAGTTGAAGACAACTATTGGTTAATTTAAAAGGGACTATTATGCTTTATGTATCAATTTTCAAACAATTGATTTAATAGTATTAATATTGTCTATGAAAAAGTCAAATTTATCAGAAATACTATTAGCAAGCCTTTGAAATCGATCTATGGGAGAATAGAACCCATAATCAGTATAATGAAAATTAGGTGAGAAGGGGAGAACTGAACGACAAGTACGTAAGGGAATATTAAAATTTACGAGTGAAAGTAGATGAGGACAGTCAATTTTATTGTTTAATAATTTGAAAAAGAATGATAAATCGGCTTTGATTCGTCTTGACTGAAAATTATCTAATTTAAGAGAAGAGAGAAAGATATTATAGTCGATATTACGTACAGATGTATGTCTCCTTTGGTACTTCACACATCTGCCAGATCTGTAGTTGTCTCCTTAGGTGCTTCACACACCTGCCAAATCTGTTATCTTTCTTATATACTTGGCTAATTTGCGAGAGGTTAAATGCTTATCTTGGCACAGAAATATCCTTTGAGTGGTGCGTTAATTTTGTCCATCCCAATAAATCATAGACTAACGGACGTTTATAGACGAATCAAACGGTTTTTCTATAAATGGAAACTTAAAATTAATGAAGGAAAAACTGAAACGATCTTATTTACAAAAAGATGCATTACCCAAAAAAGTAGAAAATTTGGACTGGACCGATACAGTAAAATACCTTGGTGTTCTTCTAGACAGACGACTGACCTTCAGGCAACATATCAGACAGAAAGCAAATACTGTGAGCTTGTGTTCTCCTTATTGCCGTTACTTCACAGAAAGGCAGCCCTTAATCTAACCAATAGACTCCTCATATACAAGCTTCTGTTGCGGCCAGTGATGACGTATGCATGCCCAGTGTGGGCCGGTCTTGCAAGCAATACCAACTTGAGAACTCTTCAGATGGCCCAAAACAAATGCCTTAGATTGGTTGGTAGCTACTCGAGGGACACCTCCATCCTCCAAAACCATGAAGACCTAAATGTTGAGCTCCTACTGGACTACATAATACATTTCAGTAAAACTTTTTACTTAAGTGTGACACAAAATCAAAAGGTTTTGGTTAAGAAAATAGGGAAAACACAGGGAGGGGAACACAAAAATATCCGTTCAAGATTTTAAATTATAATCTATGTTTATTAATTTATTTACTATTCATAACAGTTACTTTGTATTTGTTTTTTGTTTTCTTTAAGAGTTTTTTCGAATTTACTCTTAAGAAGGTGCATTGTTTTTAATTTAAGTGATTATTTTTGATTTGTATTTAGTGTATAAGGGTAATGGTTAAGGAACCTTATTGTATAATTGTACCTCTGTAAATGCGACTGTTATAATAAACTCATCTTATTCTTGATATTTATAGGACATCAAAAAACATATATAGGGTGGCCCGGATAAGGTCACAAGTGAAATAACTCTTAAACGGTTAGAGATATCAAAATTGTGCATAGGACTAAAGTTGTAGCACTCGCCGAGAGCTATAATATTACGTCCTCGAAAAGACATAAATGCCCCTTTTAATGGCTCAAACAGCCCTTCGAAGGGCAGGGTTACCTTTTGACCCTTAAGTTCCATTACATTTTATTAAAGTACTAAAGAAACAAGGAAGAACTGTGGAAACAGATTTTTGATACGTCAAGTAGTTCTCGAAAAAAAAAACGTTTAAAGTTGCACGTTTTTCTTATTCTGGTTATTAAATTCCAACTAACTTCAGAATAAGAAAAACGTGCAACTTTAAACGTTTTTTTTTCCGAGAACTACTTGACGTATCAAAAATCTGTTTGCACAGTTCTTCCTTGTTTCTTTAGTATTTTAATAAAATGTAATGAAACTTAAGGGTCAAAAGGGAACCCCGCCCTTCGAAGGGCTGTTTGAGCCATTTAAAGGGTCATTTTTGTCTTTTCGAGGAAGCCATACTATAGCTCTCGGCAAGTGCTACAACTTTAGTCCTATACACAATTTTGATATCTCTAACCGTTTAGGAGTTATTTCACTTGTGGTCTGCTTATCTGGGCCACCCTGTATTGTAGATGTTCCACTGAGTACAACACAATTATGTTGAAAACCAATTTTAATTTATAAAGAGAAATTTATCTTATTTCATTCGAAGTAAATATCGGTTCTAGTAGAGAAAACAAAATGAAATATATTAATACATTTTTTCTATAATAATTTAATGTTTTTCCAGTGAATGTCTCAGCGAACGAGGCGAAAGTGGACTGCCGATGCGGGAACGTGCTTGCATTGTTTCTCAGGATTGTGCAGTCAGTGAGTGGTCTGAATGGAGAGTAATCCAAGTTGGCTGCATAGATCCAAATGGAAATGTAAGTTAACGATTTATATAAAATACTAAAAAATAGTTGAGTTAGTTATTGTGACTCATGCCCGGGCTTTAACTACTACACATCATGTCGCCTACTACCAGAGCACTCTTTCATCGGTATGGTGGACATAAACCCGACTTTTCTATGGAAGAACAAAATTCAAGTTTAACATAGGACCATTGCTTAACCCATCCGAAGGACGGCGTGCTTATGTTTTTATTACATCCCAAGTATAATAAAGCTCTGTAAAAGATGGGTGATAAACAGCCCTTAATTGTCCCTACGATCTCCCAAATATATATGAGGAGCAAACATTCAAAAAAGGATTTGTCCAAAAAAATAAGAAATGAGATAAACAGCTTTTCTAACTGGAATTTTACCGCGCTTTTATAATATCAACTCCGTTCTTTCAAAAAAAAATTAGTCCCGTGTATATCCAAGGTTGTTTTATAGGGTTTCAATCAAAACCAAACTTGTCCAAAGAGCGTTTTCGTAGTAATCATGAAGAAGACGTTTTATGCCACTGTTTGGACACAAAAGATATTTTTATTATTCAAGTTGAATACAATTTTATTATAATTTGAATTATTAAAACAGGATTAGGAACAATTTCAGCTCAAATCTGTTTTATTTTTATTGATAATAATATTTTTATTATTTAATTTTAATTACCTACATTATTTGTTTTAAAAATAAGTCATTATTACATTTTTTTGATAATAAAGTTTTCACTCAAATCCTCTTTATTTTTATTGATTAGCCATTTTTTTTTTTTTTTTTTTTTTTCGAAAGGGAATTAGTCCTAGAAGGATTCAATGTAAACAACATTTGTTCATGTGTTTCAAACAAACACGGACTTGTCCAAGCTATTCACAATTTTAATTACCATTGTCAAAATTATTTTAGCTAAAATTTAATTACCTATGACATTAATTATGTTTGATTAATTTAAAAAAAATTAAAAACCTACATGAAATAGCGTATAAGCACGCAAAATCATTTCTTGCTGTTTTCTCGAATCTCTACCAATGTGACAAATCTCTTTTTGAATGTTTACTCCTCATATATTTTCTACAAATCAGTTAACGTTTCACCCATTCGGATATTTTTTTCAAAACTATAAACAAGAATTTACTGTTTTATTTACGATTAGCCATAGTATATTTCCACATAACGATGATAAGTATGTTCTGTCTCATAGGAAATTATACATACAGGGCACCGGTAGTTCAGTGGTATGCATACTTGCTTATTGAGCTCAAGATCAAAGAGTTTGAAACATGGTTGAGGCCTTTAAGTTTTTATCTGGGAGGTAAAAAAAACTTGAGCACGGCGTCCTTTGGATGAGACGTTAAGCGATGGTTCCAAGCTTTTGCGATGTCAGGTACTCGTTAAAGACCCCTACCCTAAAACAAAATTTAGGACTCTCATAGTAGAGTCGGGCTCAAGTTCAAAGGTGACGAAAGAGCTCTCTGGAGTTAAAGCCCAGGGCATGAGTCATAATAACTAACTCCTTATTCAACTTTATTTCTAATAGATTATTCCAGTTTTCTGTTAGAGAAATTTAACTGTAACATTGTTAGAGGCACTAACATTGTCGTTAGTGTAAAAATGGTGCATGTTGTCGTATGGGTAGATCCATACTTCCGCTACTACTTGAAGAACCATCTTCTCTTCCCATTTCCCCAATTTCTTTCATATACGCAGCCAGTACTTTGGTACCTTCAATATAATTTTTCACTTTAATTTTCTCTTTTTGTGAATGTAGACTATCATCTCTGGTACCAATGGGTAGTAACAGTACATTTCTCCCACTTATATTCTCCATCATTCGAGCTATATGCCTCGTGGAGCCCTCATATGTGAAATAAGGTTCCACATTGTACACTCTGCGTATTGCACGAACAGCAGCATCATAGTTATCATTCGTTGGATCTGTCATCCATGGATTATTCCCATAAACCATTTTTACTTTAAATCTATTTTTTGATCCTCTATTGTGCCACAAATTATTAAAATACTGAACTACTGTCTCCTCAATAGTTTTAATATCTTGATCTGGTACAATTCTAATTGTAAATTTTCCTTTGACAATACTCGGGATGACTGACTTACAGCCATAGTTTGAAAAGGCGCCTTCAATCCCATGGATACTTAATGATGGAAATCTACTTCGATGCATCAAAATTTTAATTTTGTTCTCATCATGTAACAGTTCATTCGCACCAATTCCACTTCTATAATCTAAAACATTAAATGTTATTAATTTAAAATTTTTCTTTTCATATGAAGTTATTGGACGAACATTTTCATAAATTTGTGGAATTATTATATTCCCCTTTACATCAACCAATTTATTGAGTAAATAGATTAAATCATTCATTCCTTCGTTAAGTGTACCACCGTATATTCCGCTGTGAAGGTCTTTACACGCGCACTTAACCTCAAATTCAAAATGGCAAATTCCTCGGTGACCATAAGTGAGGCAGGGTGTATTTTCGTCTAACCAATAACTATCAGTTATACAAACGTAATCAACATCTGCAAAAAAAGTTTCTTTTCCTTTTTCAAAAATTTCCTGTAGTCCTGCACTTCCAATTTCTTGCATTCCTTCGTATAATATTTTAATATTGATCGGCAATTCTATGTTACACTGTTGGTATGAATAAATGGCGTTAAGACAACACAGAATAGGACCTTTATTATCAACAGTACCACGGCCAAAGAGATAATCATCATGTACAGATAGTTCAAAAGGATTCCAATTCTCTTCTATAACAGCGCGTTGAACGTCGTAATGACCATAAAAACAGACTGTTTTTTTTAAAGGATCTGGTTTAGTCTGCGCAAGAAGAACCGGTGCACGTTTTACTTTAGTTCCGTCAGATCTTGTCTCTGGTTCTAAACATTTGTGTTCAACAATCATTTCTAAACTTTTCATATAATTTGACAGCCATTTAGCCATTTCAACTACATGCTCTCTCATCTCAATATTACTAGACACAGAAGGAATGGCAACAGCTTCACTAAGGCGTTGAACAAATTCTATTTTACTTTCATCTATAAAGTTGAACAATTCCGTTATCGGTCCGTCTGAGAACAGCATTTTATTCAGCCTTTAAACTTCACTTCACAATATTACTGTACAAAATTATAGTAACAATTAACCTTGAAAATCATATGTTAATATTGAAATAAATTTTTAAAAAAACAGTAATAAGATACTATCACCTAGGTGCAAGAGTTTATATCGGATCTTCTATCATTTTTTTTTTTTTTTTTGAGGGCGCCGGTAGCTCAGGGGTATGCGTGCATGCCTTCTGTGCTCAAGATCGTTGGTTAGAAACCCGGCCACAGCCCTTAGTTTATTTTATCTGGGAGGTAAAATAAACTCATTAAAGACCCCTGCCCTAGGTGAATAATATTTAGGGTAGACAAAATCTAGGACTCCGACAGTAGAGTCGGGTTCATGTCAACCAGAGTGACGAAAGAGAGCTCTGGTAGTAGGCGATATGACCTCGTAGTTAAAGCCCGGGCATGAGTTATAAAACCTAACCTAACCTCTATCAGTTTTTGAGGGCGCCGGTAGCCCAGTGGTATGCGTGCATGCCTTCTGTGCTCAAGATCGTTGGTTAGAAACCCGGCCACAGCCCTTAGTTTATTTTATCTGGGAGGTAAAATAAACTTAAGCACGCCGTCCTTCGGATGGGACGTTAAGCGATGGTCCCGAGCCTGTACGATGTCAGGTACTCATTAAAGACCCCTGCCCTAGGTGAATAAAAATTTAGGATTCTCATAGTAGAGTCGGGCTCATGTTCAAAGGTGACGATATGACCTCGTAGTTAAAGCCCGGGCATGTTATAAAACCTAACCTACCAGTTTTTACTCCCGCAACTATTCAAAGTTTAGGGGGAGTTAATCAGAAATACGATGTTAAGTTTTTATCGGAATTTTATTTTTTCCCACCTCAAGAAGAAAAAAAATCTGAGTGTTTTTTTGTTTGTTATTGTGACTCATGCCCGGGCTTTAACTAAGCGGTCATACCCCCAAAAACCAGAGCGACGAAAGAAGACATGAGCCCGACTCTACTGCGGGAATCCTGAATTTAGCCAACCCAGGTTTATAGACTATGGACTCGTAACCATTGATTAACGTCCCCGGGGCCTAGGTGGCCATGCGGGCTAGAGCGTAGGGCTTTGGTCGCATGGTCTCACCATGGTTTCCGGGTTCGAATCCCGTCCGGGAGTGAGTTTTATTTTGTAGATAGAACTCCCTTCCGGAGCCATGGATGTCGTAAATAACTAGATATAACACATTGACATGGCTAATATGCATCATACATAAGGCCAAAAAAAACGTCCCATCCGAAATATATATATTCCCGCTAAATCGGCCCAGGGGTAGGTGGTCAGAGAAAGTGGTCAAATACCCTAAAAACTGCCCTTGTAATGGAAGTATCGAAACAAAATTTAGTATGAGGACAGAGAAGCCATTATGTTACAAATAAATATTTACAACTGTATAAAAATTAATATAACAAGCATAATAGATGTTTATACTTGGATTTAGCGACTTCGGTGACAAAAGATACGTTAAGATCACTGTGAAGAGTTTTGTTGGAGACGTAATAAGGACCATTGTCTATTTTACGAAGGATTTTGGATTGAAAGGATTGGATGCGCTGGAGATTGGTAGCCTTGGCAGAACCCCAGAGTTTAAGTCCGCATAGGTTTGAGTATTGCGTTGTATATAAGTCGTTTTGTTTTCAAAGTTAATTTCGATGGCCATTATGTCAAATATTGAGTTTTAGCACAAATGGGGAAGAAGAGCTGCCGATGTTATGAATGTAATCCTTTCTGGGGACGTACATAGCCGGTGATTCACACCGATGACTTTTTTTTATTCGTTCTTTCGATTCATTCATAACTTCATTGTTGATTTTTCTGAATAAAGTGTTATTATTATTGTTATTCAAAAAAATATATTATTATATTTTTTTTTCAGGAGTGGGAGGACATAACAGAACGACGCCGAGAGATACTTCGTCTCCACGAAGGGCAAGGACAGAGCTGCCCTCACCTTATCGAGACGAAATCCTCAACTACAAATCTACCTCTCTGCTCACACAAGTAATTTGTTTTTTGTTTTTGATATCTTTATTTTGAATATGTACACCCAGGTATATGACCATAAGAAAATTTGTGTAATTTTGATACAATTCAAGCCAATATAAATATATAAAAAAAAATATATATATACAGTATAAACTCCATTTAACGTCACTCGATTTAACGACAAACTCCCTAAAACACCGAAATTACTTGAATCTGGTTGGTTTACCTTGTTGTCCATACAATGATACACTCTATGTAGCATCACACCCACTCTAAATAACGACAACAATACGTCATTACTAAGCAATAAACAGTACATTCAAGTTGCCGAAATTAATAAGAACTGCAGCTGTGTGCGTTCTTTTGTTTGTTATTTTGTTGCTTTATTGTCTAGCACGTATTTACCTCGACTGTCGGCATCATACATAGCGAAGATTCTAAGAAATTCGTTATTTTCTTTGTTGTGATTACCTTGCTCTTGTTTAACTCGGCTGCTAGACTTTTTGTATAACCAAGTTGATCCCACAGTATCCCAAGATATGAATAAATATATAAGAAAATACAATTAAAATATTGGAGCAGCAAAAAACGTCAGACGAAGATAACAGACTATACGAAATAAGCGTTGTTATTTTGTATCAATACAATTGTTTGTTGTTTGTAAATTGTATACTTTATCAGTAAATACATATTATAATGTAAAATATTATTAAATGTAATGTAATATGTATTGATTTTTCTTCTCTTCATTTAACGACAACTCTCAATAACGCCATAAAATGCGCAGTCCCTTAAGTGTCGCTATATAGAGTTTACACTGTATTTATGACAGATTACATATTACTTGTTAGATGGCCCCAGCTTAAAATATTCATCTATTATTTTTTGTTTAACACAAACTAAGCTTTTATAATAAATAATATATTGAAATATTATATATTATATTTTTTTATTCATTGCTATATTGTGTCTAAATATTATACCGAAAGATCATTTCATAGTTCGTAATATTGATATTTTAGTTAAACTCACTACAACGGTAATTATGATCAATAATGTTGTAAAAATATAATAGAAATGCTCAAAAACAGCTGACATCACAGAGGATGAAGTGTGTAGTTTTGTGTGTGCGCTGCGCGCGCAACCATCTCACACACACACACACTTACGCAGCATGCACATCAACGAGACTTGGCCCTCGAGACGTAGCTCTATTATTTATATGTTTTATTGTTATTGTTGTAGATACCGATGGGTGAGTTCCAAGTGGAGCCCATGCACACTCCCCGGCGTAATGGAGATGGTGGTCTGTGGAGGCGGTCTTCAACTGAGGAACATCACCTGTGTCAATGCAGAAGGAGGTCAGCCTCTGTCTCCGGAGGCGTGTCGTACACTCCCGCCCCCTCCCACCGTACAAAGGTATCATTACACTCTCATTTAATCATTAACATATTAGAAACTAAATGAATAATCAGATTTTAGCTGATTAGTTAAGTATCAAGGTAAATTTCCGAAAATATTAGCCAATTAATTTTCGCTCCCTCCAAAACCAGTCGATCGTTTGCTCTAATAATCAACAGTTGACATAGGAGCTCCTAAATTCACACACTAAATTTTGTGTCGATAAATTCATTACATTTGCAGTTATTATATTTTTGATGAGCTCTTGAAAAATTTCATGTAAATACATTCAATACATCGCCAGTTATTGGAGTTTTTGAGTTAAGCCTCTTCCCAATCTTCCCTTTGGTCGATGTGACTGAAAAACAATAGGTGTAGTTGTTAGAGGTAATTATAAAATTATGTGTCGATACATTCATTCTATCGGGAGTTATCGTGATCACAGACAGCATTTTTTTTTTTTCATTTTTAAAATCTAGAGGTCGGAAAACAAGAACTTCACCGATTACATAACTTGTCCTATACTTCGTACAACTGGGGCTGTATTATTAAGATTTAGTTTCAAATATTTTTATGATTTATACTTATTCCGACACTGGTTAAAATTGTTTCTAAAGTGTATTGACAAGATATTTCTTAGTTGTTAATTATTGAGGGTATAGGTTAGGTTAGGTTAGGTTTTATGACTCATGCCCGGGCTTTAACTACGAGGTCATATCGCCTACTACCAGAGAGCTCGTCAATCTGGTGGACATGAGCCCGACTCTACCGAAATTTTGCCTACCCTACATTTTTTTTATTCACCTAGGGCAGGGGTCTTTAACGAGTACCTGACATCCTACAGGCTCGGGACTATCACTTAACGTCCCATCCGAAGGACGACGTGCTTAAGTTTATTTTACCTCCCAGATAAAATAAACTAAGGGCCTCGGCCGGGTTTCGAACCCACATTCTTGAGCTCAGAAGTCAAGCACGCATACCACTGAGCTACCGGCGCCCTCTATTTCTTGTAGTTATTTATTGAGACTCATGCCGTTTTAACTATGAGGTCATATCCCCTATATATACTCTTGGGAATCTGTTTGCTGAACTAAATTTGTTCAAAATTTGGTACTAGATGCGACAGTTATCGTTTTACACATAAACAAACTCCAAGCTTTCTAAGACATAAGGAAAGAGCCATCGCTGGGTCAAATTATATTTAAAAAGTCATTATGAGCTCTTTACTTTTATAAATGAGGATACATTGAATAAATTGTAGTTGTCCCCAATTTTTTTTAGAAAATTTGAACAATTACGGAGGCTATATTATTCCGTTGTTGAGAAATGGAGTAGTCTACAGTATGGGTTATCTGTTGTACGTGGAGAAAGGTTAAATTGGTTCGGACTTTGATGTTTGTGTTTGTCTGTTAAGTTAGTTGGCAGCCCTGGATTGTGATTTATATGGATCTCAACCTGAGGGTTAGCGCGCTTGCCCCTATAATATATAGGGGCAAGCGCGCTAACCCTTAGATATAACCCTTTCGTCGCTCTGGTGGACATGAGCCCGACTATACTGTGGGAGTCCGAAATTTTGCCTACCCAAGTTTATTCTCCGGTTCATTATTCATCAATTTTTATTTTACTTTTCTTCTGTATTGTGAGAATATTTCTCATTTTAGTCACTTTTTCTTTTCTCATTTATTTATATTTATTTATTTATTTATTTTTTACTAAAGATACTATTTTTTATTTATTCATTTTGTTCTTTCTATTTTTTTGTATTTCTTCTCTCCATAATATGTTTAATTATTAACAGTGATTGTACAGTCCTAGCTGACTGCTCCCTCTCCCACACTCAGACTCCGTCTTCTGGGGGGAGGTAGCCTATTTATCATCTGTTTTTGTAATGATCTAAAGGCATTGAATAAAAAAAAATAATAAAAAACAATTTCACCTAGTGCAGGGGTCTTTAACGAGTACCTGACATCGTACAGGTTCGGGACCATCGCTTAACGTCCCATCTGAAGGATATATACTCGATTTTGTATTTATTTGTTTTATATTTCTTGTATGTACTTCATGTATAGTGAGTTGTGCATTTTTTTTCAGATGTGAAGTGGCTTGCCCCCGAGACTGTGAGGTTAGTGAGTGGGGTCTCTGGGGTCCGTGTCTCCCAGTCAACGATAACTGTACAAGCTCGGCTACAGACCAGCCCAGACCTCTCTCCAACATAGGTAAGTCATCTTCTCGAGAACCGTTCGTTAAGCCGAATAATAGCTAAGGCAAATAATAATAATAATACAATAGACTCTCCCTTATCCGGTGTTCTGTTAACCGGCGCGCTCCCTTATCCGGCGCTTGCTAAATAATATCAAATTTGTTAAACTAAAATTACCATTAAATTATTAGATTATCAATTATATGAGCCGTATTTATGACCGCATAATAATTCCGTAACTCTATGAGCACATAATAATTCCGTAACTCACGAATCTTCTATATATTTTTATTGTACATACGTACATACAAATGTACATTGTATTTATAAAGAAGGGAACGCTAATACAATATTTTATTATTTCACTAATATCCTGTAAATAAATTATAATAAATACATAGTTGAAAACCAAACATTTATAAAAAATGTTTCCTAGAATAGAAAAACAAAGGTACCGTCCCGTGCGTGGCACAACAATATCGTCTTATCGGGAAATGAACACTTAACTAGTAAAGTCAAAGTTTAATTTTTTTCCACAGAAACCAATCAAAAAATCTTTTTAATGCTTGGATAAATATATGTACGTACATATAATAAATCAATGTTCAGTAAGTACATATTTGTCAATTTAATAAATGTTATCAACAAAATACATACGTGTTTTATTCCTTAGCTCATCTAAAAACACTTTTCTTTATGCTTTAATTAATATATTTTTTTCATTAATTGATGATTTCCGTTATCCGGCAACGCCGGATAAGGGAGAGTCTACTGTAATAATAAAAATATTGTTATGAACTGTAGGTCATTTCAACTACCTAGAATGAGCCTGGACAAATTCAAATAAATATTTGTATACTAAAACCTGGAAGGTTCCATGCATTACTACTAAACTCTATCGGTCTGGAACGTCTACAAGTGATGCATTAATCTGAAACAATCTTCTCGGCGAATAATAATATTAAAAAAACTGAAAAAGATAATGAAAACTCAGTAAATTAATAAACAATAAACAATGGTAAGTTCGAGGCCAAGATGGACGTGCGTGCTAGAGCGTAGGGCTTTTGTTGCATGGTCTTACCATGGATGCGGGCTCGAATCCCGACCGGCAATGAGTTTTATTTCATACATAAAACTTCCTCCCAGGGCCATAGTTATTGTGTAAATAACAAACTAACACCGGTATAGAGGTTATGTTAGGTTTTATGACTCATGCCCGGGCTTTAACTACGAGGTCATATCACCTACAACCAGAGCGCTCTTACGTCACTCTGGTGGACATGAGCCCGACTCTACTGTGGGAGTCCTAAATTTTGCCTACCCTAAATTTTTATTCACCTAGGGTAGGGGTCTTTAACGAGTACCTGACATCGTACAGGCTCGGGACCGGCGTGCTTAAGTTTATTTTACCTCCCAGATAAAATAAACTAAGGGCCTCGGTCGGGTTTCGAACCCACCACCGGTATAGAGACATGACTAATATTCATCCTAAATAAAACGGAACGTTTTCTCAACGTTTAAAGGGGTCTCACTCACATAAGGGCACGGTTGAAGTGAAACTTCTTTTGTCTTCATGGAAATTATGTACATAAAAACAATGTTTATTCCATATCGTCGGCCTAAACGTGATAGCTCGTAAGCAACATTTTTCCGAAAATCGTTATTTTTTAGCGAAAAAAAAAAAATAAAAAAAAAAAAAAAAACTCTATTGATCTGGAGTGGGACCTCGTGTACGACATAAAACGAAAAAACCGGTTTGAAGAACCGTACCTTGCAAAAGAAATGGGAACGAAATTGTGGTGAAACCTGGTAACTCCGTCAAGTACGTTAATTCTTTACTTGGATTTGCAAATTGGCTTAAAAACAATTCATGCGTATACATCTCACTTAATACAAATGTAGAAAAAATTGATATTTTCTATAAAGAATATTTTTTTAATCAGTTTTTTGTCTCTCCTCTAAAGTTGGCTTTTTGCACATATGAGGTATCACGGTTAGACCGACGATATGTGCATAAATCAATTTTGGAACCAAACTAATAAGTATGTACAAACATGTGTATTGTACATATACATATGTATGTACAATAGTTATGCATGATATAATGTATGTACATATGTACAATCTAAAAATTGTTTTATCCATAGAAAGGCAATCGTATTTAAGATGTTTAATTTTTCTGGAGAACTGAGATCACGATGTTTCGAATTTGTTCGTTTATTTAAATCCGAACGCTTTAATTTCACAAAACAATTCGAGTTTGCACGGTATTTGACTTAAAGATTGATAACACAAAAACAGACTGAGCTCTGACTGCTAGTGCTAGTGGGGGGAGAAGCGGATGTTTACTTTCCGCTACCTAGAAAATTAAACAAAGAACTAGGTCCGAAAATGATCACAATAGCAATAGCTGTTTTTTTATTTTATTTTTGAGAACAACCAGCTAAAAAATAATTCCCCGTCAAGATCTCGACATTGATCACATTAAACGAAATATTGATAACAATAAACGGAAAAATTTCAATGGATTTGTATTGAATAGGCCCGTTCCAAACCATTTTGATCACAATATAAGGTTGATAACATTAACCGTGATTACATTAAACGGCCTGCACTGTTTACATATATATGGTGGTGGGTTGGTGTTTTACACCCAGGGACCTAAGCACCCAATCCTTTTATCCCTTCCCTGGAAGCTATATATGCCTATGAAATAAATGAAATTTAAAAATAATTTTAAAATGTAGTTTATAAGCTATCTTAAGATCTGTTATCTTTTTTACATACTTGGCAAATTTGCGAGAGGTTAAATACTTATCTTGATACAGAAATATCCTTTGAGTGGTGCGTTAATTATGTCCATCAGTATATATATTTATATACATATCGGATAAGATAAATCAATCTGAGAATTAATCTGATTTTTGTTTACATATATATAATGCGAGTGATTCAGGATTTGTGTTTGTTGACAGGAGAGCGACGGAGGTGGAGAAGCGTGATCGTACCTCCCAGTGCTCTCGGACTGGGCTGTCCCAGCCTGGTGGAAGTGCAGCCGTGTCAACATCCCCGATGTTACATCTGGAAGTCAGGACCCTGGTCATCCTGCTATCTGCCTCAGCACAGTCTCAAGTGTGGCAGCGGCACCCGCAACCGGCAGATCCTCTGTGTCACACACGCTGGGGTAATTCTCTTAGATACTATGCTAGAGAGGTAGACATCACAAATTGAACGTGTTGAATGGTGGGGGAAATGGAGAGTAGTGGGGGAGAGGAGCAACTTGTCGATATCTCTCCAGAGTTCTTTACTTCTTGATATATCCTGTTCTACAATTTGTCTTCTTATCTTTGTCTTCCCCTCTTTTAGGATCCAGTTCCAGAAAGTTTCTGTTCAGAACTGAAGCCCCTGACTGAAGAGACTTGTCTGCTTCCCTGCCCCTACGACTGTGTCGTCTCCAGTTGGTCCGACTGGACTCCCTGTAGCCAGAGTTGCTCCACCCAGACCAGTATGGCACTTCGCTCCAGGAACAGAACCATCATAGGACCGCCTGGATCCGGTATCTAATTGCTCACATATTTATTACATATCTGTTGCTCATTATCGAATTGCGATATGTCCATTTATACGAACTTTTAACTTTCATTTCGGTTAGTTGGGGGTCGCTTGCTAAAACCGTATATCGCTTATATCCTTTCAACCGTACTACCCGCGCGCCTTACTTTTTTGTCGTGTGTAGAGGAATGGCGCCGTTGTCGCGCCATGCATGACATCAGAGTTAAATTTAGCCTCGCGCACGGCGTTCTCAGAGGCGTAGCTGGGCAATACATTTGTCGATCCAAGCGGGAGTGATCGTGTTTGAGAGATCTCACTCTGTCAGAGTTGGTATAATCCATCGAACTCAAACCGATGCTCTTAAGGAGTTATAAGGCTTACAAGTGTGCAATTTGTTGCAGAAATTTGACGGTTGCTCGGCTTGTGTGCGACACGTTGTGTATTTGGTTAGGTCATTTTTGTATCCTAGTGCCCATACATCCTCTGCAGCACGCACAAGACGTTTCACGTACCGCACTGCGGCTGCGTCCCCGATACTATGTTTTTTCTCTTTCTTGCTTCAATTCAACAACATGAGTGAACTCTCAATTTTAAAAACACAATGAAAAGGAGCTCAGAGAAAAATAAATATAAAGAACTTGCCTAAGACAATCCCACAAAGATCTTGGCAACCAAAAGGTGCATAGCATACTTTTTTTTTTTTTTGTTTATTTACACAAATTATTTATTTATTTTTTTCAGGAGGACATGCGTGTCCAGATCCTGATGAGATGCTACAGATTGACGCTTGCAACACCCATGGTTGCCATGGCTACAGCTGGATGACCCTGCCCTGGCAGGAGTGCAATGCAACCTGCGACCGAGAAGGTTATCAGCTCAGGGAGGTCATCTGCACCGAGGATCAGCAGTTTGTCACCTCCGACCAGTAAGTTTCACATCCCATTTCAAGGATTATATCAAAAAATAATAAACCGATTGGGAAAAAATATACATTTATTTATTACTAGCAGTAATACCCGGCGTTGCCCGGGGAACTTTTTCTTGTCTCCTAATATCTCTCGTTCGAATCCATTTCAATTCTTCGATATTACATTCATGATGTTATAATTTTCAATTATTCCTATGGAATAACGCTTATAGCCCTTCAACGGCAGACATCCCAGCTAGTAAGTTTTTAGGATCCCTAGGCACCATGGCTAGTACGCGCCATTCAACGGCGGAAACCACAGCTAGTGAATACTTAGCATCAGTGGACGTCCTAGCCAGTGCGTACTTGAGAACGCTTGTGACCACCAGGTTGATTAAAACATAGACTTCAACCATCCTGGAGCTAAAACTAATTTATTCAAAAAGATTCCTCATTAATCATTGCAGTGGTTTTTGAGTTACAAAGATTGCGTGGGTGGATGCTGGGATGGACCAGATATTGAGGTACTAATACGCCTATAACATTCCTCAAACGATGACGAACAAATTTTAAAAAAAATTAATCAAATGCATCAAGCCGTTCGTGAGTTATAGCGGTACAACGCACAGACATTTTCAGCTTTATATATATGATTATCATTATTATTATTATTATCATTATTATTGTATTGATATAAAATGTGTACAATATATATAAAAAAAAGTCGTCGGTGAATCACCGGCAATGTTCTTCTCCAAAACCAGAGTTCACCGTTTGCGCTAATATTCAACAGTTGGCACATATTGGCTCCTAAATTCGTCGCACAGTGGGGCAAAACGCATAATTAGCGCGAAAAAATTAAAAAGTACAGCTCTCATATTTTACAAGCATCTATATGATAGGAAAAGATTATAATTAAAGATATACGTGTCATTAGGGTAAAAAAATAATGTAAAAAGCACTTGCTTGTACAATAGCAGTTTAATAATGAAATATAATAAAATAATTTTAAAAATAATAAGATGAATCATACGATGAGTTGGTTGGTGACAAGTTGGGTTCTCTCAGCAGCGATAACATCCGTCGGAAAGTATTTTCTTGTAGAACGATACTTTCGCAATTCCACACTTTTTATGAAATTATTCAATTTCCTTGGAAGAGCTTCCTCATCGATTTTGAAGTGCAACCGCCATTCCCCGAACCGCTACGTTTCGTTTAAGAAACTTGAATTTCAACCATAGTGAAAACATGTAAGACCTCTACCCTAAATGAATAAAAATTTGGA
Source organism: Aradus depressus (assembly GCA_963662175.1). Taxonomy (NCBI): domain Eukaryota; kingdom Metazoa; phylum Arthropoda; class Insecta; order Hemiptera; family Aradidae; genus Aradus; species Aradus depressus. Next base: position 22,203,392 of record OY759226.1, on the reverse strand, counting down.
ACTTCCATAGTAGAGTCGGGCACATGTTCATCAGAGCGACAAAAGAGCGCTCTGGTAGTAGGATATATGACCTCAAAATTAAAAGCCCGGGCATGAGTAACATTAACTAACATTCACTATTTTAATTGATTATTTATTGTTTTCCTTTCTCCTGTGAATTAGTTTTTAAAACTTTTTTGACATTACGGCTCTGAAGGACGACATGCTCAAGGTTTCCACTTCTCGTAGTTTCTTATTGTGATTACGAAGAAATAACATATCTGTTTAATGATTAGCTAAGAGTTATGGATTTTCTATGTGGTCATAACTTATATAATACAGGTTCTATTATAATTATTTTCATTTCATCACTATAATAGTGTTGCTTTCCCACCAACTTATTATCATAATAAACACTTGATCAGTGAGAAATCATCTTGTGAGGGGGTCAATTCCCACATATTTGATCCGCTGTAATCAGTCAGTTGTTTACACAGCTTTCTTGTATTCTGCATCATTGTTAGTTAGCGGCGTAGATAATTTTTCTTTCTTGTGGGGGGGGGGGGGGGGGGGGGGGAAGGGGTGCACTTTTTCGCTCCCCCTCTAAAATCAATCGACCATTGACTTACATAGGGGCTTCTGAATCGATATACTAATTTCTGTATCGATACATTGATTGCATCGGCAGTTATTAGGTTTTTTTGTAGAACCCTCCTCCTCCGATCCCCTTAGGTGGTTCCACGAAAAATTAATAGGTGTCATCCTTGTGGAGTTTTGAATTTACATATGAAATATTGTCGATACATTAATTCTATGGTAATAGGGAATAAGTTGTTAAGTCGTAAAATGGCCAAAATGAGTTAAGTGTACTGTGATCATCTCCCAAGCCATCTGCGCACTGTCAAGAAGTTGGGAGCTCAGGACTCTAATACTTTCGGAATTATAAAGGTGTGGATTTCTTGGCATCTCGTAAAATTGTGTATGTTCTCGGTTAAATCAACTTAATCTACTTCTTTGAGGAATCATCCACAAGATAACTGCATTTAACCATTTATTTGCTACGGGAGACTATTCCAAGTGAAGAGGGCGTTTTCGATTAAATCAACTTTAGAGAGGCATAATTCACAAGTAATTCAAAAAGTATGGTAAATAATTAGGTAAATGATTGTGAATGATTAGGTAACTAAGGGAAAATCCAAGGAAGGATTAACAATATTCATTTTCATTCACTCCTATAGATTTAGAAAGTATATGATTAATAATGATTCAAACATAATTTATTTATTCCAAACACAGGATTAACACAATTAATGCAAAAGTGAAAAAGCGCTGCCCTGAAAAATTACGAATTTAGACTTACCAATTTATTCCCTGTGACCAGAGAATTGTTGTTCCTTCTTAGCCCCGTTTTCTCTTTGACCGATTTGGGTGAAAATCAATGTGTCGTCCTTATGGGGTTCTGGACACACATATTAAATTTCGTGTCGATACATTCATTCTTTCGGGAGTTATCATTTACACAGACAAGATTTTTGGAATCAAGAGTTCTGGAAACATGAATTCCTTTGTAAACTCAGCATCGAATTCAACTCTGAACGCCCCTTGGAGTAAGGGAATATGTTTATTTTATCTGCTAGCTCAAAATATGTTAATTATATGTATTTAAATTACTAATTAAGTTGGATGTGTCTATTTTCAGTTGTGCTTCTCTAAAGAAACCTGCCGTGATAAGAAAATGCACGAAAGACTGTCCGACAGAATGTCAAGTGTCTCCCTGGTCAGAGTGGTCGGAATGCAACTCACAGACCTGTTACCCGAGTAAGTTATAAGTGATTTTTATATCTAATAACTAATACTAGGTAGATAGATACTGCTATTTTACTTAAGAATATTGCGTAAAAGGGCTCAGTACAAACTACAGTGAAACTTCTCATAACGGCCAAACCTCAACGGACATCCCTCTACAGAGGACGTTCTCCTCGCTAGTGAAAGACTGGGAATAAGCAAGGCACCTGGACTACACGGTATTCCAAACGGTATTAGTGCTAAGCCGGATATGTTCTTAGAGATGTACAACGCATGCCTCTGGGAGGGGATATTCCCAGAACCATGGAAGAGACAAAGACTAGTGCTCATTTCCAAGGGGAAAAGGACTCCAGACGAGCCTTCGTCATACCGCCCTCTCTGCATGTTGGATAGTGCTCGCAAAGTCCTGGAGCGAAGCCATTGGCGACGGACTCTCTGAGAACCAGTACGGTTTCAGGAAGGCTCGATCGACGCTGAACGCAGTGAATCGGGTGACAAACATCGCTAAGGAAGCGATCTCTGGCTAACGATGGAAAGGCGGTAGCAAACACTACTGCCTTGTAGCTACACTGGACGTCAAGAATGCCTTTAATTCAGTCAGATGGGAGTGCATCTGGAAAGCACCAGGGAGACATAGCGTGCCACGTTACCTCAAGAAGATAGTCGCCGATTACTTCCATAACAGGGTGCTAATTTATGAGACGCAGAATGGAGTCGAAAAGTATAATGTGACGGGCGGCGTTCCCCAGGAATCGGTGCTCAGACCATTCATGTGGAACGATGATGTACGATCTCTTATTGAGACTGTCGCTACCAGCGAAAGTTATGCTAGTGGTGTTTGCAGATGACGTGGCACATTCTACTGCGGACCTCCTCCTAACCTGAAGCATACAAGGAACTTCGATCCCGCGAAATTGATTAAACTTCAATTCAATTTACTTTCCTTAGAAACCACACAAAATACGGGGTTGGCCGGCGAGAGCGCAAAGCTGATTTTTATTATGAAAGTCACTATACACAGCTGTCACTAGGGGTTGGCCGGCGAGAGCGCAAAGCTGATTTTTATTATGAGAGTCACTATACGACGAGAGCGCAAATTGGCAAATTAATTAATTCTTTATCACAGAACTTCAAACAAAGCCGTTGGCCGGCGAGAGCACAAAGCTGATTTTAATTATCAATAAGACCGCTATATGTTAAAGCTAAGATAAGACCGCTGTATGTTAAAGCTGAGATAAGACCGCTGTATGTTAACGCTAGAACCTGTACTACTTCAAATATAGGAACGACGGGAGGGGCAGATATATCGTCCCGCCGGCGGAACGCCGGCAAATACACCCCCAAATTTTGTAACATTTCTATTCATGTTTGTTCTAGGAATTTATGTACCTAGACGAATGATTATCGCTATTAGACAGCTTACAACAATGGAAATTGAGATGGCCGAGTAATCAGTAGGCCTTTGCAGTGGCGGCCTTTGTGGCGGGCGAGACGGGCAACTTCAAAACAAATTAAAAACTTAATTAAAACCATTGCGCTCTCGCCGTATAGAGGCTTCGCGCTCTCCACGTATAAAAATGGGATTAATTTTTATTATCTGCGCTCTGGCCGTACATGGCCCAAAACACAACCTTCTAAAAAATGTGACTAATGATTTAGTCAACATAAAAAAAAAAAAAAAAAACCTAATGTTTTTTTTTGAGCTCATTCAATTTCATGTTTTTTTGTTTTGTTTTTTAATTTGATTTTTTGAAGATCCAAATTTGAATTTCAATTGAAACCATTTTAATAAATTCGTTTGAACGTCTAGCAGCGAATGGATTAAAATATTATACTGTTTTCACAGATAGTAAACAATGCTGTTTACATTAGCAAAGGTCGCATTGGAGTTAGAATCATAACAAAGAGGCTTACAGTCAAAATAAACATTCCTTTATAAAAAAAAACGACAGAACTTTTGAAAGGCCATATATATATACATAATGTCTATGTGAATGTTTATATGTAGTATGTTTACGTTAAATGTTTTTCATTAGAGTATTTCTGCCGTTTGTTTTCATGGCTGTCTTCTCTCTTCTGTTTGTCACGAGACAGGGGTCAATTTTTTCTTTCGAACATTGTTTGAAAACTGTTCGTTTTGGACAAACAAAATGTAAAACAATTTAATTTTTTTTCTTTTATAGCCCCCATGGACTTGCCAGTATTAACTGATGTGTTGTGTGTTTCTAGACGGAAGCCGAGGTGTGGTGACTCGTCAGACCCGGTACAGGGTGGTCCTGGAGGGTGAGAACTGTGGTCCCCTTACAGACAGCCGGCCCTGTCCAGTGGGCCGCCTTGGGGCCTGTCCCCACTATCAGTGGGCCCAGGGGGACTGGTCTCACTGTCAACTGGCACATGGGGTTCGGTGTGGTCATGGACTCAGAACTCGAGGTGAGTCTCCATACATAATTCCCAGTCTTTCTAGTTACTTTCAGATATACGAAGTAGAGGGGAAGTTATGTAATCGGTCAAAAATTCGATGCTGTTTTTTCAACGGAATTTCATGTCCTAAAGAATTCTCCAGATTCCAAATTCCCCTCTCCCTTCCCTTTGGCCGATTTGACTGAAAATCAATAACAATAAAAATTATCCTTAGAAAGTTCTGGAGACACATATAAAATTTCGTGTCGATACATTCATTCTATCGGAAGTTATCACATTCACAGACATACAGACCGCAATTTTTTGACGTGAAAACGTCTATTCACTCGTTAAGCACAGTGATAGCCGGTCAAACTTTCTTGTGTTACAAAATACCGTCAGATTTCAATCGATAATAACTACGAGACTAATAATGCGATAACAAGGGTTGAGGTCACAATGGATGCATGTCTGTACGTGTTTGTTGGGCAGTGTTTGTTTTGCCTGTGACGTTATCAGGCTAGTGTGGGCGCCGGCGGATGATTGTTGCGAATGATAACGCGTTTAGATAGGACGTTGATTCGGGTGTCATTGTAAAGAGCTTGAGGAGCACTACTAGGATTCAAAGTGAAACAATAAAAATATTCGCCGAAATATATGTAAAAATTGGTATTAAATTGAAAATTGGAAAAAAAATTAAAGATGTCGTCTCATATGAATCGTAAATATGCGCGGAATTATAGAAAACGCAAATCAGAGGAAAGCTCGCATCAAAAGGAATTTAAAAAACCTAAAAAGTCTAGTGTCGAGCAAATGCAAGAGCTACGGCAGCATCGAATAGAAAATGAAAAATGATTTTATCCCGACGTTTTCATGGCGTGGACCTTGACTCCGCTTTAATGTTTTTTTTTTTTCATTTTCCGAATGAGGGAGTCGGAAAACACGAAATTCCGGGGAAAACTCAACATCAAATTTCTGGCCGATTTTTTTCTTTTTTGTTGTTAAAAAAGTCATATATTATTTTTCTACTTAAACTATAAAATATGATGCTCGTTCAATCATAGTAGTGAATGAAATTTAAAATGTGAATTAAACAGAATAAAAAGTAAAGAAAAAACATATGTTTAAAAAAAAAATATTATTTATTTCACAAAATATATATAATATGGGAGTATTTTCGGTATTGCTGCCATCTTCAGCCGCGACTTAACAAATACTAAATGGAAGTTCAACCAGTTTACAATCCAAACGGTTCCCTTCCTTTAGCCCCCACGGGGTTTTTCCTGTCCCTCCTGTACAGTTATGTCTTGAAATATGGAAAACATTAAAAATAAAATTTCGTCTCAAATTGAAATCTTAATAGTTAATAAAAAAAAATGTTGAAATATTATGTGCTGACTAAAATACAAGTATATATGCATATTTCAATTTTTTTTTATTATTATTAAATTTTCAATTTGATACGAAATTTTATTTTTAATGTTTTTCTATATTTTAAGATATAAATGTACAATAGGGACAGGGAAAACCCAGTGGTGGCTGAAAAAGGGGACAGTTTGGATTGTGAAATTGTTGAACTTCCATTTAGTATTTGTTAAGTCGTGACTGAAGATGATGGTAGCAATACAGAAAGTACTCCTATATTATATATGACTGGGTTAGAAGTTAGGGAAATATTTTGTCTTCTGCTTTTATGGTGAAAGTTGCTGTTAGCAAACCATAAAATTGAATAAAAATCTTAATTTCAAGGTCACTATTGATATGTTTAAGTTACTTGTTCATGTCACCAAAATGGAATAAGTGATTTGCCAAGATCTCAGCATTGGCTAGGATTTCACATGTACAACTTTTTTCCTGAACAGAACTATCAATTTTGTACCCGATTATGCACTTAACGAAAAATGGTTCAAAAATGTTTCTTGGACCATTTTGATTCTAACCCTGTAATATATTTTGTGAAATAGACAATAGTGTTTCACAATATCTCTGCAAAAAATTTTAAGTATCATAAACAGAATAATATATACATTATATTATTATATATATTATGATTTTTTAAACAATTTATCCGATGAAAATGTCAATTTATAATTATTTTTGTTAGACCTGTGGTGTGTCCGAGAGAGTGGTGTACGAGTGGAGCTGCGCCATTGTCTAGCTGCCGGGTCACCTCTTCCAGCCAGTGTACAACGGTGCCATGCCGATTGTCACACTCCATGTCAGCTAACCGAGTGGTCTTCATGGTCACCCTGTAACCAGCCCTGTTCCGGAGTTAAAGTTAGGCTTCGGGAGCTCATAGGTTCATTTATTTATTTATTTTTTTTAAAGTAGTGAAATCTCTGAATGATTTGACGCAAACAATTTATCAACAGACATCCAAGAAAAACCCCAGAAACTGGATCTACTTTATTAAGCAAAATTTTGCTATTTATGTATCTGTATTTTTGCATTATTCAACCGATATGTGTATTAATATACAACCACTTAGCTTAGAGATACAATTGATTAAAAGAGAAAAATTAAAAGAAATGGAATCTGAATGATTTGAGGCAAAAATTAATCAACAGACATCCAAAAAACTTCTACTTAATTAATCAAATTTTTGCTAATCTATCGACATTTTTGCGTTTTAACAACAGATTTTTTTGAGTTTTAACAATCGATATGTGTTTTTTATATATGTTGAACCATTTAGCTCAGCGATTCAATTGAATTGTTTTTTAATACATTTTTGTCAGGTTATTAATGTCAATAAAATTTTTTTAAATGTCCGCATGACGAATTTTAGCCATGTCTCTATAACAGTGTTAGTTGTTGTGAATCATGCCCAGGCTTTAACTACGAGGTCATATTGTCTACTAACAGAGCGCTCTTTTGTCACACTGGTAAACATGTCATTTACCTAGAGATAAGGGTCTTTAACGAGTACCTGACATTTATTAAGCAAAATTTTGCTACTTATGTACCGGTATTTTTGCCTTTTAACAGCCGATGTGTGTACTCAATACACAACCATTTAGCTTAGAGATTGAACAATTGAATTGTTTGTTTTTCAATATATTTTTGACCTACAATTATAGTCAATAGTATTTTTTTCGGATTCATTCATTTATTAATTTTTTGAAAGAGAAAAATTAAAAGAATAGAAATCTGAATGATATGAGGCAAAAATTAATCATCAGACATCCAAGAAAAGCCCAAGAAACATTTAGTAATTTACCTAAAGATAAGGGTCTTTAACGAGTACCTGACCTCATAGACTTGGGAACATCGCTTAACCGCCCCACCAAAGGACGCCATGCTCTGGGTTTTTTCTGGTCTTGAAACTAGGATATTTTGTATTTATAAAAAAAATATATATAATTGTTATTTGTGAAGGTCTATCTCTGCAACACTCGTCCTGCAAGGAACTCTCACTGTTCGAAACGATGCCTTGTCCCTGTGCCATCTTCAACACGATCCGGTATTCAGACTGGTCAACCTGCCTCACCAACGACAGCAGTCCGTGTGGCTTGGGCACTCGCTATAGAGCCATGGGCTGTGTCGACCAGAGGGATCAGATGGTTCATCCAAGGTACAGTTTTCATAATTTTTACATTCCTATACCTGTTGTATAGTAGGAGATGACGAAGACGTGTGAGGAAGTAGAGCACCGGTTGGAGATGTGGGAGACATGGAGTTTCAGGAGAGGATTTGGAGATGTGGGAGTCATGGAGTTCCAGGAGAGCATTTAAGATGTGGCAGATATGGAGTTCCAGGAGAGGGTTTGGAGATGTGGGAGACATGGAGATCCAGAAGAGTGTTTGGAGATGTGAGAGACATGGAGTTCCAGGAGAGCATTTAAGATGTGGCAGATATGGAGTTCCAGGAGAGGGTTTGCAGATGTGGGAGACATGGAGTTCCATGAGAAGATTTGGAGTATTCAATCGTGTAGCTTTGGAGGCGTCAGTAAGGGAGTTAGGTAGTCTATAGTTTCCCATTTTATTGTGTATTTTATATATGCAATAAGAAATAAGACGTATGATGAGATATATTTTTGCAGTTTGTGTGGTGGTTCGAATGGTCTTCAAGAAGAGCCCTGCTTCATCGAATGCCCTGTCGACTGTCTGGTCGACGATTGGACACCCTGGAGCGACTGTAGTCGACCCTGTGGACCTGGAGTTCAAAACAGAACGAGAAAGGTACTCTACTCTTATACGCTTACTAGCAGGTTACTTGGAGTTGTGCGGTAGCAATATTTATAAGTCTTATTACTTAGTTGGTTCTATCAAAAATATATACAAAACCTGAGTTGATAATATATTTATATCGGCCAAAAAGAAGGGAGGGTTCAGGGGAGGCGATTCAATTCAAAAACCCTAATAATTGCTGATGTTTTGAATTTATCGTTAAAATGTGGATTTTGAAGCCCCTATGAAAGCAACTATTGAATAATAGCGACTGGTTTTGACCGAGGTCCCTACGAATAAATACATACAGATTAAAGAACAGGGAACAATGAAATATATTATCAGTACGTCGTAGAGTAAAATAAATAAATTAGTGCTACATTGGAGAAAAACTAGACAATTATAAATATAGATAAACAAAAGATTAACATGAAAAAACATAAAATGAACAGCTTCATTATGATGAAAAAAAATAAAATAAAAGAGAATATTTAAAAAAAAAAATAGAAAATATATTTAACTAAGAAAAAAATAAGATAATAAAAATGGACAGAGCATAATACTATGATGGTTGATTATAAAAGAGAAGGGAGGATGCCCAGACAAGGTTTGAAATAAAATTAATTTTAGAGAGTAGTGGGAGGAGAGAGAAGTGGGAGGAGAAGATAAATAAAAATAGTCAACATAAAATAAGATAAAATAAAAAATAAATAAATGTATGATAAAAATATATAAATGTGTAAAATGAACAAAAAAGGAATAACATTGATTGTGATTGAATAATTTGGGAAATATGTTTAAAGAAATATAATAAAAATAGAGAATAACAAAAAAAAAAAAAAGAAAAAAAATGGGATAAGTAAATAATTTAAGTGATTAGATAATTGAGGTTGACGAATTAGAGAAAACGAAGGGGAGATCAAAGGGGATGTTTTTTTTTGGGGGGGGGGGAGGGGGGGGGGGGACGATGTGTAATTGATTAATTAATTCTGGGAAATTGCCAGTGATTCATCTACCACTTTTTTTTTTAATTTTCTATATTATTTGTGCCCTAGATTGTTCGTAAAGCGCAGTACGGAGGTCGAGCCTGTCCGAGCACCGTAGAGAACAAAGTGTGCAACACAGCGTGCGATGTGTTCCAGTGGTTGGCTGGTGGCTGGACCGAGTGTCAACTACTCCCGTCCGACAGGAAATTTTACTGTGGAACTGGAGATCAGTATCGATACGTCAGGTAAGCCATTACAATTTACTGTAAAAAAAGATCTCCTTCACATCCTCCGCTTTAACATTGTGGAGATCCTTCGCTCAAATCTCTAAGACAGTTTGAAACATTATTATAATTTAAATTATAGTCAAATTGCTGCTGCTATAAATTAGTGACGGGTAGAAATCTGTATAGTTAGTTATTGAGACTAATGCTCGGGCTTTAACTATTGTGATGTATAAAAATAATACACACATTAAATTATTAATAATAAAAAAATAATAATTATTATATTTATTTTTCTATAAAAAGAAACTGAATTAGTAAATAAATAATAAGAAACCATTTCTTTTAAAACAAATGCCAGTAAAAAACAAAACACGGCCATCAGCTGTTTTTTAGTGTGTGTAAAGAGTCGATGCCTGGGTTGAATGGAGACGGTCTGAGTGAACGTGGAGAGTGGTGTTTAGACTTAAGGTATGATGAACTAAATAGAAGTGAATTGACGGTGAAATTGATCCAAAAAGAAGGTACTGTTGTTTGTTTATATGTACAGGATATATGCCCAGAAATATATAACTTAAATTTAAAAAAAATGGCCAAAATATAAAACAAAAAAAGATTGAATTAGTGTTAAGAATTTAATTTTTAAGAATTTTCTTTTGATTTTTGTTTGTTTCAATTTTTAGTTTTTTTTATTTCATAGTGTAGATGATTTAAAAAAATAAACCCAATATTTGTTCTCGTAAATTATATTCTATTCATTTTCCCTGTTGGCCTATTAAGATAATTTGAAAACCTTTGGATTAGATTTAATATTTTTGCAAAATTTAGAAGACAAGATGACATCTCTTTAGAAATCCAAATGATAAGTTTGTTCATTGAAATGTTTCAAAAATTACGTGCACTTTCTTCAAAATTGCACGTCTTGTACTTTTGATATTTTTTTAGGGCCCTTTTCGAAAAACTACTGTAGAAATCAAAATTTAGTAAAAGAAAAGAGATAACATTTCTACAGGAAATGTGGTAATTGTTTGTTTCATTATTATTAATTCAATTATTAATTATTATTTATATTTTTATTTATTTATCATTTATTTAAGATTAACTCTCAAAATTATTACCACACTATAAGGTTGTAATTCCTACTGCCAGAGCGCTCATTCGACGCTGTGTTGGATATGTCCGACTCTACTACGGGTGTACTATTTTGTCTACCCCAAATTCTTATTCACCTAGGATAAGGGTCTTTAATGAATACCTGACATCGTACAGGCTCGGGATTTAACGGGCCATCCGAAGAACGACATGCTCAAGATTTCTTCACCTTCCAGATAACAAGGCTAAGGGCTTCGGCAGAGTTTTGAATCCGCTATCTTGAACTCAATAAGCAAGCACCGTGCCTTCGGAAATGTTTTCGCTCTCCCTCTAATATCAGTCGTCCGTTTTGCCTAAAAATGAATTGTTAACAAACACAAGTCCTCTTATTAAATTTCGAGTCGATAAATTCATTCCATTGCGAGTTTGGGCTGACTATAAATTGTTATTACGGGGTTCTGGGTGCAGATTTAAAAACTCCTGTAGATACATTCATTCTATCAGAAATTATCGTGTTCATAGACACACAAACAGAATTATTTTTATGAATTTCTATAATCGGGGTTTGAAAGCATAAATAACATGACAGTCCTGAAACCGGTCGTAACATATGCGAGTGAAAGCCCAAGGAGATGAAGATATACGGTCTTATTCGTGAGAAGCTTAGATGGAGGAGAACATGACCCCCAGTAGCCTTAGTCAGGAACATCTACAGAGAGGGAAACCGGACAGAGTACCGAAGAGGATACTGGAGTGACATCCGGATGTGGACCCCGCTCATGTTGGTTGGAGGACGACCTTAAGACGATCTGCGAGAAGGTGTTCGAGTTTCTATTCAAATTTTATAATACATATATCTTTATAAACACATTTACTTCTGTTGCAGGTGTAAAGATACACGTACCAAGGAGGAAGTGGCAGACTCGCTGTGTGACTGGAGCACTCGGCCTCCAGACATAGCCCCCTGTCATATCGCATGCCCCGGCGACTGTGTGTTGGGGCCCTGGTCCGACTGGTCAAACTGCCCTAAGGTAATAGCTTCAATAATAGATTATCCTCAATAGGTGATCAATGGTCATAGTAACTGACCTGTTCAAAAATTTAATTAAACGAGACCAAACGTATTCAAAAATTTTAACCGAATATCACAATAACCCAAGGGATTTATTTTTCATGGTGGAATAGTTGCATGGAAATAATATAATAGTTTGTTATTGTGATTCATGTCCAGACTTAATCTACGAGGTCATATCGCCTACTACCAGAGCGCTCTTTCGTCCCTCTGGTGGACATGAGCCCGTCTCTACCGTGGAAGTCCTAAATCAATAAGTGTGGAGTTCTCATCGAGACGAATATTGTAATAAAAGCATAAAATCTCTGCGTATCTGTAGAAGTTATCGCGAACAAAAGAAAATTCTAAAGACAGACAAACGCACAGCCGCCATGCGGAAAGCACTTGTCACAGAGTCTGGACAGAATATATCATGTCGACTCGTGTAGAATTTCCATTGTGATTTTTGAATATAAACATAGATTTTTTTTATTATTTGGCACCTAGTCCATCTGTGTTAGTTAACTATGAGGTCATATCGCCTATCCTAAATTTTTAATCACCTAGGGTAGAGTTCTCTAACGAGTATCTGACATCGCATAGGCCCGGGGCCACAGCTTAACGTCCTATCCGAAGGACGGCGTGCTTAAGGTTTTTCACTTTCAAACCTCGATCTTGAACTCATTAAGCAAGCATGCTCACGGCGCCCTCAAAAATAATATAAAATATTCTCATTTGGATAGTATGATCTTTCTAAATTTCTGTAAAAATCAGTGGGTTAATTATTAAAGTAGAAAATAGGTTTCAAAACATTTTAGGACGATTTTCGGCACCTATCTCGCAAACCGAAGCGACCTCCGAAAAATGTCGCTCAGTATGTTAAATATTCTATCGATAGTTATGCATAACTCAATAAATTCTATAGTTTACTTTATTTTACAGTTTTGAAAATGCCCGAATGGGTGTCACGTCAATCGATATAATATATATTATATATTTAAAAATATATATATATATTATTATATTTTTTTTTTTTTTTTTGTTTTTGGCCTCGGCAGACACCACACTAGCCATCTATGTGTATTATATCTAGTTATTTACAACATCCAATACCCCGGGAGGGAGTTCTATCTATGAAATAAAACTCACTCCGGACGGGATTCGAACCCGCCAACCATGGTGAGACCATGCGACCAAAGCCACACTACCACCATGGCTCCCAATGGATATAAATATATGTTTCTCTCTGTATTCGTATATTTTAACGAAAGAAATTTAATACTTCACTATTACGTTTTCTCCGGGCAGGGTTGTCCGAACGGTAGCCAGCAGCAGAGGACGAGATCTCAGCTGCGGTCTGCAACGACCTCCGGAGCTGTCTGTCCTCACTCCATCCAGACCCAGGCATGCACACTTAATGTGACCTGCTTCACCTACCAGTGGGAAGCCACCAACTATTCCTCCTGTCTGCCTCTGGGAGGTTCTCCATGTGGCGAGGGGATGGCCACCAGGGCAGTCTACTGTCTCCGTAGTGACGGCCGCCCAGTCTCTGACAGGTAACTCTTCTTAAGCCCAGTATTTTTTTTTTTTTTTTTTAATAAAGCATCGTTTAGTCAGATACTCTTAATAATATTCTTATTAAACTATTTCCAATTCATCGCAACTCTTTTAACCGGATTAAAGATAGATAAATGTAAACACAAATATTTTACAATAATTACATATGTTCATTTTGGCACTTAGCACGTTTGAAATTTTCCCTCCTCAATTATTGTTAATTTTTGTCCCGAGGACACCATTCATGTCACAGTATCGTCACAGATGCTGGGTTGTATAGCTGTTGAAAACTTATATATATGAAATTTTGATCTTTTTTAGCTGGTGTGCTGAGAGTGTGAAGCCTACCCCTACAGAGAAATGGTGTTACACGGACTGTCCTGTCGACTGTACCGTGGCTGGATGGAGCGAGTGGAACTCGTCCCAGTGTTCCTGTGGTCAAACAGGTAACATATTTCTTACTGTATTTTTATAATGTTTTTAGGTTCTGGGTTGTCTAGGGAGATTCTGTATTTATACTATATTTATCAGGGGCGTAAATATATTTATTTGAGGGCGACGGTAGCTTAGTGGTATGCGTGCTTGCCTTCTGAGCTCAAGGTCGTGAGTTCGGAACTCGGCCAAGGTAAAATAAACTTAAGCACGCCGTCCTTCGAACGGGACGTTAAGCGATGGTCCCGAGCCTGTACGATGTCAGGAACTCGTTAAAGACCCTTGCCCTACGTGAATAAAAAATTTACTTCCATAGTATAGTCAGGCTCATGTCCACGAGAGTGACGAAAGAGGTGATATGACCTCCAGTTTCCTTCAGATGTATCCCGATTCCTGTCTCTGATCAAGATGGCTATCTTGGATTCTTTCTATACAGAAGACTGACGTGGAATCACCACACAGAACTGAACAGGTTGCAAAACAGAAAATCCTGACTTTCTGTTGAGTACAAACTGTCTATATACAAGACAATAATAAAACCTAACTACCTCTAACTACCGATATAACGAAACTAAAGGGGCATAAGAAAAAAATCGTATTATAGAGTTATTGTTATCATAAGAGTTCGTAATATCGAGTGAACATCAAAAAAATTTCGCAATATCGAGAGGGGTTAAGAATGTAAAGAAACCCATAAAAATTATGTTATACATTTTATTATGTATGTATTATACATTTAATAATTTCTACACAAAAATAAAATTACATATATGTATGCAGGGTGGTAGCCAGGATTTTGAGCGGGGGGGGGGGGGGGGGGGGGCAATGTTAGGCTACAGGGGTGGGGGGTATAGACTCCCGGGGGCACAGCCCGAAATTTTCCGTTGTTAGCGTTGCAGACTTTTTGTTATTAACTCGGACCTCTAGAAGCTCCCCCTGAGATAACCACTGACTGTAATACTTAAGTTGACTTTACAAATGCAAAGCGCAGCAGCAGCAAATGCACGCTGTTTCTGTGCTTTTAGAATTAAATGACTCACATCCAATAGCGTGAATTTGCTGTTGCTGCTCTTTGCATTTTTACTGCGCATGTAAAATCAGCTTTAAGAGTATAAAGTATAACATAAATGACGATTTTGGAGGAAATGAAATGATCGAATTCATATATATTTAAATAAATGTAATATGACTTGTTTTGTACATGTACATTTATGTAACAGCTGATTGCTGATTTAGGACATGCCCCCCCCCTGGCTACGCCCCTGTATGCAAGCATGTACATGTGTATTTCCAAAAAGGTAAAAAAAATGTTTTTGTTAAAGAAATCTGTAATTTTCTGCTCCTGTAAAGTTGCTAAACGTGCTCGATCCACTGCGTTTTCAATTGTAATGAGGGCGAAAAAAATGCTGTCGTTAATTTCATGTTCTGGCGCCTACATTGGGCAAACCATTTGACCAGACAGTCTTCAAGACGAGGAAACTCACTCTGACAATGGTTTTTCCTGTGGGGGTCAACTTGGGAACCTTAGTAACAAGTATGAAAGCATCCCTTAATTTTTCCCTGACATTTTAAAATTCCTTTTCTCAGTTATTACTTTAAAGATGTAACCATTAGTTTAATTTGATGTTCTTGTATAGGTATGAGTCGTCATGCGATCATTGGTACCAACCCCAGTCCGTCAGGTCGAAGCTGCCCTGAGCTACTTCAGTGGAAGCCTTGTCCCGCTGTTCCTTGCTACACCTGGCAGCCTGGTCCTTGGACCTCCTGTCAGCTACATGTCAGTCAACATACTCACGACAATATCTATTAATTTTAATATTATAATGTGTATAATAAATATAATAATTTAATATATCCGTATTCTAGAGGGCGCCGGTAGATCAGAGGTAGTAAGCTAGCCTACTGACCTCAAGATCGCGGGTTCGAAAACCGGCCAAGGCCCTTAGGTTTTTTATGTGGGAGTTGAAAAAACCGTGCCGTCCTTTGGATTGGACCTCTTAGTTAAAGCTATAGTCTTTAATCTTCATAGAAATAAAAGACGTTGTCTTCCCACTGTTTCATCATCATCAGTGGCACATCAATGATTAAATAAATATAAAATATCAATAATTAAAAAAAACTAGCAAATCTTAAAGCATCACGGTACAGAATAACAAAATAAAAACTTGCTTACAGCTTAGAGGCTAAAGGACTACTGAAGTAACTCAAAAGGGGTGGGGATAGCTAAGGTTTTTTATTTGGGAGGTACAAAAACCTTGAGCACGTCGTCCATTTGATGGGGCGTTAAGCGATGATCCCATAGGTCCATCAGGGAGACGAATGAGCTCTCTGATAATGCCCGGGCATGAGTCACAATAACTAACTATAATCTTTTCTAATCTGTAACAATCCTCATAGAAACAAAAAACGTTGTCTTTCTACTGTTTTTTTTTTTTTTACCAGAACCGGTTTTCAACGCATTTGCGTCATCATCAGTTTTCATCAATGATTATATAAATATAGAAAATAAATAATGAAAAGTATCTAGCAAATCTTAAAGCATCAAGGTACAGAGTAACAAAAAAAAACTTGCTTTACCCCACACGTACAGCGTAGAGGCTAAAGGACTACTGACATAACTCAACGGGGTGGGGATAGCAAGGTAAACATACTCTACGTACAAAAAACAACAAATATCTTCATAAAAGTCAAATAAATGTCTCTGCAATAGTAGAGCCAAAGGAGGTTTTGGACGAGGGCCTTACGTTTTTTTTTCTGGTAGATGCAAAAACCTTGAGCATGCCGTCCTTCGGATGGGCCGTTAAGCCTGTACGATGTCAGCCAAAATTTTCGACTCACATGGAGTTGGGCTCATGTCCAGCAGCTTGATGAAAAACCACTCCGGTAGTAGGTTTTCTAACCTGTAACAATTCTGTTTGACTTTTCAGGGAGCCACTTGTGGACACGGTCTGCGAACCCGGAACGTCTCCTGTGTCCGGGCCAGTGACAACATGACAGTGGAGGGATGGCACTGTGTTGGAGGTCGACGTCCACTCACCTGGGAGTCTTGCTACAGCCCCTGTGATAGTGACTGTCAGCTGTCCGCCTGGTCGGACTGGTCTCATTGTCATGCCGACTGCTCCAACCAGGCCTCAGGTAAACACATCACTTCTTTTTTCTACATAACTAAGTATAAAAATAAAATAGTGTGTGCTTGAAACACACGCCAGAAGTGAAACTTCTTTCGCGATTTTTTAATTTTTTTGTTTTTTGATCCATAAATAACATTTTTATGTTGTATGGGATTTCTCAATTAACTTTTTAGGTGCAAACAGTTTTATTCATTTTCTTATTTTATTTTTATTAATTTGTTAAATACACATTATTTTCGTTATTAGGAACATCAGAAATCACTACACTTGATTCCAAAGTAGAGACAACAGGTCTATGGTGAGAGAAATAAGAAATGTAGGTTTTTGAACTCGAGAGAATAGAGAATAGAATAGAGAAAGAAAAAGAGACGCAGTTTATGACGCCAGCTACGCTAAGCAGGCTTACATTTGTGATTCATGATCAGTAGATTGGGTATTAATATGAAAACCTTGTTCCTCCGAACATGATGCAACACTTGTAATTTCTGAACTTAATTTCCTCTTTTTGGACGACGGTCCGGGACCATTATTCTCAAATTTAGGGTCTGTATAGTGATTCAGTGGCCTGTCATGATTTTAGAGTTCACCAAAGGGGTGAGTGACGTGAGGAGAGAGGTGGGGTGGGGGGTGCTCCCCTCTACTAGCCCGCACAACGATCCCTCCCCCCCCCCCCCCCCCCCCCCCAACTACTACTCTCAGAATTCAATAAAATGAAATGTTTTCACTCAACCCCGTGCGGAAACCATTCGTTCGATTTCGTCCAAATTTGGAATGTAGGGTCTTTCTTTAATCTACGTCCTCACAAATTATACACTTAGTTTAAAAAAAAACGAGTGGACTCAAAGTTGCCCAGTAGTTGCACTTCAGTCGACCACAATTTCAGCCGTCCTTCGGATTGGACGTTAAGCGAATATTTTTAAAAATTAATTCAATTCAATTTGAATTATTAATCATTATGATCATTTGGTAAAACTATTTGCAACAGACTATTTCATGTTTACTATGTGCGTTGATGAAGGTTACCAGACGCGGTCCAGAGCTGTGATCCGTCCTCCTCAGTCCGCGGGGGCTGAGCCCTGTCCCGAGGCACTCTGGGAGACTCGTCACTGCACCCCACAACCATGCTTCACCTTCGGATGGACGGTCACTGCAGGAGGCAGTGTCATCTGTCAACGCTCTGACGGACTCCAAGTCTCTTGTAAGTATCAGGCCTTACACCCGTTTAAAAAAATAAATAAAATCTTTTGCGTGATGTGAAAGACCCAGGCAATTAAAATTAATTCACATTATTTTAATTCAGCTACACTTTACCAACGACGCCTTAAGCGCTAATAGCCTAGAGATCTCCTTATTAGCAGCAGAGAAAGTTAGTTAAAAATTAGTGTAACTCAGTGCCTCTAGGGAGTGTCACCAATGGATGATTTCTCCCCTCATGAGATTTTGACAATGCCATATTTTACTCTTTTAGCAAATTCGCTTGTTGTATCTATATATTATTTATACAGTTGTGATTAAATATATTTTACTTAATAATTTTTTTTTGTTTAAAATGAATTTTAATATTAATAATTATATTTTTTTTAACCTAGGTTCAGGCTGTAACGGTAAGAAACGTCCCAAGTCGCCGAGCTGTCAGTGGGACTCAGGCCAGTGTATCTGTGAGGACGGTGCGGTTGTTCTTCAGCAGACGGCATGCCCCACCGACCATAGTAGTCAAGTATCTGCCAGTCTCTATTATCCGAGTAAGAAAACTTTTAATATATAAATTAATAACTCTGATGAAGTAGAAAATTAATAAAGAAATGCAAAGAGTATTCCAATCGTGGGTTCGAAACCCGGCTCTTAGGTTTTTTTTTATCTGGGAGATGAAAAAACCTTGAGCATGGGATGTTAAGCATGTACGATGTCAGATCCCTACCCTAGGTGAATAAACCTGAGAAGGCAAAATTTAGGACTCACACTGTAGAGTCGGGTTCATGTCCACCAGAGCGCATTGGTAGTAGGCGATATGACCTCGTAGTTAAAGCCCGGGCATCACAATAACTAAATAGCAGAGAATAGAATAAAGTGCATTTGCGGGAAGTGATGTTGCATTACTTTATTTTTTAAAAACCTGCAGCACAAACATACCGTTTGTTAATGGAAGTCGATAATGATTATGCTCCTTCTGAAAACACTTGCGAAAGGTGGTTTAAGAGATTCAAAAACAATGAATTTGATGTCAAGGACAAGAAACGTCCAGGGCAGCCAAAACAATTTGAATACTCGGAATTGGAAGCATTACTAAACGAGAATCCACGTCAGACACTTGAAGTATTGACAGAAACATTAAATGTTGATCGATCAACAATCGGTAAAGGTTTATGTGCTATGGGCATTGAATGACGAAAAACCATTTATGAATTGTTGCTGCAAAGGCAGAAATGGAAGGGATTTTTGTATCGCATTATTACGGGTGATGAAAAGTGATTTAATACGACAATGCGAATCGCAGACCAGCATGGGTGAAGCCAGGAGACCCCGGTCCACCGACGCCAAAACGGAATATCCATGATTCAAAGATAATGCTCTGTATCTGGTGGGAGCAGAAGGGCGTAATTTATTATGAGCTGCTGCAACCATCTGAACCCATTACTGGTGACCGGTATCGACTGCAATTAATCCGTTTAAAGCGATCTCTTAACGAAAAGCGACCAGAATGGGAGAATAATAGACATGAAAAAGTGAATTTACTCCGCGACAATGCCAGACCACATTTTAAAAAATTCGTAAAAAATTACTTGCAAGGAGTAAACTGGGAAATTCTACAGCAGCCGCCTTATTGCCCAGATATTGCACCTTCAGATTACCATTTGTTGCGGTCCATGCAGTCAGCCCTTTTCGCGCAGCACTTCAATATTTATGATGATGTTAAAAAATGGATTGATGAATGGATTGCCTCAAAGGAGCATTTCTTTTTTCATGGGATCCATCTTTTACCTGATACATGGTTGTAGATTCTCATGGGGCATACTTTGAACACACCAAACTAACACAACAAACAAATAACTGTGAAATAAACATCTATTGCATTCTCCCCACTAACTGAATGCATGGCATATAGTCCCCAGCGTAAAAATTTCAACCTTGCGGTGGATATTTCCGAAATTCTATCCAATATTACCCAACTATTTCATTTTTTGCACTTCACAAACCTCCTATCAAAATTATAAAACAAAATTGTCTTCATTACGTAGCCTTTCTATTCCGTATACAGCAATATCCTATATTATTATTAATCTGCGCCTATCCAAATTCGCCCGATAGGATCCCCAGAAACCTGCATCCATCAGGCATCCATGACCCTCATGGCCAAAATGCCTTAAAAAAAAATAAATAAATAAAAATAAAAATATATTGTTAAAAATATATAACGTCCCCATTTTCAATTCCCTTACCTTACAATATACAAATGTTTGTATAATAATGTTTATACTTTTCCATTTATTTACAGAAGATAATGATCTGAGTGTTTGGATGTTTGCTATGATCGGCATTGGTTGTGTTTTTATCATATTTGTTGCCGCTTCTATCTATCTATTATGGTAAGTTTTTTTATTTATTTATTTGTCAAATGTTCTTTATGATGTTCTTAATGATTTAAAAAAGTCATTAAGACATGAAAAATATTTAAACAATTAAGTTATTAATCAACTTCCAGTTGAACCTTAATTTTCTAGTTTCCAAATAGTAATTTTCAGTCAATTTCATCATAAATATTATTTTTGTATTTTTTTTTTTCGCTGTTATTTCGAAATTTCCAACTGTGAATACTTCCCAAAACAAGGAAATATGAACAGTTATAAACAAGATGTCAAATATAAGATAGTCTGACCTCTCACCGATTTTTATTGGTAATAATAGCTAGCCAGCTTTCGAGGTTTCCCTCATCATCAGGCAGTCTGATAAAAAATTTAAAATTTTGAATAGAACTAAATAATATAATAAAAATAAATAAATAACAATCTAAAACATTAACAATTTAAAATATCATGGATGAGGACAGACGAGTTATCCAGAGTTGTGACTCAGATGGTGGACAGGAATAACTCGTCTGTCCCCATCCATGATATTTTAAATTGTTAATGTTTTAGATTGTTATTTATTTATTTTTATTATATTATTTAGTTCTATTCAAAAATTTTAATTTTTTATCAGACTGCCTGATGATGAGGGAAACCTCGAAAGCCGGCTAGCTAGGTGAGACTATCTTATATTTGACATCCTGTGAAATAATCACTTCTCACTACATCAGCCATCATCATATTATTTGTTATAAACAAATATTTCTTGAGTCTCTTGATGAAGTTTTGTCAAATTTCTATAATATGTTATAATTTTCTCTTCTCTTTTTTTTTTTCAGTCATTCAGGCCGTGAAGCCAGCATGGGATACCAGTCAGCAAATAAACAATAACACTTTTAACCAATATACAAATATAAAACTTTGTTCGCTGTTATAATTCTGTAAATCTTAACAGAATAAATTATAAAACTTATATGTTTTTTAAAATTAGTTGCTATAAAAATATCGTAAAAACAACTGCTATGGTATTATATAAATTGAATGTACATATAATATTTATTTTACCGCATTACTTACAGTTTTTTTTTTTTTTTTTCTTGAATATTCATACTTTTTTGAGCAAATTTTTGGAGAGAATCTTAATGTTACATATTATATGTACATATGATTTCTTTATTAATTTATTTCTATATATCTATACTACATTTGTTAGGATAGGCAAAATCAAAAATGATATACAGTGAATTTAATAATGTATGATTGACGAGCATTTAAAAAAATAAATTATAAATTAAATATGAGTGATATTTCATTTTTATTTAAATTAAATTTTGAAAATTTTTTAAATTTTGTTTAAATTACAAAATAATACAAATTGGTGTTTTTGTTATTTATTAACATAAGATAACTAACTGCGGTTGTGACGCATGAATGTATGGAGAATTAAAAGTACCAGTATTAGATAATAATAATAATAATAATAATAAATGGAAAGTGTTTGTATTGAAGTTTTTCTATTTAGAATTTTTGTACATAAGCATATTATTTTTTACTTGTAGTTTTTTCATTCCATTTGCAAAAATTAATTTGAAAATAGATTAAAAAAAAAAAAAATTACATTTTTTACTAATTTTAGAAATATAAATTCCCAAAAATCCACAAATGCTTCTTCATAATGGAATAAAGTATTCTCCGAGCCATTTTTTTAGCATTTTAAACCAATAGAATTATATATATTTTTAATGACTAGTAAAAAGTAATTTTTACTGTAACTGTTGTAAATCAAAGACTTTTTTTTGTTATTTTTTCTTAAAAATTAGCAAAACAATAAGCTTTATAATTAAAAGTAGGAATTTAATTTTTGTTTATTTTTTATGTATATAAAACTGTTTTAAAATTGAACAAAAACGTTTAGGCAAAACAACAGTAGCGACTAACAACTTTTGTCTCCTATTTTAGGGGTATCAAGGATTAAGCCCCCATCAAACATAGGCTATTTGTCACTTTCAAATTCTGAACGATAAAGGGGGTTGCGTGAAGGCCCAAATAATAAAATGAGTGCTATCTCTTCAACAGTTGGTCGGATTTTTATATAATTTCACATGTTGCATCCTTATAAGCCCATTTCAACAACAGCGAAAGAAAACTTATCTGAACAAAAATATACTGTATACTTTTAAGAATTTATTCAGCGCAAACTAACAACCAACTAACAACTAACCCGGCAACGATAGGTAACTCGCTAGTATTTTCTAATCTTGGCCCCCTATGAGTGTTCGGAGCCATTCAACAGTGACATTTGTTTAATGAGAACTAACCTTCGATGCCCTTACAATAATAGTTATGCATTCGCTATTCAACATTTATGTATCCTATTTTCAAAAGATTCATAGACAAATTTTACTGTAATGTTTTATGCCTAGAAAATAATAAACTATTTTTTATAATGGAACTAAAAAGCAACAAAATATTGTTGTTTCTGGCTCATGTCCGGGCTTCAACTATGAGATCACATGGCCAGAACGAGAAAAAATAATTCTGATAGTAGACAATGTGACCTCATCCTTAATGCCCGGACCTCAGTCACAACAACAACAATAAGATTTTATTAAATCTTATATTATTTGCTATTAAAAGAAAATAACTTAGATTTTACATGCATTGAAGGCAAATTAATCTCATTTTTCTACAGACTTTTTTTTAAAAATAAATAAAGTAATTACTGTTTTTTGAATTTTAATAAAAGTTTTTTTTTTATCCGAAGCCTTCTCGAAACAAAATTCACAATTTTTGATTTATTTATTATTTAAGTTTCTTTATTTTTGTTTATTTACTATTATCTAGGTACCCCTAAATACAGACCCATTATATATATATATATTATTTATTTATTTCTGACAATATACCACTGACCACCACAAGTAGGTATTTCTTGATTGCATCGCAAATTTCATCCAATAATAAATTATGATTCTAGTATTATTTATTAAAATAATTCTTCTTAACCAAACTTATTTATGTTATTTATTTTTTTATACACACCGTTTATTTATTATTATTATTTAAATAATAAATAATTTATTTTAGTGATTGTAAATAATGATAAATAAGGAAACCCGATATTTAATATTAGGTAAACATTTCTGAACTTATTTTTTTTCTTTATATAACTATTTAACGTCACATTTACAGTTAAATTAATTTTTGTACATAAAAGTTACATTTACAGTTAATTTGATGCCAGAAAGAGATAATAGTTCATTTAAAAAAATAATAATTTCTTTGGAAACAAAAAAAAAAGTTTATAAAAAATATTGTCCAAAAAATAATAAATACTAGAAGATATATTTGTATAGGTTGTTTTATTACATCTGATGTAGTATTTATATATTATATGTATATTATGCGATTGATAATTTCGTTATATGTATGTTGTTTATTGTATTAATAGATTTATATTAAATTTTGCAAAAATAAATAAATAATAGATTTGGTTATTAATTTTTGAATAATTTAATGAACATAGTTTTTTTTTTTATTTAAATTTATATAATTATGTGTTGACGTCAAGCTTTTTACGTTATGAAATCTTTACTTTTTTTTTTTCAATGTAAACGTCTAGTCTTTTTTTGTTACCATTAAAAAAAAAAAAAACAATTAATTTTGCTTCTATAAAAATATAAGGTTTATATTCTTCTAGTGCTATCTGTGTGTATTTTTGAAAATACTTCTCAACACAAGTAATCTAACATGTAAACGAAAAAAAAAAAAAATATGAGAAAATAATTAAATATTTTCTCCATAAAGTGATTTGTATTTACTTCATTACAATTTGTCATTTAAAACAAAAATAAAATACAAGAAAAAAAATAATAATAATAATTTTCTCTTCGCTTGTGTTTATATAACTATAAACGCAATGGTATCACTGTGTGTTTGTTTATATTAATGTGAAAAAATAAATAAAAAATAAATTTTTATTATAAAAATATTTGTAATAATACGGACTATAAGGGCACATCATTGTGTCATCCATCAACTTGAAAATAAAGACAATTTCATTTTATTTTTTTTTTTTGAAAATTTCAAAAATATTAGCTTATGATATGAATTTGTCGGCCGGTCTGTCCCACTACGCTTCTATTTAACAAAAGTTATTCTTTGAAATTGAAAGATATATATACATTTCTTTGTATGTACTGTGTGTTTCGGTCGAGGTGTACGTAATTTCGGAAATGATTTTCTGGGTCGACAATAAGAAAAAATGTTGGTATATTATTGGGTCTCCTCGGGTAATTTCTTCAAAAAGACAAAGTAATTATGTATTGAGCACTCCTTCCTTCGGATGGGACATTAAGCTATATCTAAACAAGTTTTTTTGATGGATGTTGACTACTTCTATTAAAAGAAATAATTTGTTTAACTTTTGTATTGTCTAATTTCACAAATAATATATACAAAAAGTTTCTGCTTACGCTATCGTCAGCACAAAATTGAAAAGTAACATTGAAGTTTGCTAGGATGGTACATATGTTAGCTGAAATTGTCTGGAGAGGAGGGGGCTAGTCATAACTTAACATAACATTAACAATTATTTGTGTTGTTAATAAACAATCTAATAAAATAAATAAGATATAATAGTAGAATAAATAGTATATATAAAAAATAAGAGGGCGCCGGCAGCTCAGTGGTGTGCGTGCTTGCTTACTGAGCTCAAGAACGTGGGTTCGAAACCGGACCGAGGCCCTTAGTTTATTTTATCTGGGAGGTAAAATAAACTTAAGTACGCCGTCCTTCGAATGAGGCGTCCGAGCCTGTACAATGTCAGATACTCGTTAAAGACCCCTGCCCTAGGTGAATAAAAATTTAGGACTCCCACAGTAGAGTCGGGCTCATGTCCACCAGAGTGATGAAGGAGCGCTCTGGTAATATGCGATATGACCTCGTAGCTGAAGCCCGGGCATGATTCATAAAACCTAGCCAAACCTAACCTATAAAAAATAAGACATTTTTTAGGTAACATGAGAATTGTATAAATATGACAAACTTAAATGTCACTTTTGAACTTAGTGCTGACGTAGCGTAAGCCGAAATTGATACACTTTATATATATATTTTTGTGAAATGTGATATATAAAAGTAAAACTAGTCCTTTGTTTTTATTTATTTTATTATCATTCCACTGTATCGACACAGATCGCAGACATTTATTCAGACATTAAAATAATGTTCAAAAGAGAAGATATGAAGATGAAAACCTTCTTAATGCTCTCCTGAAAAAATATGACATTATGTAGTCTACTTCCGAGGTACAGATACCTTATATAAGGTAATATATATGGGTAATTCTTCGTGAAACCTGCCACCCTCTGTGTTCACTTTTTGCAGCTGTCTTAAGGGGTCTGCTTGGTGTTAAATGAAAGCTTGAAACCTCTACTTTTTACTGTCATGTGCCTCTATAGCTATTGTCTCATCATCCACTGAGCTATACGCCTCCGAAGCGGACAATTGCACCTTGTAAAATTACAAAAACGTCATTTTAAGTGATATTATCGTCATTTTCAATTCTTTCCATGATGGAATTCGCATTTTTAGCGAAAAAACTGCACAAATTTGGTCTCTTGCAAACTTTTCCAAAACTGCTCTGTTTTGAGGTACGGAGTATTTAAAAAAAATTCTGTTTTCCCAATATTCAAAGTCCTGTAACGCGCATATATCGACAAATTGGGAAAAATTTGCAAGAACAAAAAGTTTATTTCAGAGTGATTCGAACAAAATGACAGATCCAGAGCAATCTGGTGATGGTGATTGCAATTAAAAGATCCCATTTAATTGATCTATACTTGAAATACTGGATTTTCAAAATATCGTTTTGAACGTTCCGGAAAAAAATTTGCAAGACACCAAATTTGTGTAGTTTTTTCGCTAAAAATGCGATTCCATTCTGGAAATAATTGAAAATGATGATTATATAACTTAAAATGACGATTTTGTGCTTTTACAAGGTGCAGTTGTCCTTCGGAGGCGTATAGCTCAGCGGATGATAAATAAATCGCTATGTAGGCATATGACAATAAAAAGTAGAGGTTTCAAGCTTTCATTTGAGACCAAGCAGACCCTTCAAGACAGCTGCAAAAAGTGAACACAGAGGGTGGCAGGTTTCACGAAGAATTACCCATATTAGGTAGGTACCTATATATTTTTATTTAATTATAATAAAATTTACTTATATCCTTAGACCCGATTCTCCGAGAGGTTGACCTGTAATGTACATTACTCCTCCATTACATTATTAGCCAATTGGGGCAAAGTTAAAAGTCGCGATGCCGCTGTTTTTCATTTTATAATTTAATATCTGCTTCTGTTTTTCTCGTGAAGTAAATGGACATTATAATGATAAAATCGACTACTTCTTATTGCTAGGGAAAATTATGTAATCGGTCAAGAATTCGATGTTGAATTTTTACCGTAATTTCATATTTTGGGACGTGATTCCAAAAATATCTCTTTGTGTGTCTTTGAACACGACTGTTTTTATATGTGTCCATAATCCCAGATGAACGACACAAAAATAATTTTCAGCGGTTTTCGGTAAACTCGTACTTATAACAGTTAGTTATTATGACTCATGCCCGGGCTTTAACTACGACATCATATCGTCTACTACCAGGTGGACATGAACCTCACTCTACTGTGAGCGTACGAAATGTTGCCTACCCAGGTTAATTCACGTAGACTAGTTGTCTTTAACGAGTACCTAACAGGTTCGGGAACAGCGCTTAAAGTCCCATCAAGGTTTTTTTTTGTCTTATGTATACATCATTATGGTCATTTAGCTCCACCCATTACTCTACCATCTGTGCAGTATTGGTCAACCTCTCAACAAATCGAGTATACAACTACATATATCTCTGTATTGATAATATACAAAGTATGATTTATACAAATGGTATACACAGATGTGGACCCTCATATGAAGTTTAACTTTGACAATACGTAGATATGCTAAGATGTTTTTATCAATGTTAGCTTGTTACATATTTGATGTGACGAGTCCTACGTTGATCCTGTCCATTTTAAATAAGACATTTTGTATATTCACTGTGTTATATGTATTTAGAAGTAGCCTTTACATTATAAGAATAAAAAAAATAAATAACCTGGATTTATTTCAATTTTTTCTTTATTATTATTTTTTTTAAATACATATTCACTCTTATTAATGTGTTCGTGTTTTGAAATTGATATTTCTCTTTCCCTATCAATTTTGTTTGCTTCAAGAAATATTAATATTATATTATCACCGGTAATGTACTTCCCCGGAACAAAATAATCTATTAATTTTACGCTCCCCTCAAAAACCAATCGGTCATATGTGCTAATATTCAATAAAGTATACGGAAAGTTTTGTTATCGGTAAGAAATTCTGATGTGGAGTTAATTTTCAAGGAAATTTTATGTTTTCTGATTCAAAAAATAAGGAAAAAATTATTTATTATTTTCTGTGTGTCTGTGAACACGATAACTACTGATAAATTGATTATCGATACGAAATAGGGCGCCGGTAGCTCAGTGGTATGCGTGCTTGCCTTCTGAGCTCATGATCGCGGGTTCCCGAGCCTGTACGATGTCAGGTACTCGTTTAAAGACTCCTACCCTAGAGGTGAATAAAAAATTTAGGGTAGGCAAAATTTAGGACTCCCATAGTAGAGTCGGGCTCATGTACACCAGAGTGACGAAAGAGCGCTCTGGTAGTAGTCATAACTAAGGGTCATTCATAAAATACGTAAGGCATTTAGGGGCGGGGGGGGGGGGGGGGGGGGGGGATAAGCTAATTCTACTATAGGGGAGGGGGGTAAAGAATTTGATCTTATGTAAGTTTCTGAATTTAAAATCTACTACTTTTGTATCACCTCTGATGGAAATGAGCCTTAAATTTTTATTTACCTTGGATATGGGTCTTTAACGAGTACCTAACATACTATAGACTCGGGATCATCGCTTAAAGTCCCACCCGAAGGACGGCGTGCTTAAGTTTACTTTACCTCTCAGATTGGAACTCCCTGCCTCCCCCAATCCGTCACTCTCCTTCCGTGGCTTTCTTCAAATCCTCACTATTCCAATTCCTCTTCTCTAAACAATCCACTCCTCTTTGATCTCTCCCCCGTATTCTCTAATTCGTCAACCTCAATTATCTAATCATTCAAATTACTTTTCTTTTTTTTTTTCTCTCTCTTTTTTGTCTTTGTTATTCTCTATTTTTATTATATATTTTTTATCATATTTCCTAAATTATTCGATCATAATCAATATTATTCCTTTATGGTTCATTTACCCATTTATATATTTTTATCATGTATTTATCTCATTTTTATTTAATCTTACTTTATTTTGACTATTTTTATTTTTCTTCTCTCTCCTCACACTTCTCTATCTAGCCCCTACCTAGGTACTCTCTAAAATTAATTTTATTTCAAACCTTGTCTGGGCATCCTTCCTTCTCTTTTATAATCAACCATCATAGTATTATGCTCGGTCGGTTTATATTATCAATTTTATTTGTTTCTTAGTTATATAGATTTTCTTTTCTTCTTTTTACTTATTCTCTTTTATTTTTGTAGATACTTATATTTATTTTTTTTTTCATCATAATGAAGTTGTTAATTTTTTATTTTTTCCTGTTAATCTTTTGTTTATCTATTTTTTTAATTGTACAGTTTTTCTCCAATGTAGCAGTAATTTTTATTTACCTATCTTTTTATTTCCTTGCACTGATACTATATTTCATTGTATCATTTTCTTTACTCTGTATATATTTATTCATAGGGGACCTCGGTCCCAGAATAATAAAATTTATTTTAATTTCATTCAGATAAAATAAACTAAGGGCCTCGGCCGAGTTTCGAATTTGCAATCTTCAGCTTTCTAAGAAAGCACGAATACCACTGAGCTACTGGCGCCCTCTATTGACTTGTGTACATGCATCGAAGAACTTATGAGAATTAGAGAAAAAAACATGAAAATTTCGTTAAAAAGTTTTTTTTTTTTTTTTGCTAAATTAGTGGCGGATCATCTAGTTTACCTTTCTGGATACTAGAGCAACCTATCCTAGTGTGACCTCAGTTGACTTAGGCGCACTCACTTAGTCACATAGACACACTCCGTCACATAGACACATTCTACACACCTCAGCACACGCCTCACATACCATTAAATGAATTTAATTAAGGTAAGAATTAATCAGATTTTATATCTTTATGATATTTTTAATTTAATGGTATCGCCCCCCCTCCAAATTTTCTTCTCGTAACTCCCAGTTTATTTTGAGGAAACAATGGTACGAAAGAATTTAAAAGTTTCTCCAATAATTGAGGGGTTGCCCGCTTAACGTCCCATTCGAAGGACGGCGTGCTTAAGTTTATTTTACCTCCCAAACTAAGGGCCTCGGTCGGGTTTCGAACCCACGTTCTTGAGCTTAGAAGGCAAGCACGCATACCACTGAGCTACCGGCGCCCCCGAATAATTGATATCTAATTAATCAATATTTGCGAGTTCGAAACCCGGTCGAGACGAGTTCGAAACCCGGTCGAGACAATGCCGAAACCTTGAGCACACTGTCCTTCGGATAGGACGTTAAGCGATGGTCTCGAGCCTGTACGATGTCAAATACTTGTTACAGAACCCTACCCGTGGTGAATAAACCTGAATAGGCAAAATTTAGGACTTCCATATTAGAGTCGGATTCATGTCCACAAAAGAGACGACAGTGTGCTCTGTTAGTAGGCGATACAAGCATTGCTGCCTTCTGATTTGATATATTAATTTTATTTTTGAAAAAAATATATTTTTTAGTATTTTGTGGATTAAAAAAAAAAAAAAAAATCATGTTTTTGATTTTGATGAAATTTGGCATTCGTTTTGTTTACCTTTTGAGAAACAGCAATTTTTTAACCTCCGAGGTTATTAGGGTTCAGCAATTATGAAAAAGAAATAAGCATTTTTTCGCCAACACCATATGTTTGAACTGCTTCTATTTTAAACATGTTATGTGCATTTTGGTGCAGTCCGCGAAATTGCATAATCCAAAAATGTTTGCCCTCCCTGAACATTTAACTTTAATTTTGATTAATTTAATTTAATTTAATTTCACCACTTCTTAACATCCTACGTTTGTTATAATATATTATATTATTATTGAGGGTGCTGGTAGCTCAGTGGTGTGCGTGCTTGCTTACGGAGCTAAAGAGCGTGGGTTCCAAACCTGGCCTAGGCTCTTAGTTTCGTTTATATTGAAGTTAAAAAAAACTTAAGCACGCCATCCTTCGGATGGGACGTTAAGCGATGCTCCCGAGCCTTTGATGTCAGATACTCGTTAAAGACCCCTTATCCTAGGTGAATAACAATTTAAGATAGGCAAAATTTAAGACTCCCGAAATAGAGTCGGGCCCCATGTCTACCAGAGTGACGAAAGAGCGGTCTGGTAGTCGGCGATATGACCTTGTAGTTAAAGCCAGGGCTGGAGTTGCAATAGCTAACTATTATATATTTTTTAAATGCTTTTTTTTTATCAATTTTGAACCATATCGATTTCTATTCAATCGACTATTTTTGTTTTTTAGTCAACATCTCATAAGTTGTATTTTTGTTAGATTGTCTTACTTCCCCGCAATACGAAGTATAGGGGAAATTATGTAATCGGTCAAAAGTTCGATGCTTTGTTTTCAACAGAATTTCATGTTTCAACAGAATTTCATTCCGACCTCCTGTCTCCACAAATTAAAAAAAAAATCTCTCTCAGGACGACACCTTTTGATTTTCAGCCATATCGACCGAAGGGTAGAAGGGGATTAGTGAGGAGGCTCATAACTCTATCCCCTTTCATACACACAGTAATGCCAGGGAGGGACGAGAGAATGATCTGTAAGCTTGGTTCATATAAGAACGTAATGGCCAACTATCATATTTTTTTTACATATTTTTACTGAATATGTGTAATTATTTTCAACTAAGATAAATAAAATAATATAAAAAAATACCACTTTATTATAAATCAAAAACTCGATTATTACATGTCAGCTACATGATGTATAGGGGAAGTTTTTTATTCAGTCAAAAAATCGATGCAGAGTTTTCAATGGAATATCATGTTTTCCGCCCACCTGATTACAAAAATGAAAAAAAAAAAAAAATGTCTGTGTGTGTGAAGATGAAAAATATAAATTACAGCCGTTGTAATAAATGTATTGACATGCAATATCATATCTAAAGCAGCCAACTTTGGACGACACCTATTGATTTTCAGCCAAATTGACCAAAGGGAAGGAGGGGATTAGGGAGGAGGCTTAACACAATAACTGCCAATGTAATGAATTTCTTCCTGGGGAAGTACCTACTTAGTAGCTGATTCACCTACATTTTTTCAGAGCAATTTTTCTATTTTTACCCAAATTTTTTCGGTTTTTTCTTTATTTTCATAAAGTACATAGTAGCTGATTCACCTACTTTATTTCAAAGTAAATTTTCTCTTTTCCCCCAAATTTTTTCGGTTTTTTCTTTATTTTCATGAAGTACATAGTAGCTGATTCACCTACTTTACTTCAAAGAAATTTTCTCTTTTTCCCCAAATTTTTTCGGTTTTTTCTTTATTTTCATGAAGTACATAGTAGCTGATTCACCTACTTTATTTCAAAGTAAATTTTCTCGTTTTCCCAAAATTTTTCCAGGTTTTATCCTTATTTTCATGAACTCTACCCAGGTATGCAGCTGATCTCCTCCAAACAGGTTGTACCTGCAGTTAGCATTGGCTTACATTTCCAGATAAGCAGTCGTTGTTCTTGACATACAATCCTCAATTAATTATTTCTTATTTATATTTTTTTTTTTCTCATTAAACATTTTGTAAACAAAGGAAGTCATATTCGTCGTTTTACTGAGAATAAGAGGCTAATTAATTCGGTGTAACTTATATTGAAACTCGGTCAGGGCAATAATGAGCAATAATAATTTGTATACATTTACAAAAAACAAATTGAAAAAGACGTCGGTGAATCCTTGGTTTCCGCTCTTCCTCCAAAGGGACCGTTTGGGCTAAAACACTGGCTTCTCAATTATTATATTAAATTTTGTGTCGATATATGTAGATATTGTGGGCGTACAAGTCCATTTTTTTGTAAAAATGCATATTTTACCACCACCAAGTCCAAAACTGTTTTCTTCTTCATTTTAAAAACTCTCCAGGTCCAAAATATTCACTGAACAGCTGGAAATGGTAGTACGGTTTCATATTAAGTCCTATGTGGAAAGTTTACTGTTTGAGAAAATCCATTAAGTACAGCCAGAGGTATTTGAGCGCATACGTTGGTAAACTACCAACAGGGAAAAGCCCAGAGGCGTAGCCAGGGAGGACAGGGAGCGCCCTCCCCTGGCTAGAGCAAAATATATACTAAAAAAATTGTTTTTATTAAAAATGGATTGCATGTAAGTCACCAATAGGATCGTCAAATTTCCAGTGCGTCTGATTCCTAAATCAGCAATCAGCTGTTATATAAATGTACATGTACAAAACAAGTCATGTTACATTTATTTAAATATACATGAATTCGATCATTTCATTTCCTTTCTCAAAATCGTCATTTATGTTATAATTTATACTCTTAAAGCTGATTTTACATGCGCAGTAAAAATGCAAAGAGCAGCAGCAGCAAATGGACGCTATTGGCTGTGAGTCATTTAATTCTAAAAGCACATAAACCACAGCGTGCATTTGCTGCTGCTGCTCTTTGCATTTTTGCTGCTCATGTAAAGTCAACTTGAGTATTACAGTCAGTGGTTACCTCAGGGGGAGCTTCTAGAGGTCCGAGTCTCCCAAAATAATAACAAAAAGACTGCAACGCTAACCACGGAAACTGCGGGCTGTGCCCCCACCTTCGTAGCCCTTGCCCCCCCCCCCCCCCCCCCACCCTGCTCAAAATCCTGGCTACGCCCCTGACTATGAGAATATGACATCGTAGTTAAAGCCCAGGCATGAGTCATAATAACTATCTTTAAAAAATAGAATAGGGTCATATGTGCCTTGAAATAGAATAGGGTCATATGTGCCTTGAAATAGAATAGGGTCATATGTGCCTTGAAATAGAATAGGGTCATATGTGCCTTGAAATAAAATAGGGTCATGTGTGCCTTGAAATAGAATAGGGTCATATGTGCCTTGAAATAAAATAGGGTCATATGTGCCTTGAAATAGAATAGGGTCATATGTGCCTTGAAATAGAATAGGGTCATATGTGCCTTGAAATAGAATAGGGTCATATGTGCCTTGAAATATGACAAAATTAATTTTAGGAAAAATAACATTAATTAAAAAAATAAATAAATCTAAGAAGAGTGTGGAAAAATTGTGTAAGACATTCTTATTCTTATATTAGCAAACAATGGAGACAGACTACCTCAATAATATAATCTCATTGGTATGAATTATGACCGAAGTAACCAACGAACAGCCTTCAAAAAGGTAAAAACAGTGTTAATTACACAATCATTGAGAGATTATCTATAATAATATAATCCAAGGATTAATTATCCGAATTCATAAAGTAAAATGCGTTGGTGAAATACCGGCAGTGTATTTTCTCAAAACGAATTAATGAATTAACTTTTCGCTCCTCTTCCAAAACCAGTCGACAGTTTGCGCTAATATTCAATAATTGATTATATAGTGGCTCCGAGGGCGCCGGTAGCTCAGTGGTATGCGTGCTTGACTTCTGAGCTCAAGGTTGTGGGTTCGTAGCCCGACCGAGGCCCTTAGTTTATTTTATCTGGGAGGTAAAATAAACTTAAGCACGCCGTCCTTCGGATGGGACGTTAAGCGATGGTCCCGAGCCTGTACGATGTCAGGTACTCGTTAAAGACCCCTACCCTAGATGAATAAAAAATTTAGGGTACCTAGGCAAAATTTAGGACTCCCACAGTAGAGTCGGGCTCATGTCCACCAGAGTGACGAAAGAGCGCTCTGGTAGTAGGCGATATGACCTCGTAGTTAAAGCCCGGGCATGAGTCATAAAACCTAAACCTAAACCTATAGTGGCTCCTAAATCTGCATTCTAAATTTTGTGTACATACATTTATTTAATTGGCAGTTATTAGGAATTTTGGTAGTCCCACCCACTTTTTAGTCCCTGTTTTATTTATTTTCTAATTTTGAAATTTCTTTTATATCAATTCTGTTTATGACTTTACGTCTTATCTTATCAATAATGTTTGATGGCTTCAGTCGTCAAACCCCTAACTTCCTTTGCATATATCTTTAAGATTCCATTTTCAGTTTTCAAACTGCTGTATATAAATGAGAAGGGAAGATATTTACATATGTAATGAGAAAACATCTTTATGGGAACTTCTGCCCCACTACATTTTACCTTGGGAAATATCAAGTAACCTAGGTTTAGGCAGTAAACGTTTTTTAGGCACTGAACATAACTGGTCGCTCACGGTACTCCGAAAATAGGTAATCATTTTTTTTTTGTTCTGATTTTGAACCCGCGATTTTGAGCTCACACCTACCGGCACTCTTACTCACTACACTATAATACATGTTGACCAATATAGTAAAAATATTGACGAATAGTATGTATATGTATTCTTCTGACAACATCAATTTTCACATAGTTGATCTGGAATCTGAATACATTCTGTGTTACTCCGGCCTCTTCATATATTATATACCCCAGCGATACGAAGTATAGGGGTAGTTATGTAATCGGACAAAAATTCGATACAGAGTTTTCAATGGAATTTCAAGTTTTCCGACCTCTAGATAACAAATATGAAAAAAAAAAACTGTGTGTGTGCAGTTAGTACAAACGTTTGAAGTGTAACTTCCGTACCTAACTCTATTAGTTTCAGTTTCTCTTTGTGCTAATATAATTTATTTTTATTTTAACTATTTTTATTAACATTGTTAGTAACAGGGTAGGAAATAAATTAATTCAGGAAATATTATTAATCATTTATGTTGGTAACAACTTTCTATTTACAGTTAAGGTTACATTTTTTTTTTTTTTTTTGGTCTTATGTACGATGCATATTAGCCATGTCACTGAGTTATCTAGTTATTTACGACATCCATAGCCCCGGGAGGGAGTTCTACTAACGAAATAAAACTCACTTCCGGACGAGATTCGAACCCGCAAATCATGGTGAGACCATGCGATCAGAGCCCTGCGCTCTAGCCCGCACGGCCACCATGGTGCCCAATTCTAAAATTGAATTTTTCGGTAGATTGGTCCACTGAAACTCTCTACCACTATTCTGACCTCGTTGCCTTTTTTTAAGATTGATCCATTTCTATATTTTGTGATTTCTATATATATCAATTTATATATATATATATATATATTATATATAATGTATATGTATAATATATATACAAACAGAAATTTAATAGGTCAGAAATATCAACTTTCTTAATGGGGAATTACCTTGAGCAATTTTCCGGAACAAGTTCGATAAATGTATTGAAGTTGCAGGACATCAGTTAGAACATTTACTACAATAAAATTCATTTATTAGGTTTAAACCTAATCTAATATGCAAAAAAAAAAAAATAAAAAAAAAAAAAAAAGGTTGACGGTCAAAAAAATTTTTTTTTTAAATTCATAGATAACGTTAAAAATGTTCATTTGCTTAAAAATTAGAAGGAAAGCCGACAGGAAGTTGGGATAAAAAACATTTTTAGCTATTTTCGGGCTAAAACGATCCTGGAAGAATTATGAGATCTAGATCGATGGCTCCCAAGGTTACATTTATAATAATATCTTTAAGGCAATATCTATAAGTTGATAAATTTAATGTAACCTTAACTGTAAATAGAAATCAGATGAAGATGTGCCAAAACAATGAAAAAAATATTTCATGTTATTATTTTTATTATTTTCTCTTTCATAAACTAAAGTTTATTATAAAGTTGTTCATATAATAAAAATAAAGATGTTTTTCGTTTCAAAATACATGAGTTGTGTAGTTGGACCATTTTAATACTCAGCATTTGAACAAACAAAACGGGTACAATTAACTTAAATATATCAATACTGACTTTGAAATTAAGATTTTTATTCAATTTTATGGCTTGCTTACAAGCAGAA
Source organism: Aradus depressus (assembly GCA_963662175.1). Classification (NCBI taxonomy): domain Eukaryota; kingdom Metazoa; phylum Arthropoda; class Insecta; order Hemiptera; family Aradidae; genus Aradus; species Aradus depressus. Next base: position 22,166,863 of record OY759226.1, on the reverse strand, counting down.
GACATAATATTTCCGGTTTCCTCAACTCAAACTTTATAGACACACAATTTAATATGAGGAGTTAGGAGCTTTCGAATGAATATTAGCGCAAACGATTATTGTAAATATACCATACCATTTCAGGAAATAATTATGGACGCTTGGATTCTGTCGCTTGTGGTCGCCTTTTTAACTGGACTTTGGTATTATCTCAGTCGTCGTGAACTTCGGAGATTAGCAGCGAAACTTCCTGGCAAAGATCGACATCCAATCTTAGGCAGCATTGTTCTGTTCAAACATGTTCGTACTTATGAAGGTAAATATATATCTTAAGTTCATTTTTGTCTTTGAAGTATTGAGGAAGTTATGTAATCGATCAATCGATCAGTTTTCTGCCTGTTTGTGAACACAATAACATTTGATTGAAAGTATGTATTGACACGAAATTTTATATGTGTATTCAGAACCCCATAACGCTGACACATAGGGGCATGCCCAAAATTTTATTTCGGGGGGATAACATATATATAAAATTAAAATAATTAAATTAATAACAATTAAAACAAAATGAATAAATAATTAAATACAATTTAATATACTTTTTTTTTTTTCTTTTTTTTCGGGTGCTCCTGACCCCTTAGGGGGGTCGGTCACATCACCCTATGTTCTCCCGGCTCCTTACGCCGAGTGATCTCGGGATCTTATCGGGGGTTCTGTTCTGCCTGTGTCCCGGAGCCGGGGGCAGCCGCCGCACGCCTGTCGGTGGTCGGTGAGGCCCCCGGCACCGGGTTAGTAGGCTTCCTTGATTCTCCGCCAAGAGGAGACGAACCGACCAAAAGCCAGGTAGCCAGCCTCCATCATCAGTCCCGGCAGGTCCAGTCCCAGGTACGATCCTGTCTGGCGAATCAGCGCCGCCCTGGGCACGTCGTATAGCGGGCAATTGAATATACCTAAATAAAATTACCACATTTCCTGTAGAAATTGTAGCTGGTCTTCTACAAAATTTTGATTTTTACAGTAGTTTCCGAGAAGGGCCCTAAAAAATATCGAAAGTTCAAGACATGCAATTTTGAAGAAAGTGCACATATTTTTAAAAAAATTCAATTAATAATTATTTCATTTTGATTTTTTCTAAATATAATAATGAGATGTCATATTTTTTTTCTTAAATTTGCAAAACTAACTATTATACATTTAATATGGAATACATTTAATATGAAAACTAAAAAAAATTAAATTATTTACAAAAAAAAAAACGTAACGAACTAATTTCTAAATATTTTAGAATCTTTTTTTTTTTTTTTTTCGTTTGTGGCTACTTTTGAAAAATTCTTATTTTGGGCATATATATATAAGTAGGTAAATAAGTTCTTTTCAAGTAGGTAGTTCCACGGTTATATTTTTCACTCCTACTTGGTTCACTTTTCTCATTCAGACTACTTAACCCTTACACATCTTCCCCTAGTCTGTCCACCTCCACATCTCTCCTTAGACTGTTTCTCTCTATTAGAACAGCTAATCGTCGTCTTTTGTCTCCATTCATTGGTTTTTCACCATTCATTTTTAAACATAATGCAACTAGTCCATCTTTATAGGTTTAGGTTTTATGACTCATGCTCGGGCTTTAACTATGAGGTCATATCGCCTACTATCAGAGCGCTCTTTCGTCACTCTGGTGGACATGAGCCCGACTCTACTATGGGAGTTCTAAATTTTGCCTACCCTACATTTTTATTCACCTAGGTTAGGGGTCTTTAACGAGTACCTGACATCGTATAGGCTCGGAACCATCGCTTAACGTCGCATCCGAAGGACGGCGTGCTTAAGTTTATTTTACCTCCCAGATAAAACTAAGGGCTTCGGTCGGGTTTCGAACCCACGATCTTGAGCTCAGAAGGCAAGCACGCATACCACTGAGCTACCTGCGCACTCCATCTTTATATATTTATTCACTAATTAATTTACTTCTCAACTCTTAACAGCTGTTTTTATAAAAATAATAATAATTGATTTTGTAATATATCAATAATATGACAGCATATGTTTAGTATGATGATTCAGAAATTTTAATCAAATTCTTCAATTTGGTTCAGAGGGAGAGCAAACACTCATATATTTGCACTGGGGAAGTATATTGTCACTGATTCAATGAAGACTATTTTTTTTCTTTTTTTCACACATCTCTGTGGACTAGCAGTAAATTGAATGTCTGTGATGGGAGCCAAGAATGTTGACTTCTGTGATCGTCCAATCACATCAGTGGAGTGGACTCACGAAAGTCTCTGTCATAACACTTGTCACATCTATCGATATCTTGGCTCTTATCATATTAAAATGATAACAGATTATTTTTATTTAAAAAAAAATCACCTCCAAAATAAATCTCCAGCACAAATTTGTCACTTAATTTCTAGCTTTTCCCCCAAAACTAATCGATCGTTTGAGCTAAAAATTACATCGGCAGTTCTTCTTTTTTTTTTTTGATACTTTGATTACATCGGCACACATTGGGTCAATTCACCAAGTTAGCACGAAAAAATTCAAATTATGAAACTCTCACTAGAAAGATGGGAACAATTGGTATTGGAAGTAGACTAGTTGTAGACATTGACTCCAAGAGGTGGGCCTCGGTTGTTTACAATAAGTGCACAAAGCCGGCATGTAAACACAACAACGCCACGTCATTATCTTCTCACATCAGTTACATTCTGACACAGTGCAGACCATTTATTTTTCGAACCTTAGCTAATATGTCTGATTCAGGAGAAGCTAAGTCAATAAACTATATTGTTTATTTTGCCAAAATAGTGCATAAATTAATTAAATTCAATGCATAAAGTTGTTTATTGAAAATTTTACATTCTGAAAGCCGCCCAATAAATTGCAGGCGATTGCATGTCTTCTACTTAGCGTTTTTCACTTAGTAATTTTTTTTCCTTTTAATGGAAGTTCTATGTTTTCACTATGGTTGAAATTGAAGAGTCTTAAACGAAAAGTTCGGGGAATGGCGGTTGCACTTAAAAAACGATTTCACTCCACAACGCTCCCCAAAATTAACTTAATAAACTTTACTTAAAGTTTTAAGTCTTATTTAAACTATAAATGCGTTGAATAAAACTTGATATCATACCTAATAACGATATTATTTATTGGAATAGATAATTAAAATACACAATTTCTTTGTCAAACTTCACTATATATTCTCAAATACTCAACTAGTTTCGCCGTGTTAAGGCATTATCAAGAGTCACTTACAAACTGACAGAATTGGTTGACAGGGTAGAAGGTACAGTTATGGAGGGGGTTTTTAGGTAATGACGGGGAATCCCTTGTTTTTGTTACTCTATACATTCCAATAAACAGATATTTACAAGATAATAATAAATATAAAATAAAAAAGAAAGAAAATATATATATATATATGTATAAAATCTATTAAAGCGAATCTAACAGTAAAGTGTTGGTATTTATATAGGTATGACTCAGGAATTATATAAATGTAAAATATAATAAATATTAAAGTGAATAAAAACAAATACATAGAATTTAAAGACAAATTAAAACATCAAATGAAAATTATAGTATTCTCTGAATGTCAGTTGGCAAAACATTTCCACAATCATCAGACTCTTAGCTACTTGATATTTAAATTAAGAAGGAGGGAATGGTTCAGTTCTATTTGTTCATTTAGCATTACAATATCTTTATTTTTGTTCAGTTTATTTATTTCTACCGCTTCCAGTAAATTCAAAAGTGGACCTTTTTGGCAGATATGTATTATAGTTGGTTTGTGTTGTGTGTCTATGGTATGTCCTGTTTCTGTGAGATGTTGGTGGAATGAGGAAGTGTTGGAGTTTGTATTTCTTGTGTGTTCCCTGTATATAATCTTAAAGGATCTCCCTGTCTGTCCCGCGTATTTGGCATTACATTCTGGGCATTCCAATTGATACACTCCACATTTATCCATTAAATTTATTTTCTCTTTTGAGATTCTCTCAGTTTGTAAGTGACTCTTGATAATGCCTTAACACGGCGAAACTAGTTGAGTATTTGAGAATATATAGTGAAGTTTGACAAAGAAATTGTGTATTTTAATTATCTATTCCTAGAATGGAGCTTCACAAAGTAAATCTGGAAACCATAAATTATATTATTTATTGATAAAATTAAATTGTAAGGTATTCATACAATGAAATCCTGACAATGACTGACAAACACTAATATGAACAGTCAATGGTATGTAAACAAAGTACCTATGTAAAAATAGAAATAAGAAAACCAGAAAACCATCACGAAGTTTGCCGACCACTGACCTAAGAGGACTTCAACGAGTACTTGAAACCGTACAGGCTCGGGACCATCGCTTAGCGTTCCATCCGAAGAACGGCGTGCTTAAGTTTTTATTACCTCTCAGATTAAAAATAAACTAAGGGCCTCGGTTGGGTTTCGAACCCGCGATCTTGAGCTCAGAAGGCTAGCACGCTATCTCTGATCTGCCGACGCTCTCAGGTTCTCTTGTGAAGACCCATTTCTCAAATCCGGAGAACCTATGCAGCTTCACTAAATAGATCAATGTCTGGAGGGTCAACATTTTTCATAGGTCCCGGTCTGGATGGGTCAACATTATATTGTTTAGGATAAGTACTAGCCTTGTCATAAAAAAAAACCTAGATTCATAATTATCTCAACCTGTAACTACTGAAAAAACAAACGAGATTTTTCAAAATTTTATTCTTTCGGATAATCAACCAAAATTAAAAATTTAAAGTTTGATCTCAGAAGTCTAACTGTTTTTTTTCGACATTTAATTTTGCTTGTTTTGTGAATAAGTCAAAAAGAATTTTAAACTTTCGTTAAATAAGTAGCGAGTAAATTTTGGAAAAGTATCCAAATATAATAAATATAATTTTAAAAAAACTTAATTTTTATAAAACATTTTCGCTTACGTTAAAAATATATATTTTTCTTTTCAGATATATGGAAAATGTTTTTGCCAGACGTACAGGAACATCCAGAAGGAATATTTAAAGTTTGGTTCGGACCTGTTCTTTTCGTAGTTCTGCATAAACCTGAACTGTTCGAGGTATTTTATTTTAAAATAATTATTAAAATGGAATATTATAGAGAAGTGTGGTGAGATCACACACTGAATGGTCCCGTGAGTGTACTAATTAATCAGGAAAAATGTTTCTGCTCAGTATATCATATGCTTGGGATAATATTATAGAGAAAAAATTAAATGCTCAGAATTTTAATTGTTGGCTGAGTTAGTTAGGTACTCATGCCCGGGCTTTAACTACAATGTCATATCGCCTACTACCAGAGTGCTCTTTCATCGTTCTGGTGGACATGAGCCCGACTCTACAATAATATAAAATTTTGTATTCATCTAGGTTTGGAGGATCTTTAACTAGTACCTGACATCGTACCGGCTCGAGACCATCGCTTAACGTCCCATCCGAAGGACGGCGTGCTCAAAACGTAAGGGCCTCGGCCAGAATTAGAACACGCGATTTTGAGCTCAGTATGCAAGCACGCTACCACTTAGCTACAGGCCCCCTCTTTTTGCTCGGAATTGTATATAATTAATTATTTTTTTAGGGCGCCGGTAGCTCAGTGGTATGCGTGCTTGCCTTCTAAGCTCAAGACCGTGGGTTCGAAATCCGACCGAGGCCCTTAGTTTATTTTATTTGGGAGGTAAAATAAACTCAAGCCTTCGGATGGGACGTTAAGCGATGGTCTCGAGCCTGTACGATATCAGGTACTCGTTAAAGACCCCTGCCCTAGGTCCACCAGAGAGAGGCTCTGGTAGTAGGCGATATGACGTCGTAGTTAAAGCCGGGGCAGGAATGATAAAACCTAACCTAACAAACCTATAATTTTTTTTTCTGTGACCATTTGATTAGCGTGACTTATATAAGTAATCTGTTATCCTTTAATCTCAAAGCAGGGGTTTGATTATTCTCTTTACTTCCCCAACTACTCGAAGTATGGAGAAAGTAATGAATAAGACGATACCTTATATAATATATAAGTAAGACTACATATTATGTAGTCTGAGCACACGATAACTCCCTATATGTAATGATCTATCGACATGAAATTTTATATGTATATCCACAATCTTATAAGGACGAAATCCATTTATTTTCAGCCAAATCTGCCGCAATAACTCCCGAAGTAATAAATATACTGGGCAAATACTTTATTTACCTAATGTATGATTTTATTATTGATAGCTTTTGTGATATATATATATATATATATATTCAAAACAATTATGTATACCATTATATTTATTTGACTGTAATTGTTTTTGTTACAGCCTATTTTCAACAGTCCTCATGCCCTGGAAAAACCGAAAATTGTTTATGGAAACTTACTCTTCAATAGTTACAAAGGAGCTTTTACGCAAAATGGTATAGTATTTTACGCTGTATTTTATATTAATTTATATTTTTCTATTTGAATGATAAATTCTGTGGTTGGCGGGAAAAGTACATAAGTTATGGGGGAACTTCGTCTTTAGTTTCCAAATATAGTTAGTTAATTATTCTTCCAGAGCGCTCTTCCATCAATCTGACATGAGCCCCGCTCTAGTGTTGGAGCCCTAAATGGTTTGTTATCTAGGTTAAGGTCCTTTGATGAGTACCTGTCATTGCACAGGCTCGGGACCATCCGAAGGATGGCGTGCTGAATGTTTCCAAACAGTTTCAGTTCAATACTTTAATATTTATTTGAAATAACTATATTTATTATTATTTATGTTTGTTTGATAGGTATCACTTGGAAGGAACTGAGAAGGCCCTTGAATAAGTCTTTCAACAAAAAATCTCTCTTAGACTATCATGACACTTTCGTTAACAAAACGAATGAATTATTAGAATTTTTGAGAAAAAATAGCATTGGAAAAGAATTTAATATACACACCTGTATTGGATGTTTGAAGATGGACATTCTGGCAGGTAAGTTATGTTCTGTCAATTTAAAATATATAGGTTAGGTTTTATGACTCATGCCCGGGCTTTAACTACTAGGTCATATGCCTACTACCAGAGCGCTCTTTCGTCACTCTGGTGGACATGAGCCCGATTCTACTCTGGGAGTCCTAAATTTTGCCTACCCTAAATTTTTATTCACCTAGGTCAGATTTCTTTAACGAGTACCTGACATCGTACAGGCTCGGAACCATCGCATAACGTCCCATTCCGAAGGACGGCGTATTTAAGTTTATTTTACCTTCCAGATAAAATAAACTAAGGGCCTCGGTCGGGTTTCGAACCAACAATCTTCAGCTCAGAAGGCAATCACGCATTAAAATATATATAAACATACACTACCAGTCGAAAGTATTTGTCCACCTTTATTTATTTTTTTAAATACATATTTTAAGAGTTTGAACAACATTTTTTGAACCAAAAAATAAATATTTATAAAAATAAGATTTTGATATGGTGGCCGTGCGGGCTAGAGCGTAGGGCTTTGGTCGCTTTGTCTCACCATGGTTTGCGGGTTCGAATCCCGTCCGGGACTGAGTTTTATTTCGTAGATAGAACTCCCTCCCGGGGCCATGGATGTCGTAAATAATTATATAACACAGAGACATGGCTAATATGCATCGAACATAAGACAAAAAAAAAAAAATAATAATAATAAAAAAAAAAGATTTTGATGTAATATAATTTAAACAGAAATAAAAATAAAAAACAATTTAAAGCCTGAACAGCTGATTTGTTGATATGGCAGCCTTTTGCAGCTATTACAGCTCTACATAGAGGCGAGGGCGCCGGTAGCTCAATGGTATGCGTACTTGACTTCTGAGCTCAAGGTCGTGGGTTCGTAACCCGACCGAGGCCCTTAATTTATTTTATCTGGGAGGTAAAATAAACTTAAGCACGCCGTCCTTCGGATGGGACGTTAAGCGATGGTCCCGAGCCTGTACGATGTCAGGTACCCGTTAAAGACCCCTGCCCTAGGTGAATACAAATTTAGGGTAGGCAAAATTTAGGACTCCCACAGCAGAGTCGGGCTCATGTCCACCAGAGTGACGAAAGTGCTCTCTGGTAGTAGGCGATATGACCTCGTAGTTAAAGCCCGGGCATGAGTCATAATAACTAACTAACTCTACATATTCTACGAGCTGAATATGTATATACATATTACATCTCTACATTCTCGTACTAGCCCCTCTGGCTCAGTGGTAGACCCTGACGGATTAGGAGTACGCGAGGGGTCAGTCTCTCAACCCATTGATACCTGGTTCCAGGCTCCCCTGTCTCTCTACATATTATTTTAATAAGTTTCTCCAATTTTTCTGCAGAAATTGTCTTCCATTCATCCTGTGAAATAAGTCTAAATTTCGAGAAAGGATCAAAGTTATAGCGCTATATTTAAAAAAAAAATAAAATTATTTTTTATTTTTTGATACGTTTAATGCTTGCTTATGAATCTCTTCAATGTGTTACTTAAATGCATTTTTTTTTTAATCATTATAGCGGGCCACAAGTGAAATAACTCCTAAACGGTTAGAGATATCAAAATTGTGCATAGGACTAAAGTTGTAGCACTCGCCGAGAGCTATAGTATGGAGTCTTTGAAAAGACATAAATGACCCTTTTAATGGCTCAAATAGCCCTTCGAAGGGCGGGGTTCCCTTTTGACCCTTCAGTTTCATTACATTTTATTAAAGTACTAAAGAAACAAAGAATAACTGTGCAAACAGATTTTTGATACGTCAATTAGTTCTTGGAAAAAAAAACGTTTAAAGTTGCACGTTTTCTTATTCTGAAGTTATTGAATTCCAACTAACTTCAGAACAAGAAAAACGTACAACTTTAAACGTTTTTATTCCGAGAACTACTTGACGTATCAAAAATCTGTTTGTACAGTTCTTCCTTATTTCTTTAGCACTTCAATAAAATATAATGAAACTTAAGGGTGAAAAGTGAACCCCGCCCTTCGAAGGGCTATTTGAGCCATTAAAAGGGTCATTTTTGTCTTGTCAAGGACGCCATACTATAGCTCTCGGCGAGTGCTACAACTCTAGTTTTATGCACAATTTTGATATCTCTAACCGTTTAGGAGTTATTTCACTTGTGGCCCGCTTATCTGGGCTACCCTGTATATATATTTTTTTTAAATAATCAATATATATATATATATATATATATTTTAATAATCATTATATATATATTTATTTTTTTTCAGAAACTCATTTTGGGATAGAAATGCACGAGATAGAAGAAAATAGATTTAATTATCTTCATCATTTATCAACGTAAGTCTTTATCATTTTACTTCACCTCGAGGGCGCTGGTAGCTCAGGCGCATCGTCCTTGACTACTGAGCTTCAAGATCGCGAGTTCGAAACCCGTCCGAGGGAGGCCCTTAAGGTTAACTTCCCCACCTATATGAAGTATAGCAGAAGTTATGTAATCGGTCAAAAATTTTATTTCTACAATTTTTTTTTATCTGGGAGTTGAAAAACCCTTTAGTATGCCGTCCTTCTTATGTACTCCAGGTACTCGTTAAAGACCCCTGGCCTAGGTTAGACAAAATTTAGATCTCTCATAGTAGAGTCAGGCTCATGTCCACCAGACCGATGAAAGAGCGCTTTGGTAGTAGGCGATATGACCTCATAGTTAAAACCCAGGCATGAGTCATAATAACTAACTTTTACTTCATCTTACATCATCAAGAAAAATGTCTTCATTAAATTTCTTAATCTTTTTTTTTTTTCATGAAAAAACTAACTCATCTATTCGAAATTTCAGAATAATAGATCTTGCTGTACGAAGGACTGTTTCAATACATTTGATCACTGGGCCATTGTACTATTTGACCAGCTCCTGGAGAAGGATAAAGAAATCGTTAAAAGCTACTTTTGTACTCTATGAATACGTAAGTTCTAACAAGTTTTAACAACTACTGATTTTTAGCCAGATTGACGAAAAGTAAAGAAGGAGTGGGGGATAGGCGGCTGAAACTTGTTACATACTCGTATACCTCATTAGGTTCACCGTCTTTCCGCTATATATGTCATTTTTTCAGACATTTTTTTTTTTTTATTTATGCAAAAATTGTTGGTTGTATAGAAAAATCGTCCATACAAAAATATGTTACTTGTGAAATTTCTGTTTTGTTTTTGTCATAATTTGACGAGTAGTATAACATCTCAAAGATTGCTTTATCAAACTACTTTATCCAACTCCGCTTCAAGAAATTCCATTCTAAGTTGAATAACAACTTTCCAATCCTGCCGCTCAGCTCATGTCCTTTCAGTCCCATCCCGACAACCCTCCACGCCGCCTAAGACGACGCTGGCCTCGCGATCTTCTTTAAAGAAGACTATCTAAGGGAGTGTCTGCACTGGCTGGTTTCTCTCATCAATTGTACGTTTTTATTTCTCATGTTCTCCCATGGTATATATTGTACAAATCAGGCCCGTGCGCAGAAATCAATTAAGGGGGGGGTTTTGAAATAAAAGTTTTTTTTCAATAATATGTAAAAACACACAAACTGTTATTTTATTTTTTAAAGACGTTTGCATGTAAAAACTTCATATTTATTTCTCATTACTTAACAGATTAATTCTTCGAGGTAACGAAAAAAATTCTTCCAGAATTGTTTGCACATTTATCTCCATTTCACGGTGTATATTGAGGGAGGCTAAGCCGTTGAGCCGATCTTCAGACATTGTCGATCTAATGTACGTTTTCAGACGACGCAATGTTGAAAAGGAGCGTTCATTTTTCGCTGTCGTCACGGGTAAAATGGCCATAATTATTTTGTAGAACTGTACAGTTAATTTAAGAATCCAAAATATAACTTTTGAAAAAATACATGAAATTTTCGTGGAAAAAAACTTTAATGATGATAGTCATAAAGTACAAGAGAGTCCTAATGGGGGGGGGGTCGAACCCCCAAAACCCCCCCTTGCGCACGGGCCTGGTACAAATTGTAGAATAAAAAAAAAAAATCATAATATGTGACCTGCAGTTAGTCAAAACCGAAACATTATGGTAGCATAGTTGCAGTCGAACAAGAGTACAACATTTTTTCAAACTCTTACAAATTTGAAATTTATATTTTATTTCAGATTTTCAGAGAGCGAATGAAACAAACCAAAGGAAATTTCGAAGGCAAGTACTTAAACAATAAAATTAATATATAATTTGCAGTGCTTTATAATTATTATTATTATTATTATTTTTCAGATGATAATCATTATTACACAGACGCATTAATGAAAAGAAATAAAGCCCTAAACAGATCTATGTTTAATATGTGTGAAGAATTATCCGAATTGGTACTTGCGGTACGTAGCACTTAGTTTTTCATTCGACTCAATAATTGTTACTACTTTTATTTTTATGTAATTCATTACAAATTGGAAGTTGCATTTTCAACGGAATTTTATGTTTTCCTATTCTTGATACCAAAAATGGAAGAAAAAAAAAAAAAAGGAAATGTTTTTCGACCGGAACGAATTAATCAATTAACTTCTCGCTTCCCCTCGAAAACTAGTACCGTTTGCGTTAATATTTATCTGTTGACTTTTATCGAGGCTCCTAAATTCTCATACTAATTTTTGTGTACATAAATTCTTTATATCGGTAGTTATTAGGGATTTTTAAAATGAGCTCCCCTCCCCTGAATCTCCTCTTCCCTTCAGCCGATATCGCTGAAATTTGACAGATCCTTATTCAGTTTTGACTTTAAATATGAGATTTCATATCGATACAATCATTATATCGGCCATCTTATCCCTACTTTCTCTTTGGTCGATTTGGCTGAAAACCCATAGGTTTTGTTGTTAGAGGGTTTTGGATTCACATGTAAAATTTCGTTTTGAAACATTCAATCTATCGGGAGTTATCGTGTTTACAGACACACAGACGGTAAGAATTTGTTTTTGTTATTTGGAATCTAGACAAAACATGAAATACCGTTGAAAACTCCGCATCGAATTTTTGCCTGATTACATAACTTCCCCTATACTTCTTATAACTGGGGAAGTAAAAAAAAAAAGTCGTTGGTGAAGCCCTGGGAATTGGTCACAATATCATTGGAATAGGTCACAATATCATTGGAATAGGTCACAATATAACTGGAATAGGTCACAATATCACTAGCATAGGTCACAATATCACTGGAATAGTCTCATTTTCAAAACAAAAATGTGTATGCTTCTTGTTGCAGGGAACAGACACATCGACAGTCGTATCGAGTTCTGCTCTTGTATTTATGGCTATGTTCCCCGAGATCCAGGAGGCAGCCTACCAAGAACAACTGTCCATCTTCGGGGACTCCGGACGAGACCCCACCCCTGAAGACATCGCCTCCATGGACTATCTGAGTAGGGTGATCAAAGAGACCCTCAGACACGTGGCTGCTCCAGCCTATTGGAGAGCCGTCACCAACACTATGACCATAGGTCTGTCTTCACCCCATGTCTGTTTTCACCCTATGTCTGTCTTCACCCTATGTCTATCTTCACCCTATGTCTATCTTCACCCTTTGCCTGTTTTCACACTATGTCTATCTCCAGCGATGTCTGTCTTCACCCTATGTCCGTCTTCACCCTATGTCTGTCTTCATCCTAACATAATCGCATACTATTTATCTCAATTACGGTGGATTGGAAATTCTAGAATTTTTTTTATTACATACAATTTCAATTGCAAGTGACTGAATTTGACACCAAGACACTATATTTTCAATTTCAAATATGAAAAAATAAATAAAAAATGTCACTATTTTTCATTCTGACTTTAAATCCACTATTGAATCTCGTACCCGGACACTCGGGGATTCAGGGAATCGTGAAAGTAGACTGACTGGCCAAGGAAGATCCAAGTAAGCTCTTCATGAGACCAGAGCTGAAAGCTATTTTTCTAAAAGGTATATTTATCTTTATTTTTCAGATGATTCACAAATGCGTCCTAAACCCTGGGCAGGGAGTTTTTTATCTTTACCGGATCCAATATATTTAATAATTCTTCCTCCCCAATTTCATTTAAAATGCTTTTCACTTGGCACACCCAATTGAATCTCATCGCATTTGGCTTCTGTACGCTTAATTCCCTTAGTTTTATGAAACAAATTTTGGGGTACCTACTGTTATCCATCTCCAGCAACCTAACTATTATTATTAGCGAATCTCTCCAAATACTTCTACATGACAATGTTAATTGTTTTAATCAAATTTGAATGTTAACAGGTGACTACGAAGTTCCGAAAGGAGCAATTGTGATCTTAGCAATAGATTCTGTTCTCAACGACCCGAAGTACTGGCGGAACCCTTCAGGATTTGACCCAGATCACTTCCTTCCAGAACAAGAGGCAGAACGACCCCGGTATGCGTATGCACCCTTCAGTTTCGGACCCAGAGGTTGTCCAGGTAACATTTTTGGACCTAGAACTATGTCTTTTCCGGCACTATGTTGGGGAGCAAGGATGCAACGAAAATATGTCGCATTTTGAATATTTTGTAAACTAATATTTGTAAACTACGAAAAATGGAGAGAGAAGGTGAACGACAAGAAGTCAGTTCACATCGTCATCACCCTTCGTGAAAAATATACTGTAATATTTGAGGGGTTGCGCGTCGCGGTTTTAATAAAAAATGTGGTTTTGAATTTACTTTAATCTAAATTGCGGAGATTTTCTCTAAAATTGCTTTGTCTTTACTAATTTAAAATGTCCATAGGATGCCAGTTCTATTATGAAATAGAACGATAATTTAAATTTACTGATTTTAATATACAAGTTGGATTTCTATAACCAAAGGCGAAGGATTCGTCAGCGAAAAGAGTTTTGAAAAACCAAATTGTTAAATCATAACTGACCTGGGATAGAGCATAGGAACAAACAACTAAAATTTAGAAACTCATTTTTAAAAGAATATATTTACAAAGTAAAAATTGACTTAAAATTAAAAACATAATATAAAATTGAACCTTATATGGAGAATAACGTCGTTTGGATGTTGGGGCTGGCTGGATATTACTGCATGGAGACAGGTTGCTCCCTCAAGATGAAAAGGGAACTCAAATTGAAGTCGGGCTAAACTTCATGTCGACTCTCGGGGCTTCTCTCAACGGAACATCAATGGAGGGCTCTTGAAGACTCCCCAAAGACTCCTGGACTCTTCCTCAAGCTCTGGACTTCCACTAGAACTGCCCTCTTCTACTGTTGGATCTCGACTCATGAATCTCGACTGACTCTTGGATCTAGACTTCCACTGATCCAGGAAAGTGAAGTGTCCACTTCCACCTCTCGACCTCAACTGTAACTGACTGCCTTGAGCCCTCACTTGGAACTCGGACTGCCATCTTCCCCCACTACTTCTCCTTCTTTCTTCTCCTCGGCCATTTCGGAATTTTCGGCATTTTCCTTGGAGACATCTAATTTGACTCGTCAAATTTATCTGGAAGTTTATATGCTTCTAAACGAAGGTTTTATGGGTCCATTGTCCCACTTTTATTGCATCCTGTCAGCTTCTTTCTTGACGGAGGCAAAATGGGATAAGCTCCTTCTACCTGATCCGGGTCTCCCTAGCCAGCCTCTAGAAGTAAGGGTTTATTTCTTACTTATTTACATATACTGTTTACAAACTTTAAATAAAATTATATTTTTCAATATATTTGGCCTAGTCGCAAATTGCCTACATTACAATACCTGTCCTCTAGTATATCTTAACAATAATCCCATCTCTTTAAGAAACGAGGCTATCTAGGTCTCATACTAGACAAACTTGGAATGCTCACACAAGACTGAAAAGACAATAAATGAACAGATGTTATAAACTTTTACTAAGACTACTAGACAAAAGATCTGCTACCAGTTACGTGGACGCTATGCTGCGCTCCCAGGAGTCGTGGGATGAAGGCTGCGATTTTGCAGCGCTCATCATGGGCGGGTTGGCCCTTCAGGAGAGGGCTGACAAGGAACAGTAGCGGTAATAAAATAGAAGAAGGGGCGTTACCAGCCACCCTTCCTTCCTTCCGCGAAGTAATGACAGACCGTCAGTTCCGCGGAAGGGAATCAGGATCGGCAAGGAGGGGGTTTTAGTGGGTATGGTGATGGTGAACCGTCTCGAGTCCCACACTATCCAGGGCTACCTTCCCTGGATGTGCGTCACAGCATTTCCCCCTCCAATGCAAAAAAAAAAAAAAAAAAGATCCAAATAAATTTTGAAAACAAAACGACTTATATACAACGCAAACAAACCTATGTGGACTTGAACTCTGGGGTACTGCCAAGGCTTCCAATCTCCAGCGCATTCAATCCTTTCAATCCAAAATCCTTCGTAAAGTAGCCAATGCTCTAACAAAACTCTTCACACTGACCTTAACGCACCTTTTGTGACCGAAGTCGCTAAATCCAAATATAAAAAATTATTTTCCCTTCTTAGTTCCCACAATAATCCTCTAGTCCGTGCCCTCCATTCTGCCATACTTCCCCAACGTCGACTTAAGCGTCACTGAGTGATTTCTCACCTCTTGACATTTCGACATTGTCATTATCTCTCTTAGCACATTTGCTTGTTGTATTTATTTTTTTATACAGTTGTAAATATCTATTTGAGAAATAAAAAATATGGATACATTTTTGCGATATGTGTCGATAAAGTGGAAAATTATTTAAATAAATAAAAACAAAGAACTTGTATAACTTTTATATTTTTGTGGAATTAAACAATAGTTAGTTATTATGACTCATGCCCGGGCTTTAACAACGAGGTCATATCGCCTACTACCAGAGCACTCTTTCTTCGCTCTGGTGGACATGAGTCCGACTCTACTGTGGGAGTCCTAAATTTTGCCTACCCTAAATTTTTATTCACCCTAGGGTAGGGGTCTTTAACGGGTACCTGACATCGTACAGGCTCGGGACCAACTCTTAACGTCCGATCCGAAGAACGGCGTGCTTAAGTTTATTTAAGCCAAGCACGCGTACCATTGAGCTACCGGCGCCCTCGAATAAATATACCTATAAATAAAATATAAAGCATTGTTGCCGTGGCAACTATTTCAACTGACAACTTTTATTAATTCAAGGGGCCGCGGTAGCTTAGAGGTAGCCTACTGGGCTTAGCTAGGCCTATTTTAAAGTAGGCAAAATTTAAGACTCCAACTGTAGAATCACGAAAGATCGCTCTGGTGGTAGTAGGCGATAGGACTTACCAGTTGAAGCCCGGGCATGAGTCATAATAACTAACTTATTAATTCTTAAATATTCTTTTTTCATAGCGAAACTAGTATTTGATTGTACCTAAATTCATTTAATTGAATATGAGTTTTGTTCAAACTTCCCAAAACTCTATGACAACCCCATGGAAAAGTTCCTTATTATTATTTTTTTTTCCAGGATTTCAGTATGCAATGCTTACACTGAAGATCCTCATCTCAGCAATCCTTCGAAAATATAAGATCTCAACAAGCCTCAAATTTGAAGATAGATCTTACCATTATTTCCTTCTAAAAGATATGAAATCAGGTTGGTTTGTTAAATTGGAGGATAGATCAAAATCGAATCTACTTCCCAGTTAATTTTTATTTCTTATTATGTATAAATATAATCGATACAGTAGTTCAGAAGTGGAACAACTCAAAAAAACTCATTTTTGAGTTACCTAACATTTTTCTTATTCAAGTTTTTACCCTCTTTCATATTCTGAACTCAAAAAATCAATAATTCTGAGATATCCCATCACTTCTGAACTACTGTATCAATATACAGATTTTTTTAGATGAATAAAACAAACTTATTTTTGAAATATTGTCTATTCCACTAAAGATATATATATATATATACAACTACCGGTTTCGGCTTTATACCATCGTCAGGTCTAGTTATGAACTAAGTCAGTTTGCAGAGAGCGACCCTTCTAATACATCTCGGGTGAAAGGGTGCCATTAAAACTTGGGAGTCCCCCGGCTGTACCGTTAGCTAACTCATGAAATATTTCCTAACAAAACCTAGTTCTAAATTTACATAAAACAATATTACTAGACTAATCGTGGCAAAACAACAAATAAATAAGTACAAATACAAATAAATAATAAAAATAGAAATAAAATTAATAATAATATTAAGATTTAGATAACATTAAATATATATGTGGAACCAAATATTAATAACAGATAATACAAACATATATGTGGAAACAGAACTGGATCAGGTTTGTATTATCTGTTATTAATATTTGGTTCCACATAATATGTATTATATATTTAATGTTATCTAAATCTTAATATTATTATTAATTTTATTTCTATGTTTATTATTTATTTGTATTTGTTCTTATTTATTTGTTGTTTTGCCACGATTAGTCTAGTAATATTGTTGTATGTAAATTTAGAACTAGGTTTTGTTAGGAAATATTTCATGAGTTAGCTAACGGTACAGCCGGGGGACTCCCAAGTTTTAATGGCACCCTTTCACCCGAGATGTATTAGAAGGGTCGGTCTCTGCAAACTGACTTAGTTCATAACTAGACCTGACGATGGTATAAAGCCGAAACCAGTAGTTCTATATATATATATATATACATCTTTAGTGGAATAGACAATATTTCAAAAATAAGTTTGTTTTATTCATTTATTACAAGTTTCCACAATATGTCCGCGTTCCTCAACTTAGAAGATTTTTTTAGAATAGTTACTTTATTTATTTATACATTCAATTTAAAGATAGTTATAATATATATATATATATATATATATATATATATATATATATATATATATATATATATATATAATGGGTATTCATGATGTGTGTGTTAACTATGTTAACTGTGTTAGTTCAATAAAAATGTTGACAGTAGTCTGCTAAATATATGACTTTAACACACTTCGATCAAACAGAGGAAAAGGTATGTTAGATCGCTTTGTTAAATATAACGATATTGGTAAGGTTATGCAAGGTTACTTTATGTAGCAATCTACAGCCCACACAATTTTTTAGTTTTGGCTTTTATATTTTTCACACATCTACATTATAGCGAAAACTGTGTACTAATAAAATATTGTCCATTATTTCGTCTAATTCATCATCACTTAAATCATCCTCTTGATCTGAATTTCCAGTAAAAAGAGTTCAGTAGCTCGTTCAATGAGCTCGTTAAGCAATTTACTTTTATTACTTACTTTAGGCATCTTATTTATAATAAAAACACAATAGTTAACTTTTTTTTTTTTTAAAACTTGGTCGGTTATATTGAAACTTTCTTTAATTGCCACTTGGAGCGCTAGTTATAACAGTTAGCATTTAACAATAATTGTTAATTGTTAATTATTAACAAAGGGGTTGTTCATGAATTTCTGTCCCTGTAAATTTTTATTTCGATAACATTTAACACCTAACACACATTATGAATACCCCTAATATCTTTAATATTATACTAATGGGCAAAATTAACGCACCACTCAATTTTAGTAGGAAGTTTAAAATTAAATCTATTATCTCTCTCGTTAAATTATTTAACTAAAAGGTTTTTTTTTTTTCAGTCATCAAGTATTTTTCCATAAATAACCATTAAATTTTCAAATGACTACTTTTTCAATCAATAATATTTTTGATATGAAAAATATGAATAAACCTTATTATGTATATTAAAAATTGGAAGGTGGTGCGTAACTTTTTTTCAATCAATGAATTATTTATCTTTTATATTATTTTTAATATATATAATTATGTTATATATATATATATAATACATTTTGCAAGCATTGACTCTTAGAAATAGTGATGCAATTTCCTACAAAAAAATTTAATTGCATAGGGAAATTGCACGCATATAAATATTTTGTATATACATATATTTTATTTATTATTATTTATATTACATTCTAATCTGTGTACCTATTATGGATCGTACTGTAACATGTATGGAGACAAAACTTGTATTTTTATGTAACAAAATAAATATGTAATAAACATTGAGAATTTTGCTGTATTATTTAAAGAAAGTCGTCGGTAAATCACCGGCTATGTGCTTCCCCACCACTAATTAATCCAAAGCCAATATTTGACTTATACAGTGTCTTCTGAATTATACAAAATGTTTCCATTTAGCATACCCTGCATTTGAAGAGAAAGGTGGAATATAATAACACATGTACAAACAATGGCTTTATATATATTAGTTATTGTCACTCATGTCCGGGCTTCAACTACAAGGTCATATCGCCTACTACCAGAGCGTTCTTTCTTCACTCTGTTGGACATGAGACTCTACTACGGGAGTATTATTTGTATTCGCTTAGGGTAGGGGTATTTAACGAATCTTACATCGTACAGGCTTGGCACCATCGCTTAACGTCCCATACAAAAGACACCGAGCCTAAGTATTTTTTTACCTCCCTGATAAATTAAACTTAAATACTGCAATGTTGTTAGTTCATGGTTGGTACATTGGGGCACTGAAACTTTTGTAAGTGGAAAAGTTATTAAATCGCAAAAAAAAATAAGTAAATAAAAAAATGAAAAAAAATAAGACTAATTTTACATTTTCACTATTTACTGTGGCAGATTCCCAACAAAATTATACTGGTATTGTATTTAGTAATTAAAACATTATTAATATTGGTTTTAATATACATATATAATAAAACCAATATTAATAATGTTTTAATTACTAAATACAATACCAGTATAATTTTGTTGGGAATCTGCCACAGTAAATAGTGAAAATGTAAAATTAGTCTTATTTTTTAAAATTTTTTTCATTTTTGTATTTACTTATTTACTCACGAGCGTTACCACGAATGATATCATGTCCCCCACTATAAAATCATTTTGTAAATTCATTACATTTTCGGATTATCAATGTAATAATTTTATATCACTCCGCCAAACTACATAATGGTTTTTAAGTATTTGTGTAATAATTTCAAAACGGGATAGTGGTTGAAAAAATAAAAATTTGTGTTTTTTAAATTTTTTTTAGTAACATTCGTGATTTTTGTTTACATTTTAATTATTTTCAATGAGCTTAAAAGCAGAAAAGTAGAGCCAGCTAGGTAAAACTTGGTACAAAAAGTATGTTGGCCAATGAAGAAATTTTAATTCTTGCTATAGAATCGAAAAAATATTTTTTATAATATGGTAACATTCGTGAGAAGTGGGACTCATTTTTTGGCAATAAAATTTTTTTTTTAAGCCGTTAAACCTCAAACTCATGAACCACCAACCTGTGAGTATTCAGGGATAATGAGGCAATGCTAGTTTGGCCATATTCGCGTGTATTGACCGTGTTCGATAGTGATGATCATCAATATTATCGATAGTTTCTCATATCACAAAATATAGAAATGGATCAATGTTAAAAAAGGCAACGAGGTTAGAATAGTGGTAGAGAGTTTCAGCGCCCCCAATCTACCAACCATGAAGGGTGAAGTTTAGAATTGGAGACCATGGTGGAAGTGCGGGCTAGAGCGTAGGGCTTTGGTCGCATGGTCACACCATGGTTAGCGGGTTCGAATCTTGTCCGGGAGTGAGTTTTATTTCGTAAATAGTTCTCCCTGCCGGGGCCTTGGATATAAAAAAATAAATAATAAATTTAGAATAACGTACTTTCTGTTTTCATTTATTCAAAAAAAGATAAACAATGTCTTTATTACCATGACAATAAATAATATAATATATACCTATATATATTTTTTAAAATTTACAAACAGATATTTACAACTGTATAAAAATAAATAGAGCAAGCAAATGTGCTAAGAGAGAGATAATATATATATATATATATATATATATATATATATGTATTAATAAGTTAAAATGAGAGGAAATGGGTGATTTCTCACATCTTGACATTGCCATTATCTCTCTCTCTCTCTATATATATATATATATATATATATATATATATATATATATATATATATATATATATATATATATATATTGTAACAACTCTCCTTCTCGTGTGAGTGCAATTTACTTTATTTAATTAGTAAATTTAAATAAAATAAAAATAAATAAATATAATTAATACCGAAAAAATTATTAAAATTGAAAATTATTACATCGCGACTTTAAATAACAATGCCTGGATAGCTGAATGCACTGCTCACGGGAAGAACGGTTACAAGTTCCTAACGTGTAGTTGTCATCAGTAACTAATAAAAATGTATTACTGTTGCCAACTAGAAGAAGCATGGGAGGGGGAAATGGAATGAATCAACCTTACTAGCACAGTAACATATTTATTTCAAAAGAACATAGAATATTTACAACAGAAAATATAAATAAATATGATTTGGCCATATGTCTGAAGGACTTTATAACTTACTTACGAGGTACCTCGATAATGATCCCTGGAGGTGACTATGTGGTCATCGTTTATGTACATCTCTATGTTTTTGTTTGAAGCCCGAACAGCTGATCCAAAGGTTTTTAAATCATCTTACTGGCCAACAGGGAAAATGAATAGAATAGAATTTAGAGAACAAATAATTGGGTATATTTACCTAAACTACATAATAAAATTAATAACTATGAGATTAAAAAAAAATTAATTTGTCTACAAAAAGAAATCTTACAAGCTAATGTTTACATTTATATTTTAGTATCTTTTCTTTCTAAACCATGATGAGTATCTTGCTTTGCGTCACCAGTCTAATAGACACGTTGCCTCAAACTGACAAAAGAGATGTTGATTGACAATGAAACAAGTCATAGAATTTGGTTTTTATTTACTGGCTTTCCTCCTAATTTAATTACTCAACCTATTTCAAAATGTTAAATTAAATCTTAAGAATTAGAAGTATCGAATTGATTGTCTTCAATTCGAAATATCTTGAATTTAGGGTCTCATATCTCTTTTGAACGACAATAATACATTCTTCATTTACTCTCAGCATCAACCAATTATCCCACATAATTAAAAATAAAAATAATTTATATTGATTTAAATTACTTATTATCACCTATTTGAAAAATATATGAAACCTGTGAATAAAATGAACTTTTTATAGATTGGCCCTTCTTCCTCTCAAAGATTCTCCTAAGATTTCCCTCTCAAAGAGCCAATGTGGAACTTTTTTCAAATTTAAATTTTTTTAAATTTTTGGGGGAATTCAAATTTAGAAAATTTTGTAGATTCTTGTAGCCTATAGATTTTTATAACTGGTGATGAAAAAACAAGTGGTAAAACTCAAAATGGGAATTAATCACAGCGGTCCGTAGTCTAGAAATGGGTGGGAAAAAATCACATTGGCCCTTCTTCCTCTCAGGTGTCGATATATATATATATATATATATATATATATATATATATATATTAATTTTCATTTTTGTGTTATGGTTACTACAATTTTATTATTTTCCCTTATCAAAGATCATTTTTTGTTTTATATAATTTCTGAATTGTTTTTGTTTCCTAGTTTGCACATGTCCATATTTATTCTTTTAATATTATTTGTAGGTATCTATGGTTTGATATTTGTTACAAATTTATATATAAAGTATGAAGTTGGTTGAAATATGCTCTGCCATATTAATAAGGGGAAGTGCACATTGTTTTATATTGCATGTGTATATATGAGTGGAATGTTGTGAGCGCTCTCGCTATAAACTTGATTTCAAATGAAAAAGTCACATATGCTAATTTAGATACTTACTTTCAGGGCTTAAGTACATTTTATAAGATACACCATTTTTCGCAGACCGTCTAGTTTTCTAAATACATGCCCAGAAACGTTTTGAAATGAAGTTTTTTTTTAACACATATTCTAAGTTGCATCCTTGATTTACCTCAAAAATGGTAGGTACTTACCAAAATTGCTCCATGCTGGGGATATTGTTAAATTTCCAACTTTAACTTAGACCTGATTAGATTTTGGCTGAAATCTTACGAAAATTGAGACCACTTTACATGGAGGCTTAACTACATTTTACAAGATGCCGGTTATATGACTTAATAACAAATTTTTTAGAGAAAAATAAAGGACACATTTCATATGTTAGGGAAACGCTTTTAGACGGAAACGGAATGTTATTCTCACTGTTCAAAAATAATAAAATTTCGTGTTTTATATCCAAAAACATTATTTGATACAAAACTTTCATTTTTATTTTTTGGGCAGAGTTCCTCCACACCTTAAAGGTCAGTCCAATGTACGTTATTGTTTTATTTATTAATTTATAATTTTTTATTTATATATTTTTATTTATTTAGCCTTTTTTTATTTATTTAATTTTTTTAGATTGTTATAGTCATATTGTTTTTTTATACATATACTTATATTGCACATTGGGACCTGATGATGGGACGTAAGAACGTCCCGAAACATCGTTGGGATGAAGACACATCCGAAGAGTTGTTTGAAAAATAGTTATCTTAATTTTTATTAAATTGAAAAATGTTTCTATGTATTAATGTTTTTATATAATCACATATTTTTAAGTATTTATTTGTTAAGTTTTTGTTAATTTCATTTTACTATTTTTAATAGTTTTGTTATTACTACTAATCATATGTGTACTATATTATGTATTAAGTAATTATAATACGGTACTATGTAGTTATAAATCTAATTTATAAGCTGTCTTAATGTATATATTCTTTTCACGTAGTTCCATGTATTGGTTTAACGGAAATAAATTTATTATTATTATATAGAACGTGATTTTTCATAAGTGTTCCGGTTTTCTAGAAATATACCGAAAACCGAGATACAAGTATTAAAAACCATTTTTGTAGTATTTTTCTTTATTTTCCCGAAAACTGTCCTATCGAAATAATGGTTCTTACCAAAAATGTTCCTCAATAAATTTATTATTATTATATAGAACGTGATTTTTCATAAGTGTTCCGGTTTTCTAGAAATATACCGAAAACCGAGATACAAGTATTAAAAACCATTTTTGTAGTATTTTTCTTTATTTTCCCGAAAACTGTCCTATCGAAATAATGGTTCTTACCAAAAATGTTCCTCAATAAATTTATTATTATTATATAGAACGTGATTTTTCATAAGTGTTCCGGTTTTCTAGAAATATACCGAAAACCGAGATACAAGTATTGAAAACCATTTTTGTAGTATTTTTCTTTATTTTCCCGAAAACTGTCCTGTCGAAATAATGGTACTTACCAAAAATGTTCCTCAATAAATTTCCAGTCCCTAAAATGTCCTTAGATTTGAGATTCAAAGAATATAAAATAAATTTCAGTGGGGAATATTTTAAACTAAATAAATTGTATCACGTAGCATCGAATTTTAATAATAACCAATGTGTAGTTTTTATAATAAATTGTATCACGTAACATTGAATTATAATAATAACCAATGTGTAGTTTTTATAATAAATTGTATCACGTAGCATCGAATTATAATAATAACCAATGTGTAGTTTTTATAATAAATTGTATCACGTAGCATCGAATTATAATAATAACCAATGTGTAGTTTTTATAATAAATTGTATCACGTAGCATCGAATTATAATAATAACCAATGTGTAGTTTTTATAATAAATTGCATCACGTAGCATCGAATTATAATAATAACCAATGTGTAGTTTTTATATTAAATTGTATCACGTAACATCGAATTTTAATAATAACCAATGTGTAGTTTTTATAATAAATTGCATCACGTAGCATCGAATTATAATAATAACCAATGTGTAGTTTTTATATTAAATTGTATCACGTAACATCGAATTTTAATAATAACCAATGTGTAGTTTTTATAATAAATTGTATCACGTAGCATCGAATTATAATAATAACCAATGTGTAGTTTTTATAATAAATTGTATCACGTAACATTGAATTATAATAATAACCAATGTGTAGTTTTTATAATAAATTGCATCACGTAGCATCGAATTATAATAATAACCAATGTGTAGTTTTTATATTAAATTGTATCACGTAACATTGAATTTTAATAATAACCAATGTGTAGTTTTTATAATAAATTGTATCACCTAGCATCGAATTATAATAATAACCAATGTGTAGTTTTTATAATAAATTGTATCACGTAACATTGAATTATAATAATAACCAATGTGTAGTTTTTATAATAAATTGTATCACGTAACATTGATCTTATACCAACCACCCTAACACACTCTCCCCCTCCCCCTTCTCAATACAGGACTATCTTATACCAACCACGTTTACACACTCTCCCCCTCCCCCTTCTCAAAATCATCTCATACTGGCCTTACTGGGCATATGAAAGTCGCTCTCAGAATTACGCTTTACAATGAAACAAAAACGCCAACTCTACATTCTTATACCAGTAAAGTCAATATGAAATGTATTTGAGGTGGGGAAGAGTCTGTAAAGGTGGTTGGTATAAGAAAGTCCTGTAACGTGATTTATATGCATTTAGATATTGTTTAAACATTATCGTTACGTTTTGGGCGACTCCCTTCAGTCTAAGAGAAGGAGCCCAACTCCTAAATCCCGATAAAATTCGATGTAATAATTAATTCATTGTGGGGAAGTACACTGGCGCTGATTCAACTTCATATTATCTAGAATATGTCTGAAAATTGAGTATTTTGATGTTGGAATGTAGAGGCTCTGTGTACCCAGATGTTGTTTCCACGAACAACCCATTTTACGTCAATATGAAAAGAACTGTGAAAGTAATAAAACATTTTTACTAAATTCTTAAAAAATAAGTCACTGAATCACCTGATATGTACTTCCCCAGCAGAATTAATCAATTAAGTTTCCGCTCTCCCTCCCAAACCAATCGACCGTTTGGGCTAAAACTCAATATTCGACTTATATAGTGACTTCAGACTCCTAACTATTCGACAGTTTTAGTGTCGTCCTCTTCTCTGGTCAGTTTACATAAAAAATAAAGAAAATGTATGTTTAAAAAAAAATTGTCTATTTCACAAATAATATATAATATGGGAGTACTTTCGGTATTGCTACCATCTTCAGCCACGACTTAACAAATACTAAATTGAAGTTCAACTAGGTAGTTTGCAATCCAAACGGTAGGTATAGTAAACTACCTAGTTGAACTTCAATTTAGTATTTGTTAAGTCGTGGCTGAAGATGGTAGCAATACCGAAAGTACTCCCATGTTATATTTTATTTGTGAAATAGACAACATTTTTAAAAAAACATATGTTTTCCTTATTTTTAACAAGTGTTTCACAATATCTCTGCAAAAATGTTAGATATAGTTTACATTAGTTAAATTTTAATAATTTGAAAATGATATTGAAAATGGGCTGAAACTCAATATTTTAGTGACATAGTGGCTTCTGAATCCTCATTCTAAATTTTAAATAAAAAATATTTGGCCGATTATCAATAGGTTGAAAAATAAACGAAAGAGAACAATGAAACCTACTTTATTGATAACAATTATTATAATAACAATTAATGGTATTTACGATGATTATTACTGCAAAAGTCATTTTTTATATATTTATATATTGAATTCTATAGTTTTCTTTATATATGAATTCTGGAATTCTGTTATCCGGTAATGGTCCACGAAGAAGAGTTGTACTATCAGCCTTTGGAAATATCCCAAAAGAATTTGGTATATTCATGATGTCCTCAGGACCACAACATTCTATGTACCCTCGGACATAATCGGTTGATGTTTCAGGCCATCCATTATCCTTGCAGATCATTTCACAAAGATTCTCTATTGTGATGTACACTACGGAACATTTTTTTAATGAATATTTTAATGAAAAGAGGTAATTTTTTTTATTATAATCTAATATCATATATATATTAGATATATATCAAGGTGTTTGAGAAACAAAACAAGAAAACATATAAAAAACAGCTGTGAAATAGTGTTAAATGTAATGAAGTCGTGAGCTAGCTCTAAAACGGTGCATGTGGTTTTGATATGTTTTAAATAAAAATGAAGTTGAACAATTAGATGAAAGTTGACTGGAGTGGAATTAAAGTGTGAAGAGTTGACGGGGTCTGGTTTTTGTGGTAGAGGCGTCGAGAAGGTACAATTAATAATATATATTTTTCAATATGCCCAAATAAAAAAAGAAATAGTTTTTTAAGTATTAATTTAATGTTTTTGTGCCATTGTAAATTTTTGTTTTGTTTGTTCAAATGTTAAGTTTTTTAAAAATTTAAATATGTAAATATAGATAATAACCCAATTATTTGTCCTCTTCAAATTCTATTCTATTCATCTTCCCTGTTGTCCCAGTAGTATCATTTAAAAAAACCTTTGGATTAGAAATTAATATTATTTAAAATTATTAAAAATTGGTATCTCTTTGTGAATCCAAGTGTAAAGTTTGTTTAATTGAATTTTTTTCGTTGTATACGTGTACTTTCTTAAAAATTGCATGTCTTAAATTATTGATAATATTTTTTTAGGGCAATTTTCGGCAAACTACTGTAGAAATCAAAATTTAAATAAACAAAAGAGATCAAATTTCTACAGGAAATGTGGTAGCAAACAAGTTATTATCACATTTTTGGCATATCCCTTGTGTGGACGATTTTCGCCACAAAGCCCCATCATATTTTGGCAAAACCTTGATGGGAGAATTTTTTTTTATATTAATTAAAGTAGGGAAACAGGTTGAAAAAGATGAAAAGGATAGAATAGAGACAAATAAGGGTTACATTTAATTTTGAGAAATAATTTTTTTTTTGCCAACTTCAAAAGAAGGTTACTATTTTATATAACATTGTTTTTGTTTAGTAATTATATATTTAGTAAAGTAAGAAAATGCCAATTACCAGAGGACAAGCGAGAAGATTAGAGGAGGAAAGTAGAGAGGAAGGGTCAAGTTCGGAGGAAAGATCCGATATGGAGTTATCGGAAGATAGAGAAAGGGAGACTCCAGCCGCAATGGAGTCCATGCAGGGTACAGGTGAGGAGTCGCAAGGGGAGGGGGTAAATAAAGATAAAGAAAAAGAGGGCATTGCTGCTCCTGATATGGAATGGCTCCGTGTTGTGTTAACAAAGTTAACTGGGGATATGAATCAAAAAATGGAAGAGCAAAGTAATAAATTAGGAAATTTAGTAACAAAGTTAACTGGGGAAATGGGAAATATCAATCAAAAAATAGAAGAACAGGGTAGAGATTTAAGGGGGGATATGAATCAAAAAATGGAAGAGCAAAGTAATAAATTAGGAAATTTAGAGACAAATTTAAAAAGGGAAATGGGGGATATGAATCAAAAAATGGAAGAGCAAAGTAATAAATTAGGAAATTTAGAGACAAATTTAAAAAGGGAAATGGGGGAAAAATTAGGAAAATTAGAGACAAACTTAAGGGGTGACATTAAAAATTTAGAAGTTAAATTAAATAAAAAGGTGGACAATTTGATGAACCAATTAGAGAAAATTCAAATAGAAAATGAAAGAGTTGAAAGTAGGATAAATAAAGCAGGAGAAAACTTAGAAAAGCACTTTATTCAAAAAATTAACAAGTTGGATGAAGGGAATTCTGAAGTAGAAAAAGAGGTTCTTATTATTGACAGTCAGTCACAAGTTGATGAGGTAGAAGGAACAGAGAATAACAGTGGGGAGGAACAGACCCAAATTTTAGAGAAAGAGGTGGAGGAAGAGAGTCAAAATGTAGAAAAATTAGTATTAAGTGAAATTCAAGAAAATAGGATGAATGTTGATGTGGATGGACAGAGTGAAAGGAACATTTTGATGTTATTAGACAAAACAAACGAACAGACTGAGGACAACAAACAAAAGACAAATTTTAATTTTAAAGAAAATATAGTTAAAACTTACAGACAAACTGGAAATAGAAAGGAGGCTAATAAAAGTTATAAGAACAATTTTAAAAAGAGAGTAAAAGCATTCAAACAGGTATTAAGGACAAAATTAACACTGAACAAATATTTAGAGAAGGGGGAGGGGATTTTTAAAGACATAATTCGCCGGGGCATCCGGAAAAAGATAAAATTAAATTTGGGCTTTGCAATATAATTGCATTAGCCACTTTTTATAGTGAACCTATTTTTTTTTGCAACTCGGATGAGTTTGAGGAAATGACTGACAGACTAACATGACAGAATTAGGATCAGTTTAAAATATGACGAAGTGACATTGGACTAATATAATAGTATGGATGATAAATTTATTTTTTGGATGAGAGAATTTTGGTATATGAAGAGTATGGATGAATTTTGGTATAGTTCTGCGTTTAAATTAATTAGGATTTATATTTTTTTTTAGGATTAGATTAGATGTTAGGATCAGTATAAAATTAATCTAGAATTATATTTAGGGATTAGTCATCCAAATTTAATATATACAAATTATTTATTTGAGACTTACTTGTTAATAACGATTTTATTGAAAATTAAAACATATATATATACAGCTGATTTTGAACGAACATAATATGGAAGAAGATCGATTTTTTTTTATTATATTTTTTTATTACAAATGTTAGAAAGATAATATCAGCAGGCTGAGAGATGCCTAGATCTCTTTGGAGACATGACGAACTTCCTGAGGCCGAGTCAAGGGGACAGATTTTCTGTTTCGGAACTGTTCAGCTAGGATACCGGACGTGACTAAATCATAATAATATTATAAATTAGAAAGACGAACGAAACTGTATAGAAGCCTTGAAAGGATAATATATTATATAAATTGTATGTATGCATAGGTTAGTAAATTTTTGTTATTATAAATTCTATTATTTAGACAATTTCATTTATTACTTTAAGTAACACGTTTTTCTACGTAAATTTTTTTATATAGGGAGAGTAGATGAGAATGGGAAGAGTTGTAGGAGCAAATTTTATAACTTTAGGAATAGGAACAAACAAAGGGTAATATTAATTAGAGAAGTTTTGAATTAATTGCTGATGACATTCTTTTAGACGTCGGGATTATATAGATTTGTTTTGGGAGAAATTATTTTTTTAATCCTAGTAAGAGCTAGTGATTAATTGGAGATTTATATTTTTTTTTGATCTGCGAGAGATGATTTTTTTTGTGTCGACTAGAAAGAACTAGCGATATATATATAGGAGATTTATGATGTAGTGTTGGTTGCCTACCTGAGATAGGAGGAACCGTATTTTTGCTACGTCAACGATGAAGTTATTATTATTAGGGAGTTATTAGTAGAGAAGGAAGTTGAAGTAAAAATATATGTGAGATACATTTTTTTAGTTAGGAAGTATGAAGGACGTCTCAAAGAATTTAATACCTCAAAAGACAAGTACTATATATATATTAAATAAATTAAATTTGTATTCCTTATTACCCGGCGTGAGGCCTAATTTTGATTGTTTAGTAATATTTTGGAAGTGTGATGAAGTAAAACCGAAGGATTTATTTAATTTTTATTTCAAGTAAATTTTTTATATACAATCTTTTTATATAATTATTTTGAATACATACAATTGTATATTGATGGTAAAGGCGGAAAGTAAAATTAATTGGCAATTTCTTAAATCTATATGCAACTTGATTATTTCCAAACTTGATTTCATGACTATGACTGATCCTGTAAATATGTAAAAATTTAGTATTATATTTTTTATGTTCAATTAGTTCAAATTTTTATAAATTTAAGTTAACATTTTCTTTAGGTTAAGGATTAATTGTAAATTTTTAGATTAATATTTGTTTTTGTTTATTAGAAATTAGGTACGTATATATATAAGTTTAATAATTGTAAATAGTTATAAAAAAAATAAAAATGGGCATATATGTATAAAAAGAGCGTCGAAATGGGCATATAAAAAATAAATCAGTGAGTGTAAGTGAGAGAGAGACTTCGATACATCGTTGATCAATGAGTTGAAGACATCAAGGAGCCAGCCAACATGTGCGTTCGAGGAGGAGCCCATCATGTGAATTGGAGGAAGACGTTAATCCATCTGTGTATTGAAGGAGGAAGCTTATCATGTGGATTCGAGGAAGAAGCTAATCAACCTGTGTATTGGAAGAAATTAAATCTGAAAGAACTTATATAAAAAAAAAAAAAAATTTGTGAACAAACATTTTTTTTTTAAAAAGAAGGAAAAGGCAAATGTGATGTACACTACGGAACATTTTTTTAATGAATATTTTAATGAAAAGAGGTAATTTTTTTTATTATAATCTAATATCATATATATATTAGATATATATCAAGGTGTTTGAGAAACAAAACAAGAAAACATATAAAAAACAGCTGTGAAATAGTGTTAAATGTAATGAAGTCGTGAGCTAGCTCTAAAACGGTGCATGTGGTTTTGATATGTTTTAAATAAAAATGAAGTTGAACAATTAGATGAAAGTTGACTGGAGTGGAATTAAAGTGTGAAGAGTTGACGGGGTCTGGTTTTTGTGGTAGAGGCGTCGAGAAGGTACAATTAATAATATATATTTTTCAATATGCCCAAATAAAAAAAGAAATAGTTTTTTAAGTATTAATTTAATGTTTTTGTGCCATTGTAAATTTTTGTTTTGTTTGTTCAAATGTTAAGTTTTTTAAAAATTTAAATATGTAAATATAGATAATAACCCAATTATTTGTCCTCTTCAAATTCTATTCTATTCATCTTCCCTGTTGTCCCAGTAGTATCATTTAAAAAAACCTTTGGATTAGAAATTAATATTATTTAAAATTATTAAAAATTGGTATCTCTTTGTGAATCCAAGTGTAAAGTTTGTTTAATTGAATTTTTTTCGTTGTATACGTGTACTTTCTTAAAAATTGCATGTCTTAAATTATTGATAATATTTTTTTAGGGCAATTTTCGGCAAACTACTGTAGAAATCAAAATTTAAATAAACAAAAGAGATCAAATTTCTACAGGAAATGTGGTAGCAAACAAGTTATTATCACACTATGTTATCCTTTAAAGGGTAGTTGTGGAGAATAGTAAGGACAGAGGAGCCTGCTTCTAGATCTTCGATCTTCTTATACCAGTATAGTTGCCCATATTTTATTGATTTTTCCAACGTGCCTGTAGTTATTTGTAAATTCCTACCAGTCTTTCGTACCAACAGTCTAATGGCATTCTCCAAATATAGAAAGTTACCACGCATCATTGACATCCAAGAGAATCGTGTTCTATAATCTTTAGATAGATCACGTTGTGCTGAATACAGAAAATCTTCCGGGGGTCCTAAAGGATGTAAATACCTTTTACATCCTTTCCTAATGAGGTCAGACGCTTGAATTCTAAAGTGTGTATTGAGGTAGTCTTTATCATGCTGACTTTCAATTAAAAATTCATTAGTTTTGGGGGTAATTTTATAACTATCGTCATCAACGTCTGTACTATTAAGTGAATATGAAAGATAAAAGTTGGTATGGTCTCTGATATCAACACAAGTTTCAAAAACGTACAAAAACTTCCTACCTACCATGTATCCATGATCCCAGATAGCTCCGATATCTCGAAGTCCACACGACACTATCTTTGGAGAAGACATTGGAGATACGATTGATTGTTTAGTCGGGGTCTCCCTTAACCTACTGATGCCTTCAGGTTTAACTTTACAGTACAAATCTTCACTTAAAATAGTTGGCTTCTCTGGATTGACCAATTCAATATTTTTCCCACATGTTAATATTTGTGTTTTGGGGGGGCAAGCGATGTATATTTTCTCATTTTTTTTTAGAACAATTGCTCTTTTTCCATCACGAATTGTACGGTTGTAAAAACTATAATCCCCTGAGGTACTCTTGTGAAGAAGGAGAGGTTCGTAATGATGGTAGTTTTTACTTTCTGTATAGATGATATCTTTTAAATCCTCGATGAATATAACACACTCTTTAATTCCATTTTCTTGGTTATCAGTGGAAATGGAACCAAACAACGTTAAGCCCACAATAAACTGAATAAAACAGGAGCTCACCATGTTTCTGCAGTAAAACTGACACAACAATGGATCCCCAGCTCCTGACTTGGTCTATTGTACACGTACTCTTCTAAGGATGACGCAAATCTGCGTAGCATTATACTCCGGGGGGGGGGGGGTAATTAAACTAAATAATTAACAACAGGTACCATACACAAAATATTAGTAT
This sequence comes from Aradus depressus, assembly GCA_963662175.1. Classification (NCBI taxonomy): domain Eukaryota; kingdom Metazoa; phylum Arthropoda; class Insecta; order Hemiptera; family Aradidae; genus Aradus; species Aradus depressus. The sequence continues at coordinate 22,133,887 of OY759226.1, read as the reverse complement.
GTTATAACAAAATAATCAACACAAAATTAAATTAACAATTAATATATTCATCAGTCTAGTCATGCAGTCTTATACAATAAGTAGCAGTAAGTATCCTCAAATAAATAAGCCCTAATTTTCTTTTTTATTTCAGCTGAAATTTATTTTTTACTGATTTTCCCTTTTCACGGCTTTCATTGAATTGTAAAATTTGCTGTTAGTCTTAATAGTCTTTTATTACTATAATATTTTGTGTATGGTACCTGATGATCCCGACTTGTACGATGTCAGGTACTCGCTAAAGACCCCTGCTCTAGATGAACAAATATTTAGTGTAGGCAATATTTAGGACTCTCATAGTAGAGTCGATCTCATGTCCACCAGAGTGACGAAAGAGCGCTCTGGTAGTAGGCGATATGACCTTGTAGTTAAAGCCCGGGCGTAGAAGTAGTACGTAGAAGAGAAAAGGTACTATTTATTTATATGTATATATGTCCTAAATATAAAATAATTATAAATAGTGGCCACTACAAACCAGAAAAAAGACTGATATAGTTTGAAGTAATTACTTTGTAAGATGTTTCTTGTAATTTGATATCGATATTTATAAATAAATGAAGGAGAAAAAAAAAAAAAAATATTACTACTTTCAAAAAAAAATTATTTAATTGTTATCATTTTTTTATTTATTTTTTAAAATATATATATAGAAAAAAACAGTTATTATGACTCATGCCCGGGCTTTAATTACGAGGTCATATCGCCTACTACTTTGGTTTTTTTGTTTTTTTGGTGGCCGACCTCCGGTGGAGGGCACGACGCCATCGCCGAATCGTCGGGAAAAAAGGGGCCTAACAATTTTATTAACAAATGAAAAATATGTTACATAATGAAATGAAATATATGTTGCTGTGGTAGGGAGCGACCGCTGCCGACCTTCATTGGTGGACATGTGGGAGTCCTAAATTTTGTCTACCCTAAATTTTTATTCACCTAGGGCAGGGATCTTTAACGAGTACCTGACATCGTACAGGCTAGGGACCATCGCTTAACGTCCCATCCGAAGGACGGCATGCTTAAGTTTATTTTACCTCCTAGATAAAATAAACTAAGGGCGACGGCCGGGTTTCGAACCCACGACCTTGAGCTCAGAAGGCAAGCACGCATACTACTGAGCTACCGGCGCCCTCTAAAAAAAAAATATATATATACAGGATGTCCTTTTTAGATGGCCCGGCTGAATTTCTCTTAAACCGATAACGTTATAAAAAAAATAAAAAATAGGTATTTAATATTTTTCAGTCTAGTTTAATATTTCGAGTTGTTTTTGAAAAAAAATTGTATGGGGTACCCCAGGACCAATACAACTTTAAAATTTCAAATAGGATCCTATACCTTCCGATACATCATTTTAAACGATTTTTTACGCTAAAATCAATGGTGCAACCCGATTTTAAATTGGTCAAAAAATTATAAAGTTATGGTTCAAAATTAAAAGACAAAAAAAAACAATACATTTTGTTAGCTATTTTTAATAATAAAAAAATCCCGTACCCATAGAGGTTGGTGAACCCACATTTCATGTTCAAACTGCCTGCCCTGTTTGAAGATGCAAAGATTGGCTCGTCTTAACCACTCTTCGCTGGTGCTCAGTGCGATAGACTGAGGAGAGACGGATCGACAAGCATTTTCCACTCTTTGCTGCAGTTCTTCAACTGATGTTGCAGGGTTATGATTGGCATAAACGCTGTTTTTCAAATGTCCCCACAAGAAAAAGTCTAACGGAGTTAGATCGGGTGACCGAGGAGGCCAACAGATGGGGCCGTGAGGTCCTATCCACCTATCCCGGTAGTGACGATTTAAATAATCTCTCACCTGCAGAGAATTGTGTGCGGGACATCCATCAAGCTGCAGGAGCATTCTTTGCCGTTGCTGCAGAGGAACCTCTTCTAGAAAAGTTGGTAATTCCTCTCTCAAAAAATTTAGAAACTAAGCCCCATTTAAATTATTTCGGTAGAAATAAAGACCAATTAATTTATTTCCGAGAAGTCCACACCAAACGTTGATGCTGTGAACCACCTGGTGACGACAAGAATACGATACTCTGGGATTTTCCAGTGCCCACGTTCGAAAATTCCAACGATTTAGTACACCATTTGTGGTGAACTTTGATTCATCAGTCCATAGGATGTATGGGAGAATGCTTTCTTGAGCTTCCCAAATCGACATTTGTGCAAGGAACATTAGACGCCTGTCATAATCAGTGACCCGAAGCCCCTGGACAAGATGAGAGCTATAGGGCTTAAGTCCGGAGTACATCTCTAATTTTTTTCTTTGAAGAACCTAAAACCGTTCCAGTATTTCGGAGAGAAGTATTTGGATTTTCCATAACATACAATAAAACATCCAGCTCCTCGTCGGAATTGCGCTGCCGGTTTCTTGATGGACCCGCAACTGATCCGAGTCTCCTCATATTGTGAGCAACACGAATAAACGTTTTGTGGTTTACTTGGGGACGATGGGAAAATTTCTGGGAGTACAACACGACTGCACGGCGAGCAATACCACCATTTTCAATAAAACAATTGTACATATCAACTTGTTCCTGTGGGAAAACTGCATCCTTCGGTTCATTTTGACTGGCTGATTAATACTGAATGAAAGGAAGTAGATACTGTTGTAAAAGTTGTTTATTTCCATGAATTAAAATTCCCTTTCATAAGACCATTTGGGTAAACAATGACAGTGGATGTAAACAGTAAAAGCAATTTAACGTGTTTACTAAAATTAGCAAGCAAATTCGGTTTATTGAAATTAATACCAAAACAAAATAAATGTTTTTTTTTTTTTTTTTGTTTTTTTAATTTTGAACCATAACTTTATAATTTTTGACCAATTTTAATTGGGTTGCACCATAGATTTCAGCGTAAAAAATCCTTTAAAATGATGTATCGGAAGGTATAGGGTCCTATTTGAAATTCTAAAGTTGTATTTGTCCTGGGGGACCCCGTACAATTTTTTTTTCAGAAACAACTCAAAATATTAAACTAGACTGAAAAATATTAAATACGTATTTTTTATTTTTTTTATAACGTTATCAGTTTAAGAGAAATTCAGACGGGTCATCTAAAAAGGAGACCCTGTATAATTATTGTAAATCTTTTTTCTATGTGGGAGTGCAAATTACAATTATAAAATAAAATGAAAATCGAAAATTATTAAAATCGAAAATTATTAAAATCGCGACTTTAAATGAAAATGTCTTGGATAACTCAGTACACTCCTCACGGGAAGAACGGTTACAAGTTCCTAATGTGTAGTTGTCACCAGTAATTAATAATAATTAATTACTGTTGTCAACTAGAAGAAGCATGAGTGGGGGGGGAATGAAATGAATCAAACTTAGAACTGTAACATATTTATTTTAATGAGAACATATTTTAAATGGGAACATATCATATTTACAAAAAAAACAATTTAATATATAATTGGCCGTATGTCTGAAAGACTTAATTATAACTTAACTACGAGGTACCTCGATAATGATATCCCTGGCGATGACGGTGTGATCATCCTTATCTGGACATCCCGCAGAAATCATCCAATCACATAGTTCTTGAAGATCTGTCTGGTTTCGAGGCTACATTAGAAGTTACATTTTTCACTGACTTTACACCGTCCGAAATACACTATAATTCACTGACTAGTTCGAGTGGCCTGACCGGCCCAAGCATGAAGAAGGAGTTGATTTACTCACATATTTAAAATTGAATATTCTTCTAAATGAAATTCTCTTCAAATTCAAATCCAAATGACCCATAATTCGCTCTTGTTTCGCTCCTAGCGATCGCGATTCACTCGCAGGCATCGCTAGTTCCGAGCATATTCTTCTAAATGGAATTCTCTTCAAATTCAAATCCAAATGACCCATAATTCGCTCTTCTTTCGCTCCTAGCGATCACGATTCACTCGCAGGCATCGCTAGTTCCGAGCAATAATCTTCTTAATAAAACCCTCTTTAATCAGCTCCAAGTGGCCTCGATTCGCTCGTAGTGTCACTGGTCCTTGCTGTATAATAATGATAATAATTGTCTATAGGGTAGACAAGCTACATTATATTATATAGAATTTATTTTTTTCTTTCTCTTATTTAAAAAAATTGTTTCCATCTCATTTTAACATTATTATTAAGTATCTAGTTATATCATTGTGCATAATAACTAATTTGTTTCTTGTATTCTGTAGGCCCTGAAGAAGGAAATAAATAGTTTCCGAAATGTTGACCAAATATTGAGTTTTCATTCACACGACAGAACCTCGAATTCCTTCTAGATTGAAAAGATATTGTCAACTCTATTAATCATTGAAAATGTTCATAATTATTCGTTTTACTTATTTGGACCTCTTTTTTCCATGAAAAATGAAATTTTAATTGTAATCGTAATTTTAACAAGGGTTTACTCTCAACCGCTTGAGTTTTAAGGGTAACACATCTGGGGATGATCTAGTTAGTTGAAACGGACCAAGTTCCAAGCTACAGATATCTTCCACTATTTATAAACATTTTTATTTCACTTTTTGAATACTTTTTCTTATGCGCCATAAAAGAACTTTTCCATACAATTCTGCTATAGTACATACTCTAAGGTCCCAGCTTCTCCAGGTTTTCCCACACTTCCCAAATTTCCCCTTTATACATTTTTCCCATCTTTTTCAAAAGGAACGGCTCAGAAGATTCAACGACCAGGAAGGTCTTACACATAAGTCTTCCACTATCATCTCCGAACCTCATCATTTTTTTTTTTACTTTCCCGGCTGTCCCTTCTGCATAGAAGAAGTTATGTAATCGGTAAGAAAATCGATATTGAGTTAAAGTAAAATAAATACATAATAAAATAAATTTAAAAAATAATTAAAATTAATAATAAATATTACCACATTTCCTGTAGAAATTATAGTATAGCTGGTCTTCTACTAAATTTTGATCTGTACGTTAGTTTCCGAAAAGGGCCCTGAAAAATTTCGAAAGTACAAGACTTGCAATTTGAATAAAGTGCACGTATTTAAAAAGCGGTAAGCTTGTTAATAAGAGGTAAGCTTATTAATAAACCTATTTCATATTCATTTTGTAGTAATAATATTAATAGTAGTAAAACGATTGTAATGTATAAATAGATGCCCACAACTGTTGACTGAAACTCAGTTTGGTCACATTGCATTTCAGAGACAAAACCTTTGTGCTTTTAAATAGGCTTCAAAAATGTAAAATTAAAGTTGTCAGTTTTATTGTACGTATTTTATTGTGTCGTGTTTGGTTGCAGAGGCGGATGCTACATTGATGGTAGAATCAAAGTGGTTTTGCTATGAAGCTCTATCCTTCTTATTGGAGAAAAATATTACGAGAACCTCACTGAATACCACTGTAAGTATATAAACTGTACAAACAAAATTAAATGTTTATTATGAGTTTGTATTACATTTATTTCATTTACATGTACATGATTATGATAAATTACAAACAGCTGCTGTCTTGCCAAGAAACCTTTCCATCCTCCATGAAGTAGTTTGCCAACTCCTCTCTGACTTCTTCGGCAAAAAGTGTAGAACGGCGAGGTATTTTTTGTAGAGGTCTTAAGGCTCCTCCAACATTACTCTTTTCTCTCCATCTTCCTTCAATTAGAATGTCCTTCCCTGTCAAAACAGCCTGGCCGAGTATACAACTTAAGGCTCCTCCAACATTACTCTTTTCTCTCCATCTTCCTTCAATTAGAATGTCCTTCCCGGCGGAGTATACAAATTTATTGAAATGGTACTTTTTTCTGAGAAAGTTGTGAAGGTAGGCAATACACAACACTACTGTCTGAGCCTTACTAGCTGTGATGCCCAGCGTTCCTACTTACGTACTAGCTGTCGGGTCCGCCGTTGCAAGGCATATACTACCTGTGGTGCCCAGCGTTCCTAATTACGTACTAGCTGTGGGGTCCGCCGTTGCAAGGCACATACTAGCTGTGGTCACAAGCGTTATTAAGTACGCACTGGCTAGGATGTCCAGCGATGCTAAGTATTCACTAGCTGTGGTTTCCACCGTTGAAAGGCGCATAATAGCTGTGGTGCCCAGGGGTCCTAAAAACTTACTAGCGTTACTATAGTTGAAGGACTATAAGCCTTATTCCGTATGAATAATTGAAAACTATAATCATGAATGTACTGTCGAAGAATTGAATAGCCTTATAGGAGATATTGGGAGAAAAGTCAAAGTTCCTCGGGAAACGCCGGGTATTACTGCTAGTACATTATACAAACATTTCAACAGCACTAAACAAAAAAGAAAAGTAGAAGAAAAAAGTGGGGTTTACTGTCTAAAATGTAGTTTTTGTCAGTCAAACTGGGAGACAATTTAAAAATAGGGTAAAAGAACACGTTTCAGAAATAGGCTTAAACATTGACACAACACACACCTCAGTGAAATTAAATCGCAAAAAAATTTAATTTTTACAAATTTTTAATTAGGATTTTCAGATTCTTCACATAAAAACTAGATTTTCCGGTATTTTTAGTTTTCTTGTACGAGCAATAGTTTTCGAGATATTGGAAGTTGCGTTTTATCTAAAATCAATTGGGAGTGGATTCATAGAGATCTCAGCCCGCAAACCGGGCGAAGAGTGGGGGCGACCCTCCCCCCTGCTCAAAATCCTGGATACGCCCCTGTCAATTTCACATGTATCTTTTCATATTGAACCAATTATGTACTTTTCTACTTCCCCAAGTTATACTCAATAATTTAACTTTCTAAGGGAACTTAATATTTTTAGTTCAGATATTTTAAAACATTCAAAAATAAAGAGAAACGTATGTTTTTTTTTTAAAAATATTGTCTATTTCACAAAATATATATAATAGGAGAGTACTTTCAGAATTGCTACCATCTTCAGAGGCGATGTACTTAAAAAATAGGGCGGTTGGGTAGGTTCCAGAACAAAATTTATTTATATAACAGTATAATTATGATAATAGTTATAAGAAAAAAATATAATAAAGCCATTAACGGGGTGTCAGTACTGAGGATTCAGGAAGGGTGGGGGAAGAGAGAGAGAGCAGTGGAAAGAGGGGGAAACGAGAGTGTCGTTGGTTGGAGATAGAGAGTGGAGGAGGAAGGTTGTTGGGAGTTGTGGTTGGAGATAGAGAGTGGAAGTGGACGGTTGTTTTAAGAGAGTGGAAGTGGACAGTTGTTAGAGAGTTTACTGGAGTAGTGTCGATGCGGAAACTCTTTCAAAAAAATTGAACAATTTCATAATTTTTCATTTTAATTTTTTTTTTTTACCCCAATGACACTTATCTCTTAATTATAATATTTTCCCATCATATAGATAGATATTTGTAAAATATGAGAGCTGTACTTTTTAATTTTTTCGCGCTAATTATGAGTTTTGCCCCACTGTGCGTTTTAAGGAATGTTTTTATATAAATATAAATTCAAACCCGCATAAGAACCACACCTATTAATTTTCAGTGGAATCACCGGAAGGGACAAGAAGGCTCAGTGAGGGGCTGAACTATAAAGAAATTTAGTATAAGAATTCACAAGGTAATAAGTATGTCAAATATTGCCGATGATATATGGACTTTTTTTTTCAACTTTAGGAAACAAGTTGTCAGAAAAAGATGTATTTCCTATGAAAATTGAACTTGGAATATCTAAGGAGGGCGCCGGTAGCTCAGTGGTAAGCGTGCTTGCTTACTGAGCTCAAGATCGTGGGTTCAAAACCCAGACGAGGCCCTTAGTTTGTTTTAGCTGGGACGTGAAATAACTTTGAGCATGCCGTCTTTCGGATGGGACGTTAGGTACTATCCTAGATGAATAAAAATTTAGAGTTGGCAAATTTTAGGACTCCTATAGTAGAGTCGGGCTCAAGTCCACCAGAGTGACGAAAGAGCGTTCTGGGTGAAGGCGATATTACCTTGTAGATAGCCCGGGCATTAGTCACATTATCTAACTGGAAGCAGATATGGGCATAATCTTAATTAATGATTACGATTACGATTACGATTATAATTTAAACAATTGGGTGATTATTTGATTACACGATTGTAATCGTAATCACGGCCATGATTATGATTGTAATAGAGTAATCATGTAATCGTAATCATGAAATCATAATCATGAAATCATAATCAAAATGTACACATGATTACACAGCGCAAACCATCGCCTTCGATTTCCTTTCATTTTAAATTGTTTTATTTTTTACACTAATAAGTAATTTTTTTTAAGTTCATTACGTAACCAAAGTGCTATTGCCATTTTCTCAAAATTTGATACCCAAGAAATCCCCCGATTACAGTAATTGTGATTACATGATTACTCGATTATGATTACATGATTACTTGATTATGATTGTATGATTACATGATTGCAGTCGTAATCACGATTTCTGATTGTTGATCATGTTCCATTTTAGCTAGATTCACAGTGCGATAGTATCAAATATAAAATAGCATTGATGATTAAGTTTTATTTTCTCTGTAATCATGTAATCATTGATTACGATTATAATCATGTAATCATTGATTACGATTATGCCCATCACTGACTGGAAGTGACGACAGCAGTGGAAAGAACAATAGCTATCCGATGATAACCGATCCGCTACGATCATCCACGAACATTGACATTGAGGTTGCACTCTGCAAGGTTGACGGTCGTCTGTGATAAGGACACTTTTGTTCTGTTAAACTATTATTTTTTCTTATTTTATTTGTCATTTATATACTATTATTATTACTATTATTATTAATATCAAAAAAGGTTCAATATCTTCAAGTAAATATATGTTCATAATTTTTCATATATAATTCATTGTGAATGACTTTGGTATTGATTATTTTCTCATGTATTACATTCTAGATATGAATTGGATTGCTGTAGGATTTGATTCTTTGTACAATCAACCGAGTTGGTACATTGGAAGTGCACTTACGTCTTGTTACATTTTGTATTATTTATTTGAAGTTGTAAAGGTAACAATTATATATTTTTTAAATATTTATTTCTATTGTTCGTTACTGCTCTTATAATTTATATAATTTTTTTTTATTATAGAAACCTGTAATAGCCACGTCACCTAAGGGTAAATTCTTTGAATTTGTTAATAGAAAATTGCCTATTTTAAAAGATAAGTTTTGGCCAACACTGTGGTGTATTGAGTCAAGAGCTCAAACTGTGATTGCTACATTTGTTCGTGTTTCTATTTTTCCTTCTGTCACATACAAAAGGTAATTACTCTCCATTTATGATATTTTTTTATCTGATTCTTATAATTCCTCAGTGTTTCCTATCTTATTTTTTACCAGAAATATAAAAAATATATATATATAAATTCTTTAAACAATTGTCAAATAGTAAAACTGAAGTGTTTTCATATAATAATAATAATAATAATGAAATATCATGGTGCTTTAATTTGTGCTTGATTAAGATCATTGTAAGTTTGTAGTAGTCATATTTTATGTAATAAAACAAACAATTCAATTACATGTTAAAATTTCATGTAAATCGGTCAAGTAGTATTCAAAATATTAGCAATTTAAAAATATGATGTAACAGTATAATGTTTTTGTAATTTTTTGAGATCAAGGGCAGGCTGGCTTGATTGGCTAAAGTTACCTTACCAACCTTAAGATTCCCAGTTCGAATCCAAGGTCACTATTCAATTTATTATTTAGATAGGGACAACAAGTATTATATCTTCAGTTATACGAAGTATGGGGGATGTTATGTAATCTGACCTAAATTCGGTGCGAAGTTTTGATAATATAGAAAAAAACAAATAAATTTGTATGTCTTTGAAGACAATAACTAGGTCATTTCGAACAGGAAATTACTTCGTGCGTCTGACGGATACATCAAATGTTTTAACCCTTGCATGCATTTCTTGATATATTTGATTTATCTACAATTAACATTTAAAAACCAATCTTAGGGAGGAGAGAAATAGTAAAAAAATAAAGGTTTACAAGACAATGAAATATTTTTTAATGTTTATTATGGAAAGATATGGGATGTTTACTTTTCAGTACATGATGGGCGAAGCCTCATTTGTTGTCATCTTCTGTGTCTAAGAGCGGTAGTTCTGCAAACCTAAGCCAACATACTGTTATTTTTAAAAAAGATATTACTCTGAGTGACAAATTTTGAACTAAGTTTTCTCTCTCCCTCAATTTCATAACAATACATTCATGAAATTTATACAGACATGAAATTTTATATTTGAATCCAGAACCCTTGTAAGGACACCTATTGAAGTTTCACAAAATCGATCAAAGGGGTGTATTAGGGGTGAGGTTTAACTCAAAATCTCTAATAACTGTCAATGTAATGAATTTATCGACACGAAATTTATGAGGATTTAGGAGCTCCTTTGTAAGTCAACTGTTGAATATTAGGCACAAAAGGTCGACTGGTTTTGGAGGTGGAACGAAAAGTTAATTGATTAATTCGTTCTGGGGAAGTACATTGCCGACGGCTATATTTTCGACTCTTTATTTCTATTAGTGGAAGAAAGTTGTCTTTTGTAGTGTTACTTAATCTATTAAAATCTGAATTTGATCAAAATATATTTTTGCGGCGCCGCAAGCTACCAAAGTTACAATTTTTATTGATTACATAATTGTTTAAGTGTTCCATGACATAATTAGCAAAACGGAACACTAATGGATGAAATACGAAAATGGAAGTCTCTGAATATAAGAATAAGGAAAGAAAAACAAAATTATTCTTATATTTTAAAAGTAATTAAAACATTTTAAAAAATGAACATTATCTGAAAGTGTATTGTTGAGAATTTTATTAGAGTAAAATGAAACATAGGGACAAAATATTTTATTTTTTTCCTTACATCATCTATGTATCTTTATTTATTGAAAGGGCGTCTCAAAGTCTCAAATAACTGTCGATGTAATGTATCGATACTAAATTTAGTATGAGGATTCAGATGTCAACTATAGATTTTTATCTGAAACTAACTTTTGTAGGATTAATCCAAAATACTATAGTCAGTTTTTTTTATTTCACTGTTAGAAGATACTTCGGGTTTTTACGCTCCTCGCGACTCTATAGTGATGAAGCATCTTCCTTCCTTGTAATGGGGACCAGGAGAGTCTTGTAAAGTTGTGCATTTAATTGTTCAGTTATTGTATTTGTCAATTTTATTATTATTATTGTTTTAGGGAGATTCTTTCACTGAAGGATGGTGGACAAGTTTGCCTGGACACACTGGAGCCGTCTGAAGACTGTCCTCTCAGTAATCCCACGGTCATTATACTACCAGGTAATATCATTTCACAATTTTATTATGAGAAAATCCGAAATTGAGTTTTTAACAGATTTCATTTTTTTAAATCCGTTTAATATGTCTTTGTTACAAGTTGTTATTTGAAAGTTCATCTAGTTCAAATTTCAACCTCTTGTTTACGTACCTGATATATCTAGAAGAATTGGTCGGGATTTTATCGGTATTTTTGATAGCCTCTATTGCCTGCATTATACTGGAGTAGAACTCCATTGTAAAAGCTCTTCTTGTTTGAACTTCTCAAGTTAGACTAGGAGAAGAGAAAGCCATATTCTCGATTAAGTCTGTGTGAAAACTTGTGTGCGCTCTAACTAAAAACGATTGATTGTAGCAACGAACATTATATTTGAAATGAAGATTTCGTATATTTACTTTACTTTCCCTGGCGCTACGGTCCTTGTAGAACCTGATACTCCGCAATGATCTTCCGATATTCTTCTCTATCCTCGGCTTCCCGTCTCCATCTTCTCATACCCATCGTTCTGAGGTCGTCCTCCAGCCAAAGTAAGCAGGGTCTACCTCTTCTTCTCAGTTCTCCTCGGCAATCTGTCTGGCTCCATCCTCTGTAAATACCCCAGCCACCCCTGCTTCACTAAGGCCACCAGATCCGGGCTCTTGTACAGGTCCCTCAGCTCCCTATTGGTCCGTATCCTCCATCTATTTCCCTCTGGAGTAGGACCATATATCTTCCTCAATACCTTCCTCGCCCACGTATTGAGCAAGGCTTCTTTCCTCCTAGTCAGGTCATATGTGCTAACTTATTGTGTTCCTTATTTGCCCGCAGACGTAAGATAGGACCAATGCGGCGAAAGGGCCAAAAGGTAGCTACGTGAGACAGGTGGTAAATAATAAGCTTCCTATTCTTTGCCCGGAAATCGCACGTAATCAGCTTCAGTTAAAGTTATATAATTTAATGTTACTTCCGGGCATCTCCAGATAACCTGCTAGTTCATTATGAATCCTCGTCATTTGTGTACACTAGCAATGTACCCGAATAAAGATAATATATTATCTTATAAGATAGATAATAGGGGGGCCATGGTGGCCGTGCGGGCTAGAGCGTAGGGCTTTGGTCGCATGGTCTCACCATGGTTTGCGGGTTCGAATCCCGTCCGGGAGTGAGTTTTATTTCGTAGATAGAACTCCCTCCCGGGGCCATGGATGTCTTAAATAATTATATATAACACATTGACATGGCTAATATGCACCGTACATAAAGCCAAAAAAAAAAAAAAAAAAAAAAAAAGATAGATAATATATTTTTTCTCGTTGGAATGATACTTCTGTGGTCTGATCGCGTTTTCGTCTCGTCTTATTTCCTGAAGTTAGAATCTTTTTCAACTTGCGAGCCATATTTTACTTATGGTAATCAAATGCGGGCTGCATTACACACTCTTTTTTCGATTTTTGGACCTAAAACAGAGGTCACGGAATCCAAAAAAGTAGAAGAAAAATAAATAGTTAACAAATTTTCTGTGCCCTTCTCTGTTTCGTATCTTTATCAGATTATAGCCGGATAGTGATCTATTTTCTATCCTCCCAGCCACATATTATATAGAATGTCTGTGAACACGATATAACGATAGAATGAATATATTTATGGATCTTAAACTCCATAAGAACTACACCTATTGATTTTCCGCCAAATCAACTGATGAAGACCCTTGAAAACCCTTATAAGAATGTACAATTTTTTAAAGCATCGATATAACTGTCTCAATTAGTTTTATTGTTGCAGGTCTGACAGGTGGAAGCCAATCGGACTATGTGAAAGGGCTAGCCCTTACTGCCAAGAACAACGGACTCCGTTCTGTCGTCTTTAGTCAAAGAGGCATCGGTGGGATCAGCCTTAAGGTAGGCAACTGATGACGTCAGATACATGATGTCCCAATTCTCTATCACTGTTCAAATACTTACATAATCTTTTTTAGGAATTTATTAATTTGTATATAATTGCTTTGTAAATGAGAGTTCATTGTCTTTTTCAAAATACAGGAAGAACCATCTAAAGTAAATAAAACAGATTTATTTTTTATATATTGCCTATTCAGACGAAAATGTTTACATAGTGTTATAGACTTCCTTATTTGCGAGTCTGTTTGTTAACACTCTTAACGACCCAGTCAGCCCAAAAGAAAACTTAACGATCTACAGATGTAAGGAGAAAACACAGAACTGTCTTAATATAACTGATAGATTATAGTGAATAAATCTGGATAGGCAAAATTGAGGACTCGCATCAGTAGGGACGGGCTTCTGTCCATCAGAGTGATGAAAAAGCTCTGCTCTGTTAGCAGGCGATAAGGCTTCGTAGTTAAAGCCCGGGCGAGTCCGTAAATGTTTTTTACAAATATTATTTTTGATTGCTTTATTTATTTCCAGTTGTTCTAAACTATTAAGTAATCTTCTTTTTGAGCAGAAATTAAGGTGTTTGATCTTCGTCTGGATCAAAGTGCGAATATTATCAATATTGCGAAAGTGGGTCGATTGCCTTGTTTTATATTTTCAGTCGTTTTTTCTTAAGTTCTGTCCGGGCGATGATACACAATCTCTCTCTCTTTTTCTTTAATTCTGTCTTTAAAACGTTGTCCCATTCGTCCAATATTCAATTGGTTGCTCGTCTCGCACTCTAGACAATATACTTCACTCTTGTTCTCAAGTTCAGTTTTGTTACTACATCTTTCTAATCACTGGGATAGATACGTTTCAATACCAATATTATTTGCATACATTTTTTTGCATAATAGACAATATTTCAAGAGTAAGTTTGTCTTATTTATTATAAATTTCTAAAATATATCAACTTGAATATATTGTCAAGACATTATGTATGAGGATTATGAAATGAGTAAGACATGTATTGATTTCCAGGCAAATCGGTCAGTCAGATTAAGAGGGAGCGCGGAGAAGTATACTTACTTTGGGTGAATCAACAACTCTTCAAAATATATCTTATAGTTAATTAAATTAAATTTTACTGAAGTGAATAAAAAAAAACTTTTTTTTCTGATAAGAGATTATCTTGTAAATTTTTCTGAAGGTTTATCTGTAATTTCCTCAAACCGATATCTGACAGATGTTAGACAAGGACTATCGTAAGATAATAACATTTTTTAATGTTGATCATTTATCATTTATAAAACAATGATAATAATATAAGAAGAGCTGGGGGTGCTTAAATGTGATAATATAATGTATTATATTATATATTATTGAAATTTTCTAATTAGTTATTATGACTCATGCCCGGCCATTAACTGCAAGGTTATATCGCCTACTACCAGAGCGCTCTTTCGTCACTCTGGTGGACATGAGCCCGATTCTACTGTGAGAGTCCTAAATTGTTTCTAATCTAAATTTTTATTCACCTAGGCTAGGGGTCTTTATGAGTACCTGGCGTCGTACAGATTCGGGACCATCACGAAGGACGGCGTGCTTAAGTTTTTTTTTCCAAATAAAATAAACTAAAGGGCCTCGGCCGGGTTTGGAACTCGCGACCATGAGCTCAGTAAGCAAGCACGTATACCACTGAGCTACCGACGCCCTCCGAAATTCTCTCTTATTAATTTCTGGTTAAATTATAATCGTCCGTTGCGAAGGGGGTAAAAATACATTGTTTTCCTTTACTTCCAGCCGGGATATCGCAAAATTGTCTGTCGGAGAGGGGTGTTTTACTATATTGTACCTTGTTGATTCATATTATAATTTTATTATTCTAGGAATTTCGTGCTCTAGGGTAAAAGTTGAAGATGCAATAAATGGGCTATTTGGGAAGTGATGTTTTGCTAGAGAGGGTGCAAATCCTACTGAAAACAATACTGCGTTTTTTGAGCATTGTTGGCACTTGACAGTCTGTCGTTTCCACTTTGCGCGAGACTAATGAACTGTCTTTTTCCAGACTCCCCGAACCTACTGTGCCTGTAACACTGAAGACTTGGTCGAGGTGGTTGACCATCTGAAGAAGAAATTGGAGGGCGCCACCATAGCTGCTGTCGGTATCTCCATGGGAGGGTAAGGATCCATTCTCCATCTATTCCTTGGTTGCTCAGCGGTAGCGTACTTGCCTTCTGAGCTTAAGATGACGGGTTCGAAACCCGCCTGAGGCTCTTATCTGAGAGGTAACAAATCCTTGAGCATGCCATGTTGTACGACGTACTTGTTAAGCACTAGATGAATATATCTGGGTAGGCAACATTTAAGTCCTATCCTCAATGAAGACTAGTCACCTCATCGAATTAATCTAATCACTTGTATGGCGTCAAAAATCTAGGCCATTGAACGCCGCCAAAAAAAAACTATTCTATTCTACTCTATACAATATATAATAAGCAAATGTGATACATAATAAATAAAATGATATATATATATATATATAAGAAACAAAAAAAAATAAATAAAAAATAGATGAAAAAGAAACAAAAAACGTTTGTAGATGATTGGTCTTCAATCCACTAATAGGTCTAGAGGCCATTGCCGCCTCAGTCTCCGAATATGAACATTAGGAAGGGTTCTTGTGATAAGTCTGCTGACTAAAGGATTAGGGTGAAAGGAAAGGGTAGAATGGAATATCACAATATCTCTGCAAAAAATGTTAAGTATCATTAATAAATTAATAGTTAAGAAAAATATAAAGAAATACTGTATTTGTTAAGTCGAGGCTGAAGATGGTAGTAGAAAGTACTCCCATATATTTTATATATTTTGTGAAATAGACAATATTTTTAAAGACATACGTTTTACTTTATATTTTTTATTAAATGTTTCACACTATCTCTACAAAAATGTTGAATATCAATAATACTTCTAAGTTGAGGAACGCGGACATATTGTGGAATTTGTAATAAATAAATAAAACAAGCTTATTTTTTGAAATATTGTCTATTCCACTAAAGATATTTATAAAAATACAACTACCGGTTTCGGCTTCACACGATCGTCAGGTCTAGTTATGAACTAAGTTAGTAAGCAGAGTGCGACCCCTCCAATACCTCTCTGGTGAAAGGTGCCACTTCAATTAGGGAATCCCCCGGCTTAACTGTTAGCTACATCATGAAATATTTTACAAAACAAATGTCAAATATTTCATGATGTAGCTAACAGTTAAGCCGGGGGATTCCCTAATTGAAGTGGCTCCTTTCACCAGAGAGGTATTGGAGGGGTCGCACTCTGCAAACTAACTTAGCTCATAACTAGACCTGACGATGGTGTGAAGCCGAAACCGGTAGTTGTATTTTTATAAATATCTTTAGTGGAATAGACAACATTTCAAAAAATAAGTTTGTTTTATTTATTTATCAATAATAGTTAACAGTTGAACATAAATGAAGTTAGAATATGAAGTTAACATTTTTATGTTTCTCACTATGAGTTTTTCCATTTTTTTAAAAGAAATCGTTCTTCTTTGTTTCACATTTAACGAAAACGTTTATACTAAGTGTTGATCCTCCTTTTTAAGGGATAATTTGAAGAATGAAAGTGTTCCTTGAGTAGAATTATTATTTGTCTTTTTAATTATTATTTGATAACTTATTATTATTATTTATTTTGTAGTCTGATCCTGGGTAGCTACCTGGCCTCTGAGGAGGGGGCTAAGGGTGCGGTGTCTGCTGGGATGTTGATCTCAGTGCCCTGGGACCTGGAGGTGGGCTCAAGAAGCATCGAGCAGCCTGGTCTCAATCTAATGCTGAACAAACATCTGGCCAGCTCCCTCTGTAGGATCGTACAGTCGTAAGTAACAAAGCTGAAGGGTAATGCTTGCCTACTCAGTTCAAGACTATGTGGGAGGTAACTAAACCTTGAGCATGTCATCCTTCGAAGGGGACTTCTTCAGAACCGAAGGGAGAGTTAAAGAAAGAACAAATTATATATCATATACAAAATCGATTCACAGTTTGAAATAGTATGTGCTGATTAAAATACAAATATACATGAGGAGTGACTGTTCAAAACGTGTTTTGTCACAGTAATACTTTACAGTACAGGTGAAAAACGCATATCTTGAAAAATACTGTTTAGAATTACATGCGATTTTTTCCTGTACCATTTTTGTTGTCTAAACGCAATGAATTTGTTATCAAAAAGGTTATCAACAACTAGAAGCATGGGCAGGGCGCTTTCCTATTGGTTGTTGGGAGATAACACTATTTGAACCAAACCACGTGTTGGACAAATCATGTTTTGTTTGGAATACCTCTTTTCTCCGTACATTTTACGCAGGAGAAAAATTTTTTTGAATGGTTTTGTTTTTGCCAAGGTATAGATATTAATAAAATAAAGATGACGGCATAGTAATCTCAACATTGTATTTATTGGGACAAAACACGTTTTGAACAGTCACTCCTCATATATGCATATATGATATAAGTCGAATATGACAATAAGAAATATATGAATAAAAAAAATATATAAAATAAAGATATACAGTTTTTTGAGGAAGTTACGTTTACACAGAGACTGGAGGATTATATTATTGGCGATAAAAGGGATGAATATTTGCGATTGGTTAGATCGTTCATACAATTTCCTTTTTGTAGCGCTCTGTTTATTTCCAGTTGTTCCAGTGAGTTGAGTAATGTACCTTTGTCACAAAAATGTTGGTATTGTCCACCTGTATTTATATCAAAATTATTCGTTTTCGTTGATGTGTTGTGCGAAAGTTGATTTTACTAAGTTGTATGTTGTGTCAGTGTTTAATCCTATTTCTGATATGTGTTCTTTTATTTTATTTTCAAATTGTCTTCCACTTTGTCAAACAAAATTACAAGAACTACATTCTTTTTCTTCTGTTTTTATTTCGTCTTAGTGTTGTTGAGATGTTTGTATATTGTATTATTTGTTCTGAAACCTACCCTATTTCTTTCGCTAACGACAGCCACAACTTTCCAATATCCACTCTATAGTTACTTTCCTCTGTGTGCAGGACCAAGGACGTTCTGGGACAGCTGTTTCCTCTTGAGGATGTCCTTAAGGTGAGCTAATTTATGTTATTATTTACTACCTTAATTTTCATAAATATCATGAATAATTTATTTGTTCATTGAACTGGTTAAGTGGAGAGTTTGAAAAGAAGACAGAAAAATATGATTGCTTCAATTTATTATAACGTAAATCGATGTGTTAGTGATCTGTAAGTGGGACGCGCGTCTGCTCCTGCGCCAGCTCTGGCAACCTCTTATTGATTTGTGTTATATTATTCGGAGTCTTACTCTGAATTGAAAAACATACTTTGGGGGCGTTCAAGTATTACGTAACGCAATTTGGGGGGGGGGGGGGGAGGGGGGGTCTTGTAAAACGTTACGATGCGTTACAGGGGCGGGAGGGGGAAAACTAGGGAATTAAAATCTCCCAAGTTGGCAACCCTTTTTGTTTATGTTTTACGGGGAATCCCTCGATTGTATTGTACGTCATTTTTATTTTGTTTTCGTTGTCAGTATTTACGCAGAAGCACATTGCTGTAGTCAGTGTTGTTAAAATGAGTTCATACTGTAATGTCCTCAAAAGAGGTAGATTTGCATCATCAGCTGTTCTTAGCCTATAAAGGCTCTCATGCTGACTTGCCAGCGCAACTGTGCCAAAAAAATGCTAACGAAATTTGGAAAACGGCTAAAGAAAAACTAAAAAATAAAGAAAAGTTTATAGAACATATAAATGATGTTATACGAGAGTTCAAGGTGAAGGCCACGAAGAAGAAAGCAACAATGCTTAGTTATTTTACACAGGAAGTTTACTGCTAAAATGTAATAATATTACATATAGGTAGGTAATACCTACTATAATATAATATATAAATATTAGGGAGGGGGAGGGGGGGTACAGAAAAACGTTACGGCGCGTTACATGGGAGGAGGGAGGGTCAAAAATTGCGTTACGTAATACTTGAACGCCCCCTTTGCTCTTAAAAGAAGATTGAAGGAGCAGTTCCGCAAGATGCTATCCTCAATCTACTTTTATAACTTCACCAGATATAATAAGTATAAAGGAAGTTATGAAATCGGTCGGAAATTCGATGTTAAGTTTTCAAAGGAATTTCATGTCGTGTGTCTGTGAACACGATAACTCCCGATAGAATGAATGTATCAGCACGAAATTTTATGTTTATCCAGAAACCTTTAAGGAGGATACTTATTGATCTTCAGACAAATCGGCCAAAGGGGGAGGGGGGAGGTTTAACACAAAAACTCTATAACTACCGTTGTTATGAATGTATTGACACGAAATTCTATGTGTAATCGGCAATCAGACAATCGGCCTGGGTGACCAGGAATCACATCCAGTTCTGCAAAGACATTCAAAACTCTTTATAGCGGAACCCTCAGAGAAAAGGAGCCGAGAGCTCCTGAATATGAGCAGAATAGATCTAAGAGCTGTGACAGGGCTGATGACAGGACACTGTCATATGAACAAACACCTACATCGCTCGAAGCTCTCTGTGCAGGAAATGTGGCGAGGGAATTAGACTCCGGTTCATATTCTAAGCCGGTGCGGGGCACTAGAAAGCAGACGATTTTACTGCTTCGGGTCGGCCACAACGGAACCGAAGCAGGTAATGGAAGGAACCCGCAGAAGAATCCTGAACTTTATTAAAGATACAGGGCTGCTGTAGGGACCAACACACACAGGGCACACAATAGGCTTAATCTGGCCGCGGTGATACAATCAGCCCTCGGAAAAAAAAAAAAAAAATGTAAATTCAAAGCCTTCTTAGGACAACGCCTATTAGTTTTCTGCGGAACCCTGATAACTGCCGGTGTAAGGAACGTATCGAGTATAAGAATACAGAAGCCTCTATACAAGTGAAATATTGAGTTTTAGCCCAAATGGTCGGTTGGATTTGGAGGGAGAGCGAAAACGTAATTGACTAACTCGTGCTGTGGACTCGTTTGGGGTACGCCAGAATCAGTCTTTGCATCCTTGGCGATGAAAGCCGACTTTGACAAAATGAAGTGATCGGAGCTACCATCGACTTCTTATACAACACAAGATAGATGAAATCTCCCAAAGGCTTCGAAAATGAAAGCTTTGTCTGAACGGAAGGACGACGGAGGCGAAGGTGTTTCATTTGCGCCGTTTCTTGCTAGGACACCATGGTCGCCTTTCGGATAGATGTGAACGGACCCTGATCAATCCAACTAGAACTGGGAGTTGTTCCTTCTGCAGTCTACATCCAGGAACTCACGTGATACATACAGAAAGGGCTTCTGCTCTAGATCCATCGACTACTCTGTTGCTCGCACACTGCAGCCAAGACTATACTAAGACTTTTTAGTTTATTTTTAATTTATATATTTCTAGTTACAATTTGTAGCACTGGGCCCAAATTAAATGGTTTTCCCCTTTCTTCTAGAGCCGTACGATCCGTGAATTCGATTCGAGGTTCACGGTGAAGCAGTTCGGGTTCCGTGACGTTGAAGAGTACTACCGGACAGCAAGTCTTCACAACAAGCTGGGCAGGTTCAAGGTGCCTGTTCTCTGTCTCAATGCAGCCGACGACCCTTTCCAGCCTCTCAACGGTAAACAAATCTTCTTATGATAAACATTTTTTTAAGCGAAACGTTAGGTATCCTAATTAATTTGTTCGCGCTTTCATTTTAATTACATTTCTTATACCTTAGTATTATCGTGCTTACAAAATTTACGTTTTATAGCTGGCCAAACTTAATAAAATAAAGTGTATTATACGCATTATAATAAGAAAGTATTTTTTATTTATTTACAACGGCATACAATTTGCGATAAGTAGTGCAGTGTCATGGACGTGGCTGTACTGCTGAGGTACGTGACCGAAGAGGCGTCGGGGTGGATTTGTGGGGGGTGTGTTTGTGGATAATTGTTGTATGTTGTGACGTCATAAAAATTCTGATATCGTGTCTTGATGACAGAGGGTACAAATGGGGTAGCATGATGGATTATAGTGACTGAAGGCGTTGTATATTTGATTTTTTGGCTTATCTATAAGTCCAGATGGGTTTTAGTATGGTGTTGTATATGTGAAGTTTGTTCTCAAGAGATAATGCTGATCGTCGTCCGATGATTGATTCCAGTTGTTCAAATCGTCTTTTGAGGTATGTGCGTTTCAGTCTGAAGTGGGTTGTCCAAGTTAAACGTCTGTCTAAATGAAGTCCTAGATATCGTACAGTGTCGGATGCAGGAATGGGCTGGTTGTTAATGTAAACTGGTGGACAAGTGTTGTGTCTGAGAGTGAATGTGGTTTGCAGAGATTTGTCTCCATTCATTTTTATTCTCCATTTGTTGGCCCAATCTGTTAACTGTAAGTATGAGCTTGCTAGTGTTGGGTCTGAGTGTGTTGAGAGAATGGCTGTGTCGTCTGCGTACGTAGCGAGTAGTGTTTTGTCGTGTTGTGGGATGTGTGATGTGTAGAGAGAGAAAAGTAGGGGACTGAGGGAACTTCCTTGGGGACTCCAGCTTTCATCTCCAAAAAATTATATAATAGCAATAAAATTAATGGGGGAAGTGATGCTATGATAACTATATTATATATATAAATTCAGAATCTCTTTACACCACTCAAATGTAATAATTATAAAATAAATGAAAAATGTATCCACCCATAATGCGAAAAAAAGTAATAATATTTAAGGAAGTGTTGTAACAGCGCGAAAATTCGATATCTAATTTTCAACAGAATTACACATTTCAAAAGGTCCCCAGAATACAATTTGGCCTTTTTTGATTATGTTTGTGGAACCTTGTGAGCGCTTAACTCAGAAATGATTATAACAATAAATTTGAAATTTTGCGATGAAGATGTTACATGTCTCAATTTAAATTTGATTGTAGACTTTTGCCAAAATGAGACAAAAATTGAGAGTACTTTATTCCGGGACTTGAACCTTAAGGCGCAATTCCACTGAGGCAACACTGAACGACATGAGGCATGATACTTGTTTCCTAGTGTTGCCTGATTATAGGTGTGCGACTATGTGCCAAAAAATTCAACAATGTCGCATGCGGAATTTGTCTCCCCACATCGCATGCGCTTTGTCGTATATGCTTGTAGCATGCGTCTAAAACGATTCCATTCAGGCAACTTCAGTTTGGTGCATCATGTCTTTACAAACAGTCGCGGCAGCTGCTTATTTGGCAATGGCTTTGAATCGTAAAAAGAAAAGAAGAAGGCCACGGTGGTGGAGAAGAGAACTTTATCGTATGTTGGTGGTCAAGAAACTCAGCATAATTTATACAAGGACTTGGTTGCTCATGATGATGCTCTATTTCGAAATTTTACACGAATGAGTAAAGAAGATTTTAAGTATTTGCTTGAGAAAGTCTCACCTTCTATAAAAAAAATATGATATCAAAGTCAACGAAAGTCAACTTTTGAAGCTAAAGAAGTGAGAAATGAATTTATGAGATATTTTCAATCTGATGAAGGGCGTGTGCCTAGGCGGGATCTAAATGTCTTTATAATCACTAAGTTTGTTGTTTCATAATCTTCAATAAATGATGTGGTTCTTTCATTATTCCAATCCATGTCGCACGATACAAGCGGCACCGATCCGCTGACTGTTGGAAACGACAACACTGTTCGACATGTTGAATCCTGTCGAGAGGGGACGCATGCGGCCCGGCAACAACAGTCAACTTGCAGCATGTGGCAAGGAGACTTGTTTCTTGTTTCGTATTCCTTCAATGGAAAGATGTGTGTAGCATGCGTCAATGCCGCATGTTGCCCTAAAAGTTGCCTCAGTGGAATTGCGCCTTTATGGGTGGTTCGTCAGTAGAATCCGACTTCCTTATCATTTCCTGATGTGTTTAACTGATTTACTCACTTACTATCTTTGATAATTTATTTATTAAGTCACAAATAGACTCAGAAGTTTATAATTTATTTATCATTTTCAGGTATTCCTTTGGAGGAGGCCTCACTACTGGAGGATGTATGTCTTGTAGTGACCTCTCGAGGGGGACATATCGGCTTCATGGAAGGACTCTGTCCAACGTTCAGAGACCAGTATATGTTCAGACTGTTCGGACAGTTCTTCAGGGCCATTCTCGTCGATGGAGAACTTGAACATTTCCAGAAGTAACGAAGACAAGCCTAACACTGCACTATAGACCACCAGATTGAGGGAGTGGTAGGGAAGTGTCTGATTGTTCTTTCCTCTACTCCGCTTTCTTGCTTTTTTTTCTTTAATTTTATAATAAACTCAATGTTTTAATGAAGTTATTCATTCTCATCCAAATTGACAAAGTCATGACCATTTATTTCCTTCTTCAAGGCCTACAGAATACAACAGACAAATTAGTCATTATGGAAAATGATATAAGTATATACTTAAGTATCTTATTATTAAGTATCTAGTTTTATCATTGTCCATAATGACTAATTTGTTTGTTGTATTCTGTAGGCCCTGAAGAAGGAAATAAATAGTTTCCGAAACGTTTTCATTTACACGACAGAAACTTGAATTCCTTCTAAATTGAAAATAGACTGTCGACTCTATTAATCATAAAGTCATGATCACTTCCAAGGTCCACAAGAGTTCAAGATGCACGATGAAACTATCCACATTCTTAAGATTTATCACAAATATTGTCCGCCCTAACTTCATTTCCACATTGAGTTTATAAATAAGTATTAATATAGATCTCGACATTAGAAAACTCACTTAGACCGCTTGCCTTTCCGACAGCTTATATTGTATAAAATATTAGTTGTCCGTAATTAACTTAATTATTATATAAATTAGCTATTTATTATTCTGGGGAGGTGTTTATTTATTTATTACTTACTTTTCTCACATTCAATTTTTATTTTTTAAACAAAAGATGGTAATTATTCTGATTCGGGCCTCCACCCCAAATCGCGCCCAATTTTTTTTTAGTAATTCGCATAAACAACATTAAAACATTAATATTAAGTAGTGGAACAGAAAAAAAAATAATAATAATAAAAAAATATATTTAGTTCATTAAAAAAATGATGTCAATATAAACGATAAATTCCAAATTTAGGGTAGGCAATATTTAGGACTCCCATAGTAGGGCTCATGCCCACCAGAGTGACGAAAGAGCGCTCTGGTAGTAGGCGATATGACCTCGTACTTAAAGCCCGGGCATGAGTCATAAAACCTAACCTATCTAACTAACCTATTCATATATCCATCAATCCCTTGTTTAATTGGAATTTCTTGATTAATCTTATATATTTTAATGAAAAAATATAATTTAATATGTCATCAGGAAATTTTGAATGAGTCTTTTATTTGATAAAGGACAGTTGTTTCAATGGTATAACTCCATCCTTCGAATGGGACGTTAAGCAATGGTCCCGAGCCTGTACAATGTCTGATACTCTTTAAAAACTACACCCTAGGTGAATAAACCTGAATAAACAAAATTTAAGACTCTCATAGTAGAGTTCAACAACATTTAAATTTGCTTGTTTTGCAATTCTGAGTTTACCTGAAGCTGTGCCTCTCCAATCCCATGGGAAGTTCTGTCCTAACGGAAAAATCTAACTGTATATTTAAAAATATTATTCATAAAATATATAATAAATAAATAAAACAATATATCATATTAATAATAATAGAGTATATATTTGTGCAATTAGCCAATAGTTAGTTATTACGACTCATGCCCGGGCTTTAACTACGAGGTCATATCGCCTACTACCAGAGCGCTCTTTCGTCACACTGGTGGACATGAGCCCGACTCTACTGTGGGAGTCTTAAATTTTGCCTACCTTAAATTTTTATTCACCTAAGGCCAGGGGTCTTTTAACGAGTACCTGACATCGTACAGACTCGGGACCATCCGAAGGACGGTGTGCTAAGGGCCTCGGCCGGGTTTCGAACCCACGACCTTGAGCTCAGAAGGCAAGCACGCATACCACTGAGCCACCGGCGCCCTCAAATTAGCCAATATAAGTTTTAAACAATTTCCTTTGATTCAAGACCTTTTTTTATTAGTATTTCTACTATATCCATACAAATAGTAAAACACTATTCTGACATTCCCTATTGACTATTTCACTATTATTAGCTATCGTTAGCTTCGAGTAGTCAAAAATGAAATAATCAAAGTAATAATTAATAGAAAATAAGATAGTAATAAATAAATAAAAAATTATAATCATTATATGAGAGAAATTTATTAAAATAAAAAAGTTTAAAGAAAGAAGGTTCACGTTTTAGTGATCCTGTCTGTTACGAGTTGTGCTCAAATATTTTTTTATTACTTCTCCAGCTAATATTTAGTGTAGGGGAAGTTATGTAACCGGTAAATCACCGGAATTTCATATTTTTCGAATCCCTGAATTCAAAAAAATATATAATTAACCAAATTTTTGTCAGTGGACACAATAACTCCTGAAAGCATGAATGTACATACTTTGGACGAAGTGATTAATAGATCATTACATAGAATGAAAAAATTATAAGATTTGCGGTTGAAACTATTATTATTATTATGATTTTTAACGAGGCAACTGCCCAATTATAATAATAATAATAATAAACTTTTATTAAACAAAATTATAAGTATAATAATATCTTTTCAAAATTCAAAACCGGAAGATAAATATAATACAATTTTATAGTAAACATATGATCGTCTTGTTTATGTGACATATTTTTTTTCAAGGAAATTTTTTAACGTCAAAGAAAAAATTATACAGGGTGTAACAAGTCGAGAGGGCGATACTTAGGGATCTTATAGTAAACTTAATTCTGAACAAAAAATGTCCTATAAACGTAGGTCCGCAAATGCTTTGTTTAAAAGTTATAATCAAAAAACGCTAATACAACACTAATCACTTGAGCGTAAAGAGTAACTACAATAATTGTTCAAAATGTCTTCCCTGTTGTCGTACACATAATTGACACCTCCGGGCAATTGAATTTATGGCTGTTAGTACCTCTTGTTCCTGTCCTCTCATTTCGTCACAAAAGCTCTGAATCTGTTCAACCATTTCTTCCCTAGTGTTAACAGATTGCGAATAAACGTTAGTTTTTAACGCCCCCCAAACGTAAAAATCCATGGGCGTTAAGTCGGGACTTCTTGCAGGCCATCTTACTGGTCCAAAGCGTCCGATCCACCTCCTTGGATAATTTCTGTCCATCCAATCACGAATGACTCTGCCATTATGTGCTGGGCATCCATCCATTTGAAACCAACTATGTACTCGCAGGTTCAATGGGATATCCTCGAGGATGTCTACTAGATCATTTTCCAATAGATTTAGCATTGCATCCGAATTGAATCGGGCAGGAAGAAATATTGGCGAAAGGAGATAGAGGTGAACATTCGCAGCATTTTTTATGCATTTATGCAAAACTGATTCACAATAAATGAGATAGTTGCATTGAAATAGAACCCAACATTCATAAACATGAATGGTATTGAACTTTGAACCCTATTCAGACCCTAAACCCTTATACCAATTGCATGTATTTCTTTCTTTGCCCTGCAGTTTTTTGATTATAACTTTTAAACAAAGCATTTGCGGACCTATGTTTATAGGAACTTTTTTGTTCAGAATTACGTTTACTATAAGATCCCTTAGTATCGCCCTCTCGACTTGTTACACCCTGTATAGTATAATTTAGTTTCTCAATTTTCTGTAATAATATCCTTTCGCTCAAATTGGGCGTTACATTCTAAATGTATGCACTTTTGATAGGAATGTATTATGCAATTTTTGTAAGAGACTTTGGAAGAGAAAGATATTTCGGCTTTAATTAATGGGAAGACATGAAAAAAAAAATGTTTTCAGTTGATAGTGGTAAATATTTGTTAATTTATTATTACATTGACTGGGCAATGTGCATTATTATTCATACTTTATGGGCAATGTGATATCCCGGGTGGTCATTTGCTATTTTATTTGGTATACTATAGTTATTACCTTCAAATGTTTAAAGTATTTAATAATAAATCGGTCAGAAATTTGATTCGGAGTTATCAACGAAATTACATGTTTGCCAATCTCCTGATTGTAAAAATTAAAAAAAAAAAAATCACTGTGAATACGATAACTTTTGATAGAATGAATGTGTCAACCAGAACCCTCTAAGGACGACATCTATTAATTTTCAGCGGAATCATCGGAAGGGAAGGGGAAGATGAGAGGAGGCCTCAATTCAAAATCCCAATAACTGCCGATGAAATAAATGGATCTAAATGAATTTTTATATTTAAATTTAAAACTTCATATGGATGACACCAATTAATTTTCCGTGGAATCGGTCGAAGGGAAGGGGATAAATACCTTACGTGATGAATGTATTGACACAAAATTTAATATGTATTTCGAAAGCCACTTTTTAAGTTAAATATTGAGTTTTAGCCCAAATCGGGAGAGCGATAACGTAATCACCATTTTATTTACTGAAATATATTATTTGATATGCCTTATTCACAAAACAAGCAAAGTTAAACATCGGATAAAGATAATAAATTTATGACTTGTCAATTCATTTTATTAAACACTTCGTCCATAACATAGCATACAGCAAATTTCATACATAGATTCAAATATCCATAAGTATAATAACTGTTGATTTTCAGCCATAATAAAAGTAATTTTTTTTACAAGAAATCAAGCTGGGGAAGTACATAACCGACGATTTCTTATTTTTTGTTATTGTTTTTTTCTGATTTTATTTGCTATATGAAATTTATTCTGCATATTAAATTTATTTTTATTTCGATAATATGTTTATTACTTTATGATTATTACTGTAATCATGTAAAAATATGTTTTTTTAAAATTGTTATTGCATTCCAAGGAATGTAAATTTGTTTTATCTTTATGTTTATTTTTCATTTGTTCGATAATGGCTGTGTAATAAGTAATAATAATTTTATAATTAATAATATTATTTATAATATATTATAGAAATTTCTCTTTTTACTCCCCAGCTATACGAAGTATAGGGGAAGTTATGTAAACGATCAAAAATTCGATGCAGTTTTCAATGAAATTTCATGTATTCCAAAAAAGAAAATAAAAAAAAAGTGTATATGTGTGTGACCACGATAACTACCGATAGAAATAATGTATCGCCACGAAATTTTGTATGTGTATCCAGAACTCTCTAAAGACGATATCTATTAATTTTCAGCAGAATCAGTCGTAGGGAAGGGGTGGATCAGAGGGGCGCTCAACTCAAAAATCCCAATAACTGTCAATGTATTAGAAGTATCTTCATGAAATTTTTTTTTTTTTAATTCAAAACCTCATGAGGATGTCACCTTTGATGTCACCACAAAATTGGTCGATTGAAAAAGGGGGACCATCAAAGGACCTCGACTTAAATACCCTAATTACTGCCGTGAATTTATCGACACTAAGTTTAATACGAGGATTCAGTAGCCACTATATAAGTCAAATATTAATTCGCGCTGGGGAAGTACGTAGCCGGTGATTCACCGATAACCTTTTTAAAAAATATATTTATTTATATATGTCAATTTGTGATTATTATGAAACAATATTTTAATAAATCTGATTAAATTACAAGAAGTTATAATATAACTTTACGTAATTTGTATTTTGGAAGTTTTTTTCTTTCTTATAATGTGACAAATATGCACTTTTTTGTATGTTTTACTTCGCTTTATATTGGAAAACAAAAAGTATATAAATAATTTTGTTTAACGTTGTTTCTGCTGCGAAATTTTCAGCATTCTAATAATTGCAATTACAAACGGAGATGGTGAAAGATGAAATTTTTAAACTTTTTTGTTTTAATGATACTTGACATTTTTTGGAGAGATATTGTGAAACATTTAATAAAAAATAAAGAATAACGAATGTTTTTTAAATAAATGAAATTGTCTATTTCACAAAATATATATAATATATGGGAAGTACATTCGGTCATGCTACCATCTTCAGCCTCGTCTTGAAACCTTGAAAAACATTAAAAATTAAATTTCGTCTCAAATTGAAAACTTAATAATAATGGAAAATTTATATATATATAATTATATTTTAATGAGCACTGATACTATTTCAAATTTTTCTTTTATTATTAAGATTTCAATTTGAGACGAAATTTAATTTTTAATGTTTTTCAAGGTTTTAAGATATTACAAGAGAAAGGACAGTTGGGAATGTCAATTTGTTGAACTTTCAATTAGTATTTGTTATGTCGTGGCTGAAGATGGTAGCAATACCGAAAGTACTCCCATATATTTTGAGAAAGACTATTTTTTTTTTTTAATATACGTGTTTCTTAATTTCTTTTTTGTTATAAGTAATATTTTTGCGATAACATGTCTGTAATTATATTGTCTTATATATATTATCATAGTACAATTAGGTGAAAGATAATGATAGGTGTATGGAATAAAATGCAACTAATATATACCACAATTTATTATAGACATATAATTTTTAATGATTGTTGCACAGAAATAAATAGTTTATTTTGTTTTTATGTGCGTTATTCATCATCCCCACGTTCAAACTTTTCATCAAACTACTTGACAAGCCAAGTTTGATCAAAAGTTTGTCAAGTAGTTTGAAGATGTGCGTGCCCCAAACACGTACAAACAAGTTTGTCAAACTTACTTGTGTTGACATTAATTTCAGCAATGTAGACTAGTGAATGTTGTTTATTATTTTAATTTTAAACAGAGTGTGGTTTGTTATTCATTGATAACAGAGTTGTTCTGAAAATGGATATCACACAGTTATCATATTTGTATTGCGTTTTGGTAAAACAGAAAAAATAGAAAGAAGGGAGACGTATAATAAGATGAAAGTGGTGCAAGGAGTGGTTATTAAAAAGAGCAGAGTAGAGCCACATCAACTTGCTGACGGAGCTGAGGTGTGAGCCGCAACATTGGTACAACTATATGCGCATGGACCAAGACAGTTACCTATTACTGCTATCACTTGTTTCTACGAAAATTAAAAAAAAAGACACTGTCATGAGGAGTGCCATATCTCCTCATGAACGTTTAACTGCAACTCTACGATTTTTGGCAACAGGCAGAAGCTATGAAGACCTGAAATACTCAACAATTATATCCCCTCAGGCATTAGGAGGATTAGGAACAAAAACAAGATGAAACTTCCCCTATCGGACAGAAGGAGAACTACAAGTTTGAAGGTTTGATGGATGGATGGCTAGACGATTTCTGACATTGTCAGAAGTCGTCAAGCCATCCATCAAACTCGCCATCAAGCCTTTGAACTGACAAATTTACCCCACACACGATCAAATAAGTTTGTCAAACTTGGCTTGACAAGCCGAGTTTGACAAACTACTTGATCGTGTGTGGCCGCCTTTATAAATGTTGAAGGACTTTTTTAGTTATTTAGAAAATTAAAGTTAACTGGCTTGAGTTTTAAGACCACTTCCGAGTTGTATTGAATGTATAGACAGACAATTTCATATGGGAATTTGAAATCAAAATTATGTTCCTGTCTTTGACTGAATTCATAATGTGTTCTTTCAATGCTTTTGTCCCTTCCCTGGAAGCGCAATACTTACTCCTTACCTGGATACGAAGATATCAAGTCCTTCGTGGAGGACTAGGTCTCCCAGTTTCCTTAGCAAATCTAAGAATAATCCCATGGTTTAATCTTTTTCTGTCTCCAGGATATGAGCTGTCGTCTCGTTTTTTCAAAATGGAGAGCAGCAACATACAGAAGGCAAATGATTCCATAAAAATGTTTTGAAAACTGATCTCTGTGTATTAAATGTGAAAATAAATGGTAGAATATTGTAACTGCCTTATATTCATGCCCTGGCTTTAACTCCGAGGTCATATAGCCTACTAGTCTGTTGGACATGAGCCCGACTCTGTTATGGGAGTCCTAAATCAGGTTTAGTCACCTTTCACCCTCCTAAATAAAACAGAGGGTCTCGGCCGAGTTTCGAACCCGCGATCTTGAGCTCAATAGGCAAGCACTCTTCCTCTGGGCTATCGGCGCCTCTTAGCTGCCTTATATATTTATACTTAGCAAAATTTGTCACGAGTCCTTTTGCGTATTTCAATCTTCACTTATTTATGAACTACTCTGGTAGAGGATGACATAAGTGGGATGAATTTGACTGAAGTTTAAGTATGTATGTAATTGTCCCTCCCAAAAACCATATTTTCGAGTGTTAAGGGAAGTCGACGTTCTGTTGTGTAAGGAAGAATTTCGACGTTACGAAAACTGTTTATTCCCTTCATATGAGATAGTGAGATGTTGTGGAACGAGATTTCTCATAGAAATAAAAGACTGTCTTCCTTGGTTTTCAATGAAATAGCATCATCTGTAGCACATCCCACCCAGTATTCCTTTAGCCGATACACTGTACAGGTGGAGTTTGCCACTGATGATGACGCCGTTGCGTTGAAAACCGGTTCTAGTTGCAAATGAAGCAGTGTGAAGACAACGTGTGTGAGGGAGAAGTGATGTATTTAATAATAATATCTATTTCCGTTAAACCATAACATGGTAATAGGATACGTCATAAAAAATTATACATTGCTGATAAATTAGATACATAAACAAACAGTCGTGACACACATGACTAGTAATTTTTTTTTGGGCTTTATGTATGGTGCATATTAGCCATGTCAATGTGTTTTATCTAGTTAATTACGGCATCCATGGCCCCGGGAGGGAGTTCTATCTACGAAATAAAACTCACACGGACGGGAATCGAACTTGCAAACCATGGTGAGACCATGCGACTAAAGCCCTACGCTCGAGGCCGGTTAAGAGGGGTTCTACTGTAACATGTTCTGGTTTAACTGAAACATAATATTAACAATAATATTCAGTCTTACCTCTGTTATATTATAC
This sequence comes from Aradus depressus, assembly GCA_963662175.1. NCBI lineage: Eukaryota > Metazoa > Arthropoda > Insecta > Hemiptera > Aradidae > Aradus > Aradus depressus. Next base: position 22,101,781 of record OY759226.1, on the reverse strand, counting down.
AAAAGGATAATCTTTTAAAAAATTTGAAACAATTAAAACAACATAAATAATTTTCTTTATAATAAATGAAACATTAACAACACATATAATATCAATATAAATAACATTATCAATAAAAAAATGAATATAACAACTAGTAGGCACATTAAATTAAAATAAAATAAAAGAGTCTTCGAATAAAAACACTTCATAAAATAAAAAATAATACTTATAAAAATTGTAATGGATAAGAATTCAGGAAAGAAGGGTTGACGGATGGACTGGGGACTGGAATCGTAGCATCTGGCATCTTGCGCAGCACCGGAATAAAATTAAATAATGTATTTTACAATTTATTTATTCTTTTATTTCATTACAGTGGAATCCCGATATTTCGTATACCGATTATTCGTATTTCCGGCTAATTCGTACAAATTTGCTGGTCCCCACAGAAAATCCCGATAAGTGGTAAAAAAAAACAATGCATTTAGAACCCCTCGGTGATTCATATTATTTTTATGCTCGAGGTCACTTAAAACGTCTTATAATTCGTATTTCCAGCTTTAAAACCTCGTTAATTCGTACTGTTTTCAAGAGGGGGAGAGAGGACAGTGAGAGACGAGAGAGCAGAATGAGTGCGAGATAAATGTTTTATAGGGAATCACGTGATTCCTACAGAACCAAAGGGGAGAGCGAGTGAGAGAAGTTTTCTATGAAATCTCATGTAATTCGTACTCTTTTCACTGAAAGGAAATGAGGAGAGGAGAGGAGAGGGGGAAATTTTCAGCAATTTTATTGATCTTGTCTAACATTTCTTCTAACAAATGTTTGATTGGTGTTTATTTAATCTAGAACATACATATTTTTTATAGCATGTATTGTTTATTGTATAGTTTAGTATAAAGCCGTGTTTATTGCATAGTTTTTATTCTTACCACACTGTACATACTTCTTAATACATACATATTTGCATTAATACGTTTTTTAATTTTTTTTATTTTGTACTCCCGATAATTGGTTATCCCGAAAATTCGTACCAAACCATCAGTCCCTTGACCATACGAATTATTATCTAAATAAATGAACACAGTTAAAAGAAAAATAAAGAAAAGCTATTTATTCATTCGTCATGGTCATAAATATTGAATATTATTTTCAAAATGTTTCCTATGATTGAATTTATTTGTTTAAGGGCATCAGAATAACTTATTTTCTATTGATGCAAGTTTAATTTGAAAAAAAAATTGTTGAAAGTATAAAAAAATCAAGAGAGAAAAAAAAAGGTTATTCATTTATGGCTGTCACTATGGGGAAGCTTCATTTGGTGTCTTTAGTTGGCCGCGAACTGAGGTGGAAGTGGGGCAAGGACTGGAAGAAGAGGATTTGGAAGGGGCAGACTGCTTCATCAGTCTGTTCTGGGGAGTGTCTTTGTCCTGGAAGGATCACACTCAAGGTACGACGGCTGCCATCAATAGGCGAAAAGTTCTGGAAAGAGGATCTCGTAGATAGGGCCATCGGTTTGCACTGGAACTGGAGGATTTGGAGGGGGCAGATTCTTCTGAAGTAGCTCCATCAATTTAGCCTGCAAAGTGTCTTCATCCTGTAAAAGAAATTGTTTAAAATTATCTCTTTGGATTACTGTCATTAGAAGTGCTCACAGCTGTACCGCCTGGACAGGATTTTTTTTTTCAAACATTCCAGGATTATGTGAAACATCTTCGGTTCAGGGGGTGTTTTAGTCGAGGAGGAACCAGGAACATTACGACCCTTACAAAAAAAACAAAATCTCCTCAGGCGAAATACGGGCAACTCCTTCGTCTAGCCGAGGGTTAACTGTGAGGAGACTATATTCAAGGGAACACTAGGCGGAGTGAGGGCCCAGTGAAAGACCAAGAACCAGATGGGAGGACAATGAAACCTCCGTTGAGCCGGTATCTATTCCTCTACAGGCCACAGGACGGCGTCCAGTGGGAGGAGTTGCTGAATCAGGAAAGGAACCTTCGAAGTCTGTAGAGTCACAGAAAGAAGAAGAGATGAGAACTGAAGTACAATTTGGCAAAATTAATAGAAATGTGAAATTTTGAATTCCTAGAGTTTGATCATCCTTCGGTGCAAAAAAATATCTATGCAAGATGTTGAAAAAGTCTGAGATCGGATACAGTTGAAATTGATTTGAAAATTCTTTCCTTTGTTTTAAAAAAACGAGTGGACCCCAAGTTGCCCAGAGCGCGTAAAGAAGTTTCACTTCAAAAATGGTTGGTTCGTCACTTCAGTCGACCACAATTTTAGCCTACTTATAATAACCAGTAATTTATTAGTTAATTACCCTGACGGTGTTGTTGACGAGTATGTCGCTGAAGGGGGTGGTCCTGAAGGCCAGACAAAGCTCCACCTGCCGCTTTCGTTCTTCCGATCTTCTCGTCTCTGTGCTCTCGTTCAGGATCCGCTTCATCGCCTCGAAGCTGATCTCCTCCTCCGGGTATTTCTACATAAACAAAAACTCCATTAGGCTCAGTATCCAAAGACAACACTCAGGTATTCCAAGATATTATTTTTTCCATCGCATTCCAGATGGTGATGTATATAAGAACGGTTCATACTCAGCAAAACTTTACAGTTTTTTTTCTTAGTTCTTTAACGAGTACCTGACATCGTACAGGCTCGGGACCATCGCTAGAAGTCCCATCCGGAGGACGGCTTACTTAAGTTTATTTTACCTCCCAGATAAAATAAACTGGGTGTGCAATACATTCTGCTGTTTGCAAAAACTGAGCTGAGTCAGGCATATCTGTATAAAAAACTCAGTTAATGTTTTAATAATTATCAGTAACTTTCTCACCTTGTATGTTCTCTATGAATATATTAATACTTTAAATAGATTTCAATTGAATTCAATGGATTTTTTCTAGCCTTTTTGTAAACAACAGCTGTGAATATTTTTATCGAAAAAAAGTCGAAGTATGTACGTTAGAACACTGAAAAAAACGGCTCAAAAAAGTGGTGTCCGATGGTAAACCAAAAAGGGCTTCGCCCGGATTTTTACATTTGAAATTGAAAAATTCTATTGTGCGCAAAATTTTGTCTCTCAATTGATTTCAATGGGAATATCGTTTTTCTGTGATTATTCCTCCGTGGCATGTTCAATTTCAGATTTTTTTGGTAGTAAACCATCGTCACCGTGTCCACTACCATCGTGGCAAATTTCAATGTGATCGGTAAAGGGGTTTTGGAGGAGTACGAGTACAACGAAATATATGAGTCGTCTAAGAAAGAGCTTCGTAAAGTCAGCTCAACTAAGACCCCCTTTTGTACCCCCGATCTTGAGCTCAGTAAGCAACCACGCTTACCACTGAGCTACCGGCGCCCTCAATATTTATTTATATTTTTAATATCTATATTTATATTTTATTTCTCTTTTCTATATTTCGTACATTGTGAAAGTAAGAACAGAAATATCATCGTGAGAAAGAAACTTTCGGAAGAGTTATAAAACATATTTATTATTATTTTATATATTAATATTAAATTAAAAACTGCATCTTCTGTATTTTTAATATTATTATTTTTTTATGTATACATAATTATATACATCTAATTTATAATCTATCTTAAATGTATACTTCTTGTGACATATCTTATTACCATGTTATGGTTTAACGGAAATATTATTATTGCGTATACAATTGTTTTGTAGAATAGTTAATATTTAAAAAAAAAAAATAAGTTTATTTTATTTATTTAATATTATATTTGTAAAGTAAGACCTACCCTTTGAAGTCCTGGGGTGGAGTTGGCAGAGTCTAGTTCGAGTGTGTTCAGATCGCTCACACTCCCCTTCATCGAGACCCCTGTGTTCTCCACCCAAGAGTGCCTAACAGAAGAAATATACATTAACTTTTATTATTTATTTATACACTCCCTGAAGGATCACTTCAATTTTTGCTATTGTTGATTGGCCCAAAGAAGGGGGAGTTAAGTGAGGAGGGGTTCAGCCAGAGAGAAATCGCAAATCGGCTCCAACGGTCACAATCCGTGGTGTGAAGAACGGTGAGCCTACATCAGGAGACGGGGAGGTACTCCCGCAGAAGAGAGCAAGGCCGTCCCAGGGCAACTGCCGAGAAAGATGACAGCTTTTTGCAGTCACGCTTCGGGATCGGGAGTCTACCGGCCTTTATTTGAGTCACTTCTTAGAAACCTTCAGAAACGTCAGACTTTCTGAACGTACAATCAGAAGAAGACTCAATGAGTACGGATTGACATCTCATCTTCCAGCCATTGGACACCTGCACACCAGAAAACACTGTGTTCAGAAGTTGAAATTCGCCCGGGAAGACCTGAATTGGACTTAAGATCTATAGATGGACGTGAACGAGTGAGGAGGAGGCCGGGCGAGAGGTTTACTCTCTGTAATTTTTCACCCTGAATCAGTTTTGGCAGAGGTTCTCTGATGGTCATGGCCCACTAACTGCTGCCAGGTATATCAGAGATCCTAGAACCTCCTGTGATGTCCTTCGCCCCGTTTGTCGGTCCTCGTTTTCTTTTGATGCAATGGACTGGCCCGCAAGAATTCCAGACTCAAACCTGATGTTAAAACTTATCAACAGCGTCTTAAAAAATTTGCGTCTGGAATATTTAGCCCCAGTAGATGATCCCATATGGTTGTACTAATAAAATGATCTACGATCCTCTATTAAGTGATTAAGTGGCTTTATAACAGACACAAAACACAGCCTCATCTGTTGTTTTGAGAGGTTGGCCCAGCTGGCGCTGGGACGAAGGAAGTGCATGGAGCTAAAACTAAATTGCTACACACATTGGATTTGTGTAAAAAGAAGGTCTAAACCTTCAGATTGATGTCATTAACTATACCTGTGTGTAAGGGCCCTGGTCATAGCCCCAGTATCCAGTCCAGACTCCCTCAGGATAGTCTCCAGCTGAGCCTGGTCTAACAGAAGTTCAGGATCCACATCCCCTGAGGCCTCTCCGTAGTCCTCCCTTAATTCTGGTAGAAGATGTGGTGATGTCTTCTTCCGAAGTGTGATGATCTGAAATATAGAAACAATACTCCTCAAACACGTTACAACGACAATAATAATTGTAAAGAAGCACTGAGAAAAAATCTTTGTGATTCACTAAAAAAAATTGGATATGAGATAGAATCTGGAGGAAGTGTAGTGTGCTTACCTGATCACAATAGTCAGCCAATGGCTGTATCTGAAGGATGCTAAGAACTAGATGCAGCAGACCGATGCACATAGCGTTCAAATGGAATTTTTGTTTGTTAGAAAGACCATTCTGTGATATTGCAACCTCCTAGAAACAAAAATTACAATTATATTATTACTTTCTTATATCTTTAGCATAAAAAAAGTTTTGTAATAGTGCGAAAATCATTTTTCAACGTCCCCTGTCCATTTTTGCGATATCTGGGCGTGTATATGTGATAGTGATTGGATCTTTGAGCGCTTGAAATGGAGATGTCGCATGTGCTAACTTAGATCTATTATGGCCGGGTCTGTAGTACATTTGACAAGATACCGCTTATAGTTATGAATTAATCAAAAATATTTTTAAATAAAAGTTGTAGTGAGACCAGTAAGGCACATATTAAACAAAATACGATATTTTGAAAGTCGCCCGGTTTGCGAAATACAAAACGAAAACCGTCCTAAAATTAAGTCTTGAAACACATTTTTTTAGACGTTTGCTTGATTTATGCAAAAACGTTTAGCCCTATCGAAAATTTTGTTCTTACCAAAAATATTCCTTAATAAATTTCCAACGATCATTATGCCCTTGGACTTGAGATAACACCAATACGAACAAAGATACTGTGCCCTAAAGATACAAAACATTTCCACAGAAAGTAGTAATATTGAATTTTTATTTATTTATTTTTTCTTTTATTTGGTATATTTACAATCAGTTAAAATAGAACCATAAGTAAATTTGATTACAGTGAGTATAAAAAATAAATAAAATAAAATAATAAATGGCAATGTACACAAAATAAGAAAAAATAAAATAATAATAAGAAAAACATGAATAATAATATAAAGTATATACAAATTAATAAATATAAACAAAATAATAATTACAAAATAAATAAATAAAATAAATTTGAAAAAAGTAAAATAATATTATGTACAAAATTCTGGGGGTATTGAGGGTCAGTCAATGAAGAAAACACTATTCAAATGCCAACGTTTCGATATATTTCATATCATCATCAGGGCCTAACATACATGGGGGTATCAAGATTAGAAAAATATAATGGGTGATCGATTAAAATTATATATAGGTACATAAATATACATTCACTCATACAACTCCACATAAATACATATATACATCCTAATACATTCACATACATATACACATTGATGAACAACAAGGAAACTTACTATGAATATAGATGGTTGAGGAGAAGGCATGAAGACTGTGAGGTCTTACGTTCAACTAAGGGTACAGAAGGGTCGAGGGTAACAGATAATAAATCCGGGGAAAACCCCAGTTAACGGGACTTAAATTTGAAGAATTTATGTACAAAATAATATGATAAATAATAATAAAAACAACTCTTCAGCTGAGACCCCCCGGAACACCTCTTGGTACTCCCCTCGTTCCTACAGCTAAATGGAGGTAGGGGAGGTCACGGGGGCGCGGGTGGTCCTCCATACCCCCTGGATCTGCCTAGCCTCTGACTAATATTGAATTTAAATAACTTTTTTTGTTTTATGCCAGGGCTTTAACGTGTTTTACCGCTCTGGTGGACTTGAGCCCTACACTATCATGGAGTCTTAAATTTTGCCTACCCGGGTTTAAATAGGGTATGGGTCTTTATCGTATAGGCTCCGAACCACCGCTTAACGTACCATCTCAAGATTTACTTACCTCCAGGATAAAACCAAAGAGCCTCAGCCTAATTTGGCATTTCGCGATCTACCAATAGGTATGCATAGTTTCAAAGAATAAAATGAAAATTTTTAAGATAATCCATTTTTAAATAACCAACCCTTCATTTGCATGATAATATTTCTATCTATGTCGAACCTGAATGCTGTAAACAGCGGTAACATAGGAAGTGATGGTGGACAAAGATATAAGTTCTATGCCAATCAGCGCCATCGTAGCATAAATAGCGCAGTAGGTGCGCAGCGTGTTGTGTTGAAGCGACAGGGCGTCCAGCAGGCGGCTATAAAAGTCCTCACCATATTTTCTAAAAAAAAAAAATAATAATAATAATAATAATACAAAAATAAAAATATCCATTTTTTTTTACAAATCTTATCTGGAAAATGCTCAGATAACAGGTCTGTTCCTAAAGAGATTCAGATTAGTCATCTAAAATTGCGGTATATTATCTTTCACCTGAGAAAGGTTATTCTCCATTTGTGATCTTGTAAACTTAAGTTATGGCGCCAACTTTCCAAAAACAATTTTGATAAAAAATAATTTTACTGTTTTAGAAAAAAAAAAAAAAACTATAAGTTAACACAGGTCAGTATGAAGAGTTCTGTTGGAGAAACAATAAGGAGGATTGGTTATTATATGAAGGATTTTCGATTGAAAGGATTGGATGCGCTGGACAAATAATTAATTGTTAATAATATTTTTTCACATTATTAAAGTGCAAAAAATCATTATTAACTGCAAGTTTCATTTACATTTTTATCGATATTGCAATTTAAATCAATTAAAACATAATGGACAGATAGAAACTTTTTTATTAATATGACCGTTCTGTTCTCGTCTATTGTATCATTAAGTAAAATAATATGTAATATAATACAATAGATGAGAACAGAAATCATATTATTATAAAATTGTCTATCTGTCCAATTCAAAATTGTTAAAGTAAGTTGCAATTTTCAAATTCTCATATTTCAAAATGTTGGAAATGACAGGTAGTGACTTTTTGCAGTAAGCCGACGAAATGAATGTTTCAATAGTTTTTCTCATAACATGGAGAAAATAACTCTGTTTCCCAAAAAATGATAAACAGGTAATTCAGGGATTGCATGTGACGGGCGAGAGTTGACAAGAACAAGTGACAACATCGCAGCTCATCACCACTCCATTTTTCAACAGTCCGAGAGCCATCACCGCTCTGACTGTATACAAATTTAGGTTGGGTGTCATAGATGTACATTTTACAGTTGGCACACTAAATAGAGACAGAGGTATCCTCATTATGGATCTGTTTATTTGGACCACCATATTGGAAAACTGATCCGGATCAATTTATGAAAAGACCAATTACACAGGCCAGCGATGAAAAAACTGTTTTGATTATTTTACCTTTCCTCTGTGTATTTTGGCCGCCGAATTCGAAAATGACACCAAAATTGATGTATCACATACCGTTTTCTCAGTAAATGCAATTCTGATATTATTTGTATTAGTGTCTATTATCCGATAATTTTCTGTTCTTGGTAATAAAAATAATTAAATTAATAAGGTGTTTAACGTAGCTAGCGCTTGGTGTGGCAATTATTGTACTATTCTTACTTTTGAGTGAAACTAGGAGATGAAGATAAGAAGTGGGCACCTCACAAGGTTTGCTATGTTTGCGTGGAAGACTTACGAAGATGGTCAGTTAAAAAAAATACTACTTTCAGATTTGGGGTTCCTATGGTATGGAGGGAGCCAAAAAAATCACCAAAATGATTGCTACTTTTGTCTTGTGGATGTAAAGGGATACAACTCAAAAAATAAAAAAGTTATTGTGTATCCAAGCCTGCCGTCAGCCATTCGATAATAATAATTATTAATACATTCAGCTTACCTTATAAAAACTGTATCAGCTCTTGAACATGGTTCTATACTCAGCTGAAGGGGGCTCAATCTGAAAAGGTAACAAAATAAAAATATTAGTGAAAATATAATAATAAAGTATAATTATTATAATATGGCCTTGGAGGGAGGTCTGTGGAAGATGTACTAACCACTTTCAAAACATTGATTACTTTACTGTACATTCCCTGGCGCCACGGTCCTTGTAGAACCTGGGCCTCCGCAACGATCTTCCGCCATTCTTCTCTATCCTCGACCTGCCGTCTCCATCTTCTCATACCCATCGTTCTGAGGTCGTAACGTAAGCGGGGTCTACCTCTTCTTCTCAGTCCTCCCGGTGTCCTCGCAGCCTCCCCTGCTTGACGAAGGCCGTCAGATCCGGGCTCTTGTACAGGTCCCTCAGCTCCCTATTGGTCCGTATCCTCCATCTATCCCCCTCTGGAGTAGGACCATATATCTTCCACAATACCTTCCTCTCCCACGTATTGAACAAGACTTCATCTCTCCTATGTGTCATATGTGCTAACTTAGGCCAGGCCTCACACCTGCCACAGCTTGGGGTTGCCACCCTGTTGATGACTTGGCTATGGATAGCCCAGAAGGAGCCTCCTGCATATCCCGCCTTTCCGATCTCTTCCATTTGTTATTTCTTTGATGGACCTTAGTTTATTTTTCACTGACATGTCGTTATTTCAGTACAATTAAAAAAATTAATAAAAATTCGAGACATACTAGAGAAGTTTAAACACATTTTACAAGATATAAGGAGAGTTTAGTTTGAAACCGATATTGTACTATTTAAAAACAGGTAAAATTATCAATTTACCTTGGTTTTTTGACTTTGTCCAAATTTCCATGCCGGTCCAACAGAGTATGGAAGATTCCCTGAACCAAAATGCACACATCCAAGTTGCCACAGATCCTCAACATAGGTTCCATCAAAGACACGGGGAAAGTGGAAGTCATGGATACGTTCGTATATTTTTTACTAACCTGAAAAAAAAAAAAAAAAATCCAGCATAATAAAAAACAAATTCTATATCCACGGAATAAACTGTTAATACACAACTTATGCAAAAATATGAAATTGCCTTCCTACTGCTGCTCCATTCAACCATAACCAGACTTTATTTATGTATCTCACCACGTTAGTTATTTTGACTCATGCCCGGGCTTTAACTACGAGGTCATACCGCCTACTACCAGAGTGCTCATTCGTTCACTGGAGGGCATGAGCCCGACTCTACTGTCCGAATCCTACATTTGCCTACCCTAAATTTGTTTCCTCTAGGAAGGGGTTTTTAACGAGTACCTGACAGATAAAATACCTAAGGACCTCGGCCGGGTTTCGAACTCACAATCTTGAGCTCAGTAAGCAAGGACGCTATCTCTGAGCTGCTGGCAACCTCATCAACCTGGTTACCGTTGAATAACCACTAGGGGGAAGATAATTTTATATATTTCAAAATTTTTCATCCCACAACTTTCGATCATATACACGCAATAACTACACTGCTCTACATAAAAATCGGCGCACTCAGAAATTTTCATTTTTTGATGTAATTCTGTTTTTTGGATCAAATATAGTTTAGAGAGCAGCAAATTTCATATGGAATTAAAGGAAAAAAATTAAAATGCTTGAAAAACTAAAGAAATTTATTTTTTAGATAAAATTAATGAAAAAAAAAAGTAATCAAACATTTAAAAAAATATTATATGTATTTACATTTTTGAAGCATATTTGTTTTCAGTACTTCATTGTACCACCTCTAACGCTGGCTACGCCCATCTTCCACCAGAGCGACAGGACGGGCCACTTGATCAGGTGTCATCACTAATTTAACAAGAACAGATCTTTCTCGGACAAAATCGCAAAAGAAACTGCAGAAATATGTGAAAATACAGAGGATAAACGATCATTGTCTTGTTATCGAATGTTCGACTTTTAAGGATCAAGAGATTTAAAAGCCTCGAACTGTTTATACACGCTAAACAATATTTGATCCAAACAAAAAAGAATTACAACAAAAAAATCAAATTTTCAGAGTCGGTTTTTTTGTGGAACAGTGTACAATACTTACAATAAGTAAGGACTTGAGAAGCATCTCCTGTAGTAGTTTCTCGGAGGGTGTAAGCTCTCCTGTCGGCACTTTAGAGAGTATGAATACCATAATCTCAACCTTCTGATAGTCTGGTAGGTGGGCCGAAAACTCTCCAAGACAGGAGATAAGCGCCTCTCGGTAGACTTCCTCACCTGGAGCTTCACCCTGACACCGACAGACGGAGGATCTGAGGTGGCCAACCAGTGAGTTGATAATCTCCAACACTGAAGGACCTGCAACAATACACAAACCCGAGTTTAGAGTAAGATTGTTTTCGAACTCGTCGTTAACAGGCTCTATCATAGATTCCATCATTGGAAAATATATCTGAAAAATGATGATTTCTGCATCTAAGAAAATAGGCAAAAAATGTGTACATACATTCATTATAGTTAGTTATTATGACTCATGCCCGGACTTTTAACAACGAGGTCATACCGCCTACTACCAGAGCGCTCTTTCGTCACTTTAGTGGACATGAGCTCGACTCTACTGTGAAAGTCCTAAATATTGCCTACCCTAACTTTATTCACCTAGGGCAGGGATCTTTAACGAGTACCAGACATCGTATAGGCTCGGGACCATCGCTTAACGTCCCATCCGAAGGACGGCGTGCTTAAGTTTATTTTACCTCCCAGATAAGATAAACTAAGGGCTTCGGTCGGGTTTCGAACCCACGATCTTGAGCTCAGAAGGCAAGTACGCATACCACTGAGCTACTGGCGGCCTCTTGATTATTTGAATTTGCCATGAAAATAAATAAAAAAAACTAATTTCTGAAATATTATCTATTTTACCTCCTACTCACCAGACCTGGCCCCTGTGGACTTTTTCCTGTTTCCGAAACTCAACAGACCCTTAAAAGGGCAGAGATTTCACTCAAAATCGCTCTTTCACGAAAAATCGCTGGAGGAGCTGAACAGCATTCCAGGAAATGACTTCTCAGGGTCCTTCCAGCAGTGGAAACGGCGGTGGGAAAAATGTATAGCTTCCCAAGAGAAGTACTTTGAAGGGGACAATGTACAATAACTTGTAAATTTTTTAAAAAATCAGTCCTGAAACTTTTTGATCACCCGTCGTATGTCCAACTAGCCTTCTTTACCCAACGTCTGTGTAATGTACTAGTCTCTGCGCATTCCCGAAATTGCAGATAAAACTATATCTGAAAGATAATTCAACAAGTCTCCTAGAGTCAGTTTATAATATAACTCCCCTGGGGAGATGCACCATATCCTTAGACAGACTGACATCTAGCCGCACGTCAACTTACCAACACTCTCCTCTGCCGAGATAGCAATGATCTTGGAGAGAACACTCACGATGCTGGTCCTAATCCTGGCAGAGCTTCCGGTGTTCTCATCCAAATGACACATCAGATTCTCTACCACCGCGTATGAATACTGCGTCTGTAACAGGACCATCAAAACATTAAATACGGAACATATCGATGAAACCTTGAATATGACAAAAAAATCGGAATTCCTACGAAAACAATCAATAGATTTGATTAACAGTTATTAAGGTTTTTACGCCGAGCACTCCTCCTCAGATCGCCTCGTTTTCTACGGTCGATTTGGCTGAAAATCTTCTGGATACGAATATAAAATGTTGTCTATATATTCATTCAATCGGGAGTCATCGTGTTCAGAGACGCACATAAAGATACTCATAGACACATAGGACATTTATTGAATCGCAGACCGATTAAATAACTTCCCCTATACTTCTTATAGCTGGGGAAAAAAAATACGATTTATAAAAAAAAAATGCGATTTATTAAAAAAAAATACGATTTATTAAAAAAAAATCAACAATTTAACGAATAACGTGAATATGCAATCGCAATCTGCATTATTGTGTAATTTAGCTGTTCATAAGAGTTTTTAGCTTTTACCGGGGTAATGACATACCACGTTGCAGTTATTAAAGATTAAACTTGCATTGTGCACTATTATACAAAGTGCATTAAATACAATAGTTGGTATAAATGTACCTGAATGGAAAACATGATGACTCGGAAAGTGTGTACGGCAAAGTCATTTGGAACCCAGAGCCCATGTTGGTCCAAGTGTCTGCAACAAGAATTACACATGAATAAACAAAAAAATTGTTTAAAAACTGAAAACAAATTTTCAGAAAATATTAATAAAAGTGTGCATTGCGAAGAAACTGCATAAAGTTAACTTCACAGTAGGTATTATTTTTTTTATATTCTCCTATCTCATGTCGGTTAGACTGACTGGAAAGAAACATGGGAAATTTAGGGTATTTATAATCAATAAAAAATGAAGGAAAAAAAGTTCTAGATAAATCACCGGCTCGTATAGTTAGTTATTAGGAATCATGAGCGGGCTAACAATACAAGGTCATTTCGCCTACTTCCAGAGCCGCTCTTTCGTCATTCTCTACAGTGGGAGTCCAAAATTTTGCTTCCTAGGTTTATTCACCTAGAGTCGGGGTCTTTAACAAGTATCTGACATAGCTTATCGTCCTACCCGAAGGACGGCATGCTCAAGGTTTTTTCACATCCCAGATAAAAAACCTATGGGCCTTGAGCAGGTCTCTGTCCAGCGATCTTGAGCTCGATAGGCAAGCACGATATCTCTGAGCTAGCGGCACTTTCGGGATACGCTTGATATTAGATGGCTTGGCGTAACTCCATAATTTGAGTCCATATAGGACTTACTATTGTTTTGTAGAGAAAGTCTGGATTTTAAGGTAAGCGAACTTTATGTGAGATAGGAATTGATAATTCGTGAAAGGAAACTGCCGAACAGGATTTTTTTTTTTGTTTGCGGTTTCCATCCCGTAGTATCCCTACTGGAAGGGAATATATTTAACTGCATGCGCCATATGTATATAAAATGCTTTAACATAACTTAATTTTGAATTTTTACATACAATAATTTAGATAGACAATAGTTTTTTTTTTGTCTCATGTACGATGCATATTAGCCATGTCAATGTGTTATCTGGTTATATTTATGACATCCATGGCCCTGGGAGGGAGTAACTCACTCCCGGACGGGATTCGAACCCGACAATAAAGTTAAAGTTCATCAAAATTAATCTTTTGTACAAAGTTTAAAAATTCTTTATAAAAACGTCGCACTAAAATAATTGTTGACAAAGGCCAACTTTCACCATTGACCACCACAAATCTCATTAGGGAACTTCTTACACCCTCCAATAGGGCGAGCAGGATTGTCTCAGAGTGAAAGTACTATGGCTGCACATTTGAAGAAAACAATCTAAATTATCTGTTTCCAATAAAAAAAAAAAAAATTGGCCCACCCTTCCATCTGGCCCAACTGTCTTAGTTAACAAACTTGTTATTTATTTTTCAAAAAATGATTTTTCTACACATTGTAAGTGTTCGGGAGTTTTAGCAACTCCTTAAATCTTGTTCTGAGGAGCGTCCCATGAAAATACGATGGTAGTATTCATAGATCTTACCCGCCGGTTGAGCGTTTACGCTGATTTCTATAGAAGAGATTTCTCATGGAATTTCAAAGGTTTTGGGACCTCTCTCTCTCTTTCTCATGTATAGAAGAGGATTTTGGAGTACCTGAGGACTGGCCTGAGAAGACAGCCGACATGTCCAAAGGATGCCCGGCCCACTAGCTCCCTGATACAGGTGTCTGCCAGAGATCCGGGCTCAGAAAGGAGGGAGTCCCCAGGAGAGCCCATTCCTGCCTTGTAGTACCTGCAACAAACACATCAACCACTATAGTCACATTAGTAATAACTTATGTTTAACAGTTTACAACCAGTCGCTTGTTAAAGAAATGAACTACACATTAACATATAGAGTTAATTAGATATTATGACTCATGCCCGGGCTTTTAACTTCGAGAGCGCTCTTTCAGTGTCTGTCACTCTGGAGGACATGAGACCGACTCTACTATGGGAGTCCTCAATTTTGTCTATTCTTAATTTTTATTCACCTAGGGTAGAGGTATTTAACGAGTATCTGACATTGTACAGACTCGGGACCATTAAAGTCCTATCCAAAGGACGGCATGCTCAAGGTTTTTCACCTCCAGCATAAAACCCCAAGGGGCATACCACTAAGCTACCGGCGTCCTCCTCAACCTTTAGATAGTTAAACTGTCGTCATTACATGATTGTAACTGATAACGGAGCGAACTAGTGAGTGGACAACAGCTCTGTGTCTTTTATTAAATGCAGCACGCGCACAACAACCTCCAAGAAATTCCACAAAATAGTACATGTACATAACTTACTGAGATTCCTGCATATTGTACAGGAGGGATGGGATAATTTTGTCCATATGAACTGGTTCCCAGATATTTTCAACCAGATCATCAGAAACTGTTTTCCTGATCACACCCTGAAAAATAAATAATAAAATAAAACTAATTGGAAATTACTTTCATTAATGCACACCGTATATATTTGCTCATAACAACATAGAATATGTATTGCCCATGCATATATTCTCCATGCCACAACAACATTACAACATCGGCAGAGAATATTCTTATAAGTCTTTTGTATATCAGACTCTAACAGTTAATATCTGTTTATGTATCTAATTTCTATGGTCACAGGGAATAAGTTGTTCAGTCGTAAAATGGCCAAAATGAGTTAAGTGTACTGTGATCATCTCCCACGCCATCTTGCGCACTGTGAAGAAGTTGGGAGCTCAGAACTCTAATACTTTCGGAATTATAAAGATGTGGATTTCTTGGTATCTCGTAAAATTGTGTATGTTCTCGGTTAAATCAATTTAATCTACTTCTTTCAGGAATCATTCACGAGATAACTGAATTTAACCATTATATCCAAGTGAAGAGGGCGTTTTCGGTTAAATCAACTTTAGAGAGGCATCATTCACGAGCATTTCAAAAAGTATGGTTAATAATTAGGTAACTGATGGGGAAAATCCAAGAAAGGATTAACAATATTCATTTTCATTCATTCCTATAGATTTAGAAGGTATATGATTGATAATGATGCAAACATTATTTATTTATTCCAAAAACTGGATTTACACGATTAATGCAGAAGTAAAAAAGTGCTGCCCTGAAAAGTTACTAATTTAGATTTACCAATTTATTGGTGACCACAGGTTTATAAGCTCTCTTAATGTATACATTCTTATGACGTTGCTTATTACCATATGGTAAAAAATTACCGTTATGGTTTAACGGAAATAAATATTACTATTATTATTATTAACTAGGATCCGATCCGCCAGGAGCGTTGCATGATTGTCATATTCTAGTTGTACACCAATAAGATAATAAAATAAAAATAGTATACCTGTAATCCTCTAATCCCAGCCAATCGAAGGGTCTTCCTCACCTGAGGATCAGTGACGCTACTATGACACATAGAGGAGAACTTGGAAACGAAGAAGTCGTATCTTCGGTGATAGCTCGGGGTGTCTTCCTCTATATTGGCGAACTTTACGAACTGAAACACACCGCATCTATACAATTCAAAGTACATTTTACACTATCATTGATCTCATAATTGGAAATATACAAGAAAAATGTTGATTTTTAAGAGATGCAACAGAAAAGAGTGACAGGAGCGTGCGCAAAACTAGATAAAGAACGAACGTTCTTCATTTTGTCAATAGTTATTAGGCTAAAGATGGTACTAATACCGAAAGTACTCTCATATATTTTATGGATTCACAATTTCAAATTGATATTTTGGTCCCTTTAATTATATTTTTAATAATACAAATTATACCTATTTTTACAGGAGAATTTGAAATTTATGTTTATACATTAATAACATTTTTTTAGTTTTTTAAGTAAAAAAAAATAAAAGACTACAGAACTTTAGATAAATTATGAATGGTTCTACACTGAAATTTTTTTAAACAATATGTAACAGAAATTATCAATTAAAATTATAAAGATGTTTATACATACGCTATTTGTAGCTAATACTTGTAGGTCTGGTTCAGTAGATTCCAAAAGTTTTTGAATCATTCTTAAGAAACTCTCAACGAAAAGATTTAGGGTCTGAGCATGACAAGCTACGAGGAGCTGATCCATAGCTTCCATCGCCATAACAACGTACCTAAATAGAAAAAAAATAAATCAAAATATTTCAAAAAACACTTCAACAAATTACAATAATTTTGGCGAGACAAAAGCTCAAAGTTTAAAAAATTTGCTCTGCCCCTTGAATAAATAAGTTGAGACAATATGAAATAGGCTTAATACCTCAGGTTCCTGAAACACAATGTCGGCCCATATAATAATTAAATAATAGTCAATAGTGATTAAATAATTAAATAAATTGGTTGTTATTATAATTTAGTGACCTAAGAAAATTAGTGTATTATTGTGAAAAGGTTGACAAGTCAAATTGACCCCAATTCAACTTAAGCCTACAAACAAAAAGCGCAGCATCTGAATAAATATACTTAACATTTTCTGCAGAGATATTGTGAAATACTTAATATAAAATAAAAAAAAAGTATCTTTTTTTAAAGATATTGGATATGTCACACAATATATAAAATATATGGGAGTGCTTCCGGTATTGCTGCCATCTTCAGCTACGAGTTAACAAATACTAAATGGAAGTTCAACAAGTTCACATAGCGAATATCCCTTTCTCTTGTACAGTAAGGTCGTTAAAACCTTTAAAAACATTTTTAAAAAAATTACGTCTCAAAATCTTAATAATAAAAGAAAAATTTGAAATAGTATCAGTGCAAATAAAAAGATATGTATATGCATATAAGAAATAAATAAAAAATGACAATAATAAATATATGAATAAAAATTATTACGTAAACACAGGAGGATTATATTATTGGTGAAAAAAGGAGTGAATGTTTGAGATTGGTTGATCGTTCATACAAATTGCTTTTTGTAATGCACTGTTTATTTGCAGTTGTTCCAGTGAGTTGAGTAATGTACCTTTGTCACAAAGATGTAGGTATTGTACGCCTGTATTTATATCGAAATGGTGTTTGTTTTCGTTGATGTGTAGTGCGAAAGTAGATTTTACTGAGTTGTATGTTATGTCAGTGTTTAACCCTATTTCTGACATGTGTTCTTTTACCCTGTATTGTTCACCCCTTTTATCGTCAATAATATGATCTTCCAGTCTCTGTAACTTATTAATTTCTCAAAACTGTGTATTTCTTATTAATACATTTATTGTCATCTTTGATTTATTTCATAAATATATTTGTATTTTAATCCGTACTGATACTATTTCTGCTATTCGTGGAGGCTAGAGAAGGGTCAGTTCGGAATGTAAACTTGTTCAACTTCCACCTAGTATTTGAGTCGCGGTTGAAGATGATAGAAATACCGAAAGTACTCCCATACATTTTGTGAAATGGACAATATTTTTTTAAAAAACAATAGTTTTCTTTATTTTATAAACAAATAAATAGATTTAAATATTCCAAAGAACAATGAAGTCAATAATGCAAACAACAATTTAAATCCCAAAAGGTTAGAATATATTCAAAATGTTCATATTAAAATAATTACATACCCTGTTCTTTTCCGGGAAATATCACGACTTGCTCTTTGAAATAAATATTCTCCAATTCTGTCAAGTTTCTCTGGAGATGAAAGTGAATAAAACGTTAACTTTTCCATATTGTTTTTAACAAGTCCTTCCTATTAAAAATGAAAACCAAAATGACTATTGTTTTGTAATTTTGTGTAAAATGTATAATTAATCTATATGAGTACTAGTTTAGGTACATTTAAAATTTATGAATAAATGACAAATGTAATTAGTTATAGTCAATTACCTGAGGTGTAGGTGGAAATATATTATCAACAAGTCTTTTATACCTCGGCCTCATACAAGAACAAGTGAAACAACCTGCAACATTAAAAAATAAATTATTATGTATTTCACAACATACATAATATTTGAAAATAAATAAAACTTACCCAAACACATATTTGTATCGTTATATTTACACAGAGAAAAGAAATCAGACAAAGAGGTTACAGGACTGTTACGCATTACATATTGGTAAACACACAACAACCAAGAAATTACTGAGGGAAATCGATTTTGATTTACAAGATCGGTGAAAAAATTAATTTAAGTAAGTAATATTCAAAATATTGATATATAGGGCAACCATTTAAATAATGTTTTGTAAGGGATATTCTCTACATTAAGATGAAAAAACAATAAATTGTAAAATAAATATTTTTTTCTAATATTTAGACATGAAAATACATATAGTCAAATCTTATTATCGCCATGAAATTTATAAGTTTTTTTACAAATAAAGTTCATTACGCACAGTATTCTAGCCTTTTGTAAACTTCTTACGTCTAAAGAAACAGATAAGGCTTAAAACATATTGCGAAAGAGTTGTATGTTTCGGCGGAACTAAAAAGGAGAAAGTCAACCAAAAAAATGAGCATTGAAAAATATCAGACACACTTCTTTAAGCAAACATTTTTCTCCGAAAATAATTTTTTCAGAGGGGAATATATTTGAAAGAGAAAATTCATATTCGGCAACTTAAATGTTCCTTAAATTTAATGAATATAAATTATTAATACTAATAGAAGTAAAACAGAAAAGTTACCCATTTCAATCTGATTTTCTAGCGCCTGATACAGGGTGGCCAACAGAGAGATTCACAGAAAGGCGACGGAGAGGTCCGCGCTCCTCCCGAGAATTGTTTTCAATAATACATAAATGTAATATGTTTTGATGCGTTTGTTACAAATAAATGTATATACATGATATACCAGCTGTTCCATTTTTTATATTTATATCACCTACTACCAAAGCGCTATTTCGTCACTCTGGTGGACATGAGCCCGACTCTACTCTGGGAGTTCTAAATTTTGCCTACCCAGGTTTAGTTAACAAGGATAGAGGGCCTTAAACAAATGTAGTCCAGGAATTATTATTAATTAGTAAATGTAATAAATTTTCAATGTCCATAATTTTACTATAGAGAAAAAGGGTCTATGTCGTGATTTTTTGAAAAAACTTTTTTTCATGGAAGAAGGACCTATGTGATGTGGAGCAAGCACCTGCATAGTTCTAAGTTCAATACTCTGCCACTAGATGTCATGAACCTTGATTAATGAAGGCGTGAACGGAGAAGGTCGCGTGGAAGAAGTGCCTATGTTATCTATAGTAGTGTGATGAAGAAAATAATCTATATAATAAAAATGAATGCTAAATTTTGCTAAGCGCAAAACTCGAGAACGGCTGGACCAATTCGGCTAATTTTTTTTTTTAAATATTCGTTGAAGTCCGAGAAAGAGAGTTCCTAGCTGTCAACTGGAGGGGGGGGGGGGGGGCTAAGCACAAAAATTGCACTAGCGAATTAACGGATGGACGGATTATCATGAAATTTCACATGTAGTATTCTTAAAAGCCAAGTTAAAAAATAGGCTATGTGGCGTCCATAAATTTTGAACGGTAGGTGGGGTTGTAAAGGGGGCCTAAATATAAAGATAGTGCTAAGTCATTAACGGATGATCGGATTGTCATGGAATTTCATATGTAGTTTTTTTAAAGGCTAAATAAAAAAATAGGGTGTGTGACGTCACAAAATAGTGAACATGAGGGGGGGTTGTGGGGGTAGGCCTAAATATAAAGATAGTGCTGTCATTAACGGATGATCGGATTGTCATGGAATTTCATATGTAGTATTCTTAGAAGGCAAATTGAAAAATACGCTATGTAGCAATATTTAAAAATTGGCTGTGACCCTTTAGGACGGGAGGGGCGGGGGTGCATTAATGCTGAATGAATCTCACATGGAGCTTTCTTAAAGATGGGATATAGCTCTAATTTTAATATGGTGGGTTTCCTAAGCATGCACCTAGGAGATAATTGCACGGTAACTTAATACCTGGTTGCATGGAGTTGCAAGGCGCATACTATCTAAGGTGCCCGGCGTTCTTAAGTAGGAACTAGCTGTGGTTCCAAGTGGTCAAAAAAAAAAAAAAATCCGGTCCAATAGCTTTTGACAGAACGACGTCTGTCGGGTCAGCTAGTTTAAAATAATAATTAAATAAATAAAATTCTATACGTCGTTACCTTCACAGTAGTCACTAATTTTGCAGTATTTTGTTATAATCAATAATTTTTTTTCAATGTTCCGAGCTTATTTTGGAAAAAGAGCCTATGTTATTTTCAGCTGGTTTTTATTATATTGCAATTGTTTCAGTTCAAAATTGGGCTCCTGTAAAATTTGGAAAACCTGACATAGGCCCTTCTTCCAGACACCCCAGTCGAGTGTCTTACTAGGGCCTCCTGAATCCTCAGATAAAACTAGGTTTTTTTTTTTTTTTTTTTTTTTTTTGGCCTTATGTTTGATGCACATTAGCCATGTCCCGTGTTATCTAATTATTTATGACATCCATGGCCCCGGGAGGGAGTTTATTCTACGAAATAAAACTCACTCCCGGACGGGATTCGAACCCGTAAACCATGGTGAAACCATGCGATCAAAGCCCTACGCTCTAGCCCACACGGCCACTATGGCACTTCCTAAAATTAGGACATGATACATTCATTATACAGGAAGTTGTTAGGATTTATTTTGTTGATCTTCCTTTGATCTCTCCTTTTGATCCATTCAGCTGAAGATTGACAGGTGTCGTTATTCAGTTTTGGTTTTATGTAGCCCCCCCCCCCCCCCCCCCCCCCCCCCGGCCAGAGCAAAAAACCAAGATAAAAAATAAATAAACTAAAAAAAAAATGGATTGCTTGCAAGTTACCAATTTTTTTTTTTTTTTTTTTTTTGTATTTATTTAAAGCCACAACTATGCAAAAAAAAAATGCACAACCAGCGGCTGGGCTGACAGGTAGGTACTATACAAAAATAATAAAAATAAAATAAAATAATAAAAATAAATATGACATGAGAGGCTTGAGAGAGGAAAAACACCCAGCGGTGAACCCTCATGACATCACTTCATACCAGGAGATCTCTATGCCAAACTCTCTTTAATCTTCTTGGGGGATTGTGGGGTAAAGTACTTAGGATTTTGCGAACTTCCGGATTAGTATGTAAGTAAATTTTGGTGTAGAAACGTTGGTATAAATGTTTAATGCTAGTGTCTATGGGTGTGATGTTCAAGTCGCGGTGTAAAGTCTTGTTGCTAACGTATGGTGGGCATTGCGTAATCAGTCGGAGAGTCTTGGATTGAAATATCTGTATTCTTTTGATGTTTGAAGTCTTGGCTGTACCATATATTTGTAAGCCATAGGTCCAGAGAGGTCGGAGAAGATAAGTATAACAATTTAATTTTTGTCGAGTAGATAATTTAGAACGCCTATTCAAAATACTGTACAATAGTCTAAGTCGCCGGTCTAGTGTGAGTCGTGTCGTCCGAGTGTGAGGGTTCCAAGTCAGCCTTCTATCGAGGGTTAATCCTAAATATTTTACGGAAGAGGTATGGGGTAATGGCTGGTTTTCAAGGAATACTGGGGGACAGTCACCACGGCGGAGAGCGAATGTTATGTGTTGACATTTTGTGGTGTTAAATTTAATTTTCCAAGATTTACTCCAAACTTCAATTTTGTTGAGGTGTTGCTGTAGTATGAGTGAAGTGGTGTGAGGATCTGTGTGAGAGGCTAAAATGGCGGTGTCATCTGCGTATGTGGCTGTTAATGTGAGAGGGTCGGTGGGTAAGTCGAAGGTGTACATGGAGTATAATAGGGGGGCTAATATTGAGCCCTGAGGCACGCCGGCCAGTATGGGGTGGCAGGAGGAAATAGCTGAGCCCTGACGGACGGCGAAATACCTATCCGTTAAGTATGACTGGAGAATAAGATAATATGTATGGGGTAGGAGGGGTTTAAGTTTATATAGAAGTCCCGCGTGCCAGACCCGATCAAAAGCCTGAGATATATCCAGGAATGCCCCGGCTGCATAGAGTTTTCGCTCTAATGCAGACGCTGTGTAGTCGACAACTCTGTGCAGTTGGTGGGTGGTGGAGTGAAAAGAACGAAACCCAAACTGGTGATCGGGAAGATGAAGTGAAAGGATAGAAATGAGGCGTTTATAGAAAAGTTTTTCAAAGATCTTGGAAAGAAAAGAGAGAAGACTGATAGGTCGAAAGGAAGAAGGGTCATGCTCAGGTTTGTTTGGTTTTGGGATCATGGTGATAACAGAGTACTTCCACTGAATGGGAAAGTATGTTGTACGAAGTATGGAATTGTACAGAGTTGTCAGAAATACAACAGCTTTCCGAGGCAGCCGCTGGAGAATCTCCGCTGTTATCAGGTCATAGCCCGGGGACTTCCTTCTGGGGAGATTTTTAATTTCGTACTAAACTTCGGAGGGTATGAAGGCTTTTGGTGGGAGGGAGATAGGAAGGGGTGTGTCTAAGAAATGGTGAATACGTGATTCATGAGGGATGTCTGAAAGATCGTGATGAGGTCTGAAAGTAGATGAGAGATGCGCAGCAAACAAATCGGCTTTCTCGTCGTCCGTCACGGCCCAGGATCCGTCGTTCTGTCGCATTGGCATCGACTGAGATTGGTGTCGGAGAAGTCTACGGGTTCTCCTCCATAGGCTGCCATCCTCCGCATTCAGATTGGAAAGGGAGGAGTCGTAGTATTCCCTGTTAATCAGTCTGATTTGCGTCTTCAGGTCATTGCTTAGTCTGTTGTATGTCCGTCTGTCTGAAGGTAATCTCGAGGTCTGCCATCTTTTTCTCGCTCTCCTCTTTTCTCCGATCAGCTCACGGATGTATGCAGGGTAGGAGGGGAGAGTCGGATGAGGACCAGTGTTTGTTGGTAGGACTGCTTGCCAGGCAGCCTGCTGTATGGATACGGTAAGAAATTCCACAGCCTCCTCTATTTCCTCTCCCGTCTTCAGTGAATATGGCACGGACAATGTTGTCTCCAATTGCTGTTGGAAAAGGTTCCAGTCCATAACTCCTGGCGTTAGACTTGGCCTCGTTGATTCGATCTCAATCTCCGCCCAAAGAGTGAGATGTACTGGTGAGTGATCCGAGGAGAGATGAGAGTAAGATTTAACATCGTATGGCACACCTCGCAGCCCCTTCTGTATGAAGAAGTCTAGTAAGTCCGGCAATTTGCGTCTTGAGGTTGGCCAGTAAGTCGGTGAGTTTGTCGAAATAGTGTATAATGAGAGCTGATTAACAGAGGAATACAGACTTCTGCCCCTAGGGGTGCAAAGGCGCGAACCCCATCGCTGGTGTTTGGCGTTGAAATCGCCCCCAGCGAGGAAACATGCGCCCAGATCCCTAAAGAACCGGACGAATGTTTCCGGCCTTATGGCGTGCCTCGGGGGACAATATACGGCCACGAGTGAGATTTTCCTGTGTCTGGTGTGTAAGGATATAGCTGCCGCTTGTATGTGTGGTGTGGTATGTGATGGTAGTGCATAGTGTTTAAGGGATTGTTTTATTATGACAGCCGCACCGCCGTGGCTCCTGTTGTCTGGGTGGTCGGCTCTATACACTTTGTAATTTTGAATGAAAAATTTAGATTTAGTTGTCAGGTGGGTTTCCGAAATGAGGGCTACGTCAATTCTTTTTTGATTCAAAATTATTTCAAGCTCATTTTTATGTTGTATTATGCCATTGGCGTTCCATAGAAGGACTGTCAAGGAACCCAGTGTGAGAGTATTAGCGGACATACTGGGAACAAAAGGTTTGGGTAAGTTGGGATAGCTGGCTAAGAAGATTAAAAAGAGGTTGGACTATCTGGTTTATACCTGATATGAAGTGTACCATTTGAGGTGGGAGGCCATTTGCTGACCACTGGGTGTTGTCCTCTCTCAGGCCTGCCGAAATGTGCGGAGGTCTCTGAAGGGGAGGTGTCTCGGTGGTGAGGTTCCTGGCGGTGGCTGCAAAGGTCTGCCTCAGAGGAGGTGGTGGAGGGGCGGGCCGCACCAGAGAAGGGTAGATCGCCTGGTCCTGGTGGGATGGAGGCGCTGCTGCTGGGTTTCTCGGTGGTTGTGGTCTACTGCCCTGTCGTTTGAACTGCAGTTCTTTGTACACCCGGCATCCCTTGTAGTTGGCCGGGTGGGATTCCTGGCAGTTCGCGCAGGTGGCTGGAACAGTCCGGGGCTTGTTGCAGCTTCCCGAAATGTGTTCGCCGCCACACCGAACACAACGATGTGTGTGCCTACAGTAACTCTTTGTGTGCCCGAAGGCCTGGCAGCGAGTGCACTGTGCCACAGTGTGCTTCTTTCTTGGCTCCTCTATTTTAATTTTTGTATACAATAAACATTCAATGTCATAAATTTTTTCATTGTAGCTGCCAGGCTCTACATCAACAAAGAATAATGGTAGTGGCACTTTGTATCTCGACCACACATTAGTAATTCGGGTGGCGACGAACCCTTTCTCTTGCAGGGCTCTGTGTATAGTGTTCACACTCGTGGAGGGATGAAGACCTCGGATGACCACTCGAGGCACTTTGTCGTTTGGGTTTTGGTAGGTGTGGAAATTGGCATTATTTCCTTCGAGTAGGTGGATGAAGGCCCTGTATGCCGTCGGCGTTTTGGCATACATTGTTATGCCCTGTGTGGTAGTCCTCAAGGAGAATGACTCCAATCCTCCTTCTTTTATTAAAATTTCTATTAGGCTGTCGTAATTTTCGACGCCTTTTAGGTAAATAGGTGGAGGCTTTTCAGCTTTTGTAACATTATTTGTTTTTTCTGGCTCTTCAATAGCTGATGTCTCCATGTTGGTCAGAACACTAAAGCTATTTGCTACGGTGGTAGGGGTGAGGTGCTCACCTGACTGTTTGGCTACCTTGCGTGGGTCTCTGGACGTTGTCCCGCTTCTCTTCCGGCCCACTACTGACTCCCAGGTCGCTCCCAAGTTGGATGGGGCTTGTTCCATGGCTACTGTGGTGCTGGTGCTAGGACTAGCAAGGGCCCCAACTGGGGTTTCCTCACTTCCCGCCACCATTAAGTCCGCACAAAATCACAATAATTAAATAAAAATAGTATTTGTAAAGGTTACTTTTAACACTTTAAAGATAAAGAAACCATAACGAAATGAAAACGCACAAAACTCATGTCTAGAAAAAAACGAAACAAGAACTATATACAATAACTATTTACACACTTTGTTTTTGTCATTAAGCACTGAAATAATAAAAAAATCTAACGGAACAAAATATTTACTTTTTCTCAAGTTGGTTGCCAAACAGCTGATAAGTTACCAATAGGATCTTCAAATTTCCCGTGCGTCTGATTCCTAAATCAGCAATCAGCTGTTACATAAATGTACATGTACAAAACAAGTCATATTACATTTATTTAAATATATTTGAATTCGATCATTTCATTTCCTCGCTCAAAATCGTCATTTATGTTATACTTCATACTCTTAAAGCTGATTTTACATGCGCAGTAAAAATGCAAAGCGCAGTGGATGTGAGTCATTTAATTCTAAAAGCACAGAAACCATAGCGTGCATTTGCTGCTGCGCTTTGCATTTTTGCTGCTCATGTAAAGTCACCTTAAGTATTATAGTCAGTGGTTACCTCAGGGGGAGCTTCTAGAGGTCTGAGTCTCCCAAATTAATAACAAAAAGTCAGCAACGCTAACCACGGAAACTACAGGCTGTGCTCCGGGAGTCTATATCCCCCCCCCCCCCCCCCTGCTCAAAATATATATCTGTTATGTATTATATTTCATGTCAATTAATTACTTAAATCGGCAGTTATTACGTTTTGAGTTAAGTAGTTTCCCCCTCTCTCGCTTCAGCTAAAAACACTCTCTACTTAGTCATCCGATAAAACATGAAAAATATATTTAAAAAATTCTAGGACTGGGCATCCTAGGAGCCCCAATTCTAAACAAGTTATGTAATCTGTCAGAAATTCGATGCTGAGTTGAAAAAAACTAAACAAAATTTCATGTATACAAAAATTAAAAAAAAAAAATCTCTGTGTGTGACTGTAAACACGATACCTCCCGATAAAGTGAATGTATAAGCTTAACATAAAAACTCTAATAACTGTTGTAAAGAATGTATTGACATGAAATTTCATATGAGAAGCCACATAAAGTAAAATATTGAGTTTTAGCCCAAATTGTCGATTGGCTTTGGAGGGAGAGCGAAAACATAATTATATCGTGCCAGGGAAGTACATAGACGGTCATTAATTGACTTTTTATTATAACTATAACCTTATTATAGTTATTTAAATAGTATATTTTTGTTCTATATTAGTTAACAAATTGTCATACTTACAGCCAGGATTGGAACATTTCCTCAATAACGTGTCCACACATTCCGGCACTTGTGACTCAAAACAACAAGTAAAACACATTCTCGACATTTTTTTACACTTTATAATAAAACTTCAACTATATAACTATAATAGTGTTTATATATACATATATATATTTTTTTCTTTTAAAGCATTGAACAATTTATTATATTGATGGGGGAAAAAATTAAATAAATATAAGGAGCGATATTGATGTACATTATCAATTTGAAAAGGTAAGAATGACAGAAATGAGACAAGTGAAGAAGGACGAAGTTGTGTGTTTATTGATTTGGGAAGATAAAACAGCGCTCCAAGCGGCTGTCGTCAGACCAAGGCTAAAGCTATATCAATGACTTAGTTCTCACTGTTCATATTATTAAGAAAACACTTTGTTCTCTACGTATGAAGGTTAATCATTTTTTTTTTTTAAATTTACTAGATCATTGGCCTTCATTTTCAAAGTCAAGCATCTTCTTGATGATTTTTGAGAATTTTTCGTTAATCGGGTAAAAAAATGATAGTTCTGTTCAGGAAAAAAATTGTACATGTGAAATCCTAGCCAGTGCTGAGATCTAGTAGCAAATCACTTATTCCATTTTGGTGACATGAACAAGTAACTTAAACATATCAATAGTGACCTTGAAATTAAAATTTTTATTCAATTTTATGGTTTGCTAACAGCAACTTTCACCATTAAAGGAGAAAATATTTCTTGTTTCGATAAATTATAGATTTTTTAAATCAGTTAAGAACTTAATAACTTAACTTTAAGGCCTATCGAACTGTCTCTACAGCTGCGCTACAGATAATAGCGGGAGCCGCCCCCATTGACTTGATCTTGGATAGGGCTGTCGCTTCGTATTTCTGTTAGCGCAACATTCCCTTAGGAGCAGATATTGATGAGCCCTTACGTCTAGCCCTGGAGGAAGAAAGAGATGCGCGTACAGCCCAGACCAGTGCGCTGCAAGGACATCGTCCAGAATTGGATTGTGGAAAAATGGCAACAACGTTGGTCAGGATGCTTGGATGGCCGAACGACGTACGCATACTTCCCGGACGTCCGGATACGCCTTGACTCAACATCGGTACAGCCTAATCACTGGACGTCTCAAATATTATCACGTCATGGTGATTTTAACTCCAAGCTGTTCTTCTTTCACAGGAAGAACACCCCCGAACTGTTCGTTCGACGGTATCGAGACTTCAGAACAGGACAAGATCGTATTTGGGACTGGATCTACGGCAGATGGTGACGGAAAAAGACTACCCGATGTTCTGCCGATTCGTAGGCTCCTGACGGGAGCAGAAACAGGCATTGTAAGATGGGCTGGGGACGATCGGCGCAAAAGTTCCGCTGATCGCCAATCCCAGTTCCTCAGTTACCTCTTGAGCGCACCCTCTTTTAAAACCTTAGAACTTAATGCAGAGTTTCTTCAAAGTTTTAAAAATGTCACTTAGACCACTTTGATTCTAACCCCGTCAATTTTGGGGTTCAGCTTCTAATCTTCAGTGCATTCAATCCTTGCAATTCAAGATCCAATAGCCAATGCTCCTTATTACATCTCCAACAAAACCCTTCACAATGATCTCAATATTCCCTATACGAAGTATAGAGGAAATTACACATTACGTCAAAAATTCAATGCGGAGTTTTCAACGAAATTTCAAGTTTTCTGACCTCCTGATTACAAAATGAAGAAAAAAATTCATTGAAAATTATCCAGATAGAATGAATGTATCGTTACGAAATTTTATACATATATCATAAACCTATTGATTTTAATCATTATATAACAATACATGGTATATCGTTATGGTATGTTCTCAATTAGATTTTTGTAAAATGATAATACACTAAAGAATAATAAAATTTTTATTTTTTACTTATCTTGATAAAAAATAATAAGAAAAAATGTTAATGTAAAAATGGTAAAGGACGTTCAACCTCGTGGACAGTATCGGGCAAATTCGGGCAGTCGGATCGAGGAAGGGTGAGCAGAACAAAGCCAGAGAGTATGGCAGCCATGCCCATCAAGAAGAAGGGAAGAGCCTCCTTCAGCCTCGTCTGAAACAGAACGTTAGTCAGTCTATAGTCAGTTCCGACACCTCCCTTCCTAAGGTTTCTCCTATCTCTGGAAGAGAACAAAACCAGAGAGTATGGCAGCCATGCCCATCAAGAAGAAGGGAAGAGCTTCCTTCAGCCTCGTCTGAAACAGAACGTTAGTCAGTCTATAGTCAGTTCAGACACCTCCCTTCCTAAGGTTTCTCCTATCTCTGGAAGAGAACAAAACCAGAGAGTATGGCAGCCATGCCCATCAAGAAGAAGGGAAGAGCCTCCTTCAGCCTCGTCTGAAACAGAACGTTAGTCAGTCTATAGTCAGTTCAGACGCCTCCCTTCTCATCCATTGAACATGATGGAGATGAGTTGATTTCTCGAAATAATGTTTTTCCATAAAGGAGATGTACTCACCAGTATCATAACATTGGCTGTGGCAAGGAGTGCAATGAAATTGAAAACATTGGCCCATCCTGCGCCAAGCATTCTCATCTTTGTGGGGTAAAGTTCAGCAACAATGGACATAAGACCTGCATTACACATAGCCATGCAGAACCTGGCGAAGATGAGGCAATATGGGATTAGCCCGGAACCTTCTGCAACACACACAGATACAAACTTACTTGTAAATATACCTTATTCTTCTGTAGTTTATAACCGATTTCAAAACTGAAACTTACCTGGTAATGCAGTGACCAGAAGACAGAGACATCCGGCTGCATTGGAACTGAAGAAGATGAGACCCAGATCGTTGACCCAGTTCCGACCTGCGAAACCAAGACTCACCGAGGTGGCTGTCACTTCAACTATACCTGAACACATCCCAATAAACATCTGTTTTACAAATGTTTGTATATGCTATGCCTTCCGTTTGTGGAATTCAGACCTTCCGTATAATGCCTAGTCTACGTATGTAAAATTCCATAATATATATTTATTTCACATATTTACAATGGGTAAAAAACAAAACAAGTAAATTTGATGACATGAATACAAACGAATAAATAATATTTGTACGAAAATACATAATATATATATATATAGGTACACAAAATAAGTAAAATGTATACAAATAAATAATAATAAAAATAAAATAAAAATTATTAATAAATAATAAATTCAACTCGAGATCCTCGAAATTCCACAGTCCTCATTCCTTCAATATAATGCGCATGTATCTCGGAAAACTTGGCGATCTGCGAAAATGTGTCTTTCATTGTTCTTTACAACTTTTACTTGACAATATTTTTGATCAGGTCATAATTAGGGCTGTGATTTATATGTATTAACATAATATGTAAAAATATTATTTTTTTCTATTAACTTCATCTTCCTATTTAAACATTACCTTTAGGTTTTGGTTTTTGGTTAGAATCAATTTAAGCTACTTTTATTTTGCATATCTGAACATTATTCGCATATTTTTATTCATACTTTTGAATTTTTTCGGCAGTTCAAGGTCTATCCTCTTGAAGAATCGTTAAGTAAACAGACGTTTACCTCAACCTGTACTATTATATTAACCTTGCTAGGACCCCCCCATTCTATCTGGTAGGGGTTAAAAACCCTTGAGCACGCCGTCCTTCGGACGAGACGTTAAATGATGGTCTTATTATACTTTTTTTTATTATGATTTTCAGATTCTACATCAAAAACACAGATTTAAGGCATTTTTTATTTTTTTTGTATGAGCAATAGTTTCCGAGATATTGGTTTTTGAAATTTCCGTCTTGTTTAAAACCAATTGGTAGTTGATCCAACCAGACCTCATTCAGAAAACGAAACGAAGAGTGGGGGCGATCTTGAAGAATCGTTAAGTAAACAGACGTTTACCTCAACCTGTACTATTATATTAATCTTGCTAGGACCCCCCTTCTAACTGGTAGGGGTTGAAAACTCTTGAGCATGCCGTCCTTCGGATGGGACGTTAAATGATGGTCTTATTATACTATTTTTATTATGATTTTCAGATTCTACATCAAAAAGACGGATTTAAGGTATTTTTAGTTTTTTTGTATGAGCAATAGTTTCCGAGATATTGGTTTTTGAAATTTCCGTCTTGTTTAAAATTAATTGGAAGTTGATTCATCCGGACAGACTGAGAACGAAACGAAGAGTGGGGGCGATCTTGAAGAATCGTTAAGTAAACAGACGTTTACCTCAACCTGTACTATTATATTAACCATGCTAGGACCCCCCCCCCCCCCCTTCTATCTGGTAGGGGTTAAAAACCCTTGAGCACGCCGTCCTTCGGATGGGACGTTAAATGATGGTTTTATTATACTATTTTTATTATGATTTTCAGATTCTACATCAAAAAGACGGATTTAAGGTATTTTTAGTTTTTTTGTATGAGCAATAGTTTCCGAGTTATTGGTTGTTGAAATTTCCGACTTGTTTAAAATCAATTGGAAGTTGATTCATCCGGACAGTCTGAGAGCGAAACGAAGAGTGGGGGCGATCTTGAAGAATCGTTAAGTAAACAGACGTTTACCTCAACCTGTACCATTACATTGACCTTGCTAGGACCCCCCCTTCTATCTGGTAGGGGTTAAAAACCCTTGAGCACGCCGTCCTTCGGATGGGACGTTAAATGATGGTCTGATTATACTATTTTTATTATGATTTTCAGATTCTACATCAAAAACACGGTTTTAAGGTATTTTTAGTTTTTTTGTATGAGCAATAGTTTCCGAGTTATTGGTTTTTCAAATTTCCGTCTTGTTTATAATCAATTGGAAGTTGATCCAACCAGACCTCATTCAGAAAACGAAACGAAGAGTGGGGGCGATCTTGAAGAATCGTTAAGTAAACAGACGTTTACCTCAACCTGTACCATTACATTGACCTTGCTAGGACCCCCCCTTCTATCTGGTAGGGGTTAAAAACCCTTGAGCACGCCGTCCTTCGGATGGGACGTTAAATGATGGTCTTATTATACTATTTTTATTATGATTTTCAGATTCTACATCAAAAACACGGATTTAGGGTATTTTTAGTTTTTTTGTATGAGCAATAGATTCCGAGATATTGGTTTTTGAAATTTCCGTCTTGTTTAAAACCAATTGGTAGTTGATCCAACCAGACCTCATTCAGAAAACGAAACGAAGAGTGGGGGCGATCTTGAAGAATCGTTAAGTAAACAGACGTTTATCTCAACCTGTACCATTACATTAACCTTGCTAGGACCCCCCCTTCTATCTGGTAGGGGTGAAAAAGCCTTGAGCACGCCGTCCTTCGGATGGGACGTTAAATGATGGTCTTATTATACTATTTTTATTATGATTTTCAGATTCTACATCAAAAACACGGATTTAAGGTATTTTTATTTTTTTTGTATGAGCAATAGTTTCCGAGATATTGGTTTTTGAAATTTCCGTCTTGTTTAAAACCAATTGGTAGTTGATCCAACCAGACCTCATTCAGAAAACGAAACGAAGAGTGGGGGCGATCTTGAAGAATCGTTAAGTAAACAGACGTTTACCTCAACCTGTACTATTATATTAATCTTGCTAGGACCCCCCTTCTAACTGGTAGGGGTTGAAAACTCTTGAGCATGCCGTCCTTCGGATGGGACGTTAAATGATGGTCTTATTATACTATTTTTATTATGATTTTCAGATTCTACATCAAAAAGACGGATTTAAGGTATTTTTAGTTTTTTTGTATGAGCAATAGTTTCCGAGATATTGGTTTTTGAAATTTCCGTCTTGTTTAAAATTAATTGGAAGTTGATTCATCCGGACAGACTGAGAACGAAACGAAGAGTGGGGGCGATCTTGAAGAATCGTTAAGTAAACAGACGTTTACCTCAACCTGTACTATTATATTAACCATGCTAGGACCCCCCCCCCCCCCCCCCTTCTATCTGGTAGGGGTTAAAAACCCTTGAGCACGCCGTCCTTCGGATGGGACGTTAAATGATGGTTTTATTATACTATTTTTATTATGATTTTCAGATTCTACATCAAAAAGACGGATTTAAGGTATTTTTAGTTTTTTTGTATGAGCAATAGTTTCCGAGTTATTGGTTGTTGAAATTTCCGACTTGTTTAAAATCAATTGGAAGTTGATTCATCCGGACAGTCTGAGAGCGAAACGAAGAGTGGGGGCGATCTTGAAGAATCGTTAAGTAAACAGACGTTTACCTCAACCTGTACCATTACATTGACCTTGCTAGGACCCCCCCTTCTATCTGGTAGGGGTTAAAAACCCTTGAGCACGCCGTCCTTCGGATGGGACGTTAAATGATGGTCTGATTATACTATTTTTATTATGATTTTCAGATTCTACATCAAAAACACGGTTTTAAGGTATTTTTAGTTTTTTTGTATGAGCAATAGTTTCCGAGATATTGGTTTTTGAAATTTCCGTCTTGTTTAAAATCAATTCGAAGTTGATTCATCCGGACAGTCTGAGAACGAAACGAAAAGTGGGGGCGATCTTGAAGAATCGTTAAGTAAACAGACGTTTATCTCAACCTGTACCATTACATTAACCTTGCTAGGACCCCCCCTTCTATCTGGTAGGGGTGAAAAAGCCTTGAGCACGCCGTCCTTCGGATGGGACGTTAAATGATGGTCTTATTATACTATTTTTATTATGATTTTCAGATTCTACATCAAAAACACGGATTTAAGGTATTTTTATTTTTTTTGTATGAGCAATAGTTTCCGAGATATTGGTTTTTGAAATGTCCGTCTTGTTTAAAACCAATTGGTAGTTGATCCAACCAGACCTCATTCAGAAAACGAAACGAAGAGTGGGGGCGATCTTGAAGAATCGTTAAGTAAACAGACGTTTACCTCAACCTGTACTATTATATTAATCTTGCTAGGACCCCCCCTTCTAACTGGTAGGGGTTGAAAACTCTTGAGCATGCCGTCCTTTGGATGGGACGTTAAATGATGGTCTTATTATACTATTTTTATTATGATTTTCAGATTCTACATCAAAAAGACGGATTTAAGGTATTTTTAGTTTTTTTGTATGAGCAATAGTTTCCGAGATATTGGTTTTTGAAATTTCCGTCTTGTTTAAAATTAATTGGAAGTTGATTCATCCGGACAGACTGAGAACGAAACGAAGAGTGGGGGCGATCTTGAAGAATCGTTAAGTAAACAGACGTTTACCTCAACCTGTACTATTATATTAACCATGCTAGGAATCCCCCCCCCCCCCCTTCTATCTGGTAGGGGTTAAAAACCCTTGAGCACGCCGTCCTTCGGATGGGACGTTAAATGATGGTTTTATTATACTATTTTTATTATGATTTTCAGATTCTACATCAAAAAGACGGATTTAAGGTATTTTTAGTTTTTTTGTATGAGCAATAGTTTCCGAGTTATTGGTTGTTGAAATTTCCGACTTGTTTAAAATCAATTGGAAGTTGATTCATCCGGACAGTCTGAGAGCGAAACGAAGAGTGGGGGCGATCTTGAAGTATCGTTAAGTAAACAGACGTTTACCTCAACCTGTACCATTACATTGACCTTGCTAGGACCCCCCCTTCTATCTGGTAGGGGTTAAAAACCCTTGTGCACGCCGTCCTTCGGATGGGACGTTAAATGATGGTCTTATTATACTATTTTTATTATGATTTTCAGATTCTACATCAAAAACACGGATTTAGGGTATTTTTAGTTTTTTTGTATGAGCAATAGATTCCGAGATATTGGTTTTTGAAATTTCCGTCTTGTTTAAAATCAATTGGAAGTTGATCCAACCAGACCTCATTCAGAAAACGAAACGAAGAGTGGGGGCGATCTTGAAGAATCGTTAAGTAAACAGACGTTTACCTCAACCTGTACCATTACATTGACCTTGCTAGGACCCCCCCTTCTATCTGGTAGGGGTTAAAAACCCTTGAGCACGCCGTCCTTCGGATGGGACGTTAAATGATGGTCTTATTATACTATTTTTATTATGATTTTCAGATTCTACATCAAAAACACGGATTTAGGGTATTTTTAGTTTTTTTGTATGAGCAATAGATTCCGAGATATTGGTTTTTGAAATTTCCGTCTTGTTTAAAATCAATTGGAAGTTGATCCAACCAGACCTTATTCAGAAAACGAAACGAAGAGTGGGGGCGATCTTGAAGAATCGTTAAGTAAACAGACGTTTACCTCAACCTGTACCATTACATTGACCTTGCTAGGACCCCCCCTTCTATCTGGTAGGGGTTAAAAACCCTTGAGCACGCCGTCCTTCGGATGGGACGTTAAATGATGGTCTTATTATACTATTTTTATTATGATTTTCAGATTCTACATCAAAAACACGGATTTAGGGTATTTTTAGTTTTTTTGTATGAGCAATAGATTCCGAGATATTGGTTTTTGAAATTTCCGTCTTTAAAATCAATTCGAAGTTGATTCATCCGGACAGTCTGAGAACGAAACGAAGAGTGGGGGCGATCTTGAAGAATCGTTAAGTAAACAGACGTTTATCTCAACCTGTACCATTACATTAACCTTGCTAGGACCCCCCCTTCTATCTGGTAGAGGTGAAAAACCCTTGAGCACGCCGTCCTTCGGATGGGACGTTAAATGATGGTCTTATTATACTATTTTTATTATGATTTTCAGATTCTACATCAAAAAGACGGATTTAAGGTATTTTTAGTTTTTTTGTATGAGCAATAGTTTCCGAGTTATTGGTTTTTGAAATTTCCGTCTTGTTTATAATCAATTGGAAGTTGATTCATCCGGACAGTCTGAGAACGAAACGAAGAGTGAGGGCGATCTTGAAGAATCGTTAAGTAAACAGACGTTTATCTCAACCTGTACCATTACATTAACCATGCTAGGACCCCCCCCCCCCCCCCCCTTCTATCTGGTAGGGGTGAAAAAGCCTTGAGCTCGCCGTCCTTCGGATGGGACGTTAAATGATGGTCTTATTATACTATTTTTATTATGATTTTCAGATTCTACATCAAAAACACGGATTTAGGGTATTTTTAGTTTTTTTGTATGAGCAATAGATTCCGAGATATTGGTTTTTGAAATTTCCGTCTTGTTTAAAATCAATTGGAAGTTGATCCAACCAGACCTCATTCAGAAAACGAAACGAAAAGTGGGGGCGATCTTGAAGAATCGTTAAGTAAACAGACGTTTACCTCAACCTGTACCATTACATTGACCTTGCTAGGACCCCCCCTTCTATCTGGTAGGGGTTAAAAACCCTTGAGCACGCCGTCCTTCGGATGGGACGTTAAATGATGGTCTTATTATACTATTTTTATTATGATTTTCAGATTCTACATCAAAAACACGGTTTTAAGGTATTTTTAGTTTTTTTGTATGAGCAATAGTTTCCGAGTTATTGGTTTTTCAAATTTCCGTCTTGTTTATAATCAATTGGAAGTTGATCCAACCAGACCTCATTCAGAAAACGAAACGAAGAGTGGGGGCGATCTTGAAGAATCGTTAAGTAAACAGACGTTTATCTCAACCTGTACCATTACATTAACCATGCTAGGACCCCCCCCCCCCCCTTCTATCTGGTAGGGGTTAAAAACCTTTGAGCACGCCGTCCTTCGGATGGGACGTTAATTGATGGTTATTATACTATTTTTATTATGATTTTCAGATTCTACATCAAAAACACGGATTTAATGTATTTTTAGTTTTTTTTTATGAGCAATAGTTTCCGAGTTATTGGTTTTTGAAATTTCCGTCTTGTTTATAATCAATTGGAAGTTGATCCAACCAGACCTCATTCAGAAAACGAAACGAAGAGTGGGGGCGATCTTGAAGAATCGTTAAGTAAACAGACGTTTACCTCAACCTGTACCATTACATTGACCTTGCTAGGACCCCCCCTTCTATCTGGTAGGGATGAAGAAGCCTTGAGCACGCCGTCCTTCGGATGGGACGTTAAATGATGGTCTTATTATACTATTTTTATTATGATTTTCAGATTCTACATCAAAAAGACGGACTTAAGGTATTTTTAGTTTTTTTGTATGAGCAATAGTTTCCGAGATATTGGTTTTTGAAATTACCGTCTTGTTTAAAATCAATTGGAAGTTGATCCAACCAGACCTCATTCAGAAAACGAAACGAAGAGTGGGGAGGATCTTGAAGAATCGTTAAGTAAACAGACGTTTACCTCAACCTGTACCATTACATTGACCTTGCTAGGACCCCCCCTTCTATCTGGTAGGGGTTAAAAACCCTTGAGCACGCCGTCCTTCGGATGGGACGTTAAATGATGGTCTGATTATACTATTTTTATTATGATTTTCAGATTCTACATCAAAAACACGGACTTAAGGTATTTTTAGTTTTTTTGTATGAGCAATAGTTTCCGAGTTATTGGTTTTTGAAATTTCCGTCTTGTTTATAATCAATTGGAAGTTGATCCAACCAGACCTCATTCAGAAAATGAAACGAAGAGTGGGGAGGATCTTGAAGTATCGTTGAGTAAACAGACGTTTACCTCAACCTGTACCATTACATTGACCTTGCTAGGACCCCCCCTTCTATCTGGTAGGGGTTAAAAACCCTTGAGCACGCCGTCCTTCGGATGGGACGTTAAATGATGGTCTTATTATACTATTTTTATTATGATTTTCAGATTCTACATCAAAAACACGGATTTTGGGTATTTTTAGTTTTTTTGTATGAGCAATAGATTCCGAGATATTGGTTTTTGAAATTTCCGTCTTGTTTAAAATCAATTGGAAGTTGATTCATCCGGACAGTCTGAGAACGAAACGAAGAGTGGGGGCGATCTTGAAGAATCGTTAAGTAAACAGACGTTTATCTGAACCTGTACCATTACATTGACCATGCTAGGACCCCCCCCCCCCCCTTCTATCTGGTAGTGGTTAAAAACCCTTGAGCACGCCGTCCTTCGGACGGGACGTTAAATGATAGTTATTATACTATTTTTATTATGATTTTCAGATTCTACATCAAAAACACGGATTTAGGGTATTTTTAGTTTTTTTGTATGAGCAATTTAGTTTTTTTGTAGCCCCAGTCATAAGTATAAGCGCTGTCTTGTAAAATGTACGTAGGTCCTGGAGTAGTGTTGGTGTGTCTAAATTTTCTTCCAATTTCGACCAAAATCTAATCAGATCTATGTTAGCATATTATACACAGCCGATTATACTTAGAAAAATATTTTTCATCGTAAAAAAAAACAAAAAACAAACAGACAAACCTGTAAAAAGTGTGGTTTTGAAAATATTAAAAGGATATAGTTTGTTGATCCGGAGTACGATCCCATAATAGGCAAAGTATGTGAAGAAAAACAGAAAAGGAGTAGTAAAGGACATCTTGCGAATTATAGGAGTCCTGGTGAGGTCGTGCGCTTTCACCTTCATCTCTTCGTGGGACATCCTCATGGGACCTTTCTGGCAACAACAAAATCAAAACTTCATCTAAATATGGCATCATTGACAAAATGCTGATATGCGCAAAAAAAAGAAGGGATTGGCTCTTTTTAAATCAAACTATACGAGGTGTGTTCAAAAAATAATGGGAATTTTTGAAAATAATTTAATTTATTCGTCTACATCAATGTTATCCCCTTCAAAATAGTCCCCATTAGATATTATACACTTATGCCAGCGCTTCCTCTAATCCCAGAAACACTTCCGGAACTCGATTTTTGGGGTAGCATTTAGCTCTCTCAGCGATGCGCTTATAATCTCATCTATGTTTGTGAAACGACGGCTCTTTAAGTTTCTCTTTATTGGGAACAGAAAAAAGCCATGTCTGGCGAATATGGAGGCTGGGGCATCATTACAGTGTTGTTTTCGGGCCAAAAATTCACGAACAAGCGATGAAGTGTGAGCAGGTGTATTATCAATGAATCGTTACGCCACAAATCCGGGCGTTTTTTTTTCGGATTGCTTCACGCAAACGGCGTTGCACTTGTAGTTAGTACTCCTTATTGACCTTGTGGCAAGAACTCATGGTGCATTATGCCGTTAAAATCGAGAAACAGTGAGCATGACCTTCACATTCGACCGCACAAACCCTAGTTTCACTCATAGCAGACTCACCAAAATCAATATTAACATTTCTAAAACTTTGCTACACTTCATTCCATTCTTATAGCAAAATTTAATGCAAATTCTCTGATCCATTTTGCAAACAAATAAATAACATGTAACCTCTTTGACAGCTGACAGCAGACTAAACATCCGGTTTGGCTAACAATGTACAGATACTTTTCAAACATGTTAACCAACACAACGAAGAAATCTCGCGAATCGGACAAATAAAACCCGAGAAATTACAAAACTCCGTTTGTTTTTTGTACATTAAATATTGAATAACTATGAGATATTCTTTTGTTGTAAAAAATACAATAACTGGTTAGCACATCAGTATTTCTCATTATTCACTCTGATTTCAGCACGTCGTCCTTCGGATTGGACTTTAAGCTATGATCGAGGGCCTTTTCGTATGTCAGGTACTCGATAATGAGTCGTATGTTATGTAACTAAACCTGGGTAGGTGACATTTCATTTAGGTTAAAAATTACTTGAGCACGTCGTCCTTCGGATGGGACTTTCCCGATACATCTGAATCCTTCTTTGGTTGACCATCTTCGTTTCTGGATGCTGCCTATCTACCAACATAGCTTTATTAATTTTTTTTTCAGAAAATATGTCAAAACGGTACCTCAAAGCCCACTTATATTCCACATTTCTTCCTTGATAATTTTAGTTGGAACCAAACGGTAACTTATTTTATCATACATATGGAGTCTACCGAGCTCAGGATCGCCATTTAGAAATCTAGCCAAGTCACTTAGCTCAGATGTTTTAATCGGGAAGATAAAAATAAATTTGAGCACGTCGTCCTTCGGATTGGACTTTAGGCTATGATCGAGGGCCTTTTCGTATGTCAGGTACTCGATAATGAGTCGTATGTTATGTATCTAAACCTGGGTAGTTGAAATTTCATTTACGTTAAAAATAACTTGAGCACGTCGTCTTTCGGATTGGACTTCAAGCTGTGATCGAGGGCCTTTTTGTATGTCAGGTACTGGATAATGAGTCGTATGTTATGTATACCTGGGTAGCTGAAATTTCACTTAGGTTAAAAATAACCTTGAGCACGTCGTCCTTCGGATTGGACTTTCCCGATATATCTGAATCTGTTTTAACAAATATTAAATCTAAAAACTGTTAAAAAGCCAGCAATTTGAAGAATGGGATTTCGCCCGACTTTTTCGAAAAACATTTTTATTTCGATTTTTGTGTAGGATTCGGATAACCCGGTTGTTCATCAGTTTTAACAAATATTAAAACTAAAAACCGTTTAAAAGCGAGAAATTTGAAGAATGGAATTTACCGAGCTCAGGATCGCCATTTAGATGTTTTAATCGGGAAGATAAAAATAAATTTGAGCACGTCGTCCTTCGGATGGGACTTTACCGATACATCTGGATCTTTCTTTGGTTGACCATCTTCGTTTCTGGATGCTGCCTAAGAACGCCGGACACCTTAGATAGTATGCGCCTTGCAACTCCGTGCAACCAGGTATTAATAAGTTCTTAGGAACGCTGGGCAACACAGATAGTATGTATGTAGTTAGGA
Source organism: Aradus depressus (assembly GCA_963662175.1). Classification (NCBI taxonomy): domain Eukaryota; kingdom Metazoa; phylum Arthropoda; class Insecta; order Hemiptera; family Aradidae; genus Aradus; species Aradus depressus. Next base: position 22,061,064 of record OY759226.1, on the reverse strand, counting down.
ATGCTGGGCACCGCAGCTAGTATGTGCCTTGCAACAGCGGCTGCCCTAGGTATTTTCTGCTTAACAACGCTGGTGATAGCTATTATTTACCGTGCAACGGTGGACCTCCTAGGTAAGACATGCTTAGGATACCCACCATATTAAAATTAGAGCTATATCCCATCTTTAAGAAAGCTCCATGTGAGATTCATTCTGCATTAATGCACCCCCGCCCCTCCCGTCCAAAAGGGTCACAGCCAATTTTTAAATATTGCTTTTGAAACTACTATTTAGGTATATGCTTGCCCCCCCATACCCCCCTCCCGTTGACAATTTTGAGACGTCACATATCCTTTTTTTGTTTTTGTCTATTATGAATACTACATGTGAAATTCTATGACATTCCGATCAGCCGTTAAAGACCTATCACTACCTTTATATGTAGGCCTACCCCACAAGCCCCCCTCTCTCGTTCAAAATTTTGAAATGTCACGTAGCGTATTTTTCAATTTGGCCTTTAAGCATACTACATGTCAAATTCCATGACATTCCGATCAAAAGACCTATCACTTTCTTTATATGTAGGCCTAGCCCCACAACCCCCCTTCCCGTTCAAAATTTTGAGATATCACGTAGCGTATTTTTCAATTTGGCCTTTAAGAATACTACATGTCAAATTCCATGACTATCCGATCATCCGTTAATGACAGCACTATCTTTATATTTAGGCCTACCCCCACAACCCCCCCTCACGTTCACTATTTTGTGACGTCACACACCCTATTTTTTTATTTGGCCTTTAAAAAAACTACATATAAAATTCCATGACAATCCGATCATCCGTTAATGACTTAGCACTATCTTTATATTTAGGCCCCCCTTACAACCCCCCCTATCGTTTAAAATTTATGGACGCCACATAGCCTATTTTTTAACTTGGCATTTAAGAATACTACATGTGAAATTTCATGATAATCCGTCCATCCGTTAATGCGCTAGAGCAATTTTTGTGCTTACCCCCCCCCCCCCCTCCAGTTGACCGCTAGCAACTCTCTTCATAAGAACCTTCCTCGGACTTCAACGAATATTTGAAAAAAAAATTAGCCGAATTGGTGCAGCCGTTCTCGAGTTTTGCGCTTAGCAAAATTAGCCGAATTGGTGCAGCCGTTCTCGAGTTTTGCGCTTAGCAAAATTAGCCGAATTGGTGCAGCCGTTCTCGAGTTTTGCGCTTAGCAAAATTAGCTAGTCATTTTTATTATATAGATTATTATTATTTCATTGTGAAGAGTAAACAGCTTTAAATGAACTTTAGTAAAAGTTAAAGTAGTCGTATACAGGGTGGCCCAGATAAGCGGGCCACAAGTGAAATAACTCCTAAACGGTTAGAGATATCAAAATAGTGCATAGGACTAAAGTTGTAGCACTCGCCGAGGGCTATAGTATGGCGTCCTCGAAAAGACATAAATGACCCTTCTAATGGCTCAAACAGCCCTTCGAAGGGCGGGGTTCCCTTTTGACCCTAAAGTTTCATTACATTTTATTAAAGTACTAAAGAAACTGTGCAAACAGATTTTTGATACGTCAAGTAGTTCTCAGAAAAAAAACGTTTAAACTTGCACTTTTTCTTATTCTGGAGTTAGTTGGAATTCAATAACTTCAGAATAAGAAAAATTGGCAACTTTAAACGTTTTTTTTTCGACAACTACTTGACGTATCAAAAATCTGTTTGCACAGTTATCCCTTGTTTCTTTAGTACTTTAATAAAATGTAATGAAACTTAAGGGTCAAAAGGTAACCCTGCTCTTCGAAGGGCTATTTGAGCCATTAAAAGGGTCATTTTTGTCTTATCGAGAATGCCATTATATAGCTCTTGGCGAGTGCTACAACTTTAGTCCTATGCACAATTTTGATATCTCTAACCATTTAGGAGTTATTTCACTTGTGGCCCGCTTATCTGGGCCACCCTGTATATAAGCATATTGAGGGTGCCGGTAGCTCAGTGGTATGCATGCTTGCTTTCTGAGCTCAAGAACGTGGGTTCAAAACCCGACCGAGGCCCTTAGTTTATTTTATCTGGGATGTAAAAAAAAAACTTAAGCATGCCGTCCTTCGGATGGGAAGATCCCTGCCCTAGGTGAATAATAATCTTAACTAATGATTTTTAGCTAAAACGATCGATTGGTTTTGGAAGGAGTGCGACATTGATTAATTCGTTCTGAAATAGATTGCCGGTAATTCACCGACACTTTTTTTTAAATTATTATTATGGGAAATAAAAATGGAGATTTACTACCTCGAACGGTCTTTCTCAACCCTTAGACATATGAAGAGCTATAATAATAGCTGATATTATCAGAAATAGTACTAGCCAAGACAGATTGAATGGATTAGCTCTGATGTCAATACACAGAGACATTCATCTATACCAGGGGTGACCCACCAAAATGATGTTGCGGGACACCTTGGAAATGCATTATAATCCCGCTGGCCGCATATAAAATTATATATCGTCATATTAGATTTGGACTCAAGTTTTAGAGTAAAAATTTAAAAGAGAATAAATTATTATTGTTTTTAATATTATTCATACATATAAACATAGGGCGCCGGTAGCTCAGTGGTATGCGTGCTTGTCTTCTGAGCTCAAGATCGTGAGTTCGAAACTCGACCGAGGCCCTTAGTTTATTTTATCTGGGAGTTAAAATAAACTTAAGCACGCCGTCCTTCGGATGGGACATTAAGCGATGGATCCCTACCCTAGGTGAATCAAAATTTAGGGTAGGTAAAATTTAGGGTTCCCACAGTCTCATGTTCACCAGAGTGACGAAAGAGCGCTCTGGTAGTAGGCGATATGACCTCGTAGTTAAAGCCCGGGCATGAGTCATAAAACCTAACCTAAAAATACATATAAACGTAGATAATATAATAATGAAATGATCAAATATTATTTAATTTATTTAATTACTGAGATATTTGTTTCTCAACTCTTTCACTTAGCTTATGCAAGTTGATCTCAATGCGTGTATTTGCACATTGTAATTGATGTTGCAGGTTTTCTACCGCTAAGTTCGAGCGTGATTTATGTTAGGTAAATTACATTTTCGAAAAAACAAAAAAACGATTCGCAGGTGTAAGTTAATCCGAAAGAGCTCACAACTTTTTGTGCCATATTTCTCAAATTAGAAAAATTTTCTTTTTGTGACATAAGTGTTATACAAATCAAAAACAAAAAAACATATTTTGTAAAATTGTGATGAATCTCGCGGGCTGTAAAATTATTCAAGGCGGGCCGCGGGCTGGCCACTCCTGATTTAGACTTTGAAACAGTTTTAAACAAGCTTGCACAATCAAAAGCTAGAAGACTTGAATTACTTTCGTAATGACCTTATATAAATATATACATATATATATATAATATACAATATGATATATAGTATATAAATATATATATATATATATTTATATAAATATATATATAAATATAAATATATATATATATATAATCTCCCCCCCCCCCCCCCCCCCCCCCCCCAAATAAAATCCTGGGCACGTCCCTGGACACAAGAACACACCCTTATAACAAAATTTATATAGTTGATAATAATGAAAAAAAAAAAAAAAAAAAAAAAAAACTTACCACTTTCAACTCATACACGATATCGTGTGTGAATGTACGGCCGTTCATGTTGGTAGCTTCCTCCAGAAGCGTCATCAGCTGTTTGATGTTCTTCTGTGTCCACAACCATCGAGGAGACTCGGGCATCACCCTACACAATAACCGTACCAATATTTAGACAAGTTCGGCTGATGTGAAAGTAAATTAAATATATTATTTATATACTATAAATTATATTGTCGATAGGAGTGTGATGGCTAGGAAGGGGACGCCATAGTGTAGATGTCGCCACTTGTCCATCTTGTTGGCGAGAACGGCGACTATGACGTAGCCTACAGGGTAAGAGTACATGTAGCTAACGCTGATCAGGCCCTTCCACTTACCACCAAGCCGATAGGAGTGTGATGGCTAGGAAGGGGACGCCATAGTGTAGATGTCGCCACTTGTCCATCTTGTTGGCGAGAACGGCGACTATGACGTAGCCTACAGGGTAAGAGTACATGTAGCTAACGCTGATCAGGCCCTTCCACTTACCACCAAGCCGATAGGAGTGTGATGGCTAGGAAGGGGACGCCATAGTGTAGATGTCGCCACTTGTCCATCTTGTTGGCGAGAACGGCGACTATGACGTAGCCTACAGGGTAAGAGTACATGTAGCTAACGCTGATCAGGCCCTTCCACTTACCACCAAGCCGATAGGAGTGTGATGGCTAGGAAGGGGACGCTACAGTGTAGATGTCGCCACTTGTCCATCTTGTTGGCGAGAACGGCGACTATGACGTAGCCTACAGGGTAAGAGTACATGTAGCTAACGCTGATCAGGCCCTTCCACTTACCACCAGGCCGATAGGAGTGTGATGGCTAGGAAGGGGACGCCATAGTGTAGATGTCGCCACTTGTCCATCTTGTTGGCGAGAACGGCGACTATGACGTAGCCTACAGGGTAAGAGTACATGTAGCTAACGCTGATCAGGCCCTTCCACTTACCACCAAGCCGATAGGAGTGTGATGGCCAGGAAGGGGACGCTACAGTGTAGATGTCGCCACTTGTCCATCTTGTTGGCGAGAACGGCGACTATGACGTAGCCTACAGGGTAAGAGTACATGTAGCTAACGCTGATCAGGCCCTTCCACTTACCACCAGGCCGATAGGAGTGTGATGGCTAGGAAGGGGACGCCATAGTGTAGATGTCGCCACTTGTCCATCTTGTTGGCGAGAACGGCGACTATGACGTAGCCTACAGGGTAAGAGTACATGTAGCTAACGCTGATCAGGCCCTTCCACTTACCACCAGGCCGATAGGAGTGTGATGGCTAGGAAGGGGACGCCATAGTGTAGATGTCGCCACTTGTCCATCTTGTTGGCGAGAACGGCGACTATGACGTAGCCTACAGGGTAAGAGTAGATGTAGCTAACGCTGATCAGGCCCTTCCACTTACCACCAAGCCGATAGGAGTGTGATGGCTAGGAAGGGGACGCTACAGTGTAGATGTCGCCACTTGTCCATCTTGTTGGCGAGAACGGCGACTATGACGTAGCCTACAGGGTAAGAGTACATGTAGCTAACGCCGTTCAGGCCCTTCCACTTACCACCAGGCCGATAGGAGTGTGATGGCTAGGAAGGGGACGCTACAGTGTAGATGTCGCCACTTGTCCATCTTGTTGGCGAGAACGGCGACTATGACGTAGCCTACAGGGTAAGAGTACATGTAGCTAACGCTGATCAGGCCCTTCCACTTACCACCAAGCCGATAGGAGTGTGATGGCTAGGAAGGGGACGCTACAGTGTAGATGTCGCCACTTGTCCATCTTGTTGGCGAGAACGGCGACTATGACGTAGCCTACAGGGTAAGAGTACATGTAGCTAACGCTGATCAGGCCCTTCCACTTACCACCAGGCCGATAGGAGTGTGATGGCTAGGAAGGGGACGCTACAGTGTAGATGTCGCCACTTGTCCATCTTGTTGGCGAGAACGGCGACTATGACGTAGCCTACAGGGTAAGAGTACATGTAGCTAACGCTGATCAGGCCCTTCCACTTACCACCAAGCCGATAGGAGTGTGATGGCTAGGAAGGGGACGCTACAGTGTAGATGTCGCCACTTGTCCATCTTGTTGGCGAGAACGGCGACTATGACGTAGCCTACAGGGTAAGAGTACATGTAGCTAACGCTGATCAGGCCCTTCCACTTACCACCAGGCCGATAGGAGTGTGATGGCTAGGAAGGGGACGCTACAGTGTAGATGTCGCCACTTGTCCATCTTGTTGGCGAGAACGGCGACTATGACGTAGCCTACAGGGTAAGAGTACATGTAGCTAACGCTGATCAGGCCCTTCCACTTACCACCAAGCCGATAGGAGTGTGATGGCTAGGAAGGGGACGCTACAGTGTAGATGTCGCCACTTGTCCATCTTGTTGGCGAGAACGGCGACTATGACGTAGCCTACAGGGTAAGAGTACATGTAGCTAACGCTGATCAGGCCCTTCCACTTACCACCAAGCCGATAGGAGTGTGATGGCTAGGAAGGGGACGCTACAGTGTAGATGTCGCCACTTGTCCATCTTGTTGGCGAGAACGGCGACTATGACGTAGCCTACAGGGTAAGAGTACATGTAGCTAACGCTGATCAGGCCCTTCCACTTACCACCAAGCCGATAGGAGTGTGATGGCTAGGAAGGGGACGCTACAGTGTAGATGTCGCCACTTGTCCATCTTGTTGGCGAGAACGGCGACTATGACGTAGCCTACAGGGTAAGAGTACATGTAGCTAACGCTGATCAGGCCCTTCCACTTACCACCAAGCCGATAGGAGTGTGATGGCTAGGAAGGGGACGCTACAGTGTAGATGTCGCCACTTGTCCATCTTGTTGGCGAGAACGGCGACTATGACGTAGCCTACAGGGTAAGAGTACATGTAGCTAACGCTGATCAGGCCCTTCCACTTACCACCAAGCCGATAGGAGTGTGATGGCTAGGAAGGGGACGCCATAGTGTAGATGTCGCCACTTGTCCATCTTGTTGGCGAGAACGGCGACTATGACGTAGCCTACAGGGTAAGAGTACATGTAGCTAACGCTGATCAGGCCCTTCCACTTACCACCAAGCCGATAGGAGTGTGATGGCTAGGAAGGGGACGCTACAGTGTAGATGTCGCCACTTGTCCATCTTGTTGGCGAGAACGGCGACTATGACGTAGCCTACAGGGTAAGAGTACATGTAGCTAACGCTGATCAGGCCCTTCCACTTACCACCAAGCCGATAGGAGTGTGATGGCTAGGAAGGGGACGCCATAGTGTAGATGTCGCCACTTGTCCATCTTGTTGGCGAGAACGGCGACTATGACGTAGCCTACAGGGTAAGAGTACATGTAGCTAACGCTGATCAGGCCCTTCCACTTACCACCAAGCCGATAGGAGTGTGATGGCTAGGAAGGGGACGCTACAGTGTAGATGTCGCCACTTGTCCATCTTGTTGGCGAGAACGGCGACTATGACGTAGCCTACAGGGTAAGAGTACATGTAGCTAACGCTGATCAGGCCCTTCCACTTACCACCAAGCCGATAGGAGTGTGATGGCTAGGAAGGGGACGCCATAGTGTAGATGTCGCCACTTGTTCATCTTGTTGGCGAGAACGGCGACTATGACGTAGCCTACAGGGTAAGAGTACATGTAGCTAACGCTGATCAGGCCCTTCCACTTACCACCAAGCCGATAGGAGTGTGATGGCTAGGAAGGGGACGCCATAGTGTAGATGTCGCCACTTGTCCATCTTGTTGGCGAGAACGGCGACTATGACGTAGCCTACAGGGTAAGAGTACATGTAGCTAACGCTGATCAGGCCCTTCCACTTACCACCAGGCCGATAGGAGTGTGATGGCTAGGAAGGGGACGCCATAGTGTAGATGTCGCCACTTGTCCATCTTGTTGGCGAGAACGGCGACTATGACGTAGCCTACAGGGTAAGAGTACATGTAGCTAACGCTGATCAGGCCCTTCCACTTACCACCAAGCCGATAGGAGTGTGATGGCTAGGAAGGGGACGCCATAGTGTAGATGTCGCCACTTGTCCATCTTGTTGGCGAGAACGGCGACTATGACGTAGCCTACAGGGTAAGAGTACATGTAGCTAACGCTGATCAGGCCCTTCCACTTACCACCAGGCCGATAGGAGTGTGATGGCTAGGAAGGGGACGCCATAGTGTAGATGTCGCCACTTGTCCATCTTGTTGGCGAGAACGGCGACTATGACGTAGCCTACAGGGTAAGAGTACATGTAGCTAACGCCGTTCAGGCCCTTCCACTTACCACCAGGCCGATAGGAGTGTGATGGCTAGGAAGGGGACGCTACAGTGTAGATGTCGCCACTTGTCCATCTTGTTGGCGAGAACGGCGACTATGACGTAGCCTACAGGGTAAGAGTACATGTAGCTAACGCTGATCAGGCCCTTCCACTTACCACCAAGCCGATAGGAGTGTGATGGCTAGGAAGGGGACGCCATAGTGTAGATGTCGCCACTTGTCCATCTTGTTGGCGAGAACGGCGACTATGACGTAGCCTACAGGGTAAGAGTACATGTAGCTAACGCTGATCAGGCCCTTCCACTTACCACCAAGCCGATAGGAGTGTGATGGCTAGGAAGGGGACGCTACAGTGTAGATGTCGCCACTTGTCCATCTTGTTGGCGAGAACGGCGACTATGACGTAGCCTACAGGGTAAGAGTACATGTAGCTAACGCTGATCAGGCCCTTCCACTTACCACCAGGCCGATAGGAGTGTGATGGCTAGGAAGGGGACGCCATAGTGTAGATGTCGCCACTTGTCCATCTTGTTGGCGAGAACGGCGACTATGACGTAGCCTACAGGGTAAGAGTACATGTAGCTAACGCTGATCAGGCCCTTCCACTTACCACCAAGCCGATAGGAGTGTGATGGCTAGGAAGGGGACGCTACAGTGTAGATGTCGCCACTTGTCCATCTTGTTGGCGAGAACGGCGACTATGACGTAGCCTACAGGGTAAGAGTACATGTAGCTAACGCCGTTCAGGCCCTTCCACTTACCACCAGGCCGATAGGAGTGTGATGGCTAGGAAGGTGACGCCATAGTGTAGATGTCGCCATTTGTCCATCTTGTTGGCGAGAACGGCGACTATGACGTAGCCTACAGGGTAAGAGTACATGTAGCTAACGCCGATCAGGCCCTTCCACTTACCTCCCGTGATCTCCAGACCTGCAGTCAGTAAATAAGCACAATTAATTTAATTCATAAAAGTTGAAATAATTTTTTGGAGCAAATGAGCCGCTCAGAAGGAAAATGTTCTAAAAAAATGAATAGCAGCAGAGGTCCAGGAAGATCTTAGATGACTGGGAGGTGAATAAACCTTGAGCATGCCGTCCTTCGGATGGGACATAAGCGATGATCCTGAGCCTATACGATGTCAGATACTCGTTAAAGTCCTCTATCCTAGTTGAATAAAAATGTAGGACTCCCATAGCAAAGTCGGGCTCATGTCCACCAGAGTGACGAAAGAGCGCTCTAGTATTAGGCGATATGACCTCATAGTTAAAGCCCGGGCATGAGTCAAAATAACTGAGATGCAAGTATTATATAGATACTCCTTAGTTAGCATAATCAGCATTTGTTCAAGTATTGATCATTTCCTGTTCCTTCTTCATTCAGGGGACATCTTGTCCGGGTCTTTCGAAAGTAAATATTGATTTGTAGATTAAAAAGTTTAATCAGCTTTATATTTAATTGATCTTCAGGTGGTGTTGCCTCTTAATTAACTCTTGCCAAAGAACCAATGTTGCTAAAAGAGAGACTGAGAGGGACACTAAAAAGGAAAGCTGAGAGTACCTAACGCTAAAATAGTGGCTCAAAGGGAGGCTAAAGGGATGGCTGAGAGGGAGGCTGAAAGGGCCGCAAAAAGGAAGGCTGAGAGGGCCACTAAAAAGGAGGCTGAGAGTAACGCTAAAATATAGACTCAAACGGATGCTAAAAGGGTGGCTGAGAGGGTGGCTGAAAGGGCCGCAAAAAAGAAGGCTGAGAGGGCCACTAAAAAGGAGGCTGAGAGTAACGCTAAAATATAGACTCAAAGGGACGCTAAAAGGGTGGCTGAGAGGGTGGCTGAAAGGGCCGCAAAAAAGAAGGCTGAGAGGGCCACTAAACAGGAGGCTGAGAGTAACGCTAAATATAGACTCAAACGGATGCTAAAAGGTTGGCTGAGAGGGAGGCTGAAAGGGCCCCAAAAAGGAAGGCTGAGAGGGCCACTAAAAAGGAGGCTGAGAGTAACGCTAAAATATAGACTCAAAGGGACGCTAAAAGGGTGACTGAGAGGGTGGCTGAAAGGGCCGCAAAAAGGAAGGCGGAGAGGGACGCTAAAAGAAGGCTGAGAGTAACGCTAAAATAGAGGCTTAAAGGAACGCTAAAAGGATGGCTGAGAGGGAGGCTAAAATGAAGCAGAGGCTCCATCAAGAACCATGGAGATGCTGAGCCGTTCAAGGGCCTATTCACCTCTCGGTAGATGGGACCTATTTACATCTCTCGGCATCTCCCGGTTCATTAATCACCCCATTTCTTTCCATTCAGTCGAGGTAAGACATTTTTCCTTCTGAGCTCAATAAATAGTAATGTTCAATAAAACAAAAAAAAAACTCACATAATATAGCAGTAGAGAGCATTATTCCAACCGTAATAAATCCCTGGATACATCTACAAATTACACAAAAAAACAATTCATTGTTAAAATTCTGCTTACAACATGTAAATTTATTACATATCCAAGAACTTTCAACAACTCTGACACAGAAAACTAACTGATTACTATAATATTCCATCTCAGATTTAAATCATAATAATATTATAATAACTAGCAGTAATACCCGGCGTTGCCCGGGGAACTTTGAATTTTCTCTCAATATCTCCTATAAGTCTATTCAATCCTTCGACACCACATTCATGATGTTATAATTTTCGATTATTCATACGGAATAAGGCTTATAGTCCTTCAACTATAGTAACGCTAGTAAGTTTTTAAGACCCCTGGGCACCACAGCTAGTATGCGCCTTTCAACGGCGGAAACCCCAGCTAGTGAATACTTGGCATCGCTGGGCACCAGAGCTAGTAAGAAGTTAGGAACGCTGGGCACCACAGCTAGTAAGTGTCTTGTAACGGCGGACCCCACAGCTAGTGTTAGGAACGCTGGGCATCTCAGTTAGTATGTGCCTTGCGACGGCGGACCCCACAGCTAGTACGATATTAGGAACGCTGGGCACCACAGCTAGTAAATGCCTTGCAACAGCGGACCCCACAGCGAATACATAGTTACTACTACTACATGTGAAATTCATGACAATCCGATTACCCTTTAATCAGTCAGCATTTTTTTTATGCTTTGCCCCCCCCCCCCTCCCCTGTTCAATTTTTGAAGATGTCACATAGTGTATTTTTCTATTTGGCCATCAAGAATACTACATAAGAAATTCCATGACAATCCGATCATCCGTAAATGATCTATCACTATCTTCAAATTTACGCCTACTCCACAACCCCCCTCCCGTTCAAAACTTTGGGACGCCACACACCTTTTTTTCCTTTTTGGCTTTTAAAAATACTACATGTGAAATTTCATGACAATTCGACCATTAGTTAATGAGTTAGCACTATTTATATACTTAGGCCCCCCTTACAACCCCCCCTCCCGATTAAAATTTTGGGACGCGACATAGCCTATTATTCAATCGGGCTCAAAAGAATGCTACATGTGAAGTTTCATAAAAATCCGTCCAGCCGTATGGGCGTGATGCTGGAACAAACATACAAACACTCAAACCCACAAACCCCGTTTCAGCTTTATTAATATAGACTTGAACGTTCTGCTCAACATAGGGTACGTGACATCACCCAACACTCCTGCCAACTTCCTACTACCATCTCCAAAGCCCACTCTTATATTCCACATTTCTTCCTTGATAATTTTAGTTGGAACCAAACGGTAACTTATTTTATCATACATATGGAGTCTATCGAGCTCAGGATCGCCACTTGGAAATCTAGCCAAGGCACTTAGGTCAGATATTTTATTTGGAAAGATAAAAATAAATTTGAGCACGTCGTCCTTCGGATTAGACTTTAGGCTATGATCGAGGGCCTTTTTGTATGTCAGGTGCTCGATAATGATTCCTATGTTATGTGACTAAACCTAGGTAGCTAAAATTTCACTTAGGTTCAAAAAACCTTGAGCACGTCGTCCTTCGGATAGGACTTTCCCGATATATCTAAATCTGTCTATCAGTTAACAAATATTAAATCTATAAACCGTTAAAATGCAGGAAATTTGAAGAATGGTATTTAGTCCGACTTTTTTCGAAAAACATTTGTATTTCAATTTTTGTTTAGGATTCAGATATCCCGGTTGTTCATCAGTTTTAACAAATATTAAATCCAAAAACCGTTTAAAATCGAGAAATTTGAAGAATGGAGTTTACCGAGCTCAGGATCGCCATTTCGAGATCTAGCCAAGTCAATTAGGTCAGATGTTTTAATCGGGAAGATAAAAGTAAATTTGAGCACGTTGTCCTTCGGTTTGGACTTTAAGCTATGATCGAGGGCCTTTTCGTATGTCAGGTACTCGATAATGAGTCGTATGTTACGTATCTAAACCTGGGTAGTTGAAATTTCATTTACATTAAAAATAACTTGAGCACGTCGTCCTTCGGATTGGACTTCAAGCTATGATCGAGGGCCTTTTTGTATGTCAGGTACTCGATAATGAGTCGTATGTTACGTATCTAAACCTGGGTAGCTGAAATTTCACTTAGGTTAAAAATAAATTTGAGCACGTCGTCCTTCGGTTGGGACTTCCCCGATATATCTGAATCTGTATATCAGTTTTAACAAATATTAAATCTATAAACCGTTAAAAAGCAGGAAATTTGAAGAATGGTATTTAGTCCGACTTTTTTCGAAAAACATTTGTATTTTAATTTTTGTGTAGGATTCAGATATCCCGGTTGTTCATCAGTTTTAACAAATATTAAATCTAAAAATCGTTTAAAAGCGAGAAATTTGAAGAATGGAGTTTACCGAGCTCAGGATTGCCATTTCGAAATCTAGCCAAGTCAATTAGGTCAGATGTTTTAATCGGGAAGATAAAAATAAATTTGAGCACGTTGTCCTTCGGTTTGGACTTTAAGCTATGATCGAGGGCTTTTTCGTATGTCAGGTACTCGATAATGAGTCATATGTTACGTATCTAAACCTGGGTAGATGAAATTTCACTTAGGTTAAAAATAAATTTGAGCACGTCGTCCTTCAGATGGGACTTTCCCGATACATCTGAATCTTTCTTTGGTTGACCATCTTCGTTTCTGGATGCTGCCTATCTACCAACATAGCTGTATTAATTTGTTTTTCAGAAAATGGTACCTCAAAGCCCACTCACTTATATTCCACACTAGCAGTAATACCCGGCGTTGACCGGGGAACTTTGAATTTTCTCTCAGTATCTCCTATAAGTCTATTCAATCCTTCGACACCACATTCATGATATTATAATTTTCGATTATTCATACGGAATAAGGCTTATAGTCCTTCAACTACAGTAACGCTAGTAAGTTTTTAAGACCCCTGGGCACCACAGCTAGTATGCGCCTTTCAACGGCGGAAACCCCAGCTAGTGAATACTTGGCATCGCTGGGCACCACAGCTAGTAAGAAGTTAGGAACGCTGGGCATTACAGCTAGTATGTGCCTTGCGACGGCGGACCCCACAGCTAGTACGATATTAGGAACGCTGGGCACCACAGCTAGTAAATGCCTTGCAACAGCGGACCCCACAGCGAATACATAGTTACTACTACTACATGTGAAACTCATGACAATCCGATTACCCTTTAATCAGTCAGCATTTTTTTATGCTTTGCCCCCCCCCCCCCCCCCCCCCCCCTGTTCAATTTTTGAAGATGTCACATAGTGTATTTTTCTATTTGGCCATCAAGAATACTACATAAGAAATTCCATGACAATCCGATCATCCGTAAATGATCTATCACTATCTTCAAATTTACGCCTACCCCACAACCCCCCTCCAGTTCAAAACTTTGGGACGCCACACACCCTTTTTTTCCTTTTTGGCTTTTAAAAATACTACATGTGAAATTTCATGACAATTCGACCATTAGTTAATGAGTTAGCACTATTTATATACTTAGGCCCCCCTTACAACCCCCCCTCCCGATTAAAATTTTGGGACGCGACATAGCCTATTATTCAATCGGGCTCAAAAGAATGCTACATGTGAAGTTTCATAAAAATCCGTCCAGCCGTATGGGCGTGATGCTGGAACAAACATACAAACACTCAAACCCACAAACCCGTTTCAGCTTTATTAATATAGATTATAGTGATTTAAACGTACTAAACTGAAGTAGCAGCTTACCTGCAAGTGAGATAAGCCCAGTACCATGGAAGAATGGCAGTGAGAGAACTGGTCAATACCTGAGTGCCTTGAGAAAGCATCAGCAAATTTCTTCTACCATACCTGAAAATAATCAGGTCAAAAAATCAGTCATCAAATATCCAACAAATATAATATATTATATTATATAATATAATCCCTCTCCCCAGCTAAACTAAGTATAGGGAAAGTTATGTAATTAGTCTAATATTCGATGCGGAGTTTCAAGGCTGAGGGGAGGGGGAGTTCCGGGGGGGCTCAATTCAAAAATCCCAATAACTGTTCTAATTTTGTGATGTCACACACTCTATTTTTCTATTTGGCCTTTAAGAATACTACATATGAAATTTCATGACAATCCGACCATTAATTGATAAGTTAGCACTATTTTTATGCTTCGCCCCCCCTTACAACCCCCCCTTCCCGTTCGAAATTTTTGGACGCCACATAGCCTATTACTTAATCGGCTTGAAAGGATGCTACATGTGAAGTTTTATGGAAAGCCGTCCAGCCGTTTGGGCGTGACGCTGGAGCAAACATACAAACAAACCCCGTTTCAGCTTTAGTAATATAGAAGTCGGTGGAAGAGAACGGATAGATAAGAGAATCTAAATACAAAAATCCCAATAACTGCGGATGTAATGAATGTATCAACATCAAATTTCGTATTTAAAATTAACATTCACTGAGGACATCATCAGTCAAATTTCACCGATATCGGCTGATGGTTGGGGGGAGTTCCGGGGTTTAGTTAGTTAGTAAATAGAACAGGTATTTTGTATAATATAGCTCCTGGAGCTATATAGCGATAGAAAGTAGCAGTAACGTAATGATAGGAACCTTATGACAGAATTCGACTCTTGAAAGTATTAGATATTTTTTAGAACAAGTATTTTGTACCATATACATGTACCTGGAGCCATATAGCTACAGAAAGTAGCAGTAACATTTTTACATGAGCTATATTTTAAATAACAGTCATTACTTAAAGGAGTTAATATTGTCAATATCAAGGAACATATTTACAAAATACTTATTATGCAAGTAATAGGATATCACTAATATTTGCTCACTTGTCAGCACAGTAGCCATTTATGACACTTCCAAAGGCGGCTCCTATAGAGAACATAGACTCGGCCATAGCAGTTGGGGACATTTTCGCACAAGCCAAGTGCCACTACATGTGAACAAAATTTTTTTTTTTTTAAGTTTACAACCCCTAATATTTTTAAAATTAATTTTTAAAAAAATAAGGAAATTTTGAGACACATTAAATTATTGAATTTTTGTAGTAATATAAAAAAATTGTGCTATGATTTGAATTTTGAGATTTAACTCTTCAAATGTGTCAATACGCTAAAAAAAGAGCCTATCTATACTCATTTTTCGAAAAACGTTTTTTGGTGTGTTCTCCAATGTAAGGACTATCACTAAAAAACGACAAAGAGAGCGAAAAATACCATTGTGATGTATAGAAATACAATTGAAAATTAGTTTTGCGTCAAAAGGGCCAACCATTATTCTAAAAAAATATTTTATATTAACCAATCATATTACAAATAAATATATATTCAATATATACATATACAGGGGCGTAGCCAAGTATATGAGAAGTGGGGGGGGGGGGGGGGGCAAAGTTAGGTTACGAGGGTGGGGTGTATAGACTCGGCGGCACAGCGCGCAGTTTCCGTGGTTAGCGTTGCAGACTTTTTGTTATCAATTTGGGAGAGTCCGACCTCTAGAAGCTCCCCCTGAGGTAACCACTGACTGTAATACTTAAGCTGACTTTACATGAGCAGCAAAAATGCAAAGCGCAGCAGCAGTAAATGCACGCTGTGGTTTCTGTGCCTTTAGAATTAAATAACTCACATCCAATAGCGTGCATTTGCTGCTGCGGCGCATGTAAAATCAGCTTTAAGAGTATAAAGTATAACATAAATGACGATTTTGAGAGAGGAAATGAAATGATCGAATTCCTATATATTTAAATAAATGTAATATGACTTGTTTTGTACATGTACATTTATGTAACAGCTGATTGCTGATTTAGGAATCAGACGCACGGGAAATTTGAAGATCCTGTTGGTAACTTGCAAGCAATCCATTTTTAATAAAAACTATTTTTTTAGTTCATTTAATTTTCATCTTAGTTTTTTGCTCTGGCCAGGGGGGGCACGCCCCTGGACATATATATAAATATTTAAAGAGGGTGCGTGCCATTGGCTCGGAGTAAACTTGCTAGACTTATGAGCTTAAGATAATGAGCTTTTGAACCCCGGTTGAGGCCACTAGGTTTTTTATCTTGGAGGTGAAAAAACCTTGAGCCATTTTTCGAATGAGACGTCAAGCGAATTTAGGACTTCCATACTAGAAGCAGGCTCATGTCCACAAGAGTGTCGAAAGAACGGTCTGGTAGTAGGCGATATGACCTTGTAATAAAGCCCGGACGTGTCAGAATAATTAACTAACTATATATATATATAAACATAATAAGAAGTAGATAGATACCTCTGAGACTATAGATTGTTTGTGAGGTGTATACTCCCAGGCGGTGCACACTACACTATGAGGGGCCTTAGTTGGTGTACCCTCTTTCAGAGCCGACGGAGATAGGCTGTAATCGAGGTTCTTCATGGAGCAGGGGTCGTACTCATGGCGATGACCCTTCTCGAAACAGATGAAAACAATTTTCAAATAGACAAAAAATAAGGAGAAACTAGTCTTCTATAGTATAAATATATTATTGATTTTTTCATCGTCATCAATACTTAACAAATTATTTTATCGGAGATTGCATTATAGTGTGAAATATATTTATTGATAAATTTGTTTCTGTATTGGTTTAACATTGGACAAGTTATGAGAAGATGGAGTATGTTATCGTTATAAGAATTATTTCACAATTATGGGTCAATCAATGTTGGAAAAGAAGAACTGTTGGTATAAAATTGTCTTATTTTCTACTAACACCTACTCGGCTGCAGTTGAGCACGATTGCACTGACACATGGGAGTTAAGTGCATTTGGCCTTCCTGCCCTACGTGTTCAAACTATTTTAGCTAACGTTTTCGATGATTCTAGCAACGAAAGCTTTTCTATACGAGTATATGCAACTCATCATATTGACTGTTGGACGACACTAAGCTGACATGAACAGAAGTACAGCAGCGGAAGCTATTTAGGAAGGACTCTCAGAAAGAGGGCGCTGAGGGGAGAATTTCAGAGGACAATGGGATAAATGGACCTTTGGAAACTGGGGAGAAACCCGGAAACCTAATTTTTATTAAATGAATAGTATGTGTATTAAGGTTGATTTACCTTGTATACTCCAGATATTTTCTTCCATTTCTCCACGCTGACATTGCGCCAGGCCGGAGGCCGGGCACACCATACGTCACCCATCAGTGTACTTTCAAACTCAGGAATGATCAATTGGAAGACACAGGGTAGATTGAACATAAACAACAGAATGGAGATGATGAACTGCCACTTTCCAATGGCACCCAACACCCTAAAATACACAAAGCGAGTTGGGGAAGTACTCTCTTTAAGGTGCGCTGTAGGTTGTGGTGGTGACCTTGAAGGTTGAAGGGTGAGATCCCCCACAGGGAGAGCTGAAGTACAGTAGAATCCCGATAATTCGTATGGTCAAGGGACTGATGGTTTGGTACGAATTTTCGGGATAACCAATTATCGGGAGTACAAAATATAAAAAATTAAAAACGTATTAATGCAAATATGTATCTATTAAGAAGTATGTACAATGTGGTAAGAATAAAAACTATGCAATAAACACTGTTTTATACTAAACTATACAATAAACAATACATGCAATAAAAATATGTACATATGTTCTAGATTAAATAAACACCAATCAAACATTTGTTAGAAAAAATATTAGATAAGATCAATAAAATTGCTAAAACTTTCCCCCTCTCCTCTCCTCATTTCCTTACAGTGAAAAGAGTACGAATTACATGAGATTTCATAGAAAACTTCTCTCACTCGCTCTCCCCTTTGGTTCTGTAGGAATCAAGTGATTTCCTAGAGAACATTTATCTCGCACTGATTCTGCTCTCTCGTCTCTCACTGTCCTCTCTCCCCCTCTTGAAAACAGTACGAG
Source organism: Aradus depressus (assembly GCA_963662175.1). Taxonomy (NCBI): domain Eukaryota; kingdom Metazoa; phylum Arthropoda; class Insecta; order Hemiptera; family Aradidae; genus Aradus; species Aradus depressus. The sequence continues at coordinate 22,042,886 of OY759226.1, read as the reverse complement.
TTAACGAGGTTTTTAATCTGAAAATACGAATTATAAGACGTTTTAAGTGACCTCGAGCATAAAAATAATACGAATTACCGAGGGGTCCGAAATGCATTGTTTTTATACCATTTATCGGGATTTTCTCTGGGGAAATACGAATAATCGGGATACGAAATATCGGGATTCCACTGTATATGGAAGATGAGCTCGAGGTGTATTGGATCCAGAGGGCCTAATCTAAAAATCTAAATCTAAAAGGAACCGACGGGAGTGTCAAAATTGTATTTCTTCGAATACATCAACTGGATTTAGAAAAACTAAATGGTTTCTATGCCACAATTTTGTAGCGATACCTAATACATTCTTGTAATTTATACAAACTTTGTCACTTTGTAAGATAATATATAATATCGATGCGTTCCAGGAAAAAGGCCCTAACCCACATAACGTTAACTTTACAGGAGAAAGAAAGAACTGTTTCATTATTAAACAAACCAAGTTGGCTTTCCTCATTAGTTTAATTGTAATTTTTAAGAATCTTTTCTGTTACATAGAACAATTATTTTTCATCAATACTTGCATCTCTTTACAAGAAATAACAGTAAAGTGAACCACTTTGTTGATTAGGGCCTTTGTCACCTTGTAGCAACGGGGCCTGTCTCATAATGTAAACTGCCAAAAGCCCTAACCCACTTCTATCATTGGTAAAATAAAAAATTACCTTTTATTAACTTTTTTAATTTATTTATATTTAACAAAAAACCACAAGAAATATTTTTGAACAAATGTTTGGCAAAAATATAGATCATCATTTCCTTAATTTTTACTCTTTTTTTTACTCATACTTTTCTAGTAAAAATAACAATTGTCTCATTATTAAAAAATTATTGCTTTACTTTTATTTTATTTGTTATAACTATATTTTTCAACAACTTACAAAACACTATTTATAACTAAATAGGTATCTATTTAGTTATATAGGAACCTCTTCAGTTGTAAAACATTAAAACCCACAAACTGGGGGATAGGTCTTTTGGTCTATCAAATGATTTAAAGTTTTGTGAGAGTATGTGGGTTAGGGCCTTTTCCCTGGACCACATTTTGTAATGCCAAAGGCCCTCCAATTTCTAATTTCCTATTTTTATAAATATACAAAATGGAGTTAACAGAAATGTGCGGGATAGTCAATAGTGTGGGATAGGGCCAAAACATGAAAATCTCAAAAATTGAGGGATAGAGTCTTTTGCCTGAAAGGCATCGATATATACGTAGGCAGTGTTAATAAAATGTGGAGTTCAATGTTTTTCAATTTATACCTATTTTCAAATGAGTGCAGTTCAATACAAGGATTATGTGGAAGTTTACGATGTGACGTATAAAAAATACACACATTTAAATTATTAAAATAAAAAAATTAATTATATTTATTTTTCTATAAAATCTAAGATGCAACTGAATTAGTAAATAAATAATATGAATGCATTTTCTTTTAAAACAAATGAGTAGAAAACAAGACAGCGGCCATCAGCTGTTTTTGAATTAGTGTAGAGGAGTCAATGGTGTGTGGTCTGGGTTGAGATGTAAAGGTGAACAGAGAGTTGTTGTTTAGGCTTAACATATGATGAACTAAGTTGGTGTGAATTAACAGTAAAATTGATGCGCAAAGAAGGTACTGTTATTTATTTGTAATTACAAAATATATATACCCAAAAATATATAACTTAAATTTGAAGAATAACCAAAGTATATTAATTAAAAAAAAAAAAAATTGAAATAGTTTTAAGAATTCAGTTTCTACGATTTTTCTTTTGATTTTTGTTTCAATGTGTAGTTTTTAATTTTATAACGTAGAGGTTAGGTTAGGTTTTACGACTCATGCCCGGGCTTTAACTACGAGGTCATATCGCCTACTACCAGAGCGCTCTTTCGTCACTCTGGTGGGCATGAGGCCGACTCTACTATGGAGTCCTTAATTTTGCCTACGCTAAATTTTTATTCAACGAGGGTAGGGGTCTTTAACGAGTAGGTACCTGATATTGCACAGGCTCGGGACCATCGCTTAACGTCCCATCCGAAGGACGGCGTGCTTAAGTTTATTTCACCTCCCAGATAAAATAAACTAAGGGCCTCGGTCGGGTTTTGAATTATAACGTAGATGTAAGAAAATAAACCCAATTATTTGTTCTCGTAAATTCTATAGATAATTTAAAAACTTTTGGATTAGATTTAATATTATTGAAAACAATTTTGAAAAAACATATGACATCTGTTTAGAAATCCAAATGAAAAGTTTGTTAATTGAAATTTTTTAAAATATATGTGCACTTTCTTAAAAATGATTTCTCAAAAGTGAACTTTTGATATATTTTTAGGGCCCTTTTCAGAAACTACTGTAGAAATCAAAATTTAGTAAAAGAAAAGAGATAAAATTTCTACAGAAATTTGGTAATTTTATTTTATTATTTATTATTTTATTTGAATTATTATTTATATTTTTTAAATTTATTTTACATAACTTTTTTTACCACGATTTGGCGAAATTCAATACTGACTGACAAAAGATGGCACCACTATCGGCAGAAAACTTTGACCGCCTTTTTTACATAGTAAAAAGCAACCGATTTTAAATCTGAAAACTTTATTTGCTTCAGTATAAAAATTGAAATGTCGGGTTTTTTTGCTTTTTTTTTTTAGTTTTTATTATTCAAAACTTTCATACAATTTTTTTGTTTATTTGATTTATGTAGAATCTAAGGTAATAGATATATATTTCAAAGATGGCGCTCCTACCACTTGTTACCTGTATTCATTTTTCTTACCTAAGAATAGGATCCGCTAACAGTTCCGATGATCCTTTTCTCCCCTTCTTCAACGAATGCAATGAGGGAGGTTTCAGAACTACACCACCCAGATGAATTTCAAATTCTTTCGTTTGCGAGATATGCACCGCGTCGGTTTGTACTTGTTTGCATACTGCATTATTTTTTCTTAAACAGAAAAAAAGTTGAAAATAAATAAACATTTATCTATTATTCCAATTTGTGTTTAATAGGACAATAAAAAAAAATTTAATATTCCCCTGTTATGTTCAAGTAGAAACATGTACCTACCTATCTAAATAAATAAACAATTGAGTTATATTTAGGCCTACTATAATTTTCAAAAGCTCTGAACACTTCACAGCTCGTATCAGAAAAAAAACGATTATAGAAAAAAAAAATCATCAAAAAATAACTGATTAAATAACTTGCCTTATATTTTGTATGTCTGGAGAAATGAAATGTTTCAATCTTTATTTATAAAATATATTGATAAATATTCTTATAGAGCTTACGTGTAGTATTCCAAAATCACCAGTTCTTGTTCATCAAGAGAGTCAGTTTCTGGTAAGATACTTTTCGCCATTGTCATTGCGCTGCTAAAAAAAACATTAAAAAATATCATTAAAAAAGTTATAATAGAGTTACTAATATTCATGCCCGGGCTTTAACTACGAGGTCATATCGCCTACTACCAGGGCACTCTTTCGTCAATGGTGACATGAGGCTGACTCGAATGTGGGAGTCCTAAATGTTGCCTACCTAGGATAGGTGTCTATAACCGACACCTGACATCGTAGACTCCGGACAACAGCTTAAAAAATAATAATTACAATAAGAAAATCTTTAATTTGAAATTTTTATTATTGGTAGTTTTTTAAAAAAATATAAAAATTAAGAAAAAAACAATAAATATATGTGATGTGGCCATTATAGGACATTCTTATACGCCTGACTTGGTATAATAATATCTACTCTCGGTATTACGTTGTACAAAGAGACAAAATGAAATGATTTTGAGAAGGGTAGGGGGAGAGAAAGTAATCTGTAAGCGTGATTGGTATAAGTTTCGCAAATTCGGAAGCCAATTTTGACAGTTTTGACTTGACCAATATAATTTTTGATGAAATATTCGTGTAGCAACTTCAAAAAAAGTAGTATACAAATTTTCAGAGATTTACGATAGACAGTTTCATAGTTATAGAACAAAAACCCGAAACATCACTAAACGCCATTTAAAATACACGGAAAATTTGATTCCTCTGCCGGCACGGGTTAAATCATTTATTAAGGGCCCGGAATAATGCCAATAGTATTTTTTAATCATGTTGATCGAGATTTTTGGGTGAGAGCGTTAAAATTTGAGCCTTGCATTATTAACGACCACCCTAATATCTGTTCGTTTTTTTGTCACACTTTATCATAATAATAATTATTCTCACTCTACCTCAGTATTGAAGGAGGATGCCCAGAACTCGGTCCTGGTTTGGGGAAATCTCTCGGGTTTTTTCTGGCCTTTTCGTCTCCCATTTTTAGAGAAGTCAACCAAATTTGATTCTATAACATTTATTTGCATTATTATTTTTAAATTTTCTTATACCTTTAGTATGATGGGATGTTGTATTCATGGGAAAATCTGAGATCGAGGTCTTCAAAACACATTTCGACCCTTTAAAACTTATCCCTTAATATGTTATTTAAATAAGAAAGTCATGTTATTTCTTCGGACTCTTAACCGGGCTTTGACTACTAGGTCATGTCGCCTACTACCATAGTATTTGTTCAGTAGACAGAGTCTGACTCTACTATGGGAGTCTTTAATGTTGCCTATCTTGGTTTATTCACCACCAGGCTCCGGACCATAGCTTATTCTTCCTTCCGAATGATGGCGTGCTCAATGTTTTTTAATTTTTTGGGAACTAGTAAATGGATAATAAAAAAAAAAGTGTATTAATTTGTACACAACACAGGAAGACCAGGAGGTGGGAAGTCGAAAGGTCGGAGAGGCATATTGGGAGAATATGACATCATCAGCACTCCCTTATGAAGTGAAAAAAAAATATAATTATAATTAAAGTAGACCCGAGGCCAACGTCACCTCAGCCGCCAGAGTATTGCAGACCCCCCACATTATTCCCTGGGCCCCGTTGCTAAAAGTCATGATGGGCCCCCCTCTTACTACCAAAAAAAGAAATTTTGGCCTTTTTTTACAATATACATTTTTTAACCTTTATTACAATTATTTTTCATCAAACACACATTTAAACTAGTTTTAAAAGTTTAGACAGTGTTTAGATTCTGATGTAATATTTCATTGATACACAAAATCTAGTCCTAGTGATTTAATTATTGTTCTCTTTCTATGATTTATTAAAAATGTTCTACTTTTTCATTTTTTTTCCCCGTCCTTGCGGGCCCCTTGGCCCACGTAGCACCGGGCATGTGGGGGCCCTGGAGTATTGTCATGATAAGGATTTGACAAGATGATTATTGTTGAAGGAGAGGTTCGTGTGGAACTTGGGAAAAAGGGATTTGATGAAGTCTTGGACAAAACAAGAAATAATAATTAAGTTACCATTTTTGAAAGTCAATAGTTGACTTACACAGAGACTTCTGAATTCTCATTTCTCTGCCCTCCCCCCCCCCCCCCCCCCCTCCCCTTTTCCCTCTTGCACATTTTGCTTAAAATCAGTATGTGTTATTCTTATGGGGTTCTAGATTGGTTTGGTTTGGTTTGGTTTTATGACTCATGCCCGGGCTTTAACTACGTGGTCATATCGCCTACTACCAGAGCGCTCTTTCGTCACTCTGGTGGACATGAGCCCGACTCTACTATGGGAGTCCTAAATTTTGCCTGCCCTAAATTTTTATTCACCTAGGGCAGGAGTCTTTAACGAGTACCTGACATCGTACAGGCTCGGGACCATCGCTTAACGTCCCATCCGAAGGACGACGTGCTTAAGTTTATTTTACCTCCCAGATAAAATAAACTAAGGGCCTCGGTCGGGTTACGAACCCACGATCTTGAGCTCAGCAGATAAGCACGCATACCACTGAGCTACCGGCGCCCTCTGGGGTTCTAGATAAACTTATAAAACAGAAGTGGCCAACCCGCGGCGATGAATAATTTTACGGTTCGCGAAATTCATCACAATTTTACAAAATATGTTTTTTGTTTTTTTTTGTTTTTAGTGTAGTGTTTTGTAACAAATAAATCCCTAAACTGTTTCCGTTTTATTACGTTGCTTCTGTTTTTATACATACTTGGATCAACACCTGCGAATGGTTTTTTTCGAAAATGAAATATACCAAACATAAATCACGCTTGAACTTAACGGACGAAAACCTGCAACATCAATTACGTACGCATTAAGATCGACTTGCAAAAGCTAAGTGAAAGAGTTGAGAAACAAATATCTCACTAGTTAAATAAATTAAATATTATTCGATCATTTCATTATTATATTATCCATGTTTTTATGAATGAATAATAACAAAAACAATAATGATAATAATTATGATGAATTATTCATTCTGTTTTAAATTTTCTCTCACATATGTTTCATATATATTTTGTAGTGGGTCCAAATGATATATAATTTTATACACGGCCCGCGGGATTACAATGCATTTCCAAAGTGGCCGCAAGATCATTTGGGTTGGCCCCCCAATTGTGTCGGGTATAACGACGTACCGTCTATAAGGACGAAATACCGAGAAAAGTTTGGTTCCCCATTTCAAATTACAGATAAAATATCCTTTATTACGACAGTGTATATAACGACGACGTCGGCTGTAGTTTAGAAAGCTTCCAGAATTAAGAATTGTCTATAACGACGGACAATGAATATAAAGAAAACATCAAGTTAGAGATAATTGGATACATAATTGTTTCTAGATCTATGAATTCAATTCATAGAATCATAAAAGACGTGGTGAAGTTTTTTAAATTAAACTCTCAGTTATTTGTGTTCTCTAGAAGTGTCAACATGACGTGTAAAAGAAAATCTTTAGATAGGATGAAAGAGCAAACATCATTTGGCTCCCGGAAAACGGTGAGTCAAATTCTACCTCATCATAAGAATTCGGTGTTTCCCATTCAACAATTTCTATCGTGTCGGCCAATAAAGAAAAGTTATGAGGACGAATCTTTTTCTGCAAAGAAAATTCCGAACACCCAACAGACTGACTTAGACAATGTTTTGTTGCAAAGGTTTAAGGCTCTTCGAAAGAAAAATGTTCGTATTAACGGCCCGATTTTACGTTTTGTTTCCTTTTAACTTTTTTCTAACTCTGTAATGTAAATAAGTGCTATTTTTAAAAATAAATATAAAGTGTTGTTTTTAAAAATGTGAGTTTTTTAAACCTTTATTGTATTGTTGTTTTGATCTTTCATTTGTTATTGATTTGGGGGGGTGGGGGGTGGGGGGGGGAGTGTGATTATAACGAGCAGAGTTTCCTATTCCCTTGGAGGTCGTTATAGCCGATTTTGACTGTATATATACAGCCAGTAACAAAAATGTTCGGACGGTTTGATTTTTCAATAAAAAATTATAATAATTAAATGCACAAGTAATAAAAAATAATTTAAAAAAATAATTAAAGCCATTTTTCAATCAAGAATAAGAATTCAAAAGTGGGTTAGGATAAAGGAAAAACAGCTTTGATTAGAACAAATAAATATTTTAATTTAATAAATTTTATAACAAGTAATGTAGGTAACAAAAATTTTCGGACAAAAATGTAAACAACTATAAATAAATTCAATGTTTTTTTTACGATTTCACAAATTCAAAAACCATAATGTGAATTAATATTTGGTTGGGTACCCTTTTTGTGTAATAACATCTTTCATTCGATTCGGCATTGATGATGAAACTAATTTTTTGGTGAAATTTGGAGATATTTTACCCCACTCTTCTAATAACTTTTGTTTCAATTCGTTTTTTGAAGCAATGGGTGTTAATCGAATTTTCCTGTCGAGCTCACCCCATACGTGTTCAATTGGGTTGAGATCGGGCGATTGGGGGGGGTTTCATAACTTTAGGGCAGTTATACAAAAGCCAAGTACGTACCAATTCACAGGTGTGTTTCGGATCGTTGTCTTGGTAAAAATGAAAAGTCCGTAAAATCCCAAGTTTTTCAGCACTCTTTTTCAAATTGCTCCTTAGTAATTCGGCATAAACTTTTCCAGTCATGGTGGTTTCAATGAAAACCAGTTCACCAATTCCACTAGACGCCTTACACCCCCACACCATCACTGAGCCACCCCCATGTTTTACTATTGGTTTTAAACTTTTTGGATTCAGCTCCTCATTACGCCTTCTCCAAATTTTGTCGCGACTGTCGGGACTAAATATATTAAACTTACATTCAAAAGTATTTGCTTGCAATAGAACAAACCGCAATAATAAAATATTCTTGTATCTTGTAACTCTTCACAACATAATAAGAAATCTCAGGTCATGTAATGTCAGAAAACTAGATTTTTGTGATATGACGTTGGAAGAGAGCGACAGCAGCGCTGACCCTCGGCAGAAACCGTCCCTTCCTCCTACTCTATCCCCTCCACCTTCCCTCTAAAGAAACTAAGTACCCAATTTTTCTAATTTAAACGTTTTTTCTCCGATATTTCGACAAATAAATGTTTCCAGATCATGTCCGTTTACTTCCATGTAATATATGTATACATATACTATTACTTTACTTTTGTTTACTTCCCTATACATATAATATATGTACACATAATAATATGTACTAAAAATTTTGTAATCGTGTGAACATCAGAGATCAATTGCATGCGTGTGTTTATGTGAGAGCTCAAACGCTTTGACCTGACATCGTACAGGCTCGGGACCATCGCTTAACATCCCATCCGAAGGACGGAGTGCTTAAGTTTATTTTACCTCGCAGATGAATGACATTACTCCAAAAAATTTCTGAATGATTCTGGAACTCTTTTGCGAAGCTCAATCTTTTTTTTATATTTTTTTCACTCACAAACGGTTTTTGGTACTCTCCCATTATATCCTGCTTCTTTTAGAATTCTTCGAACATTTTGTGGGTGAACTTTCTTTCCCGTTTCTCTGTATACCTCGGCGACGATCTGAGGTGCACTCCTCGAGGGCTTGTTTTTAATTTTCCGGACAACAACGCTACACCTTTCTCGCTCGTTTAATACTCTTGGACGGCCAGAGGAAGATTTCAAATCTATCCGATGCTCGTGCTTATACCTTCGAATTACATCGGCTACGGTGCTTTTACTTCGGCCTACCATACCACCGATTTTGCGGACACTTAATCTTTTTTCATAATTAAAAATTATTATCTGTTGAACTTCAAAAGATGTTCGACCCATCTTGACAGCAGGAAATACAAATAACTACTGAATGCAGTAATAGAAGGATGTAAACACATTTCATTTGTTCGGTATTAGCGGTTGGTTGAGAAGGGATTAAAGATCATGATCAGAGTCGCATTTGTTTACAAAACAAACAACAGGTGTCCAGAAAATTTTGTTACGTGAATTTCTTGTCTTCAATTATTAATGCAAAAGTTCCTATTAGCTGTAAATGTTTAATTAATTGTTTTACGGAGTTTTGAAATGATTGATGATCTCGAAATTTAAAACTTTGCTTGAATTAAATATTTTGCCATATAACTATGTGTAACTGCAAAAGAAAAACAAAATTATAAATTGTCCGAAAATTTTTGTTACTGATTGTATATATATTTTAATTTTTAACCCATTACATAATTTTCTCTGCATTTCGACTAACAAGAGAAGTAACAAAAATATTTAATAAGATTACATCACTGTATGACAGGACATTACTCAAATTCAACTCAAGTTGGGTGGTTGGGTAAGCATGACTATAATTAATTTTTGGAATATTAAATAATATTTGTTTTCGGTACTTGAACCAAATACTCATCTTTCATATTGTCTTTAGATTTAATGAATTAAGAAGAATATAGTTAAGATTACCTTTTCCAATATCAATGTTTTTACTTTTCAATTCTTCTATACAGTTTAAAATCCTTCTCATTTCACGCTAAATATCGTATAACTCCCAAATAGCACAATAATGGATTATATATTCGATTCTAACCATATGATTTTAATAAATAATGTTTTTTGTTTGCTTAGGCTTAACATCCTCTGTCCGAATATATTTTTGCGTTCTATGTCGATGTAGTGGAAAGTTGATAAAATAAATAAAAAAACATAGAACTTCAACTTTTATATTGTCTAATTCCACAAAAATATATAGGTACATAAAGTGTACCAGTTTCGGCTTACGCCATCGTCAGCACAAAGATAAAAGTGACATTTAAGTTTGCTAGGTTTGTCATATTTATACAATCGTTAAAAGTATCTCCATCTTTGTGAAAAAGGCTTAACTCTGTATAACAGATGTAAAATAATTGAGTTATAAATTCTATCGCCAGTTATTATAGTTTTTGTGTTAAGCCTTCTCCTGATCCCCCACCTCTCTTTGGTTGACGTCAGACCCCACCGGGGAGTTACCGACCCGTGTTTTTCTCCTTATTTGAGTTTCGTGAAGTGTCATTTCTTGTCAGTTTTTTATTTGTTGCTTTTTTTTTTTCTGCGCTCAAAATGTCTGAAAGACGTAAATTGAGTGAAGAAGATATTAGAGATCTTTTGGTTCAGATGGAAGAGAATGATGAGTACTTTGGAGGACAAGCTTCTGATACTGAAGTGGCACTTCATGTTCTTCAATATGTGATGCATCTACCTCACAAGGAGTGACCATTTTGGGAAAGAAAGTTCGATATTGCTTCTGCGACCGAAAAGAAGACAAGAAAACTAAATATTTATGCTCAACCTGCCAGAGAGCCATGTGTTTTGATCACAGATCATCGAAGTGCTGTGAATGTTGACATTTTTATGAGCATGTAGCGTTCGTATTCGGATCAACGGCGACTTTGCAGAAGCGGACAGGAACACACCCTCGTAGTTCGATAAAAAACAGATGATATTTTTATTATTATTATACAGATGAAATTATTAATTTACACAAAAAATATACTGAATAAATGTTCACGTTATATATATTTTTCTTATCCTGCATTTTCGAAAGAAAAGAGTGACGAGGGTAAAGTGGTGACCCCGACGTGATTCGAACGGTAAGCGGTATTGCATAACCCTGATAGACCGTTTTACCAGGTGGCCAGAGGCTATTCCTGTGGAGAACATAACCGCAGAAGAGGTGGCTAGAGCATTTTACGCATTCTGGATTGCTCGCTTTGGAGTACCAGCTCAAGTGACTACTGACCAAGGTCGCCAATTTGAATCCGATCTTTTCGGAAAACTGACGCGGCTGTTGGGCACACAACGTATTCGAACAACGAGTTACCATCCACAAGCAAATGGTTGCGTAGAGCGATGGCACCGCTCCCTGAAAAACGCACTAAGGGCACACATGGATGCGGACAACTGGACAAGCATACTGCCTACCGTTCTGCTGGGGCTGAGATCCGCGGTCAGGGAGGACATAGGAGCTAGCGCCGCTGAAGCAGTATATGGCAAAACGCTGCGATTACCTGGAGAATTCCTAGACCCCGGTAATAGAAATGAAGATCGGGAGAGTTCTATTCAGCACCTTCAGGAGACGATGCGCAGGTTGAGTCCTGCTAAATTCCGCAGCAGTACGAGACCATTCTTCGTACCGAAGGACCTATTGACCTGCTCCCATGTATTCCTCAGGGATGACACGGTGAAGAGACCTCTGACGCCACCGTACACGGGCCCATACCGGGTTTGTCAAAGAGACATCAAGACATACCGGATAGAAGTTCGCGGAAAAGAGCTCGTGGTGGCGTTGGATCGGTTAAAACCTGCCTTCCTCCTCTGTGAAGGCGAGTCAACGCCGGACGGACATCATTCCGGTCTTGGCGGGCCGCACTCGTGCCAAGAGAAGGAAGGCACCGAAGCGCGTGTTTCGTCCGCGTATCGCACGCGCAGCGGAAGACTGGTGCGACCGAAGGTCCGTTTCTGCGACGTCGTCGTTGGGGGGAAGTGATGTAGCGTTCGTATTCGGATCAACGGCGACTTTGCAGAAGCGGACAGGAACACACCCTCGTAGTTCGATAAAAAACAGATGATATTTTTATTATTATTATACAGATGAAATTATTAATTTACACAAAAAATATACTGAATAAATGTTCACGTTATATATATTTTTCTTATCCTGCATTTTCGAAAGAAAAGAGTGACGAGGGTATGAAAAACATTCGAATTTTGTGTGGAATGTGAATTTTCTTGCAAATTTAAACTTTGTTTATTCATTCTTCGTACATTTTTTTCCTTTAAAGTTTGTTTTTCATTACTATTAATCCGTCCTCTGTATAAATAAAAAACTGATTAACGTTTTAGTTATTTGAATTTTTTACTATTGTTTCCTTCAATCCTTTCACTCAATTTAGTGAAATTCAATTATAACAGGGGAGTTATGTGATGTGTTTTAGACCGGGGCATTCCAGGGTTAATAAGGAGAAAAAAGTTATCAGGCTATTATCGTTTCTGAATTTTAAAAAAAATACAAAAAATACGCCCCTTTTTAGTGGGGTCACAAAAAGAAATTTTGGGGCATAGACTCGTACCATGTATATTAGGATGTTTTTAGATATATTCTGAAAATATCACTTCAGCATTTATTAGTTTGGATTTAATATGACGGGTGCTCCTGTTACCGGTAACAGGTACGAGGATATGTGACTTATACGTCACACATCCCTTTTGATAAACAAGATGGCGACATTCTAGGGATAGTGAATTGAACAAATTTTAATAGAATGATTAGTAATAATAATGTTATTAAGTTTTTTACAATTTTAGAAAAACAATTAGGTTTTTCATATACTTTTCGCAACAGTTGATAATAAATAGTATAATTTAAATAAAATGTTATCACATCAACTAACTAGATGGCAGTAGTTAACAAGGAACGGTCAGGACAAAATTGTTGCAAGTGCTTACATCTTGAAATTTGTACATTTTATGAAATCTTCAATCGTTATAATGATGTGTTGACATTTTATAGTGCATTATTGTTCACTTTAACTTATAAACTAATCTAAATCCAAACAATTATTCGAATTATCATTGTATCAGTGCTTTTTATACTCTTTCGGACAAAATGGCTGCAAGCGATACCTCAACAGACGATTCTTTATATCCAATAGCTGTTCTAATTGATGAACTTAAAAACGAAGATGTTCAGGTAATAATCTTGATATTTTATTATATACATTTTTTCATTTAAATTTGTTATAATTTTTTCCTAAATGACTTTGAAAAGTGCTTGAAATGATTGATTTTTTTATTTCTTTACAGCTTCGTTTGAATTCAATTAAAAAACTGTCAACTATATCCCTGGCTTTGGGCGTTGAAAGAACCCGAAGTGAACTAATTCCATTTCTAACAGATACTATTTACGATGAAGACGAAGTTTTGCTTGCTTTAGCTGAACAACTTGGACAATTTACGCCCCTTGTAGGAGGCCCTGAATTTGTCTACTGTTTATTGGTAAGTAATTTATTTTCATAATCATCAATATAACCTTATTTGTATTAAATATGTGAAAATAAGTCCAGAGTATAGATAAAAAAAAAAAAAGTGTTATTTTTGTATGGATTTGTATCGGAGTGTTCATAGTTGTGATAAATAATTCCCAGTATTACGTATTAATCATAGTTTTTAATTCTCATATATTTGTGAATACATAAAGAAATTATACTTAAAATTTAATTCAATGTGAGAGTTGAATTTTAAAATTCAAAGTTGCTATTAATTTACTAGCTGTTTATGTGCTAACTTACTTTTTGAACTGCATTAAGTTATAAAACGTAAAATCGCTCGACAGTGTGCTTTTGTCACTCATGTGACGCAACTACGTATTACGGATCATGTCTATATCGCAAAAAAAAAAAATCATTATTAAGACTGTTTATACTCTGAACCCTCTTGGCATTGCTCCATTAATGCCCTAACCAAAATATTTGAATACATTAAATACTTTTTTTTTTTTGGTAAAACAAATAAAATTATTGTATAATATATTATTACAGCATCTGTTCTCCTATTTATTTTTTTTCCTTCTCATAGAATATCAATTACAAACGTTTTGGGAAGCACTCTCATGTGTTCTTTAGGATTTGATTAGGTGTTTAAACAAAGAAGTCGACTCAATAAATATGTTCTATAAAATGAATATTCTGATTGACAAAAGGATTAGTTAACTTAAAGAACACACATGTATTATAAATACTGATGATGAGAGTGCTTCCCAAAACGTTTGTAATTAATTTTTTTTTGAGAGCAGAAAGCAAAAAAAAAATTGGAGAATTGATGTTGCAATAATATATTTTATATGAATTAAGAATCTTCTTACACAATACAAAAAATAAAGTTATTGGCTAACTAGATGCGGCACTATGTATTAGATGAAGTCTAGAAATCATTCATTTATATTCATAAGGAAAAAAAATAAAGGTTATTTTCCTAACAGTCAGGGTTTGGGATTAATAAATTCATGAATAATGTTTTTTTTTTTTTCAATTTATTTATACTTTTAAATAGTTTTTTTTTTTAACCTAAGATTTGTATTAGTTTTATATAGTCAATATGAGTTAATCAAGGTGTTGATATGGGAAATAAATAAATTACATTTTATGAAAAATAGAGAACGTTCAGTTTATTTTTCAATAGGAGTTAATCAAGGTGTTGATATGGGAAATTAATAAATTAAATTTTATGAAAAATAGAGAACGTTCAGTTTATTTTTCAATAGGAGTTAATCAAGGTGTTGATAAAGGAAATAAATAAATTAAATTTTATGAAAAATAGAGAACATTCAGTTTATTTGTCAATAGGAGTTAATCAAGGTGTTGATATAGGAAATAAATAAATTAAATTTTATGAAAAATAGAGAACATTCAGTTTATTTGTCAATAGGAGTTAATCAAGGTGTTGATATGGGAATAAATAAATTAAATTTTATGAAAAATAGAAAACGTTTGGTTTATTTATTAATCATTGTCAGGCTTAAGGTAAAAAAAATATTAAAAGTATAAATAATATTAAAAATATAAATATATATTATTTATTGAACGATTGTTATCAAGAATTTTAATAATTAAAAGGTTAATAATTAATAAGTTTTTTTTAGCTTTTGTGTTGAGCTGAGCTCGCGGAATTTACGCAGTAATTTACATATGAAAGTCATAACCGCAACACACGTTTTTGCGAGAATAAATCAAAATACGATTTTATGAGGAACTGCAAACAGCCAATCATCTGAACCAGTTTCATCGCATAATTAAAGAGCCAAGCAGATCTTTTGTGTTAACTGATTGGTTCTTGGTACTGTGACGTCACTTCAATTTGCAGCGGGTTCGAAACCCGGCCGAGGAGGCTCTTAGATTTTTTTTTTATCTGGGAGGTGAAAAAATCTTAGCACGCCGACCTTTGGATGGGACGATAAACGATGGTCCCATGTACGATATCAGATACTCGTTAATGACTAAAAATTTAGGGTAGGCAAAAATTAGGATTCCCGTAGTAGAGTCAGGCTCAAGTCCATCAGAGGTATGAAATATTGCTGTGGTAGTAGGCGATATGACCTTGTTGTTAAAGCTCGGGCATGAGACATAATAACCAACAATGGCAGTGGGGGGAATTCATGCATAAATGGACGTGTCTTTCTAGCTGCTGTATATATAACGTGTGTCTTTCTAATGTTCTTAGCCTCCTTTAGAGAGCCTGGCCACGGTTGAAGAGACAGTGGTTCGGGACAAGGCTGTAGAATCGCTCCGTCTCATCAGCTCTCAGCATAGCCCCGCGGATCTGGAGTCTCGCTTCGTACCTCTGGTCTCTCGCCTCTCCTCCGGAGACTGGTTCACCTCTCGTACATCTGCCTGTGGTCTCTTCTCTGTATGCTACACCAGAGTCAACCCATCCGTTCAAGGTAATTTCTTTTATATAACAGTCGCACACAAATTATTGCTGGTGTTGCAATTATAAAAATTTTAGTAGTGGAAGAGGTCTCATTGAATACACTTAAGTAAGTTGAAGGCGTGGTGGACTTGCGGGTTCGAATCCCGTTTAGGAGAGTGTAAATAACACCGTTATAAAGAAATGACTAATATGCAAGGTACATGAGGTCAATAGAAAATATATAAGCACAATACAGTCGACTCCGCTTAATTGGGACACAACGGAGAAATGTATTTTGTCCCAGCTATCCGGAGATCATGAATAAACCCAAAGAAAAACCTCTAAATGCACCTATTGTCTAGTTTTTACACACAAACATGTGCATTTATTACTGGTATTTAAATAAAACAATACATAATCATCAAAACAAAATGCGAATTTATTATGTAGGATGTAGACATATAATATGTATATGTTTGTACTTATGTAATTAATGTATGAAAAAAAACACGAGAAAAACGTATTAAAAAATTTGAATTGACTCCACTCTCACCTGTGATGTTTTGTTCTCGGAGTTCCCTTTCACTTGCTCGTATTTGCGCAATCGTAGAGTTTTCGATGCCTTTAAAATTTCTGACAAATTCCGATTCGATGTGTTTGGATGTTCTTTTTTTTTTGTTTAAAAGTTCCACTTTTTGGGCAACACTCACTTAGTCTTTATCGGGGCATTTCGAACAAAGGAGCACGCACGTACTGTACCTACTCGGAAAAGCGCCGATTGTCATTTCGCTTTTCGAAAAATTAGGGAGTTCCAGAACATTGTGGACAGATTATCCGATGTTTTGTGCCGATAAAACGGTGAAATTTTACTTTATCGAGTGTCCCTATTAAGCAGAGTCGACTGTATACACTTAAGTAAGTTAATCTAAAAAAAAAAAAATTCTAATATAATTATCATGTTACTATAATTAGGGGGGCCGCGACTATTAAAATATTAAAAACCACTGTTCTACATGATATATTGTACGTAGAATGTACTTGAAAAATATGCGTAAACTAAATATTTACTGACCCCGACTCTGGTCACAGCTTTACGACCAAGAGATAGCCAGAAGTCTGCCTGGAAGAGTGTATCCATGAGAAAAATTGACTACTCGCTTCATCTTATCCATTGTTTTATATTGAAATTCACTGGGACTAGTAAATTTTGTACAAATGCGTTGTATGAAAATATTTATTTTTAATTAAAACAAATATTCATGAGAAATTAGCCTCAAAATGTATAGTTTTTAATTATATTTTTGTATTGATTTCAGCTGACCTGAGAACACATTTTAGAAACTTGTGTCAGGATGACACTCCGATGGTGAGACGAGCCGCGGCCAGTAAGTTGGGAGAGTTTGCCAAAGTTGTCGAACTGGAGTACCTCAAGACAGACCTCATCCCCATGTTCGTCAGCCTCGCTCAAGATGAACAGGTAATCTACTCGTAAAGTCTCCTTAAAGGTTTATATCCACCAAAAAAAAAAAAACATTTTCCCCAAATGTTTGCAAACAGCAGTAGGTTCGTCTTCCTATAAGATTCTCACTCCACTGGACACATTGTTACTCTATATATGTACATATGACGACGGTATGTTACTGTATATATGTACATATGACGGTATGTTACTCTGTATATGTACATATGACGGTATGTTACTCTGTATATGTACATATGACGGTATGTTACTATATATATGTACATATGACGCTATGTTACTTTATATATGTACATATGACGGTATGTTACTCTGTGTATGTACATATGACGGTATGTTACTCTATATATGTACATATGACGGTATGTTACTCCATATATTATGTACATACGACGGTATGTTACTCTATATATGTACATATGACGGTATCGTATAAGGAATATAATGTATATTATACATATAATAATAATACATATTATGTTAACAACTGATAACCAAGTTGTATTTCAATTGGGCTGATGAAACAGTAGAGTAACAATGTGTCCAGTGGAGTGAGAGTCTTATAGGAAGACGAGAACTATCTCATAGTAGACAGTCTTAGGAATCAGAGGTTTGCTGAGTTAGTAGATACTGGAAAAATAGGGATTTAAATTAAAGAAGAGTAAGAGCATGACGAATCTGGAGAGGGAGAGAGTTCCAGAGGGAGTTAGCCTGGATAAGGAAGAAATTGTGGTACGTTGTCCTATGGGAAGGGATAAAGATCAGAGGGACGGGATCTAGTGACTTTCTGCTGCAAATGGGATTTAAATTGGAACATTTGGAAGATGTAGGTAGGCTTTTGGGAAGATATGGTTTGATAGAGAAAGGAGCTTAGGAAATATTGTCGATGAGAGGATGGGAAGAGCCATTTTAGGTCAGTATAATCCCAGGGAAGGGAGGGATTAGAGTGTGGCACTTATATATAATTTTTCCGCAAATTTAGAATGAGGACCCTAACGAACGGTCGATTAGCTTTGCAAGAAGAGCGAAAACGTAATTGATTAATTCATAATGGGAAAGTACATATTAAACAACTTGGATGCTCTGAATTCGCTCCTTTTGGGGCTTTATGAGTCTCTTACCACTTCTTAATCCTTCCTAAGGACTTATTCTGGTCCATGTGTCATAAAGATTTATATCATTATTTCAGGATTCAGTTCGCCTACTAGCTGTGGAGGCCTGCGTTAGTATTGCCTCTCTCCTGCAACAGGACGACGTGGAACAGTTGGTGATGCCCACCCTTCGACAGTGCACTGCTGACACCTCCTGGAGAGTCAGGTACATGGTTGCTGACAAGTTCACGGAGGTAAATATTCTTTTATCCAACATTTTTCTCTGGTTTGTTCTTGTCAAATGAACTATAAACTTCATCAAAGTGTAATGTGTGTGCGAATGATTGTTGAGTGAAGGCTATATGACTGGAAGTCAGAGTTGTTTTGCGACTTCAAATTTTTGAAGCAAACTATTTTTCCTTTGAATCCGAGGTCGGCAACCTTCTTGTACTTGCGGGCCGCATATCGAAACAAAATGAGTACAAATAACAAAATAATATGTTTACTTCTTTATCCAAAAATGAAGAAAAAAAAAATCTGAACAAGATAACTCCCGATAGCGAATCTATCGACGCGACAGTTTATTTGTTTATCCAGAACCATTTGAGGACGACACCTATTGATTTTCAGCCAAATCGGCCATAGGGCAGGGGGCTTAGGGGGGTGCTTAACACAAAACTCTAGTAACTGCTGTTGTAATTATCAACACGAAATTTCTTATGTACATAAAAGCCCTGAAAGGATTACACTCGTAAAGTTTCTGTGAAATCAGCCAAAGGGGAGAGGGGCCCAACTTAAAAACCAATAACTGCCTATGTAATGAATATCGCTATGGAATTTTATTTTCAAATCAAAACACCATGAGGAGACACCTATTAATTTTCCGCGAAATTGGTAATGAATGTATCGAGACCAAATTTAGTATGAGAATAT
Source organism: Aradus depressus (assembly GCA_963662175.1). NCBI lineage: Eukaryota > Metazoa > Arthropoda > Insecta > Hemiptera > Aradidae > Aradus > Aradus depressus. The sequence continues at coordinate 22,023,617 of OY759226.1, read as the reverse complement.
AAGAAGCCAAATATTGAAATTTAGCCCAAAAGGTTGATTGTGTTTGGAGACAGAGAGAGTGAAGACGTAATAGATTAATTTGTGTTGGGGTACATATTTTTATATATCTAGTCTGCAGGGTGTGATAGTGGTGTGTTTAGAGGGTAGTTAGCTTATAGTTAATGTTTCAGCTTCAGAAGGCCGTGGGTTCAGAGATCACCAAGGCAGAGCTGGTAGGAGCGCTGCAGTCTCTCCTGAAAGACTCAGAGGCTGAAGTCCGGGCTGCTGCAGCCAACAAGATACGTGACTTCTGCCAGGCTCTCGACTCAGGCTCCAGGTAACTTCATTTTGGTATATATATATATTGGGTGGGCTGGTGCATGCACCTAGGGACCTAAGCATAAAATGTTTTTATTCTTTCCATGAAAGCGCTGGGCTGCCTTACCTGGATCTGAAGATATCAAGTCCTTCATAGTCTCCCAGTTTCCTTAGCAAATATAAAAATACTCTCATGGTCTACTGGTCTAGGATCATATCGATGGTTCCTAAGAAGAAATACGTTATTCAGAAAGCGCGTCAATAACATACACTATTCGAATATTTGGCAAATATGGTCGTTATTCGCAAACCGCGTCAATAACAGACGTTATTCGAATAGTTGGCAAATAAGGTAGTTATTCGCAAACCGCGTCAATAACATACGTTATTCGAATAGTTGGCAAATAAGGTCGTTATTCGCAAACCGCGTCAATAACATACGTTATTCGAATATTAGATCAATAAGGTCGTAATTTAGAAGAACAATCAATAAGCTAGTCTTTCAAAAATGTTATTTACAGAAGGTTGGCAACACCTTTTTTCTTGAACTGGCCAGTTCTGTACTATTTGAAAATTAGTGAGTTAAGAGTTATTGAGTGTGGATTATTGAGTCACAAGTAGACATGTTGTGGGAGTAGTTTCTTAATCGGAACAGGAATCGGGGGCTCATTTGACTGTCTAGAGCCAGTTTTAAGGCTATTGATGATGTGTTGTAGAGAGCCCATCATAATGTCGAACATCCTACCCTATGTGAAGGAGCTGGTGGCAGATCCTAATCAACATGTGAAGGCAGCCCTTGCCTCTGTCATCATGGGCCTGTCTCCCATCCTAGGCAAACACAAGTGAGTACTGACTCTCATCCGAGACAACTGTCTACATCAAGTTTGCCTGATAAATTTTTTAAATTGATTTCTCGGCTATTAGGGGTAAATCAAAACTTATTGAAATCGATAGATGATGATCTCTCTGTGTCTAAAAATGAAGAAGAAAATGTTGTCGGTGAGTCAGCCTTCCAAAGCACGAATTAATCTATTATGGTTTCGCTCTCTTTCCAATAGTGGTACTATCGATTAATCGGCACGATTTGGATATCAAATAATATCGATTGTACTCTCTAATTTTAAATTGTGATTCAAAATTAGCAATCATGCACTTTCCAATTTCTCACCTATATTCTTTATATTTTATGATAAGTTCAATGAATTTTTATAAACATTGATAGAACTCAAGTAAAGTTTAATATTATTAGAACCTTGGCATTGTCGTCACTGATCTAAATGTTTGAGTGGATCGTTTCCGTCGTCTTTCAGTAGTATTAAAATTAATTACCGGATGTTTTCGTTTGAGGTGATCCTAAAGATTCGACGTGTTACCTGAAGTTCGGTATTCCTTTTCGCATTCTTTACATCTCGCCAATTTCTTAAAGCCCAACATCTCTATCGAAATGCTCTTCCACACATCCGAATGATTTTTCCGTTTCACACCGCTCATGCCTCACACTAATAATGAAATTAAAAAGAATACGAAGCAAAATCGAACTAAGAATAAAACAAAATAAAATCCACTTAGTAAACCAAGTTGGTCGAACTCTTTTCCCCACAGTGGCAATTGCTTTTCTTGTTAGAAATTCATGTTCCAGAATTTCGATAGTACTTTTGCTAAGAGTTATCGATACTATCGGTTTGTCCGACTATCGATAGGTTGACCTTACAACTTTCCTAAACCAATCGACCGTTTGGGATATAACTCAATATTTGTCTCATAGTAGCTTCTGGTTATTTGAGTGGAGCCCCCTTCCGCTGATTCCGCAGAAAGTTAATAGGTATAGTCCTTATGGAGCTTTGCATTGCCCTATTTGGCTGAAAATTAATAGGTGTCGTCCTTACAGGGGTTTTTGAATACACATATAAAATTTTGTTTCGATACATTCATTCTATCGGGAGTTATCCTGTTCAGACATAAACATACAGACATTAATTTTTTCAAAGAGTCTGAAAATCAAATTCTGCATCGAATTTCTGACAGATTACATTACTTCCCCTATACTTCATATAAATCAATATGAACTTTAAAGAAATAAAACTTGTTTATTTATGATATTGTCTAATTTCACCAACTATATTCACATAGGAGTATTTTCGGTATTTCTACCATCCTCAGCCAAAATCATAAGAGATAAGACTAAGTTAATATTACAGAATGTCAGCCTCTCGAGGAACCCCTTAGGCCCCATTCACACGAGTGACTTTTGTCACGCAACATTTTGTCACTCTCCACTTTGAGTATTGAAGCCTTAATGGTGGTGTACACACGAGGCGACGTGACAGCCGAGTGACTTTGTTGTGCTGACAAGTCACCTTGAGCAGGTGACTCGACGTAACAAAAAAGTCACTCCCGTCCTGTTCACATGCAAAGTGACAGTTGTCGCCAAGGAAGGTTGTAATTTGGTTATATTGTTTTCTGTTGTTTGGAAAAAAACTTGATGAAAATATTTTATTTGTGTATTTCAATAAATAATATGTAACAGCAAGTCGTTCTTAGGGTGGAATAGACTGTCGCATGTTTGTATCTTGAAGACATATCGCAGGGGTCAAAAGATTCAGCAAACTGTCAAAGCTTTCCAAACTCATTCTATAATATCCAAAAAATTTATTGGGAGATCCCTTCAATTTCTCGTGCCAAGTATAAAATTTACCTTTTAAAAATCGTTCACAGAAAATTGGATGGACCCAGTATTTTTTTTTTTCTATTTTTACGATTTCTTATAACCAGAGCACAAATAGCTGCAGCCTCGACGACATCCATTTTTAGACTGGTCTCAAGATTTTCTTTAAAGTCACCGTGACAGTCGCCTCACCGTGTGAATACCTCAATGTCACGGCGACATTTTCAGAAAAGTCACTCGTCTGAATGAGGCCTAACCTTCCCTCCTGGTGTTCCCCATGACGTCAGACATTCCTAACTAAGCTAAATTGTCAAGCTGTGAGATATTTTATGACAAGGCGGTCCCCATATTTCAAATATGTGAACCCCTTCTAAGATCTAGGAATATATAATAGGGGTAGTCATAATGTGTGTTAGGTGTTAAATGTTATCGAAATAAAAATTTACAGGGACAGAAATTCATGAACACCCCCTTTGTTAATTGTTAAATGCTAACTGTTATAACTAGCGCTCCAAGTGGCAATTAAAGGAAGTTTCAATATAACCGACCAAGGAGGTTACATGTTTGTTGTCATTTATCTTGTTTTATTAGTTTTCTAAAAAAATAAGTTAGTTTGTGTTTTTATTATAAATAAAATGCTTAAAGTAAGTAATAAAAGTAAATTGCTTAACGAGCTCATTGAAGGAGCTACTCAACTCTTTTTACTGGAAATTCAGATCATGAGGATGATTTAAGTGATGATGAATTAGACGAAATAATGGACAATATTTTATTAGTATACAGTTTTCGCTATAGTGTAGATATGTGTAAAAATATAAAAGCCAAAACTAAAAAACTGTGTGGGCTGTAGATTGCTACCTAAAGTAACCTTGCATAACCTTACCAATATCGTTTTAACAAAGCGATCTAACATACCTTTACCTACCTCTGTTAGATCGAAGTGTGTTAAAGTCATATATTTAGCAGACTACTGTCAACATTTTTATGGAACTAACACAGTTAACATATTTAACACACACATCATGAATACCCCTAATGTATTAACAATAAACAGGCGAATAAAATAACATTAAAAAATCAAAAATAATTGGTTCCAATTACAACCTAATATAAATTATTATACTGTAAATTATATATATATATATATATATATATATATATATATATATATATATATATATATATATATATATATATATATATATCTATAGGTAAATTCTAGGTAAAATTAGAGGTAAATTCTATGTATATTTAAACGTAGATGGGCATATCGACTGGAGGGTTATATTATTGGTGACAGTAAAGGGGAATATTTTAGATTGGTTTGGTCGTTCATACAATTTCCATCTTTTAAAGTTCTGTTCTAATTGTTCTAATGAGTTGAGCAACGGGCTTTTTTCGCAGAAATGAAGGTATTTTATTCCTCTGGTTTATCAATTGTATGTTTGTGTTGGTTGATGTGTTGTGCAAATGTTGATTTTGTTATGTTGTGTGTTGTGTCCATGTTAGTATCTATTTCTGATATATGTTCTTTGAGTCTTTGTTTGAATTGTCTCCCAGTTTGTCCTGTATAGGGAGGGTACGGGGTTCCTCGAGAGGTTGACATTCTGTAATATTAACTTAGTCTTATCTCTTATGCTTTTGGCTGAGGATGGTAGAAATACCGAAAGTACTCCCATGTAAATATAGTTGGTGAAATTAGACAATATCATAAATAAACAAGTTTTATTTCTTTCAAGTTCATTTGAATTATTTCACAATATCTCTGCAATAATGTCAGTTTTCATAAATAATAAAACTTTCATACCTGGATTCAGAAGTTAAGAAGGATGACACTGATTAATTTTCAGTCGAATCAGGCAATGGTGAACGTGGGCTTAGAGGGAGAGCGGAAACTCAATTTACTACAAATAATTCGATGTGAGGAAGTTCATTGTCTGATTCCTCGACGACTATTCTACTGGTTTATTTGATGATATATATGCTATCTTATTGAGGTATTTTCCATTAAAAGTAAAACAATATAATGTTGCAAGAGAAAGACTGCTGTTCATAATAGTGATGTGAATCAAAAAAAATATCGGGTCTCCATACGCGACAATATCGTACTCGTACGTCCAATAGCCACTCTTCTTGACACGTATTTTTTCTCGTCTTAAGTTTGGCTTTAAATGTTTGTTTTGCTCTGACCATTCATTTCCCTAGCGTTCTAAGGATCTTGACCTGCTTCATCAGATCATCTAGCCGAATGCCTAATGTTCCTGTATAGTATTTATTATTATTATTATTATATATATTTATTTTTTTTCAGCACAATTGAACATCTACTACCCTTGTTCCTGTCACAATTGAAAGACGAGTGTCCTGAGGTCAGACTCAACATTATTTCAAACCTAGATTGTGTCAACGAAGTCATCGGAATTCAGCAGGTCAGTTTCACTCTTGTTGCTCTGGAGTCTTATTGACCCCTGTTGAGAGGTCGGTTCCTCTTCCGTTCCTGCACGAGCCAGTTTGTCACCTTGTTCATTTTCTTCCATTCCCCTATGTCCTGGATAACCAGAGGTAATAGGAAGGAGAAGAGATGAGGCTTGTGGTCGATAAAAAGAAACTTGTAAAATTTCTGCTAAGCTTTTAGGCACTTGAGTGTGCCTTCTTCAAGGCATGTATTGACATTTATACATCATCAGTTGAGTAAAGTTGTGATACTAAAACTAAATATGAGTAATCCAACAAAATAACATTTCAATTATTTACAAACCAAACTAAAATTTATATCTAAACACACTAAATAAAAAGTTACGAGGTGTGGATATGAAATAACCGGACTGATCGTTCTGCAGACAAACAGTGAACGCGTAGAGGTCAAATGGTACTCGACCGTGTCACGTGACACCCCTCCTCTCTATTGCTGTCATCGTCAAAGTTGCGCGCCACTAAGTAGGGCCGTGGCCTTCATTCGAAGTGGACCTTGCTTGTATCTGTGCTCCGTCGGAAAAATGTTGTGTTCAAGTAGAGCAACGCGTCAATGTGAAATTCCTTATGAAACTCAGAAAATGCGCGACAGAAACTCATACTTTATTGAAAGAAGGATACGGAGATGAGGGTTCAAAGGGGGTGTGAAAGTGATCGCAGACGACCCTAAGAGAACCTTGTATGTCAAAAACTGACTCGAAACCTTGAAAAAGTCGGTGAGTTGATCCGAAAAAACCATCGTTTAAGTAGGTAGGTTTGTTTAGGAGATTTTCTTTATGTGTGTGACATATTTTGTTTTGTTTAGATATAATATTTTATTTTGTTTCAATCCAAGACTCTCCGTCTGATCACGCAATGCCCACCATACGTTAGCAACAAGACATTACACCGCGACTTGAACGTCACACTCATAGACACAACCATTAAACATTTATACCAACGTTTCTACACCAAAATTTACTTACACACCAATCCGGAAGTTCGCAAAATCTTATATACAAATTTACCCCACAATCACAATCCCCTAAGAAGATTAAAGAGAGTTTGGCATAGAGATCTCCTGTTATGAAGTGTTCACCGCTGGGTGTTTTTCCTCTCTCAAGCCTTTCATGTCATATTTATTTTTATTATTTTTGTATAGTACATGTCAGTCTAGCCGCTGGTTGTGCATTTTTTGCATAGTTGTGACTTTGATTTTAGTCACATTTAGTTTTAGTATATCTTTACTCAAATCTAGCATATATAAACTATAGACACTGATAATGTATATATGTCAATACAGTCCCTGAAGAAGGCACACTTGCACAAGTGCCGAAAGCTTAGAAATTTTACGTTTGTTTTTATCAACCTTAAGCTTGATATCTCTGCTTCCTTTTATCTCGAATGATGTTAATGCATGTAAGACTGCTTGAATATCTGAGCATATACAGATTCCATTTCTGGTGGACTTAACCAACGTAACTCAACCATTTTGATATATTAATTTCTCTTCTCAAATAATGAGTTGTGGTTTTCTGTTGTTAGTTGTCCCAGTCACTGCTGCCGGCCATCGTGGAGCTAGCGGAAGACGCCAAGTGGAGGGTTCGTCTGGCCATTATCGAGTACATGCCACTGTTAGCAGGTCAACTCGGGGTGGAGTTCTTCGATGAAAAACTCAACGCTCTCTGTATGGCATGGCTCGTCGATCATGGTACATAGAACCCATATACCTTACAGAATGACCTACTTGTAGATAAGCCATCGTTAATAACTACGGCGTAAAAATTATAAAAACAAATTTAACCTCTTATTTTTTCTATAAGAGGTGTGTTCAAAAAGTAACGGGAATTTTTCTAATTTCGCGATTTGTATTAGTCCGATACGCGCGATTTTTCCGTTGTTGTGTTGGTGAACATGTTTGAAAAGTATCTGTACATTGTTAGCCAAACCGGATGTTTAGTCTGCTGTCAGCTGTCAAAGAGGTTACATGTGTTTTGGTACGATCAGCGAATTTACAAAATGGGTCAGAGAATTTGCATTAAATTTTGCTATAAGAATCTGAATAAAGTGCAGGAAAGTTTTAGAAATGTTAAATATTGCTTTTGGTGAGTCTGCTGTGAGTAAAACTAGGGTTTACGAGTGGCATAAAAGCTCGACAAGTGCGTTCGAATATGAAGATCATGCTCACTGTGTTTTTCGATTTTAACGGCATAGTGCACCATGAGTTCTTGCAACAAGGTCAAACGATCAATAAGGAGTACTATCCACAAGTACAACGCCGTTTGTTCGAAGTTATCCGAAAAAAAAAAAAAAAAAAAAAACGCTCGGACTTGTGGCGAAACAATTCATGCATTTTGTACCACGATAATACACCTGCTCACACTTCATTGCTTGTTCGTGAATTTTTGGCCAAAAACAATACTGTAATGATGCCCCAGCCTCCATATTCGCCAGACATGGCTCCGTGTGATTTTTTTCTGTTCCCAGCAATAAAGAGAACCGTAATGGGCCGTCGTTTCACAAACATAGATGAGATTATTTGAGGGCGCCGGTAGCTCAGTGGTATGCGTGCTTGACTTCTGAGCTCAAGGTTGTGGGTTCGTAGCCCGACCGAGGCCCTTAGTTTATTTTATCTGGGAGGTAAAATAAACTTAAGCACGCCGTCCTTCGGATGGGACGTTAAGCGATGGTCCCGAGCCTGTACGATGTCAGGTACTCGTTAAAGACCCCTGCCCTAGGTGAATAAAAATTTAGGGTAGGCAAAATTTAGGACTCCCACAGTAGAGTCTGGCTCATGTCCACCAGAGTGACGAAAGAGCGCTCTGGTAGTAGGCGATATGACCTCGTAGTTAAAGCCCGGGCATGAGTCATAAAACCTAAACCTAACCTAGATGAGATTAAAAGCTCGAGTTTCAGAAGTGTTTCGTGAATTGGCATGTGTATAATATATAATGGGGGCTATTTTGAAGGGGATAACATTGATGTAGACGAATAAATAAAATTCTTTTCAAAAATCGAAAATTCCCGTTATTTTTTGAGCACACCTCGTATATAACTTTTGGCCTTATGAACTTTGCATAGTAACCTTGCTTCTATAACGATATTATTGGTTATTTACCAACACTATTCTGATATAAGAAATATAAAATATTTTAATTTTTTTTAAACAACCCCATGTGAACATTTCTTCTTTGGGGTTGATAAGGGGCGAGAGGGTGTAGCTAAAGATGTATATATTTGTTTTGGCGTCACAGGGGCGGGCTACATTACCCGGATTATTTAACAACTTCCATGGCCCGAGAGGAAAGTTCTGTCTACGATGTAAAACTCTTCCAGATTGGAACACGCAAACCGTACCGGGATTATGCCACCATAGCCCTACGCTTTCTACCCCGCGCAGCCACCACGGGCTTCTTAAAAATATTTGTTTATTAATTATTATTGTATTTTTTTCAGTTTATGCTATCAGAGAAGCAGCTACGTTGAATCTGAAGAAGCTTGTTGAGAAGTTTGGTTCAGAATGGGCCCAGAACACTGTGATACCCAAAGTGCTTGCCATGTCCAACGATCAGAACTATCTTCATAGGATGACCTGTCTCTTCAGTATTAACGTAAGACAATTGTCAGTTACTTTGAGGGGGGGGGCTCGAAATCCGGCCGAGGCTATTGGGTTTTTACCCAGTACGAACTGAACCTAGCTTGGCAATATTTATGACTCCTAATGTAGAGTCGTGTCAAAATCTGGTAGTTAAAGCCCGGGCATGAGTCGCAATAACTAACTACTATTATTACTAGAGACCGGATTCTGAGGATTTTACCTATTTTTTCCCTCTCTTCCAACCACGAAAATGATATATTACTTATTCGATTCGTGTCTTCTGGAATCGTTCAGTTCAATTTCGAAGAACCTAAAAAACCTGATTGGCATGAGATCACCTAAAAATATTTAATCATGAAAAAATATAAGAAGAATGCGATTTGAGGAAGGATAACAAATGTTTTGATTCGTATTTCGATGAAAAGCGGAGAGGATTGTTTACGTAGGGAAGAGGGGTAAAGGTCTAATGCTTTTAGTTTCTCTAGCTCTCGTGTTGCAGCTATACAGAAAAATGTCAACGGCGAAATCGCATTTGCTGCGGCAGTGGATAGGCGACGATTGCCATTTTACTTCTGACAGCAAAGTGAAATTCTCTCAAAGAAGCTTCTCTGCTTTTAAAATAATTCTGAGGGACAATAGAGAGAACTTCATAGTAGAAACCCTAGAAAAGTACTTGGTTGTGCTCCAATCAAGAGAAGGATTCAATTATTTTACTAGTTCCTTCTATTAAATTCTGTGTACATTTTTTGGTTTTCTTTTTCAATATGCCTTAATTCTTCTATGAAAATGTTTTATTTGTATTTAATTTTTTTAAACCTATATTCAATATTCAAATTTTGTATTGTAACCTAAAAAGCCTTTTCAAGAAAAAACCTGTTACAAAACCTAATCGGGGACTTTGTTGTACCTAAAAATCCGGTCTCTGATTATTACAGATAAACAAGTTGCCTGGAGATCATAGAATTATTTGGGGATGTAATAAGCATGTCAAATGTGGAATATTGGGGGGGACAGTTATTCCCAAATCTGCTGACGGTTTTTTATTCACTTCTAATAAGAGATACATGACATTTTCAGACCCTTGTTTGATTTATGTGAAAACGATGGAAAAATCGTCTTATTACAAAAAACATGTTCCTTATGAAATTTTTCATACTTTTTGTCAAATTTGAAGTATGAACAAGTGCACAGTTTTAGCGTTTCAGGCTACTTTCCTTATACAGGTTAGGTTTTATGACTCATGTCCGGGCTTTAACTACGAGGTCATATCGCCTACTACCAGAGCGCTCTTTCATCACTCTGGTGGACATGATCCCGACTCTACTGGGGGAGTCCTAAATTTTATTCACTTAGGGGTCTTTAACGAGTACCTGACATCGTACAGGCTCGAGACCATCGCTTAACGTCCCATCCGAAGGACGGTGTGCTAAAGTTTATTTTACTTCCCAGATAAAATAAACTAAGGGCCTCGGTCGGGTTTCGAACCCACGATCTTGAGCTCAAAAGGCAAACACGCATACCACTGAGCTACCGGCCTCTTTTTCTTATATATGAAAAGAAAAAAAAAGTAGATATTAATTAATGCAGAAAATAACAGCCGGTAGCCCAGAGGTAGTGTGCTAGTCTACTCAGCTCAAGATCGCGGGTTCGAAACCCGAGCGAGACCCTTGAATTTTTTTTTATCTAGTAGAGAGAGCAACAAAAAATTTACTACAACGGTAAATATAATCAATGATGTTGTAAAAATACAATGTTATATCTAATCATTACATAACGTAGAAATGCTCAAAAACAGCTGAAAAAACAGATAAAAAAGTGTATAGTTATGTGCGTGCGCTGCGCGCGCAACCGTCGACATACACACACTTACAGATGCACATCAACGAAACTTATGCTCTGACGGTCTGATGTATCAAAAATGTTTATTTTTCATATTTCTGTGTTAAAAGGTTCAGTTTTGAAGTGTTTAGGATGTTAGAGTTGTTTTGACAATGCTATTTGTGTTGTGTTTCAGGTGTTGGCTCAGGTTTGTGGTTCAGAGGTGACATCTCATCTCATGCTGCCCACAGTGATCACAATGGCCTCAGATACTGTACCCAACGTTAGGTTCAATGTGGCCAAAACACTACAAAAGATTGGGCCTGTTCTCGATCCTAAGTAAGTATTCTCATTTTTGTTGTAAAATTATTAAATATATATATGAGGTATGTTCAAAAACGTCGTCATAAAACAAAATATACTTTATTTAGAAGTTACATGTGTGGGTCCCCTTCAAAGTACTCTCCTCCTCAACGCACACACTTATCGCAACGGTGTTTTAACTTGTTGAAACAGTCCTGGTACGCTACTTTTGTAATGTCCTTCAGCTGCTTCGTCGCACTTGCCTTAATCTCGGGAATCGTCTCAAATCTTCTTCCTTTCAAGGGCATCTTGAGTTTGGGGTCAGGTGAGTAGGAGTGGGGGAGAAGAACAGTGATCTATTTGTTTGACAAAAAACTCAAGAGTTCTGAGGGCTGAATGGGCTGAATTTCGCAGCAACGCGATGCACCTTCAATTTTTCGGTCAAAATTTCGTGACAAGATTCAACTGATATCCCACACTCTTCAGCAAGCTCCCTGACGGTCAGACGTCGATTTGCCCGCACCAGGGTGTTGATTTTGTCGATGTGTGGGTCGTCAGTCAGTTGACGTGGAAGGACGTCCAGGACGCTCATCGTCTTCAATCGACTGTCGACCACCCTTAAAACGATCATGCCACTTGAAACATGCCGTACGCTTCATAGCAACATCACCGTAAGCCGCGTTGAGCATAGAAAATGTTTCAGTCGCAGATTTTCCAAGTTTAACACAAAATTGAACTGCAAGTCGTTGCTCATTCAGGTCATTCATTCTGAAATCCGGCAAACGAAAAAATCGCACTTCACTAAAAACCGCGTAGCTAATCAACAAATGAAGATATCTGCAAGCGGGAAACAGCGTTATCATCAGCTAATCTGAACAAACCTAGCGACACCAAGCGGATTCCCCTGGAACCACAACTGGAGCCGCGCAATTCAAACCGTCCGCGTTGTTTTTCGAACAGACCTATATATACAGTAGAACCTCTATAAGTCGAACATCAAGGGAGACACCAAAAAATTCGAGTTATAGAGTTTTCGACTTATGGAGGATTTCGACTTAGGCGGATTTTGATTCGACTTGTAGAGGTTAAGATTCATTCTTACTAATTTTGAGTTAGAGAGGTGAAATAAATAAAAATTCAAGTTACAGAGGTAACAAACATATTTATATTTATTATAAATCAACATTATTTCAACATCCTTAAAATAAAAAATACGTAGTATATGTAGGTATTAAAAAAATTCAGTAATTTTTTTTTTCTTTAGATAATTGGTAATCCTATTTATTGTATGTATACTCCTAAATTGTTTTCTAAGAAACAATGGTGTACATTGTCGGCAAATTCTTAAAGTCGGTAACTTATTTTTCTTCGAGCTATAGAGGTAATAAGTTTCAAATAATCGAGTTGTAAAGGTTGTAAAATAAAACATTGCTATGTTCGAGATACAGAGGTCCAATTTATTTTTTCGAGTTATAGAGGGAAAATATGTACCAAAATGGCTTGTAGGGTCTCACTGATTATTTCGACTAATAGAGGGTTGAGATTTCGAGTAATGGCGATTTTGGAGCTTGAAGGGAAAGGAACAAAACTATTTTTTCGAGTTTTGGAGGTTTTCGACTTATCGAGGTTCGACTTAAAGAGGTTCTACTATATATATGTATATATATTTATATAAAATCGTCGGTGAATCACCGGCAATGTACTTCCTCAAACGAATGAATCAATTAACTTTTCGCTTTCCTATTAACATATAAACTATAGTTGACTTACATAAATCCTCATACTAAATTTTGTGTCGATAAATACATTGCAAATACATTTTTTGAATTAAGCCTCATCCCTAATCACCCCCTTTTCCTCTGGCCGATTTGACTGAAAATCCTGTAGTTGTTGCTCTTATGAGGTTCTGGAAAACAAATATGTCACGATATATTCATTCTATCGGCAGTTATTGTGTTCACACAGATAGTAATTTGTTTTCGTTTTTAGGAAAGCGGAAAACATGATGTTCCGTTGAAAACTCTGCAACATTATAACTGGGAATCAAAGTGTTATATCGAGTAAAAGATTTTGAGCATTATAACGAAGTTTTGCTGTATTATGAAGTTAGAATACAATTTAAACTATAAATAATTAAAATATTATAATTTCAAGCGAAGAATGTCTAATAAACAATTGAATTTTAAGTTTTCTACATATCTAAACTTATTGACTTATTAATAAGTACGATGAACGATGTAATATGAAAGGGGAGCATCCATCTTGCGGTTCATAAAAAATATTCTTGGAATCTGTTCTTACGGTCCATGAGAAACCAATAATATTTATTTAAATTAATTTTTTGACGTGAAAACGTCTATTCGCTCGTTAAGCACAGTGATAGCCGGTCAAACTTTCTTGTATTACAAAATACCGTCAGATTTCAATCCATAATAACTAAGCGACTAATAATGCGATAACAACGGTTGAGGTCGCAATGGATAGAGCATGTCTGTACGTGTTTGTTTTGCCTGTGACGTTATCGGGCTAGTGTGGGCACCGGCGGATGATTGTTGCGAATTAGCGTTGTGTAAAATTAGAAATTAGTGTAGCGTGATAACGCGTTTAGATAGGACGTTCATTCGGGTGTCATTGTCAAGAGCTTGAGGAGCACTACTGGGACACAAAGTGAAACAATAAAAATATTCGCCGAATTATATGTAAAAATCGGTATTAAATTAAAAATTGCAAAAAAAAAATAAAGATTTCGTCTCATATGAATCGTAAATATGCGCGGAATTATAGAAAACGCAAATCAGAAGAAAGCTCGCATCAAAAGGAATTTAAAAAACCTAAAAAGTCTAGTACCGAGCAAATGCAAGAGCTACGGCAGCATCGAAAAGAAAATGAAAAATGATTTCATACCGACGTTTTCACGGAAAATCTACGGCGTGTACCTTGACTACGCCTTAATGTTTTTTTAAATATAATGTAATTATTATTAATTTTATTTGTTATTCTATTTCTATTCTATTTATTGGTTAGTGGGTTCGCCAAGATTATCAACAGTTTTGAAAAACCAAGATGACATGAGGTTGCATACACAAAAGAAACTCCATGGTTATTTTATTAAATATATTTGCTGAAAACATTATCGATATTTATGGATATTTAACAGAATCCTTTTCTATACCACAATCCTAGAATACATTTGTATCGTTCTTATAATCTGCAGGTACCTTGCTGCGTGGCGACATCTACCGCGATTTATGCCAAGACCCCTGGCCTCCACCTTTTACACTTCCAATCTGCATTGTCATTTTTACTTAAATATATTAAAACATTTAATGTCCATATTTTTTAAATATTACAATTGCTATAAGTTTGTATTTTTGTATAATTTATGGTATCCAGATTTACTTTGTGAAGCTCCATTCTAGGAATAGATAATTAAAATACACAATTTCTTTGTCAAACTTCACTATATAATGTAATGCCAAATACGCGGGACAGACAGGGAGATCCTTTAAGATTAGATACAGGGAACACACAAGAAATACAAACTCCAACACTTCCTCATTTCACCAACATCTCACAGAAACAGGACATACCATAGACACACAACACAAACCAAATATAATACATATCTGCCAAAAAGGTCCACTTTTGAATTTACTGGAAGCGGTAGAAATAAATAAACTGAACAAAAATAACGATATCATAATGCTAAATGAACAAATTGAACTGAACCATTCCCCCCTTCTTAATTTAAATATCAAGTAGCTAAGAGTCTGATGATTGTGGAAATGTTTTGCCAACTGACATTCAGAGAATACTATAATTTTCATTTGATGTTTTAATTTGCCTTTAAATTCTATGTATTTGTTTTTATTCACTTTAATATTTATTATATTTTACATTTATATAATTCCTGAGTCATACCTATATAAATACCAACACTTTACTGTTAGATTCGCTTTATTAGATTTTATATATATATATATATTTTCTTTCTTCTTTTTATTTTATATTTATTATTATCTTGTAAATATCTGTTTATTGGAATGTATAGAGTAACAAAAACACGGGATTCCCCGTCATTACCTAAAAACCCCCTCCATAACTGTACCCTCTACCCTGTCAACCAATTCTGTCCGTTTGTAAGTGACTCTTGATAATGCCTTAACACGGCGAAACTAGTTGAGTATTTGAGAATATATAGTGAAGTTTGACAAAGAAATTGTGTATTTTAATTATCTATTCCTTGTATTTTTGTTTCCAGCTGCATTCAGACTCAAATCAAACCAGTTCTAGAAAAGTTGAACGGTGATGATGACGTGGATGTGAAATTTTTCGCTTCAGAAGCTATGTCTGTCATATCAGGTTCGTTATAAATTTCAATTTCACATTTAAATTTTTTTTATTGAGTCCTCTTTCAAAAAAATAATAATTGATATTGAAGAAAGCTTTTTATTATCATTTAATAACATCATATTGTATCGTAATATTCCATGGGTTTTCACCTGTGATGGAAAAGTTAAATTTTCTATATTTTTCAGATATTTTAGCAGAAAAAGGACATGGGAAATAACTTTTCTTTCTTGTATATAAAAACCACTGATGAATTTTGTTGTTTAATTTTTTTAATTTAATTTCTTAATTGATATACAGTAAAACCTCAGTTGTAACGCTCCTCTAGGGATCAGTCGAAAAGCGCGTTATTATAACCGGGAAAATACGACAATTTAATTGTTTCATTTAAAAAAATGTATTTTATATCATTATTAGAATAATAAGCAAATATTCAATAAAAAATTAGTTTAACCTTCCGCCACTCGCACCGTTTGATTTTTTCAAACGTGTTCAAATTTTTCCTTTTTAGGAAAAGGGAGGCGATTTGTTCTGTTCAACCCCTTCTATTCTTTATTTAGACTTCCCTTGACTATAAGTTGGGGTGGGTTTTTCCTAGTTTTTTTCCTCAGTGCGTGAACTGCAAAAAGGATAAGTCGCATGTTGGAAATAATCAAACCCGCGAATATTAGCTTTATAAAATATAAGTACCTTTTGTCTTTGATTTTGATACATTTCAATGTATATTAATTCTTCCCCATGTTATATTTATTAGTTAAAATACAATATAATAATAAAATACATCAAAGAGGATACAGAAACCTAAGGTGCGACAATTGGTATTCAAGCACACCATTAGTGGATTACCTCATAACTAAAAAAATAACATACATTTTGAATTACTAAGTTTTACTTTTTTATATAATATGTAAAGGGCGCCGGTAGCTCAGTGGTATGCATGCTTGCCTTCTGAGCTCAAGGTTGTGGGATCGAAACCCGGCCAAGGCCCTTAGTTTATTTTATCTGGGAGGTAAAATAAACTTAAGCACGCCGTCCTTCGGATGGGACGTTAAGAGATGGTCCCGAGCCTGTACGATGTCAGATACTCGTTAAAGACCCCTGCCCCAGGTGAATAAAAATTTAGGACTCCCACAGTAGAGTCGGGCTCACGTCCACCAGAGTGACGAAAGAGCGCTCCTGGTAGTAGGCGATATGACCTCATAGTTAAAGCCCGGGCATGAGTCATAATAACTAATTAACTAACTATAATATGTCAGATAATAGAAAGTGACACACATCCTGAATAGGTTTTAGTAAATGTTTGAAGAAATCAAACGCGAGAGTGACCAAGTTAAAAAACGGGGCGCGAGTGGAGGAAGGTTAAGTAATAAAATAATAAATAAAAATAAAGATGAACATTTAATTAATTTAAATATAATTAAAATATGTATATGTAGTTAGTTGTTATGATTAATGCCCGGGCTTTAGGTACGAGGCCATATCGCCTACTACTGGAGCACATTTGTTGCTCTGGTAGACATGATCCCGACTCTACTGTGGAAGTCCTAAATTTTACCTACCTAGGTTTATTCAACTATGGTACGGTGTCTGTACCGAGTACATGTTCGGGGACTATGTGCCAATGTCCCATCCAAAGGACGGCATACTCAGGGTTTTTTCACGTCATTTAAAAAACCTGAGGGCCTCAGCTGGGGTTCGAACCCATGATCTTTAGTTCATTAAACAAGAACGCTTCCTCCGAGCTACCGTAAATCGTACATAATTAAGATTTTTTAAAATGAGAGATTTCTAAGCTATCATTGTTTTCAAAAATGTTCATGTCTATAATGCAGACGCGGATATGTTTTTGGAAGCAACAAAATCTTATTTGATTCATAAAATTGTATATTCGAACACCGAATGATCTGAGTTTATTCCGCCACAAAAAAAAAATGTCGAATTTACAATTATTATTTTTTTTTAAAAGAATCATATAACTAGAGGCATGCTATTGCCGGGAGAGGGCGCCAGTAGGTCAGAGGTAGCATGCTTAGCTCAGCTCAAGATGGCGGGTTCGAAACCTGGCCGAGGCTCTTAGGTTTTTTATCTGGGAGGTTAAAACAACTTTGAGCACTCCCTCCTTTTAATGGAACTTTAAGCGATAGTCCCGAGTCCAATGTCAGATACTCATTAAAGATCCCTAATCTAGTTAAATAGATAAAATTTAGGACTCCCATAGTAGTCAGGTTCATTTTCACCGCAGTGACGAAAGCGCTCTTGTAGTGGGCGATATGACCTTGTATCTAAAACCCGAACATGAGTCACTATTGCCGGGAAAGCGTTATAATATAAGTTTTACTGTATATATTTTTATTTTTAAACATTAGCATCATTTTATTTTTTTGAATAATACTCAATTATTTAATATATGTTTATGTATATTTTTGTATATTCCAATATAATTCCAAACCCTAAAAATATTAAATTTATGTTTCAGCATCTGCCTAAACACAACAAAAAAAATATAAAAAATAAAAAAAAATAATAAAAATTAAAAATTCCGTGATGTGAGACCAGTCTTGTGATAAAAAAATTTAGAATGATGGACATTATCTATAATCAAGAGACTAAATGTTTACCTTTCCGATATAGTTAAGTAAGTTATATAATTGCAACAACAAATAATAATAAAATTATATATAAAGTCTTTGTACTATATTAAGTTACTTACAAATTACAATATTCTAATATATTTGTTTCATGAAAACTTCAATAATGTGAAAATATTTCCTAATAATTACTGTCTAGAATGTAAAACATTTTAAAATTTCTGAACTCTGATGACATAGTATTAATTCTCATTATCAATAATAATTTTAAGTTAATTTATTATATTGTTCCATCGGGAATTATTATATTTAACTGTTTGTTTGGTTTTTAATATTTCGTCAAAATATATGTACAATATATATATATATATATATATTATATGTGTATATATAAATAAACTTATTACGTTTACAAAATGTTTATTTATTTATTACCTTAAATGAAAACTGTGGGTCTTCACATATATTTGTTAATGTGTAGATCCCTGGGTTCAAATCCCAAGTCAATGTTTTATGTTATAGTTTAATATATTTAAATAATCCAAAAGATAAATATTTAAATAAATTGAATTATAATAAAATTGACTTACTTTTCCATAGTTAATCCGCTATAAGAAGTAAAAGGGGAGGTTTAATATATATATATATATATAGGAAGTTCAAAGTTGAGGTTTCATCGGAATCTTATCTCTTCCGTTCCCTTGATTCCAAAAATGAAAAAAAAAAAAAAATAATAATCTTGTGTTTGTGTAACAAATTTCACTGCGCAAACGCCTTCCAACTCGTTCAGTAGGAGAAATGGATTTTGATTCTGTATCCTATTCTACTCATATGTACAAGCTTGTGATGTTAACGAAAAGATTATTTCTTATGAAAATATCTGTTAAATGTATTTTTTTATTTATTTACAAACAGATATTTCAAATGTATAAAAAAATATGTACAACAAACAAATGTGCTATTAGAGAGAAAAAAAAAAAGGAAGGTCTCTAGCCCATTGGCGCTTTAGGCGTCGTTCGGTGTGCCAGAAGGGCAGACATGGAGTAGAGAATTACCACGGATATTAAAGTGGGAAAATAATAATTTATAATTGAATTTAGCTAATTTGGTGACAAAGGGAATATTGAGATCGATGAAGGGTTTTGTTGGATGTAATAAGGAGCATTGGTTATTCTATGAAGCATTTTGAACCTTTGGCAGAACCTCAGTCCGTAAGTTCATATAGATTTAAGTAACAGTTTTGTAACACCTCAGAAGAGGACTGTCACAACTAAAAAAATGTGAATTTTGGGAAATCACGTAATGCTTTTTTGACAAAATTTAAAAAAACGCGGTAGCTCTTTGAGAATTTGAGATTTTTAATGTTTTTGTTTTTTTCGGAGTGTTTATCTTAATAGTTTGTATAAAAAATGCAATTGCTTTTGGTTATAGACTTTATATTTTGAAAATAAGAAATAAAAAAGCCATTGAGACTAAGGTCCCTTTTTGCATAAGTGGGCGGAGAGTGGATAAAAATAAGCAATATTAAATTATTTAACTAACATAAAAAACGTATTAATAATGAACAATATGAGCGAATTATATTATTCTACGTTTTCTTCATCTCGTTTCATGAGGTTTTGCAACAATATTTGTTCGTCTTTTGTATTCAAGTTTAAGAAACGCTGAAGTATCTGGTTTTTTTGAACAGTGGCTTCTTGTACCTATCAAAAAACAATATGAAACGCTACCATTAGGAAAACATTATCAAAACGAAACCGAATTGGCATCGCAAAAACAATTTAAAGCACAAATCCCTAAATATTGCCCTTTTTTTTATGAAGTAAAATGTAAGGTTTATCGACTTGCTTGCATTAGTCCGGCCTGCCATTAGCAGGGGCAAGACCGTCTTTACTGTTTACATAAGGCAAGCCATTTTTCCTAGATTGCTTGGCAACGTGGAAATGGATCACTTTTCCGTTTTTTCGGCCGAATTTCGTTACAAAATATACCAGAGGTACTAGAAAAAACGACTAAAACTTCAATTTTCATTGTGGAGAAAATCGAATTTCACAAATGAAAGGACTGATAATAAAACTACGCCACAGATTGTTAAGACAGAGAAAATACAACGGCAGTTGAGGGCGCCGGTAGCTCAGTGGTATGCGTGCTTGCGTTCTAAGCTCCTCAAGGTAGTGGGTTCGAAACCCGGCCGAGGACTTTAGTTTATTTTATTTGGGAGGTAGATGGTCCCGAGCCTGTACGATGTCAGGTACTCGTTAAAGACCCTGGTCTTAGATGAATAAAAAGTTAGGACTCCGACAGTTGAGTAGGGCTCATGTCCACCAGACGAAAGAGTGCTCTGGTAGTAGGCGATATGACCTCGTAGTTAAAGCCCGGGAATGATAATGTCATAATAACTAATGACAGTGGAATGAAAAATCAACATGCTTTCTAGCCGAGGAAGAGTCTGGATAGTGCCCAATTCTTACATGAGACATGTTAAGAAAGGTTTATTTCTGCAGTCTACACTAAAAAATGTCAGCATAATTTTGTATTACATGTATTGAGAGTAATCTTAAGAGGTTTAGGAAAAACTAACCGAACAAAAAATTGATAAGCAATATATTTTTTAATAAAAGAAAGTTAGAACAAGAATAGTTATAGTTACATTGAAAATATAGAACTAAACGACATCAAAATACAAATGAAAGAATACTTTTTGTTATTGGGGAAGGAGTAAGACTCCTGCGTTTTGAAATCTGTTAATTCACTTTCAGTTCAATAAAATATAAATTGAAGGTGGAATTATGTATGTATATAAAATATAAAAATTAAACCAGCCCCCCCCCCCCCTCCATCTCAAGAGGCTCGTCTATACGATGCTCATCAGGGCCCATGTGGCTTTACGGCTGCGCTATCTGTGAAATTTCTGCCTCCGATTCTCAAATAAAAAGTATTCAGACATTCCAGAATCGAGCCTTAATGATAATCACCAGTGCGCCCTGGTTTGTCCGAAACAAAACGATACACAATGATCTTCAGATCCCTGAGGTGAAAAAATGTCTGCCCATTTGTTACGTCAGTCTGTTGCGGACCATGCAAGAACATCAAAACCCTCTGCTACGTGCCATCTCTCTACCTGCCTCCAGCCACGACCTCAACCAAGAGGACTGACGCTGGTTAGCGGCCTCATTCAAGTGCCAGATGTTTTGTTTTATTTGATTTTAGCACAATTGTATGTATATTGTACAAAAATTGCCAATAAATGAGAAAAAAAAATTAATGCGAATATATATTCAAAAACAATATTCAAAAGCCAAGTAACATAGATAGCATTTGTTAAGAAAAGCTTATTTCTCCGGTACCTATACACTTAACTCTTAGGATTATTGCATTTCAATTGTGAGTGATCTAGGAGATCTTGGGAAAACTATAATAGAAAAAAAAAATATATATAAGCACAATATTTTTTAATAAAAGAAAATCAGAACAAAAATTAGCTTTAATTACATTGAAAATATTGGACTATACGACATGAAAATACAAATGAAAAAATTATTTTTTGTTATTGAGGAAGGAGCAACACTGACCCCAAAAAAATATAAATTGAAGGTGTCATAAATATATCTTTGGTGGGAGGCCATAACAGTACAAGTCAAAAAAGTAAATTTTTCAGGAGAACAGAAAATGTTTTTTGCCACTGTACAAATTTTTTTGAACTGCCAAAAAATTAGGTCTACACTACGTGAGAGACAACTTCTAGAGATTGACTTAACATTGTGAAATATGTAATAATACTGTAGTGGCCAAAAATAGACTTGTACTCTTTTTCCCGCCCATCAAGGATATATCTCTGGTCCCAGGGAATAAATTGGTAAGTCTAAATTCGTAGCTTTTCAGGGCAGCACTTTTCTAATTTTGCATTAATCGTGTAAATCGAGTTTTTGGATTAAATAAATTATGTTTGCATCATTATTAATCATATACCTTCTAAATCGATAGGAGTGAATGAAAATGAATATTGTTAATAGTTTTTTTGATTTTCCCTTAGTTACCTAATCATTCCCCATCACTAACCTAATTATTAACCATACTTTTTGAAATACTCGTGAATGATGCCTCTCTAAAGTTGATTTAACCGAAAACGCCCTCTACACATGGAATAGTCTGCCGTAGTGAATAAATGGTTAAATGCAGTTATCTAGTGGATGATTCCTCAAAGAAGTTCATTTAACCGAGATTTTACGAGATACCAAGCAATCCACATCTTTATAATTCCGAAAGTATTAGATTTCTGGGCTCCCAACTTAACTCATTTTGGCCATTTCATTACTTAACAACTTATTCCCTGAGACCATAGATATTATTTATGAATTATAACAATTAAATGCGAATATATTTCAAAAACAATATTCACGCCGAGTAACATTGGATTTGTTAAGAAAGGCTTATTTCTGCTGTGTCTTTACTAAATATTTTACTAGGATAATTTTACTGAGAGTAATCTATGGGACCAATGGAAAACTATGTCCAATAGTTACAGATAAGCAGTATATTTTTTAATACAAGAAAATCACGGAAAATGAACGACGATGTGGAACTGGACAAGTGATCTTTATATAAAAAAATAAGTTAAAATAAGAGGTAAACTTGAACTAGAATTAGCTCTGGTTTATCATTAGATTCTCTAGTTCCTGGATAGAGAGAGAAGCTACTTGGAGAGATGAACCTTGGAATACAACCATCTGTTCTCTTCGACAATATAATTTATTTAGCCTGATAATACGAACTTTTACATATTCTTCTCAATAGAATATATTTTACAATTAGTGTATATTTAAAGCATCTATTTTATATCTTTAATAACAAGTAATAAAATAAATGAAAATTATTACAATTAATATCAATATAAAAAATGTACAATTAAAGAGGAAAAAATGTACAAAAAGTTTTACAAAAATAAGACATAAGTACATAAATAGTTACATAATACATATTTTTTTACAAAATATAAGGTCATACCATAAGTAATGTAGATTTTATTTTATACTTCAAGATGAAAAAAAGGGATTAATAACGCACTTTTTCATTTCTAAAAGAAAAACAATTTTTTTTTCTCTCTAGCTTACATTTCGAAATGGAAGTGATCTGAGAGCATCTTCGGTATGGCGTGGGAATCTAAAAAAGGAGAGAATGCGGCTTTCATAGACCACAAAGTGGTGGAAATTTATGGAAAAGTGCATACTAGGAAGAGTAAGGCTTAACCAATCGATACCACAAAGTATCGATTGAAACGAGTAGTTGGTTATAATTAATTTTAAAAAATCTATAAATGTATATAGATTTAAATAAAAATTGTATCGATTGAATCGAGTACTTCGTTATAATTAATTTTATACCATGTATAATATATATAATAATAAAAAACACAATAAAATTTGAAAGGTATGAATGGGATATTGTCGAATAAGATGAAATTATATTATTAAAAACATACTGAAAATAATAAAAAAGCCTTATAAAATAAACATACAATTTATTTTTACTAAGGATATTAAACTACTGGAGACCCACAATATTTCACTTTCTTAAAACACTTTTTGCAAGTCGCTGAGATCGAATCGTTCTTAGTGTAATAAATTCACATTTTCGCAGTAGGACGATGCATTATATATTGGAATGTAAAAATAAAATAAAATGCTGACATCGTAATCACGTTCGCGGTTCTGTTCAAAATCAAACAAACTTATACCTTCATAAACGATAAGCAATTTAATGTAAGAAATAACGCACATCCAATGATCACATCACACATGAGGTTATTACCATCGATATATATATCATTTTTCCGTGGACCGTATTTTGAGTTCAGTATTTTATTGGAACAACAAATAAAAGAAAATTGTAAGAAATTAAACGGTGAACGATTTTGATGAATTGATAAATTTATATAATTTTTTTTAATTGTTGAAATTTGAAACGAGTACTTTGAATCGATACAAGTAATATCTATTCGATAGCTACTTAGTATAGAAAACATATCGACTAAAAGTATCGATACTTTACTTGTATCGTTAGATCCCTAACCCTGCAGACTTGGAGAGGCCTCCACGCGGAAGATGTTATTGTCTGTTTGGTCGGATATATATGAAATTATCCATTATAAATTCCTTAAATGTAATCAGACAATTACGAAAATTGTCTTCTGTGAACAACTTGACCGTTTGAAGCTAACTTTGGGAAAAATAAAAACTTGTGGCCATCTGTTCCGCAGTGTCCAGAAATTTGTAACTGACCAGATGATGGATTCATCTGAAGACATTGATAGCGCAGTCTTTTTCTTTTTTGAACCAAAGACTTTTTTTTTTTTTAAGTGAATTGGTTAAATGGTAAAGTGCAGAGAAAATTATGAAAAATACATCAAGAAGATCGAAAATTAATATAATAATTTTTTTTATTACTTTTTATCCCAGAATACAAAAAACCTACATAACTTATATTATGATCTGATATAATTAATAAATCTTTACAATGAGTGAACATGTCGGAACCATGGCAAACTTAGGGTAAACATTTCAGAATAATCCAAAAACAATTTAATTTATTAAAAGAAAAATAGTCACTACATCAATTTTGTTTTAAATTCTAACGCCGAAATAATTTTTTTAAATGTAATTTAATTACAATCATTATTTGAACATTTTGAAACTGGGGCAAATGGCACATTCTGGCAGAGTGTGGCAGTTCGATGAAATGTGGGAAACCTCCTCAAATCATTATAGTCCACGCTGCCATGGCACAAAAAGGTACCCCATCGAACACCTCAAATTTGAAAGGTGAAAATGCTTGGAAAACATGTAAAAAACATGTTACGCCCGCCAGACTTGTAAAAATTTGTTAATTGATATTTTTAATAAATTTTTTAAATTAACTAAAAAAAATTGCACATCAAAAAATACACAATCTGTGGTAAATAAAGTATAGTTTTTGAAAACATTTGTCTGGCTAACAATTTTTGTTAATTAACATCTAACAAACCTTTTCTTATAAATTTTTTTTTTTTCATGAAAGTACACTTCAAAACACCTCTTTGGTCGTGGGTTCGAAACCCGAACGAGGCCCTTAGTTTATTTTATCTGGGAGGTAAAATAAACTTAAGCACGCCGTCCTTCGGATGGGACGTTAAGCGATGATCCCTGAGCCTGTACGATGTCAGGTACTCGTTAAAGAGCCCTACCCTAGGTGAATAAAAATTTAGGCAAAATTTAGGACTCCCAAAGTAGAGTCGGGCTCATGTCCACCAGAGTGACGAAAGAGCGCTCTGGTAGTAGGCGATATGACCTCGTAGTTAAAGCCCGGGCCTGAGTCATAAAACGTAACCTAACCTTTTTGGTTTTTGCTTTAAAATGAAATTTCCTTAATAACTCGTCTCTCAACTAAGTTTGCCAGTCTGAATAAGCAATATATTTCGTCTCTGATATTTTCGCCTCAAGAGAATTCGTCACAAACTATACGTTTATCAATTTTAAATATTGAGAAACAATTTGCCATATTGCCGACAAGCCACTATTCACATTTACAATGGAATGTCATTGTATATAATTTATTATTATTAGTTTTTTTTTAAATTTAAACATTATTTTTGTCAAATGTGCCATCTTGTGATCAGTTTCGCTCCACTTGTCAACACCGCGATCACACACATTTCTGATGTTAACATTTTGCCACTTGAGGAAGGTGATTTGTACTCAATACCTGTTTAAAATAAACAAATGTCATTATTAATAACTTTTGAGCTTTTGGAAAGCCAAGTGGACGTAAATTTCCCTCATTTTGAGAAATCGACAATTTTTACTTCATGTTTGCCGACCTAATAAATATAACGATAACTCCCGATAGAATGACTGTGTATCCAGAAACCTTTAAAAAACCCAACAACAACACCTATTGATTTTCAGTCAAATCGACCAAAGGAAAGCAGGGGATTAAGGAGGCTTAATATAAAAAATATAATAACTGCCGATAATATGAATGTACGATATATCAACAAGGGAAGGCAAAATTTAGGACTCGCATAGTAGAGTCGGGCAACAAAAAAGCGCTCTGGTAGTAGGCGATATGACCTCATAGATAGTCACAATAACTACAAATTATACTTGTTTTGTAGGTTATATGATAACATTTATGAATGTAGAAAATAATTCCAATAGTTATTATTTATTATGACTCGTCCGGGCTTTAACTACGAGGTCATATCGCCTACTACCAGGGAGCTCTTTCGTCACTCTGGTGGACATGAACCCAACTCTACTGTGGGAGTCGCCTACCCTAAATTTTTTATTCACCTAGGGCAGGGGTCTTTAAAGTGTACCTGACATCGTACAGGCTCGGGACCATTGCTTAACGTTCCATCCGAAGGACGGAGTGCTTAAGTTTATTTTACCTCCCATATAAAATAAACTAAGGGCCTCGGTCGGGTTTCGAACCCACGTTCTTGAGCTCGTGGTACGCTAGAACATATAGTCCTATGGATATTAATAACTAGCGTCCTTGCTTACTGAGCTCAAGATTGCGGGTTCGAAGCCAAGCTGAGGGCCTTAGATGTTTTATATGAGGGGTTAAAAAAACTTGAGCACGCCGTCCTTCGAATGGGACGCCCCGAGCCTGTACATCAGATATTTGTTAAAGGCCCCAACTCTGGGTGAATAAAAGGTTGGGGTAGGCAAAATTTAGAACTTTAATAACTGCATTTGCAATGAAGATATCAACACAAAATTTCATATGTGAATTCAAAAACACATAAGGACGACACTTATTAATTTTCAGCGGAATCGGCAGAAGAGAAGGGGGGGATCAGAGGGGGGCTTAACTCAAAAACCCCAATAACTCCCAATGTAAAGAACGTATCGACATAAAATTTCATATGTAAAGTCAAAACCTAATGAGGACATAACCTGTCAAATTTCAGCAATATTGACTGAAGGGCAGGGGGGTTACAGGGTTGGGGCTTATGTTTGTAATGTCAAATTTCTTCTCAATGTATGGAGTATTAAGTTATACTGTTTTGTATGACGAAAGATGGGTATAAGACTGAATGTACTTAAAAAATCCTTTTTGGAAACTACTCATGGCGCAACTATGTAGTACCCAAAATTTCCCAAAAATATGACTATCCACTTGGCTTCTCAGTTGCTCTATTTCTTAATTTTTTTTTTTTTTTTTAAATGGTAACAAAAGCAAAACAACATTACAAACGTCCTATGGGAGCATAAAGCGGTATTTTCGCATTAAAGTTTTTTTTAAGTCTACCTTTTTCCAAAAAGTTCCCAGGCCTCTCAAGTTGATTTGAATGAAGTTTTTTTTGCTCCATTTCATCAAAAACCTCATTATGACGGTACAGTTTAACCGTACGTTCGGTGATCTGCCAGTAGAGACGATAGATTGACGCGGTGCACTTAAGTCGAAGACGACCATTCGGGAATAGTTCACGGCGAGCATGAAAGCGAATTGTGGATATGGCCACTTCCATGTCGTCGGGGTCCACCTCTCTGTACTGTCGGATCAGGGCTCCGTGCGTCTGAAAAAATAAAAACAGAAGAAAAAAAAACAACGTTAAGATGTGTCTATTTCTATTAAATAAACTAAGAATAATCCAAATTTGAGTGGCAACAAGCATTAATAAACAAAAAGTGCATTGTCAGTTTATTTTTCTTCCATATTTCAAAAAGAGGTCGATAAACTGTCTTTCCGCGTTGCGGCTATGCGTGTCTCTATTAAGTTTCCTTCGTTCGCGATAACTTCGATAAGGACTCAAGGCCTAGTAATTTTGTTACTATTCGTATCAATGGTGTCTACGCACAACTTTGTAGACACGGCAAGCTCTCTGTAGTGGACTGTATTCGATAGTGCTGGTTCCGGGAGAAGACCAGCTTAACATAAATTGAGGCAACTCAGGACCAAAACATTGATCCTTAACATAAATTGAGGCAAATTCTATTATTCTAATATTTCCTTAAACTATGTACTTACAGATTGCAGTCTGCACTGTGGTCCAGTCGAATCTATAAGATACATAAGGTGGGGGAACACTGATATAATTGAACTACTTATATATTGCCTGGCCAGGCTATACAGAAAGAACAGGGCTTTACTATAACACTATGAGTGGCTATGACTCCACAAGAGATGGCATGTAAAACCGTACTCTTACACGATAGGCACACTTTGAGTAACCATAACCTGATACAGAACGGGAAGACCGTCCTACACCCACAACTATTAGTTTGGTACTTCTAAACACATTGAGTAGCCGCCAATAACTATAATACAGAACGGGATGTAAAGCCGTACTGTACCCACGACAGTTAGAGTAGTACTCCACTAGACTCACACAATATGAGACTAACACGCGAGAGAAGGACCGGGTACAAACACACTTGTTGACGCCGGGTCCGAAACTGAGATGGCTAGGGTTGTACTCTGTACCCTAGGTGCAAAGGGTGGGGAGAAATTCACTTATGTATTTATCCGCCTTACCCTAGCAAAAGTAGGCCCAAACATACACCCACCAAAAATTTGAACTAATTTTTCAAACGTGAGTTATGTGAGCCTTACACATAGTGAACAAACTACACAATAGAGTGATATCGCAAACATAAACGAATCACTATAGAATCACACAACACAAAATAATTAAAGAAACTTACTTAACTAAGAAAAAAATCAAATAAACTTCTGAGAATTATCCTAGAACACAAAAAAAATTAAAGAAACTTATTCAACTAAGAAAAAATCAAATAAACTTCTAAGAATTACAGCTCTCTCGCAAACCAAGAGGGGATAAGGGAAAGGATTGAGAAGGAAGTAAGGAACCACACTGCGTTCTTCACTTCAGAGGGGGCTATCACTGAAGACTTCGCGCTGGGGAAGCCCTCGGAATGGGAACACAACACTCTATGGAGAGCGAGAGAGCACTAACGAAACTTAAACTGACACCTTGACCAGCTTAGATACTGGTCGCGTGTATTCAACAAACAACAAAGCTTGGTTGCCAATCACATTTGTAAGATGTGACTTAACAAAACGAATATTTGCCTCCCAAATACCGCCAACGTTAGGAGTAAATGGAGGATGGAAATGCCAAGTAACTGAGCGCTTGGACATAGCTGACGTTAGGAGGTCAGCTGAGAACAATGTTCTGTAAGCTTCACGTAGGATTCTATCGGCTCCTACAAAATTGCGACCTTCATCGGAGTAAACATCTGAGCACAGACCTCTTCGACTTGTAAATCGGTCAAATGCTGCAAGAAACGGTTCCGAGGAAAGAGCAGACACTAGTTCAAGATGAACTGCTTTAACAGATAGACACACGAAGATACACAGGTAAGCTTTGAACTGCTTAGAGTTCCTGCGCAGAGATTCCTTAACAAGGAATGGTCCAGCTAAATCTACACCACTATGTAGAAATGGACGAGAGTAACTAACTCGAGGCGCAGGCAAATTGCCCATTAGAGGAACAACAGGGCGAGCATTGCACTTGCGACACACATGGCACATACGTAAAACACGACGTATGGCGCAACGAGAGGATATAATCCAAAACTTTGACCGAAGTAAATAATTGAGCGTATTAGCTCCAACATGTAAAAACAAATTATGATAATGTTGTATGAGAAGTTCCGTAACAACGCTTGATTTGGGTAAAATCATTGGGTGTTGAGCATAGAAACTAAGATCAGAATTTTGAAGTCTTCCATCCACCAGTAAAAGACCTTGGGGATCAAGAACTGGAGTCAGCGATTTGAGCTGAGCAGAGCATTCTTTGCCTTTTCTAATAGCTATAATATCTTGAGCGAAATACTTCTGTTGAGTCATCTTAACTAACGCTAAAGTAGATTGGTGTAACTCTCCAAGAGATAACTGGCCAACCACCTTCGGAGATAATCTCAGATTTCGCATGTATCTTAACCAATAAGCTATAGAACGCTGAAGCTTGGAAAAGTTCGAACATGTTGCTAGTTGATCTTCTATGTCAAACGAAACGTCTTGTGTAGACGCCACAAGAGTGCTAACTCTTAACTCAGGAACTTCACTAATATTACCTTCTCGAGATTTAGGCCACTCACCTATGGATGAAGTGAGCCAGATGGGACCATGAAGCCAAAGAGGATCCTGTGGAAACTGAGCAGGTAAACATCCTTTAGAGGCGACATCGGCTGGATTATCTTGAGAAGAAACATGGTTCCAATTCAGTGTAACAGGTGAACTGAGAATGGAAACAACACGATGACACACGAACGTCTGTAACTTATGTGGCTCTGTTCTGAGCCAACTCAACACAACGGAGGAGTCCGTAAATGTTAACACATTGGAAATAATCACTGAAGCACACAGAGCTTCATGAACGTGATTCACTAACTTCATAAGGTGAACTGCACCTAGAAGTTCTAAACGAGGTATTGTAACTGGTTTTACTGGCGCAACTTTAGTTTTGGCCATCAGAAGGTGTGAACTTCCACTTTCACTTAAATTCTGGCTGCGTAAATACACAACTGCAGCATAATCTTTCTCACTGGCGTCACAAAATCCAATGAGACTGCACTCTACAGAATCAGGGGGAAGAATGATTCTTGGAACACGAAACTGCGAAACTAGTTTGAGAGAAGTGACAAACATTTGCCATTCACTACATTCCTGCTCAGGCAAGAGGGTATCCCAGTCTAAACCTAAACGCCACAATTTCTGAAGAAATTGCTTAGCCCAGACTGTAACAGGACCGATCCTACTAGACGGATCTAAAACACGAGCTATATTAGAGAGAACTGCTCTCTTCTTATTAGCTGTTGGTGACAGATTAACTGTATAACAAAACTCATCAAACTGAGAAATTTTCACAAATTTTCCTTTAACAGAATTTAGACGCATAGATGCACTATTGAAGGATGAACCTAACTTTGAACTTTCATCAGGTTTCACAAGTAGTGGAACTACATAACTACCTGATTCTTCACGGTAATGAAGATTGGTAAACATTTCTTCAGCTAGCATTTCTTCGGGACTCAAAGACACACTACTGGCTGATGGAATTTCCTCTAACTCCCAGAACTGCTGGAGGAGTTTATTAACCTCACAATTTAACTTAACACTTACAGTAGATGTAAGTGTTTGAACTGGTCCTTTGGTTTCAACACTTTGGGTGCCACACTGACCCATTAATACATAACCAAAAACTGAATTCCACGCTGTAGGAACACCAGGAGGAAACGTTATTTTTTCACCAGTTATAATTGAACTAAATAACTCAGCGCCTATAAGAACATGAATATCACTTGGTATATAAAACTTGGGATCGGCTAACTTTAAATGGTTAAAGTTATCACAAACCGAAGGAGAAAGATTCACTGAAGGTTGCAGATTTGTTATCTTAGGAATAACAAATGCTTCAGTGCACAAACTTGACTTTGATTTCTCAGGGTGTATCAACAAATTAACAACAACTGAAGGAGATTGGGACGGCATGTCGCCAATACCAGAACACGTAACATTCGCACGCTTCTTCTTCAAACCGAGGATTTGAACACATGAAGCAGTAATATAACTAGCTTGGCTTCCAGGATCTATAAGTGCCCTAAGATGATGAACTCTGCCTCCTTTTCCACGAACACAAATAACAGCAGTTCCCAAAAGAACTGTAAACGAGGAGACAGTATTTTTCACTTGAGCAGAACACAAACTCAATTGAGTAACATCAGAGGGACCCTTTAAGGGTTCTTGTGACACTGTACGAACCTGATTATCACGAGAACGATCTATAGGAGATGCTATTCGTGAAAACTTCTTGAAACACAATAAAGAATGATGTTTTAATTTGCAATTATAACAACGGCCGCGAGATGGGCATACTTTCACTTTGTGATTTGGAGATAAGCAATTAAAACAACAGTTCTTACTTTTAACAAAACTATTTCTCTGAAACGAACTAAGAGATTTGAATTCAGGACAAACAAATATCCTGTGTTGTTTATCACAATATAAACAAGTAGTAAGAGAACTTATAACACCAGTACGAGAACTAATAAGGCTTACCTTATGATAAGAACTTACCTTATTTTTTGGAGAATTTACCTTAGGCTCATTGCAAGGTTTGACTTTAGTTTCACCCATAGCCTTTCTATGGTTCTTCACGAACTCTACCAATTTTTCCAGAGTAGGAAACTCAGGGAGACTTATTGTGGGTAACAGATTGTTTACGGAAAAGTTTTTTGAATCAACAACACAAATTTTTTCTTCACTATTTGAAAAAATCGATTCGTAGTAACCTTTTACCTTATAAAACATTAGATTTACACTCAATTGCATATCTGTCATCTCTTGGGGTATTGGTATGTCAGATATAGCGTAACACTCCACTATTTTAGAATAGGTATCGGAAAATTCTTGATAACTTGATTCCAAGTTAGGAATCATTACTTTAAACACAAATTTTAAACTGTTATCAAGTTTTACACTTTCTGTAAACGAATGAATTTGCACAATATTTTGTAAAATAGTATCATTTTTGAGCTTTAAAATATTGAAACTTCAATGTTTTCGAATCCATAATGAATACTGATTTAAGCACGTAAGAAATAATATAAACACAAGAGAAAACTAATTATAACACGAAAGAGAAATTTATAAACACGTAAGAACTAATTATAAGCAAGTAAGAAAAACTAATTGCAATCATGTAATAGAAAACAATTATAAGACACATTTGAAACTAATAATTAGTTTAAACTAAATCTACAATTGATTGTAAATTCAAACACATTTAATAATTAATCAACACGAGAGATAGATAACCAGTAGCAGGTTACCAAAATCACAATATGTTACTGAGAGCACGTATCTAGTAACTGTGATTAGAATGAAAATGTTACTCCAGTAACAACTTTGGAGTAGCAGTTATTTTCATGCACGGATCATGTCGGCCAGACAAGCACATTCAAGAAATTATTAAAATAACAGAATTTTGCCAAATTTGGATCAAAACATTTTAATTCGACCCGGCTTAGGACCAAAACATTTAATCCGACCCGGCTTAGGACCAAAACATGTCTACGCACAACTTTGTAGACACGGCAAGCTCTCTGTAGTGGACTGTATTCGATAGTGCTGGTTCCGGGAGAAGACCAGCTTAACATAAATTGAGGCAACTCAGGACCAAAACATTGATCCTTAACATAAATTGAGGCAAATTCTATTATTCTAATATTTCCTTAAACTATGTACTTACAGATTGCAGTCTGCACTGTGGTCCAGTCGAATCTATAAGATACATAAGGTGGGGGAACACTGATATAATTGAACTACTTATATATTGCCTGGCCAGGCTATACAGAAAGAACAGGGCTTTACTATAACACTATGAGTGGCTATGACTCCACAAGAGATGGCATGTAAAACCGTACTCTTACACGATAGGCACACTTTGAGTAACCATAACCTGATACAGAACGGGAAGACCGTCCTACACCCACAACTATTAGTTTGGTACTTCTAAACACATTGAGTAGCCGCCAATAACTATAATACAGAACGGGATGTAAAGCCGTACTGTACCCACGACAGTTAGAGTAGTACTCCACTAGACTCACACAATATGAGACTAACACGCGAGAGAAGGACCGGGTACAAACACACTTGTTGACGCCGGGTCCGAAACTGAGATGGCTAGGGTTGTACTCTGTACCCTAGGTGCAAAGGGTGGGGAGAAATTCACTTATGTATTTATCCGCCTTACCCTAGCAAAAGTAGGCCCAAACAAATGGTTTTGGAAATATGCGCAATTTTGCTTATATATTTTTGCACACACGATTTTGCCCAAGTTTTTCTGCAGTTATTCGTACTAAAATTACTATTATTAATAATCATTATTACCTATATAATAATATATATTTTGGTTGTGGTAGTAGGCGATATGACCTTGTAGTTAAAGCCCGGGAAGGAGACATAATAACTAACCATAATATATATATATATAGCTAGCTGTGGGTTCTGTATCAAAATTTCTTCTCGAATGAACAAAATATATTTGGAAATAACAAAAACAACTAAAAAAATATTCTAGTCGTTAAATAGGTACTTTATTGCCTTTTTTTCGGCGAACTATTTATTATATGATCCATAGCTGAAGAAGTGTTTAGTTTCTCAAGTTCTTCATTTTCTATGAACAGTATTGATAAGTCCGATAGCAGTTCTTGTCAGCACATTTTTCGATAATTCGATGAAATTAAGGGGTAGAAACGTTTTTTTTTTTGTAAAAAGATTACAACTGATTGTGAATTTTGGGGGTTTTCAAAAGCATATTGACTGGCCTTACTTTCGCGAGACGGAATACATTTTACGATTTTTTGCTTACGCATTTTGGGGCCCTGTATCATTGTTACAACTGCTACTGCGGTAGCTACGCCCCTATATATACCCATATTAACATCTTACAGTTTACAGTATTAATGGCAGAAATTGATTCTTTCGATAATTTCAAATAAAATGTATTTTGTTATTCAGTTTATAATCTCTTTCTAGTTCTAAGTCTTTCAAATTCTCTAGATCAGAAGAAGTGGGGAGAGTGCAAACTTACTGAGTCTCCGTTAATGCCCCAGGTAAGATTCACAGCCGGCCTGGAGCCTGAAGATGTACAGTTGGCATGGATAACATCTCCAGCTTTGTAGCGAGGCTCCACTCCACCCATGACTGGAGGACTTGTTGGTTCTTCTAAAAAATAAAAATTATATACATATATATAATATAATATACACTTGCTGAAGTGGAGATGGGGCGGGCATGTGACAAGGATGGATCCTCGACGATGGGCTAAAGTCTGGACGGAGTGGATTCCTAGAGACAGAAGAAGAGGAAAAGGAAGACCAGGACTGCGGTGGAGGGACGAGATAGTGGAGAGAATAGGGGATGGATGGTGCACAGTGGCCAGCAACAGAGAAACATGCAACAAATGTGTTACAGCACTATTTAAGAAATAACTTTCATTTTTACTTTTTGCTTTTGTTTTGTTTTATTTTTGCTTTTGTTTTTATTTTACTTTAATCATGAAGTATCAGTTTTACTTAAGAAATAATTTAATTTCATTTAGGAACAATCATTAAATTATTTTCTGTTGAAAGAGCAGTAGACTCAAAACCTCCAAAAGGAGAGGCTTTTGTTCTAAAATAATGTCAATAAAGCTATTTTATTTTTTATTTTATTTAATTTAATGGCAGAAATTGATTCTGTCGGTAATTTCAAATAAAATGTATTTTGTTATTCAGTTTATAATCCCTTTCTAGTTCCAAGCCCTTCAAATTCTCTAGATCAGAAGA
Source organism: Aradus depressus (assembly GCA_963662175.1). NCBI lineage: Eukaryota > Metazoa > Arthropoda > Insecta > Hemiptera > Aradidae > Aradus > Aradus depressus. The sequence continues at coordinate 21,988,205 of OY759226.1, read as the reverse complement.
GGGGAGAGAGGAAACTTACATTTATATATATATAAATAATCACACTTAAAAATATGTATTAATTATATGAAATCAGAGGCGCAACCTTCACCCCCAAAAAAATCGACTATTTTACTTAAAAATCAATAATTGACATATGCAGTGCCCATACTAGCTGTCTTTTTCTCACTTTTTCAGGAAAAACTCTAATTCTCAACTTTTTTCGACAAATTCATAAGAAAGTGAGTACAAAAAAATTATTCAATCGGAGAGAACCTAATCGTGGAAAAACCAAATAGCCCTTTTATATTTAGAGTTTAAAAAGATTTTAAACTTTTTTTTATTTTTAAAACTCTTTTAAGGAACCTGTTTTTCCATCCACATCGTATTCGGGGATTCATAGTTGTGCCCGAGAATTTAATTAAAACTGTTACAATGGAGTGTAGTATTTTATGGTTGTAAATAATTTACACAATACAAAAACTAAAACAATAAAACGCAGACAATTGTTTTCTTTTAAGAAAAAAAAAGACAGTTTGAGTTTTTACATATATGTTATAGAAAGAATTATGTATTTAAAGTGCCAGACAATTTTTTTTTTGAAATAAAAAAGTTACAAAATTTAAGCATTTTATTTTTTTTTTCATTCCATGAAATCATTTTTAAAATATCATTTTGAAAGCTGGAATAGTAAAAATGAATTTTTGACATCAAATTATACCATTGGAAGACTAATTAATAGATTCAGAATAATGCTTTTAATTTTGAATTATTGACAGCTTTTTGACAACCGGAAATGTCAAAAATCAATTTTTGATATTAAAATTGAATTCAGCTGCCCTTAAATCATATATAATCACATCATTGAAAAATTATTCATTAAATTGTATATAAATTTGAATTATTGACAATTTTTTGACATCAAATTTGAATTCAACGACCCCCAAAACGTAAGAATACAACATTTCAGAACAATCCATTCGAGGCATCAAAAGTTACGCTCTAAAGTCTCTCGAATCGCAAAATCCCCATTTAAACTCAATGTTAAACTTTAACACCTTACAGGCACGGGTTAATATGATCGAAAAAACCTGAAAAAATTTAGGGGTCATTTTTTCAACATTCTAAACAAAATTCCTGGTGGAGGTCTGAGAAATTTAAACTTTTTCAAAATAAGGGCCACCCTAATATATAAATATATATATATATTTGTTTGTCGAGTGAGTTGCAACTTACCAATAACTTCGATGAGTCCAGAGACGACGATCGTATGAAAGGAAGGAGCGTCTGCAGAGACTTCACAGCTATAAAGACCAGCCATGGAGCTGCTCATCTGACGGAGACTCACCTGAGTACCGTTAGACTCATCTAGCTGAAACAGGAATAGTCAGATCCATATTTAATAATAATAATAATAATAAATAATACTTCCTCAGCTATACGAAATATAGGGGAAATTATGCAATTGTTCAAAAATTCTATGTGGAATCTTCAACGGAATTCTAAGTTTTGACGACTTCTGAATTCGAAATATAAACGAAAACGGGTGTTGGTCGGAAATAAAACAGTGTAAAGACAACAAATTTTATTTCTATAAGTTGTTATTCGTTAAGATCCAGAAAAAAACAAAAAAAAAAACAAAAAAACAAAAAAAAAAACAATCATTAGAGTAGGATGTGACGTGGTGTCTGGTTACCTGGTCGGAATACACATCCGTTAGTTCATTAGCTGCAGAACCAACACAGAATACAAATATATACTACATTCTCCTGTTAAATAAATTGTGTATTTTATTTATTGATTAAATTATATAACAGAAAAATTGAGGCATTTCCAAAGATATTTTCTCGATACACCAATGGTATTTTATATATACAGTAGAACCTCTTTAAGTCGAAAACCTCCAAAACTCGAAAAAAAGTTTTGTTCCTTTCCCTTCAAGCCCCAAAACCTCCATTACTCGAAATATCCACCCTCTATTAAGTCGAAATAATCAGTGAGTCCCTACAAGCCATTTTGGTATATATTTTCCGTCTATAACTCGAAAAAATAAATTGGACCTCTGTATCTCGAACATAGCAATGTTTTATTTTACAACCTTTACAACTCTATTATTTGAAACTTATTACCTCTATAGCTCGAAGAAAAATAAGTTACCGACTTTAAGAATTTGCCGACAATGTACACCATTCTTCCTTAGAAAACAATTTAGGAGTATACAATAAATAGGATTACCAATTATCTAAAGCAAAAACAAATTACTGACTTTTTTTAATACCTACATATACTACGTACTTTTTATTTTAAGGATGTTTTGAAATAATGTTGATTTATAATAAATATAAATATGTTTGTTACCTCTGTAACTTGAATTTTTATTTATTTCACCTCTCTAACTCAAAATTAGTTAGAATGAATCTTAACCTCTACAAGTCGAATCAAAATCCGCCTGTCGAAATCATAAGTCGAAAACTCTATAACTCGAATTTTTTGGCGTCTCCCTTGATGTTCGACTTATAGAGGTTCTACTGTATATATATTTATTTGGGTAATATTTACGTTACATGATATGGGACCAGAGAATTTGTTAGAATTATATAAATTCGATAAATCGAATTCGTAGTTAAGTAGAACAAATTCCCTGGTCTCATGTAGGGTTCAATCGATACCACAGTATCGATACGTTTGCTCACGGGCAATATCAATTAAATAGTTAGTTATGACTCATGCCCGGGCTTTAACTACGAAGTCATATCGCCTACTACCAGAACGCTCATCGTACAGGCTCAGGACCATCGCTTAACGTCCCATCCGAAGGACGGCGTGCTTAAGTTTATTTTACCTCCAGATAAAATTTTTTCCATGTTGGATTTTCAAATAATTATTAAGATTTGATTATTTTCATAACAAATTTTGTATCTGAGAGGAGATAAACCTGTCCGAAAGTAAACCCATATACTGAGGAGTGAGATTGGTTGTTTACTGTTCCAGAGTGTGTTTACCGAAGACATATCTCAATGGGAAAGCGGCATTTTCAACCACACAACTCTCATCCTGATTGAATGGATATGGAAATTGGACAAGTTATATGACCATTTCTTTTTTTTCTTTTTTCCATTCACAACAACAAAGTTATGAAGAAAATGTTACGATTGTTCATAAAATCCAAACTGCAGTTTTGAAACGGAACTAACTCAACGATCTTCTCTGTATCGATCAATGTTTTGATGGATGCAGGCATATAAACATGTTTTAATTTTCCAACTATATGAAGTACTAGCAGTAATACCCGGCGTTGCTCGGGGAACTTTGACTTTTCTCCTAATATCTCTAGTTCTTAGGACCCTAGGGCACCATGGCTAGTACGCGCCATTCAACGGCGGAAACCACAGCTAGTGAGGTTGATTAAAACATAGACTTCAACCATCCTGGAGCTAAAACTAATTTATTCAAAAAGATTCCTCATTAATCATTGCAATGGTTTTCGAGTTACAAAGATTGCGTGAGTGGGTGCTGGGATGGACCGGATATTGAGGTACTAATACGCCTATAACCTTCCACAGACGATGACGAACAAATTAAAAAAAAATTAATCAAATCCATCAAGCCGTTCGTGAGTTATAGCGGTACAACGCACAGACATTTTCAGCTTTATATATATGATGATAGGGAACGTCATATAATCGACGAGAAATTCGATGTTTAGCATTCACAGAAATTACGTCTGTGAACACGATAACTCCCGAAGGAATGAATGTATCGATACAAAATGTTATATTGGTATCCGAACCTTTCATTTTACACATTTATAGGTTAGGTTAGGTTTTTATGACTCATGCCCGGGCTTTAACTACGAGGTCATATCGCTTACTACCAGAGCGCTCTTTCGTAAGTCTGGTGGACATGAGCCCGACTCTACTGTGGGAGTCCTAAATTTTGCCTATCCTAAATATTTATTCACCTAGGGCAGGAGTCTTTAACTAGTACCTGACATCGTACAGGCTCGGGACCATCGCTTAACGTCCCATCCGAAGGACGGTGTGCTTAAGTTTATTTGACCTCCCAGATAAAATAAACTAAGGGCCTCGGTCGGGTTTCGAACGCATACCACTGAGCTACCGGCGCCCTTTACACATTTATATATTTTTATCATGCATTTATTTATTTTTTATTTTATTTTGACTATTTTTCTCTTTCTTCTCTCTCCTCACACTTCTCTATCTAGCCCCTACTCTCTAAAATTAATTTTATTTCAAACCTTGTTTGGGCATCCTCCCTTCTCTTTTATAATCAACCATCATAGTATTAAGCTCTGTCAATTTTTATTATCTATTTTATTTTTTCTTAGTTATATAGATTTTCTATTTTTTTACATATTCTCTTTTATTTATATAGATACTTTTATTTATTTTTTTTTCATCATAATGAAGCTGTTAATTTTAATTTTTTTCATGTTAATCTTTTGTTTATCTATATTTATAATTGTCTAGTTTTTCTCCAAAGTAGCACTAATTTATTTATCCATTTATTTATTTATTTGTACGTCATACTGTTACTATATTTCATTTTTCCGGAGCCTCGGTCCCAGAATAACATTTATTTTCATTTCATTATACATAAATTGATCCAGATCACTTATCCAGTATTGTACAAATAACCAGATCCAAGATGGGTATTTCTCATGTCTCTATTTAGTCTTTAAGTCAGCTTCAGAATTAAATTCCGTTGAAACTCCGCATCGAATATTAGACTAAATACATAACTTCCCTTATACTTAGTTTAGCTGGGGAGGGGAAACTAAATTAAGCTCCTTAATAACGAGTTACTATATATATATATTTGTTGGATCAAGTGATTATTTTCAGGAATGGTAGAAGAAATTTGCTGATGCTTTCTCAAGGCACTCAGGTATTGACCAGTTCTCTCACTGCCATTCTTCCATGGTACTGGGCTTATCTCACTTGCAGGTAAGCTGTTACTTGAGTATAGTATGTTTAAATCACTATAATTATTATGATATTATTATAATTTAAATCTGAGATGGAATATTATAATAATCAGTTTATCTATATTTATAATTGTCCAGTTTTTCTCTAATTCATTTATCTATGTATTTATTTCTTTGTACGTCATACTGTTACTATATTTCATTGTTTCCTGTTCTGTAGTATTCCATGCCGTACAACTGGCTGGCTCAACTTCGGGGCTACCTGACTAGAATTGGCGTGTGGGCTAGTCAGGTTGTAGACGTAGTCTCCGAGAATCACAAGAGACTAACGACGGATTTTCGGAACTGGCTGATCAGTAAAGACGTTCATGCGGTGTTGAAGTCGAGGTTTAATCTTTATTACAGAGATGTCAGCAGTCTGGGGATCATAGAACCACATACCCGCCTTCATAGCCATATAAACAAGCTAAGAGTGCTTGTCCAGCTTCGGTTAGCAGGGAAAAAGGGAACACAGATTTATATAAGAAACGAAAACATTCGTTCCTGAGATTAGTTGTGGGTTGTGTTCTCTGGGGGAGAGGGATGACGTGGCCCTTCTGATAGACTGCCCCATCTATGCCATGATTAGAGACAATACCTGGCTAGCTATTTGGGAGATGTTCCGGTAGATGTCTCTCAGCAACAGGCACATCTCCACAACTTACTATTAGTTTCAGATGAACAGAAGCTTCATCATATTTATTTGTTTGTCCCAACCAGCTTCAAGTTAAGAAAAACCCTAAAATACTAAAGTTACCTGTGGCTTTATTTTAATTTAACCTTTTTATTAATATAAGTATTGTTTTTTTATTTTGTGTCTGTTATCAGTTATTGAATCTATGTATTCATAATTCTGTATCGAACTCATTGCTGTAAGATAATTCTTTATAAGCAATAAAGTTATTCATTCATTCATTTTCTGTTCTTTACTCTATATGCATTTATTATCCCAGAATAATAAAATTTATTTTCATTTCATTTCAGAACCTCATCAAGCCTACTGATTTTCAGTCAAATCGGAGAGAGAAAGAAAAAAACTAAAAAAAAACCCAATAACTTTTTATTAAATGAATATACTTCATCTTTGAAAACAAACACCTTATTTTTTTAAAGTTTTTCTTATTTTATTGGACATGAGCCCGACTCTGGGAGGTAAAAAAAAACCTTGAGCACAGCGTCCTTGTCATGGTCCCAGTGAATAAGAATTTAGGATAGACAAAAAGAGTGCTCTGGTAGTAGGCGATATGATAGGGATGTAAAACTATCGATAATTGACGTTAACGATAGTTTCGATACTATCGGCGTTAGACTATCGATAGTTTAAGGACTTTGTATTTCTGGGATCCACTGAATCGAAGGAAGGTTACATTTACGGTTCCTGTAGAGTGTTTCGTTGCTTTGAACTGAAAAATGAGTCGTAAACGGAAACCCGATGTGTGGAGTTACTTCGATAAGGATGTGGATCCAAAAAAACTGGCTAAATGTCGTTTTTGCACTGCCGAATACACTTCCAATTTGAAGGATCACTTGTTGGTTTTTTTGTTTTATTTTATTTTGTTGAGGTTTCTGATGTTCTAGTGTTTGATTTTAGTTGTTCGTTTTTGATGTGATATTTTCTGTTAGTACCTAACAATGGAAACTCATCTGGTCAATATGTAATATATACGTGTTTTGAATTCATATTTTTATGTGCAATTGAAGTTTGTAGTTTAGTTGCTGATTGCGTTAACGAACCGATCTGATCAGTTTAAGTACGTATTGTTGTCGAGCTTTTTTGCTACTAAAATAAATATAGGTACCTACTAACACTGTACATCTTGTTTATTTATCTTCCTTAAATTACTTACATGGTACATGTGTGCATATACATGAGCATAGAGTGACTTGATGTCACTTCTGCTTAAAAAAATATTTCGTTAGTACTATCGATATCGCCATCGATAATTTTACACCCCTACGATATGACCTCGAAGTTAAAGCCCGGGCATTAGTCACAATAACTAACTCTATGCAATAATATAAAATGAATATAAATTCAATAAATCTTCTATTCCCTCCACTTTGAGCTATTAGCGTCTTATTAGACTCTACACTGTACGGGAATCATAAATGTTGTCAACACAGGTTTAATTACTTGGAGGGGTCTTTAACGAGAACCTGACTGCGCAGTCTCGGGAACTTCGCACGTCTTATTCGAAGGATGGCGTAAATCAGCTGGTGTTCGAACCCGCGATCATTCTGTTCCGACTTATCAAGAATTTTTATTTTATTTTTTTAATTTAAGTTTTACATGCCAAGTAGTGAGGTTGCCATCTGGTTCATACCCCAGAACCTCGGCCCTCCCTCCGACCTTGTGGTTGCTAGGCAAGGTAGCCCTCCACGCCACCATGTAGGTCCCCTGTTGTTTAGCCCCCCAGGCGCCAGAGGGCGGAGTCCTCCCCCTTCAGTTCGATGACCGGCTTACATCTCTCACATTAACCCTCACCCCTTCGACCTTTGTACCAACTAGACATACAGCTCTGTCCTTTAGTCTGCCACACTTCCGATCATACAACTCTCAATGAGCGCCAGAATGAGGTCAACTCTTACACTTAGACTCATTGTATGGGGGTCAGCTTAGTGGTAGCTTTAGAAAAGGGATTGTCGTTTCAAAGGCTTTCATGTAAGGCTAAACGCAAAGCATAGAGACATTTGAAAATGTTCAGAGTTTTACGCGAGTTATACCTGACAAAAATTAATTTTTTTTGACATTTTCTTCTGAACTGTTTCAATTATTTAACCATTTATTCACATTCATTGTTCACAAACACACAGACAGACAGAATTCATTATTTAGCGTAATTCTATATATACCCAGTAATGCCAGTATGAAATAAATTAGAGGGGGGAGATGAGGAGAGAGTGATCTATAATCATGGTTAGTATAAGAAAGCCCTTTAACAACATGCTTGGCAAAAGAACAATTTTTGCGTAAATTAAACAAACATCTAAATAAATGGGTTTCAAAACGATATTTCTGAAGGGTTCCTGCATGTAACAATAATACATATATATGTTAGGCTGGTGTTTTACACCTAGGGACCTAAGCACCCAATATTCTTAACCCTCTCCTAGAAGCGCTGGACTTCCATCCTACTTTACAATCTAGCAAAAGAACATTATCAATAAAAATAATATTTTACGATATTTGCCAATTAAAATTGTTAAAATAATTTTTTTCATTATAACTTTTTTGTACAAGAATGTAGAACCTTTAATTTATTCGGAGATTTTTATTGTAAACAATTTTCTTATTAAACATAATGTCTAAGGTTACAGGGAATAAGTTGTTAAGTAATAAAATGGCCACAATGAGTTAAGTGTACTGTGATGATCTCCCAAGCCATCTGCGCACTGTGAAGAAGTTGGGAGCTCAGGACTCTAATACTTTCGGAATTATAAAGATGTGGGTTTCTTGACAGCTCGTAAAATTGTGTATGTTCTCGGTTAAATCAACTTAATCTACTTCTTTGAGGAATCATTCACGAGATAACTGCATTTAACCATTTATTCACTACGGCAGACTATCCAAGTGAAGAGGGCGTTTTCGGTTAAATCAACTTTAGAGAGGCATCATTCGCGAGTATTTCAAAAAGTATGGTTAATAATTAGGTAAGTGACGGGGAATGATTAGGTAACTAAGGGAAAATCCAAGAAAGGATTAACAATATTCATTTTCCTTCACTCCTATAGATTTAGAAGGTATATGATTAATAATTATGCAAACATAATTTATTTATTCCAAAAACTGTATTTACACGTGAGTAATGCAAAAGTAAAAAAGTGCTGTTCTAAAAAGTTACGAATTTAGACTTACCAATTTATTCCCGGTGACCAGAGATGTATATATATTTGTTGATCGGGCTGGTGTGTACACCTAGGGACCTAAGCATCCAATGCTCTTATCCCTTTCCTGTTAGCTATACTGTGGAGTCCTAAATTTTGCCTACCCAGGTTTAGTTACCTAAGTTAGGAGTCTTTAAACGAGTACCTGACATCGCAAGGACTTGAGACCATCGATTAACGTCCCATCCGAAGGACGGCGTGCTCATTTTTTTTTACCTTCCAGATAAAATAAACCCGCGATCTTGAGCTCAGTAAGCAAGAACGCATACCACTGATTTACCGGCGCTCTCATACATTGTAAAAAAAATATGATTCCGCCATATATCGATAGGAAAGAATTGATATAGGTAAAGTATCGATAGAGTAGTATATATAGGGCACTAGGGTGGATATTGGCTATACAGCAGAAGAGCTAAGTTTCCACTCATTGCCCAGCCGGTTATCTTGGAGGAGGCGCGGATACAAGACGTTGAGAAGGGAGTCATAAAGGTGACAGGAGGTACTCGTTCGGAAAATAACTTTCAGGATCACCTGGTTCAGTTCACCTCAGCCATCTTTCTGATAGATCTAGGAACTCACTTCCAATCTGTACCCTTCATTGAGAACACCATCTCTCAACCCAACAAAACCAGATTTCCCTAACATAAATCTACACTATTTTCAATATTATATTATCTATCATTTTACTCCACCAGCTATACTTAGGGACCGTTCACAAACTATGTCACGCAATTTTGAGGTGTTTTTAACCCCCTCGAGGGCGCCGGTAGCTCAGTGGTATGCATGCTTGCCTTCTGAGCTCAAGACCGTGGGTTCGAAACCCGACCGAGGCCCTTAGTTTATTTTATCTGGGAAGTAAAATAAACTTAAGCACGCCGTCCTTCGGATGGGACGTTAACCGATGGTCCCGAGCCTGTACCAAGTTCGGTACTCGTTAAAGACCTCTGCGCTAGGTGAATATAAATTTAGATTAGGCAAAATTTAGGACTCCCACAGTACAGTCGGGTTCATGTCCACCAGAGTGAGGAAAGAGCGCTCTGGTAGTAGGCGATGAAAACCTCTGCATCGAATTTTAACCGATTATATAACATCCTCTATACTTCGTATAGCTGGGGAATAATAGTTATTACTATTATTGTGTGTTATTACACATACACAAAAAAAAAAAAAAATGTAAATTGACCGTAAATAAGGGATGAAGTATGAGGCAGTAGATGACGTAAATAGTCTCTCTTTGGGTGTAATGTTGTTTTTGTTGTTGTAACAAGGAGGTAGGATATAATGGCCATGGAGGTAGGCAGCTAGCTACACAGAGATATAAGGTCCTACAATAAATACCACCACTTCAACTCGCTAATTATCATCCTCTTGTTTCCGTTTTTTGTACTCTAAACTTCCCCTTTTTTCCTCCCCTCGTTTCATCCATTATAAACTTAATCCTCCGCCCTGTCGTCTGTTTTTTTACAATCCTCTCAGATAATACTTTCGTTCTTAATGTATAACATCTTTAAGCCCTTCAACTCAGCGCTAAAAGAAAAGTAAATAAATATAAATTTTTTTTTGTTTATTCCATAAAAAAGTCGTCGGTGAATCACCGGCAGTGTACTTCCCCAGAATAAATTAATCAAATAATTTTTTGCCCCAGCTACAAAACCAGTAGACTGTTTGCGCTAATATTCAATAGTTGACTTATATAGGGACTCCTAAATCCTCACACTGAATTCTGTCTCGATATATTCATTGAATCTGCAGTTATTAGGGTATTTGAATTGAGCCCCCTCCCCGGAAATTTGATAGGTTATGTCCACATAAGGTTTCAACTTTAAATATGAAATTTCAGGTCAATTCAATCATTACAGCGGCAGTTATTGCGGTTTTTGAGTTGAGCCTCCCTCTGATTCCCCCCTCCCCTTTTAACGATTCCTCTAAAAATTAATAAGTGTCGTCCTTATGGTGTTTTGAATTTACATATGAAATTTTGTGTCGATACATTTATTACAACGGCAGTTATTAAAGTTTTTGTGATAAGTTTTCCCCTAATCCTTCTTTTCCCTTTAGTCGATTTGGCTGCAAATCAATAGGTATCGTCCTTATGGAGTTTTGGTCACACATACAAAATTTCGTTTCGATACATTCATTCTCTTGGGAGTTATCGTGGTCACAGACACATAAATGATTTCATCTAATATATTTAAAAGGCCGCCGGTAGCTCAGAGGTAGCTTGCTAGCTTACTGAGATCAAAATCGCGGGTTCGAAACCCGGCCGAGACCCTTAGTTTATTTTATCTGGTAGGTAAAAAAACCCAAAAAACTTGAGCACGCCGTCCTTCGAATCGGACGTTAAGCGGTGGTCCCGAGCCTGTACGATGTCAGGTACTCGTTAAAGTCCCCTACCCTAGGTGAATAAAAATTTAGGGTAGGCAAAATTTAGGACTCCCATAGTTGAGTCGGCCTCATGTTCACCAGACTGACGAAAGAACGCTCTGGTAGTAGGCGATATGACCTTGTAGTTAAAGCCCGGGCATGAGTCATAATAACTAACTTACATGGGGATTTCAAAATCCTCCCTGTGTATCCAGAAACCCAAAAGTAAAGTTTTTTTTATCTGAGAGGTAAAAAAAAAAAACGAGCCTTCGGATGGAACATTAAGCAACGGTCTCGAGCTTGTGTTACATCAGTATCGTTGAAGGCCCCTAACCTAGGTGAATAAACCTAGGTAGGCAACATTTAAGACCCACAGTAGATAATATGAAAATGTCTGATATAGTGAGAAGTGATTATTTATCAGGTTGCAAAATAAAATATAGTCTAACCACACAGATTTTAATAATTTCTGCTAGCCGGCTTTCGAGATTTAACGTAATTCAAAATTCTTTAATAAATAAGATAACTCTGTTGTGACTCAGATGAGGAACAGGAATAACATATCTGTCCCCATCCATGGAATTTTTAATTTTTTTTAGATAGTTTTATATACATTTATTTTAATTTTTAAATCGTATTTATTAAAACATTATAAATTAAGTTGTTTTTTATAAAAACAAAATTATTTTACGAGACTGCTTGATGATGAGAGCAACCTTGAATAAAAAAATTAGTGTGAGGTCAGACTATATTTTATTTTACAATATGTGAGACCCAGTAGAGTCGGGCTCATGTCTACCAGAGCGACGAAAGAGCGCTCTGGTAGTAGGCGATATGACCTTAATATTAACTAGGTGCAATACATTCTGCTGTTTGCAAAAACTGAGCTGAGTCAGGCATATCTGTATAAAAAACTCAGTTAATGTTTTAATAATTATCAATAACTTCTCACCTTGTATGTTCTTTATGAATATATTAATACTTCAAATAGATTTCAATTGAATTCAATGGATTCTTTCTGGCCTTTTTGTAGACAACAACAGCTGTGAATATTTTTATCGAAAAAAAGTCGAAGTTTGTACGTTAGAACACTGAAGAAAACGGCTCAAAAAAAGTGGTGTCCGGTGGTAAACCGAAAAGGGCTTCGCCCGGATTTTTACATTTGAAATCGAAAAATTCTGTTTTGCGCGAGAATTTTGTCTCTCAATTGATTTCAATGGGAATTTAGTTTTTCGGTGATTTATCCTCCGTGGTATGTTCGATTTCAGATTTTTTTAGTAGTAAACCATCGTCACCGTGTCCACTACCATCGTTGCAAATTTCAATGTGATCGGTAAAGGGGTTTAGGAGGAGTATGAGTACAACGAAATACATGAGTCGCCTAAGAAAGAGCTTCGTAAACTCAGCTCAGTTAAACAATAAATACATAATAAATTAATGCTTTACCAATATGTCATGTTGGGTGAGTCCAGGCATTGCGAAGACCTTTATTGAAGGGGACTCCTTGGGGGTGTACCTATAGAACTCCCGGCCACTCTTGTACCACTTGACTGTGTAGAGTGCGTCTTCATCAAGGACGAAGTAGCAGAAGAGCAGTGCAGGGGATCCCAGCTTCACAGCGGCAGGCATCTGGAGGCGAACATCCCGCAGTCCAGCACCACCATCTGAACAAGAAAAAATATATTTTTCATTTGTTACATATTTATTATAAACAAGTATTGTAATCGCGTACGTCAGAAGACGGTCGATGGACTGAGGGAGAGCAGCAACTTAATTAATTAATTCTTGGTGGGGAAGTACATATCTGGTGATTCACCGGCGACTTTTTTATTGTCTGAAGGATAAATGAAGAAAGTTTTGTATGAAATAGAATTGTTAAATATGTTTAGACAGAGAATTGTCAACAAGTCGCCACCAGGTTGTGGGCCAACTTGGCAAAGGGCCTACAATGCAACAGGTATCTGTGTCTCTATCAACTAGGTTAAAACCTGTTATTTGAGGAACAGGTTTGTAAACTTCTCTCAAGTATAGGAGAAGTAAAAGCTTAAAAAAATCAAACGTTTTGTTGTGAGGGGGGGGGGGGGGGATTACATAATTTCTTGATATATTAATAGATATTGTTATTTGTGACATTACCGAGGAGTCGGTTATGACGAGGTCGGTTAAGAGGGGTTCTACTTTATTCAATATTAGCGCAAACAGTAGTTCTGTGGAAGTTGTAATAAAGACAATTATGTAAAAAAAATTAAAAAAATATAATTATAAATAATAATTTAATTAATAATAATTAAAAGGAAAAGAATAAATAATAAAATTAAAATTACCACATTTCCTGTAGAAATAGTATCTCTTTTGTCTTTAATAAATTTTGATTTATCCAGTAGTTTCTGAAAAGGGCCCTAAAAATATATCAAAAGTTCAAGAGGTGCAATTTTTAAAAAAAATTTCAATTAACAAACTTTTCATTTGGATTTCTAAAGAGATGCCATAATGTTGTTTATTGAGAATTCAATTTTTTGAGACCTTCTCCTTTAATTTTGTTATGTATAGGTGTTATATATTATAAATACACACTTTTTGGCCATATGGTCTCCCTTTCTACATTTATTTTTATGTTTTCATCAGAATTTTAACAATATTTCGTCCCTTGGCACATTCTCAAGTTTTCTTCTACAATTTTTATATTATTATTTGTTTATTTCCAGTTATATAAACTTCGTCATATATTATCACACCTTACTCCTCCATTCTACTCCCCTATAATCAAAACATGATAAGTAAGTACCTTCAGCATTTCTCACAAAAAATCTATTATTCCCAATATGTCAAATATTAATATAATTTACCTTTTATTTGAGGTCCTATTAAAATTAACATCACAAACTTAGGGTAACCTGAGGTTAAGGTTTCATTACTATCGATCTAATCTATATTTATCCATATTTTTTTTTTTTTTTTTCTCCCCCCTACCTTAATTTAATTATTTTTATAGATTTTTTAAATTTGCTAGCGTTTCAGAGTAAAAATTGTTTAGATTCCTAGAGTCTGTTTTAAAGTTAATTGTTCTGTCAATGTTGTCTGCTATATATAATGCTTCAATGCCTTTACGTTTTACTATATTAGCTTCTGTATGCATTATGTTAATGTTATGTTAATGTTTTTCTAAATTTTACAAGAATATTAAATCTAATCCAAAGGTTTTTAAATTATCTTAATGGGCCAACAGGGAAAATGAATAGCATAGAATTACGAGAACAAATAATTGGGTTTATTTACTTAAACTACATTTTAAAATTAAGAGATAAAAAAATCAAATCATCTACAAAAAGAAATCTTACAACCTAATTTTTACATTTTTGCTTTAGTCTCTTTTCTTTCTAAATACTGGTCATTCTTCAAATTTAAGTTATTTTAGGGCTTATAAATCATGTAATTGAATTAAAGTACCTTCTCTGTGCATCTATTTCAATTAAAACTCCAATTAATCACAATTAATTCACTACAACTTAGTTCTCCACACCTTAAGCCTAAACTCTCACTTCATCTCAACTCAGACCGTCTCACCTCAACCCAGACCTCGACTCTTCTACACTGATTAAAACAGCTGATGGTCGTGTTTCGTTTTTTATTCATGGGTTGTTTTAAAACAAAATGCATTCATATATTTATTTATTAATTTAGTTACTTCTTGGTTTTTTTATATATAAATAAATATAGTTAATTTTTATAATATTAATAATTTGAATGTGTGTATTTTTTCACATCACACCACACCGTTGATTCACCGACAATTATTTTTTTTTAATTTTTGGAATTTTGGTGTCGGAAAACAGGATATTCCAGTGAAAGGCCAACTTCGAATTTCAGAATGATTACACAACGTCCTAATATATTAACAGATAATCTGTGACATTATTTGTAAAAACCCCAACCTCTGCAATATTTCCAATCTGTAAACTCAGTGATGCATCTAAGTTGGTTTGAAAGACAATCTGAGCAGGGCCAGTAATATGAAATAATCGAACACGCCAACTGTAAGGAAATCCAATTACTTGTTATGTCTACTGGCCTGGAAATCAAAAACAATTATTTTTATGAAATTCAAGACACTTTTTTTTTTTTTTTTTTACTTTCAGCTATTCTAAGTATAGGGGAAGTTATGTATTCGATCAAAAATTCGATGCTGAATTTTCAACGGAATTTCATGTTTTCCGAGCTTCAGATTGGGTCCGTGAGTTAGGATAACTCCTGATAGAATGAATGTATCGTCAAGAAATTTTATATGTGAAACCTGAATCCTCTAACGGCGACAACAATTGACTTTCAGCCAAATCGACCTAAAGGAAGGGGGGCATAGGAGGAGAAACTTAACATAAAAACTGTAATAACTGCAAATAAAATGAATGTATCGATCCAAAATTATATATGTCTGGCCTGAACCTTATAAGGAATATTATGTTATAGGTCAAAAATTCGATACGGTATTTTAAACGGAATTTCATTTTTTTCTGATTTCGAAAATTAAAAAAAATTAAATTCTTACCATTTGTCTATGAACACGATAACTCCCGATATAAAGAATGTATCTACTGTGATAATTAAAATTATGTAAAATAAATAAAAATAAATAATAATTATAAATAATAATTTCAATAAACAGAATAATTAATAAAAGTTAAAAAAAATTACCACATTTCCTGTAGAAATTTTATAATTGGTATTTTACTAAATTTTGATTTCTACAGTAGTTTCCAAAAAGGGCCCTAAAAAAATATCAAAAGTTTAAGACGTGCAATTTTGAAGAAAATGCACGTAATTTTAAAAAATTTCAATCAATAAACTTTTCATTTGATTCTCGAAATGCCATATTGTTTTCTAAATTTTGCAAAAATATTAAATCTAATCCAAAGGTTTTTAAATTATCTTACTGGGCCAACTGGGAAAATGAATAGAATAGAATTTAGAGAACAAATAATTGGGTTTATTTACTTAAACTACATGATAAATTAATAACTAAGAGATTAAAAAATCAAATTATCTACAAAAAGGAATCTTACAGCTTAATTTTTACATTTATGTCTTAGTCTCTTTTCTTTCTAAATACTGACCATTCTTCAAATTAAGTTATTTTAGGGCTTATAAATCATATAAATAAATTAAAGTACCTTCTTTGTGCATCTATTTCAATTAAAACTCCAATAAATCCACTACAACTTAGTTCTCTACACCTTAAGCCTAAACTCACATTTCATCTTAACGCAAACAGCTGATGGCCGTGTTTTGTTTTCTACTCATTTGTTTTAAAACAAAATGCATTCATATTATTATTCACTAATTTAGTTACTTCTTGGAATTTATTTCATACTAATAAATATATTTAATTTAATAATATTAGTAATTTGAATGTGTGTATTTTTTATACATTACACTACACAAAATTGTATATGTGTATCCAGAACTCTGCAAGGACGACACCTATCTATTTTTAACGGAATCAGCCGGAGGGAAGGGGATATGAAGGGGCTTAACTCAAAAATAGCAATGAGGATTGAGAAGTTTATGTTGAAGCCAATTATCGATTATCAGCCAAAATAATCGATTGTTGTTAGAGGGAGTGCAAACACTTTTTTGATTAATTCCTGCTGGGGTTTATTATACACACTTTTTATTTCTTCTAGTTGTAAAACAGTAAGTCATTTTATACGACATGTGAGGAGCATTGGGCTCAAATGGTACATAACTCTATAAATGAGAGAAGAAGAGAAATGGTTGATAAAGATTAATGAGATAAAAACCAGGTCATCGAAGGAGGCGATGGGAGGGGACAATTCCAGTCGGAATGGAGGAATTTCATAAAACTGAATATTCGAGTTTGGAATTCCTGAACGTCTCTCTATGAGGTCTGCCTCAATTCAGTTCCAGGTCTCCGTCTCTACTTACCTTCCCATGACACGGATCTGCAGACACCAGGAACAGACCCATACCTAGGGATCTATCGATACAAGTAAATACAAGTAAAGTATCGATACTTTTCTTTTGATATCAAGTAGATTTCAAATAGATATTACTTGTATCGATTCAAAGTACTCGTTTCAAATTTCAACAATTAAAAAAAATTATATACATTTTTCAATTCATCGTTCACCGTTTAACTTCTTACAATTTTCTTTTATTTGATGTTCCAATAAAATACTGTACTCAAATTACGAATTGCGTTAGAATATATCTTGAAAATGACAAACTGACCTTTTCACATTGAGCTAGGATGCCTGTCCTTCCTCCCAACACAAATATTAGTTATACTCAAATCAATCGTCTTTTAAAATTGTTATAATTTCTTTTACACCGATTTGAGTTACCTTTGAATCTTTCAAATATGTTTTAGCAAAATCATTGAGTAATGGCGCGGTCTGTTATTAAAAAACTTATACAATATTCAAAGGACTGATCCTTATAATCCAAGAAGATAAACTTGGAAATCAATATCTTCTATTCAGAAGGCACCGGTTAGTATTCAATAGATACCACAAAGTATCGATTCTTTTACTCACGAGTAGTATCGAAAAAAACTTTCGAACTATGTATAATATATATACGTATATAATAATAATAAAAAACACAATAAAATTTGAAATATTGTAGTGGGCATATGAAACAAATAAATCATATCGAATAAGATAAAATTATATAATTAAAAACATACTGAAAATAATAAAAATCCTTATAAAATAAAGACACAATTTATTTTTTATTGTAGTGGGCATAAGAAACAAATAAATCATATCGAATAAGATAAAATTATATAATTAAAAACATACTGAAAATAATAAAAATCCTTATAAAATAAAGACACAATTTATTTTTACTAAGGATATAAAACTACTGATACAAAGAGTATACTGACCCAAGCACAATTAATCAATTTAGTTTTCGCTCCCCATCCAAAAACAGTTGACCATTTGGGTTTATAATTATTATCAATCGTGAGTTCATAATATGAACTCACGATTGATAATAATTATATCATATTATGACGCGAAGGAACCTGTACAAGAAAGGTCAGAACCAGATCCTCTTGTCCAGATTCCTTCTATCTCTGCTATAAATGCCCCAATCGATACCAACATAGAGGAAGAGAGAGAGAATAAAAAGAATTATGTTGTTGTTTACTGATCCACGCCCCCCCCCCCCCCCCCCCTCCTCCTCTCAAGTACACCCTCTCACCCCCTCACAACCCCCGTTTGTGTAAACAATAGAACTCTATTTACCCCCTTGTCCTATTGGACCAAGAACTTGTCCGTTTTATAACTTCATCATCTAGCAGAAAAATGTTACAATGAGCTTATCCGATCTTTCCATTAATTAAAAACTGAATAGTGAATCGCTACGCACTTCTCCAGCAGGAAGAATCGCTACGCACTTCTCCAGCAGGAAGAATCGCTACGCACTTCTACAGCAGGAAGAATCGCTACGCACTTCTCCAGCAGGAAGAATCGCTACGCACTTCTCCAGCAGGAAGAGATCAATGACGTTTTCGCTCTCCCTCTTTAAGCTAAAACTCAATAGCTGACTTAGGCCAACCTCACATTAGGCAATTCCGAAGCGACGCGACTGATACTAAAGTATCTTGAGGGTATCTTAGAAGTCACTTCCTATGGTGAGTGGTGGGGAGACACAAACGACGCCACTTCCAGGAGACGCGTATCCTACCAGTCTCAAGCGACCTGCTAGGAAGGTCGCCCGTCCCTTGAGTCTCTTGCGTCGCCTCGCCATGGCTAGTGAACCCCATATCGCCACACCTCATCAAATGGAGCCATCTTCTTCCGCAGAGCACACTGAATATGGAATTGATCCCAAAAGCCGTGGACCAATGTCTTTTTCACAATTGCTTTCAGAAACTATTTTAGATGAGCGTGATGAAATGACACTAATGTAATTAATCTTAAATAAAAATTTAATAAATTACTTATTTATTTCCTAAATTACTTATTTATTTCATAAATTACTTATTTATTTCATAAATTACTTATTTATTTCATAAATTACTTATTTATTTCATAAATTACTTATTTATTTCATAAATTACTTATTTATTTCATAAATTACTTATTTATTTCATAAATTACTTATTTATTTCATAAATTACTTATTTATTTCATAAATTACTTATTTATTTCATAAATTACTTATTTATTTCATAAATTACTTATTTATTTCATAAATTACTTATTTATTTCATAAATTACTTATTTATTTCATAAATTACTTATTTATTTCATAAATTACTTATTTATTTCATAAATTACTTATTTATTTCATAAATTACTTATTTATTTCATAAATTACTTATTTATTTCATAAATTACTTATTTATTTCATAAATTACTTATTTATTCAATAAATGACTAAAAATTTAATAAACTACCTCAACGTGATCAAGATTCTTTCTTCTGCACTCACACATTCCCGCATTTGTGTGTTCATCTGTCTTATGGGTGGAGAAACAATGCCAATCAAGTGTAGGAATGATTCTTTCGTCATTCGGTAGAATGATACGAACTTGGAATCCGACTTTTCCAGCTCTTTAGCACCAACAAATAGTTAACATTCCTTTCGATGTAAGGATGGCGCCATAATCTTCGGAATTTTCCTTTTTCTTTAATAATAATAATAATAATAATAATAAGATACAACGACATCTTCATCACTTGAAGAATCTTCACTTGACATGGTGAACAACTCAGCTTCTCGCCACGGCTAGATGGAGACTGAAGAGATCCTAGTCGCTGCACAGTATCCTCAGTGTGAGGAGAAAAGTTGCCTACGGGTATCATATCCACAGACAACTCAAATGGCTGATACTTGAGTGTCAGTCGCGTCGCTCCGAAATTGCCTAATGTGAGGTTGGCCTTACTGAATCCTCATACTAAATTTCATGTCGATACTTTCATTACATCGGCAGTTATTGGGGTTTTTGAATTAAGCCCCCTTTCCACTTCGGCGGATTCCACAGAAAATAAATACATGTTGCACTTATAGGGATTTTACGTATGAAATTTCATGTCAATATGTCGAAAAAAATGAAATTCCGAAGGCGCCGCACACTGGGGCCTCAAAACCTGGCCAAAATACAAAAAAAAACAGATGCAGATTTTAAGGAGGGAGTGAAAAGTATGGTTTCGAAATTGAACTTTTTCCGTCTCATATCTGAAAACACGAAATAACCTACTGATAAGAGACTTTGAATTTGTTACTGTCCAAATTCTACAGTTTTTGGTATTACACCATCCATAATAGTTAGGAATTGATTTTTTCATTAGTTTATATAGGTACAGTAGAACCTCTTTAAGTCGAACCTCGATAAATCGAAAACCTCCAAAACTCGAAAAAAAGTTTTGTTCCTTTCCCTTCAAGCCCCAAAACCTCCATTACTCGAAATCTCAACCCTCTATTTAGTCGAAATAATCAGTGAGTCCCTACAAGCCATTTTGGTACATATTTTCCCTCTATAACTCGAAAAAATAAATTGGACCTCTGTATCTCGAACATAGCAATGTTTTATTTTACAACCTTTACAACTCGATTATTTGAAACTTATTATCTCTATAGCTCGAAGAAAAATAAGTTACCGACTTTAAGAATTTGCCGACAATGTACACCATTGTTTCTTAGAAAACAATTTAGGAGTATACAATGAATAGGATTACCAATTATCTAAAGAAAAAAAAATTACTGACTTTTAAGGATGTTTTGAAATAATGTTGATTTATAATAAATATAAATATGTTTGTTACCTCTGTAATTTGAATTTTTATTTATTTCATCTCTCTAACTCAAAATTAGTTAGAATGAATCTTAACCTCTACAAGTCGAATCAAAATCCCCCTTAGTCGAATCCTCCATAAGTCGAAAACTCTATAACTCGAATTTTTTGGCGTCTCCCTTGATGTTCGACTTATAGAGGTTCTACTGTATATTTAAAAAAAAATTATGATTCAATCAAATAAGACTATCCTTACTTTCATATGATTGTGTTTTTAGTTATCTGACGTACGTAGTTTTCCAACTAGTTGTTATTCTGTTGCCTTTTGGAAAATATTTTGTAAGTTAATTTCAAAAAACAAACTTAACTTTAGTAAAACTAAAACTTTTATGTAAATGGGAAGTTTGTTTCACACAGTTCATTTTGAGTTTTTAACAAGGGGAGAGGAGAGGGCGCCGGTAGCTCAGTGGTATGCGTGCTTGACTTCTGAGCTCAAGGTCGTGGGTTCGTAACCCGACCGAGGCCCTTAGTTTATTTTATCTGGGAGGTAAAATAAACTTAAGCACTCCGTCCTTCGGATGGGACGTTAAGCTATGGTCCCGAGCCTGTACGATGTCAGGTACTCGTTAAAAGACCCCTTCCCTAAATGGATACATATTTAGGGTAGGCAAAATTTAGGACTCCCACAGTAGAGTCGGGCTCATGTCCACCAGAGTGACGAAAGAGCGCTCTGGTAGTAGGCGATATGACCTCGTTGTTAAAGCCCGGGCATGAGTCATAAAACCTAACCTAACCTAAGGGTAGAGGAAAAATTCTTGCTGAAGGAGAAATTTTTGTTGAACGTATTGTTTTTGTAAATGGACAGCACAAAAAGTATCATTTATACAAATATTTTGTGTGAAAATTTCAAAAAAAAGTTTGTGAATTATAGGTAACGTAATTTCCTAGTTTGAATTATTCAATTAAGTTTCCGCTCTCCCTCCAAAACCAATAAAACTTTTGGACTAAAAAAAATATTTGACTTAAGTATATAGTGCCTTCTGAATCATACTAAATTTGGTGTGTAGACGTTCATTGAGCGCTATAATTCAAAAACTATTGTAGCTATGAACTTGAAATCAAGTTGTTACATGTGCTAACTTAGATTTTATTCAATTTTGCCCGAAAATTGAGACCACTGTGATGTATAAGAATAATACACACATTAAATTATTAATAATAAAAAAAAATTATATTTATTTTTCTATAAAAAGAAACTGAATTAGTAATTAAATAATAAGAAACCATTTCTTTTAAAACAAATGCCAGTAAAAAACAAAACAAGGCCATCAGCTGTTTTTTAGTGTGTGTAGAGGAGTCGGTCTGAGTAATGTGGTATTTAGGCTTAAAGTGTAATGAACTAAATAGGAGTAAATTGACGGTGAAATTGTTCCAAAAAGAAGGTACTTTTATTTGTTTATATGTACAGGATATATGCCCAGAAATATATAACTTAAGTTTTAGAAAATGGCCAAAATATAAAAACAAAAAATATTGAATTAGTGTTAAGAATTTAGTTTTTAAGATTTTTATTTTGATTTTTGTTTCTTTCAATGTTTAGTTTTTTTATTTAAATAATGTACATTTAAGAAAATAAACTCAAGATTTGTTCTCGTAAATTGTGTTCTATTCATTTTCCCTGTTGGCCCAGTAATATTATTTGAAAACCTTTGGATTAGATTTAATATTATTTAAAATGGCATCTCTTTAGAAATCTAAGTGAAAAGTTTGTAAATTGCATTTTTTTTAATTCGTGCACTTTCTGAAAAATTGCACGTCTTGAACTTTTGATACTTTTTTAGGGTCCCTTTTCGAAAAACTACTGTAGAAATTTAGTAAAAGAAAAGAGTTAAAATTTCTACAGGAAATGTGGTAATTTATTGTTAATTTAATTTTATTATTTATTCTTTTCGTTTTAATTATTATTTCATTATTTATTTATTTTTATTTGAATTATATATTTATTTAATTAATTTTACATTAAAATTTTCTATTATTACCACACCACTTTACTTCGGGCCTTAGAATATATTTTACAACATACAGCTTATATATTTATGCCATATTCAAGATTCTCTTAAAATAATAGTTGTAGAGTGCTGAAAAGCTCATTTTATATCAAATACGATTTTTCACAGCAGAAAATCGTCGTTTTGAAACTAATTTTTTTTAGACTCGATTAGTGAATCAATAAATTAACCTAACTACTCTACCTCTAATTTAAAATTATTTTCATGTATTTTAAAAATATCTAAATACTTTATTTATTTTCCAG
Source organism: Aradus depressus (assembly GCA_963662175.1). NCBI lineage: Eukaryota > Metazoa > Arthropoda > Insecta > Hemiptera > Aradidae > Aradus > Aradus depressus. Next base: position 21,964,913 of record OY759226.1, on the reverse strand, counting down.
AGTAGAGACCTGTACTTCACCTATTACTCTTTGCCATGGTACAAATTCAACAAGAAGAACATGCAAGCTCTCCAGATCATAGTGCACAACTGTCTGCATCCCATCATGTTTCGAACTGCAGTGTTTGGAATAGCTACCAACTTCGAATTGCTCCTCTCTTCAGCTATTGTTTAGTGAAGTCTATATTAATGCTGTTCAAACGGGGTTTGTTTGTTTGTGGGTTAATCTAAACGGCTATTCAGAATTTCAAGAAACTTTGCAAGTAGCATCCCTTTAAAACCCGATTGAAAACGTCTCAAAATTTTTAATTGTATAAAACTTCAGATGTGTCGAACTTCAGATAATTTCGAATTAATAATTTTTGTGATACTTGACATTTTCTACAGAGATATTGTGTACTTAATTAAAAATAAAGAGAAACGTATGTTTTTAAAAATATTAATAAATATTTCTCAAAATATATATAATATACGAGTACTTTCGGTATTGCTACCATCTTCAGCCACGACTTAACAAATACTAAATGGAAGTTCAACAATTTTACAATACGAACTGTCACTTTTCCCCTGTACAGTAAAGTCTTAAAAACATCAAAAATAAAATTTCTTTTAAAATTTAAATCTTAATAATAAAAGAAAAATTTTGAAATAGTATGTGCTCATAAATAAGTTAGTAAGGCGCCGGTAGCTCAGTGGTATGCGTGCTTGTCTTCTGAGCTCAAGAACGTGGGTTCGAAACCCGACCGAAGCCCTTAGTTTATTAACGACGTTAAGCGATGGTCCCAAGCCTGTACGATGTCAGATACTCGTTAAAGATCCCAAAATTTAGGACTCCCACAGTAGAGTCGGGCTCATGTCCACCACAGTGACGAAAGAGCGCTCTGGTAGTAGGCGATATGACCTCGTAGTTAAAGCCCGGGCATGAGTCATAGAACCTAACCAAACCTATATATATAAATATATATATATATATATATATTTATATTTTTATGAGCAGATACTATTTTATAATTTTTCTTTTATTATTAAGATTTCAATTTGAAATTTGAGAGGAAATCAAAAAATGTTTCAGTAGTTTCCATGAGAAAAACCCTTTCTCCTGACCCAGAGGAAAACCCCGTGGAGGTTGGAAAAGGGACAGTTCGGAATGTAAACTTGTTGAACTTCCATTTAGTATTTGTTAAGTGGTGGCTGAAGATGGTAGCAATACCGAAAGTACTTCCATATTATATATATTTTGAGAAATAGACAATATTTATAATCAAAAACCACGTTTTTCTTCATTTTTTAATAATCTTTGTATTTCTTTTATTCATTTGATTTTTCTTCTAAACAATTTATTTGTTACAGTTTACTCGCGGGTTCCAAACCCGGTCGAGGTTCTTCGGTTTTTTTTTTTATCTGGGAGGTGAGGATGGGAAGTTAAAAGATGATCCCGAGACTGAGCAAAATTTAGGACTCCAAAAATGGAGTCGAGCTCATGTCCTCCAAAGCGCACTCTCATAGTTAAAGCCTGGACATGAGTCGCAATAACTAACTGTTATAATTTACTGAGAGGTGAATTTAGTCTTTAATGTAACACAGAGGGTGGCATTCTTCAGTTTGTTCCAAAAACATCGACTTTTGCCTCATTATAAAGTAAAAAAATAAATTATTTAAGCCAGTGATCAAGTTTTTATAAATCAGATGTTGTTAGTTATTATGACTCATGCCCGGGCTTTAACTTAGAGATCATATCGCCACTAGAGTGCTCTTTCATCGCAACTATCGGAGTCTTACATTTTTCCTACCCTAAATTTATATTCACCTAGGGTGGTAGTCTCTAAAGAGAACCTGTCACCGTACAGGCTCGGGACCATCGCTTAACGTCCCATCCGAAAGACTGCATGCTCAAGGTTTTTTTCACTTCCCTTACAAAAACACAAAGGCCTTCGGCCAGATTTCCAACACGCGATCTTACGCTCAGTAAGCAAGCACGCATACTACTGAGCTACCGGCGCCCTCAAAAGGATTATAATATTATTTCTTCAGAAAGAAAAGAACTTAAGTATGAGTTTTCATTTACGAATTCAAGACCAAACCGTAAGGCTCAGTGCATTTTTATGCACGACTGAGTCAGAAACATTTAAAATTAAATTTGAGTTGCTATGAACATGCAAATGCGAGAAAAGAAACGTGAGGGGTCATATTTGCATTGTTTTCTTTGTAAAATGCATTTGAAGTGCTCTTCTAATTTGCATCTCAAATTTTGAGTGTTTCTAAATACAATAATAATATCAGTTTTCATTTCGATGTTCGAGATTTCCGATAAAATTGTATTTTTGTTTGATGTATCTCTTTGCCTCCCAATTTATTTTTTTTAAAAACTGTTATCTTCAGTATAAAATTTAAATTAACATTGATTTAGTAATTGTTTTATGCAATTACAGCCTTTATTAACAATAATGATTTTTTACATAAATTTTTTTATATAATTTTTTCATCGCTGTTGTATAGTTCACATAAAGAATACATGTATTATAGATACTGATGATGGGAGTAATGCTATTTTTTATTGTAATTATAATTGCTATTTTTTAAGAAGGCAAAAAATAAATGGGAGAAGTGAAACTGCAATATATTATATATAAAATAAATGGGAGAAGTGAAACTGCAATATATTATATATAAAATAAATGGGAGAAGTGAAACTGCAATATATTATATATAAAATAAATGGGAGTAGTGAAACTGCAATATATTATGTATAAAATAAATGGGAGAAGTGAAACTGCAATATATTATATATAAAATAAATGGGAGAAGTGAAACAGCAATATATTATACATAAAATTAAAGAAGGCGCCGGTAGCTCAGTGGTTTGCGTGCTTGTCTTCTAAGCTCAAGATCGTGGGTTCGAAACCCGACCGAGGCCTTTACTTTATTTTATCTGGGAGGTAAAATAAACTTGAGCACGCCGTCCTTCGGATGGGACGTTAAGCGATCGTCCCGAGCCTGTACTATGTCAGGTATTTGATAAATATCTCTGCCCTAGATGAATAAAAATTTAGGGTAGGTAAAATTTAGGACTCCCACAGTAGAGTCGGGCTCATGTCCACTAGTGACGAAAGAGTGTTCTGGTAGTAGGCGATATGACCTCTTAGTTAAAGCCCGGGCATGAGTCATAAAACCTAACCTAACTTATAAAATTAAAAATTATTTAAAAAAATAAGCTATTTCGTAAAGCTGAAAAATAATAGTATATACTGGAATATCGTACATTAGTAAATCCAGACACTTTAATATCTGAAGTACCAAACTCTTCTCTAATTAACAGAAAAATACATCCCCTTAGGCTTATAATAAGCTTGTAGTTATAATCCTTAAGTTATATACCATTTTTTCTTACAAAAATACGATAGAAATAGTAAACAGTTACAAAAAGCTTAAATGTATTAAATAAATTTACAAAAAACTACTGTTTAGAAATATATTTGACAAGGATCATTCATAATGTTTTTTTTTTTTTTTTTTTTTTTTTTTGTATTTATTTTTCTCAAGCCACAACTGTGCAAAAAATGCACAACCAGCGGCTGGACTGACATATGCTAAACGAATATAATACAAATAAAACAAAATAATAAAAAAGAATAATGAAAATAAATATGACATGAATGGCTTGAGAGAGGAAAAACAGCCAGCGGTGAACCCTCATGACATCACTTCATAACAGGAGATCTCTATGCCAAACTCTCTTTAATCTTCTTGCGGGATTGTGGGGTCAATTTGTATTTAAGATTTTGCGAACTTCCGGATTGGTGTATAAGTAAATTTTGGTGTAGAAACGTTGGTATAAATGTTTAATGGTTGTGTCTATGGATGTGATGTTCAAGTCGCGGTGTAAAGTCTTGTTGCTAACGTATGGTGGGCATTGCGTGATCAGTCGGAGAGTCTTGGATTGAAATATCTGTATTCTTTTGATGTTCGAAGTTTTGGCTGTACCATATATTTGTAAGCCATAGGTCCAGAGAGGTCGGAGAAGATAGGTATAACAATTTAGTTTTTGTCGAGTAGATAATTTAGAACGCCTATTCAAAATACTGTACAATAGTCTAAGTCGCCCCGTGTCGTTCTAGTGTGAGGGTTCCAAGTCAGCCTTCTATCGAGGGTTAATTGTGGGTATTCTTAAATGAAAATTTATATTAAACTGTAATGGAGATGTTGTGATCTGATTAAAAGTTAATCATTAGCATTGTACTTCCCCAGAGCGAATTAATCAAAAAACCTTTTGCTCTTCCTCTAAATTTGATTGACCGATTTGATTTGGGCCCATATACATTACAGTCATTACAGTCATTCTGTCGAGAGTTATCGTCTTTACAGATACACAGCAAGGTTTTTTTTAAAAAATCACTGGCTAAGTACTTCCCCAGCAAGAAATAACCATTTAAGTTTTCGCTCTCCCTCCAAATCCAATGACTTTTTGGGCTAAAACTCAATATTATACTTATATAGTGGCTTCTGAATTAGGATTAAGAGCAATTTCGCGGAAAATTAATATATGCAATCCTTTGAGGTTTCGAATTTAATTATAATATTTCAAGTCTAGAAATTCATTATATCAGCAGTTATTGGGATTTTTGTGTGTTAAGCCTCCTTTCTAATCCCCTCCTTTTTCCTGAAAATTAATAGATGTTATCCTTAGAACGTTCTAGATACACATATAAAATTTCGTTTCGATACGTTCATTCTAACGGATGTTATCGTGTTCATAGATACACATACAGACAGACAGTCGGAAAACATGAATATGTTGAAATCTTTGCGTCGAATTTTTGACCGATTATATAACTTCCTCTATACTTTTTATTGCTGGGGAAGTAAATAAGAAAGTAGAAAACAACAATAATATCTTGGTTCAAAGAGAAAGTTCATCGAAGGGAAATAGGTAAGAAAAGCTACCATGATGAGAAAGTAACGAGTTTTATCATCAATAACAACCCATTGCTCCATATAACTTTCTCTTTTTTATTATCCCAACTGTACATTGTGTTGGTAGTATAGTAGGTTAGAAATGCGATGTTGAGTTTATAACAAAACTTTATATTTTCTGAAGTATTTTCTGAGGAAGGGAGTGAGCCTAAAGGCCCGTTTACACTGCCCGAGCATTCATCGCGAGCAGAGGTGACGAACGATCATTCGTTCGAGGCTCAGGCAGTGTAAACAGTCGCCGCGAGACGATCAAGGTCAAAGTGACTGCTCGTTCGTGCTCGGGCCTGATCCGCCCGATGTCGGTTTTCCGGTGAATCATCAAAGGGACGCTCGTTCGCCGCTCGCTCTGTGTAAACACCCCGGGATTCGTCGAATGGTGTTCTATGAATCTAGTTCTCGCCTAGCTGTTGAAGGATACACGTCTCCTATTTTGTGTGTGGTGTTGCTTTTTAGTATTTGACTGATGGAGTGGGAAAATGAAAAGTGCCTTTTGTTAATTTCTCTGTATGCGGAGCACCCAGAGCTGTGGCAGCCAGACCATAAATTTTATTGTAGGTCATACGATGGAGGGAATCTACCACTGGAAATATAAATAATTTCCTTTTTTTCTTATCTCCGGATGCCTTTCGGCGAGGAGAGAGTCTGGGTCTACCTCTTCCGTTCTCTGTCCTGGACGAGGGCTTTCATATCTGCCATTGAGCTGCCCCAGCCTCTGGATGTACTCTAAATACTGTACCCAGGCTCCCTACAGATCTTTGTTCTATGATCCTGGGGTTGATGTATGACACCTCAAGTTCCTCCTGGATCATCTCGTTCCTTTCGCAGTCTCTCCTTGTCTTACCAACTATTCTGCGGAGGAATTTCATTTCAGTAACGTTAACGCGGCTAGTGTGCTTATCTAGAAGATTCCAACTTTGGCAGCCATACAGGAGGATTATCTTGTAGCTGTGGATCTTCACCTGTCTGCTGACCTCTCGTTTTCCTATGATACTGTGCCCAGGGTCTCCTCCCTACAGATCTCCGGTCCATGATCCTGGGTCCTCTGTCCCTCTCTTTTCTATTATTCGCTTGATGTATGACACCTCAAGTGACTCTAGAGTATACTGTACCCAGGGTTACTTAATTTAATTATTTATTTAAAGGCACATTACAGAGAGCGCCGGTAGCTCAGAGGTAGCGAGCGGGGCAGCTACTGAACTCAAGATCGCGGGTTCCGAAGCCGAAAAAACTTTCAGCACCCATTTATTTATTAAAAAATACCTCGATTCAAACAATTTGTCTGTATAACTAGGAAGATAATGAAAATATATAGTAAAACAGAGGGCGCCGTCCTTCGGGTAGGATGTTAAGCAATAGTCCCGAGCCTGTACATGTCAGGTACTTGTTAAAAACGCCTGCGTTACGTAACTAAACCTGAATAAGCAAAATTTAGGGCCCCATAGGAGTTGCAGATCAGTTAGTAGACACTGGTTGACAACCTGGTTCCACACTACCATTACTAGTCAGTAGTCTACTAATAAGCGTTGCACACGCGGGTATATGTACAGACAACGATTTTAAATAACCTACTACTCTACCCATTGCAGTAAATATATACAACTCTAGTTATCTTTCTGTCAACAATTAATAGTTAATAAAATTAGTTAATAATGTTTCTCACTTAAAAACTAACATTATCAAAAATACTGATATACACGAATAATATAAATTGAATCAGTTCTCAAAAAAAAATACTGTTTGGAGGAGAAGTATCGCTCCTCGAAAATTAATTGCAGTTCACATCGGCCGAAACCCAGGTTCAAAAACATTTTCTCATCCACGCTTTTTTTTTTTTTTTTTGTTCCATTATTACCAAGTATTTTGAGTAATTAATTTTACTTACAGTCATTTTTACAACAACAACAAAATTCAGATGAGGTCTGAGCAATCAGCATTCGATAAGCTTCTAGCAAAAATTTTTCAAAAGACTCATCTCCAACCTTACCATTGTATTAGAACATTTATTTTATATTTATATTATATGGCGCAGTACAACAAACGTCATAACTTAAATCGGAAAAAAATATTTTTTGAGAGTTTTTCATTGTGAAAAAAATTAATTCAGTTTTTTAACGAAGAAAAATAAGTTTAGAATGACAGATGAGAAAATTTACCAACCTCGCACATCTCTATACAATTTATATGAAAGATTTCATTATAATACTGATCAGTAGACCAACAATGGTCAATAATACAGTTCAATATTGTACAATAACACATTATATATAGGTATAACCCCCAGAAATAACTCAACATTTTAAAATTTCCAGTTACTGTTAAATTCTGCTCTCCAGGTAACATAGAATTTATAACGAATTATCTCATGCTCCAATTCGATTATGCTGTGAAAATTCTGTCGCTCCGCTTCATCCATTCTTCATGGAGAATGAATCTTCATCTTACTGAACTAGGAAACTATAGCGTCAGACTATAGACTATTGGACATCCCTTGTATAATCTTTTTGGATAAAACAGGAGGGTGAGTGGTGGAACTTCCCTTATCTCAAACAGGAGGCCTCCCTCACATAAATCTGTAGGCTATCTGCCCAGCTGATGAATTAAGTAGACAGGAGGGAATATATTTATTTCAATTGTCTCTCTCCTTTTAAACCGGATCTTGTCCAAAGAGAAAAGTCGTCGATGAATCACCAGCAATGTGCGTTAATTGATTAAGTTTTCACTCTCACTCCCGGACGGGATTCGAACCCACAAACAATGGTGAGACCATGCGACCAAAGCCCTACGCTCTAGCCCGCATGGCCACCATGGCTCCCTTTTAGATGTACCATGAGTGTCCGACCCTAAGAGGTAATATCTGTTTATGTATATAATTTATAAGCTATATTGATGTATACATTTTTCTGACATTATCTTATTACCATGTTATGGTTTAAAGTTCGTCGCTAAAAATGCCAATCAACAGACAATTTATATTTTGGAACTCTCATAACTCCCACCCCCCTCCCTTAACATTGGCACAAAGAAATTTTTCAATTCCGGGATTTTCGAGATTTATTTTATATAAGTTTTTATTAATTTTTAAAATTGTGTATTTTAAGGGAATAACAATAAAGTATAATATTAAAAGAAGGCAAGTAGAGATTTTATGTTAATTTGAGAGACTTGAGAAGACCTTCGAAGGCTTTTTGAAATAGCTGAGTATACTCTTCATTCGTCTTCGAATACAATCCAATCAAAAATATCAAGTTGAGAACTTCCAGGACCCGGTAATGACGAAAAATCAATGAGAAATGCACTTAAACGGGAAATAAAAAAAATTTACAACCGAAAGTTCACCGAAAAGAACGAAAGAAGATTTGGAGAGCCAGCTGAAGAAAGAAATGAGCGTTTTCGGAAAGAGGATTGTACTTAAACTTTGTGTACAGAACATTGCTAACAATTCCACCGATCAGTGCAGAGGCCGAAAGGGCCTTACTGGTACTTTTGTACCAAGCTGGTACTTTTGTATCAAGATTAGGCGATAACTCTGGAAACATTATGATTTTTAAGGGCATATTTTTCAGCATAAATATGTTAACTGTAATTTTTTTTTTTTTTTTAAACTTTCATATTTAGATGTTATTTTAGAAAGTCCCGTTAATATCGGGAGGGACAGGTTTGAACACGTAATAACAAACACAGACTTTTTTCTTATTTTTATCAATTTCCTGAATGTATTTTATCGTCGCTGTCTTTTTTTCGTTATCGTTATAATATTGTTTTTTTTAAAAATTATATGTCGCCAAAAAAAGTATTCGTACACTCAGTTTTTTTTATTTTACTCTTGCATTTTTATTTCAACAAAGTTCATAAGTTATATACATATTCTACATTTTTTTTTTTTTTTTTATAATGTTGGTCGCAACTGTTACCATGACGCAACAACCAGCTACCAAGAGGACTTGATTGATAGTTGATGACTTGATTGGCGTGAGAGAGGAAGGCCACCCAGCGGTAGCTCCTCAGGGCGAAATTAAAAAAAATGAATATTATGGTTATTATCAATGAATAGGGATATTATGATTTTGTTTCAAGAAGTGGGGGGTTGTAATTTGGGATTATATTAAGTCATGGTTCCACCTCCTCTTCAATCTCCTGGAAGGATTGTGTGGCAAGTGTGGTGAAGATGTATGGATTTGGGTGAGAATGCAATCTGCTATGGAAAGGTCCTGAATTGTGTCGTGTACTGTGTTTATCATGAGGTCATTGTGAAGTGTTCTGTTACCTACGTATGGTGGGCATTGTGTATGAGTCTGAGTGTCTTTGACTGGAAAACCTGGATACGTTTCAGGTTAGATATTTTAGCCGAACCGTAGATTTGTGAGCCATACATCCAGAGTGGCTTTAGTAGAAATGTGTAGCGAGTGTAAGAGAATAAAGCATTTTAAATCGTTTGTTTAGCGTATTACGTATGAAGCTTGTATGTGGGTTCCATGTCAGTCGTCTGTCCAGAGTAAGTCCCAAATATCTTACTGTGTTAGTCTGAGGGAGGGGCTTGTTGTAGATAAAAACGGCGGGACATGTATCTCGTCTTAATGTAAATGTTATATGTTGTGATTTGTTCGTGTTGAGTTCAATTATCCAAATGTTGCACCAGTTCTCAATTCGAATAACATGGTGTTGTAATGTGAACGAGGCATGTATGGAATATTCAGCAGCAGCTAAGATGGCCGTGTCATCGGCGTATGTAGCTGTCAAGGTATGTGGTGACGTGGGCATGTCTGAGGTGTAAAATGTATATAACAAAGGAGATAAAATAGACCCCTGAGGCACGCCTGCCAAGATGGGCTGCAACGAAGAGACAGCAGAGCCCTGTCGGACGACGAAGTATCTGTGTGCTAAATATGATTGTAGGATGAGGTAGTATGTGTGTGGAAGTAAAGGCCTCAATTTGTAAAGAAGTCCCGGGTGCCATACCCGGCCAAAAGCCTTACGTCAAGAAAGGCCCCTACAAGGCCCCTATTCTACATTTAACAACAAATATATAGATGCAGTTAAAAAAATTTTAAAAATAAGTATAATTAAGAAAATGTAAAAAAACCAATTTTTCAAGGCAAAAAAAGTATTCGTACAGAAGTAATTGTGATAATATTTTGTTTTATTAAGCATTAAAAGGGATTATTGAGATGATTGAATACGAGGTTGAGGATGAAGCGTTAAGACATCAGTTTAGTTCATCTAGTAGTGAGAGATGGGTCGGAAATCACAAGAATTAGATTCTTCTACAAAAGATCGTATAGTAGAATTGTTTAAGCAAGGTATGAGTTATCGTGATATAGGTACAGTGATAAATCGTCCTCACTCGACAGTGCAGTATATTGTGAAAAAGTTTAAAATGGGTACTACGGACAATAAGAAGCGTTCAGGAAGACCGAAGGCCCTCTCCACCCGACAGACATGGCATCTTGTTAGAAAAGTAAGGAAAAACCCTCTATTAGCGCTCCAGCACTAGCCGCAGACATCGCTTCATCCTCAGGGACAGTGGTTACAGCCCAGACCGTGAGGCACCGCCTCCATGAAGTCGGCTTTAGGAGCAGAGCAGCCAGGAAGAAACCTCTCATCTTTTTATTTTGTTCAGCTCTGAGTTCTCCAGACGGCTATGTTGGAAAAAACATCATTTTGTTAATGAAAAATATACTTTTTTCTATGCAAAAAGTGGCATTTGGTGTCACGAGAAAAGTAACACAGCAGTGTCTTTCGACATTTTTTTAGGACTTGGCCGGAGACACTGCTTTGTCTCTTGATTTTTTAATTTCAACTCTTTTGAGTTGAATCTCGAAATTTCGGGATCAAGTTCCAATCCCTACTCGTGTAGGGTGGTTATTGGTGTATAGCTGTACATTTTCAAGGACACAAAAATAAAACAAGCAAGAGTAATTATTCAAGCTAAAAAATAATAATATAGTTAGTTACTGTGATTCAAGAACAGGCTTTAACTACCAAGTCATATTGCTTTGGCATAGAACCATCGCTTAACGTCCTATCCGAAAGATGGGGTGCTCAAGGTCTGTTAAAAAGGACAATTCCCATAAACCATTTCGAGAATCCTAATTTTACTTAGACTATCCACATATATTCAGTGAATAATTTTGAACTTAGAATGTTTTATGATCTCAAAAGAACAGGGAACTACATTTGGTCTTTGTTAAGAAGCGTTTTGGTGGAAACATTGGCTCTACTCGGAATACTGCCAAAGTGTTTTGTAACGCGCCCCCCCTCACTGGAATCTATCTGAATAAAATTATGTATTCAGAAGAGCAGGCTTTTAGATTCACTTTGAGTTAATTTGAATTTATCGCTTTTGTTGTAGCTGATTCAAACTGGTTGCATTCGAAGCAATGAATAATTTGTTATTTCTAAAGTTATACCCAATATTGGTAAAGTTAAGTAACTGGTCAAAAATTTGTTTATTTTATTAGGTTAGGTTTTATGACTCATGCCCGGGCTTTAACTACGAGGTCATATCGCCTACTACCAGAGCGCTCTTTCGTCACTCTAGTGGACATGAGCCCGACTCTACTGTGGGAGTCCTAAATTTTGCCGACCCAAAATTTTTATTCACCTAGGGCAGGGGTCTTTAACGAGTACCTGACATCGTACAGGCTCGGGACCATCGCTTAACGTCCCATCCGAACTTAAGTTTATTCTACCTTCCAGATAAAATAAACTAATGGCCTCGGTCGGGTTTCGAACCCACGATCTTGAGCTCAGAAGACAAGCACGCATACCACTGAGCTTCCGGCGCCGTTTATTTTATTTATTTTTTAAATCAAAATTTCATGTCATATTAAAAAAAAAAAAGGTGAATCACCGGCAGCTTACTTCCCCAGAACGAATTAATATTCAATAGTTGAGTTACATAGAAGCTTCTAAATCCTCATAATAAATTTCAAGTCGATATGTTGTAAACAATCCCCGAATTTGGCCATTGGCCGAAATAAATAATCATTTCTAGGATTGGGCATTTCAATTTGCTCAAAGCTGACGAAATATTCAAGATAGAAACCTCGAAAGAGAATGGGTTGATACAACTGCTTCGGGCTTTGAACATTCAAAACGTCCACTGGCCAGAAAATCCACCCAGTGCCCGAAAAAACGCTCAGTAGCAGAAAATAGAACTATAGAATTATTAATGCTATAGAAATAAAAAAAATTAATGTTGAAAAACTTGTATTTAAATTAAGTGAGACAAATTTATAAATCACAATTTCATATCACAATAGGTTAGGTTTTATGATTCATGTCCGGGCTTTAACTACGAGGTCATATCGCCTACTACCAGAGAGCTCTTTCGTCACTCTGATGGACATGAGCCCGACTCTACTGTGGGAGTCCTAAATTTTGCCTACCCTCTTTTATATTCATCTAGGGTAAGGGTCTTTAACGAGTACCTGACATCGTACGGGCTCGGGACCATCTCTTAACATATATCACAATATTTTAAATCACAAACATGTAGGTATTCTTTGTTTTATTTTTCGACTAGAATATTAAGTATACAAACCTATTAAGTATACAAATTTATTATATGATGATCATGTATATGATATTATTATATACCCGAAAGTTCCTAAGAATGAGAATTTATTTCGGCCAATGGCCGAATTCGGGAATTGGATACAGCAGATAGATACATTAATTATACCAACCACCCTTAGAGGGTGCCGGTAGCTCAGAGGTATGCGTGCTTGACTTCTGAGCTCAAGAGCGTGGGTTCGTAGCCCGACCGAGGCCCTTAGTTTATTTTATCTGGGAGGTAAAATAAACTTAAGCACGCCGTCCTTCGGATGGGACATTAAGCGATGGTCCCGAGCCTGTACGATGTCAGGTACTCGTTAAAGACCCCTGCCCTAGGTGAATAAAAATTTAGGGTAGGCAAAATTTAGGACTCCCACAGTAGAGTCGGACTCATGTCCACCAGAGTGACGAAAGAGCGCTCTGGTAGTAGGCGATATGACCTCGTAGTTAAAGCCCGGGCATGAGTCATAAAACCTAACCTAACCTAACCCAACCACCCTTACAGAACAACCCCCAAAAAAATACCGCTGACGCCAACTCATTATTTTCTTATACCCAATAATGCGAGTATGAAATTATTTTGAGAAGGGGAAGGATCCTTAAGCGTGGTTGGTATAAAAAAGTCCTGTAATAGACACATCGCTTATATTTTTGCGAGAAGTTGTTTCAGCAGGAAAATACCTCGGTTGCAACACGTTTGATCCGCACTCGGAAATTCGGTATTTCTGACAACTAGCTTCTTAAAGGCTCTTCAGGGCTGATATTGTTTTCATTTTGATTTGACTGAAATTTCTCACTGTTGTTTTAACAAAACCGCTTCTAATAAACTCATTATTAGGTGAAGAAGTCAACAATTCTCATAATGATATATAATCCGAAAATAAAATACTACCTAGAAATTAGAAAAAGTTTGAAGGATTCCATATAATGTCTCATATTAGTTGGGTCATTATGGCTGATAAGTAGATATTTAGTAAATAATTAATAAAGCAGTGGCTGAGATGAGTTAATTCATTTCACTGGAAGACCATCAACGGATAACAGATACTTATAAAATTGTGTAAGTTCATTTTCAAATTATATTCAAAAAATTCAATAGTTATTAGTTATGACACATGCCCGGGCTTTAACTGCAAAGTCATATCGCCTACTACCAGAGCCTTCTTTCCTCGCTCTGGTAGACAAGTACTATGGGAGTTCAGTACCATCCGAAGGACGACGTGTTCAATATTTTTTTATCTCCCAGTTAAAAAAACTTAACGAATTCGGCCGGGTTTTGAACATGGGATCTTGAGCTCAGTAAGCAAGTATGCAAACCACTGACCTACCCTCTGAAAATTCAATTTAAATATCCTCAGAAACGTAACTTTTGACTTTAGTAATTTTTTGTGTGGACCCCCCAAAAAAAATTAAAACCGCATCGTATTACCTTAAGCATGCCGTCTTTCGGATTGGACGTTAAGCGATGGTCCCAAGTCTGTACGATGTCAGATACTCGTTAAAGACCCCTTAACTTAAATGAATAAACGAGTAGGGAACATTTAGGACTCAAAATAATCGGATTCAATAACTAACTATAGTTAGTTATTATGACTCATGCCCGGGCTTTAACTATGAGGTCATATCGCCTACGCCAGAGGGCTCTTTCGTCACTCTGGTGGACATGAGCCCGACTCTACTGTGGGAGACCTAAATTTTGCCTACCCTAAATTTTTATTCACCTAGGGTAGGGGTCTTTAACGAGTACCTGACATCGTACAGGCTCGGGACCATCGCTTAACGTCCCATCCGAAGGACGGCGTGCTCAAGGTGTTTTGATTTTAAATATGAACTTTTTTGTATGGCAGTTATTAGGGGGTTGGGGGGGGGGGGGGGGGGGGGGGGGGGGGGGGACTACCATACTATATCACAATTTAATCACAAAAATAATTAAATAAATAATATATATCAATATTAACCTATTACCTATATCACAATATTAACTATATCTCAATAATGGTAGTTCCCCCCCCCCCCCCTCCTGTTCTGTCCCCCTCCCTCACTCTCCCCTCCTACCCCTACTCCCCCTCCTCACACCCTCTATCATGATTTTTTTCAAAATATTACCACCAGTCGTAAGATCCTGTACACTTGACAATGCTCTAACCAGCCAAATATATTGTCTTATATAAATATAGTGGAATTTTTGATTTGATCTAAGTGTTTTATTCAATAGTATTTCATATTCATTATTATGTCCTTTTATTAAATTTTCGTTTAATTTAAACTTTTTTTTAAAAATAGATTTCCAAAGATGTCAACAAAGAATGAAGAAAAAGAAACAGATTTATTCTACGATCCCCGAACTTCTAGAAGATGGTTGAGGATTCTCGCTGGAAGCTACCTCCTGATCGGCCTGGAGTCCAAACTGTTCTCCATGTACACCGCTCTTGTACAACTAATAATGTTCTTCTTCTTTGTCTGGTTCATATTATCTGCAGTGCTCGCTCTCAGTTCTCCAGTTGAGTCCTGTGAAGCAATTCACTTTTCCATTGTCATTGTTATAACAATTATCAATTATGTCAATGAAGTTGTTAACAAAGGTGAAATTAATGATGGTTTTAAAATTCTCACTGAAACATTCTATACTTACAACGGTCACCCAATGACAGAAGAACAATTAAAAATAAAAAAAAAAGGTGTCAATGATATTAAATTTAATTGTAATTTATTTTTCAATTTTGAGCGTGCCACTTGTACAGGTTATTTGATAGTAACAATTATAAAAAATAAATTTTTTCCACAAATTCGTGGAAAAATTAACGAAAATTATGTGGATTCTTTGCTTCCAGTACCGTTTTACCTTCCCTATGATAACTGGATAACGTTTCATTTGGTTTTTTTGGCGCAGGGTTGGGTTTTGTTTATAATTTATGTTCATGAGACTACGATTCAGGAGGCCTACATCAGCATTACGAACCAGATTGCATCTGAACTAATTCTACTGAAGTATTCTATTCAAAATATTGAGAAAAGAGCAATGAAAAAATACAAGCAGCTGATCGTTGCCTCTGATCAGAATTGTGACACTTTGTCTGATCTTTACATTGATTCAAGATTTCAAGAGTGTATATACTTCTGTCTCAAAGAAGATGTGCTTCATCATCTTGCCATAATCAGGTATATAAAAACATTAAGGCGTAGTCAAGGTCCACGACGTAGATTTTCCGTGGTAACTTCGGGATAAAATCATTTTTCATTTTCTTTTCGATGCTGCCGTAGCTCTTGCATTTGCTTGACACTAGACTTTTTAGGTTTTTAAAATTCCTTTTGATGCGAGCTTTCCTCTGATTTGCGTTTTCTATAATTTCGCGCATATTTACGATTCATATGAGACGACATCTTTAATTTTTTTGCAATTTTCAATTTAATACCGATTTTTACATATATTTCGGAGAATATTTTTATTATTTCACGTTGAGTCCTAGTAGTGCTCCTCAAACTCTTTACAATGACACCCGAATCAAAGTCCTATCTAAACGCGTTATCACGCTACACTAATTTCTAATTTTACACAACGCTAATTCGTAACAATCATCTGCCAGCGCCCACACTAGCCCGATAACGTCACAGGTAAAACAAACACGTACAGACATGCTCTATCATATATATATTGTGTTGTTATCACATTATTAGTCTCGTAGTTATTATCGATTGAAATCTGACGGTATTTTGTAACACAAGAAAGTTTGACCGCCTATCACTGTGCTTAACGAGCGAATAGACGTTTTCACGTCAGTACATATTTACCTTCTGTAAATAAATTAAACAAAAGTATATATATTATGAAATATTGTCTATTCCACAAAAAAAAAAAGAAAAAAAAAGTCATACCAATTGACCGTTTGGGCTAAAATTCAAAAGTTGACTTACATAGTTATAGGGGTGTTTAACGAGTACCTGACATCGTACAGTCTCGGGACCATCCCTTAACGAGTACCTGACATCGTACAGTCTCGTGACCATCCCTTAACGTCGCAACTGAAGGGTGGCTTAATGTTTTTTCACCTCCCAAAAAAAAAAATGTAATGTAATCACAAGCTATGTACTTCCCTACAAGAAGTAAGAAGTAATCAAGTTCTCCCACCAAATGTGGTAATTGAGATTTTTGTGACCAGCCCTTCTGATACCCTTCTCTTCGGTTGATTTCGCTGAAAAATAATAGGTGTCTTCCTTAAAGGGTTTTAAAATTTACATATAAAATTTCGTGTCGATACATTCATTTTATCGGGAGTTATTAAAGTATTTATGTAAAGCCTCCTCCTTAATTCCCCCTTCTCTTTAAATGATTTGGCTGAAACTCAATAGGTGTCGTCCTTAGAGGGTTCTGGATACACATATAAAATTTCGTGTCGATACATTCATTCTATCGGGAGTTATCGTGTGGAATCTTGGGTCGGAAATCTGAAATTCCGTTGAATACCCCACATCGAATTTCTGATCGATTACATAACATACCCTACACTTGCTATTGTTGGAGAACTAAAACATATTATCAATCCGATAATAATAATAAACTGTTTTTTTAGGAGTGTTAATAAGTTCAGACCCTACATCGGTACTACACTGCTTGAATTTGCAGTTATCACGCCTGGACTCTGGGGTCTGTCTGGATACTTCCTCTGCAAGGTAAAGTTATGCTTCAAAAATAAGCTAAGCTATAATAAAATTAATTTTCTCATCCCTATTTTATAATATCTTATTTTTACTATTTTCAGGGTGGGATGCCATTCGACAAAATCATGGAATTTGTTCTTATTTTCATAGCCGAATTGATATTTATAAGCAATTTTAGTTCTTTTAATGAAGGAATTATGGCAGCTGTAAGTATTTTCATGAGACAAATCGATATGAACAAATCTGTTCACAATATGTATATCGTTATAGAGGGCGCCGGTAGCTCAGTGGTATGCGTGTTTGCCTTCTAAGCTCAAGATCGTGGGTTCGAAACCCGACCGAGACCCTTAGTTTATTTTATCTGGGAGGTAAAATAAACTTAAGCACGCCGTCCTTCGGATGGGACGTTAAGCGATGGTCCCGAGCATATACAATGTCTCGTTAAAAAGAACCCTGCCCTGGTTGAATAAAAATTTAGAGTATGAAAAATTTAGGACTCCCACAGTAGAGTCGGGCTCATGTCCACCAGAGTGACGAAAGAGCTCTCTGGTAGAGGCGATATGACCTCATAGTTAAAGCCCGGGCATGGGTCATACATAATAACTAACTATATCGTTAGACATTTGTATGTTATGAAGGTTAGCTGAATATATATATATATATTAGGGTGTATCGAAATTTTTTAAATTTGATGGCCCTACGAAAAATTGAAAGTATTTGACATGTAAACAATAACAGAATATCAAACAAACTATGGCTTTAGGGGGTCCCACATTCGTCTCAAAAACTCGATTTTCACGCTTTTTCGAGTAGTATATTAAGAACTGAAATTTTTTTCGATTTTATTGTTATTTTTCTGTCAAATTCCAATTCCAAGTCGTGCCCCACTTAATTACAAGTAATATCATCATAAAAAGACATTATTTCAAGTACTTAGAAGTTAACCAAGGAATAATAATTATAGACAAAATGACAGACGAGAAATAAAAATTATTCAAAATGCTACCATTGCGTCAGATTTTAATGCGGATAACTTTAGTATTTTAAAATTTGATGACAATTAGTGTAAATTCTTTATATAAGTGAAATTGAAATTTAAAAAGTGTGCAATATCAATCTATATAGGGACAAAATTGAAAAATGAGTAATGACTCCTAATAACTCTGTATAATTAGTTGCTTCAAAATTCAGTTTTGGGTACTCGAAAAACTCGGTTGTCAGAGTCCGGTGATTTTCTGCAGATCAAGATTATTTCCAACGCATCAATCCGCATTAAAATCTGACGCAATTTCACTTATATAAAGAATTTACACAAATTTTCAACAATTTTTAAAATACTAAAGTTATCCGCATTAAAATCTGACGCAATGGTAGCATTTTGAATATATATATGTATATCTATGTAAGATGCATATTAGCCATGTCCCTTTGTTATCTAGTTATTTACGACATCCATGGCCCCGGGAGATCTAAGAAATAAAACTCACTCCCGGACGGGATTCGAACCCACATATCATTTTGAGACCAATGCGACCAAAGCCCTACTCTCTAGCTCGCACGGCCACCATGGCTCTCAGTTTAATATTACTTCGAAGCTATACGAAGTTTAGGGGATGTTATGTAATCGGTCAAAAGTTCGATACAGAGTTTTCAACGGAATTTCATGTTTTCAACCTCCTAACACAAAAAAAAAAAAAATTTATGTCTGTGTTTTCAAATTTTTTTTTTAAGTTTCATTGTTTTTAGGACTGTAAAGTATGGAAGAAAGAGACAGGGAATAACCCCTGTTAACATTTTCGAAAAAGTGTAATTATTGTGGCCATTAGATACAGGAATTTCTTATACCAAGTACGCTTACAGATCACTCTTTCTCCGCCTTCCCATTCTCAAAATAATTTATTACTCGATATATCAAAGTATTGAGTTGGCGTCAGCGGTATTTCATTGTACATTGTAATTCTGAGAGTGCCTTTCTTATACCTGGTAATGCCAGCATGAAATGATTATGAGAAAGGGGAGAGAATGTAAACTTGTTGAACTTTCATTTAGATGGTAGCAATACCGAAAGTACTCCCATATTATATATATTTTGTGAAATTTAAAATATTTTTAAAAATACATTTTTTTTCGTATTTTCACTTTTTTTAGGCCAACCGTACTTACAAATCACTCTTTCCCCTTCTCAAAATCGTTTCATGCTGGCATTACCAGGTATAACAAAGTCACTCTCAGCTGTACAATGAAATACCGCTGACGTCAACTTTCTGTTCTGCTCAGAGTATCAATATACAAATTGTTTACAGGTGGATTTAGAAAGCCACTCAGATTGTCAATAAATTAATAAGTTGCTAATAAGCATGATAAGGTCTGTTGGACAACGGTTTAGACTTAAATTCTACAAATATAAGCTGAATGTTTACTAAGTTCCAGACGAGAGTTTAACTTAACTCCAGCATCATCTTGACTCCTGGCTTACATAATCTGCAAATGCTAATCTCCAAAATTTACATTCGCTATTTTAACTTTGTTGATCCAAATTAGTTTTAACTAGACCGCTATCCATTATAAATGTTTAATATATTACTTGATTATTTAACCCTCTAGTACACTCGCCTTTCATTGTTACATTACTACACTCGCGCGGCACTCAGTACCGCAAGCTTAACTATTGAGTTTTTCAGCAGTTTTGCACCCCATACAACTCCAAAAAGTTATTATTAGACGTACTGAATGCATAACAATGTTCTTAAAAACTTTATTGAAAAAAAATTGTTTTAAAAAACGTAACAAGAATTGAACCTTTTAAACAATGTTAAGGAATTACAGGTTAGGTTAGGTTTTATGACTCATGCCCGGGCTTTAACTACGAGGTCATATCGCCTACTACCAGAGCAACAAATAAACTAAGGGCCTCGGTCGGGTTTCGAACCCACGATCTTGAGCTCAGTAGACAAGGAATTACATATATTGAAGTAAAGAAAAACATCTTATTATAGTACAAATAAAGAACAATATAATTAATTATAAATAGTTTATTTTTATTATAAATTAGTCGTAGGTACAAGGAAAAAACTAAAAAATTAATAATTAATTATTTTTTAGTTTTAATTAATTAAAATTAATTAACAGCTAATTATTATTATTTAATTATAAATTAGTCGTAGGTACAAGGAAAAAACTAAAATATTAATAATTAATTATTTTTTAGTTTTAATTAATTAAAATTAATTAACAGCTAATTATTATTATTTAATTATAAATTAGTCGTAGGTACAAGGAAAAAACTAAAATATTAATAATTAATTATTTTTTAGTTTTAATTAATTAAAATTAATTAACAGCTAATTATTATTATTTAATTATAAATTAGTCGTAGGTACAAGGAAAAAACTAAAATATTAATAATTAATTATTTTTTAGTTTTAATTAATTAAAATTAATTAACAGCTAATTATTATTATTTAATTATAAATTAGTCGTAGGTACAAGGAAAAAACTAAAATATTAATAATTAATTATTTTTTAGTTTTAATTAATTAAAATTAATTAACAGCTAATTATTATTATTTAATTATAAATTAGTCGTAGGTACAAGGAAAAAACTAAAATATTAATAATTAATTATTTTTTAGTTTTAATTAATTAAAATTAATTAACAGCTAATTATTATTATTTAATTATAAATTAGTCGTAGGTACAAGGAAAAAACTAAAATATTAATAATTAATTATTTTTTAGTTTTAATTAATTAAAATTAATTAACAGCTAATTATTATTATTTAATTATAAATTAGTAGTTCATGAAAAAAATCTAACTATAACATAAAAATATACTTAGTTATAAAGAAAACAAGTACGAAATAAAATATAAAAAAAAAAAGTTGCGCAGTTGCCGCAATTGTCCCTTATATATTAAACATAGGGACCGCGAAAATACAAATTTAGTAAATTTGCGGCACGGAGTGCCGCTGCGAGTATACTAAAGGATTAATTATTAGTTACTCTGTAAATATCATTTGTAAATCTAAATCAAAAGATCCTACCAACTGTGCCATGTTAAGTCTTCAATCAATTACGTTTCGCTCTACCTCCAAAGTCAATCAAGCGTTTGGATTAATAAATCAATATCTGACGCAGTGGCTTCTGAATTCTCATACTAAATCTTGTATCAATACATTCATTATTTCGACAGTTATTGGGATTTCCCTCCTCCTCTTCGGTTCATTTCGCTGAAAATTAATAGGTGTCTTCCTTAGAGGATTTTTGATACACATATAAAATTTCGTGTCAATACATTCATTCTATAAGGAGTTATCGCACACACACACTCAAGATAATATCATATATTATATGAATAAAAATATAGTTTTGAGAAATGTTATGGTTTATTTAACATGTATCGGTAAGATTGCACCCAACTGAGGTGTTGACCTCTTTGATGATCCCAGATTTAACATGTATCGGTAAGATTGCACCCAACTGAGGTGTTGACCTCTTTGATGATCCCAGATTTAACATGTATCGGTAAGATTGCACCCAACTGAGGTGTTGACCTCTTTGATGATCCCAGATTTAACATGTATCGGTAAGATTGCACCCAACTGAGGTGTTGACCTCTTTGATGATCCCAGATTTAACATGTATCGGTAAGATTGCACCCAACTGAGGTGTTGACCTCTTTGATGATCCCAGATTTAACATGTATCGGTAAGATTGCACCCAACTGAGGTGTTGACCTCTTTGATGATCCCAGATTTAACATGTATCGGTAAGATTGCACCCAACTGAGGTGTTGACCTCTTTGATGATCCCAGATTTAACATGTATCGGTAAGATTGCACCCAACTGAGGTGTTGACCTCTTTGATGATCCCAGATTTAACATGTATCGGTAAGATTGCACCCAACTGAGGTGTTGACCTCTTTGATGATCCCAGATTCCAACTAGTCATTTTATTGATATTTACTAAAAATAATCTGTTATTTGTTGTATATTTTTGTATTTGTGTTATATTATTGGCGATAAAAGGGGTGAATATTTGAGATTGTTCTGATTGTTCATACATTTTCAGAGTAATCTCAAATATTCACCCCTTTTATTGCCAATAATATAATCCTCCTGTCTCTAAGTATACGGACATACTTTTTAAAAACTGTGTATTTTTTTTCATATATTTATTATTTATTTCATGTATACACATAAATATATTTCAAATTTGTCCTTTATTATTAAGATATTAATAGTTCGTTTATATATTATATATGAGTGGCTTCATATCAAAGACGGACATGTCCAATTTTCTCGAAATCTATGTTAGAATCGATTCTCATAGACTTTTTCACGCTGAATTCAAATAGGAAATTTATTGGTTTCAAAACAGACCAGAATCACCTTAAAAATGAGCTCAAAGTTTGGTGTTGCGATCAAAAATCGGACAAGTACAGTTTGTGTTGGTTTTTCTGTTGTTCAGTTGTTCACCACCAGCCAAGCAGATGTCGGCAATCATCTTCCACGTAGGTACCCATAATGCAATACCAACTTTGTTATCAGTGGTGTTTTAAACATGGTGCTCGCTTCAACATACTTTTCCCTATTTCACTAATTTATATATTTTAAAATGGAAGTTGCAGTTTCCCCAATAAAAAAAAAAATGATGGTACTTTTTCGCTTGGAAATCAGTTTTCAATATTTAGGTTTCAAAAGTTGCCGAGACCATTGTTTGATTTCAAGAGCGGCCAAGTCCATTTTTTTAAGACCAAATTTCGACAAAACCATTTATTTTTCGTTCATAATCATTGTTCCAATTGAGTCGTAAGGGTTAATGAACTTCTGAAAAAAAATTCAAAATACGATACTACCCATTTAATACAGTTTTTTGGGCCTCCTTTAAAAAATCAAAATTGCACATGTCCGACTTTGATACTATGTTCCTCGTATATATTGTGAAATGGAAATATTAAAAAGAAACATGCTTTCGATGATCCCTGCTACAAAAACATGTTTTTTTTTTAGTAAATAGCTGTTTATGTATCTAATTTATAACCTATCTTAATGGATGAATAAAACAAACTTTTTTTTGAAATATTGTCTATTCCACTAAAGATATATATACATATAACTACCGGTTTCGGCTTTAAACCATCGAACTAGTTCATAACTAGACCTGACGATGGTATAAAGCCGAAACCGGTAGTTATATGTATATATATCTTTAGTGGAATAGACAATATTTCAAAAAATAAGTTTGTTTTATTCATTTATTACAAGTTTCCACAATATGTCCGCGTTCCTCAACTTGGAAGTTATCTTAATGGATACATTCTTATGGCATATTATATTACCATGTTATGGTTTAACGGAAATAAATGTTATTAATATATTCAGAATTTTCTCAGCTTGATTAATAGCAATTTTTTTTATGCCTAACATGTATCGGTAAGATTGCACCTAACAGAGATGTTGCTCTCTTTGATGATCCTTGATTTGAACTAGTCATTTTACTGTTATTTACTAAAAATAATCTGTTATTTGTTTAAATATTTTTGTATTTTACAGAGTAGAGACCTGTACTTCACCTATTACTCTTTGCCATGGTACAAATTCAACAAGAAGAACATGCAAGCTCTTCAGATCATAGTGCACAACTGTCTGCATCCCATCATGTTTCGAACTGCAGTGTTTGGAATAGCTACCAACTTCGAACTGCTCCTCTCTGTAAGTATTGTCTAGTGAAGTCTATATTAAATCATTTCAAACGGGGTTTGTTTGTTTGTGGGTTTGTTCCAACATCGCTTCTATGAATTCAGATTTTTTTGAACTTCAGTATCTTCTCTTTAAAAACGATTGAAAAATAGGCTAAGACGTCTCATAATTTTGGAATGGAGAGAGTTTCTGGGGGGGGGGGGGGGGGGGGAAGCATAAAATTAGTGCTAGCTCATTAACGGCCGATCGGATGTTCAAGGAATCTCACATATAGTATTCTTAAAAGCTAAATGGAGACTTGACTATTTGTAGGGATCTATCGATGCAAATACGAATAAAGTATCAATACTTCTAGCAGATACCAAGTAGGTATCGAATAGATATTACTTGTATCGATTCAAACTACTCCTTACAAATTTCCACAATTAAAAAAAAATATATATATAAATTTTTCAATTAATGAAAATCGTTCACCGTGTATTTTCTTACAATTGTATTTTATTTGTTGTTGTAATAAAATACTGAACTCAAATTACGGACCACGGACAAATGATATACATATATCGATGGTAATAACGTCATATGTGATGTGCTGATGCGTCCTTATTTCTTACCTTATTTTCATTAAATGGTTTATCGTTTGTGAAGCTATACGTTTGTTTGTTTTTTTAAACTACCTAACGATTATTTTACAGAAACATCGATTATTTTATTATTATCGTTTGTGAAGCTATACGTTTGTTTGTTTTTTTAAACTACCTAACGATTATTTTACAGAAACATCGATTATTTCGGTTAATCGGTTAATCGATACCCATCCCTATATTATACATTTTTTAAAATTATTTAACGAAGTACTCGATTCAATCGTAATGAGTAGGTATCGATACTTTTTATTCAATACTTGAGTAGTATAGAAGGTTTTAATCGTAAAAGTATCGATACATTGTGGTATATTATTATTATTATTATTATTCCACATAGTTTAAGTGGGGGAAGTACATTGCAGGTGATTCACCATAGAGAACTCATCAGCAATTTTCCCCATTACTACAACATAAGGAAACATAATGTATTTTTTTTATTTTAGTTGATTGGGTCTGCATTTTCCTATATCAATCTTCTTTTGAAAGTCTAAATGAAAACTATTGGATTGGGTATAAACAATTGTAATGTCCTGCGGAAAATTAATAATGATTTATTAAAAAATTTACTGAAATTAATCGTATTAATGGCATCCCATGGTTCTTGCCACCTCCCCTCCTACGGTCCCTCCCATCCATCCCCCCTTCCCCTTCCCTCACTTTCTTTTTTTTATTATTTCTATTATATGTGAAATCCTAGCGATCAAATTAAACTCAATATGTCTCTCTCATAGCAGAAAATAATGTTAAAGTCAAAATCTTAAATAAATTAAAAAAAAAAAAAAAAAACATTATTTATGCCAAATAAGTAATATTGCATATTTCAACAATCAAGGCTTATTTCTCCAGTTTCTTAAGAAAAATATACAATAAATAACTATGAAAATTATAAACAAAACCTTAGATTTTTCACAAAGAGGATCTTCTTATGTTCATCCATTTGTTTTTGAAGTTACACTTTGTCTAACATACTCACAGTATTTATACACAAATCAATTGAATATTAAGTTCAATAAATTGTTCTTTAGTCCTTCATTGAGTATAATGACTGAAAGATAATAAGGGAATATTGGAGTTGAATAGTTAAGAAATCAGAAAGTGGATCACAATGGTATGTAATTGAAAGTAAGTCTTAGTGTACAGCATGTAATTAACAAAGATATAACTAGTGACTTGACGATGTTAGTTTGATAAATAATAGTGTGTTAAATGATTCAGAAGGCATTGGTCAAGTTCAAACAGTCTGATTAGTTTGGAACTGACATCTCAAGTGGGTAATTCTTTTCTTGACGATATTTTTTCACTGTTATTTTCACATTTATTTTGTTGAGTAAGCATTTTAAAAAGTAAATATTATATAAATACCTTTTGCGTGTTCTAGTGAAAATAAAAAAAAGATATTGTGGAACATTTTGATATTTTTCTTAAATTAGGCTTAGTTTGTGGAAGGGTTTATGCAATGACAAATATTTTATTTCATATTAATATGACGAGTGATCGTTAGACATATTTATTTTATTTTTTTATACTAACTCTAAGTGGTTACTTGTTCTATGATATGTCGTTCCGCCCAGTGTAGAATAATTCTGTTGTATTTCTCTCGTCTTGTGTCCTCCAAGCTGGGACATGTCGAAATGTGTAACGTCCATAGCGCCTCCATGGCAGAGCCCGCAGATGGATACAGTATATGTATCGTATGGAGATGTCTCTGGAGGCAGTCATACTGCCCATTCTGAACAGTGTCATTGAGTACCTCCTTGGCCGATCAGAAGGTGTCCGGCCGCTCGGATCCAACAGCGTTGCCCATTTCTTGCTTATGGCCAGCCTTTCCTGTTCCTCTTTCTCTAATAACTGCCATTGTAATGAATGTATTGACATTAAAATTTCATAAGTATATTCGAAGACTTATAAGGACGAGACCCATGAATTATCAGCTGAAGAAAAGGAGGATCATAAAGGATCAACTCAAAAATCTCAATAACTGTCGATGTAATGCATGTATCGATATAAAATTTTATATTTAAATTCAAATCCCCATAAGGATGGCACCTATTAATTTTCCGCGATATTTGTTGAAGGGAAGGGGATCTTCGACTTGAGAAACCCTATTTTTTTTAATATTAAATTGCTTGCTTTACTAGGTTTGCAATGGCGACTCCGGAAGCCATCATCAATGACCCCCGGAACACCCGAAGAACCGTTAAGATAATGGCAGGATGCAATATATTAATTGGCCTTGAATATTCTTGGAGTTTCTTCATGCACAAAATATGTCTCCAAATTTTCATGACATTCATGTTCCTATGGGAGATTTTGACAGCATTTTTAGCCAGAAATTCACCACCAGAATTTTGTGAAGTTTTTCATCTTGCCCTAGTTAACTTTGTGTATCTTATTAACGTTTTCAATGAAACTTTAAACAAGAAGGACATTAACGATGCGTTAAAAATACTTTCCGATGCACATTATGACTATAATAATTTGCCACTGAATGAAGAACAGTTAAATATCAAACACAATGCAAAGAAGGATCTTCAATTTCATTGTAATATGTTCTACAAAATTCTCAAAGTTGTTATAGTCTGTTATTTTTTTTTCACACCGGTATCTAACTATTGTTTTCCACATCTCCGCGGGATTAACGAAAATCTAAGTTCGCTTCTTCCCATTCCGCTCTACCTACCTCAAGATAATTTCGCAACATTGACCTGGGCTTACTTTGCCCTTGCGTTGACTTTCGCAATGACTTATGTACATATGTGCACAATTCAAGAGGCATTTATTAGCTTCTTGATTCAAATTCAAGCAGAATTGAACTTGCTTAATTATTCTATAAAAAATGTTGAAAGAAGAGCTTTAAATATTCTTAAAAAAAGACACAACACTTCGCATCTTGAACTCTACAGCAATTCGCTTCTAGATCAAGCCATCGACCAATGTATTAAGGAAGATGTCCTGCACCATCTAGCGGTCATCAAGTAAGTAAAGTTAATTAAACAGAAATCAGTTATTACTTTATTAGTGCAAAATTAGTTTGCAAAACATATTAAATATAATATAATTACAGTGCAGTGAAATAGTATTTAATAGAAATAAAAGACGTTGTCTTCCCACTGTTTTATTTTACACCAGAACCGGTTTTCGACGCAACAGCGTCATCATCAGTGGTTCATCTATCATAGAATAACAAAATATACAAATAATAAAAAGTATAAATAATTCATAAAGCATCAGGGTACAGAGTAAGAAGATAAAAATTATAAAATTAACTTACCCCACCCACACAGCACAGCGGTTTGAAGACAACTGGCATAGCTCTAAGGGGTGGGGATAGCCAGGTTAGTAAGAATTATTTATACTTTTTATTATTTGTATATTTTGTTATTCTATGATAGATGAACCACTGATGATGACGCTGTTGCGTCGAAAACCGGTTCTGGTATAAAATAAAACAGTGGGAAGACAACGTCTTTTATTTCTATTAGAAATCTCGTCCCACAACATCTTACTATCACATATAAACAGTATTTACTTTCACTGAGACAAAGTGTAATATGTCGTATGAATATACTAATGTGTTTTCAATCCCGGTCCATTTTCTAAGAATTTTTCGGACACACATATTCATGAAATTTCGGCTTTTTATATATGATAAATAAAATAGATCAAACAAAATATATATATATTTTTTAAATTACTGAAATAGTAAATATGTGTTATTTTGTCCTAAATGTCTTCTTACTATTCCCTTATCATCCTTTTTTTTTTAGAAGTGTCAAAAAGCAGAAAGTGCAATCCTTTTATTCTAAATGGAACAGTTTTCCAGTTCGTCTGAGTTAAAGTGCAGTTTGCACTTCCCCGCTAGTGTTTCGAATCGTAGAATATTTTCTTAGAACCTTCCAATCGTTTTTTGCATATAGAAATCTAAATAATTATTCACAGATGTTAAATAGTAAATACATTTTAGCATGTCTGCTTTCAATGCTTCTTATTGTTTTAGATGTGTCAAGAAGCTAAGTCCGTTCATAGGCATCACTTTACTAGAATTTTCAATCATCACCCCCATCCTCTGGGCTTTTGCTGCTTACTTCATATGCAAGGTAAACTTATTAAAAAGATAATATTAATTTAAAAAGAAATATCATCTATAGGCAGGACGATTAAACATGTCAGTTGTATGTTATTTTATTTTATCCTTCCGACAAAATATATGAGTTATTCTTTTCATAATGTTTATCTTAAGAGATGAGCTTGTTATTGTCTAGATTAGTGCTGGTTAGGGGAGCTGCGTTGCCATACCTGGCACTTCCTGCCTGTCTCTTCTAACACTAAACTATCAACTATCCAATGCTAACATGGCAAGTATTAAAAGTAAATAAATCTAGGATTACAAATAGAGCAGTCTATGAAATGAAAATGAAAAGAAATTTTATTATTCTGGGACCGAGGTCCCCTAAGAATAAATACATACAGAGTATAGAAAAGGAACAATGAGAAATAGTATCAGTATTTCGTAAAATGAAATAAATAAAATAGAGCTACATTGGAGAAAACTGGAAATTAATAATAGATATTAAAAGAATAACATGAAAAAACATAAAATTGACTGCTTAATTATGAAGAGAAAAAATAAAAGTATCTACTATATAAATAAAAGAGAATATGTACAAAAAACAGTATATAGATAAGAGAAAAATACATAGATTAATAAAATCGACAGAGCATAATACTGTGATGGTTGATTATGAAAGAGAGGGGAGGATGCCCAGACAAGGTTTGAAATAAAATTAATTTTAGAGAGTAGGGGCTAGATAGAAAAGTGTAAGGAGAGAAGAAAAATAAAAATAATCAAAATAAAGTAAGATAAAGTAAAAAATAAATATAAAGAAAATAGAAAGAGAAAAAAAATGAGATAACTAAATAATTTAAATGATTGGAATAATGAGGTTGACGAATTAGAGAATATGGGGGAGAGAGATGAAGACCTAATGAAAGGGGAGTGGATTGTTTAGTGAAGAGGAATTGGAATAGTGAGGATATGAAGGAAGCCACGGAAGGAGAGTGACGGATTGGGGAGGCAGGGAGTTGCAAAGAGAGGAGGCCTGGACAAGAGAGTTGTGGAAGGCAGAGGAGCGATGGGAGGGGATGAAGAGGTCTGAAGGAGGATCTAGTGTGTGTGGTGAACGGAGGACTAGAATTGGAACAGAGAGGATTTGAAGGAAGCCACGGAAGAAGAGAGACGGATTGGGGGAGGCAGGGAGTTGTAGAGGAGGCCTGGACAAGAGAGTTGTGGAAGGCAGAGGAGCGATGGGAGGGGATGAAGAGGTCTGAAGGAGGATCTAGTGTGTGTGGTGAACGGAGGACTAGAATTGGAACATTTATGGTATTTTGGATTAAGCATTAGGAAGAGGAAGACGCCTAGAAGGTAGTTTCGGTGGTAGGAGGGTTTGAGCATTTCAACTCGGAGTACCAGAGCAGAATATAAGCGTATCTAGGGACATCGAAAACAAATCTGACGAGAGTGTTAAGGACACGCTGGAGTTTGATATCGAGTCCCTTACTCAGATCATTATAAACCAGGCACCCGTAGTCGAAATGGGGGAAAACAAGGGATGATACGAGGAGTTCCCGGGAGTTTTGTGATAGAGAGTGACGGCAACGTTAAAATTACAGTCTATGGACGTGCTGGAAAACTAGAACTGATATATTTCATCGCTTCTGTATACAATTTTACTTTCCCACATATATGAAGAACAGGGAAAGTTATGTAATTCTATGGGGAGTTCCAAAGAAATTTCATATTTTTTGACCTTAAGATTCCAAATGTCTGTGAACACGATAACTCCCGATAGAATGAATGTATCGACAAGACTTTTTATTCATCACCGGCTTTTTTTATTTTTTTGTTGATTATTCATTATTACATTGAAAGCTTCCAATGATGCTGTTTCATAAACAAAATAATAATATAAATACATTCTCACTGAAAATTTTAAATGCATTTCTGAATTTTTGGTTAATTTCAAATTTAATTAAGGTGTTTATTTTCAGAATGGGATGCCCTTTGATAAAATTGTGGTATTTGTTCTAATTTTTGGAGCTGAAATTATTTTTATATCAAATTTCAGTTCATTTAATGAGAGAGTAATTGCTTCTGTAAGTATCTATCAATTTTTTTTTGTATATTATGTCAAAATGGTAACAGTCAGCAGACATATTGTCAGAAGGATATTTTATAATGAAAAGAATACACAGACAATCACTTGTCTATATTTTCACTATATTAAAAGTTATGCGACGAAAAGAGGCTGCTCATGTAAAGTCAATTTAAGTTAGAGTCAGTGGTTACCTTAGAGGGAGCTTCTAGGGATCCGAGTCTCCCAAAAGCCAAGGAGATTGTGGGCTGTGCCCCCGGGAGTCTATACCCCCCACCCTCGTAGCCTAACCCCCCCCCCCCCCCTGCTCAAAATCCTGGCTACGCCCCTGTAAAGTGGGCTGCTGTTTTACACATAGGGACTTAAGCATCCAGTGCTCCTATCCCTTCCCTGGAAGCGCTGGGCTTCCACCTTATTGTGTTACCTGTATGTTTATACTATCTAAACCAAGTTCTTCATGAAGTACTCAGTCTTCCAGTTTCCTTAATGAACTTTTGGCATTGGGTGTGCTTTTTTTCAAGGCTTTTATTAGTTAGTAATTATAACACATGCCCGAACTTTAACTGCGTGGTCATATCGCCTACTACCAGAGTGCTCTTTCGTCGTTTTGCTAGACATGTGGCCGACTCCACTGTGATCGCACAGGCTCTGCACCACGCTTACCGTTTTCAAGGTATTTTAACCTCCCAGATAAAAAACTAAGGGTCTTGGCCGGGGATCGAAGCCGCGATCTTGAGCTCAGTAGAAAAGAACGCTACGTCTGAGCTACCGGCATCCTCAATAGGGCCTTTATTCTGATGCTCGATGAAGGAAGAACTGAAATAATTTCTGTCAAGTTTTGGGCGTTGAGTGTGCCTTCCTCAGGGTCTTTATGAGCATATATAATATACTAGCAGTTATACCCGGCGTTGCCCGGGGAACATTGACTTTTCTCCTAATATCTCTTGTTCGAATCCATTTCAATTATTCAATAGTACATTCATGATATAATTTTCAATTATTCATACGGAATAACGCTTATAGTCCTTCAACGGCAGACATCCCAGCTAGTAAGTTTTTAGGACCCCTGGGCACCATGGCTAGTACGCGCCATTCAACGGCGGAAACCACAGCTAGTGAATACTTAGCATCAGTGGACGTCCTAGCCAGTGCGTACTTGAGAATGCTTGTGACCACCAGGTTGATTAAAACATAGACTTCAACCATCCTGGAGCTAAAACTAATTTATTCAAAAAGATTTCTCATTAATCGTTGCAATGGTTTTCGAGTTACAAAGATTGCGTGAGTGGATGCTGGGATGGACCAGGGGTTTATTAAAAAATAGACCTTAACCTTCCGGTAGATAAAACTTATCTATTCAAAAAGATTCCTCATTAATCATTGCAGTGGTTTTTGAGTTACAAAGATTGCGTGGGTGGATGCTGGGATGGACCAGATATTGAAGTACTAATACGCCTATAACCTTCCACAGACGATGACGAACAAATTAAAAAAAAAATTAATCAAATCCATCAAGCCGTTCGTGAGTTATAGCGGTACAACGCACAGACATTTTCAGCTTTATATATATGATATATATTTATTGTATTTATTTATTGGTGTATTTAAATATATGTACTACTGTTTGTTTGTATACCAGAGCTCGGAACTGTTTACCAGTATCTACTCGCTGCCATGGTACAACTATGGTAAAATGAATACAAAGGCTTTTATGATCATTCTACCCAACTGTTTGATACCAAGCGTGTTCAGGGTGGCTTTCTTCGGGATCGCCACCGACTACCCAATGCTCCTTTCTGTGAGTATTATACCAATAAAGTTAAATTTTGCAGATCGAATCACTTTTAGGGTCGTAGATGAGTGACATCTTTGTGTTCAAATTACATTTTGATTATTGTTCCTAAAAATTTGATTAGAACTGATCTTTTTTTAATTCTAAATTTTGCTTGCAAAAATATGTGCATTGTTGAACCTTGGAGGAGTTCAAAATTCCGGTCCCATAATTCAAAAAAATAAATAAACAACTGATGTTTAGTCAACAAGGTTCGTTGACTGAACGTAATGTAAACAAACTAACTGCTAATCCGTCTCTCTGTTCGAGACTCAGTCCCCTGCCACAGTTGCCCGAGAATGCACCTGTTATAAGTTATTATTTTTTATTGCCGTCTTTTATTACGGCCCTTCATTTTTTTTTTTAAATTTATTTGACGTGTGATCTGCTATTGTGTCTGTACATCCTTGTCTTCGTTCAGCCGACGAACTTCATTCTTCGGATCTGAGCGTTCTTCGGGTTTCATCATCCTTCGAAGATCATCATTTTTGTTTATATTTTAATTTCACTATTTTCACCACACTGTGGTTGCCATCAAATAGATTTATCATTTTATTTTTATTTTC
This sequence comes from Aradus depressus, assembly GCA_963662175.1. Classification (NCBI taxonomy): domain Eukaryota; kingdom Metazoa; phylum Arthropoda; class Insecta; order Hemiptera; family Aradidae; genus Aradus; species Aradus depressus. Next base: position 21,931,832 of record OY759226.1, on the reverse strand, counting down.
GTCGTGAGCTCACGTTAATATTTTCAGTTTTAATTACATATTGGGTATTTATTACGAAATTATTTTAGGTAGTCCATAGTCGATTATATTTTGTATTATATTACCTTTAATGATTATTTTTCAAGAATATATCGCACCCTTGCTTCAAAAGTGCCACAACTCAAAAATTGGGGTTTTTTAGTTAAGACTGCCATTCGACTTGGTTTTTAAGTTTATACCAATCACCTAAAGCGCCAGATAATGCACTGAAAATTCAGCCGCTAGGTAGCAGTTGTGTAGTTTTTTATGTTTGCACTCATTATTCTTTGTTAGGCAACAAAAGGGCCACAACTCAAAAAAACGAGATTTATAGTTGAAAACTTTGAAAATCTGCAAGACCACAATTTATCGTAAATTATACGCATAGTTTTGCTTGATGACGTCACTAGATCAACTAAAATTCACCTAACCCAGCTGGAAGCTGTTTTTTGCATTTCCTGAAAAACTGAGTTTTTTGAGTTGTGGCACTTTTGAAGCAAGGGTGCGATATATACTTTTTTTTTGGGGTTTTAAGAATTGATATTCTGTTCATAGAAACATGCACTAAAATGCATGAATATAAACATTTATGGGCCCGGCCATATTTTAATAATCAATATTAAAACGAAAAACTATTTTTTTCTTTTTTTTCAGATGATTGGCTCTGCTTTCTCATATGTTAACATTCTACTGAACTTTACTAAATGATCAGTTAAGTCTAGAAATAACAACTTTAACAAGATGTCTTCAGTGAATTATACGATTTCCCCTCAATAAATGAAGATCAGCAAAGAATTACGTTTTTTTTTTTGTTTTTTTCATACCTTTTTTTTTTTATTAATTGTAGGAAAATAGATTAAATTAGTTTTTTGACAATAGGAGTACATCCTCAATTTCTCAGAGCATATTTTAAAGAATTTTGCGCCCCCAAACACTTTCTCACAAAGGGTATGTTAGTGTAATTGTTTTTGGAAAAATAAATTAAATTTTTTAGTAAACATTTATTTGTAACTCCGAACATTAACTAACACTATAACAGGACTTTCTTATACAATTTTCTCTACAGATCACTCTCCTTCCCCATCATAAATTCATTTCATACTGACATTATTGGCAGTGCCGGATTAAGCGAATAGGAGGCCCTAGGCCCTTAAAATTTTTGGGGCCCCCCTTTTTTACTAACTGCAATAAAATGTTTATTTATGCATTTAACAATGGATTTATATTATTTCTAAGATATAAACATGAAATAAATTTTATTTTTTGTTAAAGTATATATTCATTTCAGAACTAAAATTACAAAAACATGTTATAAACAATATCAATTTATAATATAAACGTTGATATAAGATTTGTCTTTAAAAATCTTTCTTTCTACACTTGAGGTCGCTAAAATCATTGATGATGTCTTCAAAATCAATTTGACGAAGAACATCTGATTCAATGAACATCAAACTCAGCATGTCTAATCGTTCTTGATGCATAATGCTTCTTTGCTCGCTTTTGATTCGTTTTAAGTTTCAAAAAAAAAAAACGCTCTGCAGAACAATTTGTTATCATGAGCGTTAAAAAAATGCGAAGAGCAATTTCAACGTTTGAAAAAACAGTTGCAAGATTATCTCGAATCAAAATTTCGTAAAGTTCAGAATGAGTGAACTGGGGTTTTGATGGAAATTTCGATTTAACATAAGTGTGAATCCATTTTCTATTTTTACGGGGGCCCCAGGCCATGGCCTAGTCCGGCCTACTGGGTAATCCAGCACTGATTACTGTGTGTATGAAAGTAAAGTGCTGGCGTCAACATTTTTCGTTGTTGCATTGTACAGCGTAGTTCGGAGAGTGACTGTCATATAACTAGTAATGCTAGTATGAAATGAATTTGAGAGTGGAAAGGAGAGTTGTCTGTAAAATCATGGTTGGTATAAGAGAGTCTTATAATGGCCATATCACTATTGATACTTGTAATTTGTTAGTTATTATGACTCATGACTGAACGTTTACTACGACATGAACCCGACTCTACTATTGGAGTTCTATAATTTTGTCTACCTATGTTTATTCAACTTCTTTAACGAGTAACTGACATCGCAGAGGCTCGGGACCATCACTTAAAGTTTTACCAGAAGGACGGCGTGCTCAAGTTTTTTTCACCTTCTAGATAAAAACCTAAGGGCCTTGGCCAGGTTTCGAACCCGAGATCAATAATTTATATCATTTATATTTAAGTAAATATAAATATAAATATAATCAAAAAGTTGTAATGTGTCTTCACCCGAAAACATTCAAGTAAATATAAATTAAAGATTGAATTTACATAGGTTGGTCAGGGCGGCTCACATAGAGGAGATGGCCAGCAAGCTAAACGGGGTGATCTACCTGGCGACGAAGTTGGCTCCAGTTATGGACCAAAATGTCACGAAACAACTTTATTATGGACTTTTTTAGCTTCACCTTAACTATGGCAATCTCCTTTGGGTCTCTTCAAGAAGTATCCATTTATTTAGAGTACAGAAGAGAGTTATAAGAATAATGGTTCATTGACATAGCCCTGTTTGTATATTCTAAACAGTCTGACCCATGTCAGACAGTGGGAGAGTAGTCTTGTAGAGTCGATTAGCCAGTACCAGTTGAGAACACAACACAATCTGGTCATCCCCAGGTGCAGGCTGGAGAAGACCAAGAGACGCTACAAGCTTCTGGGACTCACGCTGTTCAACTGCTTGTCACAGCAAGTAACACAAGTGATAACTACTTTAATAGAAATATAAGGAACTTAAAAAAAAAAAGTGTTTTTCTAATATAGATGACTTTATTAATATTATTATTTGAAAAAACTGTGTTTTTATAATATAAATGAATAACAATAAATTGTTATTCTATGAACAAAGTCCCCTAAGAATAAATACATATGGAGTCAAGCAGAAAGAAACAATAAAATAAAATATCAGTTAGCCCTAAAAAGAAAAACAAAAATCATAAATTAGTGCTACTATGGAGAGTATCGTACAATAATAAATATAAATATATTTAGAAAAAAAATAGATAAATAATAAATTAACACATTACTAAATGGAAAATGGATATATAGTACAAAGACGAAAAATAGAGAGTATATCAGATCATTATAGACCAAGTACCCGTAGTCCAAATGGAAGATTAGGGAGGTAAAGAGAAGTTGCCGGCAACTATAATATATTTAGTTGACTTTATTAATTTACTCTACTAAGTTATATATTTATAAATGTTCTGTTAAGGCAGGACTAGCTAACTTGCTATGCACCGTACATAAAGCCCCCCCCCCCCCCCCCCCAAAAAAAAATTTCTTACATTGTGTTATAAAATTACTTATTTTGAATTTAATTAAAATATAATGAAAACCAAGATTTTTACCCACATTCTCAAAATTACCGGGTTTTGCAACAGGACTCATTTGGCAAATGACTGAGCGTCAAGTAGCAAACGCCGTTATTTATCGGTTACCGCTGCAAAACTCGTTATTTCAAAAATTAAATTTGAAATAATTTATTTACTGTTAATGTGATCTAATTCAAATTTTGCAGGAGCGGTATTTGATTTTTTATCTAATTTAAAAAAAACAAAAAAAACAAACAATCACTTTATCTTTTATAGATGAACAGTACTTACATTTTTTTACATTTTTCTCAGTTTCGTCTGGAATCGAAATAACGAGTTTTGCAACTCGCCTAATCATATATGAGGAGTTTGGAGCCAGAGCGAACCAACTGGTTGAAACTGAACAGGTAGAAAATGGCAATTGAAAATTGAGTACATTTTGTTTATCTCCATAAATTGGCCCCAAATATTTATTTATATTTGAAATTTTAGAATAGTATTGGATGAGTGATCCCTTTTTGTGTTCTATAAAGTTTTTGAAGGCCGTATGATCCATTGTGACTTTGAAAATACTTGTGGACTAAACTTAAAGTGCTGCTATCTATGACTGAAGTGAAGAAACTAAGTGATCCACACTGGTTTTGAAAAAGGGAACCTATGCCAACATCAGGATGGTAATAACTCATTTTCCGAAAAATTGTGGGTTGGTCCGCTCTGGCTCCAAACTCCTCATATATATATACATATATATTCTCAAGGTTTTGGTGAACATTAAGACTCATTGTATGAAAATTTGCTGTTCGACATCTGTTGAAGTAAGTATAGATATATGGATTGACAATATGAAAATAGTTGAAGGATATTATGTGACATCATTTTAAAGCTTGCAGCTATTAAGCTAGCTGAGTCATATTAACTAATAATTATTATAAAAAGAAAAAAAAAAGTTGAAACTTTTATAATTATGAGGATGCTTTTATGGAATGGCTGATATTTTATTTCATGAGCACACCATATTAAAAAGATGAGAGATAATTTAAAAAAATACATTTTTCAAAGCTCTTTAAATAATGAGACACTAGTCGACCTTTCCCCCATAAAAACAAATTTAATTATTCAATTATTTTAAGCACCTTTTCAATAATTTAATGCTCTACAATTTCCTTGTGAATTTATAGTCAGTTAGTTATTATGACTCATGCCGGGCTTTAACTACGAGGTCATATCGCCTACTACCAGAGCGCTCTTTCGTCACTCTGGTGGACATGAGCCCGACTCTACTGTGGGAGTCCTAAATTTTGCCTACCCTAAATTTTTATTCACCCAGGGCAGGGGTCTTTAACGACTGTTTTAACGACTAATGACATCGTACAGGCTCGGGACCATCGCTTAACGTCCCATCCGAAGGACGGCGTGCTTAAGCTTATTTTTCCTCCCAGATAAAATATACTAAGGACCTCGGCCGGGTTTCGCAGAAGGCAAGCACGCATACCACTGAGCTACCGGCGCCCTCTTGTAAATTTACATTTATTTTTTTATGTTGGAATTGGTTTATTTTAGAAAATGTGCAAAACAAATGGATGTCATGTTGTTTTTTTGGCAATAACGCTGTAACAGATAATTTAACAATTAATGTCTACAGTGGCTTTTTGTTTAGTATTTAACCCATTTTGAGATCGTGAAATACCCTTGCATATTTTGACTATAACTTATCTATAGAATATTATAATGTACTCTGAAAAACAGTTTAAAGTAACTCTGTAATAATTTATCTCAATTTTCAAAATTGTCAACTCAATGTAAAATTGAATTTCCAAAATTTTGGTAAACTTATAATTGTATTAAAAACTTTGAAAAAAGCCACAACTACATCAACATGTCGTCGGTGTACATATTATGTACAAATGTCTACAATACTAGGGGCTTTTGTTAGTTTTTTTTATTCAAATTCAATCAGAATAATTATTCTATAAAAAAAATGTTGAAAGGAGAGCTTTGAATATTCTCAAAAAAAAATATGACTTGAAAGCTAACTCTTCACATTTTGAACTCTACAGCGTTTCGCATCTGGATCAAGCGATCTACGAATGCATTAACCAATCGTATGGGCGGCATTCACACCGCCTTATCAGAAAATTTCGCTCCCGATCTTATTGCGCTTGGTTAGATTGGCGGGACCGTTAGGTTTTCTCTAGTGTAAGCATATTTTTCTCGCATTTTTGTCATATGTACATTCTATAGTTTTTACTGAACACTTTCTTTTCATTTATTATTTCTTTTTATGATTATTATGTTTTATTTTCATTTTTTTGATGTTTACCTTCAAGGACTTTGGGCGTAGCCAGGGGGGGGGGGGGGGGGAGGGCACGTGCCCCGCCCTGGCCAGAGAAATAAAAATATAAAAATTAAATAAACTAAAAAAATAGTTTTTATTAAAAATGCATTGCTTGCAAGTTACCATAGGATCATCAAATTTCCCGTTCTTCTGACTCCTAAATCAGCAATCAGCTATTGTAAGTGCAGGCAGCAGGCCATGTGCTGTTACTGTTCACTGTGTTTGTGTTCATGTGACAGTTTGTTTTGAGGTTTGGACGAAGTTTTCGTCTAACAGTTCCGTTCCGTTTTGACTGTTTTCCATATTTGCATAAAATTATTAAAATTAGCACGGATATTAGGAAGTTTTTTAGTAAGTATCTTGAATTATTTTATAATTGAATTGAAGAGCCTAAAGATTCAGACAGATAACCTAATAGTCCAAGCTCCCATGGCACAAAAAGAAGGTACCCCATTAAACATCTCAAATTTTAAAGCTGAAAATGCTTGGAAAACATGTAAAAAAACATTTTACCCCCGCCAGACTAGAAAAAATGTATTAATTGATATGTTAAATGAATTTTTGAAATTAGCTAAAAAAAATGAATTTACTTTTTAAACCCCCCCCCCCCCCCCCTGTAACCTAACCTAGCCCCCCCCCCCCCCCCCCCCCTGCTCAAAATACTGGCTACGCCCCTGTCTTCAACTATATATTTTTAAATCTGTCTGGTATGCCGACCCAGCCACAAACTTACCCGCTTTCATGTCTTTTATATTTGTGTTTTATGGAACCAGAAGAAATTAGCCGAATTCTTGACGAATAGGAAAAGGAGGATCCCGGTGATTGTGAGGACGATCCGGACGAGATTGATTTCGAGCCAGATGTAATTGAAAAAGGTGATTATGACAGTGAATCGAGAAGAGTAAATGGAAAGTGCTGATGAAGAGGACCTATGCTTATAAGAAATTTCTATTTGTATTTTGATAAGTAAAATTTGATGTTAAAGTTCAATGATTTATTTTATGTTTCCCACGTTTTAATGACTAAGATGAATGATCTCATTGCTTGGAATAAACGGGCATTCAATGCCTTAATAAATGCTTTAAACGTTTTTAATTGAAATTTACGTGCGGTTTTTCATCGAATTATCAGTGATTCGTGAAGGGCGGTGAAAATTCCGCCACGCGAGCGCTGGTGTAACGTCACTACATGCGAGCGCCTGAAGGTTAAGGAAGATGTCCTGCATCATCTAACGGTCATTATGTAATAATTATTTTGATATCAAAATATAATAATTCAGTAGCGATGATATAAAGCCCGTCTACAAAGTGATGTTTTTACTATTAATTGCAGTGCACTGAAGTCAAGTGACACGAAAAACTGCATTTCGCCGTTAACTTCCTCAAAACATCTTCATAGGCACACTAGTCCACAAACTTTCTGCTTTTCATATATACAATAAATATAATATATCAGAGGGCGCCGGTAGCTCAGTGGTATGCGTGCTTGCCTTCTGAGCTCAAGATCGTGGGTTCGAAACCCGACCGAGACCCTTAGTTTATTTTATCAGGGAGCTAAAATAAACTGAAGCACGCCGTCCTTCGGATGGAACGTTAAGCGATGGTCCCAAGCCTGTACGATGTCAGGTACTCGTCAAAGACTCCCTACCCTAGGTGAATAAAAATGTAGGACTCCCACAGTAGAGTCGGGCTCATGTCCACCAGAGTGACGAAAGAGCGCTCTGGTAGTAGGCGATATGACCTCTTAGTTAAAGCCCAGGCATGAGTCATAAAACCTAACCTAACCTATAATATATCAAAATAATTATAGATAATAGTAAATACATTTTAGCACAACAGCTTTCGATATTTCGTATCACTCTTTATGTTCTAGATGTGTAAAGAAGCAAAGTCCGTTCATAGGCTATTTTGCTCAAATTTTCAAGTATCACTCCTGTTATCTGGGCTTTTGCTGCCTATTTCATATGTAAGGCAAGTTTAGGCCGGTGAAACACGTTGAGGAGGCAGATGGCTTGGAGATGGAAGGGATGCAGCGTTGCCAAGGCAGCCACTCCCTCCCTGCTTCTTCTAATACCAACTTCTACTATACAATATTGAAATAAAAATTATAATGTAATAATACTACTAGAATAATAAATAGGCAACAAAGTCTAGACATTTCTGCATTTTCAGTCATATAATTTCCAATGGGGGATGCTTCAAATTCTGAAAGACGACAAAGACGTACGATACTTAGGACTTAGGACAGACGATTGACATGGAATAACCACAGACTCGACAGAAAGTGAAACGACGATTTGGACTGCTCAAAAGACTACTAGACAAGCGATCTCCACTTCGCATTAACCAGAGTGTCTACAAGACCATTATCAGACCTATCTAGTTTAAGCCCTCTCAAACCAAAAGAATTCAAGCTATTCAAAGTAAAATCCTCCGAAAAATAACACAATACCAATAACGTTTCAAAAATAACATAACATCATGCCTTAACATACCATTCTTACACGAAGAACATCCGAACACATGGTGGAAGCTATTTTTATATCGGTACGGTCCTTGCTGGGCAGCCCCCTCGACGCCCGAATCGTTGGCCTCGTGACCTCTTTTTAGTCTGCTCATATTTTCTTGTTGTGAATGTTCATAGTTGAAAACTACATAAAAAATGCAAAAAAATTAAATTTATTAAACGTAATTATTTTCAAAATGGGATGCCGATGGACACAATTGTAGAGTCCATTCTAATTATATATTAAGGAAGTCATGTAATTTCATGTTTTCCGACTTCTAGATTCCAAATTTACAAAAAAATATTTGAATGTTGCGCGGTGTTGCCACCACCATATCCCACTGACGAAGCAACAAATAGCATGTCGCCATTAAATTAATAATTATCTATATGTACTCACTCTAATATAACCATATAGAACTTGAACCATTGATGTACAAGAATGCAATTAGAAATAATAAATTGTCCTTTAGATAGATAATATGAGAATGGATGTGAATAGTTAAGAAATCAGAAAATGGATCGCAATGATATGTAATTGAAAGTAAGTCTTAGTGTACAGCATGTAATTAACAAAGATATAACTAGTGACTTGACAATGTTAGTTTGATAAATAATTCAGGAGGCATTGATCAAGCTCAAACACAAGTCTCATTAGTTGGGCACCGACATCTCAAGTGGGTATGGGATATTTTCAAATTAATTTTTACGATGTAAATATTATATAAATTCCATCACATTTTGTTGTACAGTGTGTAGTTAAAATAGCAGAACATTTTTTGACATATCATTTCAAAGCTATAGACTTTTAGAAACAAGGAATGTTTTGATGTTTTTCTAATTAGACATGAGGACGGATTTATAGAATGATATTTTATTTCACTGTTTTTCTGAGCTTTTTGAAAAATAAGACATAAATTGTTGAAAAGATGAATGAAAATAATTGAATAATTAAATTGTTTCTTATGGAGAAAGGTTGGCCTATGTCTTTATTTATTTACATATTTACAACGGCATAACATTTGCCATTAGCAATTGCGATAACTAGTGCAGTGTCAAGTGCTGAGGTACGTGACCGAAGAAGAGGTCAGGCTAGTCCCTCTGCCGTGTCCGCTTGAGCCGTGATTGTGGATTTATGGGGAGAATATTAGTGGATAATTCTTGTATAAGTAATTATCGTGATGATGAAGTTTGTCGTGAAAATTGTGATACCGTGTCCTGATAACACAAGGTAAAAATGGGATGTTGAGGTGATTATGCAATGTGAGGTTGGAAACGTAAAATCCACCTTTTCACCTCCCAGATAAAAAACTGGAGGGTCCCGGCCGAGTTTCGAACCCACGATCTTGAGCTCAGTAAGCATATACTTCTCTTCTTCTCTATTAGGATTGTAAAAATTATGAAACACAGCACAATCTAGCGGACCAATTTATTTATTATTATTTTTCTAACATTTCCTTTATTTATATAAAATTATTCTATTATATTTCGCTAATCGTTGAGTTTTCCGATCTCCTAAATTCAAAACAGAAGAATAAAAACCCATAATAACGACTTCTAAACAACGGAAAATATAGTCATTCACTGTACCTTTTTAATATTTTTCCTAATGAGAAAAGTCACTTAAATAACTTGAGCAGTTTCCCACTAGGATACGAACATACCTTAAACCCTAGTTTCAATCTCTTCTTATTCCGTCTTCAACCCACAAAACACTACAAATTAGACTTACTGTTTTTACTGAAATCACTTGCTTTACTAGATTTGCGATGGTGACTCCAGAAGTCCTCAACACTGACCCCCGGATCACCCGAAGAACCGTCAAGATAATCGGTGGAAGTGGTCTATTAATTGGACTTGAAGAATCTTGGAGTTTCTTTGTGTACAAGATAAGTCTCCAAATTTTCACGATATTCATGTTCATTTGGGCGATTTTGTCAGCAATTTTCGCAAGAGATTCACCACCAGTATTCTGCGAAATGATTCATCTTGCCCTAGCATATTCCATATGTTTTATTAACTTTTTTAATGAATCTTTAAACAAAAAGAACATCGACGATGCGTTAAAAATACTTTCCGATGCACATTGTACTTATAAGAACTTTCCACTTAATGAAGAACAGTTAAGTATCAAACAAAACGCAATGAAAGTTCTGCAATTTCAATGTAATATTTTCAACAACATTCTTAAGATTGTTATTGTTGGTTATCTTTCTATGACACCGATAACGAACTATTTTTTTCCGCATCTCCGCGAAAATGATCTAGCGTTGCTTCTTCCCATACCGCTCTACCTGCCTCAAGATGATTTCGTTACATTGGCCTTGGCTAACTTTTCTATCGCTTTGAGTTTAATAATCGTATATGTACATATATCCTCAATACAAGAGGCATTCATTAGCTTTTTAATTCAAATTGAAGCAGAATTAAGTCTGCTTAATTACTTTATCAAAAATGTTGAAATGAGAGCTTTGAATATTCTCAGAGAAAGATATAAGTTGAAAGATAACTCTTCTCATCTTGAACTCTATGGCGATTCGCTTCTGGATCAAGCGATCTACGAATGCATTAAGGAAGATGTCCTGCACCATCTAGCGGTCATTAAGTAAGTAAAACAATTATCAAAATATATTAATTCTGTAGCAAAACATCCTTTTTGTTGAGAGTGCAGACTGCAACGAAAGATTGCATCTCCACACTGATTCTTTACTTTCTTATACCTACAGTATTATAATCGTGCGAAAATCCGAGATCGAGGTTTCAACGGATTTTCAACGTTTCAAAACCCCTGAATACGTTTTGACCATTTTCTAGATTATGTCTTTGTGTATGTGAAGTTGTGAGCGCTCTACCGCAAAAACGATTGTAGCTATGAACTTGAAATTTGGAAGCTAAAAGTCACATATAGGTAACTTAGATCTGATTAGATCTTGGCATATATCAGAGGAAAATTTAGACCACTTTACTCCAGGGTCCAAGTACATTTTACAAGATAAGTTTTGAGATACATGCCGAAACCATCTTGAAATGTAATTTTGACGTATTTTTAGACGTTTCTTATTACGCTTACAGATCACTCTGTCTCCCCGAACCCCATCTCAAAAATATTTCATACTGAAATTATTGGGTATAATAATTAGTACACACCAGGTAACAAATTGTTGGCAACATGTTGTCAACACAATGTAAACAAGCAATATGTTGATGGGTACTCGTCAACATTTGGCGGCATACATCAAAGAAATGTGTTGCTTGTATCCGTGTATAACGTTTTATACGGGTAACATCGCTCTTATATGGGTAACATCGCTCAATGTGGACAGTGTTGACAACATTTTGCGTTGAACACTAGCAGCTTTCACGTCCATTTTCAACATTTGACTGGTTGTGGTGTGGACGCACAACATCACATACAACATGTATCCAGATACAATTGAAGCAACTTCATGTTGCCATGTCAAAGTGTTGGCAACATGTTGCCACCAATTTGGTGCCTAGTGTGGACATACCTTAAGAATGTCTACTCTCAAGACTACGCAGACAGAGACAAAATGAAATGATCTTAGAAGGGGAGTGAGAGTGATCTATTGTTGTTGGTATAAGAAAGTCCTGTAATGGCAGATTGTTAAAACCTGACAGATGTGAAATTGTAAATAAATGTTACCATATGTATCTGCTTTCAATGTTTATTATTGCCATTTTTTTTTTTTAGGTGTGTCAAGAAGCTGAATTCGTTCATAGGCACTACTTTCCTCCAATTTTCCTTTATCACTCCGATCCTGTGGACATTTGCTGCTTACTTCATATGTAAGGTAAACCTATCGACAAGATATATTCATTTTAAAAAATAAATTCAAATCAACTTTATCTATAGATAGGCCGCTGTATGGGTTTGGCTTCCCCCCAAAACTGATAAGGCTGGCAAGGATGACGTTGACGCATACTTGTGGAAAGGTCAAGGTCCAGAACGCGATCTCTGAAAGCTTTGGGGACAGGCAGGGTCTGAGACAGGGCGACCCATTATCCCCCTTACTCTTCAATATAACACTGGAGAAAGCTATTAGGGGCATCCGTACGAATCCAGATGGCACTATATATAACAGGCTCAGTCAGCATCTCGCATATGCGGACGACGTGGTCAGATACCGGACGAACGAAAGCTGCATTGGCGGGGGCTTTCCAGGAATGTGACGAGGAGTCCAGGAAGCTTGGTCTTCTTGTCAACGAGAGCAAAACCAAGTACATGAGAACTACGAGGAAAGAAGTAAAAGAGAAGGAACTCGTACTTGGAGGCTGCAGGTTTGACCGGGTGGATAGCTTCAAGTACCTGGGGGCCGTTATCACGGAAAGGAACGACGTTAAAGAAGACATCAAAGCGAGGATAACGGCCGGGAATAGATGCTACCGGTCACTGCAGAAGGTGCTCGGATCGAGGACTTTGTCCCGAGACGCCAAAATAACAATCTATAAAACAGTCCTGAGACCAGTCGTCACATATGCGAGTGAAACCTGGGTCCTGACTAGGAGGGACGAAGTTTTACTCAATACGTGGGAGAGGAAGGTATTGAGAAAGATATACGGCCCTACTCCAGAGGGGGATAGATGGAGGATACGGACCAATGGGGAGCTGAGGGGCCTGTACAAGAGCCCGGACCTGGTGGCCATAGTGAAGCAGGGACGGCTGCGATGGCTGGGACATTTACAGAGGATGGAGCCAGACAGATTGCCGAGGAAGATACTGGAAGGACACCCGGGAGGACAAAGAAGAAGAGGTAGACCCCGCCTACGTTGGCTGGAGGACGTGGAGGACGACCTCAGAACGATGGGTGTGAGAAGATGGAGACGGGAGGCCGAGGATAGAGTAGAATGGCGGAAGATTGTTGCGGAGGCCCAGGTTCTACAAGGACCGTAGCGCCAGGGAAAGTAAAGTAAGTTCATATGTAAGGTAAACCTATCGACAAGATATATTCATGTCAGCTAAGGAGGCATGATGGTTGAGATGGAAGGGGTGCTGCGTTGCCAAGACTGGCACTACCTCCCTGCCTCTTCTAATACTAAACTATATACTATCCAATACTAAAGTTAGGACCTACTCCATCAGAACTAATATGACGTCAGAAACTCCAAGGTTGAAGCGAGAGTTGCAATTTATATATAATATCTACTAGAGGGCGCCGGTACCTCAGTGGTATGGTATGGAACATTTTAATTTCTGATAGGTAATGCACAAAAGACAAGGGCGCCGGTAGCTCAGTGGTATGCGTGCTTGACTTCTGAGCTAAAGAACGTGGGTTCGTAACCCGACCGAGGCCCTTAGTTTATTTTATCTGGGAGGTAAAATAAACTTAAGCACGCCGTCCTTCGGATGGGACGTTAAGCAATGGTCCCGAGCCTGTACGATGTCAGGTACTCGTTAAAGACCCCTACCCTAGGTGAATGAAAATTTAGGGTAGGCAACATTTAGGACTCCCACAGTAGAGTCGGGCTCATGTCCACCAGAGTGACGAAAGAGCGCTCTGGTAGTAGGCGATATGACCTCGTAGTTAAAGCCCGGGCATGAGTCATAAAACCTAACTTAACCTAATATCTACTTACGAATACTAAATTTATTAATTAATATTACTAAAATACCAAATATGTGTAAATAAAGCTAGGACCTGCTCAACGAGAACTGATATGACGTTAGAAACTCCCTAATATTCGTTTAAAAAAAAAAATATCTTAGTCTATAGACAAGCCGATGGAACATGTCACTTGAGGAGGTAAGCTGGTTGTGATGGGAAGGGTGCAGGGTTGCCAAAACTGGCACTCCCTCCCTGCTTCTTATAATACTAGACTATATACTATCTGAAAATAATAAAAATAAACAAATCTAAGGTAATAAAATAAAAACAAAAATAAACCTCTAACGACCTGCTTAAGAACCAGAACTGAGGAACTCACAGGGACAGGCGAGAGGTGGATTGAGAGTATCCTTCATTACTTATTGGATCACGATCTCTCCCTAACCATAGAACCCCAACCGGCTATCTTTCATCGGCGTCACCATTCGTTTTTTTTTTGGGCGAAAAAAACTTACGTACATACTTTTCTTGCATAAATTACAATGAATTTTGAATAATTATTATGACGCTAAAATGCTTTTTATATTACTTTTACTGTTTTGAGAACTAAACATAAAAGTAGTCTATGTAATTTCTCTGCTATTGAATATAAACATTTAAGGCATTTCTGTACATTCAATTTTTTTAATTCAAATTGATGAAACGTTGTACTTATTTTCAGAATGGAATGCCGTTTGATAAAATTGTGGTGTTTGTTCTAAATGTTGCAACTGAAATGTTTTTGATAGCAAATTTCTGTTCATACAATGAGAGAATTATGGCTTCTGTAAGTATTTATCATTTCTTTATGTCAAAATGGTAACAGTTAAAATGTCATATTGTCAAAATGGTAACAGTTTAAATGTCATATTGTCATTATATGAATTATTCTCTTTATAATATTTCTGTTACGAGATAGGCAAGTTATTGTCTCGAACAGCGGCTAGAGGGGGCAGGTGGATTGAGGTGGAAGGGGTGCTGCGTTGCCAAGACTTGCCCTCCCTCCCTGTCTGTTCTAATACTAAACTATATGCTATCCCATACTAAACTTAATAAATAATAGTATTAAAGTAACAAATAATAAATGTAATGAAATTGAAGCTAATAAAATAATAACATAAGAAGCGACGAATTGCTGAAGAATTACATCTAATTTGACGTGAGAAACTCTCAGGTTTAAGCGAGATTTGGAATGTATATATATATATATATATATTTACTGGGTTTGGTGTATTTAAATATTGTACTATTGTTTGTCTGTAAACCAGAGCTCAGAACTGTTTACCAGTATCTACTCGCTGCCATGGTACAACTATGGTAAAATCAACACAAAGGCTTATATGATCATCCTGCCAAACTGTCTGAAACCGACCGTGTTTAGGATGGCTTTCTTTGGGATTATCACCGACTTTCCAATGTTCCTTTCTGTGAGTATTATACCTATAAAGATAGATTTGAATCCATTCGTAAGGGTGCGTTCAGTGCACATATGCTCCGAAATTTATATAACAAAAAAAAAATATATCAAACAGAACGTTCTGAAAGGCAGAATAATCACAGTTATTGTCTCAAATACAATTAATTTTTTGTCAAAGAGTGTGAATAAGATTGAGGGTGCCCCCATAACGCAATTAATCTTTAATTATATGAAAACAATTTTAGCCAGTGCCAAAAAATATGTAAAGAAAAATGTCGTTAGATCATCGGTTATGTACTTCCCCACAAATTAATCAATTATGTTTTTGCTCTCCCTCCAATAGCAAACGACCGTTTGATCTAAAACTCAATATATACTTACATAGTCGCTTCTGAATCCTCATACTAAATTTTGTGTATATTCATTACATCGACAGTTATAAGGATCTCTTCTCTTTAAGCCATTTCGCGGAAATTTAATATATGTCATCCTTATGAGATTTTGAAATTAAATATAAAATTTCATCTCAATACATTCATTACATCGGCAGTTATTGACATTTATGAATTGATAATAATTGTTATTGTTATATATTATTTTATTAGTATTATTGTTATTATTATTTTTTCAGATGATGAGCTCTGCTTTCTCGTATATTAACCTTCTACTGAATTTTACAGACTGATCAGTTAATAATTCACCAAGAATTATTCTAAAACAACAAAAAAATGTAAATTATACAATTTACAATCGATAGTAAATAAATGCATATGAAAAAAAATTATTTGTTTTGTTTTCCTCTTCTTTTTTTTTGTAATTTGAATATTGATTAATTTATCGTAGAAAAAAATATTAAATTATTTGATTGACAATTCTTCAGAGAATATTTCAAAGAATTTTGACTAAGGGGTCATTCATAAATTACGTAAGGCATTCGGGGAGGGGGGGGGGGGGGGGGGGGTAAGCTCAATTCTTACTATAGGGGAAGGGGGTAAAGAATTTGATCTTATGTAAGTTTTTGAATTTAAAATCTACTACTTTCGCGCTAAGAAATGGCGCTATTGGATAGCGCCATCTGTACTTAGTTCTCAAATTCAGTATTGAATCCTACAGAAATCATATGGTCTCAGTACTTCTAGACATTTTTTTTATTCTATTGTCTGGCTGACTAGAGATTTCCCTATTGCTTGAATTTTGAAAAATAATTGTCATTTTAGTATCATATATTTATTATACCTGACATGTCTGCATATTTACATCCACTATTATTTAAAGCTTGGGTACAAGCTGCTCAAACTGTCTTTTAGGGGGAGGGGGGGGGGGGGGGGAGGGGAGGGTCAAATTAGCTTTACGTAATTTATGAATGGCCCCTAAGCGACCAAAGACTCAAACAAAGGTAATTGTTAGAAATTGTTTATCATTTATTTCAAGATAAGGAAGCAAAAATATCAATGTAAAAATAACTTAATTTTCTGATCACTGTTTATCCTTTAATCTTTAATTTTCAATTAATGTCATTAAGCCTAGAATACAAGACCGACTTTAATCGGTCCGATATTAATCTGAAGTAGTGAGAAGAGAATGGGAACTGTACTTTTAAACGCGTCCATACATAAGGTACGGTCAAAGAGAAAGCGGCCGAGCTGACTGCAGCCCGTCGCGAACTGGGGTAGTCAAACAGTATGCGACACCAGTGTGAAAGAAGTCGCAACCAAGTGCGTACTACGTCATTTTTAACCGATTTCATTAATTTTTTTTTTTTCATTCTTGAACTCGTGTTTTCTTTTTTTGTTTTGATCAACATGTCTAGCAGTTCCTCAGACGAAAAAGAAAATGGGTACATGAATTGAATAGAAAAAGAGAAGAGTTCGGCGACCGTATCTGTTTGACCGTACCTTTAGTCGGTGGGAGGGAATAGAACGCAGCTGTCCAAGTGGGCTGGCTCATACGGCAGACATTTATTTGCTCGCTCTTGTGCAGGGCCGGCGGAAGGGCAAGGCGAAGCGGGCAAAAGGCCGGGGCGCCGATTATGTATAAAAAAAATAGATAATTTGTAAAAGGGAGAAGTGGTATTCACATAAAATCATGCTATTAAAATTTTTTATTTTACTCTCCTCTTGTTTAAAGTAATTAAATAATTGTTCAAAAAAATTATAGGGTTTAGGGTTTATGTCTCATGCCCGGGCTTTAACTACGAGGTCATATCGCCTACTACCAGAGCGCTCTTTCGTCACTCTGGTGGACATGAGCCCGACTCTACTGTGGGAGTCCTAAATTTTGCCAACCCTTAAATTTTTTATTCACCTAGGGCAGTGGTCTATAAGGAGTATCTGACATCGTACAGGCTCGAGACCATTGCTTAACGTCCCATACGAAGAACGGCGTGCTCAAGTTTATTTTACCTCCCAGATATAATAAACTAAGGGCCTCGGTCGGGTTTCGAACCCACAATCTTGAGCTCAGAAGGCAAGTACGCATACCACTGAGCTACCGGCGCCCTCAAAAAAATAATATAATGTATATTAAAATTAATAATCCGAGGGCGCCGGTAGCTCAGTGGTATGCGTGCTTGACTTCTGAGCTCAAGGTCGTGGGTTCGAAACCCGACCGAGACCCTTAGTTTATTTTATCTGGGAGGTAAAATAAACTTAAGCACGCCGTCCTTCGGATGGGACGTTAAGCGATGGTCCCGAGCCTGTACGATGTCAGGTACTCGTTAAAGATCCCTACCCTAGATGAATAAAAATTTAGGGTAGGCAAAATTTAGGACTCCCACAGTAGAGTCGGGCTCATGTCCACCAGAGTGACGAAAGAGCGCTCTGGTAGTAGGCGATATGACCTCGTAGTTAAAGCCCGGGCATGAGTCATAAAACCTAACCTAAAATTAATAATAAAATATTCAATGATTAAAATTTAAATAAAATAAAATTACATTATAATATAAATAACATATTATGTAAAATTTAATTCTTGAAAAAATGTTACTCTAAAAAAAAGTAACTTTGAGGGCGCCAATTCCATGTTCCGCCGGCCCTGACCTCGTGGTCCTATCTCTTCTTTCTTTTGATTTTAATTTTTCTTAAAACTCTCTCTGCTAGCGAAACAAGTTTGGTTTCGTTATAAGAATTTTAATAATGTAAAT
Organism: Aradus depressus; assembly: GCA_963662175.1. Taxonomy (NCBI): domain Eukaryota; kingdom Metazoa; phylum Arthropoda; class Insecta; order Hemiptera; family Aradidae; genus Aradus; species Aradus depressus. The sequence continues at coordinate 21,913,458 of OY759226.1, read as the reverse complement.
TAATTAATTATAAATAAATTTGCATTTGAAGGTTATGTTATTTTTTATGACTCATGCCCGGGCTTTACCTTCGAGGTCATATCGCCTACTACCAGACCTCTCTTTTGTAGCTGTGATGAACATGAGCCCGACTCTACTGTGGGAGTCCTAAATTTTGCCAACCCTTAAATTTTTTATTCACCTAGGGCAGTGGTCTATAACGAGTATCTGACATCGTACAGGCTCGGGACCATTGCTTAACGTCCCATACGAAGGACGGCGTGCTTAAGTTTATTTTACCTCCCAGATATAATAAACTAAGGGCCTCGGTCGGGTTTCGAACCCACAATCTTGAGCTCAGAAGGCAAGCACGCATACCACTGAGCTACCGGCGCCTTCCTTTGCATTTGAATATAAGTCGTGTTTAAATAAATGTTTTCTCCTTCTTCCTTCATTAAGAAATAGGTACAGAAAACGAATACAATAATATTGTATAATATTACAGTGTAAACTCTATATAGCGACACTTAAGGGACTGCGCATTTTATGGCGTTATTGAGAGTTGTCGTTAAATGAAGAGAAGAAAAATCAATACATATTACAATATATTTAATAGTATTTTACTATTATAATATGTAATTACTAATAAATTAGAAAATTTACTAACAACAAACATTAATATTGATACAAATATCAACGCTTATTGCGTATAGTCTGTTATCTTCGCCTGACGTTTTTTTGCTGCTCCAGTATTTCAAGGTAATCACAACAAACAAAAGAACGAATTTCTTAGAATCTTCGGTACGTATGATGCCGACAGTCGAGGTAAATACGTGCTAGACAATAAAGCAACAAAATAACAAACAAAAGAACATAAACAGCTGCAGTTCTTATTAATTTCGGCAACTTGAAAGTACTGTTTATTGCTTAGTAATGACGTATTGTTGTCGTTTGTCGTTAAATCGAGTGGCGTTAAATTGAGTTTACACTGTATATTGAACCAGTCCATCACGACATGAGTGAGGTTCATGTAGATCTTCCACTGCTGATGACATTTTCATAAAAACACAGAGTTATATCGAAATTTTTTTTTTTCATTTTCGGAATCAGGAAGTCGGAAAACATAAACATTTCTTTGAAAACGGCCTTGAATATTTTAGTAATTCCATAACTTTCCTTATACTTGGTATAGTTGGGAAAGTAAAAAAAGTATTTAAGTAAAATAAAAAATATATATAATAACATAATAATAAGTCAAAAAAAAAAATTGGTTGTCTGTAAAGTCGGTTTACGGCCGGTAGGTTGACGTGACTACGTCATAACATCACAGTAGTATAATACACAAAAGAAGTGGAAGGAAAATAAAATGGAAACAAGTTCATTGATAATTAACGGCGCCAATCGCCGCCTTCGGTTGTAGGCAGGTGAAGATAAATATTTTTTCGCACATATTACTCCAATCGGACAACATACTCAATATGACGAGCTTTGAATTATATTTTTAAATGCAATACCATTCAAGGCACCGAAGGACGGCATGCTCGGAATTGAAGATAAATATTTTTTCGCACATATTACTCCAATCGGACAACATACTCAATATGACGAGCTTTGAATTATATTTTTAAATGCAATACCATTCAAGGCACCGAAGGACGGCATGCTCGGAATTGAAGATAAATATTTTTTCGCACATATTACTCCAATCGGACAACATACTCAATATGACGAGCTTTGAATTATATTTTTAAATGCAATACTATTCAAGGCACCGAAGGACGGCATGCTCGGAATTGAAGATAAATATTTTTTCGCACATATTACTCCAATCGGACAACATACTCAATATGACGAGCTTTGAATTATATTTTTAAATGCAATACTATTCAAGGCACCGAAGGACGGCATGCTCAAAAGTGTAGGTAGGCGATTTTTCCATCATAATACTCCAGTTTTAAATAATACTGAATACAATGATGATGATGATGATAGGACATGATAAGGTAGGCTACACGAATGCAGGGTTCGACATGCTTGAACACGCAAGTGCCTGTTCAAGGTCACAAAATCAGACTGAATTGGAGGGAGAACGGAAACTTATTGAGGTTTAGAGGGAGAGCGGAAACTTATTAAGGTTTAGGGAGAGAGCTGAAACTTATTGAGGTTTAGAGGGAGAGAGGAAACTTATTGATGTTTAGAGGGAGAGCGGAAACTTATTTAGGTTTAGAGGGAGAGCGGAAACGTAATGAGGTTTAGAGGGAGAGTGGAAACGTATTGGGGTTTAGAGGGAGAGCGGAAACTTATTGATCTGGGGATGTACGATGGTGGGTGATTCCCAGCTGTGGAGGGGGGGGGGGGGTGATGGTCACGTGGGGTCAAAGGTCATGAGGAGTAATTAATTAGTAATTTTAATAATTTTAGTCACATGACGTCTCCCTCGCTCTCTTGGGGAACGTGACATGACGTCACACTTTTTCGAACATGCGGCCCGTCGCATCGATTTATTAGACGTAGTCACGTCAAAAAAAAAAGTAAACAAATCTATGGTCACAGGGAATAAGTTGTTAAGTCGTAAAATGTCCAAAATGAGTTAAGTGTACTGTGATCATCTCCCAAGCCATCTGCGCACTGTGAAGATGTTGGTAGCTCAGAACTCTAATACTTTCGGAATTATAAAGATGTGGGTTTCTTGGTATCTTGTAAAATTGTGTATGTTTTCGGTTAAATCAACTTTAGAGAGGCATCATTCACGAGTATTTCAAAAAGTATGGTTAATAATTAGGTATGTGTGTGTAAAAATTAGGTAAGTGATGGGGAATGGATTAGGTAACTAAGGGAAAATCTAAGAAAGGATTAACAATATTCATTTTCATTCACTTCTATAGATTTAGAAGGTATATGATTAATAATGATGCAAACATAATTTATTTATTCCAAAAACTGGATTTACACGATTAATGCAAAAGTAAAAAAGTGCTGCCATGAAAAGTTACGAATTTAGACTTACCAATTTATTCCCTGTGACCACAGAAATATTTTGTGATTATGCAGATAGATTCTCCTCCCAGAAGACGGAGTCTGAGTAGTCATATACCTCCTCAGAGAGAAGAGAGCAGAACAGAGTGTCGTGCTAGTCAGAGTAGAGAGAACTTAACAAGGACTCAACCTGATCAGAGCTCAGTCCGGTGACCCACCCCATGACCCTAGTCATATACCTCCTCAGAGAGAAGAGAGCAGAACAGAGCGTCGTGCTGGTCAGAGTAGAGGGAACTTAACAAGGACTCAACCTGATCAGAGCTCAGTCAGGTGACCCACCCCATGACCCTAGTCGTATACCTCCTCAGAGAGAAGAGAGCAGAACAGAGTGTCGTGCTAGTCAGAGTAGAGAGAACTTAACAAGGACTCAACCTAATCCGAGCTCAGTCAGGTGACCCACCCCATGACCCTAGTCGTATACCTCCTCAGAGAGAAGAGAGCAGAACAGAGTGTCGTGCTAGTCAGAGTAGAGAGAACTTAACAAGGACTCAACCTAATCCGAGCTCAGTCAGGTGACCCACCCCATGACCCTAGTCATATACCTCCTCAGAGAGAAGAGAGCAGAACAGAGCGTCGTGCTGGTCAGAGTAGAGGGAACTTAACAAGGACTCAACCTGATCAGAGCTCAGTCCGGTGACCCACTCCATGACCCTAGTCATGTACCTCCTCAGAGAGAAGAGAGCAGAACAGAGTGTCGTGCTAGTCAGAGTAGAGAGAACTTAACAAGGACTGAACCTGATCAGAGCTCAGTCCGGTGACCCACTCCATGACCCTAGTCATATACCTCCTCAAAGAACCTCTCTGGTTTTCTATTTCTAGTTTTATATCTTTGGGCAAATTATTGAAAAGAGTTGCTATAATAAACGGTGTCTCTCTGGTCGTCCAAGTGGTGAGTGGTCTGTGTGTAGTACTGGCGGAGTGAGGGGTTCGTGTCGGGTATCGGTGAGGAACAGAACAGAGAGTAGATGAAGCATTTAGGAAAAGCTGTCTAAGGAGGTTTTTGAGGTATATATGCCGGATCGGAAGAACGGGGGAAACAGAAAAAACTTGCGTAGTAGGAAATGTAGCAGGAACTTTCGAAATGGTCTTTATAACTAGTTTTCGGGCGGTCACCAGAGGTTAACAATTCACTGTGACCATAGAAATACATTTTGGAGACCTAAGACCAACCTTTATTTTTTTTACAAACCACCTTGTTGTGAATGTTCTTAGTTGAAAACTATATAAAAAATGCGAAAAAAATAAAACTTATTAGACGCTGTAATTATTTTCAGAATGGGATGCCGATGGATACAATTGTAGAGTCTGTTCTAATTACATATTAGGGACGTTATGTAATTTCATGTTTTCCTAATTTTAGATTCCAAATTTGCAATAAAATGTTTGAATGTTGCGCGGTGTTGCCACCACCATATCCCACTGACGAAGCAACAAATAGGTACATGTTGCCATTAAATTAATAACTATCTATATATACTCACTTTAATATACCTAACCATATAGAACTTGAACGATTGATTTAGAAGAATGCAATTAGAATTAATAAATTGTCTTTTAGATAAATAATATGAGAAAATTGGATGTGAATAGTTAAGAAATCAGAAAATGGATCGCAATGATATGTAATTGAAAGTAAGTCTTAGTGTACAGCATGTAATTAACAAAGATATAACTAGTGACTTGACAATGTTAGTTTGATAAATAATTCAGGAGGCATTGATCAAGCTCAAACACAAGTCTCATTAGTTGGGCACCGACAACTCAAGTGGGTATTCTTTTGTTAATGGGATATTTCCAAATTAATTTTTACGATGTAAATATTGTATAAATACCATCTGATTTTTTTGTACTGTGTATAGTGAAAATAGCAGGACATTTTTTGATACATAATTTCAAAGCTATAGACTTTTAGAAACAAGGAACGTTTTGATGTTTTTCCAATTAGACATATCATGAGAAAGGATTTATAGATTGATATTTTATTTCACTGTTTTTCTGAGCTTTTTGAAAAATAAGACATACCTAAGCCAACCTTTCCCCATAAAAAACATTTTAATTATTCAATTATTTTCAGTCATCTTTTTAACAATTTAATGCTCTATAATTTCCATTTGAATTTATATTTATTTTTTGTTGAAATAGAGTTGTATAACAAAATGTACAAAACAAATAGATGACATTTTCTTTTTGACAATCTACAGTCGCTCTTTGTTTTCAATCCAATCCTTTCTGAGATCATGAAATATTCTTATATATAGTTGTAACTATGGTCACAGAGAATAAGTTGTTAGGTCGTAAAATGTCCAAAATGAGTTAAGTGTACTGTGATCATCTCCCAAGCCATCTGCGCACTGTGAAGAAGTTGGGAGCTCAGAACTCTAATACTTTCGGAATTATAAAGATGTGGGTTTCTTGGTATCTCGTAAAATTGTGTATTTTCTCGGTTAAATCAACTTAATCTACTTCTTTGAGGAATCATTCAAGAGATGACTGCATTTAACTATTTATTCACTATTGCAGACTAATCCAAGTGAAGGGGGTGTTTTCGGTTAAATCAACTTTAGAGAGGCATCATTCACGAGTATTTCAAAAAGTATGGTTAATAATTAGGTAAGTGATGGGGAATGATTAGGTAACTAAGGGAAAATCCAAGAAAGGATAAACAATATTCATTTAGATTTAGAAGGTGTACGATTAATAATGATGCAAACATAATTTATTTATTCTAAAAACTGGATTTACACGATTAATGCAAAAGTAATAAAATGCTGCCCTGAAAAGTTCCGAATTTTAACTTACCAATTTATTCCCTGTGACCACAGATATATAGTCAATACATAACTTATATATAAGTTATATATTGACTATAACTAATCAATATTTGATTGACATTTTATGTAACAAATATTAGAACGTACTCTATGGAAAAGTATTTAAATTAACTCGGCTTAAGTTGATCTCAATTTTCTCAACTTAATGTAAAATTATTAATCTTCCTTTTTTCAATTTTCAAGATAATATTTAAAAAAAAAAAAAGTTTTACTTTATTTTTTCAAACTCATAATAAATTGAAAACTGAAAATTGTAACATCAATGAATGCTATTCTAACATAAATTATATATTATTTTCCGTTTTTACTAAAAAAAAAAAATATTTGTAGAGTAGTTTGCGCTTTATTGAATAAAAAATAAAAAAAACTACTATGAGAGTCCTAAATTTTGCATATTTTCTTAACGTCTCATATGAAGGATGGCATGCTCAAGGTTTTTTTCACCTCCCAGATAAAAAACTGGTGGGTCCCGGCCGAGTTTCGAACCCGCGATCTTGAGCTAAGTAAGCATAGACTTCTCTTCTTCTCAAGCTACTTCTCTATTAGGATAGTAAAAATTATAAAACACAGCCCAACCTAGCGGATCAATTCTAAACCTACCTTTATTTATATTATTTTTTATTATTTCGTTTATTTAGGTATATACAATTATTCTATTATATTTCGCTAATCGTTGAGTTTTCCGACCTCCTAAATTCATAAATGAAGAAAGAAAAACTCATAATAACGAATTCTAAACAACGGAAAATATAGCCAGTCTATAACATTTTTATTTTTTTTCCTAGTGCGAAATGACACTTAAATAACTTGAGCAAATGTCACTTGAATGACTTGAGCAAATGTCACTTAAATGACTTGAGCAAATGTCACTTAAGTAACTATCAATGGTTTCGTATTCCGTCTTCAACCCACAAAACACTACAAATTAGACTTACTGTTTTTACTGAAATCGCTTGCTTTACTAGATTTGCGATGGTGACTCCAGAAGTCCTCAACACTGACCCCCGGATCACCCGAAGAACCGTCAAGATAATCGGTGGAAGTAGTCTATTAATTGGACTTGAAGAATCTTGGAGTTTCTTCGTGTACAAGATAAGTCTTCAAATTTTCACGATATTCATGTTCATTTGGGCGATTTTGTCAGCAATTTTTGCAAGAGAGTCACCACCAGTATTCTGCGAAATGATTCATCTTGCTTTAGTAAATCTGATATGTTTTATTAACTTTTTTAATGAATCTTTAAACAAAAAGAACATCGACGATGCGTTAAAAATACTTTCCGATGCACATTGTACCTATAATAAATTTCCACTTAATGCGGAACAGTTAAGTATCAAACGCAATGCAATGGAAGATCTTCAATTTCATTGTAATACTTTCAACAACATTGTTAAGATTGTTATTGTTGGTTATCTTTCTACGACACCGATAACGAACTATTTTTTTCCGCATCTCCGCGCAAATGATCTAGCCTGGCTTCTTGCCCTACCGCTCTACCTGCCTCAAGATGATTTCGTTACATTGGCCTTGGCTAACTTTGCTATCGCTTTGAGTTTTATAATAATATATGTACATGTATCCACAATACAAGAGGCATTTATTAGCTTTTTAATTCAAATTGAAGCAGAATTAAGTCTGCTTAATTATTCTATAAAAACTGTTGAAATGAGAGCTTTGAATATTCTCAGAGAAAGATATAACCTGAAAGATAACTCTTCTCATCTTGAACTCTATGGCGATTCCCTTCTGGATCAAGCGATCTACGAATGCATTAAGGAAGATGTCCTGCACCATCTAGCGGTCATTAAGTAAGTAAAACAATTATCAAAATATATTAATTCTGTAGCAAAATATCTGAATAAGACGTCCTTCTTGTTGAGAGTGCAGACTGCAACGAAAGATTGCATCTCCACACTGATTCTTTACTTTCTTATACCTACAGTATTATAATCGTGCGAAAATCCGAGATCGAGGTTTCAACGGATTTTCAACGTTTCAAAACCCCTGAATACGTTTTGATCATTTTCTAGATTATGTCTGTCAGTGTGTATGTGATTGGAAAGTTGTGAGCGCTCTACCGCAAAAACGATTGTAGCTATTGGTACGTGTCCATCTGAGAGAAAAAGTCTCGAGAGACGAGTCGCAGATGTACATGGGCCTGAGAGATGTGTCAGACACACGCGCGAGAGTGTGTCGGAGAGCGGCAAGTCTCAGGTGGACACGCCTACTTCCTTCTCTCGAGACACAGTCTCCAGTCTCCCGACAGCGCTTGAAGAGTCCAGCGAGTCTCCGATACTGCCTCCGTTAATTAGTTGTTTAGTTTAGCGAACAATGACGGATAAAGTTTTTATTACAAAACGCGAGTGGTCTGACGAGGATGTATTTAAATTAATAAGCGAATAGCGTTTGCAAGCGTTTGGCTTCTGGTTGCAATAGTATATTTACACTATAAATCGATACTGCCATGGAACTTCACCAGAAATTGACATGAAATATTCTTTAAATTCGTCTCTTACATTTTTTTGTGAGACTGAATAATTTCGCTGTTGGCCCATTTGCAAAGAAAACAATGATCCCTCTGGCGGAATTTCATTGCGCCACTCACCATTTACTATTTCATGTGTACTGTTATCTTCATAATCATCAAAACCAGGGTACAAATAATAGTTCGTAGTAGAAATAAAAAAATTATGCAATGCACATACTGCAAGAGTAATATCTTTTACCTTATCAGGTGCTAAGTGTATTGGTTTCCGAAGAACTCTGAATTTTGAAGACATAATACCAAACGCGTTCTCTATAATGCGACGTGCTCTGCTCAATCGGTAGTTGAAAATTCGGTTTGGCGAGTGTCGCCAGTGGACACGGCCCTGAGACTTGTGTCCGACACTTGTGTCTGACACTTCTGTCGGAGGGAAGTCTCGCGAGCGCGAGTGTCACCAGTGGAAACGGCCCTGAGACTTGTGTCGGACACTTCTCTCGAGACTTTTCTCTCAGATGGACACGTACCCTATGAACTTGAAATTTGGAATGAAGTGGTCACATGTGCTAACTTAGATCTGATTAGATCTTGGCAAAAACCAGAGGACAATTGAGACCACTTTACTCCGGGGCCTAACTACATTTTACAATATATCGCTTACGTTTATGACTGTTAAGATTATCAATAATCTTTCCAAGTATTAGTTGTAGGGAAAGTTAGAATACATATTTCATATGAAATACGATTTTTCACAGGTCTGGTTTTGAGATACAAGCTGAAATAATATTGAAATTTTGACGTATTAACAGACGTTTCCTCTATTCATCGGAAAACTGTTAGTCGAATTATAAATTAATTTTTATTATTGTTAGTTTTTCAAAAATTATGAAAATGAAAAAAATAAATATACCTGTAAATAGGTGATGAGGGCATTCTTATTCTTAACACGCTTACAGATCACTCTATTTTGAAAGGGGAAGGGGAGAAAGAGTGATCTGTAAGCGCTGTTGGTATAAGAAAGTCCTGTAATGGCAGATTGTTAAAACCTGACAGATGTGAAATTGTAAATAAATGTTACCATATATATCGGCTTTCAATGTTTATTGTTGACATTTTTATTTTAGATGTGTCAAGAAGCTAACTCCGTTCATAGGCACCACTTTGCTCGAATTTTCAATTATCACTCCGATCCTGTGGACATTTGCTGCTTACTTCATATGTAAGGTAAACCTATCGACAAGATATATTAATTTAAAAAAATAAATACATCTATAGACAGGCCGCTGAAACATGTCAGCTAAGGAGGTATGCTGGTTGAGATGGAAGGGATGCTGCGTTGCCAAGACTGGCACTCCCTCCCTGCCTCTTCTAATACTAAACTTAATATATAATACTACCTACTAAAATAAATAATAATAAATGTAATGAAATCAAAGCTAATAAAATAAAAACATAAAAAGCATCGAACAACCAGCTGCATAATTAGATCTATTATACGTGAGGACTATTGGATCTTGCTCTCTCCAAAATTCCGAAACTCACGCAGTTCATGTATATATTTTTCTGGCTTAAATTACAATAAATTTAATATTGTTTTTACTGATGTGACAAAAAAAAAAAAAATCTTCGTCTATAGACAGGCCGATGAAACACATCACTTGAGGAGGTAAGCTGGTTGTGATGGGAGTGGTGCAGGGTGGCCAAAACTGGCACTCCCTCCCTGCTTCTTATGATACTAAAGCGTATACTATCCAAAAATAAGCCTAATAAATAATAAAATTAAACAAATCTGAGATAATGAAATAAAAACCAAAAAAAACTACTAACGACCTGCTTAAGAACCAGAACTAAGGAACTCGTAGGGACAGACGAGGGTGGAATGCAGTACCCCTCATTGTCTACAGATCTATATAGATATCTTACGTACAGGTTAGGTTAGGTTTTATGACTCATGTCCGGGCTTTAACTACGAGGTCATATCGCCTACTACCAGAGTGCTCTTTCGTCACTCTGGTGGACATGAGCCCGACTCTACTGTGGGAGTCCTAAATTTTGCCTACCCTAAATTTTTATTCACCTAGGGTAGGGGTCTTTAACGAGTACCTGACATTGTACAGGCTCGGGACCATCGCTTAACATCCCATCCGAAGGACGGCGTGCTTAAGTTTATTTTACCTCCCAGATAAAATAAACTAAGGGCCTCGGTTGGGTTACGAACCCACGTTCTTGAGCTCAGAAGTCAAGCACGCATACCACTGAGCTACCGGCGCCCTCTGCATCATATTTTTCTTGCATAAATTACGAATAATAATTATGATAATTGAATAATTATTATTACCCAAAAAAGATTTAAATATTACTTTTACTGTTTTGAGAACTAAACGAAATAGTAGTCCATGTAATTTCTCTGCTATTGAATATAAACATTTAAGGCATTTCTGCACATTCAATTATTTAATTTCAAAATGATTAAACCTTGTACTTATTTTCAGAATGGAATGCCGTTTGATAAAATTGTGGAGTTTGTTCTAAATGTTGGAACTGAAATGATTTTTGTATCATATTTGTGTTCATACAATGAGAGCGTTAAGGCTTCTGTAAGTATCACTCAATTCTTTATGTCAAATATTATGTCAAAATGGTAACAGTTAAATTATATTCTATTTAAAGCGTATTTTTTTTTTATTAGAATACAACACGCTATTACTTGACAACATTTAATATATCAAAAGTTACGCGAATATATTTTCTCGTAGTAATAAAAGACGATGTCTTCCCACTGTTATATTTTGACCAGAACTGGTTTTGAACGCGACAGCGTCATCGTCAGTGGTTCATTTACCCCACCCAGCAGTAGTCCATATATATACATTCCATATATATATACAATCAGTAACAAAAATTTTCGGACAATTTATAATTTTGTTTTTCTTTTGCAGTTACACATAGTTATATGGCAAAATATTTAATTCAAGCAAAGTTTTAAATTTCGAGATCATTAATCATTTCAAAACGCCGTAAAACAATTAATTAAACATTTACAGCTAATAGGAAATTTTGCATTAATAATTGAAGACAAGAAATTCACGTAACAAAATTTTCTGGACACCTGTTGTTTGTTTTGTAAACAAATGCGACTCTGATCATGATCTTTAATCCCTTCTCAACCAACCGCTAATACCGAACAAATGAAATGTGTTTACATCCTTCTATTACTGCATTCAGTAGTTATTTGTATTTCCTGCTGTCAAGATGGGTCGAACATCTTTTGAAGTTCAACAGATAATAATTTTTAATTATGAAAAAGGATTAAGTGTCCGCAAAATCAGTGGTATGGTAGGCCGGAGTAAAAGCACCGTAGCCGATGTAATTCGAAGGTATAAGCACGAGGATCGGATAGATTTGAAATCTTCCTCTGGCCGTCCAAGAGTATTAAACGACCGAGAAAGGTGTAGCGTTGTCCGGAAAATTAAAAACAAGCCCTCGAGGAGTGCACCTCAGATCGTCGCCGAGGTATACAGAGAAACGGGAAAGAAAGTTCACCCACAAAATGTTCGAAGAATTCTAAAAGAAGCAGGATATAATGGGAGAGTACCAAAAACCGTTTGTGAGTGAAAAAAATATAAAAAAAGATTGAGCTTCGCAAAAGAGTTCCAGAATCATTCAGAAATTTTTTGGAGTAATGTCATTCATCTGCGAGGTAAAATAAACTTAAGCACTCCGTCCTTCGGATGGGATGTTAAGCGATGGTCCCGAGCCTGTACGATGTCAGGTCAAAGCGTTTGAGCTCTCACATAAACACACGCATGCAATTGATCTCTGATGTTCACACGATTACAAAATTTTTAGTACATATTATTATGTATACATATATTATATGTATAGGGAAGTAAACAAAAGTAAAGTAATAGTATATGTATACATATATTACATGGAAGTAAACGGACATGATCTGGAAACATTTATTTGTCGAAATATCGGAGAAAAAACGTTTAAATTAGAAAAATTGGGTACTTAGTTTCTTTAGAGGGAAAGTGGAGGGGATAGAGTAGGGGGGAGGGACGGTTTCTGCCGAGGGTCAGCGCTGCTGTCGCTCTCTTCCAACGTCATATCACAAAAATCTAGTTTTCTGACATTACATGACCTGAGATTTCTTTTTATGTTGTGAAGAGTTACCAGATACAAGAATATTTTATTATTGCGGTTTGTTCTATTGCAAGCAAATACTTTTGAATGTAAGTTTAGTATATTTAGTCCCGACAGTCGCGACAAAATTTGGAGAAGGCGTAATGAGGAGTTGAATCCAAAAAATTTAAAACCAATAGTAAAACATGGGGGTGGCTCAGTGATGGTGTGGGGGTGTATGGCGTCTAGTGGAATTGGTGAACTGGTTTTCATTGAAACCACCATGACTGGAAAAGTTTATGCCGAATTACTAAGGAGCAATTTGAAAAAGAGTGCTGAAAAACTTGGGATTTTACGGACTTTTCATTTTTACCAAGACAACGATCCGAAACACACCTGTGAATTGGTACGTACTTGGCTTTTGTATAACTGCCCTTAAAGTTATGAAACCCCCCCCCAATCGCCCGATCTCAACCCAATTGAACACGTATGGGGTGAGCTCGACAGGAAAATTCTATTAACACCCATTGCTTCAAAAAACGAATTGAAACAAAACTTATTAGAAGAGTGGGGTAAAATATCTCCAAATTTCACCAAAAAATTAGTTTCATCATCAATGCCGAATCGAATGAAAGACGTTATTACACAAAAAGGGTACCCAACCAAATATTAATTAATTTGAATTTGTGAAATCGTAAAAAAAACATTGAATTTATTTATAGTTGTTTACATTTTTGTCCGAAAATTTTTGTTACCTACATTACTTGTTATAAAATTTATTAAATTAAAATATTTATTTGTTCTAATCAAAGCTGTTTTTCCTTTATCCTAACCCACTTTTGAATTCTTATTCTTGATTGAAAAACGGCTTTAATTATTTTTTTAAATTATTTTTTATTACTTGTGCATTTAATTATTATAATTTTTTATTGAAAAATCAAACCGTCCGAACATTTTTGTTACTGACTGTATATATATATTTACTGGGTTTGGTGTATTTAAATATATGTATTATTGTCTGTCTGTAAACCAGAGCTCGGAACTGTTTACCAGTATCTACTCATTGCCGTGGTACAATTATGGTAAAATCAACACAAAGGCTTATATGATCATCCTGCCCAACTGTCTGAAACCGACCGTGTTTAGGGTAGCTTTCTTCGGGATTGTCACCGACTTTCCAATGCTCCTTTCTGTGAGTATTATACCTAAAAAGATAGATTTGAATCCATGCGTATAGGTTAGTTCAGTGGACATATGCGCCGAAATCTAAGTAACAACAAAAAAATATATCAAACAGAACGTAACTTGTTCTGAAAGACAGAATAATCACAGTATATAATAATAATCACAGTATATAGTAATAATCTTACTAGGCCAACAGGGAAAGTGAATAGAATAGAATTTTAGAGAACAAATATCGGGTTTATTTTTTCAAATCTGCATTATTAAAAATTAAACATTGAAACAAACAAAAATGAAAAGAAAAAACTAAATTCTTAACACTAATTCAATCTTTTTTGTTTTATATTTTGGCCATTTTTTAAAAAATTAAGTTACATATTTCTGGGCATATATTCTGTACATATAAACAAATAAAAGTACCTTCTTTTCGGATCAATTTCACCATTAATTCACTTCTATTTAGTCCATCACAATTTAAGCCTAAACACCACTCTCCATGTTTCACTCAAACTGTCTCCATTCTTAGGCCTCGACTCTTATATAGTACAATGTTTATAATTTAATAATTTAATGTGTGTATTATTTTTATACATCACAAGAGTGACCAAGCTCCTCAATAAACAATCTTCTCTCTCATTAGCCTTTTATTCCCCTTCCTCCATTCTTTCCCGCTCCTCAACACAACTCCTCCATAATCTTGATTTTTATACATACCTATATAAATATATAATATATATTTAATATATATATATATATAGAAATCATAGGAAAATATATGTATCTAAATTGAGGAGTTTGGAGCCAGAGCGGACCAACTGGTTGAAACTGAACAGGATGAAAATGGTAATTTGTTTATCTTCATAAATGGGCCCCATATATTTATTTATATTTGAAATTTTAGAATAGTATTGGATGAGTGATCCCTTTTTGTGTTCTATAAAGTTTTTGAAGGCCGTATGATCCATTGTGACTTTGAAAATATATGCACAGAATATTTGTGGACTAAACTTAAAGTGCTGCTATCTATCACTGAAGTGAAGAAACTAAGTGATCCACACTGGTTTTGAAAAAAGGGAACCTATGCCAACATCAGGATGGTAATAACTCATTTTCCGAAAAATTGTGGGTTGGTCCGCTCTGGCTCCAAACTCCTCAATTAATATATTATATTTATTTAGATACATATATTTTCGTATGATTTCTTCATAATGAAGCTGTTGCCTTAATTACTTTTGTATTAATATTTTATTTATTTACTCATTTCATCATTATCTATTTTATTTTTATTTTATTGTTTATTATTATTATTTAATTTTATTCATTTTGTTCTTGTTTCTATCCACTAGACCGTTTGGGCTAAAACTCAATATTTGACTTATGGCTTCTGAATCCTCATACTAAATTTTGTACCGATATATTCATTACATCGACAGTTATAAGGGTCTCTCTTCTCTTTGACCCATTTCGCGGAAATTTAATATATGTCATCCTTATAGTATTTTGAAATTAAATATAAAATTTCATCTCAATACATTCATTTCATCGGCAGTTATTGACATTTATGAGTTGATAAGAATTGTTATTGAAATTAAAACTTAATAAACATGTTTGTTCTTTATATTATTTTATTATTATTATTATTATTATTTTTTTTTTTTTTTTTCAGATGATGAGCTCTGCTTTCTCGTATATTAACCTTCTACTGAATTTTACAGAATGATCATTTAATAGTTAACCAAGAATTATTCTAAAACAACAATTTGAGATGTCTTAAGTAAATTATACAATTTACAATTGATAGTAAATAAATTCATATGAATAAAAATTATTCGTTTTGTTGTATCCCTTTTTTTTTTTGTAATTTGAATATTAATTAATTTATCGTAGAAGCAAAAATTAAATTATTTTATTGACAATTCTTCAGAGTATCATTTATTTCAAGATAGGGCAGCTAAAATATCAATACAAAAATAACTTCATTATCTGATCACTGTTTATTCTTTAATCTAGGTTAGGTTAGGTTTTATGACTCATGCCCGGGCTTTAACTACGAGGTCATATCGCCTACTACCAGAGCGCTCTTTCGTCACTCTGGTGGACATGAGTCCGACTCTACTTTGGGAGTCCTAAATTTTGCCTACCCTAAATTTTTATTCACCTAGGGTAGGGGTCTTTAACGAGTACCTGACATCGTACAGGCTCGGGACCATCGCTTAACGTCCCATCCGAAGGACGGCATGCTTAAGTTTATTTTACCTCCCAGATAAAATAAACTAAGGGCCTCGGTCGGGTTTCGAACCCACGATCTTGAGCTCAGAAGGCAAGCACGCATTAAATATACTAGATTTATTATTATTATTATTATTGATGAATATTTCCAATAATATTAGTACCTAAATTTATTGGAAACTAGCTGACCCGACAGACGTCGTTCTGTCAAAAGCTATTGGACCGGATTTTTTTTTTTTTTTTTTTTTTTTGACCACGTAGAACCTTTGACCACAGTTAGTTCCTACTTAAGAACGCCGAGCACCTTAGATAGTATGCGCCTTGCAACTCCGTGCAACCAGGTATTAATAAGTTCTTAGGAACGCTGGGCAACACAGATAGTATGTAGTTAGGAATGCTGGGCACCGCAGCTAGTATGTGCCTTGCAACAGCGGATGCCCTAGGTATTTTGTGCTTAAGAACGCAGGTGATAGCTATTATTTACCGTGTAACGGCGGACCTCCTAGGTAATACATGCTTAGGAAACCCACCATATTAAAATTAGAGCTATATCCCATCTTTAAGGAAGCTGCATGTGAGATTCATTCTGCATTAATGCACCCCCGCCCCTCCCGTCCAAAGGGTCACAGCCAATTTTTAAATATTGCTTTTGAAACTACCATTTAGGTATACGATTGCCCCCCCCCCCCCCCCCCCCCCCCCCCGTTGACAATTTTGAGACGTCACATATCCTTTTTTTGCTTTGGCTATTAAGAATACTACATGTGAAATTCCATGACATTCCGATCATCCGTTAAAAACCTATCACTATCTTTATATGTAGGCCTACCCCACAACCCCCCCTCCCGTTCAAAATTTGGAGATGTCACACACCCTATTTTTTTATTTGCCCTTTAAAAAAACTACATATGAAATTCCATGACAATCCGATCATCCCTTAATGACAGCACTATCTTTATATTTAAGCCTACCCCCACAACCCCCCCTCACGTTCACTATTTTGTGACGTCACACACCCTATTGTTTTATTTGCCCTTTAAAAAAACTACATATGAAATTCCATGACACTCCAATCATCCGTTAATGACTTAGCACTATCTTTATATTTAGGCCCCCCCTTACAACCCCCCCTACCGTTCAAAATTCATGGACGCCACATAGCCTATTTTTTAACTTGGCTTTTAAGAATACTACATGTGAAATTTCATGATAATCCGTCCATCCGTTAATGCGCTAGAGCAATTTTTGTGCTTAGGCCCCCCCCCCCCCTCCAGTTGACCACTAGGAACTCTCTTCATAAGAACCTTCCTCGGACTTCAACGAATATTTGAAAAAAAAAATTAGCCGAATTGGTCCAGCCGTTCTCGAGTTTTGCGCTTAGCAAAATTAGCCAGTCATTTTCATTATATAGATTTGAGAAACAATAACAGAATCAGCTAACATAGATACAGTAAAGGGATGAACAAACTACGTACAAAATGATAATAATGATGAAAAAAAGAAGTTTACAATTTATCTTAACCTATAAAAAAAATGAATCTTAAATTATAAAAATTGAATCTAATTGAAAATATAAAATTCGTCGGTGAATCACCAGAAATGTACTTCCCCAGAAAGAATAAACTAACTTTTCGCTCTCCCTGTAAATACTCTACATCTTTGTACATCACAATATATACAATAAAAGTAATAATAATATTAATAAAATCTTAATGGAGGCTGTGAGGGCTTATGTGACATTCCCCGCAATCCTGCTCTGCCTAGCACTGACCAGCAGCGGAGGCAGACCATGGTGTTAACACCGGGCTGTCACACATGTTAGCATTTCGTGTTCATCCTTGGGGTACAGTCTCATACAAGCTGAAAGTAGGACATGATGAGCATTTGGAAGTGGATAGATACAAGCTGAAAGTAGGGCATGATGAGCAATCGTAAGTAGATAGCTACAAGCTGAAAGTAGGGCATGATGAGCATTTGGAAGTAGATAGATACAAGCTGAAAGTAGGGCATGATGAGCATTTGGAAGTAGATAGATACAAGCTGGAAGTAGGGCATGATGAGCATTTGGAAGTAGATAGATACAAGCTGGAAGTAGGACATGATGAGCATTTGGAAGTAGATAGATACAAGCTGGAAGTAGGACATGATGAGCATTTGGAAGTAGATAGATACAAGCTACTGGAACTAGATAGATATAAGCGAAAGTAGAAAATTATAAGCATCTGGAGGAAACTATAAGCTGAAAATTGGTAATGATGAGTACCTGGAAATGGATAGCTGAGAATACAAAATGATGGTAGATAGATACAAGCTGAAAGTAGCGCACGATGAGCAACTGGGGGTAGATACAAGTTGGAAGTAGAACATGGTAAGGTACTAGAGATAGATAGATATAATCTGAAAGTAGCACATGGTGAAGTACTAGAGGTAGATAGATACAAGCTGAAAGCAGAACATGTAGGGTACTAGAGATAGATACAAGCTGAAGGTACTTCAGAAATGGCTCAAAGCTGTGTCCCCTAATCCAGTACCATCCACAGTCCTGCATTAGGATAATGTACTTAGCTGAATGGTCTCTACCATAATCCGAAGAGACACCACAACACTCTCTGTATTCTAGTCTCATCACTACTAAGTGAGTCACCCAGATGCAAACCCTGCTAAGTCTATGTTAAGCAAATTTTGGCAAAATCAAACGGTTAGAGATGCAAAGATGCAATTTTGTTTTTAAAAAATCGTTAAAAATAAACGCAACTTTCCTTTTATCTGGGTATAATCTCAGAATTAGTTATGATATTTAAATCCTACTTAGCAGGTTTTGCAACCGTACGCCAAAGTTATCAGGTTTTGAAACCTTTATGGCAGCCATCTTTGAAACGATGTAGGTTGCAAAACCTGTTAAATTTTTTATGCGGCTGCAAAATCTGTTTATTATTAGCACATTCCCCATTCATTTTACAATTTGGTTTTGGCGCAAAGTACAAAAAGTAGTATATTTATAATATTTTGATATTTTTTAAAACAATTCAGTAAATATTTCCTGATATTGTTCGAGAAAATTAATTAACTACCTACCTCATTAAAAGCATTAGGTGGCTACAATCTAAAATAATAAAAGTGTAGTGCAAAGAGCAGTTTCTTAAAATAAATTTTTGTTTTTCTCTATAACTTAATTAATTTGGTCCTTCCTCTTCTTCGTTCTTTAGATCCAAGTCCTCTTGCTCCGGAGTTAAAGCATCCTTGTTCTCAAGACGTTCTTCCTGTTCAGATACCTCTCTATAAAAGGATACATTTCCATTTTCTTCCCGTTCATTTCCAAAATACAACAAAAGTTTTTCAACATATTTTATTGTTGCGTCTTTCATTGCAACAACTTGGTATGTACGAGTAGCACTCATACTTATCAGGTTTTGTATCCCAAGTTCTGAGGTGGCCATCTTGGCCCACATCATGAACAGGTTTTGCACCCTTTATACACTTGGCTGGTTTTGCATCCTACAATCTTGAGCACTCAGCAGGTTTTGCAGCTAGAGGTTTGATCTTTTTGATTTTTTAGAGTGTTTTAACAGGTTTTCATCCGTAATTTTAGTTTAGACGTGCAGCAATTGAAAAACTAAATCCAGTGATACCACTAACTCACTTTTTTTTGTGACAGCAGGGTTTGCATCTGGGCGACTCAAGTGTCTCCCATAGAATGTCCAATGGTATGGAACATTTTAATTTCTGATAGGTAAGGGCGCCGGTAGCTCAGTGGTATGCGTGCTTGACTTCTGAGCTAAAGAACGTGGGTTCGTAACCCGACCGAGGCCCTTAGTTTATTTTATCTGGGAGGTAAAATAAACTTAAGCACGCCGTCCTTCGGATGGGACGTTAAGCGATGGTCCCGAGCCTGTACCATGTCAGGTACTCGTTAAAGACCCCTACCCTAGGTGAATAAAAATTTAGGACTCCCACAGTAGAGTCGGGCTCATGTCCACCAGAGTGACGAAAGAGCGCTTTGGTAGTAGGCGATATGACCTCGTTGTTAAAGCCCGGGCATGAGTCATAAAACCTAACCTAACCAAAAGACAAAAAAAAAGTGACGTGGCCATTACGGGACTTTCTTATACCAAGCATGCTTACAGATTACTCACTATTTATAAACGTAGTTGGTATAAAGAAATCCTGTAATGGCCATCACTTATATTTTATTTTTTCATAATTTTTATAATTTTCCATAAAAACTAACAATAATAAAATAAATATTTTAAGATTCGTAGTTACTCGATACAGTTAGAACATTATTTTGAAATATTTCGTATGGAAATTTCTTTTTTTTTTTGTTTGAGGCGCTATATATTTTGTCGTATTGATTTTATCTCAAATCTGAATAATTATGGCAATTTGGTATTTATCAAAGAACAATTTTGGTAGGAAACAATTTTTCGATAGAACTAACCGTTTTCGGGTAAATCAAGAAAAGGTTTTAAAATAATTGTTTCGAAACAACATTTTTACAAGACGGTTTTTGGCATGTATCTTGAAAACCAAACGATCTGCGAAAAATCGTATTTGATATAAAATACGTACAATAGTTTTTGCTACAACTTTTACTTGAAAAAGATTTTTTTTTGGTCATAAAAATAAGCGGTATTTTGTAAAATGCACTTAGCCATAAACTAAATTGGTTTAAATTTTCGTCCGATTTCGTTCAAAATCTAATGAAATCTAAGTTAGTACATGTGATCCCTTCATTTCGAATTTGAGGTTCAAAGCTACAATCGTTTTTGCGGTAGAGCGCTCACAACTTTCCATTCAATTACACACCCATACATACACAGACGGAGATCTTCGCGAAAATGGTCAAAACGTATTCATCCCTTGAAACGTCAATCTCAGATATTCGCATGATTATAAGCTAAAAGCCGACAATGCGGCAACTGCAAGCTATTTCGAAGTATGAGACATATTCGCATGTTTGAAGTTACGCGTTTTTCCACCACTGGGACATCATTGCGAATTGCTACTATTCTCCAGCCTATCCATGGTTGATACCGTTGCAAACAAGTTCATGCATGCATCAAAACCAATTAATAGTTGAACTGATAATTATCTACAACCCTCAACGATTTTTCCCTTTCTTTGGCATTGTGTCTTTAACTAGTACCTAACGTCTAACAAGTTCGTTACCGTCATTTAGAGTCCGGTCCGAAAGACGACGTGCTCAAGGGTTTTTTCACTTCCCAGTTAAAACAACGAAGGGCTCCGTCTAGATTTCCAACTCGCAATCCTGAGGTCAATAGACATCACATGTAAAAATAAAATCGGTTTTGTTTAGTTCACTCTAAAATTGTCAACAAAGAAATGCAGAATACAGATGGATACTATTCGCCAGCCTATCTCTGGTTGATACCGCTGCAAACTGCATACTTCAAGACCAATTAAGAATTGAATTCATAATTATCTACATGTACTCAGTTTAATAAAGCCTTATAGAACTTGAACCATTGATTTAGAAGAATGCAATTAAAATTAATAAATTGTACTTTAGTTCTTCGTTGAATTTAACATGTCTGATATACAAAATGAGAAAATTGGATGTGAATAGTTAAGAAATCAGAAAGTGGATAACAATGATATGTAATTGAAAGTAAGTCTTAGTGTACAGCATGTAATTAACAAATATATAACTAGTGACTTGACAATGTTGGTTTGATAAATAATATGTTATATGATTCAGGAGGCATTGGTCAGGTTCCCAGACCGATTAGTTGGCCCCCGACGACTCAAATCGTGGCTATCATTTGTTAAGTAGGTTTTTCCAAATTCATTTTTAAGTATAAAAATATTATACTTAGTTATTGTGACTCATTCCAGGGCTTTAACAGAGCATTCTTTCGTGGACATGAGCCCGACTACTCTGCGAGTCCTAAATGTTGCCTATTTCGGGTAGGGTGTTTTTGAAAGTATCTGACATCGCACAGGCTGGAGATCATCGCTTAGATTCCCATCCGAAAGACGGTTTTCGAACCCGCGATCTTGAGCTCAATATTATATAAATAAATTGTGATTTTGTTGTACTAGCATTTCCTAGTGAAAGTAGCAGAAGAATATCGATTGACATATAATTTTAAAGACTAAAGATATTTATATTTTTATACTAGAGACATATCTCGACTTGGTACTCAATCAAAAATGGCTCAAATCCCCCGTAACGCCGAGATTACCTTCTAAGCTTCATCCTCATCCAAATGCTTTAATCCAAAGAACCCTACTATCTTTACCTTTCAATTCCAATCCTCTGTTCACCAAAGACACATCAGATCCCATCCTTCAGACCTCTTCATCCCCTCCCATCGCTCCTCGGCCTTCCACAATTCGTTCCTTGTCCAGGTCTCCTCTCTCTACAACTCTCTGCTTCCCCCAATCCGTTATCTCTAATTATTTTAGTTATTTACTTCTCTTGTTTCTTTTTCAATTTTCCCTAACTTCTTTGTTCAGAAATCTATTCCATCATAAATATTATATTTATTTTGTTCATTTGTTCATTCATATATGTTTGTTTTATTTTAACGTTTTTATTATTTTCTTCTTCTTTGTTTTCTCACTTATTTCTCCCCCCTTTTTCTAAAATTAATTTTATTTTAAACATTTCACTTAGTTAACTATTATGCAATATATTTTTATTAATTTATTTTATTTTCTTCATATTTATAAAGATTTATTATATACATTCCCCTATTTATCTAAATATATTTATTTCTTCATAATTAAGCTGTTCATTTTAATCTTTTATATATCTATACCTATTATTGTCTAGTTTTTCTACTGTTATTTATTTGTGTATTTATTTCTTGTTTACTTTTCTTTTTGACTCTGTATGTATTTATTCTAAGGGGAAATCAAAACTCTAAAAATTAAAAATATTTTTTGCTAAAATTGCTTCATTTTTCTTGATTTATTAGATTTGTGATGGTGTCTCCAGAAGCCCTCATCAGTGACCCCCGGATCACCAGAAAAACCGAGAAGATAATTGGAGGAAGCAATCTATTAATTGGACTTGAACAATCTTGGAGTTTCTTCGTGTACAGAATATGTGTAGAAATTTTCGTAATATTCATGATTTTATGGGCGTCGTTGTCAGCATATCTAGAGCGAGATTCCCCACCACTATTCTGTGAATTGTTTCATCATGCCTTAGCAGATTCCATATGTTTTATAAACTTCTTCAATGAATTTTTAAACAAAAATAATATTAATGATGCATTAAAAATACTTTCCGATGCACATTATACCTATAATAAATTTCCACTAAATGAGGAACAGTTAAATATCAAACAAAACGCAATGAAAGATATTAAATTTCATTGTAACACTTTCAACAACTTTCTGAAATTGGTTATGGTTGGTTATCTTGCTATCACGCCAATAACGAACTATTTTTTTCTACAACTTCATGGAAAAGATATCGAAAATCATCTAGGTTCGCTTCTACCCATACCGTTCTATCTTCCTCAAGATAATTTCCTTACATTGGCCTTGGCTTACATTTTCACGGCTTTGACACTTACAATTATGTATGTTCATGTATCCACAATAGAAGAGGCATATATTACCTTTTTGATTGAAATTCAAGCAGAATTTAATTTAATTAATTATTCTATAAAAAATATTGAAAGGAGAGCTTTGAATATTCTCAGAGAAAGATATGACTTGAAAGATAATTCTTCACATATTGAAGTCTACGGCGATTCGCTTCTGAATCAAGCGATCTATGAATGCATTAAAGAAGATGTCCTGCACCATCTAGAGGTCATCAAGTAAGTAAAATTAGTATCAAAATATACTATTTCAGTAGCGAAAAGAAGTCCTTGGTCTTTAAAGTGCATTTCTATTACTCTAGATTGCAATTTGTCATTTACGATAAAAATGCATCTTTCCACTAGTGTTTCCAGAGAGCGACGGTAGTTCAGTGGTTGGCACGCTTTCAAAATTTTATCTGAAAGGTAAAATAAACTTAAGCACGTCGTCCTTCGGATGTGACGTTAAGCGATTTTCCCGAGCCTGTACGATGTCAGGTACTCGTTAAAGACCCCCTACCCTAAGTGAATAAAAATTTAGAATAGGCAACATTTAAAATTTTTATATATATAAAATCTAATGTCTGTTTTTTTGTGTTTATTAGACTCCTAAACTTCGATCCGATTTAGTTACTATGTTCAGCAATTATGTTCGTCGAGTCACCGAGAAGGTTTATTAACATAGTTTTATCCCACCCATCCCCGCATTCGCTTGTGAAACAAATATCATTGAACGAATTGGCGTAAAATGTTTTGTATTAGATTAAAAAGGGTACGGAAAATGTTTAAGACTTCTTTCTATCCTACCCTTACCCTACCCATGAATTCTATAGAGCAAAGAAAGTTTTTGAAACTTCATTTTACCTTAAAAAGAAAGAATAGTATATAATAGATGAATATCAAGAAAGTCGTGTATGTACCAAGTATAAAAAAAAACATTTACATCTTTTTTTGTTTTGGAAAAAACCGTTTCAGCAGTATTAATTTTTTTTTTTTCGTTATGTATGTTTTTGAAAATTTACATTCTGCAAGTAATAACTTTTCATCTATATATATTGTGATAAAAACTTGTTTGCTACCACATTTCCTGTAGAAATTGATCTCTTTTCTTTATTTAAATTTTGATTTCTACAGTAGTTTTTCGAAAAAGGCCCTAAAAAATATTATCAATAATTTAAGACGTGCAATTTTTAAGAAAGTACACGTATACAACAAAAAAATTCCATTTAACAAACTTTACACTTGGATTTACAAAGAGATATCAACTTTTTTTTTAAATTTTAAATAATATTAATTCCAATCCAAAGGTTTTCAAATGAGATTACTGGGCCAACAGGGAAGATGAATAGAATAGAATTTTAAAAGGACAAATAATTGGGTTATTTTCTTTATTTTCACATTATAATTAAAAATCTGAACATTGAACAAAACAAAAATAAAAAAATAAACAAAAGAACAAAATCATTAAAACTAAATACTTAGGTTAGGTTAGGTTTTATGACTCATGCCCGGGCTTTAACTACGAGGTCATATCGCCTACTACCAGAGCGCTCTTTCGTCACTCTGGTGGACATGAGCCCGACTCTACTGTGGGAGTCCTAAATTTTGCCTACCCTAAATTTTTATTCATCTAGGGTAGGGGTCTTTAACGAGTACCTGACATCGTACAGGCTCGGGACCATCGCTTAACGTCCCATCCGAAGGACGGCGTGCTTAAGTTTATTTTAAAAACTAAATACTTAAAACTATTTTATTTTTTTTATTTTTGTTTGGGCATATAACAATATAAATTATTAATTGTACCTCCTTGACGCCTCTACCACACAATCACCCGACAACTCTCCACACTTTAATTCCACCTTTAGTCATATTTTAAATTGTTGTTCAACTTCACTAATTAAAAACATCTCAATTCACAGTGCACTGTTCCAGAGCTAGCTCACGACCCCTCTCTCTATTTCTTTTACAGCTGTTTTCTTTTTATTATGTCCCTTGTTTTCTTCAAGACCTTGATATATATATAATATATATATATTATATTATAATAAAAAAAATTACTTTTTATTCATAAAAAAAAATGTTCCGTAGTTTACATCACAATATATAATTGTCTTTTCCGAAACGTAAATTTTTGAATTCGCTTGATTTACCAGGATTACCACCACACATTCTACAATTGAAAATTGGTGTTCCTATCATTCTTCTTCGAAACATTGATCCATCACGCCTTTGTAATGGAACCAGACGTGCAGTAAAAACAAAAATAATGAACAATCTCATCGAAGCAACGATATTAAATGAAAAATTCAAAGGCGCTTGCAATTCCCGATTCGTTTTGCTTTTGGAATGACAATCAACAAAGCACAAGGTCAATCGTTACAAGTGTGTGGATTGGATTTGGAACATCCTTGCTTCGCACATGGACAGTTGTATCTAGCCGTTCATGTGTTGGAAAACCATCAGATTTACATATATATGCACCAGATGGAACAACTAAAAATATTGTGTATCCAAAAGCATTAGAATAATGTCATTACATAAATAATATTTTTTACTATCAATAAAGTAAAAATAAAAACAAAATTGAATGTTTATCTACAAATATATATATATATATGTAAATAAACATTCAATTTTTTTTTGTATATGTCCTTCTGTGTGAGTCTTATACGATGCGAAACTGTCGAAGCTATTGCGCTCAAACTTATGGGTTATGTTTAACACATCACTGGAACGGTTTAAAAAGTGGTTTGACAACTTTTAATTTTAATTTTTTTTTTTTTATTACAAAAATAGTCATTGCAACGCATGTAATGTTTTAAATATATTGAAAAATAAATGTCAGCTTTTCACATTCCGTGTTGCCTTTTTTATTTTAGATGTGTCAAAAAGCTAAGTCCATACATCGGCACAACTTTGCTCGAACTTTCAATCATCACACCGATCCTCTGGGCCTTTGCTGGCTACTTCATATGTCAGGTAAACTGAAATGAAATCATCTATAGACAATCGTTCGGTGCAACGTTGCCAAGTTTGGCATCCCCTCCATGATCTTCAATTTAAAATATCTTCTATCGAGTACTAAAGTTAATAATTATTATTACTAAAGTACCAAAAAATATGTGTAAATAAATCTAGTACCTGCTCAACCAGAATTGATGTAACGACAAGCCGATGAAAGATGTCACTTGAGGAGGTAAGCTGGTTGTGATGGGAAGGGTGCAGGGTTGCCAAAATTGGCACTCCCTCCCTGCTTCTTATAATACTAAACTATATACTATCCAAAAATAAGCCTAATAAATAATAAAATTAAACAAATCTGAGGTAATAAAATAAAAACAAAAATAAACCTCTAACGACCTGCTTAAGAACCAGAACTGAGGAACTCACAGGGACAGGCGAGAGGTGGATTGCAGTACCCTTCAACCATAGAACCCCAACTGACATCTTTCATCGGCGTCACCATTAACTTTTTTTTTTTTTGCAAAATAAAGTAATTCACTAACATATTTTTCTTGCATAAATTATATTAAATTTTAATAATTTATTACTCCTTTTAAAAGCTTTCAATATTGCTTTTACTGTTCTGAGAACTAAACATAATGGTAGTGTTTGTATTTTTTTTGCTGTTGAATATAAACATTTAAAGCATTTCTGCACATTCAATTATTTAATTTCAAATTTAATGAACGTAGTTATTTTCAGAATGGGATGCCGATTAATAAAATTGCGGAATTTGTTCTAATTTTTGGAGCTGAAATAATTTTTATATCAAATTTCAGTTCATTTAATGAGAGAGTAATTGCTTCTGTAAGTATCTATCAATTCTTTAATATTATATCTAAATATCATGTTTATACATATAATCAATTGTCAATATTTATACGATTTTTGTTTGGCCTCTTACGATCTCAACTAGATAGGGTGTCGTAGCTCAGTGGTATGCGTGCTTGCTTACTGCGCACGTTAAAAACCCCTACCCGAGGTGAAAAAAACGTAGAGTAGGCAACATTAGAACACCCAGAGTAGAGTCGGGCTCATGTCCACCAGAATGACGAAAGAGCGCTCTGGTAGTATGCGATATGACCTCCTAGTTAAAGCTCGGGCATGAGTCATAATAATTGACTATAGACAAACCAATGAAACATGTCATTTGAGGAGGTAGGCTAAGTTGAGATGGAAGGGATGCAGCGTTGCCAAGATTGGCACTCATCCCTGCCTCTTCTAATTACTAAACTATATACTATCATATACTAAAATAATAAATAATAAAGATAAATAAATCTATGATGAAAAAAACAAACAAAAATAAAAAACGAACTTTCCTACTCAAGACCCGAGGTGAATAAAAATTTAGGGTAATTTCGGACTTCCATAGTAGAGTCAGGCTCATGTCCACCACAGTGACGACAGAGCGCTCTGATAGTAGGCGATATAACCTCGTAGTTAAAGCCCGGTCATGAGTCACAATAACCAACTAGATAATGTTTTAAGAGGTGAAAATGTAACAACTAACTTTTCACTGAAAATATTGACAAGTAGTTGAAATTTCTATTACCTTTTTGATAAAATATATGTATTCTTCTCTTCGTAATGTTTCTTTTAAGAAATGGACAAGTTATTTTCTAGATCAGGGTTTCATTGAATACTGAATTTTTAAAGTATTGTCCATTTCACAAATTATATATAAAATAAAAGCATGTTAATATGGGAGGGGATATATTTCAGTGTAGCTAACATTTTCAGCAATGTCTTAGCAAATACTATTTGTATCAAGATATAGATAAAATAATAAAATAAATAAATTCCATATTTTGTATATAATTTTTGAAATAGACAATATTTTAAAAAACTTACTTTTTTTTTATTTTTATTGAGTGTTTCACAATATTTCTGCAAATATGTTTAGTATCGTTTCACAGAATTGTTGGAAGAGAGATCAGGCTGGTGGTCGATGAAAGAATAACTCAAAGAGTTCTTAATAACATACTTATGTATATAACTGGGTTTGGTGTATCTAAATATATGTATTATTGTCTGTCTGTATACCAGAGCTCGGAACTGTTTACCAGTATCTACTCGCTGCCATGGTACAACTATGGTAAAATCAACACACAGGCTTTTATGATCATCCTGCCCAAATGTCTGAAACCGACCGTGTTCAGAGTGGCTTTCTTTGGGGTTGCTACAGACTTTCCATTGCTCCTTTCTGTAAGTATTACACAACTGAAGTTCGATTTATTTTTAGAAGAAATTGGGAGAAGAATAAAGCTGTGAAAAACAATTTAAATGAATTCAAAATCTCCTTATACATTTTAAAAATGATAAACATTTTGTTTCTTCAGATGATGGGCTCTGCTTTCTCATATATCAACATTCTCCTGAAATTTACTAAATGATCAATTAATTCAAGATAGAATAATAATTAATTATAATAGATAATTCTAGAAATAATAACTCAAGATGTCTTCAATTTTGCACTCAATAATAAATAAATGAATAAACAAAATAAATGCTTTTTTATTTATTTTCTCCTAGAGCCTGTATAATAATTAATGTATTGTTAAAAGAGTGATTATATTAATTTATTGACAATAAGAGGACTTAATTCCTTGTGCATATTTTAAAGAATTTTGACTGCACGACCACAGACTTTCACAAAAAGGGTCTACAATGTCAGCATTGATAATGCCTTGGAAATTTTATTAAAAATAAATATTTTGAATATAAGATAGCGTAAAAAACATAGTGTATCATTGAGTCAGTTGAAAAAAAAGTTCTTATTACTTCTGATTTTGGTAAGTTTCAACCAAACTTCGTACTGTCAGCTAGTTTACTCTTAATTGTTTCTACGTTCAAAAGGCGCATAATGTTCTAATCAATAAACACGCACAGACAGGCATCATCAACAGTGATAAGGTCGAAGGAACACGATTTAAACGATATTCTGTCGTATATGCCTCACGATTATTCACAAATCACTTTAATCAGATGACCACTGTGTTAACACATTTCTTTATTATTTTTTTTTTTATACAATCTGTTGGAAAAGAATAAACAGATGGGTTAACATGAAAATAGGGCGCCGGTAGCTCAGTGGTATGCGTGCTTGTCTTCTGAGCTCAAGATCGTGGGTTCGTAACCCGACCGAGGCCCTCAGTTTATTTTATCTGGGAGGTTAAATAAACTTAAGCACGTCGTTCTTCGGATGGGACGTTAAGCGATGGTCCCGAGCCCATACGATGTCAGATACTCGTTAAAGACCCCGGCCCTAGATGAACAAATATTTAGTGTAGGCAATATTTAGGACTCCCACAGTAGAGTCGGGCTCATGTCCACCAGAGTGACGAAAGAGCGCTCTGGTTGTAGGCGATATTAAATATATACAAAAAACAAAATATAAAAATAGTGAATAAAAATTAAAAGTAAATAAAAGTAATTATTAATAAAAAAAATATATACAAATAAATAATAATAGTGGTAAATTAGTAAAATAAAAAAATACAAGAAACTCGACATCACCAGTAGGACTCCATCACACTGCTACCACCAGTGATCAACTATGGAAGATGAGGCCACGGGAGACTAGCACTGTCTCTCCTATCACTCTGCCCAACCAGCTAATAATTCAGACGTCTTGGAGTATTGTGCGGATGGGATTGTGATGATAAGAATTTGACAAGATGATTATTGTTGAAGAAGAGGTTCGTGACGAACTTGGAAAAAAGGGATTTGATGAGGTCTTGAACAAAAGGAACTTTGAGATCATTGCGCACTCCACAACGATCTTGGAAACAAGAAGGAGCATCTACAATGGTTCTAAAGACCTTGGGTTGGATCCGCTTCATGTTTGATGGCTTGGCGGAGCGTCCATATCGGTCGTAGTTTAGATTTTCTATTAAAATTTATTACTAAGAATAAAATCAAAAACTTAGATTTTTCAGGTGTTGATCAACTTTTCTCTTTCTCAATTCTTTGTCTAACATACTCAGAGAATTTATTCCTAAATCAATAGAATATTAAATTTAGTAAACTCTCAGGAAAATTGGAGTTGAATAGTTAAGAAATCAGAAAGTGGATCGCAATGGTATGTAATTGAAAGTAAGTCTTAGTGTACAGCATGTAATTAACAAAGATATAACTAGTGACTTGACAATGTTAGTTTGATAAGTAATAGAGTGTTAAATGATTCAGAAGGCATTGGTCAAGTTCAAACACAAGTCTCATTAGTTTGGAACTGACCTGGTACTTATACTTTGGGTACTCATCTACTTTGTTAAGAAGACTATTTTCCAAATTTATTTTGTAAGTTAAACATTTTTAGAAAGTAAATATTATATAAATTTACCTCATTTCTAATGCGTTTTTCTATTGAGACTTAGTACTTTTTTTTTTTTTTAATGAAAATAAATATTTTCATTATGCATATTTACAATCGGTACAGACAGACCATAAGTAAATTTGTTGAAAATAGGTAATGGAACAATTTATATACAATGATGACTAAAAACAAGAGAGAGAAAACAAATAGAATAAATAATAATTAAAAATAAAAAAAAATAAAATTAAAATAAATAATAATAATAAAATGTCTCCTCCGATAATTAAAATTTTAATGTTAATTCACTAGTACTATACCTAAAATTTTAAATATATATTGTTAAAATACGATTTACATGTAAATTGTTAAACAAATTGCTGTGTACATTATCATTATTGTCACAATCGATTATTGAACTAGGCTTGATGTGTTCGTTCGGTGAACGAGAGTTGCATAATGGTTTTTCATTTTTTATCCGCCCTTTCTTTTGCATAATTTTGTCGACGATAATATATTATTTTGTTTGTTTGGGCTCGTTGAATATTGTGTTGTGTTTTTGTTTTTATATTTAGAGAAATTACTTTTTTTGATTGTGTGTTAAGGTATTAATATATGTATAAGGATAAATTATTTTATTCAAAATATTAAATTTTATGTTAAGCCATCAGTATTTCTCAACAATACTTATGTGTAAGTTTATTGGCAATCAAGCCATATTTCAACTTTTTTTTTTTAACTTATTTTCAATAATAAATATATTAATTACATTTTAATGAAACTCCGAGTCCGTATCATGCGAGTCAAAACATGAAAAAATAATTTTTAAAATTAAGTTACTACATATCAGGCCATCCCATAAGTAATGTCGGTATTTGTATTCTCGGATACAAAGTAATAAAAAACTTACTGTTAATTTTTATTCAATGATTTTTCCTTTCCATCTTATATCTAAAATTTCAATTCCCTATTTTACAAAAACTCTACATTTTGATCTGAAAAATAAAACGACTGCTCTTTTTACCTCTCTCCCGATGTATTCATCCACTGGCCAATTAGGTAGTCCTGGAGATTCTGGAACAGGTGGGATATCTGAAGGGGAGAGTATCTATGTCGGAAGAATACCGTGGCTGTCTTACAATGTGTCAACAGCAATGGTGTAGTTTTTGTAGGGTCTCAGCAGTGTGAGGTCTGGCTTTGTCCTGGTTGAATAAAAATCAGTGCATATTGTTCTGAGAAGATCATCTTTTCTTCCAATGCTATCATCATACGGTCAAGTTGTTGGTAGTAGACCTCTTTCTTGATTGGTTACATTAAAAACAATTATAATGGATTATTCCTTCCATATTCCACCAAACATCATCCGTGGATGAAGGCCTCTCTTAGCCTTTTTGAAAGAAGGAATAGTTAACCTAAAGATCACATGTATTATAGATACTGATGATGAGAGTGCTTCCAGAAACGTAGATATTTTTTGAGAAGGAAAAAAACATAAATGGGAGAATGTAGCTGTAATAAGATATTATTTAATTTTTCAATAAGTTACTTTAAGACAATTAAGGTATATTTATTTTAAAACAATAATTCTTTATTTCATAAGACGTTTCGACATACTGTCATTCTCAATTCTAAATACAGAATGATCATAATTTACTCATTCAATCATATTCTACCACTAGATAGTCATCAAATTTTATACTATTTCACATTTTGTCCAAATTTCATCCTTACATTTGTCAAAAAACAATGAAAGATCATAAAAAAGTAAGATATAATAAATTCAAATTGATATTATATTATTTTATTATTTTTTTTGTTTTAAACCGACAAAACTTATGGGATGATCTGTTATATGAAAATAGGTTAGGTTTTATGACTCATGTTCGGGCTTTAACTACGAGGTCATATCGCCTACTACCAGAGCGCTCTTACGTCACTCTGGTGGACATGAGCCCGACTCTACTGTGGGATTCCTAAATTTTGTCTAACCTAAATTTATATTCACTTAGGGCAGGGGTCTTTAACAAGTACCTGACATCGTACAGACTCGGAACCATCGCTTAACGTCCCATCCGAAGGACGGCGTGCTTAAATTTATTTTACCTCCCAGATAAAATGAACTAAGGGCCTCGGTCGGGTTTCGAACCCACGTTTTTGAGCTCAGAAGACAAGCACGCATACCACTGAGCTACCGGCGCCCTTATATGAAAATATGTGATGAGGCCATTACTTTCTTTTACCAACCACATTTGTACAAATCAGTCTCATATTAGTATTTCATACAGGGTATATTGGTCTTTATTTCATTGTACAGCGTGATTCTGATTGACTTTCTTGTACCCGGGCAGTGATGGACAGATGCGCACAGTTGCGTACTTCAACCCGAATTAATAATTAAATTAACAATTTTCTGTATTTACTCACTTTTATATAACCTTGTAGAACTTGAATGATCGATTTTCAAGAATTGATTTAAAGTTAATAAATTGTCTTATAGTTCTCTATTGAATATAACATGACCGATAGTTAAATGTTTCAGAAACTAAAAATGTTCTATCACAAGTTGGATTAGTTGGGCACCGACATCTCAAACCGTGGGTATTCTTTGTTAAGATATATTTCTAAATTTATTTTTAGGAAGTAAATATATAAATACCTACCGATATTATTGTACTCTGTGTCATAGTGAAAATCGCGGGTTCGAAACTCGGCCGAGGCCCTTTGGTTTTTATCTGAGCATGATTCACAATAACTAACTTTAAAGGCATGTTGTATAAAATATTTAGGGGCGCCGGTAGCTCAGTGGTATGCCTGCTTGCCTTCTGAGCTCAAGGTCGTGGGTTTATCTGGGAGGTAAAATAAACTTAAGCATGCCGTCCTTCGGATGGGACGTTAAGCGATGGTCCCGAGCCTGTACGATGTCAGGTATTCGTTAAAGACCTCTGCCCTAGGTGAATAAAAATTTTGGGTAGGCAAAATTTAGGACTCCCATAGTATAGTCGGGGGGGCTCATGTCCACCAGAGTGACGAAGGAGGACTCAGATAGTAGGCGATATGACCTCGTAGTTAAAGCCCGGGCATGAGTCATATAACTAACTATAACATATTAAAATTTACTTATTCAACCTTGATAATTGACTAATAATTTTTAGCATTTGAAAAATGACACCTGCCCAGGCTTTAACTTGGATATATGGCCTGTCACCAGAGCGCTCTTTCGTCACAGTTCTACGGTGGGAGTTCTAAACTTTGCTCATCCAGATTTATTCTACCTAGGGAAGGGATCACCCGGCCGAGGCCCTTAGGTTTTTTATCTGTAAAGTGAAAAAAACCATGAGCATGCCGTCTTTCGCATTGGACGTTAAGCGATGGTGCAGAGACTGTATATATCAGGTATTCGTTAACTTGGGTAGGCAAATTGTAGGACTCCCATAGTAGAGTCAGGCTCATGTTCACCAGAATGACGAAAGAGCGCTCTGGTTGTAGGCGATACACTATTTTGTTTTTATCATAAGTGGGTTTTTGTTTAGAATTCAACCTTTTCTAAGATGAAAAACCCTCACTCATTTTGGCACTAACTTATATTCTCAACATTTAACTAAACAATTCAATAATAAATATTATAAGAAAATCTATGGGGAATAATTTAGAGTAACTCTGGTTAGGTTAGGTTAGGTTTTATGACTCATGCCCGGGCTTTAACTACGAGGTCATATCGCCTACTACCAGAGCGCTCTTTCGTCACTCTGGTGGACATGAGCCCGACTCTACTGTGAGAGTCCTAAATTTTGCCTACCCTAAATTTTTATTCATCTAGGGTAGGGGTCTTTGACGACTACCTGACATCGTACAGGCTCGGGACCATCGCTTAACGTCCCATCCGAAGGACGGCGTGCTTAAGTTTATTTTACCTCCCAGATAAAATAAACTAAGGGCCTCGGTCGGGCTACAAACCCACGACCTTGAGCTCAGAAGTCAAGCACGCATACCACTGAGCTACCGGCGCCCTCAGAGTAACTCTGTAATAATTGATCTAAATTTTCAAAATTTTCAACTCAATGTAAATTTAATAATCTGCTTTTCTCAAGTGGATTTCGAAAACTTTGGTCAACTTATAATTGGATTGAGAACTTTGGAAAAAGCCACAACCTCACCATACAAATATCTGATTTTGAAGTATTTTATTAAAGTGGATGAAGTAAAACGAAAATTAGACTACCGATGTAATGAATCTTTATGTTTTAGAAATGTATGTTTTACACAGTGCCGGATTAAGCGAATAGGAGGCCCTAGG
Organism: Aradus depressus; assembly: GCA_963662175.1. Taxonomy (NCBI): domain Eukaryota; kingdom Metazoa; phylum Arthropoda; class Insecta; order Hemiptera; family Aradidae; genus Aradus; species Aradus depressus. The sequence goes on along the minus strand of OY759226.1, from coordinate 21,878,423 downwards.
CCCTTAAAATTTTGGGTGCCCCCCCTTTTTTTACAAACTGCAATAAAAAGTTTATTTATGCATTTATATGCATTTAACATTGGATTTATATTATTTCTAAGGTTATGTTAGGTTTTATGACTCATGCCCGGGCTTTAACTACGACGTCATATCGCCTACTACCAGAGCGCTCTTTCGTCACTCTGGTGAACATGAGCCCGACTCTACTGTGGGAGTCCTAAATTTTGCCTACCCTAAATTTTTATACACCTAGGGTAGGGGTCTTTAACGAGTACCTGACATCGTACAGGCTCGGGACCATCGCTTAACGTCCCATCCGAAGGACGGCGTGCTTAAGTTTATTTTACCTCCCAGATAAAATAAACTAAGGGTCTCGGTCGGGTTACGAACCCACGACCTTGAGTTCAGAAGTCAAGCACGCATACCACTGAGCTACCGGCGCCCTCTGTTATAAACAATATCAATTTATAATATAAACGTGGATATAAGATTTGTCTTTAAAAATCTTTCTTTCTACACTTGAGGTCACTAAAATCATTGATGATGTCTTCAAAATTAATTTGACGAAGAACATCTGATTCAATGAACATCAAACTCAGCATGTCTAATCGTTCTTGATGCATAATGCTTCTTTGCTCGCTTTTGATTCGTTTTAATTTTGAAAAAGAGCGCTCTGCAAAACAATTTGTTATCATGAGCGTTAAAAAAATGGGAAGAGCAATTTCAATGTTTGGAAAAACAGTTGCAAGATTATATCGAATCAAAATTTCGTAAAGTTTAGAATGAGTGAACTGGGGTTTTGATGAAAATTTCGATTTAACATAAGTGTGAATCCATTTTCTATTTCTACGGGGGCCCTTCATGGACGGGGGCCCCAGGCCATGGCCTAGTCCGGCCCTTCATGGCCTAGTCCGGCCTATTGGGTAATCCAGCACTGGTTTTACATATGTATGTTTTACATTTATATTTTAAAAAGAGAATACCTAATACATTTGTAGAGTTAAAAGAGAACAATAATAAACTCTTTATTGATTAAAAAAAATTGTCGGTGACTCACCGACTATGTACTTCCCCTGCAAGAATTAATTAAGTTTTCGCTCTCCCTCCAATCGACCATTTGGGCTAAAAATGTTTGTTTTACTTATTTGCTTTCGAATTATAATAAATTTTTTTTCGATACATTCATTACATCGGCAGTTATTGGAGTGTTTAAGTCGAGACCTTCTTATCTGATCCTCCTTCCCTTTGAGCGATTTCGCGGGTAATATGTGCCATTCTAATAACGCTTTAAATTTAAATATACAATTTCATGTCGATTTTTGAGTTGATCTGATCCCGCCCCCTCCCCTTCTGATGGCAGAAGTGGAGAAGGCTTTAACACAGGCCTGCTTGCCCAAACCAAGTTTGCGCAAATTGGTCTGTGCTGCTTTTTGGACCCACACGTACAGTTCAACTGTCCAGATATTTGCTCAGTTCACAATGGCTTCTCAATGTGAGGTTGTCTGCCTCCTTCTCCTCGCTTGCGCTATTAAAAAGAAGAAACTTTCTGTAAACAGGATTAAATGTAACCACAACTCGGATGACTCCTTATCCGAAGGCCTTAGAACAGAGAGCAAAATTACAAAAATATATGACAGAAGTGGAATCCATCTTGGCTGGGAAACAGCAAAAAGGCAAAAATCAGAGGAAATGATTATAGTTTAGTTGAGAAAGGTTGGCACATCCCTTCTCTCAAATTCATTGAATACCGGCATTATTTGGTATATAAAAGTAAGGCGCCACTTCTTTTGCTGTTGCTTATTTTTTTAAACTCTTTCCGAAAGGAACTCCTCAAATTGTTTATTTTTTTTACAACCGCCTCTCTGTTCGCTTCACGCTCCGTCTTTTGCAGTTTCTTGACTAGCACCTCATAAGCAGCCGATTTTTTGTTTCGATCAGAATACTCCTTGCTTTTAACTTTCCATAAGCACGGCAAATATTTGTATAATTCGATGAATTCGGCGGTGGATTCTCTATCCATTTAGAAACTGACAAAAAAAAAACTGGAAACTTCGTACTGAACTGAACACGTGGCCTGAACTGACCCACATAGCGCAGGTTAAAATCAACACAAATTGAAATTGCTCAGGCCAGCGGCCTGCGCAGCCGGCTTGAACCATCCCCAGACGCTCAGTTACACCTGCACAAACCTGGTTTGCGCAGGCTGGTCTGTGTTAAAAACTGAGCGTGTGTCGAGCCCTTTAGAGACAGCGAAAATGCTAATGAATAAATAATTCAATGTGAGAAAGTTCATTGTCGGTGATTCAACGAATTGTTTCCTCTTCTTAGAAATATCATAGATAAATAAATAACTGGAGCATTTTCCATGATTAAGTGATATCGTTCAACCATAAAAATTGTTCAATTATTTTAATTGAAATTGCCTCATTTTGTTAGGTTTGCGATGGTTACTCCGCAGTCCCTCATCAGTGACCCCCGGAACACCCGAAGAACCGTGAAGATAATTGGAGGAAGCAATCTGTTAATTGGCCTTGAACAATCTTGGAGTTTCTTCATGCACAAAATATGTCTCCAAATTTTCATGACATTCATGTTCCTATGGGAGATTTTGACTGCATTTTTAGCCAGAGATTCACCATCAGAATTTTGTGAACTTTTTCATCTTGCCCTAATTAATTTGGTGTATCTTATTAACGTTTTCAATGAAACTTTAAACAAAACGAACATCAATGATGCGTTAAAAATGCTTTCCGATGCACATTATGACTATAATAATTTTCCACTTAATGAGGAACAATTAAATATAAAAAATAACGCATTGAAAGATCTTCAGTTTCATTGTAACATTTTCTGCAAAATTCTTATGACTGTCAATGCATGTTATTTTGCTTTCACACCGATAACGAACTATTTTTTTCCACATCTTTTTGGAAAAGTTAGCGAAAATCATCTAAGTTCGTTTCTTTCTGTACCATTTTACCTGCCTCACGACAATTTCGTTACATTTGCCTTGGCTAGTTTTGCTATTGGCTGGACTTTCTTAGTCTTATATGTACATGTATCCACAATAGAAGAAGCATATATTAGCTTTTTAATTCAAATTCAAGCAGAATTTAATCTGCTTAATTATTCTATAAAAAATGTGGAAAGGAGAGCTTTGAATATTCTCAAAGGAAGATATGACTTGAAAGATAACTCTTCACATCTTGAACTCTACAGCGAATCGCTTCTGGATCAAGCGCTCTATGAATGCATGAAAGAAGATGTCCTGCACCATCTGGCGGTCATCAAGTAATTAATAATTAGTTTGTTATCATACTAACATAAAAATATACTAATTCAGTAGCGAAGAATACAGGAGCGTAGCCAGGATTTTGAGTGGGGGGGGGGGGGGGGGGGGGCAAAGTTAGGCTACGAGGTTGGGGGATATATATATATTTTTTTTTTTTCATTTTATTAGGTGCTCCTGACCCCCTGGGGGGGGGGGGGGAGGGGGTCGGTCACATCACCCTATCTTCCTATGTTTATATATACAATATTTACATGATGTTCTGGACGGCCGTGGACCGGCTCGATGGCTACGGTCCATGGTCGTCCTTGGTTTTTTTCGGCGCTTCACACCGAGTGAGTTCGGGATTATGTCGAGGGTTCTTTTTTTTTTATTTTTTTTTTATTAGGTGCTCCTGACCTCTTGGGGGGGGGGGGGGGGGGGGGGTCGGTCACATCACCCTATCTTCCTATGTTTATATGTACAATATTTACATGATGTTGTGGACGGCCATGGACCGGCTCGATGGCTACGGTCCTTGGTTTTATTCGGCGCTTCACACTGAGTGAGTTCGGGATTTTGTCGAGGGTTCATTTCTGCCTGCTTCCCTAAGCCGGGGGCAGCCGCCGCAGCGCCTGTCGGCGGTTGGCGGGGCCCCCGGCGCCGGGTTAGAAGGCTTTCTTGATTCTCCGCCAGGAGGAGACGAACCGGCCAAAAGCCAGGTAACCAGCCTCCGTCATAAGTCCCGGCAGGTCCAGTCCCAGATACGAACCTGTCCGGCGGATCAGCGCCGCCCTGGGCCCGTCGTATAGTGGGCATTCGAGGACTACGTGTTCCGCAGTCTCGACGCCGCCACACGAGCAGGCTGGGCTGTTCTTCCTCTTAAAGAAGAAGAGCTTGGCGTTGAAGTCGCGTCTGGACGTTCGGGAGGTTGGGGGATATAGACTCCCGGGGGCACAGCCCGCAGTTTCCGTAGTTGCAGACTTTTTGTTATTATTTTGGGGAGACTCGGACCCCTAGAAGCTCCCCCAGAGGTAACCACTGACTGTAATACTTAAGCTGACTACATGAGCAGCAGCAAATGCACGCTGTGGTTTCAGTGCCTTTACTATTAAATGACTCACAGCCAATAGCGTGCATTTGCTGCTGCTGCGCTTTTCATTTTTACTGCGCATGTAAAATCAGCTTTAAGAGTATAAAGTATAACATAAATGAAGATTTTGAGCGAGGAAATGAAATGATCGAATTCATGTAAAAATGTTATATGACTTGTTTTGTACGTGTACGGTTAAGTAAATCACAATTTTCGTTTAACCTCCGAAAATCGTGAAAGAACTTCCTCTTTGAAGTGTCCTCGATCGTTTTCCAGCAACTTTTTGTGCACGTTACCCCCTCCCCCTGGCTACGCCCCTGGAAGAATATGAATACGAAGTCCTTCTTCTTCAAATTGCATTATTTTACTCTAGATTGCTGTGCACTGGAACTATTCTTCATTTATTTTCTCTGAAACAAAGTGCAGTATATTGCCACTAATATGTATTCAATCCCTGAACATTATAAAAAATAAAGAAAACGTATATTTTATAAAAAATATTGTCTATTTCACAAAATATATGGGACTACTTTCGATATTGCATCTTTTAACAAATACAGTATTTTTAAATCGTGACAAGACCGAATGTAGTCCCATATATTTTGTGAAATAGACAATATTTTAAAAAAACATACGTTTTCTTTAATATCTAATATGAAACGTATCCAGGTTTTCCTGGATGCCCACCATACGTAAGTAACAAAACACTCCACAATGAAAAACACAGTACACGAAACAATTCAGGAACTTTACGTACATTTCCATAGCAAATTGCATTTACACCCAAATCCATATATCCACTCACTTTCTTCACCACACTTGCCACACAATCCTCCCAGGAGATTGAAGAAAAGGTGGAACCGTGACTTACTATAATCTCAGATTGCAACCAAATTATCATGATATGTATTCATTGTTTTTTAAATTTCGCTCTGAAGAGCTACGCCTTTCTCTTGCCACTCAAGATATCCACTATCCATCAAGTTCTGTTGGTAGGTGGTTGTTGCATTGTGGCAACAGTTGCGACCAACTTTAATAAGACAAATTAAGTATCATCCTGACAATTATGTTGGAACGTTCCACAGTATATACATAATAAATAAAATATATCCAAATTGATTTTGTAAAATATTGCTATCTAAGTAATAATTGGCAGACGTGAAGTAGTAAATACATTTCAGCATATGTGTCAGTTTTAGATTTCTTTATTGCCATTTTTGTTTTTTAGATGTGTCAAAAAGCTAAGTCCTTTTATAGGCATTACTTTGCTCGAATTTTCAATTATCACACCCATCCTCTGGGCCTTTGCAGCCTACTTCATATGTAAGGTAAATGTATTAAAAAGAATAATAATAATATATATCTATAGATAAGCAGATAAAAATGCATGCTGAGTTGGAAGTGTAGAAGGAAGGGGTGCAGCGTTGCCAAGATTGGCACTCCCTCCATGCTCTTCTATTACTAAAATATCTACTATCATAATAATAAAAATAAATCTACATACTTAACTTAATAAATAATACTACTAAAGTAACAAAGAATACGTGTAAAAAAATCTAGGCTAATAACTGATATGAGGTGAGAAACTCCCAGGGACAGACGAGAGGAGCAATGTACACTAGGGTGGAACGAAAAAATCACCTTTTGATTTTTAATTTGCAATAGCGCGGAAAAGTTGCCTTTTAGTGTACATAAGATAAATAAAAAAAATGAAAAATATTGGAGTACGTCTTGAGGTGCCGCAAGGACCAGTTTAATGTGGCAATGAAGTAGAAACAAACATTTTGCAGCTGTAACATTTGTAATCATTAATTAATATACAGAAGTAAGAAATACAAAGTTTGACATTACAAAATATTTTTTATTTTTATTATATTTTATAATTAATAATTTTTTCCAATTCTAATGCTTATATATGTATTTAAAACCATCTTTTGTAACATTATATGTACGAGAAATTTATAAAAAATAATTTATCAAAGTTTAAAATTTTTCAATTTTTTTTACAAACTTTAAGCTCTTTGCGGCACCTCAAGATGTTGTAGTATTGCAACCAATTTTTTTTTTTTATTCTTTTTGAACTTAAAAGGCTTTTTTCTCCACTATTACCAAACTAATAACTAAAAAAAATTTTAAAAGGCCATTTTCGTTCCACCCTAATGTACACAGATATTCTTCTTTCATAAATTATAATAAATGTTGATTATTCATTCTTACATTGAAAACTTTTAATATTGTGTGATGTATAAAAAAAATACACATTAAAATGATCAAATTATTAACATTAAAAAATTAATTATATGTATTTTTCTATAAAAAGCTGATTTCTTTTAAAACAAATGAGTAAAAAAACAAAACGCGGCCAACAGCTGTTTTTTTTAGTGTGTGGAATAGGGTTTAGGCCTAGGGTCAATGGAGACGGTCTGAGTGAAAATAGTGGTGTTTAGGTACATAAGTGAATTGACGGTGAAATTGATCCGCAAAGAAGGTACTGTTGTTTGTTTATATGTACAGGATATATGCCCAGAAATATATAACTTAAATTTTAAAAAATGGCCAAAATATAAAACAAAAAAAGATTGTATTAGTGTTAGGAATTTAGTTTTTAAGATTCTTCTTTTGATTTTTTTTTTTTTCAATGTTTAGTTATTTTCAAATTTTATAATGTAGATGTAAAAAAATAAACCCAAATTATATGTTCTCGTAAATTATATTCTATTCATTTTCACTGTTGGTCCAGTAAGATAATTTGAAAACCTTTGGATTAGATTTATTATTTTTGCAAAATTTAGAAGACAAAATCATCTCTTTAGAAATCCAAATGAAAAGTTGGTAAATTGATTTTATTTCAAATACTTTCTTAAAAATAGCACGTCTTGAACTTTTGATATTTTTAGGGCCTTTTCGGAAATTACTGTAGAAACCAAAATTAAATAGAAGACCAGTTAATAAATTTCTACAGGAAATGTGGTAATTTATTGTTTGTATTATTATTTTTGTTTCAATTATTAATTATTATTTTTATTTATTTATCATTTATTTAAGATTAACACTTAAACCCTTTTTTTACCACATTTTATTTTACTGTAAGTAATAATGTAATTAATCTCCCTGTTATTGAATATAATGGATGCATTTTCATTTAATAACGATGTAATTATTTACAGAATGGGATGCCGATGGATAAAATTGTAGAGTTTGTACTAATTATTGTAATTGAAATCATTTTTATAACAAATTTAAGTTCATTTAATGAAAGAGTTAAAGCTTCTGTAAGTATCTTTCAATTCCATATTATTATGTAAAAATGGTACCAGTCAGAGGACATATTTTTAGAAAGATATTCCTTAAAGAAAAGGATACACATAAAATCACTTGTCAATATTATATCAGAAATTACAAGTCCATTTCAGTTTTAATTATATGAATTCCTTTCTTTATAATTGCCTTAAGAGATGGACATCTAATTGTCGGTGTATGAAGAACAAGGAATTTCTGCCAAGCTTTCGCCATTGAATGTCCTTCAGAGCCTTTATTATCAAATATAATCTATAAACAACTGGGTTTGATGTATTTAAATATATGTAGCATTATTTGTTTGTAAACCAGAGCTCAGAACTGTTTACCAGTATCTACTCGCTGCCATGGTACAACTATGGTAAAATCAACACAAAGGCTTATATGATCATCCTGCCCAACTGTCTGAGACCTACCATATTCAGGGTGGCTTTTTTCGGGATTATCACCGACTTTCCAAAGCTTCTTTCTGTGAGTATAATTGAACTATGGTCAAAATTTGCAGATTTGATCACTGATTTTACGATTAGCTCCAGGTCCAGAATTTTTTTGGTCCTACTTTAAGAATGGTTATTGAAAATAATAAATATCTGTTTTTCTTTGTTTTGTATTTTTTCAGTTGATGGGATCTACTTTTTCTTATGTTAACATTCTTCTGAAGTTTACTAAATGATCTTTTAATTCTAAAAATACCAATTTAAGTAGTGAATTATACGATTTGCGAAAAAAATGTCTATTTAATTTTATAATTATTTTGCACTAGGAAAAATGAATAAAATAATTTAACGGCAATAGCAGTACTCAATCCTTTAGAGTATATTTTAAATAAATTGACTACGCGACCAAAGACTTTCACACAGTTACAAATTGTATTTAAAAGAAACATTTTGAACATAAAATTTCCTTATAAATTTCTGGTCTTGGTACTTTCCAACCTTGGAAATGTATCGTCTTCGGTATGCTACTGTGAACTAGAAAGAAGAAAGTAGTAGCCGACATTTCTTCTGATCGACCAACTCTGCCACTGGTGACCCATTTTCTACTTTATTTTATGCTCTGCACTTTCTCGCGGAGGATGCAATAGTAGGATGAAGCTTGACAGTCCTTCAATAGGAGATTGTATGGCCTAAAATAATATAATGATTATAATGAAAAATTACGGTTTTAATTTTTTTGACATGGAGGATCTATAGGAGTGAATGAAAATGAATATTGTTAATGCTTTCTTGAATTTTCCCTTAGTTACCTAATCATTCTCTATCACTTACCTCATTATTGACCACACTTTTTGAAATACTCGTGAATGATGCCTCTCTAAAGTTGAGCAAGTTTATTTAACCGAAAACGCCCTCTTCACTTGGAATAGTCTGCCGTAGTGAATAAATAGTTAAATGCAGTTATCTCGTGAATGATTCCTCAAAGAAGTAGATTAAGTTGATTTAACAGAGAACATAGACCATTTTACGAGATACCAAGAAACCCACATCTTTATAATTCCGAAAGTATTAGAGTTCTAAGCTCCCAACTTCTTCATAGTGCGCAGATGGCTTGGGAGATCACCACAGTACACTAACTTATTTTGGCCATTTTACGACTCAACAACTTATTCCCTGTGACCATAGATATATATACATATATATTGAGTTGTATAATATTTATGCATATAAATCCATCCTTTGGGTGGGACTTTAAGCGATGGTCCCGAGCTTGTACAGTGTCCTAGTTGAATAAAAATTTAGGATACGCGAAGGTTAGGTCTCGCATAGTAGATTCGGGCTCATGTCCACCAGAGCGACAAAAGAGCGCTCTGGTAGTAGGTGATATGACCTCGTAGTTAAAGCCTGGGCGTGAGTCATAATAACTAGACAACAATCGAGGACCACATGTTCTGCAGTTTCTATGCCGCCACACGAACAGTTCGGGCTATCCTTCCTCTTAAAGAAGAAGAGTTTGGAGCTGAAGTCGCCGTGACCTGAAAGTACCTGAGATGTCCAGTAATCGGGCTGTACCCAAGTGGACTGCAGGCGGACTTGGACGTCTGGTAAGTAAGCGAAAGTTTGTTTCTGTGACTCATGCCCGAACTTGAACTACGAGATATACTCTTTCATCGCTCTGGTGGACATGATGGGAGTCCTAAATTGTTGTTTAGGCAGGAGTCTTTTACGCATATCTGACATCGTCCCATCCGAAAGACGGCGTGCTTAAAGTTTTTTCCCTTCCCAGAAATTGTAGTAATAATAAATATTTCTTATTCATTTAGATTGGAATACCTAATATTTGTTGCGTATATATTAATGTCAAAAATGAATGCAAAATATATTATATATTTTTTTAAATTAAATCACAACTCAAGGGAGTAATATAAAATATAATATAAGAGAAATAAGTGAAGAAAAAGTAAAAAAATCCACGTGAAATGGGATCATTGCAGAAGGGAGAAAGATTCCAAAAGGAATTTCTAACAGCTTTAATGAGGTTCGTCCTTCATCATTCATACAGCATTCAAAAAATATTATTTAATATTAAAAAAATATATATATATTTTTTTTTAAATTAAAAAAAGAAAGGATATTAGCTACGGGAAATGGAATCCGCGGGTAAGGTAATATTACACTATGCTGACGACGTAATAATCCTGGGAATAAATCCACAAGAAGAATCCCCAAATCCCGGCCGGAGACTACCGGCTCCTGAATCGGATTGCCAAGACTCAATATCTGATTATTATAAAGTTTAAATATTTAAAAATAGAGGGCGCTGGTAGCTCAGTGGTATGCGTGTTTGATATCTGAGCTCAAGATCGCGGGTTCGAAGGCCCTCCGAGGCCCTTAGTTTATTTTATCTGGAAGGTAAAATAAACTTAAGCACGCCATCCTTCAGATGGGACGTTAAGCGATGGTCCCGAGCCTATCCGATGTCTGATACTCGCTAAAGATCCCTACCCTAGGTGAATAAAAATCCCACAGTAGAATTGGGCTCATGTTCACCAAAGTGACGAAAGAGCGCTCTGGTAGTAGGCGATATGACCTTATAGTTAAAGCCCATAATAACTAATATATTTATCACAGCATCACTTCTCTCTTTATTCAACAATAAACAGATATTCTAAAATATGTTTGCTATGCGTTACAATTTAAACATCCTTTGGAACCTTCATCAAAATTATTTTTAGCAATTAACTAGTATTATTTAATTGTTATTTGTGAATTTGGATAATGGATTTCATAATTATTAATTCGCTTAAATTGATTCTATATGGGCCAAAAAGTAAAGATAATGTTTAAACAGGATGCTGAAGTTAATAGAAAAAATATGTAAATGCATATAAATCACAGCCATAGTTATAAGTTACCTGCCCTGGCGCCATTCAACATTCTGTGCGACGATTTTGAAAATAATGCATGCAACAGATAAGGCTAAATTGCAAGTTGCTACATGTCACCTGCATATCTTTGGATGCAGAAAGTTGCATCCTTCTACCCAAATTAAAAATTAAATTAATAATATTCTATATTTAGTCAATTTTATATAGCCTTGTAGAAGAATTATTGATTTAGAAGAATTCATTTAGAATTAATAAATTGTCCGTTAGTTCTTCCTTGAATCCAAATGACTGATAGATAATATGAGAAAATTGAAGATGAATAGTTAGGAAATCAGAAAGTGGATCACAATGGTATGTAATTGAAAGTAAGTCTTAGTGTACAGCATGTAATTAACAAAGATATAACTAGTGACTTGACAATGTTAGTTTGATAAATAATAGAGTGTTAAATGATTCAGAAGGCATTGGTCAAGCTCAACCACAGGCCCAATAAGTTGGAAACCGACATCTCAAGTGAGTATTCATTTCTTAAGAAACATTTTCCTGATATTTCCAAATGTATTTTTAAGATGTAAATATTATATAAATATCTTCTGCTTTTGTTGTACTGCGTCCTAGTAAAAATAACAATTTGTAGCTCGAAGTTATGGACTTTTCAGAAACAAGAAAAACTTATGTTAAAGTCTTGATATATTTCTAATTAGTCATAGCATGAGGAAAGATTTACGGAATGACTGATTTTTTTATTTCATAAAGAAATATTAAAATAATGAGTGATATTTTTCTAAAAGTACGTTTTTTCTAAACTCTAAATATAATGTACTAAGTCGAGTGGTCTGCAAACTTAGTCAACAGAGCCAAATATCAACAGTACAACAATTGAGGTTTTTTTGAGAGCCAAATTTTTTTAATTTAAACTATATAGGTAGGTACATTGTTATTAACTTAATTAGGGTACTTCTAAGCTGGCCTTCCAACTCGGCCATCCACACTCGTCTTGTATACTTATTTCGTCTATCTCCTTTCGTTCATCCTCTCTCAGTACCGGATTAGCCACGTAGCAAGAGTAGCAAATGCTACGGGCCCCGCGCTCCAACGCCTGTCTGACCGTAAAAAAATATCATTTTAGATAGGAGCGTAAAAATATTTTGCATGCCTTAAGCGCGAAGCGCTTAGGCTATGCTTTACTCTCTCCTGAAAATCTAAAACTCGATTTCGACTCGATTGGAACTGCAATTTTATAAACTTTTTTTAAATAATTCTTTAGAATCGTGTTTCCCAAACGTAGAAATTGCCTTGCGCATTTACTTGTCTCTCATGATCACTAACTGCAGTGGCGAACGTTCTTTTTCAACATTAAAACGTATTAAAAATGAGTTAAGGAACACGATGGGCCAAGAACGTCTTAATCATCTCACTTTGATGAATATAGAGCATGATTTGCTTAAAGAAGTCGATATTGAAAGTGTTATCTCTAAATTTGCCCATATTAAATCCAGAAAAGTTTATTTGTAACAGTTTTGTTTTATTTAATACCCTAAACTTGAGAACCTAAAGCAAACCAAGGGCCTCTTGACAGAATTTGCTACAGGCCCCTCGCTGGCTTATTCCGGCACTGTCCTCTCTACATGTCCAAACCATCTCAACATATCTTTCTCAATCCTCGACATTACGTCTTCTTTCACTCCACAACGCTCCCTAAAATTCACATAATAAACTTTCTTATTAAACACCAACTAAGTATGTAAAAATGTAAATAAGAAAACCGGTCAGCACGAAATTTCAATCGCGCCCCTGCACGTGGTATTTTGTGGAAGAGCTACACACAATGGACCAGAGAGCCGCAGTTTGCCGACCACTGTACTAGTCAGCCATCTTAAACCATTAAAATAACCCTAATTTTCTCTTGATGAAGTGGTTTGTAAAAAAATAGAGGTCTTGTAATGGCCATCACTTTTTGTTTTATTAATTTTTCATACATACTTCATGAAGCTAGAAAAATAAAATAGAGAGGTAGTCGAGTGCAGTTAGGTTTTGTCGGAACCCGTCTATAGTGAATGCAGTTTCATGAAATAGTTTTCATTGAGTTTCTAATCGTAAGAACTCTATTCTTACATATTAAAAAAATATTGCTTAAAGAAATAATTCTTAATTTTTTTTTCTTAATAAATCACAAAAACACAAGAGACATACTTTTCACACAAAAGAAAATCCAAACATTTTTCGAATGTTTACTAAGGAAGAAATTAATGTTGAAATGTAAAAAATTTTTTAATTCAAATGTGATCCGCAAAAAATAGGATTCTTATGATTTTCGGGACTGTTGAGTGTGAATCTATATGCAAAAAATCAAAATTAAAAATCGCTGATACGAAATAGCGAATACAATCTCACAAAAAATACATAATTTGAATAAAAAATAGTCATTAAGGTTATATTCCAAATGAAACAATATGAAATTTCGATCATAGTAAAATATTTTGATAATAAAATTGTAAACAATCAATTTTTATTAATAATATATTTATTTATTGTCCTCGTTTATTTAGGAGTTGAGCAACTACCTCAAAGAGTACGTTCAATGGTTTCGTAATATATATTCACCCTAAAAAATTATACAATAATTAAAATTTTTTTTTTTGTTTGTTTTGCTAGGTCTGCAACGATGCCTTCTGAAGCCCTCATCAGCGACCCTCGGACCACCCGAAGAACTCTGAAGATAATCGCCGGAAGTAACCTGTTAATTGGACTTGAACATTCTTGGAGTTTCTTTTTGTACAAAATATCTCTCGAAATTTTTATGACATTCATGTTTCTATGGGAGATATTGACTGCATTTTTAGCCAGAGATTCACCACCAGAATTCTGTGAATCATTTCATCTTGTCTTAATAACTTTGGAATATCTTATTAACATTTTTAATGAAACTTTAAACAAAAAAGCCTTTAATGAAGCATTCAAAATGCTTTCTGATGCACATTATGCCTATAATAATTTTCCACTGAATGAGGAACAGTTAAATATTAAACAGAAAGCAATGAAAGATATTCAACTTCATTGTAACTTCTTTTTTACAACTCTTATGATTGTTATTGCATGTTATTATGTTTTCACACCGTTAACAAACGGTTTTTTTCCACATCTCCGCGGAATTGACAGCGAAAATCATCTAGCCTTGCTTCTTCCCTTACCGCTATATCTGCCTCAAAATAATTACTTTGAATTAGTCTGGGGTTACTTTTCCATTGGTATGACTTTTATAATCCTATATGTACATTTAACTACAATTCAGGAGGCATTTATTAGCTTTCTAATTCAAATTCAAGCAGAATTTAATCTGCTTAATTATTCTATAAAAAATGTTGAAAGGAGAGCTTTAAATGTCCTCAAACAAAGATATGACTCTTCACATCTTGAACTCTACGGCGATTCGCTTCTGGATCAAGCCATCTTCGAATGTATTAGAGATGATGTCTTGTATCATCTAGCAATCATGAAGTAAGTAACACAATTGAATAAATTTCTCATGTGCAAAATTAGTTTGCTCTCAAAAAACTTGTAATTCAGCACCAAAAAACCTGAATATGAATTTTTCCTTCAAAGCGTTGTTATATATATAGGTATGACAAACAGAAAAAAACAAAGTTCTCCAAGCTTTGTGAGAATGTTCCCTTAGTATCTCTGAGTATTTGTGTAAAATTTTAGATTTTTAGAAATTATTGGTTCTGATATACAGCAGTTCATAGTTAGCGAAAAACGTGGTATCTGCTGAAATCGCGTTTTTTTCAATTCTAAATTGCTCGAAAACGAAGCAAAATCTCAAGATACCATTTTTTTTATCAAATTTCTCGTACTTAAAAAAAAAAATATTTTGACCGTTTATGACCTTTGAGATATGTAGTTCCTATAAATGCCAAAATTGGGTGCCGCAATTTTTTTTTTTTCCTTTAACTATGAAAAATGGATTCCTCGTTCAAAAATCTATAGGATCCTAGATTTTATGAATGGGAGTATAAAAACTCTTAAAATTATAGATATTTTACTTAAAAAATCCCATTTTTGTTCTTTGATTTAAACGCAAAAAAATGTAATTACTATAATGAAATTATTTTTAAAAATTATATCAATATTCAATTATTACTTTATTAATATTTTAAATAATTTAATATTTACTTTATCAACATATAAAAAAAATAATTTATTTAACTACACATAGGTTTACTTACTTAATTTCTTGAAAACAAAAATATTAAACTATTTATTTATTTATTTACATATTCACAACGACAACATTTAAAGTATTAATAAATTAATAATTGAATTTTGAAAGAAAAAATGGCGGCACCAAATTTTGGCTAATTTCTGCACTTAAAATGGCTAGGTATCTCAAAAGTCATGAAATAAAATTCGATTTTAGCAGATGTCACGTTTTTGGCTAACTTTAAACAACTGTTTGAACCATAAATTTCTAAAAATCTAAAATTTTACACAAATACTTAGAGGTACTAAGGGAACATTCTCACAATGTTAGGAGAATTTTTTTTAAAATAAATATAAATAGATAGTATATATGTATATATGTTATTTAACCGCTACACATGTCCTTATTTACATTCCTTTTTTTTTTTGAATTATTGGAACTGAATTGTAAGTTTCTGTCATGTTCTTCATGATATATATATATATATATATATATATATATAGATATATATATATATTACAATCTATATAATAATTGACAGAGGTGAAATAGATACATATATTACTTATCCTAAAATTTCCCTTTTCATTTTAGGTGTGTCAAAAAACTAAGACCTTTTATAGGCACAACTTTACTCGAATTTTCAATTATTACCCCCGTTCTCTGGGCATTTGCAGCATACTTCATATGTAAGGTAAATTTATTAAAAAGAATAATAATAAATAATAATAATATGTGTTGAGAGTGCAACGTTGCCAAGAATGGCATCCCCTCCCGTTCTCTTCTATTACTAAACTAACTTTTCTAAAATAGATAAGGAAGAGGATTTCAGAGGATGGGGCTCAATTCAAAACGCCTAATAACTGCGACGTAATAAATTTAACGACTCAAAATTTAGTCTAGACAACTATTGATTTTTAAACCAAACGACCTACTGTAGAGAGGGGGCTGCTTTTTTTTTTTTTTGCAAAAGAAAAGTAGTTTACTCAAATACTTTTTTAATAATTGAGTGGTTGACGCGAAAAAGGTTCTAAGCGTCACTTAGTCGAAAATGAGATTTCTGTGGAATCAGGTTCTATAGGTCTCTAGGGACTGTGTAGGGAAGTTTTTTTTTGCCGTTACAGCAGCAGTTGGTAGTATTGAGCCCACGTCAGCGTTAAGCCTCATGGAAGAAGGTTCTAACAGCCACCAGTAGTTCTCAACATGGCAGAGGAAGGAAGTGTTATTTTGGCGTTTAGAACCTTTTTCACGTCAACCACTCAATTCTTTATTACATTTAAAAGTTTAATATTGCTTTTACATTTTTCAGAATTAATAGTAATATAAGAAATTTGTCTATTAGAATATAATAAATGCATTTCTGCATCTTCAAATATTTCATTGGAAATTAATATACTTTACAATTTTTTTCAGAATGGGATGCCATTTGATAAAATTGTGGCGTTTGCTCTAATTGTTGGAAGTGAAGTCATATTTATAACAAATTTAAGTTTATTCAATGAGAAAGTTATTGCTTCTGTAAGTATCTGTCAATTATTTTATATTATATCAATATGGTAAAAGTCAAAACGATATTCTTTAAAGAAAATAATACACAAAAAAACACTTGTCATTATTTATATTCAACGTTTCGCGGCTTTACTTTCGTCTCAGTATCTCTCAGACAACTAGATAACGTTCCAAAAGGCGGAGCTATTACTTTCTTTCCCTGGTGCTACGGTCCTAGAACCTGGGCCTCCGCAACGATCTTCCGCCATTCTACTCTATCCTCGGCCTGCCGTCTCCATCTTCTCACACTCATCGTTCTGAGGTCGTCCTCCAGCCAACATAAGCGGGGTCTACCTCTTCTTCTCAATCCTCCCGGTGTCCTCGCAGCCTCCCCTGCTTGACGAAGGCCACCAGGTCCGGGCTCTTGTACAGGTCCCTCAGCTCCCTATTGGTCCGTATCCTCCATCTATCCCCCTCCCTCTGGAGTAGGGCCGTATATCTTCCTCAATACCTTCCTCTCCCACGTATTGAGTAAGACTTCGTCCCTCCTTGTCAGGACCCAGGTTTCACTCGCATATGTGACGACCGGTCTCAGGTCTGTTTTATAAATTGCTATTTTTGGGACAGAGTCCTTGATCCGAGCACCTTCTGCAGTGACCGGTAGCATCTATTCCCGGCCGTTATCCTCGCTTTGATGTCTTCTTTAACGTCGTTCCTTTCCGTGATAATGGCTCCCAGGTACTTGAAGCTATCCACCCGGTCAAACCTGCAACCTCCAAGTACAAGTTCCTTGTCTTTTACTTCCTTCCTCGTGGTTCTCATGTACTCTCGTAAGGCGGAGCTATAGGCGAGTAATTTTTGATCAATATAATGAGAATACTGGAAAGTAATTGTATGATTATTCCTTCATGATTATCCTACTGAGAAAACATATTAATTTTTCTCTTTATAATGTATCTCTTGGGCATGTTATTGTATAGATCTGGGATTCACAGATCAGTGGGGAAGAGGGATCATTAAATGAAGAGCTCAAATTTCTGCCAAGTTTTGGGCCTTGAGTGTGCCTTCTTAAAGGCCTTATTTGACATATATAGTATATATATAGTTTGTCTGTATACCAGAGCTCGGAACTGTTTACCAGTATCTACTCGCTGCCATGGTACAAATATGGTAAAATCAACACACAGGCTTTTATGATCATCCTGCCCAACTGTCTGATACCAAGCGCATTCAGGGTGGCTTTCTTCGGAGTTGTTACAGACTTTCCATTGCTCCTTTCTGTGAGTATTATACAACTGAAGTTATATTATAAGACTAGTGAGAGAATTGTGATGAAGAGGTGAACTTTATGACTTGCTCTTGGCCCCAATTTTTTGACTGCCCATAGGACTAAATTTTATAACTGTCCCTTGGCCGGACTGTATGACTGCTAAACCTTTATAACTGGCCCAGGGTCTCAACTTTATAACTGTCCCTGGACCCGGCTTTATGACTGTTCCTTGTCCTCAACTATATAACTATCCCTGGACCCGACTTTATGACTGTTCCTTGTTCTCAACTTTATAACTGTCCCTGGACCCGACTTTATGACTGTTCCGTGTCCTCAACTTTATAACTGTCCCTGGACACGACTTTATGACTGCTCCTTGTCCTCAACTTTATAACTGTCCCTGAACCCGACTTTATGACTAATAATATGAAGATGGCTGATGTAGTGAGAAGTGATTATTTCGCAGGATGTCAAAAATAAGGTAGTCTGACCTCTCACAGATTTTTTATTTAAGTAAGCTAGCCGGCTTTCGAGGTTTCCCTCATCATCAGGCAGTCTACAAAAGAACATCCTTAATATGTAATATGAATAGCAAATAAATAATTAAAAACACAATTTTTGATAAAACATACCTGATAAAAATTTGAATAAACTAAATAATAAAAATAAATAAATAAAAATCTACAACAAACATTAACAATTTAAAATATCATGGATGGGGACAGACGAGTTATTCCTGTCCACCATCTGAGTCACAACTGGGAGAACGGTGTACGTGAGACTGGACAAACCTCCCATCCCCTCTTTAGAGTTGAGGAGGGGGGACTCTCTCTTCCTCCTTTCCAATTTTATTTCGATACTTTCCAATGTATCCATTTTTGGCTGTCCATTATGACTGTTCCTTGTCCTCAACTTGATAACTGTCCCTGGACCCGACTTTATGTTCCCAGACTCCAGCTTTACTAAATTTCTTGGCCAAGTCCCCTACTTTAAGAATGACTATTGATTAAAATTAATACTCATAAACAAGTATATATTTTTTCAGTTGATGGGCTCTGCTTTCTCATATATTAATAAATATGCCTATTTTTTCAGTTGATGGGCTCTGCTTTCTCATATATTAATAAATATGTATATTGTTTTCAGTTGATGGGCTCTTCTTTCTCATATATTAACATCCTACTAAACTTTACTAACTGATCAGTTAACCCTAGAACTTGTTAGTTTATTATTAAGATGACTTAAGTGAATTATACTATTTGCACTCAACAGTAAATAAATGACTACAAAATAAATTACTTTTTTTTCCCCTTTTTTTAGAACCTGTGCAATAATTGATTATAAAAAGGAATACATTAATTTGTTGACAATAGTAGTAGGTACCTACTCAATTCTTAAGTGTATATTTCAAAAAATTTCACACAAAGTAACTTCAAGATCTTATTAATGCCTTGGAAATTTCATTACGAGTTCAGCATTTTATTTTATTTTTACAATTCATTTTGTCAATTCAAAATATAATGCCTCGTCCTACGGCGAAAGTGTAGATTTATTATACTAAGAACGATTCGATCTCAGCGACTTGCAAAAAGTGAAATATTGTGGGAATACGAAGTCTCCAGTAGTTTTATATCCTTAGTAAAAATAAATTGCAACTTTATTTTATAAGGCTTTTTATTATTTTCTGTATGTTTTTAATAATATAATTGTATCTTATTCGATTTGATTTATTTGTTTCTTATGCCCACTACAATATCTCACTTATAACTTTCAAATTTTATTGTAAGTATTGTATACATGGTATAAAATTAATTATAACGAACTACTCGATTCAATCAATGCGAGTAGATATCGATACGTTTTATTCGATACTTTGTGGTATCGATTGAACCCTAGGTGGGAGTTACTAAATGTGGTCAGCCTATCCTTGGATGATTCACCGATGCGAAAAGTTGCATAGTTCAACCCGAATTAATAATTTTCTGTATGTACTCACTGTAATAAAACTTTGAAAAACTTGAACCATTGATTTAGAAGAATGCAATTAGAATTAATAAATTGTACTTTAGTTCTTCGTTGAATTTAACATGACTGATAAATAATATGAGAAAATTGGATGTGAATAGTTAAGAAATCAGAAAGTGGATCGCAATGATATGTAATTGAAAGTAAGTCTTAGTGTACAGCATGTAATTAACAAAGATATAACTAGTGACTTGACAATGTTAGTTTGATAAGTAATAGAGTGTTAAATGATTCAGGAGGCATTGGTCAAGTTCAAACAAGTCTGATTAGTTGGGCGCCGACATCTCAAGTGGGTATTCATTTACTTAAAGAGATTTTTGCTGATATTTCTTATGCGTTTTCCATTTAGACTCACATCGTGAGGAAGGGTAGTAGATGGACTGACAAATATTATATTTCATTTATCTCCTATCCTCATAAAAACATATTTAATTATTTTAAGCATGACACAAAAAACGAAACTGTTACACTTACTTACTGAGACCATTATGGACATAAAGATCACAGATATACGGTTCAGCAAAAACATCCAACATCAAACGAATTGAGGCGTCTCAGTCAAAAACCCTCAGACTAATAACACAGTGCCCACCATACACCTCATAACGATCTTATGATACACACAGTACCCGACACAATACAAACTACTTACATACGATTATTTAGAAAACTTACAAATACAAACCCATAAATACGTACTTTATCTTCACAATACTTACCACAAAACCCCCCACGAAGGTTCATGAGAAGATGGAACCGCGACGTACTGTCACCTTCTTTACTTTTATCATCTCTCTTACCCATCCATCAAAATTGTCTTTCAATTCCTTTTTATTTATTTATTTTTTTAAATTTGTTTATTTATTTATATATATTTTTTTTTCTGTTGTCCTAATAATTAAGATAAATTTTCGTCCCGAGGACCTACCACTGGGTAGCCTTCCTCTCACGTCATTCACGCCAACATATCTATACGCACCATCATAGATGCTGGTTGTTGCTCCCTAGCTACAGTGGTATCTTTATAAATAAAAAACACAAGAACAAAAAAAAGAAGTTATTTTAAGTGATCTTTATAACAATGGATGGCATTTTATTTTTGGAAATAGCGCTGTAAGTGATAATTTAACATATAATGCCCACACTGGCTTTTTATTTAGAATTCAATCCTTTCTGAGATCAAGATCGACGGTTCGAAACCCGGCCGAGGCCCTTATATTTTTTATCCTGGAGTCCCAAGCCTATACTAACAAATATAGAATGGGCAAATTTTAGTGACGAAAGAACGCTCTGGTAGTTGGCGATATGACCTCGTAATTAAAGCCCGGGCATGAGTCACATTAATCAACTAACTCCGTTTGAGTAATATAAGTTATAAAACTTCTGAATTTTTTATATTTAATTTATAAACAATTATATTCTGTAAATAAAATCAGAAAATTTTACTTTTCTATTGTCTAGTTCCACAAAACCAAGAATTAACCAACAATTTGTGGAATTAGACAATATATATATAGTTCTTTGTTTTTATTTATATTTGCCAGTGGTACATACTAATGTTCCAGCTATATGCAATAAACAGGAAATTTTTAGTTGGTTATTTATTTTGACTTATGCCCGGCTTTACTACGAGGTCATATCGCCTACTACCAGAGCGCACTTTCCTCGCTGAGCTGGACATGAGCCCGACTCTATTGTGAAGTCTTAAATTTTGGCCATCCAGGTTTAGTTATCCTAACATTCCATCCGAAGGACGGTGTGCCTCCCAAATGAAATATTTAAGGTTTTGAACCCGCGATCTGCTGCTCAATGTCGGCGCCTTTAATTGAGAATATAGACAATAACGATACCTATTGATTTTAAGAACTAAGGGTGGGATTACGGGACGCTCTACTTTAAAACCCAAATAATCGGTTATGTAAAATTCGGTTATAACGATTTTCAAGGGACCAAGAAAAATACATCGTTATATCCGGAACCAAACTGTTATAAGAAGTGCATCTTCTAGATCTTGATGTTGGCTGCTTCTAACTTTTTTTTTTTTTTCAAAGTCATCTTTTTCAAATATTTCTTTGATTTTGTCTCTGGATTTCCAGATTGTCGATATCGTAGACTGGGAAATTCGAAGCTCCGACACTAAGTTTTTGATTGTTTCTCCTTTCTCAATCCTATTTATTATTTTCACTTTTCCTTCAATAGAAAATGCGCGAGGTTTGTTCGAAGTCATTTTCAATTCACTTTTTACACTGTCACGATCCCTACGGAGGCAAAAGAAAGACTAATCTGAAACTAGGAATATACGCACTAGAAGGGAAGAAGGGAGTTCGAAGAATATTCTACAAGAAGGAAATGGTATGTTTGGAAATGGAATGACTCATTGCGTTCGGAAAGAGTGAACAAGAATCGTGTTTAAAACCCTTTTCTATAATGTTCGTATTTTTCATCCGTTCAAAACTCATACTGCATACCCAATTATGTATGTATGTGCGTATGTACATACATATTATATCGTTATAACCGGAATGAAAAAACAAGTTTTTCTTATGTTTTAGATCGTTTTATACGGAATATCGTTATATCCGGATTTATTTCTCCACTTTTGAATAGCAAACCAAACCAGATACGGGTGTTACATCGTTATATCCGGAAAATCGTGTTACATCAGGAATCGTTATAAAAGGATTTTACTGTACATATATATATATATACAGTTAATCTGAGAGTATTTTTCTCATCGTTCTCAATTTTGCATTTTGTTGTTTTTTACATTTCGTTAACATTTTCTTTGACAAAACAAAAAAGTAACCTCATGATATTTATATTTATTGGAAAGCTGTTGAAATGTAGACATTTTCTCCGCAATCGGACCATACGCTACCCTCAAATAAATTGTAAGAAAACACCATTCAAAAGTTTTTTTTAACAGTCGATGCGCTGTAGACTTGGCTTAAAGTCGCCGTAAAAACCTATATTAAATTAAATTTAAATAAAACTTCTGTCCCTTATTGGCAATTTAATGCTGTTTTCAATGGTGTAATTGAATTTGATTTATGACAAATACTTTTGATTTTATGAGAAAAAGTATGAAAATTGAAAATTTTACGAAATCAAGAATAACTTTTGAAGGTGAACGAATCGGACCATGGTTTATTAGAACTTTTTTGTTCCAAATGAAGTGAGGAACCATTTCCCGAAGTATTGCCAGAGAATGCTGATTCACCCTATATATATACATATATACAGGGTGTAACAAGTCGAGAGGGCGATACTTAAGGATCTTATAGTAAACTTAATTCTGAACAAAAAAGTTCCTATAAACATAGGTCCGCAAATGCTTTGTTTAAAAGTTATAATCAAAAAACTGCAGGGCAAAGAAAGAAATAGCTGCAATTGGTATAAGAGATTAGGATCTGAATAGGGTTCAAAGTTCAATACCATTCATGTTTATGAATGTTGGGTTTTATTTCAATGCAACTATCTCATTTATTGTGAATCAGTTTTGCATAAATGCATAAAAAATGCTGCGAATGTTCACCTCTATCTCCTTTCGCCAATATTTCTTCCTGCCCGATTCAATTCGGATGCAATGCTAAATCTATTGGAAAATGATCTAGTAGACATCCTCGAGGATATCCCATTGAACCTGCGAGTACATAGTTGGTTTCAAATGGATGGATGCCCAGCACATAATGGCAGAGTCATTCGTGATTGGATGGACAGAAATTATCCAAGGAGATGGATCGGACGCTTTGGACCAGTAAGATGGCCTGCAAGAAGTCCCGACTTAACGCCCATGGATTTTTACGTTTGGGGGCGTTAAAAACTAACGTTTATTCGCAATCTGTAAACAGTAGTGAAGAACTGGTTCAACGGATTCAGAGCGCTTGTGACGAAATGAGAGGACAGGAACAAGAGGTACTAACAGCCATAAATTCAGTTGCCCGGAGGTGTCAATTATGTGTACGACAACAGGGAAGACATTTTGAACAATTATTGTAGTTACTCTTTACTTTCAAGTGATTAGTGTTGTATTAGCGTCTTTTTATTATAACTTTTAAACAAAGCATTTGCGGACCTATGTTTATAGGAACTTTTTTGTTCAGAATTAAGTTTACTATAAGATCCCTAAGTATCGCCCTCCCGACTTGTTACACCCTGTATATACCAGGTATATTGATAGATCAGGTGTGTATATCTAGGGACCTAAGCAATGAATGCACTCATCCCGTTCTTCTTTGATCAACTGCGGGAGTCTTATTTCCGGTTTATTCACCTAGGGTAAGAACATTTAACGAGTACACTGACATCGCACAAGCTTGGGACCATCGCTTAACGTCCCATCCGAAGGACGGCGATTTCAAGTTTATTTATCTCCCAAGTAAGCAAGCACGCATACCACTGAGCTACTGACACCCTCGAAAACTGTAATAACTATGAGTGTAATAAAATAATTCGAACTGAGGAAGTACATTGCCGGTGATTCACTGTATCTTTTTATTTATTTTTGTATTTAAATAACTAATAACTTCCATAGTTTCCAAAATATCACCGAGAAATATACCTAAAACACTAGATTGCATTCAGATTTTGATTGTGATTTTGAAATTGTACGAATATTTTGGTTGAAATTGCTTCCTTTTGCTTGTTTTGTTAGATTTGCGATGGTGCCTCTAGGAGCCATCATCAATGACCCTCGGATCACCAGAAGAACCACAAAGATAATTGGAGGAAGCAATCTATTAATTGGATTTGAACAATCTTGGAGTTTCTTCTTGTACAAAATATTTCTAGAAATTTTCGCAATATTCATGTTCTTCTGGGAGATTTATTCAGCAATTTTAGTGGTAGATTCACCACCAGAATTCTGTGAAACTTTTCATTTTGCTTTAATAACTCTGGTGTATCTTATTAACGTTTTCAATGAATGTTTCAACAAAAAGGATATCAACGATGCAGTAAAAATGCTTTCTGATGTACATTGTACCTATAATAAATTCCCACTTGATGAAGAACAGTTAAATATTAAACAAAACGCAATGAAAGATATTCAATTTCATTGTAACTTTTTTTACAAAATTCTTTTCGCTGTTATGACCTTTTATTTTGCTTTCACACCGATAACGAAATATTTTTTTCCACATCTTCGCGGAAGAGCTAACGAAAATCGTTTAGGTTCGCTCATTCCTTTACCGCTCTATTTGCCTAACAATAGTCTCTTCATTGTGACTTTGGCTTATCTAGCCATTGGTTTAATATTGTTAATGATGTATGTTCATGTATCAACAATACAGGAGGCATTTATTAGCTTCTTAATTCAAATTCAAACAGAATTTAATCTTCTTAATTATTCTATAAAAAATGTTGAAAGCAGAGCTTTAAATATTCTCAAAGTAAGATATGACTTCAATAACAATTCACATCATGAACTCTACAGAGATTCGCTTCTGGATCAAGTGACGTACGAATGCATTAAGGAAGATGTCCTGCACCATCTAGCCCTCATGAAGTAAGTAATAATACAGTAAAAGTTCCTTATTCGCGGGTGAAAAAACTTAACGTTAACTCCACATTCCACTGAAGAAGAGCTTCAAGGAGCCCTGAAAAGGTGACCTTTAACTTGAAAAATCTGACTGAAGGTTCACGTATGGCAAATGAACTTTGTGATTTCTTCATGAAAATTGATTCATCTATGGAAAGGAGTCTTATTTTTAAAAAGCAAATTATTAATGCTACAGCTCAATATCAATCTGAATTTAAAGACCTTTTAAAAGCGGCAAAACTAGAAAAAATTACTAAACTCTTTAAACCCTTGCCTAAAGTTGACAATAACGATTGATTTTAATTGCGAATTTCTCAATAAATCAATTTTATTTTGTTACATATTGGTTTTATTTTGGAACCTTGGAACGTATCCCCGATGATTCCATACTAATTACCATTCCATATCCACGGTTTCTGTATTCGCGGCATATTTACGGAACATGTACCCCGCGAATAAAGAGCTTTTACTGTATTTCCTTTTAATCATAAAATGGTAACTATGGACAACCTCTACCAAGATAATAAAAGTTGATTAATTCTTGTTGGGGAAGTACATAGCCAGTGATTCACCGACGACTCTTTTCTTTGTTTTAGATGTGTCAAGAAGTTAAGTCCGTTCGTAGGCACCACTTTATTAGAATTTTCAATTATGACCCCCATCCTCTGGGCCTTTGCAGCCTACTTCATTTGTAAGGTAAACTTATTAAAAATATAGTATTAATTAATTTATTTTTAACTATCATCTATAGACAGGCCAATGAAACATGAGAGCTGAGGAGAGGTAGACTTGTTGAGATGGAAGGGATCCAGTGTTGCCAAGTCTACCACTGCCTCCCTGCCTCTTCTAATACTAATCTACTATCTAATACTAAACTTAATGAGTAATACTATTAAAATAATAACTAATAAAGGTAAATAATAATAAAATAAAAACATAAAAAAGAGACCAAATTGGCCAGCTCAAAAACAAGAACTGATAAACTCCCAGAGTTCTACCATTGGCCAGTAGAATGCAGCACCCTCATTAACTATTGAATCCCGCTTCCTCCCTAACCATAGAAACCCAAGTGACATTTTTCATTGGTCTTACTATAGCAGTTAAATATTTTTCATGCATAAATTATTATAAATGTTGATTGTCCATTAATACATTAAACGCATTAAATATGGTTTTTACTGCATTGAGAACTACATAATAATGTAACCTCCCTGTTATTGATTCAATTATTAAAATGCATTTAATAGAAATAATTATTTTCAGAATGGAATGCCGTTTGATAAAATTGTGGAGTTTTCTCTAATTTTTGCAAGTGAAATTAATTTTATATCAAATTTAAGTTCATTTAATGAGAGAATTATTGCTTCTGTAAGTGTCCATCAATTATATAACATTACGTCTCTGTCTTTTCGACGACCAGCCTCCTGGTCTTCCGCCACTGCTGGACAGTAGGTTGTTGGACAGAGTGACGCGGAGAGACAGCGCTGGTCTCCTGTGGCCTCTCCCTTTTTCCTAGCAGTGTGCGGGAGTCCTCTGGTGCTGTCCTCGTCGAGTTTCTTGTATTTTTTTATTTTGTTTTACTAATTTTCCACTATTATTATTTATTTTGTATATAGTTTTTATAACTTACTACTTTTATTGTTATTATTTTTTTATTACTTTTTCCTATGTGTATTTTTCTCATTTATCATTATTTATTTTGTATATAGTTTTTATAACTTACTACTTTTATTGTTATTATTTTTTTATTACTTCTTCCTATATGTATTTTCCTCATTTATCATTATTTATTTTGTATTATTTATTATTTTATCATTTATTCCCATGTCTACCCTGCTGTTTATTGTTTTTGAACAGATTGTAGAATATATATTTAAAAAAAGTAATAATAATGTAAAAAAATATATTATATGAATGTTTCTTCTAATATAAAGAAGGCTGATGTAGTGAGAAGTGATTATTTCACAGGTTGTAAAATAAGATGTAGTCTGACCTCTCACACATTTTTATTTGTGTTAGCTAGCCGGCTTTCGAAGTTGCCCTCATCATCAGGCAGTCTGATAAAATAAAAATGTTTAAAATTAACCTAATAAAAATATTTTAGGAAATAAAATTAATTTTTTTTTATCATAAAAATAAACTATAAATAAATAAAACCATTTAAAAACATTAACAATTTCAAATTTCGTGGAAGGGGACAGGAATAACTTATCTGTCCCCATCCAAGAAATTTTAAAGTTTTAAAGTTTTTAGATGGTTTTATTTACTTATAGTTCATTTTTATTATTTTAAAAAAATGTAATTTTATTTACTAAAATATTTTAATTAGGTTAATTTCAATTTTTTTTATTTTATGAGACTGCCTGATGATGAGGGCAACCTCGAAAGCCGGCTAGCTAATACAAATAAAAATCTGTGAGAGGTCAGACTTTATCTTATTTGACATCCTGTGAAATGTTGCTCTTTATAATGTCTGTCTTAAGAAATGGGCCTGTTATTCTATCGATCTTGGGATTCACAGTAGTGGGAAAGGAATCAGGTTGGACTCTACTGAACCTATGTGGACCTAGGCATCCAACATCTTTAATCCATAATCCTTTGTAAAATAGCAAATACTCCTTATTATGTATATATTATATATATATATATAGTTGGATTTGATGTATTTACATATATGTACTATTGTCTGTCTGTAAACCAGAGCTCGGAACTGTTTACCAGTATCTACTCGCTGCCATGGTACAACTATGGTAAAATTAACACACAAGCTTTTATGATCATCCTACCCAAATGTCTGAAACCGAGTGTGTTCAGGGTGGCTTTCTTCGGAGTTGTTACAGACTTCCCATTGCTTCTTTCTGTGAGTATTATACAACTATGGTTAAATTTTGCAGATTGACAGTTTTGTTTTAAAATAATGTATCGCAAATTTACCTGCTCTCCAGTATACCTTAACATAAAACGATGTCCATTATCTAGGTCTTCTACTTGGCAAGCGACTAACATGGAACCGTCCAACGAGACTGAAAAGACAAAAAATGAACAGACACTACAAACTGTTACTAAAACTAGACAAAATATCTAAATTAACTTTGAAACCCCAGTATTCATTGAAAGCCAGCCATTACCTCATACCTCTTCCGTAAAATATTTAGGATTAACCCTGAATAGTAGGCTGACTTGGAACCCTCACAAACGAATGGCATGACTCACTAGACCGGCGACTTAAACTATTGTACAGTATTTTGAATAGGCGTTCTAAATTATCTACTCGACAAAAACTGAATTGTTATATTTATCTTCTCCAACCTATCTGGACCTTTGGCTTACAAATATATGGTACAGCCAAGACTTCGAACATCAAAAGAATACAGGTATTTCAATCCAAGACTCTTCGACTGATCACGCAATGCCCACCAAACGTTAGCAACAAGACTTAACACCGCGACTTGAACGTCACATCCATAGACACAACCATTAAACATTTATACCAACGTTTCTACACCAAAATTTACTTACACACCAATCCGGAAGTTCGCAAAATCCTAAATACAAATTGACCCCACAATCTCCCAAGAAGATTAAAGAGAGTTTGGCATAGAGATCTCCTGTTGTGAAGTGATGTCATGAGGGTTCAGCGCTGGGTGTTTTTCCTCTCTCAAGCCTTTCATGTCATATTTATTTTTATTATTTTATTTTATTTTTATTTTTTTTTTGTATTTTTTGTATAGTATATGTCAGCCCAGCCGCTGACATATATGTTCATTTTTGCATACTTGTGGCTTATAATAAATAAATACAAAAAAAAAAAAAAGAAACTTTGAAAATAAAGCTACTTATATACAATGCAGTGTTGAGTTGTGACTTGAACTCTGGGGTTCTGCCAAGGTTTGCAATCTCCAGCGCATTCCAGTCCCTTTTAATCCAAAATCCTTCGTACAATATCCAATGCTCCTTATTATGCTTCTAACAAAACCCTCCATACTGACCAAGCATATCTCCCGTCACCAAAGTAGCTAAATTCAGATACAAAAACTTATTTTCCTTACTGAGTTGACATATTAATCTTTAGTCCGTGCCACATTTCCTCAACGACGCCTTAAGCGCCAATGGCCTAGGCTTTAACTACTAGGTCATATCGCCTACTACCAGAGTGCTCTTTCGTCACTCTGGTGGACATGAACCCGACTCTACTGTGGGAGTCCAAAATTTTGCCTACCTAGATTTTTCTAGGGTAGGGGTCTATAACAAGTACCTCACATTGCACAGGCTCCGGACCATGGCTTAACGTTCCATCCGAAGGACGGCGTGCTCAAGATTTTTTCACCTGAAGATCGTTATGAAAAAATAAGGACCAGATTTCAAGAAAGCTTGTTGAAATTAATAAACATTTTTGTTTTCTTTTTTTCAGATGATGGGCTCTGCTTTCTCATATATCAACATTCTCCTGAAGTTCACTAAATGATCAATTAATTCATGATAGAATAATAATTAATTATAATAGATAATTCTAGAAATAATAACTTAATATATTCTATAATATATTATAGGAAGAGGGATTATATTACTTTATTCACAATAAGAGTATGCAATTTTTCTGAGCATATTTTAAAGAATTTTGACTGCACAACCCAAGATACTCACGCAAAGGAACTACGTCTTATTTATGCCTTGAACATTTTTTTCTTTATTCTGTAAACGTAATTACAAACATTATTTGAAAGAAAAATTTTGAATAAAATATAGGATTATACACATAAAACCAATAGAGACATATTTACTTGTAAACTTCTGACACAGGTCGCCCACTTTCTACTATTTTTTGCTTTTTATTTTTTCAAGTAAATTTTTTTTAAATAATATTCACAATTGGCTAGCTTGCTTACTGAGCTCAAGATCGCGGGTTCAAAACCCAGCCAAGGCTTTTAGTTTACTTTAATTGGGAAGTTAAAAAAAAAAAAAACTTAAGTACGCCGTCCTTCGGATGAGATGTTAAGTATGTTCCCGAGCCTATACGATATCAGGTACTCGTTAAAGACCCCTAGCCTAGGTGAATACAAATTTAGGATAGGCGAAATTTAGAATTCCCATAGTAGAGTGGGGCTCATGTCCACCAGTCACGAAAGCGCGCTAGGCTTATGACTTTGTACTTTAAGCCCGGGATTGTGAATATTAAAAAAAAAAAAAAAAAAAAGGGGGAGAACACGAAACACAAACAATAATAATATAAATATAATATATACAAAATATAATTAGAAATTAAGGTACAACTAAATTAATAAAATAAAATAAATCAACAGCCCTTAGGTAAAAAAAAAAGCGTAATGAAAAGATACAATGGAACAAAGTATGAAAACTATGTATACTATGATATATATATATATATATAGTACAAAATATATGATTCGAAAAGATAAGGCAAGATTCATAGTTTATTGTAATGTATGACATTGAATTATTGTAATAAATATAAATCAATTAGTCAAAATGTAATAAATATTTTCAAAAATGTTGTCAATAAATTCATTACAACAGCAATTATTAGTGTTTTTTTGTTCATCCTCCCCCCTTATCCCCCATTCCTTTTGGTCAAGTTGGCTGAAAAACAATTGGTGTCGTGGTAAGACTGTTCTGGATATACATTCAAAATTTTGTGTCGATATATTCATTATCGTGTACACAGACACACAGAGGCAGAATATTTTTTAACCTTTTTTTTTTTTGGAATTAGCATGTCGGAAAAACATGAAATTCTGTTGAAAACACCACCATTTTTGACCGATTACATAAATTTCTCTATACTTCGTATATTTGAGGAAGTAATTAGACATTATTTAGAGAAGTCAATTATAAAATTAGTCTCTAATCGGTGTATAATTAGATTGATTGGAATTAATGTCTCTATTAGTTAAATATTAAATAACACAAATAAATAATTAACCCGTCTTGGAGAGTTGAATCCAGACGAGAGACAAACCTGGGATGCCAGTGCTACACTCAGTGTTGCCCTCTAGTCAAACTATTAGATTGTTTTACTTCACCTAGGGTATAGGGGAAGTTATGTAATCGGTCAAAAATTCGAAGTTGAGTTTTCACTGTAATTTAAATGTTTTACGACTACCTGAATCCAAAATGAAAAAAACAAAACAATGTTTTTGTTTGTGAATTCGATAACTTTCAATAGAATGAATATATTGACACAAAAAGCTATTTTTTTTTTCTAAAACGAACCACGGTGTCTTTCGGATGGGACGTTAACCTTCCTCAACTCGCACCGTTTGATTTTTTCAAACGTGTTAAAATTTTTCCTTTTCAGGAAAAGGGAGGCGATTTGTTGACCTGTTCAACCCCTTCTGTTATATATTTAGACTTCCCTGGACTATAAGTTGGGTTTTTTATTTTTTATATCATCAGTGAGTAATTGAACTTCAAAGTGGATAAGTCGCATTTGTTGAAAATAATCAAACACGCGAGTATTGGCTTTATAAAATATAAGTACCTTTTGTCATTGATTTTGATACATTTCAATGTATATTAATTCTTCACCACGTTATATTTATTAGTTAAAGTACAATATAATAATAAAATACATCAAAGAAGAAACAGAAACCCAACGTGCGACATCATAATACTGTGATGGTTGATTATAAAAGAGAGGGGAGGATGCGCAGCCAAGGTTTAAAATAAAATTAATTTCAGACAGTAGGGGCTGGATAGAGAAGTGGGAGGAGAAAGAATAAAAATAAAAATACATAATAAAATAAGATAAAATAAAAAATATATATATAAAGAAAATAGAGAGAGAAAAAAAAATGGGATAAGTAAATAGGAGTGGGAAGGTTTAAGATAAATACTTTAATAACTGCGGATAGAATTAATGTATCGTCACGAAGTAATTGATTTTATATTTGTTTATTTATCCTAAACTTTCCTCCTAATCCCATCCTGCCCTTTGGTCAATTTGACTGGAAAACAACAGATGTCGTCGTTAGAGGTTTCTGGATTCACCTATAATATTTCGTTTCGATACATTCATTCTATTGGGAGTTATCGTCTTCACAGACACAATGTCTATGTCTATGTCATAGACAGTCTTTTTTTTTTTTTTCTCAAATTCCGTTGAAAACTCCCCATCGAATTTTTGACCGATTATATACCTTTCCCTATATTATGGGGATAACGCCGATAGACTAATTGGGAACTAGGATGGGACTTTAAACGTTGTCCATCTGATTGGATGGAACAGAGGGCTGTTTAAGTAAATCAAATGTTGTATATTAGTTCAAAAAGTCGACTGGTTTGGAGAGGGAGCGAAAAGTTAATTGATTAATCTGGGGAAGTACATTGCCGGTGATTCACCTACGCATTTTTTTTTCATGAAGGAGAAAATCTCATTCATACGGATAAGTATAAAAAATAACTCGGAGACAGATTGTCTCAAAGGCACGGAAGGGAGGAAGGGACAGTCTGAATACGAAGCTTGTATTTTTTTAATAAAAGAGAAAAAGGTCGTCGGTGAATCACCAGTAGTATACTTCCCCAGAACGAATTAATCTATTAACTTTTGGCCCCTCTACAAAACCAGTCGACAGTTTGTGCTAATATTCAACAGTTGACTTACACAGCGGCTCCTAAATCCTAATACTAAATGTTTCGTAGATAAATTCATGTTATCGGGGTTTTTGAGTTAAGCCTCTTCCCCAATCCCCCCTCCCCTTTGACCGATTTGGCTGAAAATCTAAAAGTTTTGTCCTTATAGATTTTTGGACACACACATACAATTTCGTGACGATACGTTAACTCTATCGGCAGTTATTAAAGTAGGTCTTTAACTTAAGCCTTCCCACTTCTATTTACTTATTCCATTTTTTTTTTTTGTTCTCTCTTTCAATTTTCTTTATATTTATTTATATATGTCTAAAATTAATTTTATTTCAAACTTTGTCTGGGCATCCTCCCCTCTCATTCAAAATCAACCATCACAGTATTATGCTCTGTCGTTTTTATTAATTTAAGTATTTTTTTTTCTTATCTATGTATTTAAAAAAAAACAATAAAAGTATCTACTATATGAATAAAAGAGAATATATAAAAACAAATACAAATACAGTATATAGATAAGAAAAAAAATACTAAATAAAAAATAGATTCTATATATTATTAATTTCTAGTTTTCTCCAATGTAGAATTATTTTATTTATTTCATTTTACGAAATATTGATACTATTTCTCATTGTTCCTTCTCTATACTCTGTATTATTTATTCTTAAGGGACCTCCAGAATAATAAAATTTATTTTCATTTCATTTCCTTCCCTTTGGTCAATCTGGCTGAAAACAATAGATATCGTCATTAGAAGGTTCTGGATACACATATAAAATTTATTTTCGATACATTCATTCTATTGGGAGTTATAGTGTTCATACACACACACTCATTTTTTTTTTTCATATTTGGAATTTAATGGTCGGAAAAACATAAAATTCCGTTAAAAACTCCGCATCGAATTTTTGACCGATTGCATAACTTTCTCTATACTTCGTGGGAGGATATAAAATTTAAAGCCTATAGGAGGGGGGTGGATTAATGCCGACAGACTATGGGGATAAAGCCGATACACTAATTGGCAACTTGGATGGGACATTAAACGTTGTCATTTGATTGGATGGAACTGAGGGCG
This sequence comes from Aradus depressus, assembly GCA_963662175.1. Classification (NCBI taxonomy): domain Eukaryota; kingdom Metazoa; phylum Arthropoda; class Insecta; order Hemiptera; family Aradidae; genus Aradus; species Aradus depressus. Next base: position 21,844,237 of record OY759226.1, on the reverse strand, counting down.
GTTTATAGGATTACAGGGAATTGGTGTTAGAATCACCGCAATAGTGCCGCTTAACTAAAACATTAGCTTCAGTCATACATGTGCGCAGATCTAAAAAACAAAAGTTACCAATCTGATTATGGAATCACTTTGATGACCGTCCGTCCGTCTGTCAAAGGCAATTTTGTCTGAAACTATTCGACGTAAAAATTTAAAATATAGCAAATGTAGACGTATAAAAAGTTGAATTTTGATTCTTGGGGTTAATTTTAGGGGGTAAATTGGGAAATGGGGGAAAAAAATGTTTTCAAGGACATCATGTAGGGTTTCACACGAAAGCTTATTGAAGCACGAATTATACAATAATATAATGTATTGCTTTTATGTATTTTTCGGGGAAAACGCTCGAAAATTGCTGTCCCCCATCCTTATCACCAAAAGGATCGTTCAGAAAAATCTGATAAAATTCCAGAGCATTGAGAATTAGGTGTAGATTGAGCCAAAATTATCAGGATTGAATAATCCTAATGCGATCAATTGTTATGTGGGGTCCGCCGTTGCAACGCGTATACTAGCTGTGGTGCCCAACGTTCCTAATTACGTACTAGCTGTGGTGCCCGCGGACCTAACTACGTACTAGATGTGGGGTCCGCCGTTGCAAGCCACATACTAGCTGTGGTGCCCCGTGTTCCTACTTACGTACTAGCTGTGGTGTCCGCCGTTGCAAGGCATATTATCCTAGCTGTGGTGCCAGCGGACCTAACTACGTACTATGTGTGGGGTCCGCCGTTGCAAGGCATAAACTAGCTATGATACCCAGCGTTCCTAAGTACATACTAGCTGTGGTGCCCAGCGTCCCTAACTACGTACTAGCTGCGGGATCCGCCGTTGCAAAGCTCATACTAGCTGTGGTCACAAGCGTTCTTAAGTACTCACTGGCTAGGATGTCCAGCAATGCTAAGTATTCACTAGCTGTGGTTTCCGCCGTTGAAAGACGCATACTAGCTGTGATGCCCAGGAGTCCTAAAAACTTACTAGCTGGGGTGTCTGACGTTGAAGGACTATAAGCCTTATTCTTTATGAATAATTCAAAATTATAACATCATGAATGTACTGTTGAAGAATTGAAAAGATTTATAGGAGATATTAGGAGAAAAGTCAAAGTTTCCCGGGCAACGCCGGGTATTACTGCTAGTTAATTATAAAGAAAACACGAATGTTTTTTAAATATTGTCTATTTCACAAGATATATAAAATATATGGGAGTACTTTCGGTATTGCTACCATCTTCTGACACGACTTGTATTACCATACTCAGTATTTGTTAAGTCGTGGCTGAAGATGGCAGCAATACCGAAATTACTCCCATATATTTTATATATCTTGTGAAATAGACAATATTTTTTTTTTTTTTTGTCATGATGTTGGTCGCAACTTTTGCCATGACGCAACAACCAGCTACCAAGAGGACTTCATTGAATGTGGATGACTTGATTGGCGTGAGAGAGGAAGGCCACCCAGTGGTAGCTCCTCAGGGCGAAATTTAAAACAATGAATATTATGGTTATTATCAATGAATGGGGATTTTATGATTTTGTTTCAAGAAGTGGGGGGTTGTAATTTTGGATTATATTAAGGTCACGGTTCCACCTCCTCTTCAATCTCCTGGGAGGATTGTGTGGCAAGTGTGGTGAAGAAAGTGAGTGGATGTATGGATTTGGGTGTGAATGCAATTTGCTGTGGAAACGTCTGTAAAGGTCCTGAATTGTGTCGTGTACTGTGTTTATCATGAGGTCATTGTGAAGTGTTCTGCTACTTACGTATGGTGGGCATTGTGTAATAAGTCTGAGTGTCTTTGACTGGAAAACCTGGATACGTTTCAGGTTAGATATTTTAGCCGAACCGTAGATTTGTGAGCCATACATCCAGAGTGGCTTTAGTAGAAATGTGTAGCAGTTACGCTTTTGTGTTAAGGGTAATTTTGAATGTCTGTGCAGAAGAGAAAAAAGCATTTTAAATCGTTTGTTTAGTGTATTACGTATGAGGCTTGTATGTGAGTTGGGATGGTTAGGGAACCCCGGGACTTCTTTCTGGGCAGTTGTTGAATTTCGTAGGTCACTTCGGCAGGGGTGAATGATTTAGGAGGGAGTGAAAGTGGGAGTGGAATGTGTAATACATTTAACACAGTGTCGTCATGTGGAGTGTGGGGTGAGTCTTGATGTGGAGTGAAAGTATGTGCGAGATATCTACCGAAGAGCTATGCCTTTTCATCATCCGTTATTACCCATGCGTGATCATCATTACGAAGCGGTGATGACACTACTGGTTGACGCAAAATTCGACGAGTTTTTCGCCAGAGACTGCCATTTTCAGCATCTAGGTTAGAGAAGTAGTAGAGAAGTCATCTTGTTTGTCCTGAATAATTTAATTTCTGTCTTAAGTTTATTATTTAGCTGGTTGTAGGTTCGTTTGTCAAATTGAAGTCTAGAGGTTTGCCATCTCTGTCGTGCTCTCCGTTTCTCCCTGATCAGTCTCCGGATGTACTCCGGGTACGGTGGTTGATCTTGTTTACGGCCAATTATTTTTGGAGTTGTAGAGGTCCATGTAGCTTCTTGGACGCTTTGTATGAAGTGTTCCACAGAATTTTCAAGCTCCTCCTGCGGTTTTAAAGCATAAGGAATGGAGAGCTTAGAGCTTAATGTTGACTGGAATAACTGCCAGTCTGTGATTCCTGGGGTTAGCGTTGGTTTCTTCTCTTTCTCACACGGTTCTGCCCAGAGGTTTAGAATCACGGACAAGTGATCAGAAGAGAGGTCGGGTGGGCAACTGACAGTATAAGGCAAACCTCGTAGTCCCTTATGGATGAAAAAGTCCAATAAGTCAGGTAATTTCCGTCTTGAAGTTGACCAGTAAGTCGGTGAGTTAGGCGAAATTATTTATAAATGGTCCCTATTAAGTGTGGTGTTAAGACTCCTTCCCCTCGAAGTACAGAGTCGCGAGCCCCATTGCTGGTTTTTCGCGTTGTAGTCACCTCCAGCAAGGAAGCAAGGACCCCATTTCCGAAAAAATGCTGAAAATGTACCAGGTGCTCTGGCGAACCGCGGAGGACAGTAAACGGCCACAAGGGCTATTTTTTTGTGTTTTGTGTGTAGTGATACAGCTGCTGCCTGTATATGAGGTGTTGTTTCATTGGGAAGTGGGTAGTGTGTGAGTGAAGACTTGATGAGAACAGCGGCCCCGCCGTGACTGGTGTCGTCAGGATGGTCAGCTCTCTGTATTGTACAGTCACGTATGTTAAGTCTGGATTTAGATGTCAAGTGAGTCTCGGAGATCAGTGCTACGTCTATCCGTCTGTCATGTAAAAATATGTCCAGTTCGTTTCTGTGTTGTAGAAGTCCATTAGCGTTCCACAGAAGAACTGAAAAGGAACCAGCGGTGAGTAAATTAGTTGACATTTTGTGTGAAAAGTTGTGTCATTTGTGAAAGTTGTGTGAGGAGAGTGACGAGGGGTTGGATAATGTTTTGAAGGCTTCAAATAGAATTTGATAACTTGGGAGGGATACCTTGACTGGGAGGAAACCACTGGGGCCCTTCCACCCCCACGCCAGTCGGAGGACTGTATGCTGGGTATTGGTTGGACGTCCCAGGTGAGCCTCTCTGAAGACCTGCTGCCTCTGCGTAGTTGGAGAAGTTCCTTCTTGGCTGCGGTGTGGTTGGGAGTGTAGCAGCGGGAGGTCCGTTTACTTCCTGAGCTGGGTGTGCGGATCTTGCTGCCGTTGGAGCGTAATTCGTCTGTGCACCATGCATTTGCGTCTTGTCTCCTCTGCTTTCGGTAGTCCTTCGTTGTTGATACGTGGCGCATCCTCTGTAGTTCGCAGGATGTGAACCATTTCAGTTTGCACATGTAGCGAAGCTAGTCCTAGGCTTCTGGCATGTACCAGAAACATGTTCCTGGCCACAGCGCACGCATTTGTGCATTAATCTACAATATGAATGCGTGTGCCCGTAACCTTGACAATGTTTACACTGGACGATAGAGTGCCTTCTGTAGGGTTCTTCAATGGTTACTTTTGAGTAAAGTAAACTCCGGATATCGAAGATTTTGTCGTTGTAGTGTTTTGGGTCCACGTCAACAAAAAAGATAGGCAGAGGTATTTTAAGAGGCTCTGAATGTGTAGCACTGGGTGCCTGAACCCATGTTTTTTTTAATACGTTCATAACAGCTCGAGCCGGATATCCCTTCTCCTGAAGAGCTGTTTTCAGATCTGCATGATCTGTGGATGGATGGAGACCGCGGATCACTACCCTCGGTACTCTGTCAGACTTGAGTTGGTACGTGTGGTACATGACCTTCTCTTTGTATAGGAAATGTACAAATGATCTATAATGGGCCGGTGTGGTAGGGTAGAGTGTGATTCCATTAGCTGTAGATTTTAAAATAAATGAATTTTGACCACAAGTATTTTCTAATAAAGATAAAAAGTTTTTATAACTACTAATGTTTTCTTTGATGAAAATGGGAGGTGGTTTTTCATTTACTATTTGTTGACTATTTGATGATGACTCCATTGCTTCATCTTGCGACAATGGTGTATGGTGGTTATTAAGGGGTACCTGCTGAATGTTGCTGTTCAGCCGCGCAGCCTTTCTGGGGTCTCTGGTGTCTGCAGCTGGTCTCTTCCTGTCCCTGACAAACAATTCCTGCCATACAGAGGTGGAGGGAGTAGCCTCAGTAGTTGTGGCTTCTGCTTTTTTACCTTCGTCACCCATGACTGATTGTAAGTTAATACTTACTCATCAAAAAAAGTTAAAAAAAAAAAAAAAAGGAAAACACACTCACGAAACAATAACATCAAAGTAAAACATAAAACGAACAAAAGAAAGTAAAGATAAAATAAAGTAAAAGGAATAAACTGAATTAAATTGAAATATTTTAAGTAAGGTTATTTTTTCAAGTTTCTAATAAACACATAAAGTTTCAAGTTTCGAATGAACACATAACATAAAATTCAAACAGAAATTAACCACAGTTCTCTTTAAAAAAAAAAGAATTGAAAATATTTTAAACAATAAGTTTAAATAGCCTTCAAAGAAAACGAATATTGAGGAGCACAAAAACGTGTTGTTTACCATACGGTAGTTGGCCACGTCATCTCAGACAATATTTAAAAAACATTCGTGTTTTCTTTATAGTTTATTAAGTGTTTCACAATCTCTCTGAAAAAATGATAAATATCAACAATTTAATTGTTTATTTCCTTATAACTGCTCAACCATTGGTTTTGGAGGAAACATATTTCTCACGATGTAAGGAACAACTTTTGTTCTTACAGGTTTAATTTAAGTGGGGGGCTGATGGCACGGAACACTAATTGGGCAAGTATAGTTTGCACTTGACCGAATTTTTTTTAATCCTTGGATTTCGAGAACGCCTTCATAGCTTGAAATATTTGTTTACTTCAGTACGTGGTATAGGGGGAGTTATGTAACCTGAAACATGAAAAAAAAAACTTCAGTCTATTTTTGTGTCTGTAAACACAATTACTCTCGAAAGAATGATTGTATCGACACGAAATTTTATATTTGAATCCTTAAGACCTCGCTTCAAATTGCAAACTTCGTATAACTGGGGAAGTACGTAAGTTGGTTACAAAGTGAGACTTGTCCCGGGCCATTTTAGATCAACAATGAATACATTAAATTAATTCAGTTCCTAAAAATATTTTCCAGAAATATCCCATATTTTAATATATTTTTTAAATACATTTTTTTTTTTCATTATATCCAAAATAAAGAGATGAAAGTCTTCTTCGGCTTGGAAAATTTAATAGAATCTTTAATTTAAGTTTTCCCAAAGGAACAATTTCACCCTTTGAACACTTTTCCACCCCCAGCCAGCCTCACAACAAACGAAAGGCTGGAGTACCTTTATAAACCTGACTTGCAAGGGAAAATTTAATTTCAGTTAGATAGAAATTGTAATAAAATATTATTTTCCACTGACATTTCCTGTTTGATGATGTGAAATGTACAAGCCTCATTTCACAAATTTCACTTATCCAGCTATTTCGTATTAAAGAGAAAATTACATAATTGGATAAAAATTTAATGTTGAAATTTCATATTTTCCGACTCCCTCAAACCAACAAAAAAACAAGCAGATTCTCGGACGTGTGTTTCGGCTCTTTGCACCCTAAATCAGAGAAAATTTCTGGGCAATGTATAAGGACTCTACAAAGATGGCATTTGTAACTAAGTGCGGCCCTTGAGGTCCACACGGCGAACTTACCAGCATGATATCAATATCATTATTAAAAATATCACAAAATTAGTAATTTTTATCAGTATAGAATTATTGATTAATTTAATTGAATTTAATGTAAACCTAGATTTTTAATTTATATACAAATGCACATAGGTAATAATATACCAAATGTTGGGTTCGAAACCCGACCGAGGCCCTTTGTTTATTTTATCTGGGAGGCCCTTCGGATGGGACGCTAAGCGATGATCCCGAGCCGGTACGATGTCAAGTACTCGTTAAAGACCCCTGCCCTAGGTGAATAAAAATTTAAGGTAGGCAAAATTTAGGACTCCCACAGTAGAGTCGGGCTCATGTCCACCAGAGTGAAGAAGGAATCGCTCTGGTAGTAGGCGATATGACCTCATAGTTATAGCCCGGGCATGAGTCATAACAACTAACTATACCACATGTGCCAAATATTATAATTGTTATTAGAGAGACGTTTTTATTGTAGCAGGCAGCGATTTTATCTTTGAAATCGTAGATTCCTGTTTCTGTTTGATCTACTGAACCAATTTCAAATGTGAAGTCTGTTTAATTAAAGATTTTTTTCTACATGCCTAAATGATAATGCCGTTCCACACTTTGAAAAAATTTTAATTTCAACTAGAAATGTTTAGAGGAAATGATAGAGGAAACACTTTACACGGAAACGGAATTTTATTTTCACTGTCCAAAAAGAATAATATAATGACAATAAAGAATCGTGTTTCATATCTAAAAAACGTTATTTGATACAAAGCTTTCATTTTTCTTTTTTGGGCAGAGTTCCTCCACACCTTAAAGGTCAGTCCCATGTACCTTATTGTTTTATTTATTCATTTATAATTGTTTAATCTATATATATATTTATTTTTTTTCATATATTGTTATAGTTACATTGTTTTTTTGGTTTTTTTCTATATCTCGCACATTGGGACCTGATGAAGGGACGTAAGAACGTCCCGAAACATCGTTGGGATAAAGACACTTCCGAAGAGTTTTTTTTGAAAAATAGTTATCTTAATTTTTATTAAATTGAAAAATGTCTCTACTAATTATAAACATATCTTGTATTAATTTTTATTTACACTCATATATTTTTAAGTATTTATTTGTTCACTTTTAATTAATTTCATTTTACTTTTTTTTAATAGTTTTTTTATTACTACTAATCATAGGTGTGTTAGACTCAAGTCTCACCGAGGCCCTTAGTTTATTTTATCTGGGAGGTAAAATAAACTTAAGCACGCCGTCCTTCGGATGGGACGTTAAGCGATGGTCCCGAGCCTGTACGATGTCAGGTACTCGTTAAAGACCCCTACCCTAGATGAATAAAAATTTAGGGTAGGCAAAATTTAGGACTCCCACAGTAGAGTCGGGCTCATGTCCACCAGAGTGACGAAAGAGCGCTCTGGTAGTAGGCGATATGACCTCGTTGTTAAAGCCCGGGCATGAGTCATAAAACCTCACCTCACCTCCTTATTTTATTATTCTACTAAATTGGAGGAAGCTCTATTAATTATAGATAAATATAATTGTTTCAAAAAAAAAAAATTAACCAAGGCTAAAACATGTGTATAATTAGTGATTAGATATTAGAGGGGGGGGGGGGGGGGGGGGTAATTGATGTATTAATTATTGTATAATTGTGTTTGGATCGATTGACTTAAGAGTCAATTTGTATGTGAGCCAGTTATCAGGTACACCACAACGCAAAGGTAATCTCAGAAATATTTCTGGTATAGCAGTCATGGAGTTATTTTATTTAAGGGCATAAGCTAAAATATTTCGGAAGATAATAATTTTGGTTTTACGATTTGAAATACTAGTCGAATTGATTATTTGCCAAAATTTCGGCACTGAGTGTACCGTATTGACATATATACATTATTGAGTAGATGTATGCTAAATTCAAGTAAAGATATGACAATACAACTAAATATGACTAAATCAACAAATAACCTTTAAATTACTTAAAACAAAACAAACTGAAATACAAACAAAAAAAATTTGAGGGCGCCTTAACTTAGTGGTATGCGTGCTTGCTTTCTGAGCTCAAGTATGCGGATTCATAACCCGAGTCCCTTAATTTATATTATCTGGGAGGTAAAATAAACAAGCATGCCGTCCTTCGGATGGGACGTTAAGCGATGGTCCCGATGGTCTACGATGTCAGGTACTCGTTAAAGACCCCTGCCCTAGGTGAAAATGTATGTAGGCAAATTTAGGACTCCCACAGTAGAATCATCTCATGACCACCAGAGTGACGAAACAGCGCTCTGGTAGTAGGCGATATGACCATGCAGTTAAAGCCCGGTCATGAATCGTAATAACTAACTCTAAACAAAAAAATATATAATTAATTACCGTAATCCGGGGTTACTTTGATCTTCCGGGGTAACTTTGATACAGCCACGTTTTTCAAATTCAAATCGTTTTGGCGGGCTCAATTCAGATCCTACTAACCCCCAGCTGGTATCATAGTTACGAGAGTTACACGTAGAGTGCAATGCTCACATTTGCAATGCACATCACATTTTGCTTGGATTTGCCAGCATAATCTCATTTGCTATGCCACCTAAGGTAGAAACACCTTTGGAAGACCTAAGTGTTGGAGAGGGCGCGAAAAGTGTACCACCCGACCCTAGGCGAAAGCGGAAATCGAAGGCTACTCGTAACAGAGACGCTGAGAGATTGGAGCAAAATGTGATGTGCATTGCAAATGTGAGCATTGCACTCTACGTGTAACTCTCGTAACTATGATACCAGCTGGGGGTTAGTAGGATCTGAATTGAGCCCGCCAAAACGATTTGAATTTGAAAAACGTGGCTGTATCAAAGTTACCCCGGAAGATCAAAGTAACCCCGGATTACGGTATAATAAATTATTTTGTTTACAAGTAGATATAATATTTTAGTTTGTTTTAGTGTAAATAACTTAAATGTTATTTGTTGGTTTAGTCACATTTAGTTTTAATGTCATTTCTTTTACTGAAAACATACATTAATTCATTAATAATGTATATACACCAATACAGGCACTGAAGAAGGCACACTCAGTGCCGAAAGCTTGGCAGAAATTCTACAATTTAATTTTTATCAACCACAAGCCTCATCTCTCCTCCATCCTATTACATCGTTGTTCTGTATTTTTTTTTATAATTCCAGATGTCACAACAAATTGATGATACAGAATTTTTCCACAATCCTCTGACGACGAATGAACGACTCAAGATGATGGGAGCTAGCAATCTTGTCGGTTTCAGCTCATTGCCATTCAACATTTACAAAAGATGTATAGAACTGTTTATGGCAATCATGCTCTTTTGGGAGATCATTACGGCATTATTATCAACAAATACACCTTCAGATTTTTGCGATTCTGTCAATTACATTTTGATAGCTGTTATAGGCCTTGCGAATGCTATTAACGAAATTTTTCACAGAGATGATATCCAAGAGGCACTGACATTACTTCGAGTTGTATTTCATAAATATAATAGTCCTCTTACTGAGGATCATTTTGATATTAAACGTACTGCAATAAAAAATATTAATTTGCACTGTCGCATATTTTCTGGAATTATTGGAGTTTCTTGTTGTTTTTTCATTTTGGGTAGACCAGCAAAAAATTATTTTTTTCCAGCACTTCGAGGAAGTATCAGTGATACGTATGTAGATTCACTTCTTCCTGCACCAATATATATGCCTTATGACAACGATTTTACATTTCATTTTGTTTTTGTGTTGCAAGCATTTAGTCTTTTCATTGTTTACGTTGAATTTACAACATTTCAAGAAGCCTATGTTAGTCTTCTAACTCAAATAGATTCAGAATTAGAGCTACTTAATTTTTCAATACAAAATTTAGAGAAAAGAGCTTTGAGAAAATTTCAAAATTTACAAGAAAGTAATTATGAACCGGATGGAACAGTTGATATTCACAATAGTCCTGCGTTCTTAGACTGTGTATATCAATGTGTTAGAGAGGATATTCTACACCACATTGCTATTATCAGGTAAATTGAAAATTTTAATATATTAAATTGTAAATGCATTTAAACAAATCTTTTATAGTTAGTAGAGGTTTAGGTTTTATGACTCATGCTCGTGTTTTAACTACGAGGTCATATCGCCTACTACCAGAGCGCTCTTTCGTCACTCTGGTGGACATGAGCCCGACTCTACTGTGGAAGTCCTAAATGTTGCTTACCCTAAATTTTTATTCGCCTTGGGCAGGGGTCTTTAACGAGTACCTGACATCGTGGAGGCTCGGGACCATCGCTTGGTGAAGGGCGGCGTGCTTAAATTTATTTTACCTTCCAAATAAAATAAACTAAGGGCCTCGGCTGGGTTTCGAACTCACGTTCTTGAGCTCAGAAGACAAGCTCGCATACCACTGAGCTACCGGCGCCCTCTATATTGAGTAAATATGTGAAAATAATGAGTTGGCGTCAATGGTTTTTTTTTTGTTTCATTGTACTACGTAATTCTGAGAGTGACTTTTTTATAAACAATAATGCCAGTATGAAATAATGTTTTGGTATAAGAAAGTCTTGTAATTACATCACATATATACATCAACGAATAAACCAAGATAAATAAACTAACTAAGTATATAAATAATAAAAAATAATGATTAAAACGTAGATTCGACAGACCTTAAAGGAGGATATCTGTGGAAGAACTCTGTCAAGAACAGAAAAATGAAAGTTTAATTTGGTTATTTTTTTATTTTTGAACAATGAGAGAAAAAAAAATCATATAATAGAGGGTTTCCTTCAACATAAACATTTTTTTAAATATTGTCTGTTTTACAAAATATATAAACGCAGAGTACTTTCCATATTGCTCCCATCTTCGGCCACGACTTAACAAATAGGCTGTATTTGGTAGCAATAACGAAAGCACTCCCATATATTTTATGTACGATATATATATATATATAATGTAAAATAGACAATATTTTTTTAAAACTTACGTTTTTCTTTATATTTTTTATTAAGAGTTTCACAATATCTCTGCAATAATGTTAGGTATCATAAACATTTTTTGTTGAAATTTATTTAAATTTCTTACCTTTAAGAAGTGGAAAAAGGCATTAAATATAATATTCTTCATACAATTTTCAGAAAGAAGGATTTGATTGATTTCAGATAGAATGAACCCAAATGGAGCTGTGACGTTTCAAAGAACGAAAAATTAATAAAAATACTTTTCAAAACATTTTTAGTTATTTGCTCAGCATATATGTATATAGAGGGCGCCGGTAGCTCAGTGGTATGCGTGCTTGTCTTCTGAGCTCAAGATCGTGGGTTCGAAACCCGACCGAGGCCCTTAGTTTATTTTATCTGGGAGGTAAAATAAACTTAAGCACGCCGTCCTTTGGATGGGACGTTAAGCGATGGTCCCGAGCCTGTACGATGTCAGGTACTCGTTAAAGACCCCTAACCTAGATGAATAAAAATTTAGGGTAGGCAAAATTTAGGACTCCCACAGTAGAGTCGGGCTCATGTCCACCAGAGTGACGAAAGAGCGCTCTGGTAGTAGGCGATATGACCTCGTTATTAAAAGCCCGGGCATGAGTCATAAAACCTAACCTAACCTAACCTATAAATGGTAAAAATTGATAATTGTTTTGATTGAACCTATAAGTTTTAGATACATTAAGAAAATGTCGAAAAAAAAGAAAATATTTATTTATCGTCATTGCAACTCCATAACACCGGGTTAATGTTTGGGCGAATAAGAGGGTTAAAATCAAGGTTAACCCAAAGGTTAATTGTACAGTTTAGGTTAATAAGGTTAAATTATAAGGACTCTTAGAATCCATGAATGAGGAATTGTTATTAATAGAACGTTGCTCTTACTGAAATTTCACTCCATTTTTTCTTCCCATCATTATTAGTATATATATTTTTTCGTACACAGAAGTTGACTGGGAGCTGTCCGATTATAAAAATATTAAAGAAATTCAGTCTATTTGCCCCTGCCAAGTGAATGTATACTATTTCAATTGTTCGTATTTAGTAATTCAAAATGGATGAATGTATCTCGTGTTTAATGTATAAATTTGTATGAAAATGTAAATATTGTGTTAAATACCTATATTTATGTCTAAATACATTTTTGGGATCTGTGTCGATATAAGGAAAACCAAATAGTATAAATAAAAACAAAGAATTTGTTTACATTTTTTTATTGTCTAATTCAAGAAAAATATATACATAAAGTGTACCGGTTTCGGCTTATGCCATCGTCAGAACAAAGTTCAAAAGTTCTCTATGTTGTCATATTTATACAATTCTGTGATTATCTAAGACTGTGACACCCTGTCGACTAGGGAAGTCTCTGGAGGAGGAGAAGGAAGTCTTACATTAACGTAACATTTACAAATATTCGTGTTGTCAATAATATAATTAAAAAAAAAAATATATCATAAAAATATTTAAAAATAATTATAATAATGAATAAGGTTTATAGTAGAATATATATTATAAATAAGAATTAAAGGCTTAATGACATAATATCGAAGTACAAGAAAATATAAGAAGTGACAATTTGAAGTGAGTTTTTTTTTTTCCTCTATTAATTTTGAGCTGTTCCAGAGAGTCAATGTGTCTACCTATTTCACGTCTACTTCCAACAAATACAGAAAAGTAATATACATTTCGGTCATATTTTAGCCTAAAATGTAAATAGTATATTTATTCGTATATGTATATATAAAATGTTGTTTATCTCTATTGTCAGAAAAAGTTATTGAAAATATTTTCTTTTCAAAGCAAAGTTGTTAGGCTATGACTCTTATATTTTCTTAATTGTATTATATTTTATACACTTATTTTATTGTTTTAGATGCGTTAAGGTATTAAAACCCTACATTGGTATAACGTTGCTTTGTTCAAGCACCCTCATTCCTATACTTTGGTCATTAGCTGCTTATTTCGTGTGCAAGGTATGTTTTCAGAAGCAATATATATATATATATATATATGATATGCCATTTTGAAAGTCCCTGCTACATTTCCTACTACGCAAGTTTTTTCTGTTTCCCCGTTCTCCCGATCCGGCATATATACCTCAAAAACCTCCTTAGACAGCTTTTCCTAAATGCTTCATCTACTTTCTATTCTGTTCCTCACCGATACCCGATACGAACCTCACCACTTGGACAACCAAACAGACACCGTTTATTATAGCAACTCTTCTCAATAATTTGCCCAAAGATATAAAACTATAAAACCAGAGAGGTTCTCTGAGGAGGTACATGACTAGGGTCATGGAGTGGGTCACCGGACTGAGCTCGGATCGGGTTGAGTCCTTGTTAAGTTCTCTCTACTCTGACTAGCACGACGCTCTGTTCTGCTCTCTTCTCTCTGAGGAGGTACATGACTAGTGTCATGGAGTGGGTCATCGGACTGAGCTCTGATCAGGTTGAGTCCTTGTTAAGTTCTCTCTACTCTGACTAGCACGACGCTCTGTTCTGCTCTCTTCTCTCTGAGGAGGTATATGACTATGGTCATGCAGTGGGTCACCGGACTGAGCTCTGATCAGGTTGAGTCCTAGTTAAGTTCTCTCTACTCTGACCAGCACGACGCTCTGTTCTGCTCTCTTCTCTCTGAGGAGGTACATGACTAGTGTCATGAACTGGGTCACCGGACTGAGCTCGGATCAGGTTGAGTCCTTGTTAAGTTCTCTCTACTCTGACTAGCACGACGCTCTGTTCTGCTCTCTTCTCTCTGAGGAGGTATATGACTAGGGTCATGGAGTGGGTCACCGGACTGAGCTCGGATCAGGTTGAGTCCTTATTAAGTTCTCTCTACTCTGACTAGCACGACGCTCTGTTCTGCTCTCTTCTCTCCCAGTTCTGCCAAAGTCCGCCCCATTTATGCTGTTGTACTCTGCTAACTTGTCCACGGTTATTAGGTTCATTCCATCAGCACTTTATTATTCATCTATTTTTCTTCTATATTACTAATATTTCTTATTTTAGTCCTTTTGTTTATCTCTCATTTATTCTTTTTATTAAAGATTCTAATGTTTTGTTTTTTTTATTTCCCTTTTTTTGTATTTCTTTTCTTCATTAGTTTTCTATTCTTAGGGATTCTTCTATCTTAATGTACTTTATTAATTTATCAAGTTCTGTCGTGTCCACTCGTATTATTTTCTCACTATTATTGTTGATTTTATCTAAGAAGAATGTTATGTTAGGCGCTTTTATCTAAGTGTATATACATTTACATTATCTTCTTATTGATATATGTCAAAGATACAATGAATATGTTTCATTATTAACAGCGATGTACAGTGCTAGCTGACTGCTCTCCCTCCCACACGCAGACTCCGTCTTCTGGCAGGAGGTAGCCTATTTATCATTTGTCTGATTTTGTAATGATTTAAAGGCATTGAATAAATAAAAAGAAACGTCTTGGAATCATTAGACGTCTTCCTCATGGATTTTTGGACTTCAACTATCAAATTTAGTTTTCATAGCATTGGGAGCTATGTAAAAGTAATGCCCCATGAGATTTTCTGACCAATATTTAACTACATAACTTCTTATATACTTCAACTTGCTAGGGATGGAAAAAAGACCATAATCTTACTTATGTATTATGTATTAATAATATAAAATGTATTTCCAGAATGGAATGCCATTTGACAAAATCATTCAATTTGGATTTCACATCGCCGCAGAATGTTCTCTCATTATCAGTTTCTGTTCTTTCAACGAGAGAGTTATTGCCTCGGTAATATTAGTATTATTATTTTATTTTACTCTACCAACAGGCACAAAGCCTGACAACAGGCGGCACAAAATAAAACATTATTTATTATTACATTTATTACATAAAACAATTACAGTAGAACCTCGATTATCCGGGGTAATGGGGGGGGGGGGGGGGGGGGGGGGGGGGGGAGAGAGAGAGGTCGCATGGATAAATAAAAATCACGTGTGTGTTACGTTATCAGGGCTTGAAATATGAAGTACACTATTGCCAACTGATAGCAGTGAAATCTCGATTTTCAATTTTTTTGAGATCCGTCGTTTTTTCCCTGTACTTTTCATATGACCTCATAGTTAAAGCCCGGGCATGAATCACAATAATTAACTTTATTAAGATGATTAAGTCATCAGTAGATCTTGAGGCTATTGCCGCAACCGTCTGCGAAAATGCACAACAGGAAAGGCTCTTGTAGGAGTGTCTGCAGACTGAAGGATAAGGACGAAAGAAAAGAGTGGAATGAAAGTTACCTAGAAAAGAGCATTTGTAATTTTTCGAAGGATACAGAATTGTGTGCTTTGATTTCAACATGAATTCCAAAGTTTAGTTGGTATTTTCCTAAATTTATCATTCAAAATATGTTCAAGAACCTTTGATTTTTTTTATCTGAGTGGTAAAAAAAAAAATCTGGAGTCAGCCGTGCCACCATGTCAGTCATTCGTTAAACCCTAGGTAAATAAACCTGGGTAAATTAAATTTAGGACTCATTTATTACAATATATAATATAGTAAGTTTTTATGACTCATGCCCGGGCTTTAACAACGAGGTCATATTGCCTACTACCAAGAGAACTCTTTCGTCACTCTGGTGGACATGAGCTCGACTCTACTATAGAATACTAAATTATACCTACCCTAAATTTTTATTCACCTAGGGTAGGGAACTTAACGAGTACCTGATATTGTACAGACTCGGGAACATCGGTTAACGTCCCATCCGAAGGACAGCGTGCATATGTTCCAACCCACCATCTTGAGTTCAGAAGGCAAGCACACATACCACTGAGCTACCGGTGCCCTCTGTATATAATATATATAACAATTCCTACTTCTGTCAGTTGAATTTAAAATTTCATTAAATGTTTATCGCTAATTCTTCTTATTTTTATTTTTCAGAGTTCAAAATTATATCATACACTTTACTCAAATCCATGGTATTGTTATAATAAGAAAATTAATCAAGCATTTCAAATAATACTACCGAACTGCTTGAAGCCTGTCATGTTTCCTGTTTCATTGTTCAATTTTGTCACCAACTATGAACTACTACCACCGGTAAGTGTATTTTGTACATGTATTTTATGCCGCAATACATAAATACATTAACAGTGTAGCTGCTGCTGAATTTCACTTGCATGTCTCGTTCACATTTACACCATCTCACTAAGCTGGTGTAACACTTGAAAAATTAAACTCAATGCAAACACTTACAATAAAAGATCAGACCAGAGCATTGACGACTGGGTATGTGGGTACAACCTGACCACTAGATGTCCCAGACTCCAGTTTGAGGGAAATTTCCCTTTTTCGGGGGAAAGGAAAAGGGAAAGATTAAGAAGCGGGGAAAAAGAGGAATTCCAAGATAACTGTTTGTGAAAAAAAATTGATGTTACCACTTAAAAATGACTTAGATACACAAAACGAAGTATGTAATTATCGAAGTATCGATATATTTGGAATATCGATAGTTACGGTCGATTCAAGCTGGGACTGGCCGCTGAAAAAAGGAGGAACCGCTCGCCTCTCTGTTTTAATTATAACATATCCAAATACATACTGTATTATACTTCAAAATGTTTGTTAAGAGGTTTCTTTTTTTCTATAATTGAATTTTAATAAGTACATTTTTCAAAATATAATAAATTGATCTTAAAAGTTTTAAGAATTATAGCACTTTTACGTTTTTCCAAGGGCGTAGCCAGGATTTCGAGCAGGGGGGGGGGGCAAAGTTAGGCTACGAGGGTGAGGGGTATTCCACGATTAATGCTGCAGACTTTTTGTTATTAATTTTGGAGACTCGGACCTCTAGAAGCTCCCCCTGAGGTAACCACTGACTGTAATATTTAAGCTGACCTTACATGAGCAGCAAAAATGCAATGCGCAGCAGCAGCAAATGCACGCTGTGGTTTCTGTGCTTTTAGAATTAAATTACTCACAGGCAATAGCGTGCATTTGCTGCTGCTGCGCTTTTCATTTTTACTGCGCATGTAAAATCAGCTTTAAGAGTATAAAGTATAACATAAATGAAGATTTTGAGCGAGGAAATGAAATAATCGAATTCGTATATATTTAAATAAATGTAATGACTTGTTTTGTACATGTACATTTAAGTAAAACACAATTTTCGTTATCTTGGTTTGTACTGTGGCACTTCCCCCCTGGCTACGCCCCTCAAAACATTTATTTATTTTTTTCGTTTGTGAAGTTAGAAAGTTGGAAAACCTGAAATTCCGGCGAAAACTCAACGTTTATTGAATTTCAGGTCCCATAACTTCGTATAATTGTGGAAGAAAAAAAAGGTTAATTTGAAAATAACCTTACAATAGGCCTTTGCATAAACAGTTACAATATAGTGGATCTAATCTGGCGATACTATGGTTCAATCGATACCACGAAGTATCGATACTTTTATTCGAATAAAACTTTCGATTCTACTCATGTATCGAAAAAACGTATTGATACATACTCGTACATACAATTTATTTTTACTAAGGATATAAAACTACTGGAGACTAATCGAATTCCCACAATATTTCCTTTTTTAAAACACTTATTGCAAGTCGTTGAGATCGAATCGTTCTTAAATCGTTCTTAAATCGTTCTCTGTAATAAATCCACACTTTCGCCGTAGGACGATGCATTACATTTTGGAATGTAAAAATAAAATAAAATGCTGAAATCGTAATCACGTTCACGGTTCTCTTCAAAATCAAACAAACGTATATCTTCATAAACGATAAACCATTTAATGTAAATAAGGTAAGAACTAAAGACGCATCATGCAGACTGCGTGATCAGGAGATTATTACCAACGATATATATCATTTGTCCGTGGACCGTAATTTGAGTTAAGTATTTTATTGCAACAACTAATAAAAGAAAATGTTAAGAAATTAAACGGTGAACAATTTTGACGAATTGAAAAATTTATATAATTTTTGTTAATTGAGTGGTTGACGCGAAAAAGGTTCTAAACGCCAAAATAACACTTCCTTCCTCTGCCAAGTTGAGAACTACTGGTGGCTGTTAGAAACTTCTTCCATGAGGCTCAACGCTGACGAGGGCTCAATACTACCAACTGCTGCTGTAACGGCAAAAAAAAACTTCCCTACACAGTCCCTAGAGACCTATAGAACCTGATTCCACAGAAATCTCATTTTCGAAGTGGCGCTTAGAACCTTTTTCGCGTCAACCACTTAATTGTTGAAATTTGAAACGAGTACTTTGAATCGATACAAGTAATATCTATTCGATACCTACTTGGTATCGAAAGAAAATTATCGATACCAAAGGTACTTGGTATCTGACAAAAGTATCGATACTTTACTTGTATTTAAATGTATCGATAGATCCCCACGCGATACCTCTGTCTCTATCCATGTTACAAATTAAACATTATAAAATCTAATTTAGAAATGTTCATTTTTTCAGATGTTATGCAGTGCATTTTCTTATGTGAATTTTCTCTTAAAGACTTCAACTAAATGAAAGAAGGACGATCAACAACTTCATGTATATTTATATTTATAATTCGTAATATTGTAAAATATTCCAATGCGTCCACCAAAACTTACAAAAAGTGTCATAATGATATAAGTAGACATATATTTTTTAAAAATTTAATTTACTCATTATTTTAAATTTAATAATTATTTATTATATCAAATCATTATAATAAATTTAAATTATTTATTGAATGGAAAATATGTATATTTTAATGAAATACATGAGAAAACAATAACAATATATATATCAGCAATTATATTATTTACCAGTTGGACTTGAAAATTAAATGAATTTATGAAGTTAGTTGTGAAGCTGATTTCATTCATTAATTCTATGGTCACAGAGAATAAGTTGTTAAGTCGTAAAATGGTCAAAATGAGTTAAGTGTACTGTGATGATTTCCCAAGCCATCTGCGCACTGTGAAGAAGTTGGGAGCTCAGGACTCTAATACTTTCGGAATTATAAAGATGTGGGTTTCTTGGTATCTTGTAAAATTGTGTATGTTCTGCGGTTAAATCAACTTAATCTACTTCTTTGTGGAATCATCCATGAGATAATTGCATTTAACCATTTATTCACTACGGCAGACTATTCCAAGTGAAGATGGTGTTTTCGGTTAAATCAACTTTAGACGGACATCATTCACGAGTATTTCAAAAAGTATGGTTAATAATTAGGTAAGTAATGGGGAATGATTAGATAACTATTGCAACAAGATTATATGTTAGGTTGAGCGCTCTTTCGTCACTCTGGTGGACATGAGCCCGACACTACTGTGGGAGTGCTAAATTTTGCCTACCCTAAATGTTTATTCACCTAGGGTAGGGGTCTTTAACGAGTACCTGACATCGTACAGCCTCGGGACCATTGTTTAACGTCTCATCCAAAGGACGGCGTGCTTAAGTTTATTTTACCTCCCAGCTAAAATAAACTAAGGGCCTCGGTCGGGCTACGAATCCACGTTCTTGAGCTCAGAAGACAAGCACGCATACCACTGAGCTACCGGCGCCCTCTATATACATATATATATAGAGCTGAGGAAATAACTAAAAATGTTTTGAAAAGTATTTTTATTAATTTTTCGTTCTTTGACACGTCACAGCTCCATTTGGGTTCATTCTATCTGAAATCAATCAAATCCTTCTTTCTAAAAATTGTATGAAGAATATTTTGTGTAAAAGATTTTTTTTTTTCAATAGGAGTCCTACTGAAAGACCCGCCTCGTTCCTCCGTCTCCCAGTTGAGAGAATTCTGATCGGTTTCCAATATCATCATTCCAAATCAGGATTGTATTAATTCCAGTTCGCCTCTGCCCCATCCAAGAACAGTGTTCTCTCAATTTTACATGAGAAAATAACTGGCAAGATTGAATCGGCATACGAAATTGGCGTAGTAATAAAATTTATGAGAAAAAATTCTCCTAAAATTGGAAGTGGACTAAAAAAATGTCAAGGACGGCCTATGCTCACAAAAACATCTGGTTTGCAAATTCAAACGCCGTTTTCGCCTATTCCAAATAAAATATAAACTTTCCAAAAATATTCATTATGTAGAGAATCTAATGTGGCCGTTTTTACCACCAATATTGTTTGTTTGTATTGACAACTTTTTAGAAACTTTTTCATTCTTGAGTATGTACCAAATGCCGTTTTCTGATGAATTGTTTTTTCGAGATAAATACCGAAAACCGTTCTAAAATGTTATGAAAGCCATTTTTTTAGATATTTAAAATAGTTATTCTTAACGAAAAATTGGTATTTACCTGTCACATGTGCTAAGTTAGATCAGAATAGATTTTGTTCAAAATCAAATACAAATTAATACATTTTCCAAGATACCACTTAGATTTATGACCTAATCAAAAATCATATCAAATAAAAGTTGTAAAGAAAACTAAAAGGCACATTTTATATTCAATACGATTTTTCGCAGGTCGCCCAGTTTGCGAGATACATGTCGAAAACCGTCCCAAAATGACATTTTGAAATCGAAATTTTAAACGTTTCCTTGATTTTCGCGTAAACGGTAACTTCTATCGAAAAAATTAATATTACCAAAATTGTTCCTTATTAAATTTTCAGCATTAATATGCCCTCCGATTTGAGATGAAGCCAATACGATATCCCCCCCCCCCCCCCCCCCCCAAGAATGACTATACATTTCCTATTTATAAATATTTCAAAATATTGTGGTGAATAAATTGAAATTGCTTTCTTACTAAGCACAAGATCGCGGGTTCGAAACCCTGTCGAGGTTATTACTGTTTTTTTATCTCAGAGATAAAAAAAACCTTGAGCGCAATGGTCCCAAGCCTGGTACTTGTTAAATTATATTTATTATTAAAATTTCGGACTTCCAGAGTAGATTCGGGCTCTTGTCCACTAGAATGACGAAAGAGCGCTATGGTAGTAGGCGAATATTGAGGGATTTATCTGTTTGTTTCTTCATCAGAACTGATGAACATAATTAAGTTAAGACGAAGTTTTAACTTCTCTCAAAGAGACTGCCAACGAGCTTAACATCTTTGGAAAATGTCCATATTTAAAATTAAAGTCATTTGGACTTTATTTTTTATTTTTATAAAGAAAGAGAATTTGTAATGAACACTTTATCTTAGAATTTCAAAAAAAAAAAAAAAAAAAAAGTCTATAAATCTTAATTAATTCTTAATATCTCTAATGGTTATTTAGAATGTTTTTTTTTTTTTTTTTAATGAAACTTTCAGGTCATTTAGAAATGAATATTTTCTTAAGGGCTGAGCATTAGCGAAGGGCTTTATAGTTGTACTTCCTCAGATGTATGGTACAGAAGAAGTTATGTAATCGGTCAAAAATTATATAGGTATAGAAAGTGTTCAGACTCAAGTGCGGATCAAGACTTTTTGATTTATGATTAATTTGGTAGATGTGTGTCTCGGTCTGATATCAGGCTTAGCGGGAGAGTGGAAACTTATGTAGGCAGGCTGAGGCCCGTGGGCAGATCGACAGTGATACCCCCTCAAATATAAATCAGATTCAAAAATACAATTTAGGCCTTTGTAAAAGAAATAACAAGACACTATAAGTACGGAGAAAACAATATATATTTTGATAAGGAAAAACAAGAAAAAAATTATATAAAAAATAATGTTTTCTTATATAGAGGTTAGGTTAGGTTTTATGACTCATGCCCGGGCTTTAACTACGACGTCATATCGCCTACTACCAGAGAGCTCTTTCGTCACTCTGGTGAACATGAGCCCGACTCTACTATGGGAGTCCTAAATTTTGCCTACCCTAAATTTTTATTCACCTAGGGTAGGGGTCTTTAACGAGTACCTGTCATCGTACAGGCTCGGGACCATCGCTTAACGTCCCATCCGAAGGACGGCGTGCTTAAGTTTATTTTACCTCCCAGATAAAATAAACTAAGGGCCTCGGTCGGGTTTTGAACCCACGCTCTTGAGCTCAGAAGTCAAGCACGCATACCACTGTATTATATAGAAATTAAAATAAATGTTATTCTGAGATAAAATAAAATATCAGTAATGAGATAAAAGTGCTAAAGTGGATAAAAACAGGAACAAAGTGAATATAACTATAAGAAAATACAATAAAATAAATAATGATGAAATAAGTAAAAAAAATAAATAAAATAACAGTACAAAAATAATTAAATTAACAGCTTCATTACGAATAACTCATATGAAAATAAGTGTGTCTAAATAAATATATAGAAGAGGATAAATAACACTTCCAATTTGAAGGATCACTTGTTGGTTTTTTTGTTTTATTTTATTTTGTTGAGGTTTCTGATGTTCTAGTGTTTGATTTTAGTTGTTCGTTTTTGATGTGATATTTTCTGTTAGTACCTAACAATGGAAACTCATCTGGTCAATATGTAATATATACGTGTTTTGAATTCATATTTTTATGTGCAATTGAAGTTTGTAGTTTAGTTGCTGATTGCGTTAACGAACCGATCTGATCAGTTGAAGTACGTACCACTGTTGTTGAGCTTGTTTGCTACTAAAATAAATATAGGTACCTACTTACACTGTACATCTTGTTTATTTGTCTTCCTTAAATTACTTACATGGTACATGTGTGCATATACATGAGCATAGAGTGATTTGATGTCACTTCTGCTTGAAAAAATATTTCGATGTTACTATCGATATCGCCAGCGATAGTTTAACACCCCTAGGGTGTAGTATCAAATTCAGAGAACAAAAACAGATGGTAAGGGTTTCTCAAATAGAGAAATCAAAAGTTTAGAGAGAGCGCAGAAACTATAGACTGAGTAGAGGTTCAAATTTGGTGATCAAAGGAACCTCAAAAGAGCAACCAACAGAAGGTAAAGGGTTGAGCATATAAAGAGATGAAAGGTTGAGAGGGAGAACGGACATTGACGTTTGATTGGGGTGTAGCTTCAAACTTGGAGATTGAAGGAGCCTCTAAAGAGCAAAAACAGAAGGTAGGAGTCCACCAAATAAAAAGATCAAATTAGTAAGTCAGGGTGTAACCTCGAATAGAGAGATCAAAAGCAGAGGAAGTGCGGTAACTCGTAAATGGCGGGTAGGCTCAAATTCAGAAGAACCATCAAAAGAGTAAAAAACGAAGATGAAGATAAAGAGGACGAAGATTATAGAAAATATATTTCATTTCTATTCAAAGTCAATATAGGAACATATTATAGGTCCGGACTTTAACTACGAGGTCATATCGCCTACTACCAAAGCGCTCTTTCATCACTCTGGTGGACATGAGCCCGACTCTACTGTGGGAGTCCTAAATTTTGCCTACCCTAAATTTTTATTCACCTAGGGTAGAGGTCATTAACGAGTAACTGACATCGTACAGGCTCGGGACCATCGCTTAACGGGACATCCGAAGGACGGCGTGCTTAAGTTTATTTTACCTCCCAGCACGCATACTGAGCTCCCGGCGCCCACGGGACATTATTATATATTTTTTTATAGATGTATTCGAAAACTAGCAGATTACCCGGCGTTGCTCGGGGAACTTTGAAACTTTCCCGTATTTTTCATGTGATCCATAGGCATTTCTTCGACAGAAATGAAATGAAACTTTATTGCTTATAGAGATACAAATCTCATAGTAAGCCTTGACCTTGCTAGTTCACACATAAATGCAGGAGCGTAGCCAGGATTTTGAGCAGGGGGGGGGGGGGGGGGGGGCAAAGTTAGGCTATGAGGTTGGGGGCTATAGACTCCCGTGGCCTTTTTGTTATTAATTTGGGAGAGTCGGACCTCTAGAAGCTCCCCCTGAGGGAACCACTGACTGTAATACTTAAACTGACTTTACATGAGCAGCAAAAGTGCAAAACGCAGCAGCAGCAAATGTACGCTGTGGTTTCTGTGCTTTTAGAATTAAATGACTCACATCCAATAGCGTGCATTTGCTGTTGCTGCGCTTTGCATTTTTACTGCGCATGTATCATCAGCTTTAAGAGTATAATGTATAACATAAATGACGATTTTTAGCTGGTCTTCTTGCCCTCAAACCGAATTCATGGAGGTTTCTAACTGTCTGAGTTGAAATGTGGACTCCTGTTGCACCCACAAAAGAGCTTTGCAGTTGTCGAGCTGTTAAATCTCGTTGTCTAGTGGTCTGGACTTTTAAATATCGGTCCTGCTGAGGGGTAGTTTTTCAAACTCGGCCTCCTCCATGAGTGTATTGAGCAGTACCTGTTCTCTGGTATCGTGACCATGATCTGTGATAACTGTGTGAGAGCAACCAAGTCTACGGCCAACATCACACTGAGAATGGCCTAACTCTAAAAGAGCCAAAGCCCTCCCTAGTTCTTCAACAGTAAGTCTTCATAACGTCATATAAAAAAAATGTCTAGTGCGCTGGCTAAATGAGTACTGATGGTGAAAGACGAATCTTGATTCCTTTAGAGGATTAAAACCGATAAAGCGGCTCCCAAACAAATGAATTTGTTTTTGTTTATTTTTATTTTTCATTAATCCCCAAAGAGATTACTTGAAAAGAATGTGGAGAAAAATAGTTTATTTTTAACTGGAAAAAATTTCAAATCATCCAAGTAAAAGAAAATGAGTGATATCTGAATTTTTGGGAGTGGTTCACTTCAATTTGTGAGCAGTTTACATATATATAACATAATATATAAACGTTTATATATCAATACAAACTTATAATTAAAAATAGAAAATATAACAAACTTAATTAAACAAAAAAAAATAATTTTGGAAGATACATTATAAATATGGGCCGAAGTAAAGAAAAGAAAAATACCAACTGTTGTTAAATGTGCTACAGTACCTTTTCTGCAGAAATAGAGTATACTCCTTATACATAACACATTCCTCCCTTATACATATATAAGGAAATTTGAAACCTCTTGCACCCCTAATCCTCAGGTAAATAATTATTTATTTATTTATTCATTATAATGGTATGGAGTCTGGGGCGCCGGTAGCTCAGTGGTATGCCTGCTTGCCTTCTGAGCTCAAGAACGTGGGTTCGAAACCGACCGAGGCCCTTAGTTTATTTTATCTGGGAGGTAAAATAAACTTAAGCACGCCGTCCTTCGGATGGGACGTTAAGCGATGGTCCCGAGCCTGTACGATGTCAGGTACTCGTTAAAGACCCCTACCCTAGATGAATAAAAATTTAGGGTAGGCCAAATTTAGGACTCCCACAGTAGAGTCGGGCTCATGTCCACCAGAGTGACGAAAGAGCGCTCTGGTAGTAGGCGATATGACCTCGTAGTTAAAGCCCGGGCATGAGTCATAAAACCTAACCTAAACCTAACCGAACCTGTACGATGACAGGTACTCATTAAAGACCCCTGCCTAAGGTGAATAAAAATTTAGGGTAGGCAAAATTTAGGACTACCACAGTAGAGTCGGGCTCATGTCCACCAGAGTGACGAAAGAGCGCTCTGGTAGTAGGCAATATGACCTCGTAGTTAAAGCCCGGGCATGAGTCATAAAACCTAACCTAACCTGGTATGGAGTCTGATTTCAGAGATGACCCAGGATCTGAACCACCTGCAATACATAGTATACTTCACATCTTTCGATTCCGCTGAATTTTTTTTTTTTTTTTTTTTTTTGGATTGACATATAAAGTTTCGTGTCGATAGATTCATTCTATCGGGAGTTATTTTCACAGATATACAGACAGATTTTTTTTTTTTTCATATTTGGAATCTAGTCGTCGGAAAACATAAAATTCCTTTGAAAACTCCGCATCGAATTTCTGACCGATTACATAACTGCCTCAATACTTCTTATATACGAGGAAGAAAAACGCCAATATATGAGACTCCATTGAGGGTCAAAGTTTAATGGTGTGTTCCTTGTTACTGTTGACACAACATAACGACCTGTACTGATTGGACATCGTAGAAAGCAATTTTCCCACTTATATTGTGTCGATGTAGGTGAGAATACAATGGCGGTACAACTCTGTAGATTGCTCCCCTTCGGCAGGCAAAATACGAAACCAATCAATGGCCGCTCCGCCATTTTTAAAGAAAAAAAATATATTAAATACATTTTGAAAGACTGTAATTAGTGTATTGTAATGGTTCATATGGTCACACATAAGTTAAAGAAAAGAAAGGGTATTGTCAAGGTACGATGATCAAATTACCATCTCAATGGAAAGTGAGGTTATACAAGGGTTATGAAAATTGTTATATATGAGATGTAAAAAATATGATGTCATGTATGAAATTTAATTGTTTGGTTCTTTTAATTATCAAAAATATTGTTGTAGGATAAATAAGGATTAAGAAAAATGTTGTAAAAAAAAA
This sequence comes from Aradus depressus, assembly GCA_963662175.1. Classification (NCBI taxonomy): domain Eukaryota; kingdom Metazoa; phylum Arthropoda; class Insecta; order Hemiptera; family Aradidae; genus Aradus; species Aradus depressus. The sequence goes on along the minus strand of OY759226.1, from coordinate 21,817,669 downwards.
ATAATTATAAAAAAAAGGCATGATTATGAACCAATGAGATGGTTGGATTAAATAAAACAGATGGCTAGGCTATATTCCACGAGGAGAGAGGCAGTCGTTGTGAAGGTAGAGAGGGTAGAGAAGGTAGAGTGGAGAGTCGATGTTCAGAGTGAGAAATGAGAGGCGATAGAAATGAACGTGGAAAATTGAGTTTTTCTTCTTATGAGGACAGAGTGGAGAACAGCATGGTGTTTTGTCAAGAAGTGAGAAAGAAAGGTTGTGATGAGAGGTGGAAGTGATACAGAGAAGTGAGAGGTGGAGGAATGAAATTGGACCTTGGGCAGAGACAAGAAGAAGCCATCTGAAGCCGGGTATCCACTATGTTCGCGAACCAACGGCGCTCCAAGCGTGTAACAAGTGGATACGCTTCAGCGCTCTATGCATGTAACAGTTCGAGAACGTTCTACCGTGTTTCGATGGATGTCGGTTTTTGGCCGAACTCAAAGGGGAGCGCAGTAGGTTCGTGGACGGCAAACAGTCAACGTCTATAGTGTGTACCACTCGTGTAATTTGAACAACATTGTGCAATGGAGTGGACGGACGATAAATGTCTAGTGCTTATTGAACTGTACCAAAAGTATCCAGTATTGTGGAATCCTACAGATTCAAATTATAAGAAGAAATATTTGAAAGAAGATGCTTGGAAGGACATTGGAAGTGCTATAAAATTACCTGCTGAGGTTTGTAAAAATAAAATGGTTGTTCTTCTCGCAGGGTTTCGAAGAGAGAAAATGAAAACTAGAAAGAGTAAAGGAACAGGAAAGGGTAAGAAATAACAAAACTATTCATTTCTTAATTATGTATTATTCATAAATTTATGTATTATTCTTATTTATATATAATTCATTTCTTATTACATTACAAAATATCTAATAATAAGTTTCATTTGTTATAATAAAAATTTAAAAAATATTGTTTTTTTACTTACCTTTATGTTGTCTTTTAATGCAGATATAATAGCCTCACAAACGTCAGGAACAAATTTGCTGATTGCTTGCTTTGAAATTTTAAACAAATATTGCAAACTAGTAAAACTATCACCAGTGGCCAAAAACCGTAACGTTAAAGCGAGCTTATCCTGAACCGATATAGCCTTTCAGAACGTAGTGTCCTTTTTTTGAATAGACGGTGCTACCAAGTTCAAAAGATTTTCGAAGTTTGAGGAAGACATTCGCAAAAAATTTCTGTAGTGTCCGCTTAATTCTTGAGATCTTAGGTTCACTAGTAAGTCATTTTTAGCTCTCTCTTCATAAAATTTTGCTCGCCAAAAACGAGGTCTTCTATAATCTTCTATCAAATAATGAAGAAAAATGTAGGCTGCACCTGCCACTAACGACGGACGACATGTTGTTCCTTCAACGATCACACGAACACTGTGAAGAGCGGCCGTGTTCGTGCACCCCGTCTACATAGACAGGGTTACAGGAGCGTGGAGCGCCGTTGGTTCGCGAACATAGTGGATACCCAGCTTGAGACGCCTATGCAGTCCACACCATCAATTGGGACTCTATCTAGTCACAGGACCACAGGATGAAATAATTCGGCATGCAAGTCTACATTTTTTTATTGTTTTTATGTGTAAATCATGTTACTAACCCCATTAAATTAAGATATAAAATTTTTTTTTTTTTTTTAAATAATGAAATATTTTGTAAATGTAACTTCTTATATATTTTTTCTTTAACTTATTATTAAAGCATGTAGAGTCTATTGCTTACAGTTATTATAAGTCTTGTAAGTTAGCAGAATAAGAACCGTTACATAATTGTCGTTCCAAATTCAAAAAAAAAAAAAGGACTAAATTTAAATGTTGATGGGAAGATAAATACGTAAGTAATAGCCGTCACATAATTGGCTCCCGAAAACAGGGACTATTAATTAGTGAAGTAAGGACCGTCACAGTATATATCTATGGTCACAGGAAATAAGTTGTTAAGTCGAAAAATGGCCAAAATGAGTTAAGTGTACTGTGATGATCTCCCAAGCCATCTGCACACTGTGAAGAAGTTGGGAGCTCAGGACTCTAATACTTTCGGAATTATAAAGATGTGGGTTTCTTGGTATCTTGTAAAATTGTGTATGTTCTGCGGTTAAATCAACTTAATCTACTTCTTTGAGGAATCATTCACGAGATAACTGCATTTAACCATTTATTCAACTATTCCATGCGAAGAGGGTGTTTTCGGTTAAACCAACTTGCTCAACTTTGGAGATGCATCATTCACGAGTATTTCAAAAAGTATGGTTAATAATTGAGGTGCTCATAACAAAAACAGCCCTAGTCAAAAATAGCAAATTTTCAGGAAAAAGAAAAAACGTTTGTGCTTCTTCCAGGTTCAAGTAATTCAAATGATTTTTTGCTGATGCTTAGTTGGGTATATTAGTAAACTAATGACATAAATTTTGCCAAACTCTACTCTGCTTAAGGGGGGTAGCCAACCCTCAGAAGTTGCATACCCCCTGACAAGGGTTGTTTTTGTATGAAATAAAAATGGGCGCAAAAAGAAATAATACTTGTTTATCCATTGTTTTAATAGAACAATATTAGTACCTTATAAATAAGCTTGTCAAAAAATACAAATAATAAGAAAAAATGGAAAGTATATAAAAAAAAAAGGACATTATTACACATTTATTCATAAATCCATCATTACCATCATTTGATGCCCTTGTCAGTTGACATGGGTTGTTTTTGCAGAACCGGTCAAATGTCTCTGGTCTGTAACTCTAGACAGGGGCCGTTCGTATTTGCACTCTATTAACAGAGTTATCAGTACCATCTTCTACTACAAGAATGCGCTGAAATTTCAAAAATGTAAAAAATTGACAAGGGCTGTTTTTGTTATGAGCACCTCAATTGTAAGGTAAGTGTGTAAAAAAATTAGGTAAGTGACGGGAAATGATTAGGTAACTAAGGAAAAATCCAAGAAAGGATTAACAATATTCATTTTCATTCACTCCTATAGATTTAGAAGGTATATGATTAATAATGATGCAAACATAATTTATTTATTCCAAAAACTGGATTTACGCGATTAAGGCAAGAGTCAAAAAGTTACGAATTTTGACTTACCAATTTATCCCGTGTGACCAGATATATTCCCCTAGGATAGAAGTTATGTAATCGGTCAAAAATTCGATGCGAAGTTTTCTATGGAATTTTATATTTTCCGATTTCTAGATCATATATATAAAGCTGAAAATGTCTGTGCGTTGTACCGCTATAACTCACGAACGGCTTGATGGATTTGATTAATTTTTTTTTAATTTGTTCTTCATCGTCTGTGGAAGGTTATAGGCGTATTAGTACCTCAATATCTGGTCCATCCCAGCATCCACTCACGCAATCTTTGTAACTCGAAAACCATTGCAACGATTAATGAGAAATCTTTTTGAATAAATTAGTTTTAGCTCCAGGATGGTTGAAGTCTATGTTTTAATCAACTTGGTGGTCACAAGCGTTCTCAAGTATACACTGGCTAGGACGTCCACTGACGCTAAGTATTCACTAGCTGTGGTTTCCGCCGTTGAATGGCGCGTACTAGCCATGGTGCCCAGGGGTCCTAAAAACTTACTAGCTGGGATGTCTGCCGTTGAAGGACTATAAGCGATATTCCGTATGAATAATTGAAAATTATAACATCATGAATGTACTATTGAAGAATTTAAATGGATTCGAACGAGAGATATTAGGAGAAAAGTCAAAGTTCCCCGGGCAACGCCGGGTATTACTGCTAGTTTCATATATAAAAACAAAAATTTCTATCTGTCTGCTTGACTGTAACGATAACTCCCAATAGAATGAATGTATCGACACGAAACTATATATCTGAACCCAGAACCCTTTAATGATGGTACCTATTGATTTTGAGCCAAATAAGCTAAAGTTAGGGAGAGTATTAGGGAAGAATCTTAACTTAAAAACTTTGATAACTGGCGTTGTAATGAATCTATCGTCACAAAATTTCATATGTGAACTCAAAACCTCATAAGGATGACACTTATTAATTTTCAGCGGAATCGGCCGAATGGAAGGGGACCAGAGGAAGGCTCAACTCAAAAACTGCAATATAAATGCCGCTGTAATGAGGGTATTGCATGAAATTTCATATTTAAAGTAACCCAATGAAGACATAACCTGTCTAATTTCAGCAATATTGGAAGAGCCCCTATGTAAGTCAACTGTTGAATATTAGCGCAAACTGATTTTGGAGGGGAAGCGAATAATTAATTGATTGATTTGTTCTGGGGAAGTGCAATGCCGGTGATCTACTGATGACATTTTCTTTTTGGTTTTGTTGCCCGGGGAACATTGACTTTTCTCCCAATATCTCCTATAAGACAATTCAGTTCCTCGACAGTACATTCATGATGTTATAATTTTCAATTATTCATACGGAATAAAGCTTATAGTCCTTCAACTGTAGTAACGCTAGCTTTGCAGCTAAAACTAATTTATTCAAAAAGATTTCTCATTAATCGTTGCAATGGTTTTCGAGTTACAAAGATTGCGTGAGTGGATGCTGGGATGGACCAGGGGTTGATTAAAAAAATAGACCTTAACCTTCCGGTAGATAAAACTTATCTATTCAAAAAGATTCCTCATTAATCATTGCAGTGGTTTTTGAGTTACAAAGATTGCGTGGGTGGATGCTGGGATGGACAAGACATTGAGGTACTAATACGCCTATAACCTTCCACAGACGATGACAAACAAATTTTAAAAAAAATTAATCAAATCCATGAAGCCGTTCGTGAGTTATAGCGGTACAACGCAAAGACATTTTCAGCTTTATATATATATGTATTTAAATATTTCCCCTGGTGATATCCACAATAGTATGGGTGAAGATCAGTGCAAATAGGTTCCTAGGCAGTCCCACGTCGAGGATAGCCAGCCAATCAAAGGCCAACGCAATATCGAAGAAGTTCTACGTTCGCTCTCAGTATCCTCAATGCGTTTTCGGTAGATCTGCCCCTCAAGCAACCAAGAAGGTAAGAACTTGCGCTTGAATCGCAGTGGTGAGGATTTTCAATACCTTGCCGAAGACTGGACGCAGACAGTAGCTTTTTGCTAAGGCGAAGTCTTTGTACCCAGACTTTTCAAGCGTGCAGTCAATTTTGACTGTCATAATTAGTTTTGTGTTCATCTAATGAGTAAAACTTTCTGACTAAAGTGTTATTGTAGAGATGATGCTAACAGCTAGATAAAGTATTTAGCAGTTTAACAGAATGGAGCTTTGTTATTAAAGTCAAAAGACAGGAAATCGATAAAAGCTGAATGTAATAGCTTCTAAGGTTCTAATAATTTATGGGCATGCACAACAAGTGGGCTACACTAATTGAAGGAACGTGACGGCTTAGGAAGAGATTTTCACTGTTTTATAAATATTTAGCGTTTTAAACCTCGAAATATGGATCACTGTAGAACGCCAGTAGTTCAGAGAAAGCGTGTTAGGTTTTGGACGGGTACTTTTGTAGGCGCAATTTGCTCTTAGGAGTAGATATAGATGAGTCATTAAGTCTAGCCCTGGAGAAAGAGATGCGCGGATAGTCCAGACCAGAGCGTTGCAAGGACATTGCCCAGGAATGAATTGTAGAGAAATGGCAACAGCGGTGGTCATCATCGGATGGTCGAACGACTTATGCATTTTATCCGGGAACGTCTGGATACTACGTGGATAATGTCGCAGATACTATCAGGTCACGGAGATTTCAACTCCAAGCTATTCTTCTTTAAGAGGAAGAACAACCCGAACTGCAGAACATGTGGTCCTCGAATGTTCGCTGTACGACGGGCCTAGGGTGGAGTTGATACGCGGCATCTGTAGTCGTCCCCGGCACCCCAACGAACTACAACCAGCGAACGCCTTACATTTATTCTTTCGGCGCGCCAAGGAAATTAAGGTGGGCTGGGGAGTGACAGCTTACCGTCGCAGATGTTGCTCCTAGCCTACCACAGCAACAGAAAATTAAATTGTTGATGAAAATAAAAACAGTTAGGCCCTGCTTCCCCGATTCGCCGATGGTGTCGTGGCCTCCACTGGAGGTCGGTCACACCAAAAAAAAAAAAAAAAAAAAAAAACGTGTTTACTTCCTGTGCTCAAGAGAAACTTTGAGCACATCTTCCTTCGTATGCGACGGTCCCGAGCCTGTATGCTGTCAGGTACTCGTTAATTCCTTATCCTGTGTGAATAATAATTTAAGACTCTCATAATAGAGTCGGAGTCATGTCCAGCAGAGTGACAAAAAAGCGCTCTGGTAATAGGCGATATAACCTCGAAGTTAAAGTCAAGGCATAAGTCACAATAACGAGTCGACTTCTATATTTAAGCAGCTAGACAAAACTGTATTGGCAGGTACTCGTTAAAGACCTCTATCCTAGATGAATAGACATTTAACACTCCCATAGTAGAGTCAAGCTCATGTCCACCAGAGTGCCGAAAGAGCGCTATGATAGTAGGCGATATGACCTTGTTGTAAAAGCCCGGGCATGAGACTATAACTAATTAATATAACTCCCCCCCCCCCCTCCCGCTAGGAGAGGGGGAAGTGTAGTGTCATTACGCCCTCAATGGATCATAAGCAATGTACTTCCCCTGTGCGATTCAATCAATCAAGTTTTTGATCTTAAATGGGGGTTACTCAATAATTTATTGAGGTTTTTGAGTTGAGCCCTCTTCTGATCCCCTTTCCTTCCTGCAGATTCCGCGAAAAATTAATATGTGTCATCCACATGGGGTTTTGAGTTAAGATAAGTAGATAGGGTTTACCACTTCCGGGCCAGGAAGTGACGTCATCCTTTGGGGTGCACCTCCCTCCTCCCCCCACTACCTCGACCCTCCTCCTCCCTAGCTCAGAATCGCCCAACTTCGTACCTCCCCAGCTCAATCTGACGTCACCCACCTCCCTAGCTCTGAATGACCCACCGTCATACTTCCCCAGCTAAAATTGATACATCATATATATAAAGCTGAAAATGTCTGTGCGTTGTACCGCTATAACTCACGAACGGCTTGATGGATTTGATTAATTTTTTTTTTAATTTGTTCGTCTGTGGAAGGTTATAGGCGTATTAGTACCTCAATATCTGGTCCATCCCAGCATCCACTCACGCAATCTTTGTAACTCGAAAACCATTGCAACGATTAATGAAAAATCTTTTTGAATAAATTAGTTTTAGCTCCAGGATGGTTGAAGTCTATGTTTTAGTCAACCCAAGCGTTCTCAAGTAAAGCACTGGCTAGGACGTCCACTGATGCTAAGTATTCACTAGCTGTGGTTTCCGCCGTTGAATGGCGCGTACTAGCCATGGTGCCCAGGGGTCCTAAAAACTTACTAGCTGGGATGTCTGCCGTTGAAGGACTATAAGCGATATTCCGTATGAATAATTGAAAATTATAACATCATGAATGTACTATTGAAGAATTGAAATGGATTCGAACGAGAGATATTAGGAGAAAAGTCAAAGTTCCCCGGGCAACGCCGGGTATTACTGCTAGTCCTTTCTATCGACAGTTATTTACGTGTATCTATAACCCCATAAGGACGACACATATGTTAATTCAAATCTTCATAAAGACAACTATTAATTTTCAACAGAATCAGCCGTATGGGAGAGGGGGATCAGAGGGGGGGTAACTGCGATAACTGCCGATGTAATGAATGTATCGACACAAAATTTAGTATGAGAAATCAGCCACTACATATGTCAAATATTGAGTTTTACACAAAACGGTCGATTGGCTTTGGAGGGAGAGCAAAAACTTAATTGATTAATTCCTTCTCAGTATAAAACGGTGATTCACCGACGTTTTTTTTTTTGTATCTTTCCCTTTTTTTTCTACTTAACTAAGCTCCCACGATCCCAGTAACCAATATGTCAGTCAGCATTAGAGACTAATGCGCCTAGACAGTCCAACTTATATATATTGTTATGTAAATCATTTACACACATTAAGATTATTATTATACTTATTATAAAATCAATTATTATTATTTGTATAAAAACAGTTGTTAGGAGTGAAGTAACTTAAATAGTGAATAAATATACAAAAAAAAAAAAACTCTTTATTCGGTTCAGCGAAAGGGGCGCTATACACAATTAAAAAAAGTATATATATACATACATATTGCATATTGTTAAATGATGTCTTGTAGAAGCCGGGGCTTCAGACGACGGTACAGCAGAGGTTCTCCAATGCCAAAGTTAGCGGCTCCAGAAACAGTCTGCAGCCCAGCCCTGAACCTTGTCGCTAACTCCAATATGAAGTATCTAACGTAGTATCTGCTCCCTGCGTATCTGAGAATTCCTTACCATCCAAGGCGCGTTTACGGCAAGGCGAAGAACATTGTTTTCGAACCTGACCAGTTTCTTAATGTTGGTCTGGCTTGTGCCGAGCCAAATCGGACAGGCGTATGTGATGAGTGGCCGTATGAGTGCGGTGTAGAGTAGTGTGGCACATTTATGTCGGAGTGTTGTGTTGGGTAGAGTGAGGAGAGTCTAGTGTAGGCATGTGTCAATTTGGAGTTAATGTGTTGGCCCCAGGTCAGTTTGGTGTCTAGGAGCACCCCTAGATACTTCACCGCCTGGTGTCTTGGTGTCCAGGGGATGTTTCTGTAGTTGATGTTTAACGGTGTCAGTGTATCATGGTTTATGCGTCAGAGTGCAAAAACCTTAGTTTCTGTCTTGTTCGCGTTTATCCTCAGCTTCCATCTGTTGAACCAATTTTCCAGGACATCCAGACCCTCTTGAAGAGTTCGCACGGCCCTATGAAGATCACAGTCCTGAGCTATGAGGAGCGTGTCATCGGCATAGTGGCAGGCCTGGAGGCTCAGGTATATCGTGGCAGAAAAGATTGAAGAGAATGGAACCGAGGATCGAACCTTGGGGGATAAATATACAAAGATGGACTGGACGCATTTTGTTTTAAAGCGAAATATGAACAACCAATGAATAGAGACAAAAGACGACGATCAGCTGTTTTAAATAGTGAGAAACAGTCTAAGTTGTGTTGTAGAAGTGAACAGTCTAGAGAGAGTTGTTTTTAGGGTTAAGGTGTAGTGAACCAAGTAGGAGTGAAATAGATGCGCAAAGGTACTTTTGTTTATTTATATGTTTATATGCCCAAAAGAAGATTGAAATAAAGAATGGCCACAATATTTAAAAAGAAAAGAGACTAAAGTAGATGTAGAAATAATTTTTTAGTATTTTTTATTGTACGTAATTTGATTTGTTATTTGATATTGATATTCTGATTTCATTTATAATATAGGTTTAGATTAATAAACCCAAATATTTGTTCACTTATTCTATGCTATTCATTTTCCCTGTGAACACAGTAATATAATTTTTACCTTTAAATTAAATAGAACATTTTTGCAAATTTAAAAAAACAAAATGGCATCTCTTTAGTAAATTTAGAAGAAATCCAATTAGTTGAAATATTTTAAATACGAGCACTTCTAAATTACACGTCTTGAATTTTCGATATTTTTTGAGGGCCTCTTACGGAAACTACTGTAGAAATCAAAATTTAGTAGGCCAGCTATAATTTCTGCAGGAAATTAGGTAATTTTATTAATTTTTATTAATTCAATTATTATTTAATTTTTAATTTTTTTAAATTTTCACAATATATTTTTTTGTATATATATATACTCATGATTGTCCTATTATCTATCTTACCTTTATTCATGGATGCAAGCCTAGCCAAGCCTAGATCCGCCTGACCTATTTAAATATCCTATGAATGTGTGATGACTTCCACCGGAATGGTCCCAGCGGCATTGAGATCATCTCTGAGTGATGAAGTCTGCAATATTCCCCTCAGAACAGACCCAAACACTATCTGCATACTATATGCATACACAATACATTTCTCATCTAGACAACATGGAATAATATATCATTTAGATGCTAAATCAACCGATCGTGTTGGCGGTTTCCTGATCTAAAGTCACTTAACATTGAATTGATCAATTTTACTGCACTAGATCTACAAAGTACAGGGGGAAATTAAATAATCTGTCAAAAAATTCAATGCTGAATTTCACGATGTGAACAAGGATAACTGCCGTTAGAAGGAATATATCGAAACGAAATTTTATATGTGTGACCAAAACACCATAAGGACAAAACCAGTGGCGGATTTCTCTAGAAGCAAAGTAAGCACCTGCTTAGGGCGGAAAAAAATTTAATTCATTATTTTTTTAATGAGATGAAAACTATTGATTAATAAAAAAATTAAATTAAAAAAAAACTTAATATTTTCTTCAAAGAAAATATAAGTTATTAAAGTGTGTGCGTTTTCAAATGTTCGCGCCATTTCGATTACCAACTTGAGCGACTAGATTTCTAATCAAATGCCCTAACCTCAAATCGTTCATTGTGTTTCTCGATTTTCATGGAACCTGTTTCGTTGTCACAAAAATTTACAGTCTCTTTGTTACAAGTATTTTGCAAGAATTAAAATGGGTTAGCGAGCTTGACAATTGAATCTGATTTAACTAAAACGATAGATTATAACGACGTGATTAGTCAATTTGCGGTACAAAAAGCGAGACGAGTGATTGTATAAATTATGAAAACATATATATGTTATTTATAAGATTATAAAAATGCGAAATTTATAAATTATATATTATTTATAAATTTCAATGTTTAAGAAAATGAAAATAAAAATTAATTATTCAAAATAAAATGTTTTTAAAAAATCCAGGGTGGAGGGGGTGGGGGCGAACTCCGAAAATTGCTTAGGGCGCCAAATATGAAAATCCGCCATTGGACAAAACGGATTTTCAGCTAAATCAGTCGAACGGGATAGAGAGATTAGGGAAGAGGTTAAACTCGAAAATTTCAATAACTGCCGAAGTAATGAATATATCGACATGAAATTTAGTATCCAGAATGTATCAAAATTTTAAATATATATCCAGAAACTTCTATGGACAACACCTATTGATTTCCAGCCAAATCGGCCAAAGAGAGGGGGGAACAGAGAAGGGATCGCTAATAACTACCAATGTAAGCAATGAATCGACATTAAATTTAGTATGAGAATTCAGAAGCCATTATGTAAGACCAAAATTGAGTTTTCAACCAAAGGTTTAATTGGCTTTGGAGAGAGAGAAAAAGCGAGAACTGAATTGAATAATTTTTTCTGGGGATGTACATAGCCGGTGATTCATCGACGACTTTTGTTTTATAATTTTTGGAGTCACGATGCCGAAAAATATGAATTCCGTTGAAAATCTGACATCGAAATTCTGACCGATTACATAACTTAGCTGAAGATATAAAAAATATTTCACTTTGTTAGTAGACATTATTAATATTTAACTATAAAAATATAAGAAGGACCATACCTTTAAGAAGAATGAGCAGATACACGAAAATGAAGAGAAGCATAGCGTATTGTAGGAAGTCAGAGCATGACAGGGAGATGAGAACACTGGAGGCGGTCCAGCGGGTGACTGGAGGCAGTTTCCAGCGAGAGAAGGGACATGGGGGGGAAGCTGGCGCAGTCGCTAATTCAAGGGGTCGCAGGTCGGACAATTGAGAGAAGGAACTCAACTATTACAGAGAAGTCCAATCAGTGGACAAAGAACCCAGGCCGAAGCCAAGATTCATTTTAAACAAATCATAATGTCCTGTTTTTTTGTTTTTTAAACATAACTGAATCACCGTCAATGTACTTCCCCAGCACAAATTAATCAATTAAGTTTTCGCTCTCCCTCCAAAGCTAATCCAACCGTTTGAACTAAAACTCAATATTTGACCTTCTCATACTAAATTTTGTGTCGATACATTCATTACAACAGCAGTTATTGGAGTTGTTGTGTTAAGCCTCTCCCCTAATCTCCCCATTCCCTTTAGTCAATTTGACTGAAAATCAATGTGTCATTCATAGAAGGTTTTGATCATGTACAATTTTGTGTCGATACACTCCTTCTATTGGCAGTTTTCGTGTTCACAAACACACATACCAGCAGAATTTTTTTTTCATGTTTTTGAATCAGGAGTTCGGAAAACGTGAAGTTTCGTTGAAAACTCTGCATCGATAAATAAAAGAAAATAAATAATAATTAAGGTTTTATAATAATTTTAGCTTGTTTCAATAATATTATTACAGTGGAGTCCCGATAGTCCGAAATGATCGGGACCGGACCTATTTCGGATTAACGAAAATTTCGGATTAAGCGAATTTATTACCAAAATGTACATAATTATGAAATACAACGTGTAATTACATAAACAGGTACAGGATATAGTGATAAACATAGTAAAGAGCTAAAATATGGTACAATACAGTATAAGTACGATAATTATTGTATCGTTGGCAACCCTTGAAGGGGTTTTCCCCAATGAGTTGGAGGGGGCATAACGTGACTGAACGAGGTCTATTTTTGGCTAGTGAGCTGTCTCCTGCATTAGCGTCTACACGTCAACTACGTCTGTGTTGTTTGCTTTCCTGTAGTACATATTTCATACGTAGTACATAATACATATTGAAGAAACCTCAAGCCAAAATGCAGACAACTACAATGTTGTACAGATTCAGGAGCTGTTACAAAATATTCCTGGCTGTGAAGATGCAAATGAAAATGATGTTACTGAGTGGTTACAAGCTGACGATAACGATCATGAAATTTTAAACGATCAGCAGATGGTTGAAATGGTTTTGAAAGAACCGGAGAACATCTGAGACGAGAGTGAAGGAAGGAGTGAAGCAGACGACGACAGCGAGCAGGAGGTATCCCACTCGGACGCGGCGGCTGCCTTTCATGTAGCTCTACGCTGCGTGGAACAACAGTCCACCTCGACCCCAGCAGACACCTTGTTCCTAAGGCGTTGGCGTAATTTTGATTCAAAAAAGAGGTCTTCTTCTCTTCGACAAAAAAATGTAACATACTTTTTTAAACGAATATAATACTACAAGTAACATTGTTCTGTTTTGTTTATGCTGTACATCTTTGAAACGTACTGTAATTTTTAGTACATAAATACATTTTGAATTAAATTTTTATTTCTTAGTTATTTTTTCCCTAAAATATCCTATTTTCGGTTTCGGATTAAGCGGACTTTCGGATTGCCGAAGTTCGGATTATCGGGACTCCACTGTAGTTAGTTTTTTGTATTAAGTAGCTATGGTGAAAGTGAAAAATTATTCTTTCCCAAGAAGAGCGGATAGGATTATGAGTTGTTTGGAAAAGAAGGTTAATTTTCTTAAATAAATAAAATATTAAAATATAGCTTGCATATCAAACCTAATTACCTCGTCGGAAAAAATGACAGAAAGAAAGAGAGATTCCAGTAAAGCAAGCAAGGATACATTGTATCCTTTTACCCGCATCAGCTGACTCAAGTCATGGCGGGCAAAGAGGTTCAACTCGACTTGTACCCTTCTACCCAAACCGAACTCCAATGTTTCTCAGTTGTCCCCCTTTTCACTTCCTTTTTTTTCAATGATGTCATAAGATTCTGACTTATTTCTCTTTACCCCAACATAAAGATCACCTATCTAGAGCCAGTTATGACTTATACCCATTTTCACAAAAAATTGACAATATATATATATATATATATATATATATATATATATATATATATATATATATATATATATATATATATATATATCAATTCGATGCAGAGTTACATTGCACATTTAGAAGCAGAAATCTGCAGATTGAACTTTAGAAGATTGGACTATGAAAGCATTCTCAGGTTCAATAAGAAAACTCGGAGACTGAAGGGCTTGGTTCAGATAGTATAAACATACAGTTAATATAATAAGGGGGAAGCCCAGCGCTTCTAGGGAAGGGATAAGAGCACTGGATGCTTAGGTCCCTAGGTATATATAATATACTACATATATATATGTATATATATATATATATATTATATAGTATATATATATATATGTGGTGGGCTGGTGTTTTACACCTAGGGACCTAAGCATCCAGTGCTCTTATCCCTTCCCTAGAAGCGCTGGGCTTCCCCCTTATTATATTAACTGTATGTTTATACTATCTGAACATATATAAAAAATATATTTTAAAATATATATATATATATAAATATATAAAATATATATATATATATATATACATGTAAAGTATAACATAAAAGACGATTTTGAGCGAGGAAATGAAATGATCCAATTCATATATATTTAAATAAATGTAATATGACTTGTTTTGTACATGTACATTTATGTAACACATAGGCACGTGCCCCCCCTGGCTACGCCGCCGAATATAGTCATCCAAAAACACATGTTATAAAATAAATGTTCAGTTGACGTTCAATAAATGACGCAATGGTTACTTATTTTATAATACGATATAATACAATATTAAAAATTAATTATAAAATACACAATGAGAAAAAAATTACAACGATAATAATAAAAAATATACTATAGATAATAAGAATTAGGTTTTAAAAAAAATATATATATATATGCCCGGGTGATCCCCGAACCACCTCGCTCCGACCAGCAGTGGTAGCAGACCAAGAGGAAATAGAAGAACTTCAAGAGGCGAGAAACTGGCCAGTGCCGGCACTGCCTAAGTATTACCTAGGTACTTAATAAACAGCTAACAGGTCTCTAGACCAGGACCGCCTCAGCCTTCTGGGAGGGTTGTCGGCATGAGAATGGGACGACAGAGATTGGGCAA